>OY288292.1:2306717-4706717 GCA_958450335.1 Hibiscus tridactylites
GCTCAATGTATGAGTTTTGAGTAAATGAATGTAATAGTTAAGCAATGGGATAGGTTTTGATGATTGAATTTTGATGTATGTCGATATTGGTTTGATTCTTGGATGCCTTGTTTGATCTATAAATATCGTTGTTGTTGCATGCCTTGAATGTCTATTTGTTTGGTTGCTAAGGCATGAAGTCTTACGTGCTTGTATGACCATATATGCATAAATTGCCCTTTTGTATGAATGATATGTATGGATGCCTTGTTAATTGCTTGGTTGCTACCTTTGGTCTAAGTATGTTAGTTTAACTGTTTGTATGTGCATAAGAGAGTCTAAAAATGCATTTAGAGTCGTGTCGGGGTTGTTTAAGTTGAATTTGAGGTATTGCAGTACAGGGGGTATCGATACCCCTAGCTAGGGTATCGATACTGTCTTGCCCAAAGGCCTCAGATTTTGCCTGGGGTATCGATACCAAAGTTACTGGAATTTGGAGTTTTGAGTGAGAGTAGAGCGTATCGATACGGAGTTCCTGAGTATCGATACGGGTCTACTCTGTTGACCAAGGAGGGTTGACCGAGGAAGTGGGTATCGATACCCCTGGTAAGGGTATCGATACGGTCTTCTCGTGGTTGACTTCTTGGGTTGACCTAGAAAGGGGGTATCGATACCCCTGGCAAGGGTATCGATACTGCCTGCCCTGTAAGCTTAAAAATGGACTGTTTATGCATGGCCGGGGTTCGAATGTGTTTTCCTTGTATGTTCTCGCTGTTGTGAATCACTTAGGGTTTAACCATCCTCTAGACAAGATTGAAATAAAAAGAAAAGAAAATATAGGGTTGCTAACCGAGGGGAACCTTAACGGGTTTCACTCGGTTTTCCCCGTGTGGCCCACTCGGACCGGTCATCCGGCCAGACCGGGGCGAGGGGGTTACATTTGTTGGTATCAGAGCCTAAGTTTTCCGAGACCTTGGGCAGGTAAGTGAGGTAAGTTGTGTTTTGTGATTGATATGCACGGTGTTTGCTTGCCATGTAAGCATGTTGCTTGTTATCCATGAATGTTGTAATGTATGATTGTTTGATTGAGAGTATATGTTGTTTAATGGTACGCATATGTTTGCTTGTTTAGCAAGCAAGCCTGTTATATGCTTGATTTAGCGTGTATGTGTGTTGATTTGTTTGAACATGTTCGTAGAGTCCCATTGCTACTATTACATCGAAAAAGAGATTTTAAGTGAGGGGAACATACTTGAGCCACTTGGAAGCCTTGCCTTGCTAACCCAATTGTGTATGTTTTACTATTGATGTTGTTGTTGATTAAATTGCTTTTCGGTAAGTAGAAGTTGTAGTTTCTGAAAAGGTGGACGATGTTGAGGGAGTCCATCGCCTTAGTTAGAGAGGTGTGGTTGTACCGGAATTGAGGTACAATTTGTCCGTTTGAGACGGTGTGTATATGGGTTGATTCTTGTGGATCAGGGACGGTGTGATCAACTCTGGCATTAGTTAGTAAGAAGAAGTGAAGGCCTATGAGTGGGGGTTAGAGTAGGGTCGATGTTTTACCGAATGAGCCCTTGGAATAGTATTAAGTTGGTTTCCTCCAGTTGATTCTCAATCCGTGCTTTTGTATATCGTTAGCAAGTATGCAAGTTGAACATGTCTGGTGAAGTGTTAGTTGGTGACCGTTGGGGTTTGGCCTATGATTTTAATGCAAGACAACCGGTCAGTGTCCGTGAGTGGGAGCTAGTTTGTGTGATTGGGTCAGTGTACATTGAGTTGTTTTCCAACAAGCGGGAGAGATGAAGTCACTTTCGATATAGTTGAGCCGAGAAGGGAGCCTTGAGCTTTGACTTTAGGATTGTTTGGTAGGGGTAGAACAAGTCCAGCAAGACTATTTGTGTGCGATCAAAATTGAGTCTTGAAGTTACGAGATGCTCTAAGAATAGTTTAGAAGAGTCAGATTTTGTTGAAAGAACCAGTCTGAAAACAAGAGGACCGAAGACTATCAGTTGTGTACATGTGAAGTTGCAATTTCTGCGAATACCTCATTTTGCGTGAGCATGTAAGAAATTGGATATCCTTGTTGAGACCTTAGATGTAGGGACACATGTGACTAGCCTTTTTGGGAGATAGCAGTGATCAGAAAGATGTACAGAAGATGTTGTTGGTGGTTCAGAGTTACTAGTTTCTAGTAGATGCGAAGTGATTGTCTTCCTACAGTTTTGATGTACCTTTTTTACATGGTTTGGCTTGTAGAGCACAAGGTTAGGATATACATTGAGACGAAGAGAGAGTTGACTTGAAGTTGCAGATTTCTGTGTGACTGTAGTAGTAGGTGATGAGGCGAACTTCTTGTCGAATGTTGACCCAGCTTTGGAGGTCGAAGATTGATTGAGTTTAGTTGGCAGGTTTGCTTAGCAAGTGTGATGGATTTGATTTTGAATGAAGATTAGACCACAGAATACTAAATTAGTTTGTGTTTACCTAGAAGTGTTTGGAAGATTCACCCAGTTTGTCTCTTGATAGAGAAGAAGAGTTCGTTATTGAGACCGTCTCCGAGGTTGCTTCAGTTTTGTTGCTCTATAACTTATGAATTCCGGAAGAATTGAGAATGTTGAAGAATTAACTTCGAGACTTGTTAGACCTTAGATACATTAGGCCTAGTGCATCATCTCAGAGTTCTACAGTGCAATTTGTGAAGAAGAGAGAAGACCATACAAGAATGTGATCAGATTACATACAGTCAAAACAAGTGACAGTGAATGATTAGTATCCGTTTTCGAGTGTCAGTGATTTGTTGGTCAGTTAGTGTGTGCTTCAGTCTATTTGAAGATTAGTTTGAGATCCGTTTACTACTAGTTGAAAGTGAGAAAAGTTGAAGTACCAAAGATAGCTTTAGGGGCAAGATGTAATCGCCTTGAGCTCTGAGTTATGTCGTTTTGTTTGACTAGTGTATTAGTTACCTTTATAGAGATGTTGAGCAGAATATTTTCCTGAGTTTCTTGATCAGTTGTAGTATCTCTTCTAGATGTCACGTGAGTATATTCAAGTACCGAGGAAGATCATGACAAGTTTTGAAGTTAGTGTGGTAGATTCTATTAGAGAATTAATTGTACACCAAGTTGCGCAACATGAACTTCGAGTTAATGAAGATGTTCTCCTAGAACATGCAGATCATCCGAGTGTATTAGGGTAAATCCCAAGTAGGCAAAAGAAGACATGAGTTGGAAGAAATTGAAGATTGTGACAGATATCTATAGTTCTTAGGTCTAGCATTGTTACTTTCAGAGAATTGTAAATGGTCTTTTGAAGATAGTTGCTCCATTGATAGATTGCTATAGAAGAATGTTCAGTTGTGTGGTTAAATGCGAGATAATGAGCCCTAGAGAAACTGAAAGAAACTTTGATGAAAACTTCGACCTTCATACAGCCTATACTAGAGAAAGAGCTTGTGAACTGTAGTGACGTGTTACATGTAGGGTTAGGTTGTGTGCTTATGCAAGACGGAAGATTGCGACTTGTTCATCGAGTTAGTTGAAAGACCGTGAGAAGAGTTATCCGATATGAGACATAGAGTTAATTACAGTTGTATTTGCTTCGAAGACTTAGAGACAAAGCTTGTATAGTAAGAAATGTGCAGTGTATATGTACGTATCATTAGAGCTTGAAATATTTAAAGACTTGGGAATGGTTGGAACTTGAACAACATGAATAGTTAGAATTGCTTGAAGACTGTGATCTCAAGATTGAGTACTATCTGAAGAGAGTCTACGTAGCAACCGATGTTCCGAGTTGTATTTGTTGTTAGATTAGTAGTTGAGTTACGAGTTGCAATTGCCGAATTCCGTATATCAAATTATAGTAGTTTTGTGGCCGAGTTTCGGGTTGAGACTACTTTGAGTCAGAATGTTTGATGAGAAACAGTTGCAAGACAGATTCTTGGCACCTCACGTGCGAGGCATAGTAGAAGAAAGACCTTCAGAATACAGTTTCAGAGATGATAGAGTTTTGCATTTCAGAGACAGAATAGTTGTACCGACTGACCTAGTGTTTTGAGATGTATTGTTTTGGCCGAAGCGCATGGTGGTTCATTTGTACTGCATCTGAGTAGTATGAAGACGTATTGTGGGTTGAAGATGAATGCTTCCGAATTGAGTCGATGAATAATGTGGTTCAGTATGAGAGTAAGTATGTAAATTGCCAGCGTGTCAAGACCGAGCTTCAGTTTCTTCTAGTTTGTTACATCTGTGGAAGGTTCATAATGGAAGCGAGTAATAGAGATTCAAGATTTCAACTAGATTATTTTTGAAGACGTTGGTATAATGTTTGGTTACCTGTTGAAGACAGAGGATCAGTTAGAGAAAGTTACGAGTCAAGTGTTCAACCAATGTTGTATGAGATTGTGAATCGGGCTAGTACAGTTGTTTATTTGTTGCGGTTACCACCAGAGCTAGAAAGAGGTTTGTGATGTGTCTGTGAACCTATAATTCGGGAGTGTGAGTCAGACATGTTCCGTGCTATGTTTGTTGAAGAGATTGAGTTGAGTTTGAAATTGGCATGCCTTGAAGAATCAGTTGAGATCTTAGTGTAAGATAGCAAGTGTTGCGTGGTAAGTCTTTCGAGTTGGTTAGTATGTTGTGGTGAGAGAGGAATGCGTGGAGGTGCATGTTTCAGTGGCCCTCCGTGATCGATGAATTTCGGGGACGAAATTTCCTTAAGTGGGGGAGAGTTGTAACACCAGTGTTTTAGGGTTAGGAGTTATCCGGGTTTATAGTTCGAGTCAATAAAATTAAATTAAAATAAATCCAACTTAAAATGTGGCCTAATTGAACTTTAGTAAAAAGGGAAGGACTTATGTTGTAATTTGCCCAAAAACTTTTAAAAAGGATGACAACTTTCAAAGTTGTCATCTTCTCCCATTTTCCCATTATTTCCAACATGAGAAACACCCACCACCATCTTCAAACTCTCTCAAACTTCAAGCTTATATTCCTTTGATTTCTTCATCAATTCAAGGGCGTTTTTAAAGGTAAAATCATTTTCTAACTCTCCTCTTCATTTCCTATTCATACATGGTCTTAGATTTTAAAAATATGAACTTTTGAAAATTAGGATTTGATTTAAAGTTTGGGTTTTAAGGGGTTTTCCATCTTGTTTTGATAAATTGAGTCGGGGCTTTGTTTACTCATATTAAAATACACATTATATGTTAATTTGGTTGGATTTTGATGAATTTCCGAAGTGGGTTCTTAAACCCATTTTTGAGTTGTCAAAGACATCATTTTTGGTGGGTTTTAGGGTGTAATTAGAGGGATGATGGTATATGTATGCTAGGGGATGCTTTGGGACCATTTAGATGTCATTTGGGTGTTTGAAAATGAAATTTTCTGCTAGGTAAAATAGAAGTACGAAAATGGGAATTTTGGTGATTGTTTGGGTTGGAAATTGTTGGAGCTTGGCTTGCACCTATGGGTTGATGTTGTGGCTGAATTTAGCAATCATTTGTGAGTATAAGATGTGTTGGAAACTTGGGTTTTCATCAAGGATTATGGGCTGCTTGAATTAGATAAAGTCGGGGTTTGGTCATGACTTGAAATGTTGAGTTTGATATTTGAATTTGTATTCCGGGTTGATATTTTGATGTTGGGCTGATTTCAGGATTATTTGAATCGTATTGAGGTTGTTTAGAAGCGAGAGCTTGCGTTGGAGAAGCTTCGGGAAGAAATCCGGAAACTTGAAGGTGATGCTTGCTTGGTAGTTGAGCTTGGAGTAGAGGTGAGTGGTTAATGTTTTTAAATCGATTTTTAAGTGGTTGGTTCAAGCATGTGAACTAGGTTGGGCTTGGTAGACCCACCTAGAGTTAGGATTAGGTGGTAGCCTAATCCTAAGCTTTAGTTAGAGACCTTGGATGTACTTTTTAATCGTTGATATGCCTCATGATGAGTATGTATGATGTGATACACATGTACGTGAAAGTATGGCTTAATGTATTGATTTTATATGCATGTTGATGACAAATAAAATGTGGATATATGATGAGATGATTGTTCGGTTGACATACATGTGGTGTTGGTTTGTGAAATGAGGTTGTGTTGTGGATTGCATGATTTTGGAGAATCATGGTGAGTACGTGCTAGGCACGGAATTTATATTGAAATTGATATTGTAAAAAGTTGTGTAGTTTGATTTATATTGGCACTAGTATGCTTGGGTACAATGATCGATCATTAGGATGAGTGTGCACAAAAATTGATTCAAAACGTACGTGGCCTTGGTGGCGTTAAGGCCCCAAGGAGGAGTACGGTGATGTAATATTCCACCGGAAGCTTTTATATATTTCTACGTGATGATGAGTGAAATCCCATCCGTAGGGCATGTGGTGATGAGTGGAATCCCGCACATGCAAGGACCGGTGATGAGTGGAATCCCACCGAGGTAATGTTGTTGTTGGAAATGCGTTCCAACGGGTTATCCGCGTATTCGGGTCATAGCTAGGTGCCAATATGAGGTTGTATGTATATACCAATGTGGGATTTTGCTTATGTGCTTATATGACATGTAATGTGATGCCCTTATGAATTGATATATGATGTGGTTAATGCTTTGGATTATGTATCATGGTAAGTTGAGCTTATAGTTGTTGAGCATGGCATAATGTTGACTATATGTTCATGCATCATGTTCATTTTGGCTTGGCGGACCGGAGGTAAGACCATGCATTTCATCTTGGAAATAGCTCGTGCTTGGACCTTGCATTGTCGAAGGTTTGTTTTATGAGCTACCCTCACTAAGCTTTTATGCTTACGCTCTCTTTTGTTCGACAATGCAGATAAATAACTTGTGGGCGGCAAGGGCAAGGAAAGGTCTCCAAGTGATGCTTTTGGTGAGCTCAATGTATGAGTTTTGAGTAAATGAATGTAATAGTTAAGCAATAGGATAGGTTTTGATGATTGAATTTTGATGTATGTCGATATTGGTTTGATTCTTGGATGCCTTGTTTGATCTATAAATATCGTTGTTGTTGCATGCCTTGAATTTCTATTTGTTTGGTTGCTAAGGCATGAAATCTTACGTGCTTGTATGACCATATATGCATAAATTGCCCTTTTGTATGAATGCTATGTATGGATGCCTTGTTAATTGCTTGGTTGCTACCTTTGGTCTAAGTATGTTAGTTTAAGTGTTTGTATGTGCATAAGAGAGTCTAAAAATGCATTTAGAGTCGTGTTGGGGTCGTTTAAGTTGAATTTGAGGTATTGCAGTACAGGGGGTTTCGATACTCTAAGGGTATCGATACCCTCCAAAGTTACTGGAATTTGGAGTTTTGAGTGAGAGTAGAGCGTATCGATATGGGGTTCCCGAGTATCGATACGGGTTTACTCTGTTGACCAAGGAGGGTTGACCGAGGAAGGGGGTATCGATACCCCTGGTAAGGGTATCGATACGGTTTTCTCGTGGTTGGCTTCTTGGGTTGACCTAGAAATGGGGTATCGATACCCATGGCAAGGTTATCGATACTGCCTGCCCTGTAAGCTTAAAAATGGACTGTTTATGCATGGCCGGGTTCGAATGTGTTTTCCTTGTATGTTCCTGCTGTTGTGAATCACTTAGGGTTTAACCATCCTCTAGACAAGATTAAAATAAAAAGAAAAGAAAATATAGGGTTGCTAACCGAGGGGAACCTTAACGGGTTTCACTCGGTTTTCCCCGTGTGGCCCACTCGGACCGGTCATCCGACCAGACCGGGGCGAAAGGGTTACACTCTTTGTATGTCCAGTGGTTGCTTGGCGAAGACGAGCTTTTGTTATACAATGTAGTCAGCTCTGAGAAGTGAGTACTTGCGGTGTACTGATCCGGTTAAATAATAAACCTTGTTCGATGGTTTTTGATTAGTTCAAAGGGATTCAGAAACCTGATAAGTAACTAGAACTTCTAAACTCCGTACGTCACTGCTTTTACCCGATAGTCTAATTACGAAATTACCCCTAAAGGTCAAAATGACCAAAATGCCCTCCTAGGCTTAAATGGTTGGATCACTCTCGATACATCTGAAATCTCAATGTTCTCGATGTGTCAACTTCTGAATGTTGGTTTGAGCTGTTAGTACCGAGCTCCCTCGCCTAGGGACCTCATTTTGAAATCAATCCAAAATAGAGGTGGCAAACGGGTCAATCGGTTCGGGACATTTCGGTTTCGATTATTTCGGGTTTGATATTTTCGGTTCAAATTCGGTTTCAGTTTCGATTTGGTTCGGTTCGGTTTTAGCTTGGGTCTATTGTGATTCGGGTCATTTTGGGTCGGTTAATTTTCGGTTCGGTTGATTTCGGTTCGGTTATTTTTGGTTCAATGAGAGATCAGTCGATTTTAATCAAATTTTTAGGTTGGTCAGATTTTTACACCATATATATGACTTTATAAAGTCAATATATTTGACATTTTAGTGACTTGTGCGGTTGTTCATATTTTATCTTTCTTTATTTCTATTAATCGGGTCCATTCGGTTCGGGTCTATTCGGTTCGGGTCCATTCAGTTCGGGTCCATTCGGTTCAACTAAATTCGGTTTAGTTTCGGTTCTATTTATTTCGGGTTTCAGATCAAATTTCGGGTTGATTTTCGGTTTCAGTTCGGGTAATTCGGTTCGGGTCTCGGGTCAAGTTTGTCAGGTCTAGTCTAAAATTGCCAGACGTATTATGCTCTCTTTCTTATAATTATCAAGTGTCTTTGAGAAATATATTGAACCATAAAGTGTGTACCTTGTGTCCGTGAATACACTCTAATTTAAACTAAGACTATTTTCTCTGAATTAAAAGTATGACTCTTTTACCCGTAATGAAAGCTCAACTCTTGACTTTTGTCTTCTAATACAGAAATATATATGATATACGTCTTTTGATACAAAAATAAATCTGATATATGTCTTCTGATATAAAAATATATATGATATCTATTTTTTGATATTACTGTCTTCTGAATATAAACTAAATTTCATATGGGCTATATTATCTGGGATAAAAATGAAGTTCTGTAGGCTCAGCGCTTGTAAGCCCTTCTGGACCTAAGCTCCTATGCCCAATGGGCCTAGGGTAAGTCTTTCTGGACCTAAGGCAATCCCTTGGGTAGGCTCCTACGCCTCAAGCCTAGGGTAAGACCTTCTGTATGTAGTTCAGGGGGAATTGCATTTTGGAGTTCAGTTGGAGGGTAGTTAAGCAAATTAATAAAACTTTCTGACTTCTTCTAAAACATACCCTACTGGATTTATGTATCAATGTTGAGCTCTCACTAAACTTACAATTCGCGCTTAATGGACCACTCTGAACTCCTTGATTCAACTTTTGAAATCTGAATCTTTGGCTTTAGACTCAACTCTTAAGGTTCGGGTGATCAAATAAAGAACAACTCTGTGACCTTGTAATAATGCTTCATTGAATTATCGATTCGTAATTTGAGCTTATCGTTGCCCAATTCTTCATGACAATGTTAAGTTGCCATATACATACTTGTACCTTTAGCATCTTCTAGTAGTTTGTATTACTGAGCTTTTCGAAGCTCATGTTGTTTTTACCATCACATGTTAAAAGATCTACCATGTTGCAGCTATCAACGTCGGTATGGGAGTTTCTTCAGCTTTGCTTGCGGAGTACGACACCTGTGTAATTAGGGGCCATGTATGTCACGTGTTTTGATTTATATTCGAGTATGAAATTTTTATTAACAACTTTTATCACAGTTTTGTTTCATTATTTGAATGTTTTCTGAAATTTTATTTTTATTTAAAATTTGATTTACAATTTTAAATGGTTTAGCAATTTGTTTATTTGAAATTTTAACGTGGGTCGCTCCGGTGATCCTAATGTGACTTCCTAGGATCCGTATTAACGCATAGACGAGTCTAGGGTGATACAAATTTGTTATGAAATAATATTAAAAATATATCATTCGGATCTCATCACATATATATGTGATGTTATTCCAACGGTCACCATTTAAAAAAATTATAACATACGAAATTAGATTTTGTACAACAAAAAACTTTGGACTAAAAATACTAAAATATATTGTTAAAGACTGAATAATAGAACAAATAGTATGTAAAATAATATTTCAATTTTCGTAACAAATAAATAGTATAAAACGAACTAAAAAGAAAATAATAATTAAAAACAAGCTTCAAAAAATAAAAATATACCTTAGAAAGAAAATTTGACGGCAGACAATAGTAAAGAAAATTTGACGGCATGCAATAGTAAAGAGATGTGTTGTAAAATAATTAAAATGACAATTTCATCCTTGAAAAAGTAAAAGTTTGTTTTGCTGGAAAACTAAAAAGATGATAGAAAATGAAATATGCATAGTAAAAGTTGTTGAGTTTTTCAATGAGAAAATTTAAGTGAGACAATTTTAATACACAAAAAGGACAAATTTTATGGGACAAATAGAGTATAACTTTTCATAAATATCCCAAGAAAAGCGAATATAAATTATCTTAAATTTATGATCCAAATTGATATTTTAAAATATTTATATATTTGATCAATTATATATATATATATATATATATATATATAAACTTTTGAGTAATATCCCTAGTCAAGTCAATATGAATTACTTAAATTTGATTATGATCCAAACTGATATTTTTGAAAATATTTATATATTTGATATGATCAATCTTAAACACAATTATATTCACATATGCTCCACCACCCACGACAAATCTAATTTTTATCATCATCTCCACCCCATGACCCGCGAAATCTGTAACCATCCCTACCCAATTGGATGTGAAGTGGGGTAAATCCCCGCATAACCCGCCCCACTGACATCCCTACTTTGAGCACACACCTTACAGACAAAACAACTTGAAATTGTGTCTCTTAGGATGAATATCATCCTCTTATCCACTAAATCGTTCGTTGAGTCCAAGATCAAGATCTATTTTGTATTTCTTCAGATTCCAATTCTTTTATTATTGTTTGGTTCTAATGAGTATGATCATGAATGGACCAACAGAGTATTCGCATACTGTTGCATTTTTTTGAAAATTTTCAAATTTTTATATAATTTATGCTTGTTTGTATTTTTTACGAATAATCTGGTTTCACGAGAGAATTACCACAATATTGTGGTTCAATTTTTTCTCAAAATATGGTTCTTCCTTGTTTAATTTGAAATATATGGTGGTTAATTTATTGTTCAAGTCAGAAGTCGGATTGACTTCTATTCGACTTTGAACAATGAATTTGAGGAAAATAATAAAATATTGGGGCCAAAGTCGGAGGGTCCTCTTTCCGACTTTAAATAGGGACAATGACCTCCAGCTAATGCCATATGGCTACACCGTAGAGGGCCATTCACTGTTGAAAGTCATATTGCCCTCCATGTGACTTCAAACAGTGTTCAGATGGAGGGTGGAAGTGACGTAGCGTGATTTAGGGGCAGTGACAGGGTGCATGCATGTAGCTGTATGCATGCCTCGGGTAGCAGGCAAGGTAAGGTAACTTTTTTTTAATTGTTATAATTTTTATTGGATGGTTGGTAGGTGGGTTGTGTGGTTGAAATTAAAAGTAGTTAGAGTTAAATAGGGGTTGAAGGTAGATATATTTTGTAATGAAATTTTTGAGATGATAGAGTAAAGAAGAGGAAGAAGAAAATTTACAGGAAATTTTGTAAGTATAAGATGTATTTTATTTTTTAATAATATTTTAAGTTAATAGTTTTATTTTTAATGTTTGTATGTTTTTGTAGTTACAAATTTTTATTATTTTTTCAGTTATTTTTTTTTTGAAAATTTTGAAGTTGACGTTTGAATTTTTGATATTTCAAATTTTTGTGTTAAATAGGTGGTTGAAGAGAAGAAAATTTGTGAAGATATTGAGTAGAGAAAGGAAGATTTGAAGAAATATAGTAAGCATGGCAAAATTTTAAGTTGATGTTTGAATTTTTTAAAATTTGTGAAGAGATTAAGTTCTTGATTTCTTTTAATTTTTAAGTTGATGTTTGAAATTTTTATTTTTGAATATTTGTATTGTTTAATTAATGGTTTACTATATTTTATTTATAATGCTTTTTGAAAGAAAAAACGAGTATATTGGGACTAAAATGACTACAATGAGACTTGAATGAAAAAAATAGTAAATTAGTGACTACTTTGTAAAAATCTTAAAATTGAAGGGTTTTAAAGGCAAATTGCTGAATTAGAAATTAGTAAATTATTGACTACTAAGGATAGTAGTAGTGGTAGTGGTAGTGGCAGTGGCAGTGGCAGTGACAGTGGCAGTGGTAGTAGTAGTGGTAGTAGTGGCAGTGGCAGTGGTAGTGGCAGTGGTAGTGGTAGTGGTAGTAGTAGTGGTAGTAGTAGTGGTAGTAGTAGTAATGGAATTGAAATTTAAATCAATAAGTTGATTTAGTTATGTAATTTAGACGTATTAGAGTTAAAATTTAAATTTTGTAGAATTTTAGCAAATTAGAAACTAAACTAAAATATTATTATAAATTTAGTTTGTTTAGTTTATTATGTTTATTATTATTTTAATGTAGTAGATTTAGTCATGACTCCTAATATATTCTTGTCTTGTAAGATGGTTGGGCAAGCTCCTGTTTTGTGATTACAAGTTCGACACATTTCTAGTCTCATAGTTGATGAGATGATACAAAATTTTCAATAATTTATTTATTAGAAATTCAATTACTTTTTTGTTTGTTAATAATATTTTACTTTATTAATATGTTAATTACATGATGTGGATAATACATTTAAGCACCATCTGACCATGGCCAAAATTCCTTCGGACGAGCGAATCACAAAAATGTTGTAAGTTTTCGAATTTTATTATGCTACCTTCATTCGGGAGTACAAGTTGGTGCCCGAGTTGACTGTCGCTCTGATTGAGCGTTTGAGGCCAGAAACCCATACGTTCCATATGTCGTGTGGGGAATGCACGATCATACTTAAAGACGTGGTCATGCTTATCAGGCTCCCATTAAACGGGGCACCATTGACCGGGGAACCGTTGATCGACTAGACGAAAGCTACACCTGAAGCAATTTGCTCATTTTACCTTGGGAAGGTGCTAGATAAATCAAATTTGAAAGGATCTCATGTGAAAATGAGTTGGTTGCAAAGTGAATTTAAACTCGGTGAATATAGTTCGATTGATGCAATTTATAATGCTAGTCGAGCTTATATTCTACAACTCATTGGAGGTATATTGATGCCAAATAAATCTGGCAATCTTGTTCATACACGGTATCTATGCTTTTAGAGATATATGTGGGAAGCTGTTAAATATAGTTGGGGATCGGCCATATTAGCATTCTTGTATCGTGAGTTGTGTAAGGGCGCTAAAATAGAAAATGGTCGTAAGGTTCGGGGTATTGGTGGATGTTTGTTGTTGCTGCAAGCGAGGGCTTGGCAGTGAATTCCCTGTTGGACACCGATGACTTGAACACTAATATTGTTCCCTCTTGTCGCCAGATAATTATCCTAATTTTGAGTGATTTTTAAATTAAATTTATTTATTTTTAAAACATTATTGTGATTTGTACGTGGATGGTGAGAGAAAAAAGTGCACACAAGATTGGCGAACAACAACTTGAGAGTATTTAGAGCTCAGATTAATTTGTATGCTCAAGAGCAGGTATCTGGTTAAATGTATTGTTTACAATTTAGTTGAATATTTACAGTTTATTATTTGCATTATAGTTAAATGTATTTGTTGAGTGGATCGAAAGATCGAAATGAACCAAGAGGGGGGTGAATTGGATTTTTAAAGGTTTAGGCGGTGGAATTTGCAAATTAAAAAGATAGACAAAGAATTTTAGAGTGGTTCAAGTTCCAAATGAACTCTACATCCACTACCTTAGCTTCACTAAGGATTTGCAACAATTCCACTAATTGCTCTTCCCCTTTTCTAGGCTAAGAAGGCAACCCTTACAATTTTCGGTTAAATTTACTACCCAAAATTTAACCCAATCCTCACACAAAGATAACAAAGAGTTTGATGGCTAAGATAGTATCTCTCAATACAAATTGTAGCCCAATTACAAGCACTCAACCCAATTGAAAAGGATAAGAATTAAAATTACAATTGGGGTTTCTAGACAATTTTGGAATTTAGGCACAAATGCTTGGATTTGATGTTTGGATGTTTGCTTTTGGATCAATAGTTGTTGCTGGAACTTTTAGAGGTCCATTTTATACCTTCTCATTGATTTCTAGCCGTTGTGGTTGTTGCATTCATCAATAGAGCCGTTGGGGGTGTTATCTCACCTCCATAAATGCAGTCTGCAACCACCCATTTCAGAACGCGGGAACCTGTTTCGAAACGGACCAAAATAGAAAGAGCCGTTGGGGTGCATTTAAGAGCCCGTTTCGAAACAAATTGAACTCGTTTTGAAACACTTTTGCCACTGTCAAGGGTCGTTTCGAAACAGCTTGAGCCCGTTTCGAAACACCCTAACGGTTTATGAAAATTCAGTTAAAAACTTTGCAACGGTCATATTTTTCAAATCAAAATGAAGAATCATTTCGAACACTTGAAGTCGTTTCGATATGGGTTCTTATGTTCTAAAGCCGTTTCGATACCCATTTCGGAACAAGGGTTGGCAGTGGTGAAATCGTTTTGAAACGCCTTAGGCCGTTTCAAAACAGGGACTTGAAAAACACTGTTTCGGCTTTAAGAACACTTAGAAAATATTTGAAAGTCCCAAAGCATATAGTTTGCAAAATGATACAAAATATGGGCAACCAGAAAAGGTAAAATCATGGCACTTGTAGCAGATTTAACACTTGAAAAACACTGTTTCACACTAATCTGTTATTCATCAAACATCTAATTTAGCAGATTTAACTGGTCAAACATTTTAATATAAGTTCAAACATCTAATTTTATCTTAAACCACTATTTATAGAACATGAAATTTATCTTCAATGGTTGATAATGTTAGAGTTCAATCCTATTAAGTTGTACTTTTTTATAATAGTATTAAGTTGTACTTGTACTTAATTGTTGGGTCCCACGAGGTCTTAAATTTATATTAATAATACAAATAAATAATCTTTATAGAAATAGCTATAGAAAATCTGATCGGTTCAATTATTGGTCAAATTATTATAATGTTGTTTGATTTTTGAATTATTAAATTTAATATTTATTATACGAGGAAACACCCTAGGTGTCCAAAATTTACATCATAAATGTTAGTGGTTTTACTATTCAAAAATCATGCGACTTTTTTCACGATAAAAGGATCGTTATAATCAATCTATTACAGAGTAAATTAAATTTATTTTTCTATTTGATTCTCTTCGTTTACAATAAAAAATATAATTAAATTTGTACAATTGTAATAATAATAAATCAAAACTCGCTATAATTTCTCATGGATCTGAATGAGTATTATATGCTCTTATCTCCATTGTAATCATAGTAAAAGGGCAAGGGGACTGATTTGAATGCTCTGTACTTTCCCACATTGTTCAAATGCTCATTCTCCAACCTGGTCAGTTGATAAACCGAAGTAAGAAATTGTCTGATTTGCTCACATGTCATGTTTCGGTATTCGAAAGCAAAATGAAACATATCCGTTTGCGACACTCGAACTCGAATTCAAATAACATAGTTTGCAAGTGTAAAAAATTACATGCAGGAAAGTAACTCTCAAGTAAAGATAGATCCATGTAATGACTACTGATATTATTCTACATGTTCATGTCAACACGTCCCATTCGATATTCAAACCCGAATCCAAGTAACATAAGAACTGGTAAAAACTAAGTACAAATAGGTTGGAAAACTACCTGAAGAAATTCCAAATTCCACGGCGAACGATCTCCAAGCTAGCCACGACTGCAACCAAGGCATTCTTGTGCAGGAACGGCACTGTTTGAATGCCTAACACTTGCTGCATCCAAGCAAGTCTCAGTACACAGTTCAACACCTGCAAATTTACCTAAGTGTGAGTATGCAATTACAAAACTGTTTCAAAATCTATCGAAATAATCAATCCGATACGATGGATGACCCTAAACCGTTGTTGGAGAAACGAGTGACATGAATTCATTGCTTTCGAAATGAGTAACACGAACGCTTACCATGGCTGCATAGTACACCCCTTTGTGTGGTAAAGCAAGCTTATCCCGGAGCCAAGGGTTGGTCGAATTCCTGTTAAGAAGACCCCAATCTCTGACAATATCCCAGTATAGGCTAGCCATCGTCGCAATGCCCGAAGTTGCAGCTGCCAAGACCAGCCAAGTTGTAGTTTTCTCAGCCTGATGTTGGTAAATTGCTCTAGTGACAACCGCAACTATTGTTGACAAGCATTTTAGACCATTGAGACCATGTGCAGTATCTTTTTCTTCAAGCAAACGTCTAACACACTAACAAACATAAATTATAAGTCAAACCATTAGAGAAAACCGGCTCCATACTCGTATCCACATTTACATCGAAACAAAAGAGAGTTTCGATTTACCTGAAGGAAACGGATCCAATATGGAATAATGGCAACGACTATGTAAAGTACATTATAAACTTCACTTTCCCCACAGGTATTCGATCTCTCTCTGAAATTTCCCCAACCATAGTAGCAAATGTAGAATTCCAAACATCTAATGGCTTGAACCTGGTAATGTATGGATTTTATCAGAAAACAAACCATATTCGAGTCACATGTGTGTTCTAGGGTCCCTGTACCCATGTCCAAATACATATCGAACAAGGGTATATGATACCAGTATTTCAAGAAAAAAATGAAGAGTCGGAACAATATAGGTTGGCTCGAGTATCTAACCTGGCTAGTAAGCTGATCTGCCAAGAAAAAGTCTGGGAGAGTGACCTACAAGACGGATTATGCAGATTAATATCTTTCTTATTAAACCACTTTTCTCATATATGGCGGTTTCTTAATCCCACTCGTGGTATTCGAGAACTCCGCTGCCAGTGTACGGAATAATAATCCCTATAGGATAATCATTTTATATGAAGGCTTGTTACCTTGTAAAGAGGTGCACAAACACAGTGAAAGGCACATCTGATAAGAAATAATCGACTTGAACCGTATATGATATTGAAAGGGCAGAATGTTATTGAAAGGACAACCTGCAAATAGGAAAACCAGTGAGCAACACATGCATTGGACACAAGTCTCGAACACGGGTGCCTTAAGAAAATTGAAAAGTGGGAGCAACAAAATTCACATTCAACGCTCACACCCGAATTCGAGTATCATAGAGATAAACTAAAGGAAAACAGAATGTGTTCTGTATAGGACTTACAATGAGCAAGAACAAGGGAATTAGTTCTGTTAAAGTTCTGAAGCTATTAGTTCTAGGGTCCATCTCCATATCCAAATGTGAAATCACACCAGCTAATGCGAGCAGAGAAAGACCACTGCTAAGAAGAAGTACTTCCCTATATCCCAACTCTGTTCCTTGCTTGAAACCGAATATGAACGAAAAGTTGATTCGATAACGCTTCCAAAAGTATACATTTCCAGCATACGTGAGCATATGCAAGACAATATAACCAAACAGGCTGCAAAAAAATGAGTCCTTTAGTTCAAGAATGAAGGGGTAAAACCAGAATATTTAAGTGGCTTTAGCCCATGCTACTCGGAAATGTATCGAACACGGGTACTTCAATAAAAAAAGACTCTTACCTGTAAAGAGGAAATATGTTCACCATGTATCTCTCTCTGCCCTGACTCTTAAGAATATTTCTAGCATGTATATTCACAATAATTGCCACAATAAGTGCAATGGAGCAACCAGAAAAGAAGCCTGAAAGTGAAGAGAAACCATCAGTTAAAAACAAGTAAATGAGATGCAAACTCAACAGCTCTAAGAAACCCTTTTTTCTTCAGACAATGACATGATTAGAAACAAAGTTAGATAAACTGATACAATTTGTAAGAATATGTTCTAGAAAGATGCTTTTAAATGAGGCAGGCAAAGTCTTTACCATAGAGAAATGTGATTCTGTGTCTTTCTTTCTTAGCTTGTGGCCTGAGAGTTTTCAGTCCCTTTCTGTGATTTCCATTAGCAAAGTGTTTAACATAAGTCTCCTCAACCTTTTCCAAAAGCTTAGTAACCTGTCAAGGAAATGGTGCAAATTTAGGGACAAAACGAAATTCAATCGAACCGACGTAAACATGTTCTTATTAGCCATTTCTAACCTCAACAGAACTACCAAGATAAGATTTGTCCACCATTTGCATGTAAGTTTTCGACGCATTTCGCATTGTGACCTGCACTAGGATGAACCGGAAAATCAGTACAAATAAGCCATGATCCTTGTTAATTTTGGCAGATTGAGATATAGAAAGTGAAAAGGATTAGACCTTGTCATATTTCTTCATGATCTTGGAAAATGCCAACTGATTCAAGAAGCTGATAAATCAAATACACAGATGATTAACTACAAAAACAGATAGATTTGCATTTTGTTTATAGTTTTGCAACGAACAAAGGAGGAAGGATTGGTACCAGTAGCTTTTCAAAAGCCTAAGCTTTCTATGAAATTCGACAAAAGCTTGAGAGATTTTTTCCTCTGCAGTCCTCAGTTCTTGTCTGCCAAATGACGAATCCAATTTCGAACTTTGGATTACACTTCTTAGGATTGATATAGGAGTTTCAAGCTCCACATTGATCTTTACATGATCCAAAACATTTAATGGAGCTCGTCTAAAATCTCT
This sequence comes from Hibiscus tridactylites, assembly GCA_958450335.1. NCBI lineage: Eukaryota > Viridiplantae > Streptophyta > Magnoliopsida > Malvales > Malvaceae > Hibiscus > Hibiscus tridactylites. Next base: position 2,325,391 of record OY288292.1, read on the forward strand.
ATCATCAGCTTTCTTCATTTCTTCTCCCGCAATTCCCTCATTGTTCATCTCTACTTCTTGGATAACATCCATTGGAGTCCTTCCTACATAGGGAAAAACAGATTCGGAACATCAGAAAACTTGGGATTCTTCCAATATAAAGAAAAATTGCAACTTTGGTATCATTTTGCGATCCTTACCATGGATGGGATGAGCCACTGATGAAGAATTTGAAGAAATGTCATGATCAGAAAGATGAACCATATCAGCTCCTCCAACAACTGGATTATCAACCTTAATCCTCAGAGCAATCAAAGCATTCATTTGCTTGCTCAACTCATCTGCTTCCACCGTAACTTCTTCGACCTTTTTCTTATAAAATCTAAGAACCTTGTTGAACTCATCATCAAGTCTCCTAAAGAAGAGCAACTCAAACTCACCACCTTCTTCACCTGACCTGAGAAACATTGTCTGGTAAAGCCCTTCAACCCCTCCTTCTTGAACTAATATAACTTCATCTTCATGGCTCATCATCGAAGAAACCGGTTTATACCGATTGGTCAGTCCACTAAATGCCCTATAAAGCGATGCCCTTCTCTTCATTTTTCCTGTTGTTGTTGTTGTTGCAGCCGCTGCCATTGTCGATTGTGGCTTGTTTTGTTGTTTGAAATATATTAAGATGCCTTTCAACATTGATTTCAGGTTGTTGTAATCCATGTATGCTTCCTGCCATTCTTGCACCATCTGCACTGCAAATTCCTTCCCAAACTTCATCTTCTTCGATCATAAACAAATTAACTAAAAGAAATATTTGATGAGTTTGAAACTCGAAAAACTCGAAATTATATAGAGGGATTCCAATTTCCAAGCAATGATTTGGTTTCGTCATTTGATACTGGTTTTCCTTTGATAATGCCGTGAATGTCTTTTTCTGGTACATAATCTAAATGCAGTTGAAAGCCTGTCTTTGTTGTCTGCGTTATGTTCTAAAGGTGGCTTGAGTTATTTTGTTATGTTTGGTTTATTTTTGTTTCGGTGTTGTTTTATTTTTAGATGTTTTGTTTTCTCACGTCACCGTGTGTTTGTGTTGTTACGGCAAATGACAGTTCCATTCTTTTGGTGTCTGATTTGGTTCTGGTTTATTTCGTATAGGTTCAAGATTTTTTTTAATAGTCTAAAGGTAATTAGAATGTAGTATCTGTTCGTACAAACTTTTAACTCTTTCTCTTTGAGCTAGGAATGTCAATTAGGCGGAGCGGGTGCAAAAATAGTACTCTTTCCGCACCCATTCATGTCAAAATTTTTCATCTTCAACCCCGTCCTACAACCCGTTGCGAATACAAAATTTAAAATAATTCATGCCCCGCAACCCGCAAAATTAAAATCGTCTCCGCCCCATCAACCACGTGGGTCATGAGACTCACTTAATCCTCTCTTTACTTGCCTTATGACTAGTCCATATAATATATTTTATAGAAAACTACCTCAGTGACCACCTAATTATTGTCTGCGACCTATTTTGACCACTCAACTAAAAAAATTTAAAATTTGACCACCCAACTATTTAATTAGACCTATTTTGACTATCGGCCGTTAAAATCCAGCGGAAAGATTATGTTGCAGCTAATGTAAAATTTGTATGATTACACTTTTAGTCCCTGTTAATTACCTATTATATCAATTTAAACCTAATTTTAATTTAATTAAGTAAAATTAATCAACTAATCAGATAACGACACATTTCATCACCCTCTTGAATGAATTTATTTTAATTTTTAATTTAATTTGTTTAATATTATATATATTTTCCTCCAATCAAGTGGTGACACGTGTCACCACCTGGTTAAAGGGAAAATAAAGAGAAATGAATATGTGCATGTTGTGGTTTGAACCCATATAATATATTTTATAGAAAACTACCCCAATGACCACCCAATTATTGCCCGCGACCTGTTTTGACCACCGACCGTTAAAATCTAGCGGAAAGATTATGTGGCAGTTAATGTAAAATTTGTATAATTATACTTTTAGTCCATATTAATTACTTATTATATCAATTTAGTCCTAATTTTAATTTAATTAAGTAAAATTAATCAACTAATTAGATAACGACACATGTCACCACCTGTTTAAAGGAAAAATAAAGAGAAATCAATATGTGCAAGTTGTGGTTTGAACATAAGCTGCACCATTTTATATATACCTTATAACGAAGTTAGTGCTAGGGAGAAAAGAAAAAAATGTTTGAGAGGAAACTCGAACATGGGTCACATGAGATATATAAAAATATGTATATCAAATATTCGATTTAAATAAAAAGAAATTTGTTTTTAAAAAATATTTGAATATTTGATTTTAAAATATTAAATTGATTTTTTTTTAAAATTCAGTACTTTTTTAAATTAAATTTATTTTCTTTTAAATAAAATATTTTTTAAATCAAATATTTAATATTTTAATAAATATTTGATTTTAATTTAAATGTGAAAAAAAATATTCGAATATTTTAAATTAAGTTTCTTTTCTTTTAAATCGAATATTTAATAATTTCGTATTTTAACTAAATTAAATATATTTGATTTAGGGTTTAGGGTTTAGGGTTTAGTTGGCCTAGTGATTAAGTTGTGGCTCTTTTATATATATATATATATATAATGGTGCAATTTATATTATTAAGGTGTAGTTGGCCTAGTTGTTAAGTTGTGGCTCTTTTAACTAAGAGGTCATGGGTTTAAACCACACCATGCACATATTCATTCCATTTTAATTTTTCTTTAACCAGGTGTTGGAGGAATATATATATATATATATATATATATATATATATATATATATATATATATATATATATATATATATATATATATATATATTAGGTAATTAACAGGGATTAAAAGTGTATTTATGCAAATTTTATTTTAACTGCCACATCATCTTTTTATTAGATTTTAACGGCCGGTGGTCAAAATATATCTATCTAAATAGTTAGGTGGTCAAAATTTAAATTTTTTTAGTTGGGTGGTCAAAACAGGTCGCGGGCAATAGTTGGGTGGTCATTGAGGTAGTTTTCCCTATATTTTAAAGTATTAATTTAAAAAATATAAATCAAATTTGTTATGAAATAATATTAAATATTTATATTCGGATCTCATCACATATATATATGATGTTATTCCAACTGTCACCCTTTAAAAAAAATATAACATACAAAATTAGATTTTGTACAACACAAAACTTTGGACTAAAAATACTAAAATATATTGTTAAAGACTGAATAATAGAACAAATAGTATGTAAAACAATATTTTAATTTTTGTAAAAAATAAACAATATAAAACAAACTAAAAAGAAAATAATAATTAAAAAACAAGCTTCAAAAGATAAAAATAAACCTTAGAAAGAAAATTTGACGGCAGACAATAATAAGGAAATTTGACGGCGGAAAATAGTAAAGAAATGTGTTGAAAAATAATTAAAATAATAATTTTATCCTTGAAAAAGTTAAAGTTTGTTTTGTTGTAAAATTAAAAAGAGGATAAAAAATGAAATGTGCCTGGTAAAAGTTGTTGAGTTTTTCAATGGGAAAATTTTAGTGAGACAATTTTAATACACAAAAGTAGGGGTGTTAAAAAATCTGATCCGATTGATCCGATCCGATTATCCGTTGATCCGATCCGAAATTTCAGATATTCGATCTGTTTTTATTTTTCGAATAATTCGGATCGGATATCCGAAAATTTCGGATAGGATACGGATAGTGGTTTTACATTCGGATAGGATATTTGATTATTCGGTATCCGAAAATTTAAATTTTTTATAGGTATAAATCTTATTATATTCGATATTTTTACTTGTTATATATAAAAAAATTGAAATTTCCATTGATACAAATATTGTTATATTCAATCATTTATTAAATTTTATATTCGAAAACTTAATTTTTTCATGGATAGAACCATTAAATTAAAAAAATAATCAAATAAATTTATAAATTTCGAATATTCGAGTATCCGATCCGAATTTTCGGATATCCAGTTTTTTTGGATCGGATACGGATCGTTATTTAGGTGATCCGAATTTTTCGGATCGGATCCGGTTCGACATCCGAAATGAACACCCCTACACAAAAGGGACAAGTTTTATGGGACAAATGGAGTATAACTTTTCATAAATGACCCAAGAAAAGTGAATATAAATTATCTTAAATTTATGATCCAAATTGATATTTTAACGTATTTATCTTAAATATATAAACTTTTCAGTAATATCCCTAGTTAAGTCAATATGAATTATTTAAATTTGATTATGATCCAAACTGGTATTTTTAAAAATATTTATATATTTGATTTAATCAATCTTAAATACAGTTATATTCACATCTGCTCCACCACCCACGGCGAATCTAACTTTTATCTTCATCTACACCTCATGACCCGCAAAATTTGTAACCATTCTTACCTAATTGGATCCGAAGTGGGGTAAATCCCCGCAAAACCCGCCCCACTGGCATCCCTACTTTGAGCACACACCTTACAGACAAATCGACTTGAACTTAGGTCTGTTAGGATGAATATTATCCTCTTTTCCACTGGACCGTTCGTTGAATCCAAAATCAAGATCTATTTTATAATTCTTCAGATTTCAATTCTTTTATTATTGTTTGGTTCTAATGAGTATGATCAGGAATGGACTAACAGAGTGTTCGCGTACCGTTGCATTTTTTGAAAATTTTCAAATTTTTATATATGATTTATGCTTATTTGTATTTTTTTACTAATAATCTAGTTTCACGAGAGAATTACCACAATATTGTGGTTCAATTTTTTCTCAAAATATGGTTCTTTCTTGTTTAATTCGAAATGTATGGTGGTTAATTTATTGTTCAAGTCAGAAGTCAGATTAACTTCTATTGGACTTTAAACAATGAATTTCAAAAAATAATAAAATATTAGGGCCAAAATCAGAGGGTCATCTTTCCAACTTCAAATAGGGACAAATGGCCTCCAGCTAATGCCACATGGTTGCACCGTAGAGGACCATTCATTGTTGAAAGTCGGATTGCCCTCCATCCGACTTTAAACAATGTTCGGATGGAAGCGTGGCAGTGACGCAGCGTGATTTGGGGGCAGTGGCAGGTTGCATGCATGTAGCTGCATGCATGCCTCGGGTAGCAGGTAAGGTAAGGTAACTTTTTTCAATTGTTATAATTTTGATTGGATGGCTGGTAGGTGGGTTGTGTGGTTGAAATTAAAAGTAGTTAGAGTTAAATAGGGGTTGAAGGTAGATATATTTTGTAATGAAATTTTTTAGAAGATAGAGTAAAGAAGAAGAAGAAGAAGATGATTTAGAGGAAATTTTGTAAGTATGAGATATGTATTTTATTTTTTAATATTATTTCAATTTAATAGTTTTATTTTTAATGTAGGTATGTTTTTGTAGTTACGGATTCTTATTATTTTTTTAGTTAAATTTTTTGAAAATTTTGAAGTTGATGTTTGAATTTTTTATATTTCAAAGTTTTGTGTAAATAGGTGGTTGAAGAGGAGAAAATTTGTGAAGAGATGAAATTTTTTGAAGAGATTGAGTAGAGAAAGGAAGATTTGAAGAAATATAGTAAGTATGTCAAAATTTTAAATTGATGTTTGAATTTTTTAAAATTTGTGAAGAGATTAAGTTCTTGATTTTTTTTAATTTTTAACTTGATGTTTGAAATTTTTATTTTTGAATATCTGTATTGTTTAATTAATGGTTTACTATATTTTATTTATAATGCTTTTTGAAAAATAAACGAGTATATTGGGAATAATATGAGTATATTGGGACTTGAATGAAAGAAATAGTAAATTAGTGACTACTTTGTAAAAATCTTTAAATTAAAGGGTTTTAAAGGAAAATTGTTGAATTAGAAATTAGTAAATTAGTGACTACTAAGGATAGTAGTAGTAGTAGTAGTTGAAGATTTTTTTAATTTAGGAATTAAAAATTAGTAAAAAAATATTAATGTTTGAATTAGTCTTTTACTTTAGGAGTTTTTAAAATTGTATGTAGTTAGTAGTAATGGAATTGAAATTTAAATTAATAAGTTGATTTAGTTATGTAATTTAAACGTATTAGAGTTAAAATTTAAATTTTGTAGAATTTTAGCAAATTAGAAACTAAACTAAAATATTATTATAAATTTTGTTTGTTTAGTTTATTATGTTTATTATTATTTTAATGTAGTAGATTTAGTCATGGGTCCTAATATATTCTTAATTGTCGTGTAAGATGGTTGGGCAAGTTCCTCTATTGCGATTACAGGATCGACACATTTCTAGTCTCACAGTTGATGAGATACAAATTTTTCAATAATTTATTTATTAGAAATTCAATTACTTTTTGTTTGTTAATAATATTTTACTTTATTAATATGTTAATTACAGAATGTGAATGATACATTTAAGCACCATTTGACCATGGCCAAAAATCCTCCAAACGAGCGAATCACAAAATGGTTGCAAGTTTCCGGATTTTATTATGGACCTTCATTCGGTGGTACAAGTTGGTGCTCAGGTTGATTGTCGCTCTGATTGAGCGTTGGAGGACGGAAACCCATACGTTCCATATGTCATGTGGGTAATGCACGATCATATTTAAAGACGTGGTCATGCGTATCAGGGTCCTAGTAAACAGGGCACCATTGACCGGGGAACCGTTGATCGACCAGACGAAAGCTACACCTGAAGCAATTTGCTCATTTTACCTTGAGAAGGTGCCAGGTAAATCAAATTTCAAAGTATCTTGTGTGAAAATGCATTGGTTTCAAAGTGAATTTAAACTCGATGAATATAGTTCAATTGATGCGATTTATAATGTCAGTCGAGCTTATATTCTACAACTCATTGGAGGTATACTTGTTAAGTGTGCAAAAGTCATATATTTATACCCTAGTTTAGCTCAATTATTATTGTTCTTAAGTTTAGTTTAGTTGCATTTATTAGGTAAACATACACAAAACGGCATAGATTAGATATTCTGCCTTAATTGCTGAACTTAATTGATTTTATCTAAAAAATACTTTTCAGTTGTGTTTTCTAACTGTGCGCAGGTACCCGCCCAGGCAGACACCATCGAGGCAGCAAAGAGGGAAGAAGAGAAGAAGCTGGAAACTGAAGGATGAAGTTGTTGGACCATCTGAAGAGCTAATCAAGGAGGAGAAGACCATAATCAAGAGTTGTGCCAACCCCTGCACACCAATCTACACCTCTACCGAGGCAGTCAACAGAGTACCGCCGAGTCAGCAACTCGAGGAAGGGTGAAAATATGCAAAGTGGTATGCGACTAAAAGAGCTCATCAAGCCTGATTTTTAGAGACCACTTGCACGTGCATTGGAACCCAGCAGACAAAGAAATGCCAAGGTCAAAGTTAAGTTGGAAAAAGTCAAACAGGAATCTAGGAAGATTTAATGATCTTTTAATGAATTGTAATCATATTCTAACTAGTATTCCTACCCTAAACCGACTTAGGCTAGGATCCTCCCTTATATATATTGAATCAACTTGAAGGAGATAACACAATTGAGATTAGAGAGAAACTCCTTCTTGTCAAAACCCTAGTTTCGTCTACCCCTATCATGTTCTAGACCTTCCATAGGGCTAAAGGTTGGTTGTGTAGTAGTTGTGAGAGTTTGCTTGTATTTGTTTAGGTTTTAGTGCAATAAAATTGAAGGTTTGTTTACTCTTGGTTCTTCATTGTCACAATCTTTATCGGGAGACAAGAGGGCGGGAATCTATTTGTTTAGAAGTTTGTGTAGTAGTTGTGAGAGTTGAACTCGCGAAACGAGTAAACACAGTTTTATCCAACCATAGGGTAAAGCTACTTCGGCTTAGGGATAAGTTTAGAAGTTCGACAGCTAAGAGAGGTTTTGTAATCGGTTGGTGTTCACCCTTAGATTCACGCCGGGAGGTATCATCCAAGATGTGTTCGCCAATAGTACTTCAAGCTTCGGGAGAAAAGGGAGTCATAGAAGGGAGCCTTGTCGAACCTTGAATCTTCGCTTAACTGCCCAGGTAGCCACTTGGTCTCTGCCGAGGAGAGCGCCTATCGAGGCATAGTCGTGGGCGGCTGTTGAAAGTTGTTAAGTTGATCTACAAAACTGTGCCGAGACAATACATTATATCTTTACACTACGAAACATCCAATACCGGCCTATTCTTTCACTCTAATTTCTCAATTTACTTTACTTTCTTTAATCCTAGTTTTAATCAACCCAACTCTCATTTATTGTTGTTTTACTTTTACTTGTGCAAAAAATCGAACTCTGAAGGGTTGTCACAATCCCTATGGAGATGATATCATAAATAATATAACTTGGCACCGTGTATACTTGCATGCAAATGGCGCATCACTTTTGCACGCAACAAGTTTTTGGTGTCGTTACCAGGGATTGACGTACAACTTTTTGTTTTTATTTTTTCTGCACTTTTTCTGTTTAATCCCCTGGTTCTCTTTGGTGTATGACTAGAGCAAATCAGAAATCACCCTTGCAAGAATATGATCCAGTGCCTGAACGTACTACAGGCAGATTAAGACAAGCAAACAAAGAAACCATGGTTGATCCAAAAAGACAACCAGAACCTACCACCACCACCACCACCACCAATTAACAATGTTGTGGTGGGCAATGGCAGGCAACCTCCTGCCGCTCGGCAGCTAGTACGTGAATACTTGGAGGAGGACCTTAGAAGGCTGAACTCTGGCGTGATCGATCTAGAAATAGAAGCGGACCACTTCGAGCTCAAACTTGTCATGTTCAACATGTTGAATACACTCGGACAGTTTGGAGGACCCGCCACTAAAGATGCCTGCCAGCATATGAAATCCTTCCTGGACATCTGCAAGTCCTTCAAAATCCATGGAGTTCATTCTAACGTGCTGCGTCTCGGATTATTTCCATATTCATTGAGGGATAGGGAAAAGACTTGGTTCAATAGCCAACCATCGGAGTCCATTGACTCTTGGACTGAACTATGTCGAGATTTCTTAGCTCGATTTAATCCTGTCAATTTGACTAATAAATTGCGGACTGACATCACTACTTTTCGACAGGCAGATGACGAACCAATGTACGAGGCATGGGAGAGATACTGCGAGTTGTTGAATAAATGCCTCTACCATGGATTTCCATAGTGGACACTAGTATCCATATTCTACAACAATGTAAACACGCCAACAAGGATGATGTTAGATTCTTCTGCCAATGGTACATTACTCGTTAAGGAGCCCGCCGATGTAATTCAGATCTTGAATAGGATGACCAAAAATGACTACTAGTTTTCTAATGCCCGCCGAGGCGGTGTAAGAAGGTAGGCCACAGCAAACGAGCTAGGAACATCAGATGCACTCGTAGCACAAGTTGCTCAGTTGACAAAGATGGTAGAAGCTATGCAAGGGCAGAACAATACACAGCAAGTCAAAGCCATTGATGCCTTTTGCGACCAATGTGGGGGAGACCATAACTCATCTGAATGCCAACAAGGAACCGAAACCAGCTGCTTTGTAGGGAACTACAATAGGAACAACCCTACATCGAACAACTACAATCTTAGCTGGAAAAGGCACCCTAACTTCTCGCGGAGTAACCCCAACAACGCTCTGAATCCAGCTAATCAGACAAATCAACCGCAAGAATTTCAGTAGACTATGCCACAGCAGCAGCCGCCACAGTAGCAACAGGCAGCACCTAGTGCTTTAGAGCAGACCCTGAATGCCTTCATGACTCAAACAGGTACCTATATGTCATATATAGATTTATTCGTTAAGAAAACTGAAGCTTTCATGGACAAGACCGAGATGAGAATGCAAAATCATGAGGCAACTCTAAAGTCACTAGAAACACAAGTGGGACAATTTTCACAAGTACTGAACACCAGACCTATGGAAGGATTGCCTAGCGATACTAAAGTCACGAGGAAACCCACGTACGAGCAGTGCAAGGCCATCAAATTAGTTGCCCAGACAGAAGCAAGCAAGCCCGCCACGGCAGACCTAGAACTCTCGTCCACGGCAGACCTTATTGTTGCTTCCAAGAGACGTTGAGGTACATGCACACCCACCTGTTTCACAGCAGCTGAAACACCAAAAGCATGACCATCAGTTCCAAAAGTTTTTGGATATCCTCAAGCAAGTGCATATCAACATACCCCTAGTGGAAGCCATACAACAAATGCCTAACTATGCAAAGTTTCTGAAAGACATGGTTTCCAAACAGAAAAGAATCAAGGAATTTGAAACGATCACCATGACGGAAGAATGCATGGCCATGCTACACAATAAAACACCGCCCAGGTAGAAGGACCCAGGCAGTTTCCTCATTCCATGCGCTATTGGGAACCATTACAAGGGGAAAGCCTTATGCGACCTTGGGGCAAGCATCAATGTAATGCCCAAAATGGTGTTTGAAAAGCTTGGAATTGGAAAAGCCAGACCCACCATAGTCATGCTCCAGTTAGCTGATCACTCCTACGTGCAACCGGAAGGAAAGATTGAAGACATCCTAGTAAGAGTGGACAGTCTTATTTTTCTGGCTGATTTCCTAATTCTGGACTGTAAAGTAGACGACAAAGTACCCATCATCTTGGGAAGACCTTCCTAGCCACAAGAAAAACTCTAATAGATGTGGAAAATGGGGAGCTCACTATGAGGGTGGACGATTAGAAAAGCAAGCTAAATGTCTTGCAACCTTTGAAAAGAGTTGACGACAAAGAAGAATGCGGGACATTGATGCCTCAGAAGACACCAAACCCAACATAGAGCTAGAGCATTCCAACCACAGCCGCCAGGGGGCAACCTGGAAATGTCAATGATCAATAGAAATACAAAGACCTGCCCTGCTAGAGGGTGAAGCAGATGATGCAGCAACCCAGGAAGTGGTTATGCTAGGAAATGCATCCAGATGCATTCCCAGCATAACCTAAATTTTCTTTATTTCTTTTATTTTTACGTTTTAGGATTTAGATTTTAATTTCTTACATTTTTTCTCTCTTAGGAATCAGATTTAACTTTAGTATTTGTTTATTTTCTAATAATTTTTATTTCAGTTTTTTAGGAGAGACAATGGCCAAAAAGAAGAGAGAAGAAGAAAGCCCAATCCATCAACCGCTCTAGCCCGCCCGCCAAGTCTGTCGTGGCAGATAGACATTGCTTCCCGCCAGAACAAGCCGTTGCAGACTAGCCATTCGCGAGAAGCCCGTTCCGTTCCAACGGCTCTCTACCTGGGCAACGTTTGCCTCAACAGATGAAATGGCAACACCCTTTCTCGATTTAAATCCCCTCATTTTTTTACTATTCACTCTTCTTTACTCTCTCTTGATTATTGTTTCACAGATTTTCTTTTGCTTTCAGATTTTGTTCTTTTTCTATAGATTTGCAAAACTCTCACAACTCTCTTCACACAAAACCTAAAGCTCAATCTCTCCAGGAAGAATCAGATGAGTCCCTCAACGGCTTCGCTACACCTGAAATTAAATCCCGACATAACGAAAAGTTTAAAGAAAGATCAGTGTGGGAGGAGCGGGGATTTTTCTACGAACCAGGAAAGAAGAATCTAGGGCTCGAACAGTTCATATACTCTAAAATCGCGCACCAACGGTAGCAAATCTTTGCCCAGCAACCACGGCCAGTAAATCAAATAATGGTGCGCGAGTACTATACTCATGGGCCGATGGAGGAAGTGCCGACAATGAATGTCCGCGGGCGGTCGATGCTAATCGAAAAAGACAAGATCAACTTATACTACGGCCTTCACACCGTTAACCAGTGGAATTTTCTGCCCGAGACCAAACTATGGAACATATTTGTAAAGAGACGATTGATGCTCATGACCCACAACTCCACCGTCGGCAAGCCAAGATTAGCACTCACCCACTCCATCATCAACAAAAGGTATATAAATGTGGGTTCAATTATTGCTAATGAAATTTATGAGTGTGGCCATAAAATGAAGGGGCAACTCTACATCCCTAACCTCATCACGACGTTGTGCGAGAAGGCATATGTTGCAGCCGCCCCAACCAAGACCATGACGCCAGAAATGTAACACCCGGGTTTGGGGGTCGGCCGAAAATAATATTAAAATAATGTTTCGGGTTTCGGTTTCGCAATTAAAATAATAAAATGTAATTTTGGGCATCGGGTTTTCAAAACAAATAATTTATGTTGGAAATATTTTGGTTTTAAAGCCCAATTCCATGGAATTTGGAAATTAAGATAGTTATCTTCATTAATTTCAAAAGGGTAATAAAATGATCTTCCAAATTAAAATCCCCTTTTGTTTAAAACACCCATTTGTCATCTTCTTCCCTCTTCACTTCTTCATTTCCCACGACATTAGAGAGCTCTTCTACTCCATTTCACTATTCCATCACATGATTTGCTTCTTGTTGGTGATTTTTGAAAGGTAAATACGTCCTTGACTTAGCCTTACCTTCCTCTTCATTTTGGTACCATTAGTTTTCAATAAAACCATGTATTTTGGGTTTTGGGGTTTTCAAAGATTTTGTTAAAAGTTGAAGCTTTAGGGATTGTTAACAAAGCTTTTGATTTATTATTGTTAGATACATTGTTGGTGGACCATAAGGTCCAACATATATGAATTTTAAAGGGTTTTATGAAGATTCTTGGATTTGGGTTTTAGAGGGTGTTTTGAATGGTTTAAAGGTTGGTTTTGGGGTTGCTATGTGATGGAAATTGAGGGCTGATGTTAGTATGATAGTTATGGCTTGTTTTGGGAGCATTTAAGTGTGCTAAAAAGGTTGAAATCAAGGGTTGTGGACTGTGCTAAAGGGCTGCTCGGGATTGAGGTTTTGGGAGTTGATCTTAGCTTGAAATCTTGTGTTTATGTGCTTGAATTGTGTTCCGGGTTACTACTTTGAATTGTGGACTGCTTTGTGGCTATTTTAATTGTGTTGGGATGATTAGAAGCAAGGAATTTAGTTGGTGAAGCTTCAGGGACGAATCTGGAGATTTTGGAGTCTTGAGCTTGGTTTTCGGTCTTCTTTTGGGTAACAACGGTGAGTAGAATTGTTAACCTTTGATTTGTTTTCGAAATGGAACTCTTGGGGTTTGGGTGGGACCTAGAGGGTTCACCTAAACCCGAGTGTAAGTTACTATTCCTACATCTTTGTTATGTGTTGATGAATGATTATGTGTTGTGGTATCATGCGCATCTCGAGTTGTTTTACATCGTTGTTGTTGTGTAGTCATGTAGAAGTCGAGCCTCACATGATGGTTGTCTAAACTACGGTGATGAGTGGTCCCACAGGTAGTGACTAGTAGTAGAGTAAGATGATGAGTGGTCCCGTCGGAAAACTACTAGTCGAACGGTGATGTGTGGTCTCACCGTGTGTAAATTGGTTGTGCATGTGCAAGCCATATGTAGTCTTGTTGTGATAATCATTCGTGCATACATTGATTTATTGTCAATTATGAAAAGTATTTTGAAAATTGCATGCTTGTTGAATTGTAGAGCTTCTCTCACTAAGCTAGATAGCTTACGCTCTATTTGTTTCCAACATGTAGATCGTTAGAGTACGGGAGGCAAGTGGGAAAGAGAGGAGCTTTTGAAGTTCTCAAATTAGCTCAAGTATGATTTACGTATTTGTAATAATGCCTAGACGATGGGGGTGTAGACTTGTAGGAGTTGGGGTCAAACTCCTTAATTTGATTTTGTTGATGTTCTAGCATGTGGAGTTGTAGATGTTATGTTTGGATGTGTTATGATTTTTGTTTCTTAATTGCTTGTGGTTAAGAGTCTATGAACTTGATCTATGAGTGCTTTATGTATGGTTTTTAAAGCATGAAACCTTATAAATGCTAAGTATGCCTCCTTTTGAGTAATGCTTGAATCCCTTGAATGTATGGTCCTTGTTCGTTTCGAATGTCTTATATGTTGAATCTTGGTTGTTATATGTCGTATGTATGCTTGCTTGTGCCTAGGCGAGTCTTAATTTGCATCTAGAATTGTGGTTTAGAGTCCTTAGCTGCAATTTTGAGTGTTGCAGTGTAGGGCGTATCGGTACGCCCAAGGGTCATACCGATACGGTCTTGCATTTTGGGGTTCAGTTTAAGCCTAGCGTACCGATACGCGTGGGCGTATCGATACGCCAAAGCCTCTCTAGAAAACTGAGAATTTGACGAGATTTTGGCGTATGGGTACGGGTCTAGGGTGTATCGTACGGTCTTGTATCTTGACCGTGAGAAGTTGGCTAGTAAGGGCGTATCGGTACGGTCAACCAGTGTACCGATACGGTTCCCCTACGTTGACTATAGGTTGTTGACCGGGTCAAGGCATATCGATACCCTATTCAAGAGTATCAATACAGCCTGCTAAATAAACTAAAATAGACTCTTTTAAATATATTAGCTTGGTTGTTCGCATTGCTTGTTGTCCTTTCGTTTTCGTGTCACGTATAGGATGTATGAATGCCTTTAGACAAGATAATAATTAAAGGTATTTTCTAGGGTTGCTAACCGAAGTGGGGCCCTAGTAGGTTTCATTACGGTTTTCCTCGTGTAGCCTACTCGGACCGGCCAGTCGTCCAGATCGGGATGAGGGGTTACATTTAGTGGTATCAGAGCCTGAGGTTTCCGAGACCTTGGGTAGGTAAGTGAGGTAAGTTGTTGTGTTATGATGTTGCTTTGTATTGATGAGTGTTTTATCATGAATGCTCAAACGTTTGCTTGCTAGTATGGTGTTTGAAAGCATGTTTCAGTGGTTTTTTCTGGTTGGGTTAAGGGTTAGTCAAATGTCCCCATTGTTAGGTATTATTGTCAAAAAGGAAAATTGTTTTGGTGTAACGAGCTTGAGAATGGGATTCATTGCCCTTTTGCTAACCTAACGTTTTCCTTGTTTGTTGTGTGTTTATTGTTTTAGATCTTGTTTTGCTATGATGAGACCAAGGGGGCAACCTAGAGCGGGTGACCAGGCACCCGGAGGTGAGCCTCCTGCTCCTGCTCCTGGTGGTAATGAAGTGGGTGGTGAAGGTGATGTGCCTCAGGCTGGTGCTCAAGTCGGAGGTGATGGTAATGGGCCTCAGGCTGGGGCTAATGTTGGAGGTGTTAGGGCTCAGGAGGGTCAAGGTCCAGCGGGCGCGGACATGACCTAGCTACTTCATACTATAGCTGGGGTGTTTCAGACAGCTTTGGCCGGTGTGCAAGGTGCAACACCACCTCAGGGTGCGGGGACAGGATTACCCCTAGAGAGGCTACGTAACTTGGGAGCAGTTGAGTTTCGTGGATTGACTCCCGAGGGTTCGGAGGGGTGGCTTGAGAGCACTACTCGCATCTTGGGCCAAATGAAGTGTTCAGATGCCCGTAAGTTGGGTTGCATCGTCTCCTTGCTTCAGAGGGACGCTTATACTTGGTGGACCATTGTTACCTCTTGTATGGTCGAGGCGGATATCACATGGGAGTTTTTCAAAAATGCCTTCAAGAGGAAGTATCTTGGATTCCAGTACTTAGATGAAAAGAAGAGAGAGTTTATGGCTTTGGTTCAAGGTAATAGGACCGTGTCTGAATACGAGGTTCAGTTTGTGAGATTGAGCCAGTAAACACTTGAGTTGGTTTCTAGTGAGAAGGAACGGTGTGACCGCTTCAGGTATGGGTTGACTACAGATGTGAAGACCTACATGCTTGCCTTCGACTACACCGAGTTCGATGTCTTGGTCTCTAGGGCCAAGGATATATAGCAGAACCTAGGCTCTAGAGCACGTGCTAGTGGGTCCAATTCCGGAAAGAGACATGCGAACTTGGATAGAGATCATGCCAAGAGGCATAGGGATAGGAGGTACCAGCCCGATACGAGACATAGGGGTGGTAACTATGGTCAGGGCCAGGGAGCTGTTATGCACACACCAGAGTGCAATAGGTGTGGGAGACGCCATCAGGGCGAGTGTGCGGGTACCTTTGGGCCGTGTTGGAACTATGGATCTTGAGATCACATGAGGCGTAACTGTCCACACCCGGCTAGGGGCGGACCGGCTCCAGCTAGGGGCATTGAGCATCAGAGAGGTCGTGGGCGCGGTCGCGGAAACTTTTAGCCAAGGAATGAGGGTCAGAGGAACTTGGCTCATGTAGTAGCAGTCCAGCCTGAGGGAGGAGGACCGGCTAGGGTGTATGCTCAGCGAGAGGCTGGGAATGACACTGGTGTCATTGCAGGTAATTTCTCAATACAGTCTTTGAGTTTGCTTCCTTTGATAGATTCGGAATCAACACATTCGTATATTTTGGGTGAGCATGCAAGGTCGTTAGGGTTACCATGTGATTGGTTAGAGGTAGGTGTAACTGTCACTAGCTCTTTTGGTGATACAGTGGTAGTTAGGAAAGTGTATAGGAGGTGTCCCTTGATGGTTCAGGGCCACATATTTTCGGTCGATATGATGGAGTTACCCTTTTACGGTTTTGATGTGATCTTGGGCATAGATTGGCTCGTAGAGCATAGAGCTAGGGTTGACTTCGAGACCAAGAGAATTTCCTTGAGGCTTACCGATGACTTTGAGGTTGTGGTAGTTGGTGAGAACGGCAGGTTCTTGTCCAATGTGGTTTCAGCTTTGGAAGCTCAGAGGTTGTTAAGTTCGGGGTGTCACGCTTACTTGGGTTATGTAATGAATCCGGATATGAGTGAGGTGAGACCTTAGGACATCAGAACAGTATGTGATTTTCCAAGTGTTTTTTCGGAAGAGCTATCGGGCTTGCCTCCAGACAGAGCAGTTGAGTTTTCTATTGAGACGTATTCCAATTCTACACCAGTGTCGATTGCTCCGAATAGAATGGCACCGAAAGAGTTGAAAGAGTTGAAGACACAGCTTCAGAAGTTGACTGATAGAGGCTTCATTAGGCATAGTATTTCTCTGTGGGGTGCTCCGGTCTTGTTTGTGAAAAAGAAAGATGGTAGCATGAGGATGTGTATAGATTATAGGCAGTTGAATAAGGTGACAGTGAAGAACAAATATCCTTTACCTAGGATAGATGACTAGCTAGACCAGTTGAGAGGTGTTTCGGTGATTTCAAAAATTGACTTGAGGTCCGGGTACTACCAGTTGAAGGTAAAGGATGTGGACATACCGAAGACGGCCTTTCGTACACGTTATGGGCATTATGAGTTTTTGGTGATGTCTTTTGGGTTGACTAACGCTCCGGCAGCCTTCATGGATATGATGAACCGTGTGTTCCATGAGTTCTTGGACAGGTTTGTGGTAGTGTTCATAGAAGACATCTTGGTATATTCTAGGACTGAGGAGGAGCATGATGAGCATTTGCGGTTAGTACTTCAGACCCTACTTGAGAATCAGTTGTATGCCAAGCTAAGCAAATGTGAGTTTTGGATTAGGGAGGTATTCTTTCTAGGTTACGTGATCTCGGCTAGTGGGATTAGTGTGGATCCCAAGAAGATAGAAGCTATAGTGAATTGGAAACAACCGAAGTCAGTGATAGAAATCCGCATTTTCCTAGGTTTGGCGGGATATTATAGAATGTTTTTTGAGGGATTTTCTAGAATATCGGCTCCATTAACTAAGTTGCTACAAAAGAATGTTCCGTATGAGTGGTCAGATGCAAGGCAAGAAGCGTTTGAGAAATTGAAGAAAGCTTTGACTAAAGCCCCTATCTTGATTCAGCCTGAACCGGGGAGAGAGTTTGTGATTTACAATGATGCATCCTATGTAGGGCTAGGGTGTGTGCCTATGCAAGAGGGTAAGGTGGTAGCATATGCTTCGCGATAGTTGAAAGTTCATGAGAAGAATTATCCCACCCATGATATAGAACTAGCCGTAGTGGTGTTCGCATTGGAGATTTGGAGACACCATCTTTATGGTGAGAAGTGCACCATGTACACCGACCACAAGAGTTTGAAGTATTTGATGTCTCAGAGGGAGTTGAACCTCAGGCAACGTAGGTGGTTAGAGCTCCTTAAGGATTATGACCTCACAATAGAGTACCACCCGGGTAAAGCAAACTTAGTGGTCGATGCCTTGAGTAGAAAAGTGGTCGTTGAGTTACGAGCTATGTTTGCGAGGTTGAGTATGTCCAATGATGGTGGGTTGATAGCCAAGCTTCAGGTTAAGCCTTCGTTGGTTCAGTTAATTCGAGAGAAGTAGTTGCGAGATGAGTCTTTGGCACCTCACGTGCAAGACATAGCCGAAGATAGGTCAACCGAGTATTGTTTTGGTGAGAATAGGATCCTATGTTACAAGGATAGGATAGTGGTTCCGGAGGATGCCGAGTTGAGGTGTACGATCTTGAATGAAGCTCACAATAGTCCTTTTGCTATGCATCCGGGTAGCACGAAGATGTACCCGAGGGTTAAAAGAAGAGTACTATTGGGTTGGTTTGAAGAAGGACGTGGCCGAGTTTGTCAGTAGGTGTATGGTTTGTCAGAGGGTCAAGGTCGAGCATCAGTTTCCCTCAGGATTGTTACAACCATTGAAGATTCCAGAATGGAAATGGGAACGTATCACCATGGACTTTGTGTCGGGGCTACCGTTGACTCCTTCGAAGAAGAATTCAGTGTGGGTGATTGTGGATAGGTTTACTAAGTGTGCCCACTTCATACCAGTTCATACCACCTATACTTTAGATAAGTTGGCCGATATGTATATCTGTGAGATAGTGAGACTACATGGGGTACCGAAGTCGATTGTGTCAGACCGAGATCCGAGATTTACAGCTAGATTTTAGGAGTGTTTGCATCGAGCTTTGGGTACTTGGTTGAACTTCAGCACTTCGTATCATCCGCAGTCAGATGGTCAGTCTGAGAGAGTGATTCAGGTGTTGGAAGATATGTTGAGGTGTTGTATCATTGATTTTCAGGGGTCGTGGGAGAAACATCTATCGTTAGTGGAGTTTGCGTATAACAACAATTTTCAGTCGAGTATTCAGATGGCTCCTTATGAGGCCTTGTATGGTAGGAAGTGCAGAACCCCGGTTTGTTGGGCCGAAGCCGGACATAAGCTTGTACCGATGCCTGAATTGCTTAAGAGCGCCACCGAGAAGGTAAAGTTGATATGCGATCGCTTGAAGGCAGCTTCAGATCGACAGAAGTCCTATGCCGACTTAAGGAGGAAAGAGGTAGAGTATTCTGTGGGAGATAAAGTGTTTTTGAAAGTCTCACCTTGGAAGAAGATGATGAGGTTTGGGAGGAAGGGCAAGTTAAGCCCAAGATTCATTGGACCTTATGAGATAGTTGAGAGGATTGGCCCCGTTGCGTATAGATTGAGGCTCCCGACTGAACTAGAGAAGATTCATGATGTCTTTCATGTGTCGATGCTTAGGAGGTATAGATCGGATTCATCTCATATAATGCTCGTAGAAGAGATTGATCTGAATCTGGACTTGTCTTACAACGAATAACCAGTTGAGATACTTGCTTCTGATAGCAAGGTGTTGCGTGGCAAGACCATAGAGTTGGTCAAGGTGTTATGGAGACATAGAGGTGTTGAAGAGGCCACGTGGGAAAGAAAAGCTGATATGCTTGAGCAGTTTCCGTACTTGTCTCCGTCAGGTAATTTCAGGGACGAAATTCCTTAAGTGGGGGAGAGTTGTAACACCTGCATTTAGGGGTCGGGCAAAAATAATATTAAAATAATGTTTCGGGTTTCGATTTCGCAATTAAAATAATAAAATATTATTTTAGGCCTCGGATTTTTAAAACAAATAATTTATGTTGGACATGTTTTGGTTTTAAAGCCCAATTCCATGGAATTTGGAAATTAAGATAGCTATCTTCATTAGTGGCAAAAGGGTAGTAAAATGGTCTTCCAAATTAAAATCCCATTTTGTTTAAAACACCCTTTTGTTATCTTCTTCCCTCTTCACTTCTTCATTTCCCACGACATTAGAGAGCTCTTCTACTCCATTTCACTATTCAATTACATCATTTGCTCCTTGTTGGTGATTTTTGAAAGTTAAATACGTCCTTGACTTGGCCTTACCTTCCTCTTCATTTTGGTACCATTAGTTTTCAATAAAACCATGTATTTTGTATTTTGGGTTTTTCAAAGATTTTGTTAAAGGTTGAAGCTTTATGGATTGTTAACAAAGCTTTTGATTTATTATTGTTAGATATGTTGTTTGTGAACCATAAGGTCAAACATATATAAATTTTAAAGGCTTTTATGAAGATTCTCGGATTTGGGTTTTAGAGGGGTTTTTGAAGGGTTTAAAGGTTGGTTTTGGGGTTGCTATGTGTTGGAAATTGAGGGCTTATGTTAGTATGATAGTTAGGGGTTATTTTGGAAGCATTTAAGTGTGTTAAAAAGGTTGAAATCAAGGGTTATGGACTGTGCTAAAGGGCTGCTCGGGATTGAGGTTTAGGGAGTTGATCTTAGCTTTAAATCTTGTGTTTATATGCTTGAATTGTGTTACGGGTTACTACTTTGAATTGTGTACTGATTTGTGGTTATTTTAATTGTGTTAGGATGATTAGAAGCAAGGAATTTAGTTGGTGAAGGTTCAGGGACAAATCCGGAGATTTCTTATTCTTGAGCTTGGTTTTTGGTCTTCTTTTGGGTAACAACGGTGAGTAGAATTGTTAACCTTTGATTTGTTTTCGAAATGGAACTCTTGGGGGTTTGGGTGGGACCTAGAGGGTTCACCTAAATCCGAGTGTAAGTTACTATTCCTGCATCTTTGTTATGTGTTGATGAATGATTGTGTGTTGTGGTATCATGTGCATCTCGAGTTATTTTACATCGTTGTTGTTGTGTAGTCGTGTAGAAGTCGAGCCTCACGTGATGGTTGTCTAAACTACGGTGATGAGTGGTCCCACCGGTAGTGAAAATTAGTAGAGTAAGATGATGAGTGGTCCCGTCGAAAAACTACTAGTCGAACAGTGATGTATGGTCCCACCGTGTGTAAATTGGTTGTGCATGTGCAAGCCATGTGTAGTCTTGTTGTGATAATCATTCGTGCATACATTGATTTATTGTCAATTATGAAAAGTATTTTGAAAACTACATGCTTGTTGAATTGTAGAGCTTCTCTCACTAAGCTAGATAGCTTACGCTCTCTTTGTTTCCAGCATGCAGGTCGTTAGAGTACGGGAGACAAGTGGGCAAGGGAGGAGCTTTTGGAGTTCTCAAATTAGCTCAAGTATGATTTACATATTTGTAATAATGCCTAGACGATGTGGGTGTAGACTTGTAGGAGTTGGGGTCAAACTCCTTAATTTGATTTTGTTGATGTTCTATCATGCGGAGTTATGGATGTTATGTTTGGACGTGTTATGCTTTTTGTAGTGCATGTGTACACGACGCAAGTAGTAAAGTGATACGGAAGTATCGGATATCGTTTCCACAGGGACTGGGCTAATATCTTCACCTTAGATTACTGCACGAGAAGAAAAAGAATAGTTTAAATTGTTGTCACGAAAATAATAAAGAGAAGTGGAATTTAAGATTAAAGAAATCAAGATAGAGAGAATGGGCCGATATTGAATTGCTCTGTAGTGTAGGTATTGCAACGTCTGGGAATATCTGTTCTATCGTCGCGTCTGTCGCGGCAGCACCTGTCACTTCAGCGGTCTATTGTTAGACGCGGCAGCGATCACACAACTCTGTACTTCAAGCTTGGCAAGAATCCCTGATGTTCCTTGGCCTATCCCTAGGTCCAAGTCTGTCGATGAACACGTCTTTGATGATACCTCCCGGTGTGAATCGAAGGATGAACACCGATGTTGTTGAATTCTTCCTTAGCCACTTAACCTTGGCCTATCCCTAGGTCCAAGATAGTTCAACCATAAACTGGAGAACCTGTACTTATTCCTTTCGTATACTTAACTCTCCCGATATTAAGTAAATAGATAATCTCACAATGCTCTCCCGATACTCTTGCAAGATGTTGAAAACCATAATAAGCAAACTTGAAGTCTATTTTATTGAACAGAAAATTCCTAAAACAAATGCAATCCTTGCAACTACTTTACAAATCAACCCGTGGCCCTAAGGGAAGTTTAGAACATGATGAGAAGGGGGAAACGGCTAGGGTTTTAGGAAGAAGGCTAGAGATGAAGATATCCTTCCCTAGGTCGAATTACATGCCTTTATATAGGCCTTGGGTTCAAGTTTTCTAATATGGCAAGAATACAAGTTTAAACTAAAGTACAACTCTATTAAAGACTAAATCTTCAGAGAATATATCTTTAATTCGTCCTTCCTTCTTGCTTGGAATTTCTTCCTTGAACCTTGGGCTTGGCCTTCATTCTAATCTAGGGCTTGGAAAAATACACGGGTGCTCCACGACAGATGGGCTTAATTTTCTCTTTCTGTCGAGGCCCACTTTGCTTCTTCTCTTCACCATTGTTGTTGTCCTTGGCTGCCACGGCAGCGGCCATGGCAGCGTCGTCTTTCTCGTCTGCATTCCAATTCCAACTCTGCTTCTTCACTGCCCAGCGTCTGCTTCTCCATCTGCTATAGCAGCTTCCTGCAAAAGCAACCAATTTCAGTAGAAACTGTGCCATTTAATATATTTGTGGTGTATAAATGAAATCTAACCTAAATGCAATGAATTATGCTTGAATGCAGCAGAAATATGGGTTAAATAGGGGTAAATTATAGAACTTTCACACACTCAACAGTTAAGAGTCTATGAACTTGATCTATGAATGCTTTATGTATGGTTGTTAAAGCATGAAACCTTATAAATGCTAAGTATGCATCCTTTTGAGTAATTCTTGAATCTCTTGAATGTATGGTCCTTGTTCGTTTCGAATGTCTTATATGTTGAATCTTGGTTGTTATATGTCTTATGTATGCTTGCTTGTTCCTAGGCGAGTCTTAATTTGCATCTAGAATTGTGGTTTGGAATCCTTAGCTGCAATTTTGAGTGTTGCAGTGCAGGGCGTATCGGTACGCCCAAGGGCCGTGTCGATACAGTCTTGCATTTTGGGGCTCAGTTTAAGCCTAGCGTACCGATACGCATGGGCGTATCGATATGCCAAAGCCTCTCTGGAAAACTGAGAATTTGACGATATTTTGGCGTATCGGTACAGGTCTATGGTGTATCGGTACAGTCTTGTATCGTTGACCGTGAGAAGTTTACTAGTAAGGGCGTATCGGTACGGTCAACTAGTGTAGCGAGACGGTTTCCCTACGTTGACTATGGGTTGTTGACCGGGTCAAGGCGTATCGATACCCTCTTCAAGAGTATCGATACGGCCTGCTAAATAAACTAAAATGGACTCTTTTAAATATGTTAGCTTGGTTGTTCGCATTTTCTTGTTGTCCTTTCGCTGTTGTGTCACGTATAGGATGTATGAATGCCTTTAGACAAGATAATAATTAAAGGAATTTTCTAGGGTTGCTAACCGAAGTGGGGCCCTAGCGGGTTTCATTTCGGTTTTCCCCGTGTAGCCTACTCGGACAGGTCAGTCGTCCAGACCGGGACGAGGGGGTTACAGGAAAGAATCAGGTGGACGAGGGAAATAATCTTTTGGAAAATGGTGATCACATGAACCACCCCGGAGAACTATTCCCCGGCATCGGAGATGGGCAGTAAGCAACAATTTCAACAACCCACCCCGGCAACCACCATCGGCGGCTTGGCAGCACAGCTAGATAGAATAAAACGCTGCCAACTAACTTTCATGGCATACATTCGGGACTTCAACAACGCCATCGTCACCACCTTTAAGGAGAAGTTCCCAGCGACCCACTTTCCAGAATTCCCCGCCGAGATATTTGCCCCCGACAACACCAGAGACGACTGTCTCACCCTCTGCCTCGGTAACACATCTGACCGCCTCAGCAACTCCAACCGCTCTCATGTCAACCAAGCCTCGAGCTTCAGCCACGGCCACCGAAGTCCTCTTTATCTCCAACGACCGTGACGACATAGCGGCCGCCACAAATAGAGAACAAGGGTAGACGTCGAGGGTAGCAGTCGACGCGCCAGGACCATCCGACTCAGCCTACCTCAACGACTTCTTATCGGATGACTCGGTATGGCAAGATACGATTCGCTCAGTCATAAGGAAGCTCGAATCGTCATTCTCCCTAGGTGCCAAAAGAACATACTCGGCCACCGAAGTTTGCCCCGACAGCAAAGAAGGCGGTGAAAGAGAAGTCACGTAAAAACACAACCCAGCCCACCTTCCTGCCAGCAGCCGCCGAGGGCGGCCAAGCGCTTCAAGATGGCAGCTCGGAAGCGAGTGATCATAGCCAACGGCGATGACGAAAACTCATCCGAGTCACAACCAATCTAAGCTTATCTTTCATTATTTTATTTTGTTTTTATCTCGTCTATGCTAATTTTGTGTATGTAGACATGCACTGAGGATAATGCTCCTCTCGAGTTTTGGGGGGGATTAGTCATCTAATTTTTCTTTTTCTTGCATTTGTTTTTGTTTTCTAGTTTTTTTCATGTTTTTATTTTTATGTTTTGTTTTGTTTTAGTTGAATTTAGGTTAGGATATAATGTAACATGTCTTTAATTAAAATGTAATGAATTCTTATTTGAGGAAAATTCTTGAGTGCCTTTTACCCGCCGCGACAGGTGGCCCGTCTGGGCAGCAACCCTAGCATGACTTTAGGTTAACTTATAATCCTATAATGGTCTGAACTTAAAAGAAAACACTCTTTATGACTAGTTTGATTTTAGGTCTTCTAGGAAACTTAGGTATTCCACCTAGTAAACTTGAGTAGAACTTGAAGTTTAAAAAATAGACATCCTAGAGGTGCCCGAAATTGGCTCTAGGATAAGCTAGAGGTGCCCGAAACTGGCTCTAGAGAAAAAATTGAAAAAAAAACATTAGAGATGCCTATCACTGGCAAACTAGTGGTTAAATTGAAAAATAAACTAGAGGGAAACCCAAAGGAATTAAGGTGTTTATCAAAGGTTTACTTAGAAGCCGAAGAATCATGTTTATCACAAGGAACGCACACTCATGAGATACATAGTTCGGTTCCAGGTAAGTCTGTTGCCATTCGAAAGGTTGCTAACGAGGCGTAAATCTACACGGTATGTAAAGGTTACTCAAGATGCTTTCTCGACTTAGCTTACATATGGTTTTAAGTTTTGGCATGTTATTGTTAGATTAGATTGCTTGAGGACAAGCAATAGTTCGAGTTTGGGGTGTGTTAAATATGCAAAAGTCATATATTTATACCCTAGTTTAGCTCAATTGTTGTCGTTCTTAAGTTTAGTTTAGTTGCATTTATTAGGTAAACATACACAAAACGGCATAGATTAGATATTCTGCCTTAATTACTGAACTTAATTGATTTTATCTAAAAGATATTGCTCAGGTGTGTTTTCTAACTGTGCGCAGGTACCCACCCAGGCAGACACCGTCGAGGCAGCAAAGAGGGCAGAAGAGAAGAAGTTGGAAACTGAAGGAGGAAGTTATTGGACCATCTAGAGAGCTGATCAAGAAGGAGAAGACCATAATGAAGAGTTGTGCCAACCCCTGCACACCAATCTACACCTATGTCGAGGCAGTCAACAGAGTACCATCGAGGCAACAACTCGAGGAAGGGTGAAAATATGCAAAGTGGTATGCAACTGAAAGAGCTCATCAAGCCCGATTTTTAGAGACCATTTGCATGTGCATTGGAGCCCAGCAAACAAAGAAAAGCCAATGTCAAAGTCAAGTTAGAAAAAGTCAAACGGGAATCTAGGATGATTTAATGATCTTTTAATGAGTTGTAATCATATTCTAACTAGTATTCCTACCCTAAACCGACTTAGGCCTAGGATCCTCCCCTATATATATATAATCGACTTGTAGGAGAGAATACAGTTGAGATTAGAGAGAAACTTCTTCTTGTCGAAACCCTAGTGTCGTCTACCCCTATCATGTTCTAAACCTTCCCTAGGGCTAAGGGTTGGTTGTGTAGTAGTTGTGAGAGTCTACTTGTATTTGTTTAGGTTTTAGTTTTTGTAATAAAATTCAAGGTTTGTTTACTCTTGGTTATTCATTGTCGCAATCTTTATCGGGAGACAAGAGGGCGACAATCTATTTGTTCAATATCGGGAGAGTTGAACTCACGAAACGAGTAAACACGATTTTATCCAACCATAGGGTAAAGCTACTTCGACTTAGGGATAAGTTTAGAAGTTCTACGGCTAAGAGAGGTTTCATAATCGGTTGATGTTCACCCTTAGATTCACGCAGAGAGGTATCATCCAAGACGTGTTCGCCAATAGTACTTCAAGCTTCGGGAGAAGAGGGAGTCATAGAAGAGAGCCTTGCCGAACCTTGAATCATCGCTTAACTGCCCAGGCAGCCACTTGGTCTCTGCCAAGGTGGGTGTCTGCCGAAGCATAGTTGTGGGCGGCTATTGAAAGTTGTTAAGTTGATATGCAAAACTGTGCCAAGACAATACATTCAATCTCCACACTATGAAACATCTAATATCGGCTCATTCTCTCACTCTGATTTCTCAATTTACTTTACTTGCTTTAATCCTAGTTTTAATCAACCCAACTCTCATTAATTGTGTTTTTACTTTTACTTGTGCAGAAAAGTGAACTTTGAAGGGTTGTCACAATCCTTGTGGAGACGATATCTTAAATTCTATAACTTGGCACCATGTATACTTGCGCGCAATTTGCGCATCACTTTTGCACGCAACAATACTGATGTCGGGTAAATCTAGCAATTTTGTTCATACACGGTATCTACGCTTTTTGAGATATCTATGGGAAACTGCTAAATATAGTTGGGGATCGACATATTAGCGTTCTTGTATCGTGAGTTGTGCAAGGGTGCTAAAATAGAAAATGGTCATAAGGTTTGGGGTATTGGTGGATGTTTGTTGTTGCTGCAAGCGATGTCTTGGCAGCGATTTCCCTTTCATACACCGATTACTCGAACACTGATACAGTTCCCTCTTGTCGCCAGGTAATTATCCTGATTTTGTAACGCCCCGAGTTTAGGACTGAGAGATATCGGTTTAGTCAAGCAGAGTCGAGTTAATTTTAAATTGGAGGAAAACTATTTTTCTAACACACTTAAAGTGTTTTAAAATATTAAAGGGCAAAATGGGAACTTTTAGTAAAAAGAAATAAAAAAAGGTTTTTATCAAAAGTCATCATCTTCTCCAATTTCCTTTTCACGTTCAAACCCCCCTCCCCCCAAACCCCTTTCTACTATTCCATTGGTTTCAAACTTCAAACCAAGTGATTTCTTCAAGGTAAATAGTTCCTCAACTTAGTTTCATCTTTCTTAAGTCCTAAATGTTGGGATTTTTGTAAAGCTCATGGATTTAACTTGTTTTGATTTTTAAAGTTTGGTTTGAAATAAAAGGAATTTATGGGTTTTCGTTTGGGTTGGTTATGGCTGAGTTTGAAGGTGTTTCTAACTTTGTTTTAACACTAAAATAACATGAAAAGGATGTGTTTTTAATGGAAACCCGAAATGGGTATTGTGGGTGATTTTAGGAGTTGGAAAATCTTGAGTTTTTGGATGAGTTTTGAGTCTAAATGACAGTTAGAGGTTTGATAGCTTTGGATTGATGTTTAGGGGTGTTAAAAGGTAGGTTTTTTATGGTAAATTCGTTAGGTATGGCTGTAAGTAGTTTGGTATTGAAATTTTTATGTTTCAGGTGAAGTATGGGATTAATGGTTTTCATCCACTGATTGACCATTTTGACCCATAATAAAATATTAAGGGTTAAAGTGCTTCAAAAAATAGAGACTAAAGTGACTATCTAGCCAAACATAGGGGAATTTTTGTCATTATGCCTTTTTTATTACTATTGTATGCAATTTATTGGTTAAATGATTCGGATCAGGTACTACAAAGATTTATTATGAGAGTGACACTCCCAACTTAATATCCATTCAAAATAATCAGGATTTAAATGTTTGACTTTATTCAAAAAAATCTAATACCTCATCTAACTAGTCCGATTGATTATTACAACGTGACTTTAACAAAGCAAATAATTTGTGACAACGTCGTTTTTATCCGAACCGAAATAAATTGAGTCTTCAAAAGCACATCAAACGTTTGGAGTCATCATCGGTCGTTTTGAGTTGGGTACAACCAAAAACCTGTAATAATGGTCTGCATCAACACCGAGATCGTCGTCGGGTCCGAAAGTCAATTACGAGTGACCCTCACTACGCCCAAAAATTGATACCTAAAAATTTTTGTTGTCTAAAAAAATCTCCAAAAAAAAGATTAATAGCACTACTAATAAAAAAAATAATTATGCTACTAAAGGATGAACATGAAACAATAAAAAAACTTATCATAAATAATAATATTAAATAGTAGCAATATAATAAAACAATAAATAAAAAAGAATTAAAATAATAATAATAATTAAAAAACAAAGAAAAAAAGTACCAAAAGTATAGTAGCCAAACCCAATGCTTGCATGTTGATCTTCTGACTGGAAGTGGGTTTCACGAGCTCACTCAAAATGGGTTGCTTGCTCCCTTGCAAGACTGAACCAAATCAGGCAGGTGAGGTTCGGTTTTATTTTTATTTTAATATTTAATGGATAAAAATTTGGTGTGTACAATTTGTAATAAAACAAACCAAATAGAATCTGCACGTCAAGGTAACAATTAAAAAAACTAAACCAATCATTCAATAAAATATAACCCATTGTTCAAAAAAATACAACCCAAACAAAGGTGTTATAATATCTAACATGTTTCCATCATAAATCTAGCATGACAAAACGAGACAACGGTATAGCTAAAGACAACTTGCCGATAAACAACTCTCTATATCGTTGATGCGGATTCCGGTTTGGTGGTTAAAGACGGTTCACACGACGGTAACAGTACGAAGAGTAAATCGGCAAGTCATCCTTGGCTAAACCATTGCCTGATTTCCACATGCAAGGCTTTAAGATGAGGAAAGAAAGTTTCCCAATGGAGAAAGGGAACATCATAGGGACAGTTATGGAAGAAAAAAGTGTTAGGGTTTCTGAAAATAACAGACAAAGAAGAAGCTGATTGGTTTGGTTTGGTTTGGTGGAGAGGTGTTGTTGGTTTATAAAGAAACCCTTTGTTCAGAAGTGAATAATGAATGAGGCTACATTTTTCACATGCAAGGCCGGCTATAAGGGACTATGAATATACTTGTTCATGGATCGGATCGAGTTAAACGAGTTGTTGACGCTTGAATGAGTCTATATTAAGTCCTTCAATTCTACCAAGCGAACAATCAGGGACGGAATTAGAATTGAAATTAGGGGCAAAACATGAATCCGTCCTTACGAACAACGGAGACTGATAACCTAGTCTATTAAACACAACATCTTGCAGTTAGAGGTGTTCTTAAGTCGGATTAACAGGGAGTGACCAAAACAAAAATAAATACAAAGTTGAGTGACCAAAAATAAATGCATAAATTAATGACTTACAAGTATATTAATAGGGGTGGTTCAAAATTTTACGGGCCTTGTACAGTTTATTAAAATGAGGCATTTTAATTTATAATCCCAAAATATGTAAAGTTTATTTAAAAAAATATATTTTTATCTTAGTAAAATATATATTATGAACCCCTTTTAAAGTCATTTTTTAGAGTAATTTATTAAACCAAAATCTTTTGTCTCCCTCCTGTACACATTCAATTCAACTTATTTGGGACCTTTTTTTATTGGGAGTCTTGTGCGGTCATTCATCTCATACATGTCTAAAATCCCACTGTATATCAATAAGTCAGTTGATTTAATAAATAAGACGTTATATCTCTTAAAATTATAAAATTAAATATACATTATAAATATAATGAATTGAATTGAAATGATGGTCCCTCGATAAATCTAAAGTTAGACACAGGTGAAGATACTAGAACCAAGAAATGTTCAAACCTAAAATGGCAATTCTTACCATAAAAAGTCTGAGCATCTTCTGAAATGATGAATTTACCACAGTTGTATTGTTGTTGTAGTAATAATGGGGGTGGGTCTTCACAATCTCTGCTACATCTCACCGTCCAAGCTCTGAGTTAGGTGAGTGAATTCACTTCTTTTACCCTACAAATAACAAATCCTCACATTCCAATTATATATATAGTTTGAGTAAAATGTAAATTAATTACATCTAATTATAACCCATGAAATTTTATGTTAGAAAACAGAACCCAACAAATAATCCCAATAAAAAGTGGATGATATTTATCTAAAAAATTCGAATTCAATCGTTATATTTGCAAGGTGTGTGTCAATTATCAAAGGATTAAGAATATCAATAAACATATATTATCATGTAATCACCTTTAGACAGTTTAAAAATAATAATTTTCTTGTGAAAAATAGAGTGATATATGTAATGTTTATATGAATTTTATAATCAGACTTTTTATATAATTGTAATTGAAATTAGAAATAAAATTATAAATTTAAGATTAAAAAATTAGATTTAAAACGAAAAATATCATATATGTAAGTTTTGAAATTTTATTTATTTTAAGATTTAAAAGTTCAAGGTTTAAATTTAAAATTTAGAGTTTAAATTGCGAGAAAAATTTTGATGCGCAAACATCGTAAACTATTTATAAAACTTGACGAAATTTAAGAGTTATAGGTTTAAGATTTAAAAGTTCAGTAGGGTTTTGAATTTAAGATTTAGTTTTAAAGTTTAAGATTTGAGATTTTAGGATTAGATGTTTAGATTTTAAATTTTATCATTTAAATAAGAAGGATTGTGTTTTTTTTTTGCACATATTGTGTATCAAGTTATAATTTAGGGTAAAGTTCACAAATGGTAACTAAATTTTAGTCAATTATTCAATTTGGTAACTAAACTTTCAATTGCTTCAATGTTACCACTGAGTGTTAACAGTCGTTGACGGATGTTAAAATATTTTTGTATAATAATACATTTAGTCCTTCATGTATGCACATTTAAATAATTTAATCCTAATTTGATAAAAATAATAAATTTAACCCTCATTAAAGATAATAAATTTAGTCCTCCATTCGGGTGCTTTGGGCGCGATATCGGGTGTTGCGGAGGCTTGAGAACGGTGTTCCGACTTTCGTTGGGCTATATCGGTGAGTGGTAATGTTTTGAAGTTTAAATAATTTCAAAGTGGATTCTTGGGGGTTTGGGTGGAGCCTTAAGGGCTAACCTAAACCCAAGTGTAAGTTTGCCTATACTTTCCTTGCTTGGTTGTTTGTTAATGTACGTGTTTATGCGTGTTGTGATGTTGATTTCGGAATGCTTTTATTCCCGTTCTAATGTTGTTGTGCAGTCGTTGTGGATGTCAAGCCTCACGTGATGGTTGTCGTTGTTTACGGTGATGTGTAGTCACGCTGGTAGTGACAAGTAGATGAGTACGGTGATGTGTAGTCCCATCGAAAAATGTTAGTTGTTGTGTATGGTGATGTGTAGTCCCACCAGGAATGGTTGTGCATGTGCAAACCATGTTTGGTCTATTCTTGTGTTTATTTCATCTCTTACTTAAATGGTTTTGTTTCCAAAACTAAGATTTATGTTTTGAACTGCATTGTTGTTGTGTTTTAGAGCTCTGCTCACTAAGCTTTTAAGCTTACGCTCTCTTTTTCCAACAATGCAGATCGTTAGAGGTTCCGGGGGGCAAGGGCAAGGGAAGAATTCTTGGAGTTCTTGCTAAGCTCAAAGTATGGTTTATGTTTTATAATAATGCTTAGACAATGAGAATACTAGGCTTGTTGTTATGGAGTCGGTGTTCAAACTCCTAAGTCTTGGTATTGTTTATGTTGTTAACATGTTTAAATGTTGAAGCATGTCTTATTTTGGCCTTTGACTCTTTGGATGGATGTTAAGCATGTTTGGTTGCTCGTTATACCGTGGTTGATGAATTGAGCTCTGATTTGTGTTTGAATGACTTAAATGAATGTTTCTGACTTGTCTAAGGTTGTATGCATGTTTATATGTTGTTCTAATGCCTGCTTAAGTTGTTTAGGATGGTCTCTTTGTGTTTAAAATTAGAATTTGCAGACTGTCTGTGCAGGGCGTATTGATACGCTCAAGGACGGTATCGATACAGTCCTTTATTTTTTAGCCTAGCGTACCGATACGCGGGGGCGTATCAATATTCATTTTGCTCTCTGAAAATCTGAGAAATTGACAAGAAATTGGGGTAACGATACGGGCCTCAGACGTACCGATGCGGTCTTAGGGTTGACTTTGAAATTCTGACCGTTGAGAGCGTATCGATACCAACATTAGAGGGTATCGATACAGACTCTCAGAGTTGACCATTGTAGGTGTATCGATACGGTCCTTTGGAGTATCGATACACCCTTAGCTAAATGGATAAAAATTTGTCTTAAAATGTTAGTTTTGCTTGGACCGAATCGATGGTTACTTTTCCGCTGTTTGCTTATCTCATGTAGGGTCAAATAAAGTATTTGTACAAGATAATTAAAGAAAAAATAGGGTTACTAACCGAGGTGAGATCTTAACGGGTTTCGCTTCGATTTTTCCCGTGTAACATGTTCAGTCTGGTATGTTGGCTAGGCCGGGGCGAGGGGGTTACACAAAATCTGGGTTCTCATTAGTCCAAGCAGTGACTAGTTTCGCTTGCTGACCACAACGACAAATGGGTACTTTACTGTCCTCCTCCTCCTCCTCCTCCTCCTCCTCCTCCTCCTCCTCCTCCTCCTCTCAAATTATTTTAAGGTTAAAGAAAAGGGTCATTAGATGTTTTGTTTTGTGAATTGTTTTAGGGTTAAAGAAAAGGGGAATGGAGAGCCTTTATAAGAATTGGATTTATTTATTTTATTTTAGTTGTCATTACACGTGGAATATACTTGTGTAATTTGTTTTATTTTTTAACTTGCCAGATTAGCTTTCTGTTAAATGTTAACTGTAAAAAATATTTCAGTGAGTATAGGTTTACATCTCGAAAACGTACATGAGCATAAAATTCAATATTTAAAATCGGTGAGCAAAATTATACACAACTCAAACGTAAGTAAACATTACGGTAGTTTACTCTAAAAAAGTGATATGTTTGTTATAAAATCTATAAGTGACCTCGAGTGTAGCTGAAGTTTGAATCTTTGTATCTATAACTTCATCCATCCCTAATTTGCTACATATTATTGTTATTAAATTGTGTTTAATTTACGAAATGTAAGATTAAAATTATAAATAAAATTATAAATTTAAAATTAAGAAATTGGATTTAAAACGAAAAATTATCAGATATGTAAGTCTTGAAATTTTATTATTTTAGGATTTAAAAGTTCAAGGTTTAAATTTAAAATTTAGAATTTTAAATTGCGAGAAAAATTTTGATGCACAAACATTGTAAATTATTTATAAAACTTGACGAAATTTAAGAGTTATAGGTTTAAGATTTAAAAGTTCAGATGGTAGGGTTTTGAATTTAAGATTTAGTTTTAGAGTTTAAAATTTGAGATTTTAGGATTAGATGTTTAGATTTTAAATTTTATCACTTAAATAAGAAGGATTGTATTTTATTTTATTTTTGCACAAATTGCGTATAAAACTATAATTTATGGTAAAGTTCACAAATGGTAATTAAATTTTAGTCAATTATTCTATTTGGTAACTAAACTTTCAATTGATTCAATGTTGTCATTAAACTTTTAGATTTGCTTCAATGTTACTACTGAGTGTTAACAGCCGTTGACGGATGTTAAAATATTTTTGTATAATAATACATTTAGTCCTCCATGTATGCACATTCAAATAATTTAATCCTAATTTGATAAAAAAATAATAAATTTAACCCTCGTTAAAGATAATTCTGAACAATAGGCTAATAGTAATAAAATCAAACCAAATGATGCCCCCTCAACAAGAAAGTAGCAATATCACCGTCCACAATGGTAATTTGAGTAGCGGACGAACACCTATTGGTAAAAGACGTTCTTGTTTAGGCAAATAGTTCATATAATTAAAGATACTGGGGGGCATCAATAAGTGTATGGTGCCTCTTCTTGGTTGAGCATTAACTGCTGAAATCACATAATTATACTGGTATGCCCAACAGGGGGCTTAAAAATAAATGAAGCCCTGTGAATGCAAATACTTCAGCTCGACTTCGAAAAAAACCTGGGGATGATCTCTAAGGCCAGATGTAGCTTGCTCTAACAGCAAAGGTCTTCTCTTTTGGTGCAATAAACACAACTTGCTTAGTATGCTTCAATTTGGAAGTTGCAACTGTAAATCTTGACAGGATTGTATTTTTTGATGATGGTTACGATTTGAATGCGAATGTTCGATTCCGGTCCGTTTAATTGCAAAAAGATCACTTCTGCTGTTGAGATTGATGGTGATTTTTGCATTTCTTGGTTTTAGACTTATAAATTTCCCTATATTGTTTTGTTCTTGTGGGACTGTTGCAAGTTTTTTGGTGACCAAAAGTTGATGAATGAGGGACTAATTATTTTGCCTTTAGGAGATTTTTGAAGGCTTAAGTAAATGCAAGGAGCTTGACAATAGTGTTCACTTGGATGACAAAGATCTGGAATATCTTGAAGCTGTATGTTTACTTCACAATATAGGGCTCTCCACTGGTAAAAAGGGTTACCATAAGAAGTCATATCTGCTTTTCTATTTGCATTTTCCCGCCATAATTATGCATAATCCATGTATTATTATACAAAAATATTTTAACATCTGTTAACACTCAGTGGTAAGTGGTAACATTGAAGCAAAATTAAAAGTTTAATGGTAACATTGAAACAATTGAAAGTTTAGTTTCTAAATCGAATAATTGACCAAAGTTTAGTTGTCATTTGTGAAGTTTAACCTAAAATTTATTTAACCAACAATCAGCTGGTCTAGTAAGATAAGGCTCTAGATTTCTTAAGCAAGGTCATTAGTTTGAATTATAAAGTTGTGAATAGAGAAAACTGAGTAAGAAGGGTTCCTATATTAGACCTTCTCAAAATCCAATTCAAATTAATCAATCAATGAGTATGGTACCACTGTTTAAAAAATAATTTATTCAATTATAAAGTATAAATTTTAGATTATATTTTTATACACAAACTTTGTAAAAAAAATTACACAGCCCTTCTTCATATTTAAACTATGAAATCTAAAATTCAAATCTCTAACTCTAAATCTTAATCATAACATAAACCCTTGTACCTTAACTTAAACCATATATTTCACAAATATGAATACGATTACATGAATGAGAAAAAAACAATTTTCAAAATTATAAGATAAGTGTACTGCAAAAGTACGACAAATATAAAATAAATTATGTATTTTATAAAAATGTAAAAATAAAATCATAAAATAAACTGTGTAATTTATAAAAATGTAAAAATAAAATCATAAAAAATTATGTGAGCATGACATAATTAATTGAATTACATGAGCACGTGAAAGTCAAAAAAAATAAAAAAAGCAAAAAAATGGTAGTAGAATAAAAGGATGAAATACTTATGAGTATTCAAATTGTATCTAATATGTCCCCAAGAATACGTACCGAGTAATTTTTTTTGAATATGTTGGTGTGATACAAGAATAGCATCTGTTCAATTTTTTTAGTCTTTTCAAAGACGGCACACACAACATGGTATTACTGGTGCTCGAACCCGGGTCTCAAAGGATGATCAACATCAACTTTTGTCACCAGGACACAAGGGGATGAGCCGTACCGAGTAAATGTTAACGTTCAGATAGATAAAATCGTGTAAATTCTAGTTTATTTTACGCGTTGGTATAAAATTTACTCTTTCTAATTAATCATATTTACTAGGATGAAAGATCATCAAATATATTTCACTAAATTACCCTTAATATAAAATTTATTTTTATAAAAAATTATTCTTTTAATATGTTGATATATTTAAATTTATAAAGAAATAGGATAATTTATTAAAATTATAAATAATATAAATAAATAAAATGTTACATTTTGAAACACAAGCCTTAAAATTTATAAAACAAACTTAAAACAATTTCATATTTAAACTATAAAATATAAAACCTAAATCCCTTGCCTAACACCCTAAACTCTAAATACTACTCTAACCATAAATCTTAAATTCTACACCCTAAACCCTAAACCTCTTAACCCTAAACCACAACCTAAATCCCTACACCCTAAAATTAAAAGGCTTGTGTATCAAAATATTTTCTATAAATAAAACATTTCATTCATATATATTTTCTCTCATTCAGCACAAGCTTCAATTCAATATTAAGATGAAAACCCCATTATTACTTCAAATTTATTCAGACTCCAAACTCCCACCAATGCATTCAAGTTCTGAGCAAACTTTGTACAAAATACAAAGAAAACATTAAAAGGATTCTGCAGTGAAACATTATGGCAAATTAAGGCACCTGCTGCTTCAGTTTCAGTAGAGGACATTAGCTGTTTTTCACAATGGTGCCCTTTCGCTTTGTCCGAAAGACCAAGCAAGGGGCAATGAGATTACATCAAACTAGGGGCTTCGTTCGATCGATACATTTGATCCATCCTTTATGAAGTTACATTCAAATCCCAACACCTGCAAGTACATTCCCTCATCTCCTAACATCTCCATTGTAAATACAGAACAGTTAAAACAGAATGCATTTACAAAGAAAGAAAGGGAAAAAAAGCTTCTTATCAAACTATAGACCCGCCGGCAGCTCGGAACTCAAATCCACCTGCAGTCAATTCTCTTATCTCTGGAACAGTCACCATAAAAAATAAAAACAGTATGTGTTTAAAACAACGCATTGAATCCAGCTATACAAGTTGGATAACAGGTATATTTTACTAACTACCAGTAGATTAGGCGATAGATCATAATGATACGGTTATAGCAGCAGTGAGAACGTAGATTAAACAACTACAAAATCTTTATATACAACGAAGATTAAAACACAATGCAAACTTCTGCAACAATAACAGATATCATGCACCTCATCATTTAGGCCAACTGTAGCATTCTCCGACCCAACCAGTTTGAATCCTTCTTCCCCGAAACTTAGAATAAAAATAAAATGGTTTTAGATACAAGACATATCAATGATATTCGGAACCTCCCACCAAATCAATTGCTCATATAACATTATAAGTATCTATCTTACTCTGATGATTCATTTTTCTTGAAATACACATGCCCAACACATATCAGAACATAAGTAAGGTAAGGGGATATGACCCTTAACTTGAAAAATCAAACTAACCATGTCAGGGACATACCAGTGTCCAACACATATTCGAGCTGAGTACCATAGCTAAGCAGTCCAACCATATTGATAAAAGAATATACAACACTAAAAGGGAGATTAAGCAAATAACTTACCGGTTTGTTCCAAACACCTCAATGAGCTCCTTCATTCTCTCAAGTTATAAGCAACCATTAGAAAAAGAATAAACTCTTACCTTTCATTTGAGGATTTTGTGCAGGAGATAATCCAAAAACCTACACAATGTAGAAGACAACACATAGTCCTTACCCATGCTTATAACGTCCTTTAATTAAGAAATCCATTGGAACCGTAAAGGTTGATGACTAGATGCCATACCATACTTGCATCAGCAACACCATGTTTGGCATGAATGGAAAAAAGACTTAAAAATGGTGAGGAAAAAAGGGGGAAGAAAGTTGTTTTTCCTTTCTTGTGTTTGGTATAAAGGATGAAAAATAAAGAAACGTAATGGATAATATAAATAGAAAGTTTTCTTTTCCAAAACTGCAAATACACTCATTTTACCTACCATATTTCCATCTTACCAAACAAAGGGGTGCACAGGAAAACTAGGTTCTGTTCACCCCTTGCCTTCCTTTTCCCCTCCTACCAAGCATAGTTTAAGATATTATGACTACCACCAGCTTCTACACTATAACTCAGAATTTAAACTACATGCTCAAATGAAATGGTATTTACTGGTAGTCCATTCTCAGGTGATTGGTTTAAGCTGTTGATAAAGTGGAAAACAATTGGTATCACTCTTCAAGTTTTTGAGTAACCATGTTTTCAAGAAGCTATCCCTCAATAGATTTAAGTGGACACCAATGGATTTATTGATTAAGGGGGCATTACAAAGACTCGAGGACCATTTAGCTGATTTATATGCCAATAAAATTGAATGAAAATGCATGTTTTCCAGATTACATGTCTTCGCTGCTACATATTGGGGTAAACAGGGTAAGGTGAGGATAAGGGATTCAATCATAAATTGAGACAACCGGCGAAATTAAGGAAATGAAGAAGACAAGTGTCAGATAATAAACTCAGCACTCAGTACAACTGCCAGTGGATGGAAGAAGGTACAAGGTTTAGAACCCCTAAACAAATGCAAACTATAAAGCAGAAATGACAACAAAATAAGGAAATAAAAGTCTGCAACAACCATGCCAGCTATCTAGGTTCTTGGGGAGCAATATAACAGAGCTTGGTGTTTTTGGTGTCATGACATGGCAAATTTCAAAGAGAAAAATGTCTCCATATATATTTGGTCCTTCTAGGTAGTTGCATCAGGGTGGGGGCATGAGTATGTCAAACACTGGTTCATCTGGTCTTCAGGTTTAGGCAGGCTTCAGCAAAGTAGGCAGTGGGATGGCTTCGGGCTTCATAAATCAGCTGTTTTAATGGGATCGGAAAGGCAACAAAGGGAGAAAAGAGCATCAGATCTGTAAATAGGGAGATTGGATAGGCTATACACTAGTATGTATGTACTGGTCCAGATAGAGAATTTCCAGTTATAAAAATAGACATAAGAATACTTAGAAAGCTATAATCTATCTGCACGTACCAATTTCACAGAATTTTGGTAACCATAGTTTTAGAGCCGGGAAACAGGGCTATGGCTTGAATCTTGATAACCTGGTAACAGAAGTTAATGATGAATATTGAAGAATCCTAATAGAGGGTGCATGTACTAAAATAATCAAAACTAAGGACCAAAAGACATGGTTGGGAAAGAACAAAATTTAAACTGGCATTGTGCCCTCGAAGAGAACTTTATGCCATGTAGTTCAAATATTTAAATGTGATGTTTATAACAGAGCAATCACTCCCTCAGCTCCAAGCATTTTTCCTGGCACTAAAAGACGTTCATGACAAAACTACAAACAAAAATGTTCAAGGAAAGAAATTATTCTCACCCAGACGGACCACTACGTCCTGAAGAATAAGCTCCATAGGCATTGGTACTACCTCCAATCTACAAATAATATTAAGAATAATAATTATTTTTTTATCAGCACGTGGGAGAGAAATAGATGCAACAATGTATGCAAAATGGGATATAAGAAACAAATATGGAAGGGAACAAATTAAGGCACAAAAATATTCACTTGATAACTGGGATAACAAAGTCGATCAAATTATAATTTTTACACTTCATCTGCCTAAGGTACTGTAAAACAGTGAAAGTAAAGAAATACCTGGAGACCACTATAACTTCCATAGCTGTCACTAGCAGCTAAATCACTTGAGCCATAACCACCAGAATAAGTGTGCAGACGTCCATGCCTCTTTCCCTCTCTACTTTCATAACTCAAACTGTCTGTTCCTTCAGTTGGCACGTGAAGATATGGCAAAACTGGCACTAATGCAGAAACAGCACCTTCCCTTTCAAAAAGATTTGCTCTTAACCGCGTTGCTACTTGTACCAGGGCATCCTTAGCAACATCAAGGTCTCCAGCAATCTGATAATACATAAAAATCAATGATGTTCACTTTCCATTCCTGTTAATTAAATAACCAACAAATACAGATATCAATAAAATCCTACACAAACACCAATGGCACTAAACCTGAACCATATCTTCATCCTGAGATGCTATTTTTGGAAGGTTTTCCTTTGACAAGATACGGATATTAGCTTTTGTAATCCTTCTCATCTCGTTTACAATAGCTCCACCTTTACCAATAAGGCAGCCAATATGTGAGGTCGGCACTAGTAAGCGGGTTGTGAATGTTATAATTCCAGAATCTCTCTCAACCTTCTCACTGCATCTAGGTTGCAATCGCGCAGCTGCTTCAATAGCAGGTGAAAATGTATCCTCAAAGAACTAATGCAGCAGAAGATTAGGAAAACCATCAAATCTAGCACAGGACACATACTTCCAAAAGACATAAACATAGCAAAGACTACAAACTGACCTCATTAGCTGATATAGTTATTAAGCAATCATCTCCATCAGTAGTTGTGCTATCTACTTTGATAGCTGCACCAGATTCCTGCCTGATCTGGTTGATTATGGAACCACCTTTGCCAATCACGCCTCCAACATTAGCAGTTGGACAAACCAAACAAAGAGAAAATTCTCTTGCTGACATCTCATTCCTTGGAGCTGAGTACATGGAGCGTGGCCATTCTCCAGTGTCACCTTCGTATCGTCCATATGGACCAACTAATGAAGTTAACCCTACAATTTGGGCACCAGCAGCTGGACCAAGCATTGCACCACCAGCAGGATATGCATTTGACACAGCAGAAGCAAGCAAGTGCTGAGTTCGTGAAGGATTCTCATGAAGGCGCGATGCAATTTGATGTAGAGCCTTTTTCACAACAGCAGCTTCCCCAGATATCTAAAGTAATAGGTAAATTAAAAAAGTAAACAAACCAACCATCTGAGAACATCATCATCATCATCATAACTATAAATGTTACAGGTAACAAACAATACAGAGTAAAAATATCAAGAGAGAAAAGAAATATAACATATCAGAGTAAAATTCATAAACTGAAGAACTCAAGACTGAAAAGTTACATGCTGAATTTGTTGACTTAAGCAATCAAAGACAACAAAGTCTGCGTCCTAAACATTGGCCCTAACAACAAGTAAAACATCTTACCAATGCTTTTAATAAACTGAGAATCTTCTACGAACAACTTTTTCCCACATCAATGTATGGTGTGAAAAGAGGAAATAAATCAGAAAAAAAAAATCTAAAACACTGCCACAACAATTAAATAGTCAAATCACCTGTACAAGTTCATCTGAGCCCAAAGCACAAGAAGGTAAATCATCCTTAAGAATGCGAATCTGAGCACCAGTTTCACTACGTATGTTCTGAATGATTTGTCCACCCTTTCCTATAATACATCCAATCTGATCAGAAGATACAAGAAGCCGAGTAGTAATTTGGTGGCCTTCTGAATCTTCATCACTGTGCAAATCTTCAGCAACAACTCTGTCATGCACACGGAATAAAGCATCTTGTGCAGGAGAAACAAAAATGTCCCCATCTTCAAGAGGATTTTTCTCATCGCTAGAGCTGTAAATGGTAACCACACGCTCCTCAGAACCAGGAACTGTCTCACCAATTCTAATCTTAGATTTAGTATCTGCCCTTAATTGCTTAACAATATCCCCTGCCCTTCCAATAATGCTTCCTATCTTTCTTGCAGGGCACAAATAGCGATATACGGTATCATCTGAATGAATAACAAATTGTTCCCTGTCATCACCTGCATTTCTCCTCTTATTTGATCCATTCTCGGAATAGTCAGACTGAGAATGAGTCCGCTTCCCATAGCTATTCCTCTGACCCGCCATTATTATCAGCAAAATAAATACCTGGCTCCAAGACAATTGTAGAACATTTCAAAGACTTACTAACTGAACCAATCTTGAGGATCAAACCATAAAAAACGTAAAAAACCAGCAAAAAAGCTCATCATCAGACCAAATCAAAAGGCAAAGTGCCATATTTCCATTTTCAATCATCAAAGCATAATTCAGATTACAACAAACATGCATTTGATTGTTGGTTTTCCAACTTCTTGCTTATACAAACAAAAAGAACCAAAAATAGGTGTCTAGATACAGAAACATAAACATATTTTTGAAAAGTTTAGTTTTCAACTTAATGAACAGCAAAATGTTCAAAACTGCGTTCACACATAAAATTTATGTTTGGATAAACACTAGATTCTAAACATTCATTCATTGTTTGGTAAATAAGATCCTACTTCTGAGCAATTTCTCAAGAAAATGAAAAGCAAATAGCAAAACAACAGTAAACACACTGAAAGGAAAACAGTTGCATAAATCCTTAGCAATGCATAGCTCAGCTTTTCAAATAGGCGAATTCAAAGATGAATAAACATCCCAAACTTTGACCTGCAAATTATCTGCTACAAGAAACTAAATCCCACTGTGAATCACCCATCCGAAACGAATATAACAGATAATCAAGAGAAACCAAGTATTAAAAAGATTCAATAACGTGAAAGAATAAAATAAATTCAACTCAAACCCACACAACGAACATTATATTCAATAAATAAACAATAATTCCTCACATCAAACACAATAAAGCTGAAGCCAAATGGAAAACCCACATAATTTCAGCCAAAACTGAATTTAAAAAGATAATTAACAACAGAGAAAAAACGTAGATCTGAACCAAAAAGAGTCTACTAGTTAAAAAAAATCGAGTAAAAGAGAAAATTAAAGAGCAACCAGAGGGGAAATAATGGCCCAAAAGATAATGGGGGTTTTACCTGAGAATTGAGGTTGATTCCGAACGTGTAAACGACGAGATAGTAAGTAAAGATAAATCAGGCTAGAGAGAGAAAATTTGGGGGCGGAAGCTATATTGCCTTTGATTTGTGAGTTGTTCTCGATTTTTATTTCTAGGGTTTTGTTTGACCGTTCTGTTTATTTATATTTTTCTTTTGGGTAAACTACATAAATGACCACCATACTATTATAAAAGTCGCGATTTGACCACTTTACTTTTTTTGAAGCAATTAAATCATCATACTATTATAAAAAATAAGGGTATAATTACACATTTGGTCTTTACTACTTATACATTCTTTCAATTTAGTCCTAATTTTAATTTAATAAAATAAACTAATTATTTAATTAGGTGATGACACGTGTCACTACCTTATTGGAGGGATTTAATTATTTATATTTAATTAGGTTAACGGCAGGGGTTGAACCTGCGTCCCCTAACAAGGAAGATTAATGGCTTACCACCACACCAAATGTTACATTGTGATATAAATCCTGAAATATATATTATATCTAAATAAACATCAAAAACTGAAAAATTTCATCATCATTTTCCATTGCCTTTTCTCCGATTCGCTGCTTAATCCTACCTTAACATTCTTATTGTCTGCTATCTACATATTTTTTTTGTTAATCCCCATGTATTTTACTTTCACAGGTTCAACTTCATACCATCTGTGGCATAATAAAGCTTCAAGCCTCAAACACTAGAATTGCTAGGAAGATCATAGTATTAAATTGCGACCGCAACGTAACGTAATGACTGCATCATACCGCAAATCTAATCGTATTTAAAATTATAGTAATTTTTCTTAAAAAATATATCGCAATGTCCGCAACCATAATTTAATACTACGCGAAAGATCAAACTCTTAAACGCAATGAAAGATAACACGTTTCATGACAAATTTAACCAAAGAGAGGAAAATACAAGAGCAGAAAGGGCATACATTATGCTATGTGGTATACATACATACATACATACATACATACATACATACATACATACATACATACATACATACATACATACATACATACATACATATATATTATGATCTAACAACCTGAAGGGGAAAGTTTAAGATAAAGATCGAGGCCTATGTCCGCCTCCGGTATTTTACCAAAAAATTCAGTAAACGCAGGGACTGTTGTGCCAAAATGTAGTGGTTGTGCTACGTAAATTCGAGGACTGTACTGAGTAGGAGTCGAGGGAAGAAACAGTGGCCGTAATGGACAATAACATGGTTGCGGCACAAATTTGGCAGCACCGTTGCTAGTGAGCCCTCTGCTATATGAGGGCAGCATCGATCGTACAGAATGGGAGCTTAAAATAGGCGTGGATGATATGATCTGTTGATGGCTATGAAATTGAGCTCGCCTGGCTCTTTGACGCTCTCTCTTATGTGCATTTTGATGTCCTCCTAGTGCTTGAGAGTTGGCAAATACTCGGTGGCAAAACGGACAATCGAACTTCCTGCTTTCTCCTAAATCCTCAACTTTCTCCAAAACTCGAGTAAAACGATGATGGAGTTTCGAAAATGTTCGCTGCTTAATCCTCAACAATTTCTCCGATTGAGTTCGTCTATAGCTCTTGATCGTCCCCTTTGATGTTGTATGCCTTCGTCTATAGCAAGGCAATGGAAAACGATGGAGTTTTTCGGTTTTTGATGTTTATTTAGATATAATATATATTGCAGGAATTATATCACCATATAACATTTAGCGTGGTGGTAAGCCATCAGCCTTCCTTGCTTGGGGACGTAGGTTCAACCCCAGTTACTTGCATTTGTGAATTTTTCAATTTTCTTCCTTCAATCGGTGGTGA
The DNA here is from genome assembly GCA_958450335.1 of Hibiscus tridactylites. Lineage (NCBI taxonomy): Eukaryota > Viridiplantae > Streptophyta > Magnoliopsida > Malvales > Malvaceae > Hibiscus > Hibiscus tridactylites. Next base: position 2,369,591 of record OY288292.1, read on the forward strand.
CACATGTCACCACCTGATTGGAGGATGAAAATAAATTTATTTAATTAAATATAAATAATTAAATCCCTCCAATAATGTAGTGACACGTGTTATCACCTAATTAAATAATTAATTTATTTTATTAAATTAAAATTAGGACTAAATTGAAAGAATGTATAAGTAGTAAAGACCAAATGTGTAATTATACCCTTATTTTTTTAACTGACGCGTCACCCTGCCGTTAACCTTTAACGGCTGGTGGTCAAATTGCACCCAATTTAATAGTACGATGGCTTAATTGCTTCGAAAAAAAGTAAGGTGGTCAAATGGCGACTTTTGCAATAGTATGGTGGTCATTTATGTAGTTTACCCTTTTCTTTTTGGGTTAAAGAATGCTCAAAGCCCTTAAATTTTAAAAAAAATCAATGATGTCCTAAAATTATTTTTGCACCAATTAAATCTCTGAAACAATAAATTGAATCAATTAAATTTTTTCACTAATTTTAACCATCAATTTTTATAGTTTTTTTTCTTGAAATATTATTGCTACACGAAATATTTTAATTTTAAAATTAAATAAATTTTCACCGTTTTTCAATACTAGAAATACATGTTCATCGATTTGTGAATTTATATCACGATTTATTCAACTAACTCTGGTACTAGAGTACCTATGTGTTGAAGAACCTGAATATTAGTGAACTTAACAAGTGGCCCCAGTAAAAAATACATAAAATATATTATTTTGTAATCACCTTAAAATTATTAAAAAAACATGAATATTAGTTGGTATTACCTACAATTTATTATTGTTACAATTATTATTTTCACCATCTTTGTTAGAGCTTGTGATCCAAATTTCGTATTAATCTAATGATATGTGCATAAAAAAGCGTAAAATAATTTATTTTGGATAAATCACTAAAGTTGTTTATAATGACCAGAACATCGATTAACTTGTGACTATTTTTCGAAAGAGATTAAAACATTTTTTAGTTGAGATTTTTTTTTCATAGATCGACCGACTATTCGTTATCGTTATAAATATCTTAAAACGCCTCAATTGGGCATCAAAAATTAAAGATACCTTTATTTTAGTGAAGATAAGTCATGTAGAAAATTGGTCAGACTTATACGATAAAATTTTATTTAGGGTTAACTATATCATTGACCATCGAACTAATTGGGGATTCCTATTTTGACCACCGAACTAACGAACTCGTCAATCAGACCACCGAACTTATAAAATCAAGTTATTTTGACCATCGCCGTTAAAAACCTAACGGTGGAGTGACGGAACTACCACGTGACAATTAACTGGAAAATTTTAAAATTACACATTTGGTCCCTATTATTTACACATTCTTTCAATTTAGTACTAATTTTAAATTAATAAATTATTTAATTAGGTAGTGACACGTGTGTCAACACCTTATTAGAGGAGGAAAATAAAATCTCTAAACATGTGTTGGGGGTGGATCAAACCTAGGCAATGCTTGGGTAAAGGCAACCACTGGACCAAGCACAATTTTGTGCTTTAAATCACCAAATTTAATATATATCTCGTATTGGTTTCTACATTTATAAGTCAAAATCTCAAACTCTAAAACACTAAATTCACATATACATCCCTAAACCCTAAATCTTTTAAATTAATTGTATATTAAACATTTCAAATTAATTTCACATATATAAACCCTAACCCTAAATATTTCAAATTAATTTTACACTAAATATTTCAAATTAATTTCACATATATAATCATAAACCCTAAATATTTCAAATTAATTTCACACTAGATATTTCAAATTAATTTCACATATATAAACCTTAAACCCTAAATATTTCAAAATAATTTCACACTAAATATTTCAAATTAATTTCATATATATAACTTTAAACACTAATTTAGGGTTTGAGGTTTATGGTTATATATGTGAAATTAATTTGAAATATTTAAGGGTTTGGGTATATATGTGAAATTCATGTTTAGAGTTATATATGTGAAATTAGTGTTCAGGGTTTATATATGTGAAATTAATTTGAAATGTTTAGTGTAAAATAATTTGAAATATTTAGGGTTTAAGGTTTAGGGTTATATATGTGAAGTTAGTGTTTAGGGTTTGAGCTTTTGGCTTATAAATGTAGAAATCAATAAGAGATATATATTAAATTTGGTGATTTAAAGCATAAAGTTGTGTTTGGTGCAGTGGCTAAACCACTACCTTTACCCAAGTGTTGCCTATGTTCAATTCACCCTCAATGTATGTTGAGGCATTTTATTTTCCTCCTCTAAATAGGTATTAATTTAAAATTATGACTAAATTAAAAAAATGTGTAAATAATAGGGACCAAATGTATAATTTTAAAAATTTTCTGTTAATTTCCACGTGGCAGATCCGTCACACCACTGTTAGGTTTTTAACAGTGGTGATCAAAATAGGTTAATTTTATAAATTCAGTGGTATGATTGACGAGTTTGTTAGTTTAGTGGTCAAGATAAGAATCCCCAATTAGTTCGATAATCAATGATATAGTTAACCCTTTTATTTATTATGAATTTTTAATATTTTTATTGGTTATTTATAACTAAATTCTTTAAGTAATTTAGGATATGATTTGCCATTTATTTTAGTATTTATTTTCTTAGTCAAAATAAGTTTGGTACTCAGAAATCTCTTGTATAATTGTTATTTTCCACATTAATAATTTTTTATTTTTTATATTGACTCAAATTCTAATTGATAATCAAGTTATATTTTATTGTAATTTTGATGATAATATTTACATTAAATAAGAACTCTTATTGAATAAAATTTTTTGGTGACCAAGTATTTGACTCTAGTATTAATATTAGAGCAGGTCTTAACCTTTAGAGTATAAGAGAATTATTTTGGTAAAATATAATCCCAATGAGCTATGTTGTAGAGATGGTGGAAGACTGTTTGGATACACAAGGTTTTGTGATAAATATAATGGATTATGAGATACATATGATATAATGTATTTGTACTTTTTGCGATCCCTACGTTAGTGAATTATTGTTTCTCTCATGCATAGAGATAAATAAGGTCGAACCACATTTAAATCTCGTTTCTTTCATATGTCTTATTTTATTATCCTCGGTTTGATTACTTTTTCGCATACAAATCCCTAACCACGTGATTGTTACCAATTGTGTGTAACGTTGATGCTCTAGGTTAGGAATTTATAATATTTTCTGACCAATATTGTATTATCTCTCAGTTCCTCGTATAACTCCGGTCACCGACGATGTTTTGACATCCCGAAAGACCTCTTTAATACCTTTTGATCTTAAATTAATATTTCATCATAATGTATTTTTTATCACATTGAGCTTGGAGATTAATTCCAACAAGTATGCTCTTTGCTTGTATCAAGGACCATTATTTCATGATCCAATTCCTTTACCGGAAGGTTTTCGAGAAAAGCTTTCAAGATTTTCAATTTTCTCTTTTTATCCTTTCAACCAAAACACAACTAAATGATGAGTCTTTATTAGTTTCACTTTTGCAACACAGGCTTACAGTGACAAAAGTAGAGATTACACAATCTCAAACCTAAGTTTGCTTGCGACGCAAGTTCCGCTTCGAATGTTTGGTAGAATCCTCAGAGTGCTCCATTGTACCGTGGGACAAACTATGCATCTTCAGCTGCAATTCAAGCTCAACCCCATGTGGGACAAATTCCAGCTTCGGATCCAAGTTTACTGGCTAGGCCACCATATCGAGCGCCTACACATGAATGTCGCACCACCTGCTGGCTCATCACCCCTTTTCGAACCTGGCGTGTCTTCCACGAGAGTGCCGCCACCACCTCCATCCCTCCAACTGCAGTCATGATCCATAGTGTTCTTTTAGACCCTTGTTTCCCTTGTATAGATCGAACATGAACATCTAATGTGATCAACTCGAACCGAAGCCGACTTAACCTAATTTGATAATAAAAAGTTAATCAATTTTATTCGGTCCGATCCGTTGATATGTTAACAGGTCTACCCTTGTGTATGCTGTCTTTCCTAAGGTTTTTACAAATATGGTGATGGCAGCTCTTGTTAGAACATTCATATGTCTGCCTGTAAGTTGTAAGAATCTAGCAAGAGTGAGAACAGCTAATTTTTTGGTCACCTAATTTTAGTCACTTAAATGATATTTTGATATTTTAATGACTAAACCACTGAATTCCTTGATAAATATTATAGTATTTAATACGTTTAGCCTAAACGATCGGTTAACCGTTATAGGAATTATTTAATGATAACCTAAACGTTAAGAAATGATTAACCGTTATTAACGGTTCAGTTACAAGTTAACATATAACCTATTACATTTTTTTCACATGTTCACTACTTCTTTTAAGAATGATAAAATTATCTCTTCAATAAATATTAGGGCCTTGAAATTGACGTAACTAATCTTGCGAACAAAATATATGTATAAATAATTTAATAATGGTTAACTCATTAACCATCATTTTTAACAATTCAGTTAACCAAAACCGTTTAGCCTTAACTTTTGCCAATGTGCATACATTTTTTAGACAAAACGATTTGAACTCATGTCTCCTAGATATTACACACTTCAAAAGTATACAATTCAGTCACACTCGACCTCTGAGCGAAAAAATTAAATTGAGTTAAGGAATATAATATTAACAGAGGACAATTCCTAATAAAAAATACTTCAAATGCATAAAATTAACGGAGAACATATTTTAGGGGTTGCTTATAAATTAAGTGTTAGACATTTAAAAAAACCCTAAAGAACATGGGACTGTGAGGAACACACACCCCTCTTTTTTCTCTCTTCTAAAATCCCCGAGCCTCAGGCGTCGGATTGCTCTCTGCCCCGATGTCATTGAACGGTGACTGCGAGTGCGTGGCTCTGCCCCCTCGGATGACCGTCGTGTTCCGGTGTCGCAGTTATCGTCCTCGGTTGGTGGTTTGCTCGCGGAGATCTTGGAAACAGAGGATTGATCGGGGGGAGCAAATACATTTTTTTCTCCTTTTCACCTATCGCTGGTTTTTCGGCACAAGCTCGAGGCTCCAGACTTTCTTGTCTTCAAGCGGTTTGGACACTGTTTTTTGCTGTTGAATCAAAGGGATTGGTGGTTTCGGGGGAGGAAATCGTTGTTTTCTCTTCTCTTCCCAAACAAGTTCGGTTTCTTTCATTGCTTAACCCGGTCTTTCTGTTTGCCCCGTTTCCTGGTAACTTACCCTCGTTCTTCCCCTTTTCGCCCCGACTCCTTGTGGACTTGCCCCGTTATTTTGAGAAATGAATTTTGTTGTTGGTCTCTCTGTGTGACCCGCTGAGTTCGTGCTCTTCTCTGTGGTTTGCTGTTTGCTTTTATGCGATGTTTGGTGAGTGATTATTTCTGTGTGTCCTTACGTTTTGTGCGGTTTTTGGCTGTTGGTTTCGGTGTGCCCCTTCTGGTTGATTGTCTCTGTTTGTACTTCTGGGTTTTTGGTCTGTTTGGCTGCCTGGTTCTCTTTGCCGTGAGCTTTTGTCTTCTGCGTGGGTTTGGTTTTTCTATGGTAGAGCTTCAGTGGGTGGTTGTTTCAGGAGTTTTGTAAATCCAGCAAAGCAAGTTGATCTTTCTTCAACCTTGTTTGTGTTGTCTGCTAAGTCGAAGAAAGGGGGAGTTATGTCTATCATGGCATGGAACATTCGGGGAATGGGTAACAGGAAGACTGTGAGAGCTCTTCAAAACTCAATCTTCAAGATCAAGCTGTCTATCATTTTACTCTGTGAAACAAAACAGAAGAAAAGGTTTCTTGAAAAGATCAAAATGAAAATGAAAATGAAAATGGAGCACTCCTTTTATGTGGAACCACTGGGCTTGGCGGGGGGCCTCGCTCTCTAGTGGACATCGGAAGCAAATATTACCATCCTAAGATATGACAAGAATTACATTGATACAAAGATTGTTCTCCAGGATGGAGGTGCTTGGTTTAACACTTTCATATATGACCCCCATACAGGGAAGAACGACAGGCATTCTGGGAGGGAATGTCCGACTTCAGAGATTCCATCCAGGATAAATGGGTGATTATGGGTGACTCCAACACAGTAGCTAGCCAGAAAGAAAAGGAATGAGGGAACCCGTTTAATCCACCAGAGGCTAAATGGTTCAAAGAATTCGTTGATTCCTCAGGCCTAGTTGAGATGCATATAAAGGGTGGTAATTTTACCCGGTTTAACCAAAGAGGGGGGGAGCATGCCATCCTTGAAAAACTCGACTGTATCCTTTGTTTGTCGGAGTGGAGCCTCGCCTTTCCTAAGGCCCTGGGATGGTGGAAGTGACCACCGCCTCTGACCATGCCCCTATAGTCCTTCTTACCAATGGCATATCCAGGAAATATAAGAAAGACTTTAAATTTGAAACCAAATGGCTTATGGATGAAGAATGCTCTCAAACGGTGGTAAAAGGTTGGGATACATCACCAGGGGAAAGAGTGGTCTCTAGATTTCGAAGGAAGATCCGTAGTACCAAATCAGCCCTTGCTAAGTGGAATAAGGAGAAGTTTAAGAAGAAAAATGAATGGAAACAGACGTTAATGGCAAGAATCTCCTTTCTTCAGGGAAAGAAACTGAATAACTTGGAGCTGGATGAATATAAAAGACTTAAGAAAGAGCTTGACGCTGAATGGGAAAGCGAGGAGAGATACTGGCATCAAAGATCCAGGGTGAATTGGCTGAAGTGGGGCGATAAAAACACTAAGTTCTTCTACGCTACAACCATTCAACACCACAGATCCAATTCCATTGTCAAAATTAAAAATGAGGATGGTTCTTGGCTTGAGGATTTAGACGAGATAGCCTCTTTCCTGCTACATCACTTCCAAAAGGTTTTTACGAGAGATCCTTCGGTTAATTACCTTAGCCTCAGGGACTACATCCCCAGAGTGGCAACTGGTGTGATGAATTCTGAACTTTGTAAGGAAGTTGATGAAGAGGAGATAAAAAAGGCTGTTTTTGAGATGGGAGCGACCAAAGCTCTGGGCCCTGACGATTTTCCAGGGTGTTTCTATCAGACTTTTTGGGAGACGGTGAAAGGCGATCTTATAGGGATGGTTTCAGCTTTTTTCAAGGACGGAGTTGTGGACTCTTCAATCAATAAAACCAATATTGTGCTTATTCCAAAAAAGACCAATCCCACGGAAGTGTCACACTTAAGGTCGATCAGTCTTTGTAATTTCTCCCTTAAAGTGATCACCAAAATCCTTGCCTCAAGGTTGAAGGCTTTCCTCCCTGATCTTATCCTGCAATACCAGTCTGCTTTTGTGAAAGGAAAATTTATCCACGACAACATAATTCTTGCAAATGAGGTCTTTCACGCTATTAAGCGGACTAGAAAAAGGAAGGAAGTGATTCATGGCTCTTAAAATTGATCTGGAGAAAGCCTATGATAAAGTGAACTTGAACCTTCTACAGTTCGTTATAAGTGAAATGGGCTTTGATGACTGGTGGATTGACAAAGTTATGGCTTGTGTATCATCGGTCTCTTTCTTCTTAGTTTTGAATGGAGAACGCATGGGTGAATTCAAAGCGGGAAGGGGACTGAGTCAGGGGGACCCACTATCTCATTTTCTCTTTATGCTCATTTCAAGTATCCTTTCTTGGATCATCGAAAAAGAAGATGTCCGATTCTGAGTCATCTCTTGTTCCCGGATGATTGCCTGGTTTTTACAGAGGCAGATGAAAGTAACTGTGCCGCTTTAATTCTCATCCTTCAGCTTTTCCAATCCTCTACAGGACAAACTGTTAGCTTTATGAAATCCTCTGTCTTCTTTTCTCTCAATGTTAGCAATAGCCTCAAATCTTACTTGTTCAATATCCTGGGATTCCAAGCAGTGGAAGAAGACACGAGATATCTTGAGCTCCTTTCCTTTTGGGGTCATAGCAAAAAGAAAGCCATGGGTTTCATCAAAGAACGAGTACAGAATAGATTAAGGGGCTGGAAAGCTAGATTCTTGACCAGTGCTGGAAAGGAAGTTATTATCAAGGTTGTCGCTCAGGCAATACCTTCTTATGTTATTCAGTGCTTTCTTCTCCAGTCACTTTCTGCGATGAGATCAGCTCCCTAGTTGCGAAGTTATGGTGGAATAACTGTGCAGAAAAGGAAAAGAGCATTAACTAGATAAACTGGAAGGATCTTTGACGACCAAAAGACCAAGGGGGAATGGGTTTCCGAAATCTCAGAGTTTTCAACAAAGCTCTAGTGTCTAAGATTGTCTGGAAGGTGATAAGGAATCCAGAATCCCTTTTAGCTCGGGTTCTTCGGGGGATCTATTTCCCAAATGGTAGCATCTTTGAAGCCCCCAAGTGCTTTAACCCCTCCTGGGTTTGGTCAGGGATCAGAGAAGGGATCAAGGTTATTAGGGATGATGGCTTTTGGAGAGTTAGTAATGGCAGAAACATTTCAACATAGTTCGATAACTGGATCCCTAAGATTCATGGCTACAGACTTTCGACTCAACCACCGCCAGATTTTCCTGCCCCTTCTGTCAGCTCCCTCATGGATTCTGCTTCCAGGGCATGGAATGAACCAAAGGTTTATGATCTTTTCTCACTAGCTGAAGCCAAGGCTATCCTGACAATCCATATCGGAGGACCCAATATTCAAGATTCCTTTATATGGGCCGAAAACAAAAATGGAGAGTACTCGGCCAAGTCGGGTTACAAATTCATTGAGGAGAGATCTTCTGATATTATGATTCCCTCTTCCAGCGAAGGTATCCTCACAAAAAAAGAGTTATGGAACTCTATATGGAAGTTGAGAGTCCCGTCAAAGATTCGATCCTTTTTGTGGAGACTGTGCCATAATATTGTTCCTACAAAAAGCTCCTTGACAGCCCGTATGCATGGCAAACTCAGAGATCCGGACTTTTGCCCCCGTTGTGAGAGTTCAAGGGAGTCTGTAGAGCATCTCCTTTTCTTCTGTCCTTTCGCTCAAGCAATCTGGAAAGCCTCCAGTTTTAACTACTCTCCATCTGCCATTGGATTTCCGGGTTTCTCAAAATGGTGGCGTATGGTTAACGAAGATAAGAATCTTGGTATTTCTGGTGATGGTTGTGCCCAAATTGCCTTCCTTCTTTGGTACATTTGAAAATCACGAAACGCCCTGGTTTTTGAAGGGAAAAGAGACTCCCCATGGGATGTCTGGTTGAAAGTGGACAAAGATTTCATGGAATTCTTCCACGCTAACTTGGCTGATAACCTGGAGATGCCTCACGACAATCCGGTGGCAAGAAGATGGACACCACCGCCTCAGGGAATGATTAAAGTTAATTGCGATGCTGTCTTCGATCAGTTGATAGAGAAAGCCTCATTGGCAGCTGTTTTTCAGGAGTGCTCGGGTTCCTGCCTGTTTGGAATCTCTGCCCCCTGTGCTGCTCCGTTTGCTGCAGCAACAGAAGCTCTTGCAATCATATTGGGCTTAACGATGGCCAACCAGTATGCTTTTAAGGATATCATCATCGAGACGGACAATTAAGCTGTTATTACCAGGCTTGGATCTGGAGGCTTTTCCGACTGGGTAACTTCAGCTATTGAAGAAGATATTAAGGAAACTGCGAAAGTGTTTGCATATTGTTGTTTTTCCTTTGCTCCTAGGTCTTGTAACCAGGCAGCTGATTGGCTTGCCAAGTTTACGAAGAACAAGTAGGACCAAGTGTTTTGGAATCTTGTAGTCTTCCCCCCTCACCTGTTGTATCTGTAACTTTCTCTATGCTATAAAGTTCCCCTTTGAATAAAAAAGTTTATAAATTAAGTGTTTTTTTAATATAATTAGTTTTAGGGTTTTATTCACATTTGCATTATGTGAGTCAATTTTTTTCCCCAGAGAATTACTTGATGTGTTAGTATAAATCACTTAATTCGATAGCAATATAAATCTACTAATAATATTTGACGGAATTAAAAGTTTATGATATACATGAAAATTGACGTTAAATTAAATGTCCTACAATGTAAATTATTATTACATCGTATTTATAAAAATAAAATTCGGTGAGTAAATTGAACGTTTTAAAATTTTAATAACCAAAATAGACTTAAGAGTAAAGTTCAATTATGATTTACGTAATTTATCCTTTATGTATTTATAAGAGGGTTGTGTACATGTGTATTGCATAATTTTCTTGTATGTGTATTAAAATATTTTTGACACACAAACTTATTAATTTTAGAGTTTAGAGGTTTAGTTTAATATGTTAAGTTTAGGGTTTAAAATTTTAGGGTATATTATTAGAGTTTTAAATTTAGTTTGAAAAAAAAATGTTGTGTAATTTTTTATATAACTTGTGTTTCAAAATATAACTCTGCATATTTATATGTGTGAATTAGGATATGCCTAGACTATTTAATTAACCGAGTTTAATGGTTAAATTAAAAGCAGTTCACTTATTTTTACAGTTAATTTTTTTTTTATTATTTTTAACTTCAATCATCTATTTTTGGCAATTTTAAATGAATAACTCCTTTTAAATTATTATTTGTGAAAATGACTCTCAAAAAATATTATTTATCAAAATGACCCCCAAACTTGCCACGTCGGTGAACCTCGCGTTGTGTAGAACGCGAGGTTTGATATCGCGTTCTGCACAACGCGATTTTAGTCTACATGGCCTTGTTGTTTGTGTTAATGTGCATTCATCTTTTAAAAAACCCCACGACCTCGCGTCCTGTAGAACGCGATATCAAACCTCGCGTCCTACAGAACGCGAGGTTCACTGACGTGGCAAGTTTGGAGGTCATTTTGTCAAATAATATTTTTTGGGAGCTATTTTCCCAAATAATAATTTAAAAGAGATTATTCGCCTAAAATTGCCTCTATTTTTATTTACCTAATAATCTTAATTAATATAAATTTGAATTTATACATGCCATAAAAGTCCAAAACTGTCAATTCTTCGAATCCCCAATTTGGGATGTCCAGAACAGTACACATCAGTGTCATGTGAACAAAAGATATATTTGTAATATAATAGACCAAGTAGGAATAGCTAACTATTATATTATGAATTATTATTTTGTACACTAGAGGTGAATAGTTCACAAGTGATATTGTTTAGGGGTTTAGCTTAAGGTTTAAACTGTAGGCTTTAGAATTTAGGAGTTATGGTTAGAGTTTTAGGGTTTTAAGGTTAGAATTTTAGATTTTAGATTTAGGCTTGAAAATAGATATGCTTGTATAAGTTTTTTTACACCGTATGTATATCAAATATTAATTAATATATGGATAAATATTCTATACACAGGCGGTGGAAATTGAAAGTTTCCACAAGCGCCTTAATTTTAGGGTTTAGGGGCTTAGTTTAGGGTGTATGGTTTAGGGGTTTATGTGTAGGGAGTTAGAATTTAGGGTTAGTTGTTTCAATTTAAGGTTTATGGTTATAATTTAGGGTGTATATGTTAAAACCTAAATCCTCACCATATTACCCTAAAAACTAAACCCTAACCTATAAACCCTAAATTATAATCCTAAACCTTAAATTGAAACAATTATCCCTAAATTTTAAATTCATGCACCTAAACCCCTAAACCATATACCCTAAACTAACTCCTTATACCCTAAAACTAAGGCGCTTGTGGAAACTTTTAGTTTTCATCGCCAATGTATAGGATATTAATCCTTAATATATTATACTCTTAAAGTTAAATACAAAGATAATTATACCCCCCCTATTATTATTATTATATGGCTAATATTACAAATAAGTACTTAAAGTATATCAACCTTTTCATTTAGGTACCTAAAGTACTTTTTGGTCAAAATAGACACCTAAGGTATATATAATATATATATTATCTAAGTTCCTAAAAGTTGTCATGTGTCATTGATTAAAAAATAAATTAGGTACCTATTTTAACAAAAATATATACTTTAAGTATCAATTTTGACCAAAAAATATACTTTATGTACTTATTTTGACCAAAAAATACTTTAAGTGCCTAAATAAAAAAGTTTGTATATTTTAATTATGTGATATAAGCCTTATTATTATTTACACATTTTTAATTATAAAGTAGTGAAAATTTATTTATATTAAAATTGTAAAGTTGTTTTCTAATTGAATTATGTTAGACTATCTTGAAATCATGTTTTGGCCACTTAACTTTTAAAAGTTACAAAGTAATCACATAATTTTTTATTCAATCACAAAACGGTCTCTACTAGTGATAAATTTTGATAAGTCAAAGATTCTTTTATAACAATTCTATAAGTTTGAATGGCCATTTTGTAACATTTGAAAAAAAATCAATGACAATATACTAACCGAATCAAACGTTTAATGATGGTTTTATAACTTTCGAAAATTTTGTGGTCAAAAAGATCATTTTAATATAGTTTAGTGACCGTTTGTGCACCGTACCCTGAAAACGAAAGGTGAGAAAGGGTGAAATCTTGTCTGAAACAAGGGTGGCAATGGCCCCTCCCCTATGTTTACTCCATTGATGATTAAATAAAAGATGAAAGAACTTGGGAAACCTAAAAAAACTGTACAACTTGAGCTTATACTTATGGTTATAAATGTGTGTATATCTATGTGCATGAAAGGTCCCTTTTAGATGCAACACAACTACTTGTTAACTTGGTTGAATTATTGGTATTTCAATGGCCCCCTACCCCAACTAAATGATACCCTATCAATCCTAAACCTTTGTACGGCTTCTCATAATGTGTCCATTCATTTCTGACCATCTTCTCCATTTCTAAACAACATGATTTAAGAAAGTTACCAACTGAATAACATAATGGGAAAATATTTCATGCCCGTAAAAAAATTTTATAATTTGGTTGAATATAGGGTATTTAAGGAGTTTAGTTTAAGATATAGGTTTTAGGATTCAAGTTTATAAGTTAGGTTTTAGAGTTTATAAGATAAGGTTTATGATTTAGGATTTTAGGGTTAGAAATTTAAATTTTAACTTTTAAAGTGAAATTAAGCATGCTTGTCGAGAACTTTTTTTCGATGTCAATGCATGGAATAATAGTAACAACCCATCATATAAGAACAAAAATCTTCTGCCCCTTTTCGGTGCTTCTATTTATGTCCCACACTAAAAAAATTAAGTTTAATGTTTAGGATTAGAATTTAAGGTTAGGGTTTAGGATTATGGTATAAGGTGCATTGTTAATTTTAGGGTTTAGAGTTTAGGATTTAGAAAGTAGGGTTAGAGCTTAGGATTTAAATTTTTAGTGTTGGGGCATAAATAGTTGCAACAAGAAGGTGAAGATTATTTTATGATCGGTTAGGGGAAGATTATTTTTGTTATAATATAATGGGCAATTATTCTGAATAGAAATCATCTACCTTTTTCGATGCTCCTATTTATGCCTCATACTAAAAATTAGGTTTAAGGTTAGGGTTTAGGGAATTTGGGGTATTGTGTATTTTTAGGGTATAAAGTGTGAGGTTTAGGATTTAGAATTTAGGGTTGGGGCTTGGAATTTAATTTTTTAGTGTTGGGGCATAGAAAAGGGCACCGAAAAGGGACATATGATTTTTATTCAATTATTCTATACATTGACGATGGAAATTAAAAGTTTCCACATGTGCACTAAAAGTTTAGAGATTCAACTTAGAGTAGGGTTTAAGTGTTTAAGTTTAGGGGTTGAGATTAAAATTTATAGTTTATGGTTAAATTTTAGAGTTTCTAAGTTAAAACCTAAATCCCTCTCCATGTTACTCTAAATTTTAAATTTTAACAACCCTAAATCTAAATTTTAACCACTATACTTAAATTATAAATCCCTAAACTAAATCTATAAACCTTAAAATTAATGTGGTTGTGAAAACTTTTAATTTCTTAGTGTATTGAATAATAATCTATAATATAATTAGGTAAAACAGATATAATTGAGTGATAGAGACATGGTTGCTTTTTATATATAGTTATGATTAACTGTCATGCATATTATCTTTCATTTCTTAGCCAAAATTGAACAAAGTGAATTGTCCATTGCTTCGAATTGGCCAGCATGATCATGGCTTCCCTAGGAAGAAATATTAATTAAGGTTTCCTTAAACCAGATATAGGTTTAAGTTTGGTATAAAATTATTGGTTTGGATGGACAACTCTGTTATTGTGTGTCTATATATGCATGTGTATGTATCTTGGGTTAAACTTTAAAGCTATGTTATAGAAATTAGATCGAACATTCAGATCGATCTTTTGAGTTGAGAATCGATAGTCTAATTGATTTAAAATATCTCATTCAATAAAGATTTCTAACAAAACATAATTTAACTTCAATAAATATCCCTCTAAAACTATCTATTGTTGACTTTTCACATAGTTTATAATTACTCCCTTCGTTCTTTTGAGTTGCCCCCACGCAATAATTTTTTTAACTTTGAATTATATGTATACATACATATATTTTAAAAAATAGATTAATTATAAATTTGTTTCACACCTTTTAATATTTATATTTTACCTCCTAACCCTTAATCTTAATTTCGTCTATGTTTCTACATCTTTGTTCTATATGGAGAGAGGGCCTCTTGAGAATGGAAGGGTTCTTTTTGTAAGGTGAGAGGGTAATGCAGGGTAAATATTTTTGGACCGTTATAAGATTTGCCCCAAGCTGAAGTTTGCAGAGGTAAGGTAACTTCCTTTTTACAGTTCTCTTAAAGTATACAGTATACAAACTTTCATATCCCATTTAACATTTATTCAGGTCTTGTGTTAAAATTGAGGCACTTCCAATTCTTTTCCTAGAAATAGTCAAAAGACAATGACAATCTGGTGGAGTATGAAATATTACTGACCCAATTTTACTGGGGATTAGGTTAAAAAACTTAACCTTGAAACCCCGGAAGATTTGGACAATTAATGTAAAACAATGTGAGAGGGTGTTTTGGAAGTTATTACAAGGAAAAAGGAAAGAGGTGAAAGGTGGTAGGTCCGAACTGAGCTTTGGAGTTTAATGTCTTTGTTGGTGCTGTTGGGTCCCGCTAATAGCAGTGACTAATCTCTTTGTCGTAGGTATTGAGAGGTAAACGGCTAATCATAAAATATATTTTATTTTTATGGATAAGAATCAAACTCTTGATCTCATAATTAAAAGATGAGTTGAGCGCAATCACCGTATTACATCTCATGATTAAATGATAGGTGAGTCCTACCCTATTCTTATGCAGTGCCTACACTACATTTAAACCCTAAATAAAAGGTAATTGTATGCACAAGCATACTCGAACAGAAGGTTTCCAAAATATTGTAATAACAATGATGTCAATCGAGTTAATGGTCAATTAGTTTGGGTCCCTATGCTATAAGTTGATAAGTAAATTAGTTATTTAACTATAAAGGAGGATAATTTACCAACAATCACTTGATCTAGTGAGATGAGACATTGATCCATTAAAGAATGTCAGAAATTCAAATTATATCAGTGACTGAATCAAATTAAATTAGAAGAGTCGCCTCATTATAAACTTTTACAATAGCCATTTAGAACTAGTCGACCAATAAATTGTATAATATTTTATAAAAAAAGAAAGCAATTTAATATTTGTATATTTAATTTTACTTACTTTTTTCACATCACTTTAAAACATAAGAAGTACACTATTTTTAATGAAATCAAAGAAAAAAATTTAAAAATAGACTTAAATGGTTTCTAATGAAATCAATGAATAACCGACTAATCATGATATCGCATATTAAATAATCAATATTTGGATTAACTAACTAAGAAAGGATAATTAATATTCGGTCTGGACAAGTCAACGTAAAGTCTTGAAAAATCGGAAAGACAATAAAAAAAATTAAGTGTCAGTAACATAGTTATATTAATTTATTGTATGGTATGAATAAAATATATGTTTAAAGTTCACTAATCTCATTCACTGGTTTGATTTTTTATTTCACAAACCGAAAATAGACCGAATTAACTTGTCTAAACCGAAATTCAAAACCGTTCGAAGTCGAAATCATTTTAAAGAACTCGATTCGATCCAGTTCTATTAGTTTCGATAAATCTTATCGATTTGAACCAATTTTTGCTCAACTACTATATTGTCCTCAAGACCTGTTTTTGTCTTTGTTTGTTTGCCCATTTCATCAAATGAGAATATGTAGGAAACTTAAAGTAGGGCTTCAACATAAGTACAAACCTCGAACATAAATCGTAACACGAAATAAAAATAAACACATTTAGGTGGAAGTGAAAACAAGATGGAATGGGGCCAGGGGGAGTAGCAGTGGTGGGCACATTTTGTTGTGTTAAGCTAGAGAGAATCCCATAATTGATGAAAAAGAAAGAGAGGCAGGCTTAGGGTTGTCTGGTTTCAGGAGAGTTCGCACGTGACATGAGGTGACATACACACGTGTGTAAGTGATGCAAAGGTGTGTGTGTTATTTTATGAATCATGCAATGGACTGTGAGTTTTGGTTTTAATTGCAGATGTTGCAGTAGCTGAAACAATGCAGATGTATGGAGTCATGAAATCTCAATGACCCCACCCCCACCATGGTTAAGGTCCTTTTGTTTACATTTGTGCCAAATATTAATTTTTCATCTAATTAGGTACCACAACTTGACTTTTTAGTTTAAATTGGTTCATGATTTTGGCTTCATGGTTAGATCTTGATTCAAATAAGTCAACAACTGTAAGTACCAATTTTGACCATTAAGTCAAGTTCATATATAAATTTAAACTAAAAGGCCAAGTCTTAGTACCCGATTGGATCAAGAAATCGAAAAATTTTCATACCTCGCCTTTGTGGCATTTTTTTGCACCACATGGACCAAATTAAAAAGAAGTTAAAAGTATAGTGACCAAACTGAATATTTTAGAAAATTTGAAGTAATTACATGTATTAAATAGTTATTAAAAATTGAAAATTATCGATAAATATTAAAAATTTAAAACTTTAAAAAGACCAAAACGTGATTTTTCGAGATGAAAGCGATAACAAAGAGGCTCTTTGCAAGCGTGTAGATATTAAAAAAGTTAAGTGAACTTGGTATCGAAAAACGGAGCAAGAAGACGCAAATTCGTCCCACACATAAAAAATGAAAAAGTATTTGTTTTAATAAATAATTATCAAAAATAATATATTTAGATAAATACACACAGACTTCATCTGTTGTCACTATAGATTTAGGGATGAATTTATTTAATGGGCGAGAGAGGCCTAAAATTCTTTGGTATAATGGTATTTAGGTTATTTTTAGTTTAAATATCAATTAAATATGTGTTATGTTTGGTAAATAGCGGTTTGAGTCAAAATTAAAGATTTGAGCTAATATTAGTGGTTTGACCGGTCAAATTCGCTATTTTGGATGTTTAATAAATAACGGATTGGGTGAAACCTCTAATTTTAAAAAAATGCTAATAGAAGCTTTTTAAAATTAGAGGTTTTGATATAAGAGTTATAAAGACACTTTTACCATTAACAATTATATTTTTTTTTAAATAACCTAAATTTAACATTTTCTATTTTAATTCTTCACCTTCACGTATTTAGCCATGTTTGGTAAAGAGAGGTTTGAGTCAAAAATAGATATTTGACTGGTCAAATTCGCTAATTTGGATGTTTGTTAAAGAGCGGAATGAAATAGCGGATGAGAGTGAAACCTATAATTTTGAAAAAGCTGCTAATATGAGCTTTTGAAATTATAGGTTTTGACATAAGAGTTATAAAAACTCTTTTACCTTTAACAATTATAAAAAATCTCCAAATAACATAAATTTATACATTTTTATTTTAATTATTCAACCTTAGGTGTTTACATTGTGACATTTGTAAACTAATATTTTTTGTATTTTTTTATTCTCACACATTTATATTTGTATTTAAATTTAATAATTAATTAAATTATATTAAAAATAACTATATAAATAATAAATTAATATATAGATCCTTCAAATATGCTTAGTAATGTTATATTAAAAATTATTTTTCATAATCTAATTAATATTAATAGATACAAAATATTGATAACTAATAAGATATTTAAATAAGTATCGAATATAACCATGTCCTTATATGTCATTTTACTTGTTTAAATAATCAAACAGCTATCAGCTATCAGTTAATTTTACCAAACAATGTTATACAATCAGCTAATACAGTCCGCTAGTCAAATCAGCTAATGCAATAAGCTATAAGTTATCCGCTAATTGCCAAACAGGGCCATTGTAAAATTTGTAAACTAATACTTTTTGTTTTTTATTCCCACACATTTTATATTTGTATTTAAATTTAATAATTAATTAAATTGTATTAAAAATAATTATATAAATAATAATTTGATATATAGATCCTTCAAATATGCTTACTAATGTTATATTTAAAAAATATTTTTCATAATCTAATTAATATTAATAGATACAAAATATTGATAATTAATAAACTATTCAAACAAGTATCGAATAGAATCATATCCTTAAATGTCATTTTGATTGTTTAAATAATCAAACAACTATCAACTAGTTTTACCAAACATTTTTACACAATCAACTAATATAATCTGCTAGTCAAATCAGTTAATACAATTCGCTAATTAAATCAGTTAATTGTCAAACAAGTCTAAAGTATTTACACTTCTGACTTATTACATTTAAAAGTTTTAATAAACTCTTGTCTTTCTCAATATTTAATCATAACTTTGCATTTATGTTTTTTAACTATAAATATCTAACTCATCGGTCTACTAATTTAAATTAGATTTTGTAGAAGCCTAATATGAGGAGAGCCTTCAACTCAATTTTTTTTTACTCACTACACTAGTATTAAAGTTTCAGAACTTTTTTAAAAAGAACTAATATTAATGTCTCACCCTGTTAGACTAATTGTTGTTACATAACTTCACATTTGTGTTAAGTTTGCACACGCAGTAAGAAGAAACGGTCAAAGCAGTAGAGTTTGAGCTGCTGCTTTTATTTTGCATCAGACACGAAATGAAAGCAAACTCCTCCATCCCAACATCTGAAAGAACACAGTAATCCGTGTGGAAATTTATTTTTCCTTTCCGTTAGTTTCAAGTTTCACAACCATAAACACATCCCACCAAATCTCCACTCTTTTTTTCTCTATTTTACCTGCCAAAAACCCTCACTTAATTCCCCTTACCAAAACCTCTCATCTCTCTCCCCCTCCCTTTGTTTCCCCACCTGCAACCTGCACTCCCTTTTTTCCATTTCGGGACATGAACATGACCTTGCAACACTTCCACAACACCTCCTGTTTTCATCACCAACATCAAAACTCATCAATGGAGGCCATACCCTTAAACTTAAACCCCATGACTTCTCTTTCTCTTTCTCCATATGAAAATGGTGCAGTTTCCATGAAAGAACTTGTTGGGGTCTCAAAGGTTTGCACCAGGGGGCATTGGAAGCCAGCTGAGGACTCCAAACTCAAGGAGCTTGTTGCTTTATATGGCCCTCAGAACTGGAACCTTATAGCTGAGAAGCTACAGGGAAGAACAGGTAAATTCAGATTACTAATCCGGATTCCGGACCGATGGTTGTTTAATCCATACTTGGTTTTTGTGTGCAAAGGTAAAAGTTGTAGATTAAGGTGGTTTAACCAGCTTGATCCAAGGATAAACAAAAAGGCATTCACAGAAGAGGAAGAGGAGAGGCTAATGGCAGCTCATAGAGCTTATGGGAACAAATGGGCAATGATTGCAAGGCTTTTCCCTGGGAGAACTGATAATGCTGTTAAAAACCATTGGCATGTGATCATGTCCAGGAAATATAGAGAGCAAGCCAGTGCTTACAGAAGGAGAAAGCTAAGCCATGAAAATGGCACCACCTCATGTTTTGCTGCTTACATCAACCCCACACCCTTGGGTTTGTTTGGTCCCTTGTTTTGTTTTGTCTACATTTTGACCATATCTTTCATGGCTCACTGGTTTCAATATCTGTTGTTAAATGTTTCAGATGATGGTAGCAGGCAACAGTCGTGTAATTTCTCGGACTCCATGGCATCGGCATATTCTCAGGCCACCGTGACTGAGCCGTCGTCGCCATCAGTTAGCCATTTTGAGGGCATTGCTGAACCGTCATCACCCACATTTATAGATTTTCTTGGAGTAGGAGCTTGATGGAAAGAACCCAAGGGTTCCTAAAGCAGGTAAAATGATTTAGAAACTGCAGAGAAAAAGAATCTTTGTTGTGTCATCATCATCACCATCATCTTTGTCCATGTAAAACCATTGACACAAATTCCAAAACTTCTTCAACCACTGAAAGCTATCAGCAGTCTCACTCACACTCTTCATTTTTCACTTTCTTTCATTTCACCTTAAACAACTCCAATACGAATACGAATATGAATACGGGGACGGAAAATAACAATTTTTAAAATTACAAGATATGGGTAGGACGAAGATAAGACAATTTATTTATATTATAAAATGTAAGTTTGTTCCACTAAAACCTTGAGCACTGGTTAAAAAAAACTCTAGTACATTGGGTCAATTTCAATTGTTCGATAGAGATTCAAAGGGCGTTAACTCATAAATGATTTTAGGTATGTGTGTAAAGCTCCAAAATCACCCTGATACGTCCCTATAATCTTTAAGATGTACCTAATTAATTTCAATCGTACCCCTTAAACATGGGACATCCCAACAAGTACCCAAATTGTCCCTGATGCGGGGACGTATCAGGTGTGTGGGACGGCAACCCAATGAAGTACCCGTGCTTTTATAGCCGATGAATATAAAAATAATATAAGTGATACAATCGAGAAGACTAGAGGAAATGCGTGATGAGTTATGTTGGGTCTCTCAAATAACAATTAAGGTTTAAATTATAATATCGTGAATAAAACAAGTTTTTGTAGTGTTTAATAAATTGATCAAATAGGCCTGTAAACGAACCGAACGAACATGAACACACCTTCGTTCGTTTATATTTAACCGAACAAATGAACGAACACGAACATAAACGAACACAAAATTTTTTGTTCATGTTCGTTCATTAAAGAATGTAGCTTGTTCCTGTTCGTTCGTTTAAATGGTAAATGAACATAAACGAACACAAACAAACACAAACAAACATATATAATTTGTTAAATATTTAATATTTTTGGTTAGTTCGATTAATTCAGTTAATTAA
The DNA here is from genome assembly GCA_958450335.1 of Hibiscus tridactylites. NCBI lineage: Eukaryota > Viridiplantae > Streptophyta > Magnoliopsida > Malvales > Malvaceae > Hibiscus > Hibiscus tridactylites. Next base: position 2,390,682 of record OY288292.1, read on the forward strand.
CCGATTTTAAACCGAATTAATCGATAATTGAAATTTGAAGAAACTCTTAATCATTAGTCGAAACCTAAAATTATCTAATAGATTAACCAATTTTGTTTTGGTTCGGTCGGTTAGTTCGGTTTAACCGAATAATGGATACCCCTAAACATAAGTGAATAAATTTAAATGAATATAAACGAACATAAATGAACGAACATAAACGAAAGAACATAAATGAATATAAACGAACGAACATAAACGAACGAATTACCGAACGTTCACGAACATAAATGAACGAACAAGCCCTTTGTTCGTGTTCGTTCATTTAATTAAACGAACAAAAAACTTTGTTCATGTTCGTTCGTTTAATAAAAAAACAAAAATAAACGAACTTCCCGCCGAACGGTTCGCTGAACGTTTGGTTTATTTACATCCCTATGATCAATACAACAAACACTAGTTGTTATAATAATAATAATAATAATAATAATAATAATAATAATAATAATAATAATAATAATAATAATATAAGTGGTTATGAGTTCGATCATCACTTTAGACATGAAACAATTTTAAAATTTGTGATTAATTTCTACTCTTATTTGGATCAATCGAATTCAGAAAATTAATTAGTGAACTCGCTCAGATGAACATCTCGAAAAAACTAAAAAAAAAAATGTGAGGCAAACGAGAAGACTAGGGAAAATGTGTGAGAGTGAGTGATGGTAACCCTGGGTAACAGAATAAAGAAAGCATTGGAGTGGAACAATAGCAAGGCAATAAGTTACAAAACAGTAGAAAACAAAAGGGAAAAAAACATACGATTTTTGGACAAAAATTCTTTGACCCTTTTCGGTGTCCCTTTTTATACCTCAACACTAAAAAATATTAAAAAATTAAATTCTAAGTTTTAACCCTAAATTCTAAATCTTAAACCCCACACTCTAAAAAATACACCATATTTTAAATTCTCTAAACCCTAACTATAAATCTTAACCTTAAACTCTAAATTTTAAATCCTAAACTTAAATTTTAATGCGGGGCATAAATGAGGCACATGATTTCTATTCACAATTTTCACGGGACTTCTCAGATTTATTGGTTGAGATAAAGATTTGTATCTTAGGATATGCTAAAGCTCTAATTTTGGTAATACTGTCTAGGATGTAATAGTACGAAAAAAGTAAATAATCTATTGGTCATTAAATTATTATTTTTATTTTAGTCACCTAATAATACTATTATCTTAATTATGTGAATCAATTACTTTAAATTAACAATTATATGAATCAATAAGTTTAAATATAGTTATTTTTTCTTATTGTATAATATAAATTTTATTTGACTCGTCACATATGTATGTTTAAGGGTGTAAATGAGACGAGTCGAGTTCGAGTAGTATTGAACTTGACTTAACTCGAAAATCTTGAAGTTGGGCTCGATTTGATTCAAAAGCTCGCAAACTTAAAATTATCATGATCGAATCAAAATCAAAATAAAAAATTGGAGCTCGAGCTCAAAAAGCTCGAACTCACTGCCAATGCATAAATTTTAGACAAATTTCCTAAACTTATCTTTGACTCCATTAATCATTCCAAAATATTTCTAACTGATTACATATTTCACATGAATAATCAACATTAGCATGCATTATCGTCACCAGTTCATACGAGTGTCGCTTATGCAACGTAAACTCATGTCCTCATATGTGTTGAACACTAGTGTTGGACATAAGTACTTCAAGTAAAATGAAGAGAAGAAACTACGTAACACAACACATCCCAAAACAATAAAAAAAAAATAAAAAAATGTTTCAGCCTTCTCCTAACAGACACTAAAATATGAAACCACAATGCAAAAAATTTAATATATTATTTTTTCGAGTAGCTTTTCAAGTTGGGTATCGAGTAGCTCGTCTCGGCTCATTAAAAATTCGAGCCGAGTTCGGGCTCGAGTCGGGTCCGAATGTTGACTGAGTTAGACTCGAGTAGCTCACGATCTGTCTCGTCTCATTTACAACCCTATAAATGTCAACTAATTAAGTTTTATTTAAAATTAAAATAATATATTTAAATCTAAATAATTTATTTTCAAATAATTTAAAATTTAAATTATATCTTAAATAAATATTATAAATTTTATTTTTAGAATAATTTAATATGAATTTTGTGAAAATAAATAAATATTTATTTAATTATTTTGTTTTATTCTCAAATATAGTGGAAATAATTTAGTTTGATCTTCAATTTTAATCCTCGTTTAAGTTAAACATTAGTTTGGTTAAAAATACAACATTTGTGTAGCTTGGTTCTGTGTTTAGACATTAATTTTTTTTTTCAGGGGTCTTATGTTCGATCCACTTCATTTATATTTTGATATAATTATAAGGTGGTGACAAAGTATAACTTAAATATAAGTTTTAGCAAAATTTTAATAAGTTTCAAGTCTAATTCATTGACTAGATACTAATAGGGATGGTAATGGGACGAATTTTTGACCGCTCGACTCCGACTCGAAATTTAAACCATATGCTTTGATCTTGTCTCGTCCCGCCCCGATTTTAATATATTCTATTCTCGCTCCAATTCTAATATATTTTATTCCTGACCTGCCCCAACATAATAAAAACATAATCTGACCCCGACTCGATCCCGATATTTTAATAAAAAACCCGACTAAAAGCGACCCGCCCCGAAAAAATTAATAAAAATATAATATAGTATATAAAAATATAATAAATTTATATAAATATATTATGTTGGGTCGGGGAATTTTCACCCTAAACCCGAACTCGCCCCGACTTTATTTAATCAATAACTCGCCCCACCCAAACTCAATTTTTTAATAAAAAAAACCTGCCCCTATCGGGTCGGGTCAAGACCCGATGAGGACGAGTTATTTAGTCATCCCTAGATACTAAACCATTTGGGTTTAATCATCTTAATTGTTGGTGACCAAAATAGTAAAAAGATCATATTAATGGTGTTTTTTTGAAAACATCGCTAAAAAAAGCATTACCTGCGTTTGTGATTTCAAACACTACTATAGAACATGATCTTTATCGATTTTTTACATAAATGCTGCTAACTGTTGTGGCATTGTTTTTACCGACACTTTTCATGGCATTTTTCTTTGCGCTGCAATAGTTTTTAGCAGTACTAAAAACACCGTTAAAAATCTATTATGATGTAGTGATATTTTATTGACTAAAAAAAACCTGAATAGTTTGGTGATCGATGGTGTTTTTTTACCCTATAAAATAATTAAAAATTGAAACATGTACTATATGAAATGGTGAGAATTAATTGTATGAGACGCCTCTAAATTGTGGCTCAAATTTTAAATTAGTTCTAAACTTTAAAACCTTCTAATTGACTCATCAAATTATCAATTTTCTTCGAATTAGGTCCTTTTGTCATTCTAACTATTATCTTGAGCGTTAAATGTTAACTTAGATTTGGGGCAGAATATATTTAAAACATATGATTAAATTATAAACATTGTTGGGTTTATGGTGCTCGATTTTTTTCAACCGAATTACTCGCCAAGTGGTAGAGAAGTGAAATATTGAGCGATGGTGGTGGTAGCAAAAAGATAGAAGTTTTGCACAATGATTTAGAGTGGTTCGACTTTCTAACCAAAGCCTACATCCACTACCTTAGCTTCATACCAAGGATTTCAAACAAATTCACTATGAATTTCGTCCCCTTTTCTAGGCTAAGGAGGCAACCTTTACAACCCTCAAAGCTTTCTACCCAAAGCTTGAGTAAACACTCTTTACAAAAGAAATTCAAAGCAAACAAGAAATCCCTCTAATAGGTATATGTTTGCAAATCTAAGCACTCACCCAAAACCTAGAACACTTGAACAAATATGACAATTTTGGCTCACTAGTGTTTGTCTATACAAGAAATTGATAATTAGGCACTAAGACATATTTTTGATCATATGATGTTTGACAATTGAAGCATTAGCCTTCTCTTGATGCTTGGAGGTCCCTTTTATACTCCTAATTGAGTTTGTAGCCGTTATGTTGAGTTTTAAGGTGCTCGATTCCTTCAACCGATCTTGCTCATCAAGTGGTGGAGAGGTGGAATTTTGGGTGGATGTGGTGTGTAAGCTAAAAGATAAATGACACAATAATTTTAGAGTGGTTCAACCTTCTAACCAATGTCTACATCCACTACCTTAGCTTCCCACTAAAGATTATATGACTTGTGAATTTTGGTCGACTGGTTTGACACTTACTAGTGGTATTAACCGTGAACCTTAATAACACATGAAATAATAGTTTAGGTACGACACTAACTAAATATGTTAACCCAAGTACCATATTTATATACGAAATAGTTCATGTGTCATATTATATATTTTGACAAAGTATATGTATCACATTGAACATTTCAAAAGTACAAAAACCACATTGAACATTTTTCAAAGTACAAGTATCATATTAGATATTTTATCAAAAAACAAGTGCCATATTAGACATTTTGTTAAAGAACAAGTACCACATTAGATTTTTTTCCGTTAAAATACAAGTACCAAATGTGATATTATCCCAAATAGTAATACAACAAATGTAATATACTTGCAATTTTATGAAGAAAAGAATTGTGAAGAACTTTTGGGCCCAACTGATTAAGAACTTTTGGTCCTTTTTCCATGAGCCACTGATCATTTTCTCCGTTTTGCTTTTTTACGACAAGTAAAAAATTATACAACAACATCGAAAACAGATAAACACTAAATATACATTTTTTTAATATACATGCAGGGCGGTTCAAAAATTTAATGCGGTCTGTGCAAATTAATAAAATGGAGCTCTTAATTTATAATAATTTTTTTATCAAATAAAGTTTCATTAATAAAAAAATGTTGGATTAAACTCTTAAGAAACATAAAAGTGACTTACAAACGTCTAAAAGTCTAACATTTTCACTTAAAAAATGATGTTATTCTTGCATATTTTGAAGCAAAAATTAATTTTTTTCAAAAATATCAATCTCGATTGCAATCAAAACAAGTCTCGGTAGTCTTTCTTGTGACATAGTTGTCTGTAAGTATCACTTCACAAACTTCAATTTTAAAAAACTTCATCCGCAAAAGCAACAATAATAGGATTAGTCAGTAAAACTCTATATACAATTGTCGCATTTGAAAAACAATTAAAACGTTTTAAAAACTTTAATAAATTCATTGTTCCAATTTTTTCCTTGGGTAAAAGCTCTCTAAGTAATTTCAGCTTAACAAATAACTCATTTACATCTACATCAGATAACACATATTTCCTAAGAGCATTTTCAAAATTATTGTAACACCCGGGTTCGGGGGTCGGGTGGAAATATTAATTTAAAAATAGTTCGGGTTTCGGTTTCAAATTTTAAATAATAAAATAATGACTTGGGCCTCGGGTTTTATTTAGTTGGACCATATTTTAAACAAGCCCACATAGCCATGGTGTCATCCATTGTAGATCCCTTATTTCATTAAGGGTGTTTTGGTCTTTTGACCCCCCATTTCAAACAAACCTAAAATAATACTAGAGTCATCTTCTTCCTCTAACTACACTATTCACAATACCGTCAAAAAACACCCCCTCTCCTTGGATACTATTCCATTCAAAAGCTTGCTCATTTTTGAAGGTTTTGCAAAGGTAATTTCGTTTTTGACTTACTCTCTTTATCCTCTACAAGTTGATGTCTTTTATTTTCATTTCTACTCACATTTTGGAATTTTGGAGTTTGAAGGTTTTGAATTGAAAATGTTGTCTTTGAAGCTTTGATTCTAGTTTTTGATTTGTTAAGGTTCAATGAGTAATCTACAACCAAAAAGGGGTAACCAAAATGATTTTTTTTGAGGTTTTGGGTATTTTCCCGAAATGGGGTTTTGGGGAGGTTTTTGAGGGGTTTTGGGTTGAGTTTTGGGGATGTTCTATGTGGAAATGTGAGGGCCAATGGTTAGGATATATGTAAACCTTGTTTTGGAAGCTTTAGGGAGTAGTTAGGAGGTTGAAATCTATGATTTTAAGGGGTGATCGAGGGCTGCTCGGACTTTGGAAAAATTGAGCTTGTTTCAATGGAAAAATTGGTGTATTGTACTTAGTATGTTATTCGGGTTGATTACTTTAGAACATGAACTGATTTGGAGTTTTTGCATGGTGTTGGAATGCTTAGAATCAAGGAATTTGGTTGGTGAAGCTTCGGGGGCAAATCCGGGGATTTCGGAGTCTTGAGCTCGGTCTTCAATCTTCTCTTGGGTAGCAACGGTGAGTAGGATCATTGGTTATTGCATTGTACTTGATATGGACTCCCTTGGGGTTTGGGTAGAACCTTGTGAGGTCGCCTAAACCCGTGTGTAAGTCTCCTTACTCATAAATTGTTGTGACAAGTCGATTGTATATACATTGTGACCATTGAATGCATTTTAAGTTGTCAATGTAGTAGTCGTGTTGAGTTCGTGCCTCACGTGATGGTGGTTTAAACTACGGTGATGTGTAGTCCCACCGGTAGTGACTAGTAGGGTAGTACTTTGATGTGTAGTCCCATTGTATATCCACTAGTCGAAATGGTGATGTGTAGTCCCACCGTAAGTGTATGTTGGTTGTGCTTGTGTAAACCAAAAGTTGTGGTTGAGATGGACCCTTATGCATCCATTGTTTTCTTGCATACAAATCGTATTTTGGAAAGTTGCATGTTGTAAATTGTAGAGCTTCTTTCACTAAGCTAGATTGCTTATGCTCTTCGTTTCCAATGTGCAGATCGCTAGAGTTCGGGAGGCGAGCGGGCGAGGGAGGAACCTTTGGAGTTCTCAAGCAAAATTAAGTATGGTTTGCTTTTGTAATAATGTCTAGACAATGGGGTATAGAGTGTTAGGAGTTGGGGTCAAACTCCTTAGGAAGTTATGCTTGAAATTGTTAAACCTATGTTGTGTTATGATTGCTTCTTGGATTATGTTCTATGGTTCTTGTATGGATTTATTGCTTATGTCTGAATTGGTATGAGGATTGGGCTATGCATGCTTTAAGTTTGACTACCATGTGTATGATGCCTATGCTTGTTAAGTGGGTTCTTATGGTGTTGCTTGAGGTGTAGATAGGTATGATTGTTGTTATATTGAATGCTTTAATCCATGTTTGTTTGACTCCCTTGGCTGAAATATGTATGCTTTTATGGTTGGCTTGCCTTAGGGATTGATGATAGTGTGTTGGTTGAAGTGTTAGAGGGATTTAGGGGCCTCCTTGTGCTCTAAATCAGCTCAAACCTGCAAGTTCGCAGCTGGGGTATCGATACCGTTAGTCTGGTATCGATACTGCCCTCTGGTTTCAGGCCTCGGGTATCGATACTCGAGGGAGAGTATCGATACCTTTTTGGTCACTGGAGCCACTGTCAATTTCGGTATCGATACTGGCCTCTAGGGTATCGATACCGTTGTCTTAGCTTTGACCGTGGGAAGTCAACTTTAGGGGAGGGTATCGATACACTCCTTGGGGGTATCGATACCGTCTCCTCAGGTTGACCAAACCATGTTGACCTAGTCAAGGGGTATCGATACCCCCTTAAGGGTATCGATACCGCCTGCAGTATAACTTTAAAAATTGGGCTTTTAAATGTTAGTTTGGGTTCGTTTGACTGTTTCGTAAATATTGTTCCGCTGTATGGTCACTTAGGATGTAATTTTCATCTAGACAAGATTAAAATGAAAAAAATAATTTAGGGTCGCTAACCGAGGGAAAGTTCCTTAGGGAGTTTTCACTCGGTTTTCCCCGTGTAGCCCTTTTGGACCGATCATCCGGCCAGACCGGGACGAGGGGGTTACATTTATTGGTATCAGAGCCTGAGGTTTCCGAGACCTCGGGCAGGTAAGTGAGGTAAGTTAAGATATTATGAGTGTTTTGCCATGTATGTCTAAATTTTGTTTTTAGCACGGTGTATGTATGCATGCTATGATGGCTTTTCTGTTGTTTGAGAGTTGGTTTGAGTCCCCATTGTTAGACATTGTTGTCAAAATAAAAAGGAAAATTATTTTGGTTTAAAGAGCTTGAGAACCGGAGTCCTTTGCCCCTTGCTAACCCAACGTTTCTTGTTGTTGTGTGTTTGTTGTTTTAGATTACATTAATTGCTATGGTGAGACCGAGGGGACGACCTAGAGCGGGTGACCAGGCACTCGAGCACGTGCCTCCTGCCCTTAATGCTCCGGGTGGTAATGGAGGGAACATCGGAGGTGATGGTAATGGGCCTCAGGCTGGGGCTAATGTGGGAGGTAATGGGGCTCAAGCGGGCCAAGGTCAGGCAGGCCCAGATGTGGCTCATTTGATTCAGACTATAGCCGGAGCTTTCCAGACAGCTTTGGCTGGTATGCAAGCTGCAGCACCAGCTCAGGGTGCGGGGACAGGATTACCCCTAGAGAGGCTTTGTAATTTGGGGGCAGTTGAGTTTCGTGGGTTATCTCCGGAGGGTTCGGAAGGGTGGCTTGAGAGCACTACTCGCATCTTGGGTCAGATGGAGTGTTCGGATGCCCGTAAGTTGGGATGCACTGTCTCATTGCTACAGGGAGACGCTTACACTTGGTGGACCACTGTTATTACTGGTATGGCCGAGGTGGATGTCACATGGGAGTTTTTCAAGAATGCTTTCAAGAGGAAGTACCTTGGGGTCCGGTACTTAGATGAAAAGAAAAGGGAGTTCATGGCTTTGGTTCAAGGCCATAGGACCGTGTCCGAGTATGAGATCCAATTTGTGAGGTTGAGCCAGTACGCGCCAGAGTTGATTCCGGATGAGAAGGAACGATGTGAGCGCTTCAGATATGGGTTGACTACTGATGTGAAGACCTACATGTTGGCCGCCGACTACACTGAGTTCGATGTTTTGGTTTCTAGAGCCAAGGATGTAGAGCAAAACTTAAGCTCTAGAGCACGTGCTGGTGGGTCTGACTCCGGGAAGAGACATGCGAACTGGGATAGAGATCATGCCAAGAGGCAAAGGGATAGGAGGTACCAGCCGGATACGAGACCTAGGGGTGGTAACCATGGTCAGGGCCGTCAGGGCCAAGGAGCTGTCGGGCACGTTCCGGAGTGCACTAGGTGCGGGAGACGCCACCCAGGTGAGTGTATGGGTATGTTTGGGGCGTGTTGGAACTGTAGCTCCCGAGATCATTTGAGGCGTGATTGTCCACACCCAGTCAGAGGAGGACCGGCTCCAGCAAGGGGTTTTGAGCATCAGAGAGGTCGTGGGCGCGGCCGTGGGAACTTCCAGCCAAGGAATGAGGGTCAGAGGAACTTGGCTCATGTGGTAGCAGTCCAGCCCGAGGGAGGAGGACCAGCTAGAGTGTACGCTCAGCAAGAGGCTGGAAATGACACTGATGTCATCGCAGGTAATTTCACATTACAGTCTTTGAGTTTGCTTTCTCTCATAAATTCGGGATCAACGCATTCGTATATTCTGGGTGAGCATGCAAAGTCATTAGGACTACCTTGTGATTGGTTAGAAGTAGGAGTAAATGTCACTAGCTCCTTTGGTGATACAGTGGTAGTTAGGAAAGTGTATAGGAGGTGTCCCTTGATGATTCAGGGCCACATATTTCCAGTCGACATGATGGAGCTACCCTTTTATGGCTTTGATGTGATTTTGGGCATGGATTGGCTTGTAGAGCATAGAGCTAGGGTCGACTTCGAGACTAAGAGAGTCTCTTTGAGGCTTACTGATGACTTTGAGGTTGTGGTAGTTGGGGAGAATGTTAAGTTTTTGTCCAATGTGGTTTCGGCTTTGGAAGCTCAGAGATTGTTGAGTTCAGGGTGTCAGGCTTACTTAGCTTACGTAATGAACCCGGATATGAGTGAGGTGAGACCTCAGGACATCAGGACTGTGTGTGACTTCCCGAGTGTTTTTCCGGAAGAACTACCAGGTTTGCCTCCAGACAGAGCAGTTGAGTTTGCTATTGAGACATATTCTGATTCCGCACCGGTGTCCATTGCTCCGTATAGAATGGCACCGAAGGAGTTGAAGGAGTTGAAGACTCAGCTTCAGGAGTTGACTGACAAAGGCTTCATTAGGCCTAGTGTTTCCTCGTGGGGTGCTCCGGTTTTGTTTGTGAAATAGAAGGACGGGAGCATGAGGATGTGCATAGACTATAGACAGTTGAATAAGGTGACAGTGAAAAATAAATATCCCTTGCCAAGGATAGATGACTTGCTAGACCAGTTGAGGGGTGCTTCTGTGTTTTCAAAGATTGATTTGAGGTCTGGGTATTATCAGTTAAAGGTAAAGGATGTGGACATACCGAAGACAGCTTTTCGTACACGTTACGGACATTATGAGTTTTTGGTGATGCCTTTTGGGCTGACCAATGCCCCAGCAGCCTTCATGGATATGATGAACCGGGTGTTTCATAAGTTCTTGGACAGGTTTGTGGTAGTGTTTATTGACGACATCCTAGTGTACTCGAGGACCGAAGAGGAGCACGATGAACACTTGAGGTTAGTGCTTCAGACCTTACTTGAGAATCAGTTGTATGCTAAGCTAAGCAAGTGCGAGTTTTGGATTAGGGAGGTGGTCTTCCTAGGCCACGTGATCTCAGCTAGTGGGATTAGTGTAGATCCCAAGAAGATTGAAGCCATTGTGAATTGGAAGCAACCGAAATTAGTGACAGAAATCCGCAGTTTCCTAGGCTTGGCGGGATACTATAGGAGGTTTGTGGAAGGGTTCTCGAGGATAGCGGCTCCGTTGACCAAGTTGCTACAGAAGAATGTTCCGTATGTATGGTTAGATGCGAGGCAAGAAGCGTTTGAGAAGTTGAAGAAAGCTTTGACCGAAGCTCCCATTTTGATTCAGCCCGAGCCGGGGAGAGAGTTTGTAATTTACAGTGATGCATCTTACGTGGGGCTAGGTTGTGTACTTATGCAAGGAGGTAAGGTAGTGGCATATGCTTCCCGACAGTTGAAGGTTCATGAGAAGAATTACCCCACTCATGACATAGAGTTGGCCGCAGTGGTGTTCGCATTGAAAATTTGGAGACACCATCTTTATGGTGAGAAGTGCACTGTGTACACCGACCACAAGAGCTTGAAATATTTGATGTCCCAAAAGGAGTTGAATCTTAGGCAACGAAGGTGGTTGGAGCTCCTAAAAGATTATGACCTCACCATAGAATATCATCCGGGCAAGGCGAATGTGGTGGCCGATGCCTTGAGTAGGAAGATGGCCGTTGAGTTGCGAGCAATGTTCGCAAGGTTGAGTGTGTCTACGGACGGTGGGCTAGTGGCCGAGCTTCAGGTTAAGCCATCATTGGTTCAGTTGATTCGTGAGAAGCAGTTGCGAGATGAGTCCTTGGCACCTCACGTGCAAGACATAGCGGAAGATAGGCCTACCGAGTATTGTTTTGGAGAGAATGGGATCCTATGTTTCAAGGATAGGATAGTGGTTCCGGAGGATGCCGAGTTGAGGCGTACGATCTTGAGTGAGGCTCACAATAGCCCTTTTGCTATGCATCCGGGTAGCACGAAGATGTATCGAGGATTAAAGGAAGAGTATTATTGGGTTGGTTTGAAAAAGGATGTAGCCGAATTCGTAAGTAAATGCATGGTTTGTCAGAGAGTCAAGGCCGAGCACCAGTTTCCCTCAGGGTTGTTGCAACCGTTGAAGATTCCAGAGTGGAAGTGGGAGCGTATCACTATGGACTTTGTATCAGGACTTCCGTTGACTCCTTCGAAGAAAAATTCAGTGTGGGTGATTGTAGACAGATTCACCAAGTGTGCACACTTCATACCGGTTCATACCACCTATACTTTGGACAAGTTGGCCGAATTGTATATCCGTGAGATTGTGAGACTACATGGGGTACCGAAGTCAATTGTGTCAGATCGAGATCCGAGATTCACCTCTAGATTTTGGGAGTGTTTGCATCGAGCCTTAGGCACTTGGTTGAACTTCAGCACTTCGTATCATCCGCAGTCAGATGGGCAGTCTGAGAGAGTGATTCAGATTTTGGAGGATATGTTGAGGTGTTGTATTATTGACTTCCAGGGGTCGTGGGAGAAACACCTACCATTAGTGGAATTTGCGTACAACAACAACTTCCAGTCAAGCATTCAGATGGCTCCTTATGAGGCCTTGTATGGTAGGAAGTGTAGGACCCCGATTTGTTGGGCTGAGGCCGGACAGAAACTTGCGCCGATGCCCGAGTTACTTAAGGGAACCACCGAGAAGGTGAAGTTGATATGTGATCGCTTGAAGGCGGCTTCAGATCGGCAAAAGTCCTATGCCGACTTAAAAAGGAAGGAAGTGGAATACTCCGTGGGGGATAAAGTGTTTTTGAAAGTCTCACCATGGAAGAAGGTGATGAGGTTTGGGAGGAAAGGCAAGTTGAGCCCAAGGTACATAGGGCCTTATGAGATAGTTGAGAGAATTGGTCCGGTTGCCTATAGATTGAGACTCCCAGTTGAGCTAGAGAAGATTCATGATGTGTTTCATGTATCGATGCTTAGGAGGTATAGATCGGATCCGTCCCATGTTATGCCAGTGGAAGAAATAGAGTTAAATTCGGACTTATCTTACAATGAGGAACCAATTGAGATACTTGCTTCTGATAGCAAGGTGTTGCGTGGCAAGACTATAGAGTTAGTCAAAGTCTTATGGAGACATAGAGGTGTGGAGGAAGTCACGTGGGAGAGGAAAGCTGACATGCTTGAGCAGTTTCCCTACTTGTTTCCGTCAGGTAATTTCGAGGACGAAATTTCCTTAAGTAGGGGAGAGTTGTAACACCCGGGTTCGGGGGTCGGGTGGAAATATTAATTTAAAAATAGTTCGGGTTTCGGTTTCAAATTTTAAATAGTAAAATAATGACTTGGGCCTCGGGTTTTATTTAGTTGGACCATATTTTAAACAAGCCCACATAGCCATGGTGTCATCCATTGTAGATCCCTTATTTCATTAAGGGTGTTTTGGTCTTTTGACCCCCCCCCATTTCAAACAAACCTAAAATAATACTAGAGTCATCTTCTTCCTCTAACTACACTATTCACAATACCGTCAAAAAACACCCCCTCTCCTTGGATACTATTCCATTCAAAAGCTTGCTCATTTTTGAAGGTTTTGCAAAGGTAATTTCGTTTTTGACTTACTCTCTTTATCCTCTACAAGTTGATGTCTTTTATTTTCATTTCTACTCACATTTTGGAATTTTGGAGTTTGAAGGTTTTGAATTGAAAATGTTGTCTTTGAAGCTTTGATTCTAGTTTTTGATTTGTTAAGGTTCAATGAGTAATCTACAACCAAAAAGGGGTAACCAAAATGATTTTTTTTGAGGTTTTGGGTATTTTCCCGAAATGGGGTTTTGGGGAGGTTTTTGAGGGGTTTTGGGTTGAGTTTTGGGGATGTTCTATGTGGAAATGAGAGGGCTAATGGTTAGGATATATGTAAACCTTGTTTTGGAAGCTTTAGGGAGTAGTTAGGAGGTTGAAATCTATGATTTTAAGGGGTGATCGAGGGCTGCTCGGACTTTGGAAAAATTGAGCTTGTTTCAATGGAAAAATTGGTGTATTGTACTTAGTATGTTATTCGGGTTGATTACTTTAGAACATGAACTGATTTGGAGTTTTTGCATGGTGTTGGAATGCTTAGAATCAAGGAATTTGGTTGGTGAAGCTTCGGGGGCAAATCCGGGGATTTCAGAGTCTTGAGCTCGGTCTTCAATCTTCTCTTGGGTAGCAACAGTGAGTAGGATCATTGGTTATTGCATTGTACTTGATATGGACTCCCTTGGGGTTTGGGTAGAACCTTGTGAGGTCGCCTAAACCCGTGTGTAAGTCTCCTTACTCATAAATTGTTGTGACAAGTCGATTGTATATACATTGTGACCATTGAATGCATTTTAAGTTGTCAATGTAGTAGTCGTGTTGAGTTCGTGCCTCACGTGATGGTGGTTTAAACTACGGTGATGTGTAGTCCCACCGGTAGTGACTAGTAGGGTAGTACTTTGATGTGTAGTCCCATTGTATATCCACTAGTCGAAACGGTGATGTGTAGTCCCACCGTAAGTGTATGTTGGTTGTGCTTGTGCAAACCAAAAGTTGTGGTTGAGATGGACCCTTATGCATCCATTGTTTTCTTGCATACAAATCGTATTTTGGAAAGTTGCATGTTGTAAATTGTAGAGCTTCTTTCACTAAGCTAGATTGCTTATGCTCTTCGTTTCCAATGTGCAGATCGCTAGAGTTCGGGAGGCGAGCGGGCGAGGGAGGAACCTTTGGAGTTCTCAAGCAAAATTAAGTATGGTTTGCTTTTGTAATAATGTCTAGACAATGGGGTATAGAGTGTTAGGAGTTGGGGTCAAACTCCTTAGGAAGTTATGCTTGAAATTGTTAAACCTATGTTGTGTTATGATTGCTTCTTGGATTATGTTCTATGGTTCTTGTATGGATTTATTGCTTATGTCTGAATTGGTATGAGGATTGGGCTATGCATGCTTTAAGTTTGACTACCATGTGTATGATGCCTATGCTTGTTAAGTGGGTTCTTATGGTGTTGCTTGAGGTGTAGATAGGTATGATTGTTGTTATATTGAATGCTTTAATCCATGTTTGTTTGACTCCCTTGGCTGAAATATGTATGCTTTTATGGTTGGCTTGCCTTAGGGATTGATGATAGTGTGTTGGTTGAAGTGTTAGAGGGATTTAGGGGCCTCCTTGTGCTCTAAATCAGCTTAAACCTGCAAGTTCGCAGCTGGGGTATCGATACCGTTAGTCTGGTATCGATACTGCCCTCTGGTTTCAGGCCTCGGGTATCGATACTCGAGGGAGAGTATCGATACCTTTTTGGTCGCTGGAGCCACTGTCAATTTCGATATCGATACTGGCCTCTAGGGTATCGATACCGTTGTCTTAGCTTTGACCGTGGGAAGTCAACTTTAGGGGAGGGTATCGATACACTCCTTGGGGGTATCGATACCGTCTCCTCAGGTTGACCAAACCATGTTGACCTAGTCAAGGGGTATCGATACCCCCTTAAGGGTATCGATACCGCCTACAGTATAACTTTAAAAATTGGGCTTTTAAATGTTAGTTTGGGTTCGTTTGACTGTTTCGTAAATATTGTTCCGCTGTATGGTCACTTAGGATGTAATTTTCATCTAGACAAGATTAAAATGAAAAAAATAATTTAGGGTCGCTAACCGAGGGAAAGTTCCTTAGGGAGTTTTCACTCGGTTTTCCCCGTGTAGCCCTTTTGGACCGGTCATCCGGCCAGACCGGGACGAGGGGGTTACATTTATTGGTATCAGAGCCTGAGGTTTCCGAGACCTCGGGCAGGTAAGTGAGGTAAGTTAAGATATTATGAGTGTTTTGCCATGTATGTCTAAATTTTGTTTTTAGCACGGTGTATGTATGCATGCTATGATGGCTTTTCTGTTGTTTGAGAGTTGGTTTGAGTCCCCATTGTTAGGCATTGTTGTCAAAATAAAAAGGAAAATTATTTTGGTTTAAAGAGCTTGAGAACCGGAGTCCTTTGCCCCTTGCTAACCCAACGTTTCTTGTTGTTGTGTGTTTGTTGTTTTAGATTACATTAATTGCTATGGTGAGACCGAGGGGACGGCCTAGAGCGGGTGACCAGGCACCCGAGCACGTGCCTCCTGCCCTTAATGCTCCGGGTGGTAATGGAGGGAACGTCGGAGGTGATGGTAATGGGCCTCAGGCTGGGGCTAATGTGGGAGGTAATGGGGCTCAAGCGGGCCAAGGTCAGGCAGGCCCAGATGTGGCTCATTTGATTCAGACTATAGTCGGAGCTTTCCAGACAGCTTTGGCTGGTATGCAAGCTGCAGCACCAGCTCAGGGTGCGGGGACAAGATTACCCCTAGAGAGGCTTCGTAATTTGGGGGCAGTTGAGTTTCGTGGGTTATCTCCGGAGGGTTCAGAAGGGTGGCTTGAGAGCACTACTCGCATCTTGGGTCAGATGGAGTGTTCGGATGCCCGTAAGTTGGGATGCACTGTCTCATTGCTACAGGGAGACGCTTACACTCGGTGGACCACTGTTATTACTGGTATGGCCGAGGTGGAATGTGCCTTATCAATACACCAATATATATATATATATATATATATATATATATATATAGAAAATGTGGAATTGTGAATGTCTACGGCCCTTCAACGGACCCAGAAAATGGTCCATTCTTCGAGGAGGATCTCTCGGATGTGCTATCAAGTTTGGATTTACCGTTGTGCATAGGGGGACTTCAACATATTTCTTTCACAGGAGGAAAAATTGGATGGTGAAGCAAACTTGGGAAACATTGACATATTCAGGAATTTCATTCAGGAGTTAGAGATATTGAATATGCCAATGTTGGGTGGGAGTTTTACATGGAGTAACAATCGAGAACATTCAACTTGTGTGTGCTTGGAAAGATTCTTAATATTAGGGAATTTTGTGTTAGCAGTCCCTAAGCTGTTACAAAGAATGCTTCCAAAATCTCTATCTGACTACAATGCAATTGTTTTATTCGAAGATGCAACAAATTGGGAAATAAAGCCGTTCAAATTGTTCAACTACTGCCTTGAGAAAGATGGCTTCGATGATCTGATTACTGGCACAGTGCAGAAATTAAAGCAGAAAAACTAACGATTGCGTATTGAAGGTATTCTCAAAGGCTCGAATATTGCTACACAAAACTGGAACAAGAACAGTAGAGCGACATTTAAAAAATCTATTGATGACCTGAAAAAAAAAATTGGATCAATAGAAGCAAAGATGCAACAGAACCCAACAGATTCTGGTTTTGGTAGGCAGTTTTCAAGAAGCACAATTCGCAAAGAGGAAATATTGGACTGGTCAATGGTGTGTACAAGGTATTACCAAAGGTTCACGCAATTAGGATGAGGCAAGTAATGAACTGTATTATCAGCGAAGCACAATTCGCATTCATTCCAGGAAGAAAAATATTGGACTGCTCGATGATTGCAAACGAAGTTCTTGATGCTGCCTTCAAAAGTGGAGCCAACAAAGTGGCATTTAAGGTAGACTTTAGCAAGGCGTATGACTGTGTTGATTGTGACTTTTTGCTTTGTGTAATGAAGCATATGGGCTTTGGGGACAAGTGGTGTAATTGGATATATCAGTGCATCTCAACTACGGCCATTTCTGTTCTAGTAAACGACTTTCTCACTAAAAAGTTTAAAGTATCTCGAGGGCTAGGACAAGACTGCCCCTTGTTTCCACTATTGTTCAATATAGTCGGGAAATCTCTCAATGTATTACTAAAGAAAGCAGAGACAAAACAATTATTCTCTGAATTTACGATTGGTTGTGGCAAATGGTAATGGTGTTATATTAGTATCCCACCTCCAGTATGCTGACGATCTTATGATATTCTGTGGAGCTTCGGTGGAACAAGTGACAAATGTAAAAATACTCCTTAGAGTGCTCAAGCTGATGGCTAGGCTGAAAATAAATATAAAAGAGCAGAATTTTCGGCATCAATATTGAAAATGCAGTGTTACAATAATGGGCAAGCTCGATAGGATGCGTGCCTGGATCTTTTCCTTCATATTACCTTGGGCTTCCTTTAAGAGCAAAAAGAAACGTACTAGCAATTTGGGAGACTATAATTGTAAATTTCAACAGGAAACTTGCTAGTTGGAAAGCAAATTCAATGTCCTTTGGGGTTAGACTAACCTTAATCAAGTCAATTATTTCTTCACTGCCAATGTATTTCTCATCCCTTTTTAGGATACCTGTCACAATTGATAGGAAACTAAACAACTTAATGTCACGGTTCTTGTGGGTAGGTCATGTGACAAGAATAAAATATATTAGGTGAATTAAGGTGAGATTTGCAAACCTTTTGCTCATGGTGGATTAGGGGTGGTGAACCTTGACACTAAAAATTGAGCCCTTCTTGAAAAATGGATATGGAAATACGGGAATGAAGAAGATAGCCTTTGAAAAAAGATTTGTAACCCCCTCGTCCCGGTCTGGCCGGATGACCGGTCCGAGTGAGCCACACGGGGAAAACCGAGTGAAAACCCCTTGAGGATTCCCCCTTGGTTAGCAACTCTATTTTTTCATTTTAAATCTTGTCTAGATGAGTATTTAATCCTATGTGATCATACAACGGAACAACATTCACGTGGCAAACCAACGAACTCAACCCAACATCTTACAACCCAATTTTAAGCTTAAACTGCAGGCGGTATCGATACACTTAAGGGGTGTATCGATATCCCTTGACTAGGTCAACAGGTCGGTATCGATACACTTAAGGGGTGTATCGATACCCTCCCCAACGGTTGACTTCCCACGGTCAACGCTAAGATGACGGTATCGATACACCACAGGCCCGTATCGATACCGAAATGGGCAGTAGCTCCAGTGACCAAAATGGTATCGATTCGCCCCCTCGCGTATCGATACACTAGGCCTGAAAAAAGAAGGCGATATCGATACTGGACCATCAGTATCGATACCCCTGTACTGCAAAATCTCCAAACTCAACTAAAACGAACAAGACTCGGACCTAGATGCAATTTAGGACTTCCCTAGACCCAAACAAGCCTTCATACAACATTTACAGGTCATTATTTAACCATACAACCACCCAACATGTACATACACCAAGGAAGACATGCAATTAAATCAAAGATGACATTTAAGCATTCAAGTCACACACTTCAAGGTTCAAACATAGAGGCAACCTCAAGAGGCACATGGCTAACATTCATAATAAGCAATTTAGGCATGAATTACAATCCAAACATGGCATTAACGAGCCAATCAAAACGACATAATTAAGGAGTCTAAACATGCTCCTAAACAACCAACAAAAGCACAAATCAACAACACCTATCCTATTGCTTTACTATTACAATCTTTAAATTTGACTATCATACTTGAGCTAACCGTAAGCAACACTTGGAGACCTTTCCTTGCCCATGCCACCCACAAGCTATTTATCTGCATTATCGAACAGAAGAGAGCGTAAGCATAAAAGCTTAGTGAAGGTAAGCTCGTAAAACAAACCTCGACAATGCAGGGTCCAAGCACGAGCTACAACCAAGATAAAATGCATGATCTTACCTCCGATCTACACGAGCCATAATTATAAATGATGCATGAACATATATTCAATATCATGTCATGCTCAACATGTTTAAATCCACCACATATGAAATCACCTATATTAAACCATGTTAGCAACACATCCCAAATCACATTGGCTCACAATTAATCACATATTGGCAACATAAACCACAATCCGTATTGGCACCTAGCTATGACTCGAATACGCAGATAACCGTTGAAATTCACATCCAACAACTCAACCATTACCTGACGGTGGGATTACACTCATCACCGTTCACGCGGAGGGGATTCCACTCATCCTCACGCCTCATTTCACGCGGAGGGGATTCCACTCATCCTCACGCCCGTCGATGGGATTCCACTCATCACCGACGAATATATATATAAGAAGATTTCCGGGCGAACTCGTACTCCATCTTGATGACTACCATCATCAAGACCACGCACGCATTTTGACTCACGTGTGCACACTAAACATCCTAATGATCGATCATTTGTACCCAAGCATACTAGTGCCAATACTACACATTTCATTACTCTTTCACAATACCATTTCATAATAACTTCCGTGCTTAGCACGTACTCACCATGACTCACCGTCATGCACAAGCCACATTTCCATGCCTAGCATGCACTCACCATGATCCTCGGATCATACAATCACCTCATAACATCATTACACATGTCAACACTACATGTATCTCAACAACACAATTATCACATCATATTTCATACATATGTATATCTCTATCACATTTATCATCAACATGCATGTAACAATGCATTAAGCCATGCCTCCGCATACATGTATAACAACATAAGCATAACCACCATAAGCATGATTAAACATGAGGCATAATTCAACACTTTAAAGATCAACCAAGGTCTCTAACTAAAGATTGGGATTAGGCTACCACCCTAATCCCAACTCTAGGTGGGTCTACCAATCTCAACCTAGTTCACATGCTTGAACCAACACTTGAAAACCATTTAAAAATATTTAACCACTCACCTAAGCTTCCAAGCTTCAAGCCAAGCAAGCAACCTCCCTAAAATTTCCGGATTTCTTCCCGAAGCTTCTCCAACACAAATTCCCGCTTCTAAACAACCTCAAACACAATTAAAATAATCATCAAATCAACGCAACATCAAAAGACCAACCCGGAATACAATTCAAGCAACAAGCACATTAATTCAAGCCATGCACAACCCCCAAAACACTAGACCCGAGCAGCCCTCAAACCCCAACCAAAACTCATGATTTCAACCTTTTTAACACATCCAAATGCTCCCAAAACAGCCCCCAACCATTACCCTAACATCCACCCTCAATTTCCAACACAAACCATACCCAAAACTCAACTAAAAACCTTCCTAAAACCCCACCAAAACTCAATTTCGGAAATCCTTAGAAAACACTTTAAAAATTACATATATTGGACCTCTTGGGTTAATATTAACTTATATATTAACAAGGAATCAAAAGCTCAAGCAATGGATGGTAAAGTTTACATCTTTCTCTTCAAAACCCTAAAAACCCAAAACTTTAAATCATGAATTTCAATGAAAACTAAAGGCATGGGAAGAAAGCGAAAGTTGAGGACATAAAGAATTTGTTGTTACCTTTGCAAGAGCTCCAAAAATGAAGGCAAGATTTGATGGAAATCAAAATGGGGAAAAAGATAGGGTTTCACATTTTAAAAGAAGGAAAGGGGGAAGAAGATGGTGAGAGGGGGTTTTATTTTTGTTTTAATCTTTTGGGCTATTTCAAAAATCCTCAATATTACAACTTTGCCATTAATGAGATGGCAACTCCCCCTTACCTTCAAATCCAAGAAATTTTAGTTTCGTTTCAAACTAGTCCAAACATAAAAATGTTTATTTTGAAAATAAAGGAAGAAACAAGGTCCAAATAATATATAATATTATTTAATCATACACCGACACCCAATAATATTATTTAAATATTATTTTCTTCCGACCCCTAAACCCGAGTGTTACAACTCTCCCCCACTTAAGGAAATTTTGTCCTCGAAATTTATCGGACCGAACACTTCCCTTTTCTTCTCACTTTAACATTTTAACCAACTCAATAAACTTACCACACATCATTATCTATCTGATGTTAAGACCCCATCTGATTCTCCACCGCATGTCAATTTAAAACTCAACTCAATCTCTTCAGCAACATAGCACGGGACAGCTCTGACTCACACTCCCGAATCATAGATACACAAATCACATCACCAATCCCTTTTCTAACTCTGGTGGTAACTGCAACAGATAAACAACAGGTCTAGCCCGATTTACAAACTCATACAACACTATTTAAAAACTTGACTGATGACTTTCTCTGACTGATCATCTGACTTCATTAATTAACTAAACATTATGTAGACGTCTTCAAAAACAATCTAGTTGAAATCTCGGATCTCTATCACCCACTTCCATTAAGAACCTTCCACGGATGTAACAAACTAGAAGAAAATGACGTTCGGTCTTGACATGCTGGCAAACTATACACTTACCCTCATACTGAACCATGTCACACATCATCTCAATCCCGAAGTATTCATCTTCAACCCACAATACGTCTTCATACCACTCAGATGCAACACAAATGAACTACCGTGTGCTTCGACCAAAATAATACGTCTCAAAACACCATGTCAATCGGTACAACTATTCTGTGTCTAAAATGCAAAACTCTATCATCTCTAAAACTGTATTCTGAAGGTCTTCCTTCTTCTATGCCTCGCACGTGAGGTGCCAAGAATCTGTCTTGCAATTGTTTCTTTTCAGACATTCTGACTCAAAGTAGGTTTAACATGAAACTTGATCACAAAACTACTATCATTCGGTAAGCTGAATTCGGCAAATACAACTCGCAACTCAACTACTAATCTAACAACAAATACAGCTCGGAACATCGGTTACTACGTTGACTATCTTTGGATGGTACTCAACCTTGATATTACAGTCTTCAAGCAGTTCTAACACTTTATGCTGTTCAAGTTTCAACCCTTCCTAAGTCTTCAAATATTTCAAGTTCTGATGATACGTACATATACACTGTGTATTTCTTACTATACGACTTTGTCTCTAAGTCTCCGAAGCAAATACAACTATAATTAACTCTATGTCTCATATCAGATAACTCTTCTCACAGTCTTTCAACTATCTTGATGAATAAGCCGCAATCTTCTACCTTGCATAAGCACACAACCTAACTCTACACGTAACACATCACTATAGTTCGCAAACTCTTTCTCTGATATAAGCTGATTCAAGGTCGAAGCTCTCTTCAAAGTTTCTTTCAGTTCCTAAAGGGCTCATTGGCTCGCATCTAACCACACAACTGAACATTCTTCTGTAGCAATCTATCAATGGAGCAACTATCTTCAAAAGGCTATTTACAATTCTCTGAAAGTAACAATGCTAGACCTAGAAACTATAGATGTCTGTCACAGTCTTCAATTTCTTCCAACTCATATCTTCTTTTGCCTACTTTGGATTTACTCTAACACACTCGACTGATCTACATGTCCTAGGAGAACATCTTCATTAACTCGGAGTTCACGTTGGCTCAACTTGGCATACAACTGATTCTCTAATAGAATCTACAATACTAACTCTAAAGCTTGTCATGGTCTTCTTCGGTACTTGAATATACTCATGTGTCATCTATGAGGACTACTACAACTGATCAAGGAACTCATGAATTATTCTGTTCAACATCTCTATGAAGGTAACTAATACACTAGTCAAACAAAGCGGCATACTTAGAACTCAAAGTGATCACGCCTTGCCCGAAGGCTGTCTTCGATACTTCAACTTTTCTCACTTTCAACTGGTAGTAAACGGATCTCAAATTAATCTTCGAAAAGACTGAAGCACCCACTAACTGATCAACGATTCACTAACACTCGGAAACGGATACTAATTATTCACTGTCACTTGTTTCAACTGTATGTAATCTGAACACATTCTCGTACTGTCACTCTTTCTTCTTCACAATTTACACTGTAGAACTCTGCGATGATGCACTAGGCCTAATGAATCTAAGGTCTAACAAGTCTCGAAGTTAATTCTTCAACATTCTCAATTCTCCCTGGATTCATAAGTTACAGAGCAAACAAAACAGAAGCAACCTCAAAAACGATCTCAATAACAAACTCTTCTCCTCTAACAAGAGGTAAACCGGCAAAATTTTCCAAACACTTCTAGGAAAAGAAAACACAAACTATCTTGGCATTATGTGCTCTAATCTTCATTCAAAAATCAAATCCATCACAATTGCTAAGCAAACCTGTCAACTAAACTCAATCAATCTTTGACCTCTAAATCTGGATCAACATTCGACAAGAAGTTCACATCCTCACTTACCACTACTGTCTCACAAAAATCTGCGACTTCAAGGCAACTCTTTCTTTGTCTCAATGTATATCCTAGCTTTGTGCTCTACAAGCCAAACCATGTCAAAAAAAGTACATCGCAACCGTAGGAAGACAATCACTTCACATCTACTAGAAACTAGTAACTCTGAACCACCAACAGACATCTTCTGTACATCTTTCTGATCACTACTATCTCCCAAAAGGCTAGTCACATGTGTCCCTACATCTAAAGTCTCAACAGAGGTATCCAATTTCTTACATGCTCACACAAAAGGAGGTATTCGTAGAAATTTGCAACTTCACATGTACACAACTGATAGTCTTCGGTCCTCTTGTTTTCAAACTGGTTCTTCAACAAAATCTGAATCTTCTAGACTGTTCTTAGAGCATTTCAAAACTTTAAAAACGCAGTTCTGAGCACACACAGACAACCATGCTGGAAAACCACCCAGACGCACACTGGCCCCAAACACACAAATCGGTTCTCATTCACGGATACTGATCGGCTGTCTTGTATCAAAATCATAGGCTGAACCCCAACGGTCACCAACTAACACTTTTGAATTTCAGATTACTCACACGAGACCCCTACCTTGATCTTGCTAAAAGAACCAAGGTACTCACGCCTACCTCTAACACTTCACCAGGTATATTCAAACTTGCATACCTACTAACGATATACAAAAGCACGGATTTAGAATCAACTGACGGAAACAACTTAATACTGTACCAAGAGCTTATTCGATAAAACATCGACACTACTCTGACTCCCACTCATAGGCCTTCACTTTTTCTTACCAACTAATACCAGAATCGATCACATCGTCCCTCATCCAAAGGAATCAACCCGTATACACACCGTCTCAAACGGACAAATTGTACCTCAATTCCGGTACAACCATACCTCCCTAACTAAGATGATGGACTCCCTCAACATCGTCCACTTTTTTAGAACTACAACTTCTACTTACCGAAAAGCAATTAATTCAACAACAACATCAACAGTAAAACATACAAGATTGGGTTAGCAAATGAAAGGGTCCAAGTGGCTCAAGTATGATTCTCTCACTTAAAAATCTCTTTTTTCGATGTAATAGTAGCAATGGGACTCTACGAAGCATGTTTCAAACAAATCAACACACATACATGCTCAACCAAGCATATAACAAGGCTTACTTGCTAAACAAGCAAACATATGCGTACAATCAAACAACATACAACACAATATTCACGGATAACAAGCAACATGCTTACACGGCAAGCAAACATCGTGCAATTTCAATGCAAGAACTTAACTTACCTCACTTACCTGCCCAAGGTCTCGGAACCTTAGGCTCTGATACCAACAAATGTAACCCCCTCGTCCCGGTCTAGCCGGATGACCGGTCCGAGTGAGCCACACGTGGAAAACCGAGTGAAAACCCCTTGAGGATTCCCCCTTGGTTAGCAACTCTATTTTTTCATTTTAAATCTTGTCTAGATGAGTATTTAATCCTATGTGATCATACAACGGAACAACATTCACGTGGCAAACCAACGAACTCAACCCAACATCTTACAACCCAATTTTAAGCTTAAACTGCAGGCGGTATCGATACACTTAAGGGGTGTATCGATATCCCTTGACTAGGTCAACAGGTCGGTATCGATACACTTAAGGGGTGTATCGATACCCTCCCCAACGGTTGACTTCCCACGGTCAACGCTAAGATGACGGTATCGATACACCACAGGCCCGTATCGATACCGAAATGGGCAGTAGCTCCAGTGACCAAAATGGTATCGATTCGCCCCCTCGCGTATCGATACACTAGGCCTGAAAAAAGAAGGCGATATCGATACTGGACCATCAGTATCGATACCCCTGTACTGCAAAATCTCCAAACTCAACTAAAACGAACAAGACTCGGACCTAGATGCAATTTAGGACTTCCCTAGACCCAAACAAGCCTTCATACAACATTTACAGGTCATTATTTAACCATACAACCACCCAACATGTACATACACCAAGGAAGACATGCAATTAAATCAAAGATGACATTTAAGCATTCAAGTCACACACTTCAAGGTTCAAACATAGAGGCAACCTCAAGAGGCACATGGCTAACATTCATAATAAGCAATTTAGGCATGAATTACAATCCAAACATGGCATTAACGAGCCAATCAAAACGACATAATTAAGGAGTCTAAACATGCTCCTAAACAACCAACAAAAGCACAAATCAACAACACCTATCCTATTGCTTTACTATTACAATCTTTAAATTTGACTATCATACTTGAGCTAACCGTAAGCAACACTTGGAGACCTTTCCTTGCCCATGCCACCCACAAGCTATTTATCTGCATTATCGAACAGAAGAGAGCGTAAGCATAAAAGCTTAGTGAAGGTAAGCTCGTAAAACAAACCTCGACAATGCAGGGTCCAAGCACGAGCTACAACCAAGATAAAATGCATGATCTTACCTCCGATCTACACGAGCCATAATTATAAATGATGCATGAACATATATTCAATATCATGTCATGCTCAACATGTTTAAATCCACCACATATGAAATCACCTATATTAAACCATGTTAGCAACACATCCCAAATCACATTGGCTCACAATTAATCACATATTGGCAACATAAACCACAATCCGTATTGGCACCTAGCTATGACTCGAATACGCAGATAACCGTTGAAATTCACATCCAACAACTCAACCATTACCTGACGGTGGGATTACACTCATCACCGTTCACGCGGAGGGGATTCCACTCATCCTCACGCCTCATTTCACGCGGAGGGGATTCCACTCATCCTCACGCCCGTCGATGGGATTCCACTCATCACCGACGAATATATATATAAGAAGATTTCCGGGCGAACTCGTACTCCATCTTGATGACTACCATCATCAAGACCACGCACGCATTTTGACTCACGTGTGCACACTAAACATCCTAATGATCGATCATTTGTACCCAAGCATACTAGTGCCAATACTACACATTTCATTACTCTTTCACAATACCATTTCATAATAACTTCCGTGCTTAGCACGTACTCACCATGACTCACCGTCATGCACAAGCCACATTTCCATGCCTAGCATGCACTCACCATGATCCTCGGATCATACAATCACCTCATAACATCATTACACATGTCAACACTACATGTATCTCAACAACACAATTATCACATCATATTTCATACATATGTATATCTCTATCACATTTATCATCAACATGCATGTAACAATGCATTAAGCCATGCCTCCGCATACATGTATAACAACATAAGCATAACCACCATAAGCATGATTAAACATGAGGCATAATTCAACACTTTAAAGATCAACCAAGGTCTCTAACTAAAGATTGGGATTAGGCTACCACCCTAATCCCAACTCTAGGTGGGTCTACCAATCTCAACCTAGTTCACATGCTTGAACCAACACTTGAAAACCATTTAAAAATATTTAACCACTCACCTAAGCTTCCAAGCTTCAAGCCAAGCAAGCAACCTCCCTAAAATTTCCGGATTTCTTCCCGAAGCTTCTCCAACACAAATTCCCGCTTCTAAACAACCTCAAACACAATTAAAATAATCATCAAATCAACGCAACATCAAAAGACCAACCCGGAATACAATTCAAGCAACAAGCACATTAATTCAAGCCATGCACAACCCCCAAAACACTAGACCCGAGCAGCCCTCAAACCCCAACCAAAACTCATGATTTCAACCTTTTTAACACATCCAAATGCTCCCAAAACAGCCCCCAACCATTACCCTAACATCCACCCTCAATTTCCAACACAAACCATACCCAAAACTCAACTAAAAACCTTCCTAAAACCCCACCAAAACTCAATTTCGGAAATCCTTAGAAAACACTTTAAAAATTACATATATTGGACCTCTTGGGTTAATATTAACTTATATATTAACAAGGAATCAAAAGCTCAAGCAATGGATGGTAAAGTTTACATCTTTCTCTTCAAAACCCTAAAAACCCAAAACTTTAAATCATGAATTTCAATGAAAACTAAAGGCATGGGAAGAAAGCGAAAGTTGAGGACATAAAGAATTTGTTGTTACCTTTGCAAGAGCTCCAAAAATGAAGGCAAGATTTGATGGAAATCAAAATGGGGAAAAAGATAGGGTTTCACATTTTAAAAGAAGGAAAGGGGGAAGAAGATGGTGAGAGGGGGTTTTATTTTTGTTTTAATCTTTTGGGCTATTTCAAAAATCCTCAATATTACAACTTTGCCATTAATGAGATGGCAACTCCCCCTTACCTTCAAATCCAAGAAATTTTAGTTTCGTTTCAAACTAGTCCAAACATAAAAATGTTTATTTTGAAAATAAAGGAAGAAACAAGGTCCAAATAATATATAATATTATTTAATCATACACCGACACCCAATAATATTATTTAAATATTATTTTCTTCCGACCCCTAAACCCGAGTGTTACAACTCTCCCCCACTTAAGGAAATTTTGTCCTCGAAATTTATCGGACCGAACACTTCCCTTTTCTTCTCACTTTAACATTTTAACCAACTCAATAAACTTACCACACATCATTATCTATCTGATGTTAAGACCCCATCTGATTCTCCACCGCATGTCAATTTAAAACTCAACTCAATCTCTTCAGCAACATAGCACGGGACAGCTCTGACTCACACTCCCGAATCATAGATACACAAATCACATCACCAATCCCTTTTCTAACTCTGGTGGTAACTGCAACAGATAAACAACAGGTCTAGCCCGATTTACAAACTCATACAACACTATTTAAAAACTTGACTGATGACTTTCTCTGACTGATCATCTGACTTCATTAATTAACTAAACATTATGTAGACGTCTTCAAAAACAATCTAGTTGAAATCTCGGATCTCTATCACCCACTTCCATTAAGAACCTTCCACGGATGTAACAAACTAGAAGAAAATGACGTTCGGTCTTGACATGCTGGCAAACTATACACTTACCCTCATACTGAACCATGTCACACATCATCTCAATCCCGAAGTATTCATCTTCAACCCACAATACGTCTTCATACCACTCAGATGCAACACAAATGAACTACCGTGTGCTTCGACCAAAATAATACGTCTCAAAACACCATGTCAATCGGTACAACTATTCTGTGTCTAAAATGCAAAACTCTATCATCTCTAAAACTGTATTCTGAAGGTCTTCCTTCTTCTATGCCTCGCACGTGAGGTGCCAAGAATCTGTCTTGCAATTGTTTCTTTTCAGACATTCTGACTCAAAGTAGGTTTAACATGAAACTTGATCACAAAACTACTATCATTCGGTAAGCTGAATTCGGCAAATACAACTCGCAACTCAACTACTAATCTAACAACAAATACAGCTCGGAACATCGGTTACTACGTTGACTATCTTTGGATGGTACTCAACCTTGATATTACAGTCTTCAAGCAGTTCTAACACTTTATGCTGTTCAAGTTTCAACCCTTCCTAAGTCTTCAAATATTTCAAGTTCTGATGATACGTACATATACACTGTGTATTTCTTACTATACGACTTTGTCTCTAAGTCTCCGAAGCAAATACAACTATAATTAACTCTATGTCTCATATCAGATAACTCTTCTCACAGTCTTTCAACTATCTTGATGAATAAGCCGCAATCTTCTGCCTTGCATAAGCACACAACCTAACTCTACACGTAACACATCACTATAGTTCGCAAACTCTTTCTCTGATATAAGCTGATTCAAGGTCGAAGCTCTCTTCAAAGTTTCTTTCAGTTCCTAAAGGGCTCATTGGCTCGCATCTAACCACACAACTGAACATTCTTCTGTAGCAATCTATCAATGGAGCAACTATCTTCAAAAGGCTATTTACAATTCTCTGAAAGTAACAATGCTAGACCTAGAAACTATAGATGTCTGTCACAGTCTTCAATTTCTTCCAACTCATATCTTCTTTTGCCTACTTTGGATTTACTCTAACACACTCGACTGATCTACATGTCCTAGGAGAACATCTTCATTAACTCGGAGTTCACGTTGGCTCAACTTGGCATACAACTGATTCTCTAATAGAATCTACAATACTAACTCTAAAGCTTGTCATGGTCTTCTTCGGTACTTGAATATACTCATGTGTCATCTATGAGGACTACTACAACTGATCAAGGAACTCATGAATTATTCTGTTCAACATCTCTATGAAGGTAACTAATACACTAGTCAAACAAAGCGGCATACTTAGAACTCAAAGTGATCACGCCTTGCCCGAAGGCTGTCTTCGATACTTCAACTTTTCTCACTTTCAACTGGTAGTAAACGGATCTCAAATTAATCTTCGAAAAGACTGAAGCACCCACTAACTGATCAACGATTCACTAACACTCGGAAACGGATACTAATTATTCACTGTCACTTGTTTCAACTGTATGTAATCTGAACACATTCTCGTACTGTCACTCTTTCTTCTTCACAATTTACACTGTAGAACTCTGCGATGATGCACTAGGCCTAATGAATCTAAGGTCTAACAAGTCTCGAAGTTAATTCTTCAACATTCTCAATTCTCCCTGGATTCATAAGTTACAGAGCAAACAAAACAGAAGCAACCTCAAAAACGATCTCAATAACAAACTCTTCTCCTCTAACAAGAGGTAAACCGGCAAAATTTTCCAAACACTTCTAGGAAAAGAAAACACAAACTATCTTGGCATTATGTGCTCTAATCTTCATTCAAAAATCAAATCCATCACAATTGCTAAGCAAACCTGTCAACTAAACTCAATCAATCTTTGACCTCTAAATCTGGATCAACATTCGACAAGAAGTTCACATCCTCACTTACCACTACTGTCTCACAAAAATCTGCGACTTCAAGGCAACTCTTTCTTTGTCTCAATGTATATCCTAGCTTTGTGCTCTACAAGCCAAACCATGTCAAAAAAAGTACATCGCAACCGTAGGAAGACAATCACTTCACATCTACTAGAAACTAGTAACTCTGAACCACCAACAGACATCTTCTGTACATCTTTCTGATCACTACTATCTCCCAAAAGGCTAGTCACATGTGTCCCTACATCTAAAGTCTCAACAGAGGTATCCAATTTCTTACATGCTCACACAAAAGGAGGTATTCGTAGAAATTTGCAACTTCACATGTACACAACTGATAGTCTTCGGTCCTCTTGTTTTCAAACTGGTTCTTCAACAAAATCTGAATCTTCTAGACTGTTCTTAGAGCATTTCAAAACTTCAAAAATGCAGTTCTGAGCACACACAGACAACCATGCTGGAAAACCACCCAGACGCACACTGGCCCCAAACACACAAATCGGTTCTCATTCACGGATACTGATCGGCTGTCTTGTATCAAAATCATAGGTTGAACCCCAACGGTCACCAACTAACACTTCTGAATTTCAGATTACTCACACGAGACCCCTACCTTGATCTTGCTAAAAGAACCAAGGTACTCACGCCTACCTCTAACACTTCACCAGGTATATTCAAACTTGCATACCTACTAACGATATACAAAAGCACGGATTTAGAATCAACTGACGGAAACAACTTAATACTGTACCAAGAGCTTATTCGATAAAACATCGACACTACTCTAACTCCCACTCATAGGCCTTCACTTTTTCTTACCAACTAATACCAGAATCGATCACATCGTCCCTCATCCAAAGGAATCAACCCGTATACACACCGTCTCAAACGGACAAATTGTACCTCAATTCCGGTACAACCATACCTCCCTAACTAAGATGATGGACTCCCTCAACATCGTCCACTTTTTTAGAACTACAACTTCTACTTACCGAAAAGCAATTAATTCAACAACAACATCAACAGTAAAACATACAAGATTGGGTTAGCAAATGAAAGGGTCCAAGTGGCTCAAGTATGATTCTCTCACTTAAAAATCTCTTTTTTCGATGTAATAGTAGCAATGGGACTCTACGAAGCATGTTTCAAACAAATCAACACACATACATGCTCAACCAAGCATATAACAAGGCTTACTTGCTAAACAAGCAAACATATGCGTACAATCAAACAACATACAACACAATATTCACGGATAACAAGCAACATGCTTACACGGCAAGCAAACATCGTGCAATTTCAATGCAAGAACTTAACTTACCTCACTTACCTGCCCAAGGTCTCGGAACCTTAGGCTCTGATACCAACAAATGTAACCCCCTCGTCCCGGTCTAGCCGGATGACCGGTCCGAGTGAGCCACACGTGGAAAACCGAGTGAAAACCCCTTGAGGATTCCCCTTCGGTTAGCAACCCTATTTTTTTTCATTTTAAATCTTGTCTAGATGAGTATTTAATCCTATGTGATCATACAGCGGAACAACATTCACGTGGCAAACCAACGAACTCAACCTAACATCTTACAGCCCAATTTTAAGCTTCAACTACAGGCGGTATCGATACACTTAAGGGGTGTATCGATACCCCTTGACTAGGTCAACAGGTCGGTATCGATACACTTAAGGGGTGTATCGATACCCTCCCCAACGGTTGACTTCCCACAGTCAACGCTAAGAAGACGATATCGATACACCAGAGGCCCGTATCGATACCGAAATGGACAGTAGCTCCAGTGACCAAAATGGTATCGATACGCCCCTCGCGTATCGATACACTAGGCTTGAAACAAGAAGGCGGTATCGATATTGGACCATCAGTATTGATACCCCTGTACTACAAAACCTCCAAACTCAACTAAAACGAACAAGACTCGGACCTAGATGCAATTTAGGACTTCCCTAGACCCAAACAATCATTCATACAACATTTACAGGTCATTATTTAGCCATTCAACCACCCAACATGTACATACACCAAGGAAGACATGCAATTGAATCAAAGATGACATTTAAGCATTCAAGTCACATACTTCAAGGTTCAAACACAAAGGCAACCTCAAGAGGCACATGGCAAACATTCATAATAAGCAATTTAGGCATGGATTACAATCCAAACATGGCATCAACGAGCCAATCCAAACGACATAATTAAGGAGTCTAAACATGCTCCTAAACAACCAACAAAAGCACAAATCAACAACACCTATCCCATTGCTTCACTATTACAATCTTTAAATTTGACTATCATACTTGAGCTAACCGTAAGCAACACTTGGAGACCTTTCCTTGCCCTTGCCACCCACAAACTATTTATCTGCATTGTCGAACAGAAGAAAGCGTAAGCATAAAAGCTTAGTGAGGGTAAGCTCGTAAAACAAACCTCGACAATGCAGGGTCCAAGCACGAGCTACAACCAAGATAAAATGCATGATCTTACCTCCGATCCACACGAGCCATAATTATAAATGATGCATGAACATATATTCAATATCATGTCATGCTCAACATGTTTAAATCCATAACATATGAAATCACATATATTAAATCATGTTAGCAACACATCCCAAATCACATTGGCTCACAATTAATCACATATTGGCAACATAAACCACAATCCGTATTGGCACCTAGCTATGACTCGAATACGCAGATAACCGTTGAAATTCACATCCAACAACTCAACCATTACCTGACGGTGGGATTACACTCATCACCGTTCACGCGGAGGGGATTCCACTCATCCTCACGCCTCATTTCACGCGGAGGGGATTCCACTCATCCTCACGCCCGTCGATGGGATTCCACTCATCACCGACGAATATATATATAAGAAGATTTCCGGGCGAACTCGTACTCCATCTTGATGACTACCATCATCAAGACCACGCACGCATTTTGACTCACGTGTGCACACTAAACATCCTAATGATCGATCATTTGTACCCAAGCATACTAGTGCCAATACTACACATTTCATTACTCTTTCACAATACCATTTCATAATAACTTCCGTGCTTAGCACGTACTCACCATGACTCACCGTCATGCACAAGCCACATTTCCATGCCTAGCATGCACTCACCATGATCCTCGGATCATACAATCACCTCATAACATCATTACACATGTCAACACTACATGTATCTCAACAACACAATTATCACATCATATTTCATACATATGTATATCTCTATCACATTTATCATCAACATGCATGTAACAATGCATTAAGCCATGCCTCCGCATACATGTATAACAACATAAGCATAACCACCATAAGCATGATTAAACATGAGGCATAATTCAACACTTTAAATATCAACCAAGGTCTCTAACTAAAGATTGGGATTAGGCTACCACCCTAATCCCAACTCTAGGTGGGTCTACCAATCTCAACCTAGTTCACATGCTTGAACCAACACTTGAAAACCATTTAAAAATATTTAACCACTCACCTAAGCTTCCAAGCTTCAAGCCAAGCAAGCAACCTCCCTCAAATTTCCGGATTTCTTCCCGAAGCTTCTCCAACACAAATTCCCGCTTCTAAACAACCTCAAACACAATTCAAATAATCATCAAATCAACGCAACATCAAAAGACCAACCCGGAATACAATTCAAGCAACAAGCACATTAATTCAAGCCATGCACAACCCCCAAAACACTAGACCCGAGCAGCCCTCAAACCCCAACCAAAACTCATGATTTCAACCTTTTTAACACATCCAAATGCTCCCAAAACAGCCCCCAACCATTACCCTAACATCCACCCTCAATTTCCAACACAAACCATACCCAAAACTCAACTAAAAACCTTCCTAAAACCCCACCAAAACTCAATTTCGGAAATCCTTAGAAAACACTTTAAAAATAACATATATTGGACCTCTTGGGTTAATATTAACTTATATATTAACAAGGAATCAAAAGCTCAAGCAATGGATGGTAAAGTTTACATCTTTCTCTTCAAAACCCTAAAAACCCAAAACTTTAAATCATGAATTTCAATGAAAACTAAAGACATGGGAAGAAAGGGAAAGTTGAGGACATAAAGAATTTGTTGTTACCTTTGCAAGAGCTCCAAAAATGAAGGCAAGATTTGATGGAAATCAAAATGGGGAAAAGGAGAGGGTTTCACATTTTAAAAGAAGGAAAGGGGGAAGAAGATGGTGAGAGGGGGTTTTATTTTTGTTTTAATCTTTTGGGCTATTTCAAAAATCCTCAATATTACAACTTTGCCATTAATGAGATGGCAACTCCCCCTTACCTTCAAATCCAAGAAATTTTAGTTTAGTTTCAAACTAGTCTAAACATAAAAATGTTTATTTTGAAAATAAAGGAAGACACAAGGTCCAAATAATATATAATATTATTTAATCATAAACCGAGACCCAATAATATTATTTAAATATTATTTTCTTCCGACCCCTAAACCCGAGTGTTACAAGATTATCGTCGGCAAATACTATTCTAATCAAGTTTTTTTGCTTCCCTCTTGCAATCTGCCGAGAATAGTATCGTGGTGTTGGCATGACATTCTAAAATCGTTTTTCATAGAAGATGAGTTTGGCGGTAAGATCAGAGATAAAATGGTATTTCAAGTGGGTAATGGTGCAAAGGTTAAATTCTGGCAAGACCGGTGGCTAGGAGATCAACCATTAAAAGTTCTTTTCCCGCGAATCTTTTCTCTTTCTTTAAATCAAGATGGTGTAATTTCAGAGTTTGTAACTAAAGCACAAATTGGTTGGGTATGAGATATTCCGCTAAGGAGAAGATTGTTCGACTGAGAGATCACACAATGAGATGAACTCATGTGCATTCTAGGAGAATTTACTGGCTCGAACATGCAACAAGACTGGGTTAGGTTGGGTAAATTAGGAAACAACTCTTTTTTTGCAAAGGAAGCAGGTATGAGTGGCTCTACTGGCTTAAACTCAATGTGGATGGAGCTATGAAGACAGTAGGGAGTGGAGGTGGAATTAGAGGTGTACTCCGAAAAGAAGATGGGTGCGGTTTCTATCTTCCTCAATTCGTATTGGGGAGGATCCTTCTATCATGGCTGAGATCCTAGCAACTAAACATGGTATTGAGTTATATGGAAAATCTAAATGGAATGGAAAGCTTAAGTTAGTAGTGAAAACGGATTGTTAAGTGGCATTCGAGTGGATCCGTGAACCTACTAAATCACCCCCTTGTTTCTTGCGGACTATCGACTGAATTGCTGGATGTTGTAGGATGGATGAATTTGTATTAGAAGTAATTCGAGAGCGTGTAATTGGAAGGCGGATAGCCAAAAAAAAGGATTGAAAGCTCAGTTCTCTATTATAACCCTGAGATAGGATGAAGCCATGTGGACCTGCAATCTAGTACGGTGTCTAGGTTTTCGGTTTGTAATGTATGTGGGGTTTATTATTGAAGGTTAGTAGATTTTCATGGTTTGTAAGGGGCATGTCATTTTGCTGGTATTTGTAATAGCTAACAGGAGATTGTGGCAATTTTTCTATAAAATTTTTTGGGTGCTCTTTTCCTCTTTCTGTTGTTCGTGTTGAATTCTCAACTCGATATCGAGCATGAAGGATGTTTTTAACGAGACCCTTATTATTATCATATATATATGAGAGAATATGAAAAATATTTATGTGTATTATATATGGTTATAAAAAATTGTTTAAATTAAAACTAATTATTATCACAATATTATAAATATGGGCAAACTACTGCAAGGGTCACTTTCGTTTCTCGTTTGTACAAATTTAGTCACCACTTTTGAAAAGTGCCAATAAGTGGTCATCTACGTTTTCGATGTGTAAAGACTTGGTCACTCCGACGTTATAGTCCGTTAGTCCCCTAACGGATTGGGAATTAATTAACGAAAAAAATAAGGGTAAATTACTGCAATAGCCATTAAAATTTATCTCATGTACATTTTTTCTCCTCAATTTAAAAAAGTAAACATTATAGTCACTAATAAAAGTGTTTCTTTATAATTTCACCCTTAAATTTTTAAAAATTCATTTTTGAGTCGAGTTTATGAAATTATGAGTGCAACACTCGATTTGATTCGAAAAAATTAAATTTTTAGGTTTGATGTGAAAATACTCGACTCATAATTTCATAAACTCGACTCAAAAATTCAAAATAAAGTTTGAATTATAAAATAGAAATTCCAATGACTCGACTTGACTCGAAAAAATTAAATTTTTTGGTTTGATGTGAAAATACTCGACTCATAATTTCATAAACTCGACTCAAAAATTCAAAATAAAGTTTGAATTATAAAATAGAAATTCCAATAACTCGAATTTTTTAGTAGTTAGTGGACTAAATTTTTAAGTTTGAGTTATTAAATAGGAGCAATTTGGGCACCTAAGTTTCAAAGGGTATACTTTGGGCACCTATTTTTCATCTAAGCATTTATAATATTATTGAACTAATTGATTGTAAAGTTTTAGGATTGAAAAATGAATTTTTAAAAATTTAAGGGTGAAATTATAAAGAAACATTTTTATTAGTGACTATAATGTTTACTTTTTTAAATTGAGGAGAAAAAATGTACATGAGATAAATTTTAATGGCTATTGCAGTAATTTACCCTTATTTTTTCGTTAATTAATTCCCAATCCGTTAGGGGACTAACGGACTATAACGTCGGAGTGACCAAGTCTTTACACATCGAAAACGTAGATGACCACTTATTGGCACTTTTCAAAAGTGGTGACTAAATCTGTACAAACGAGAAACGAAAATGACCCCTGCAGTAGTTTACCCTATAAATATTTACAATTAATTTGAATAGAAACTAGAACAGTTGAACTCGAATTTCATAAACTCAATTCGGCTAGGAAATATTTCAAATAACATTTAAGTTAAAAAATAGAACTTGTCAACTCGACTAACTCGAAGTTTTTTGATTCGACTTGATTGAATACCCAAATATGATATACATGTATATTTTTCATATTTTTTATATGTGATATACATAAGTAAAGTTGTGGGACTTGACCCGAACTTAAAAATTAATCCATTAATTACGAAAAAAAATTAAATTATTTGAATTCTCATTTTATAAGTCAAGTTTTTATTTGAAACATTTTTCAAATCGAGTTTATGAATTTACTATTCCACCTCTTTAAGTTCTATTACTTCTCGCGCCTTCAGCTCAATGCTGCAAAGAGTGAGCTTTTTATTTTTGGAGTTAAACCTGATACATTGAAAACTATTATTCATTGGACTGGGTTTCGAATGGGATCTTTGCCAGTTAGATACATGAGTGTACCACTAGTCACACGCAAGCTCACTGAAAGGGGTTACTAATTTAGGGATGTAAAAACATGTAATCGGACGGGTTTCGGGTCGGGTATTGTCAGGTCGGGTAAAATCAGATACAAGTCATATCAGGTTATTTTTCTGTTTTGACTCGGGTCGGGTGCGGGTCCATTTCAGGTCGGGTCAAAACGGGTCGGGTCCGAAGCAGATAATTGATAGGTTAATTCGGGTTCGGATACACTTCAGGTCGGGTCCATTTCAGGTCGAGTCCGTTTCAGGTCGGGTCTGTTTCAGGCCGGGTCCATTTCAGGTCGGGTCCATTTCGGGTCGGGTTCATTTCAGGTCGGTTGCATTTCAGGTCGGGTGCATTTCAGGTCAGGTAATTTCAGGTCGGGTAGTTTCAGGTCGGGTAATTTAGGTTAGGGTATTTTCGAAATTGGAATTCGTATTGAGTTTGAGTTCGGTACAACCGTATAAGTAGTTTATAGACTTTAGGTTGGCCTCCGTCAATCGTCATTGATTTTGAGTTAATTATTTAAAGTCATATCAAATTAAAATTATAAAACATTGGAGTAATTAAAAAAATAATTAAAATTGGTCAATTTGGACAAAAAAGGGTCAATTTGGATTAAAAATAAACTTTCACGGATTATAATGAACAAAAATATCAAATTAAAATTATAAAACATTAGACAAATTTAAAAGAAAACAAGAGAAATGAATCAATTTGGAATAAAAATAAAGTTTTGGGGACTATAATGAACAAAAATATCAAATTAAAAGTATAAAAGTTAGAGTAATTAAAAAACAATAAGTATGCGTCAATTTAGAATAAAAATAAAGTTTTAGGGTCTAGAATGAACAAAATTTCAAATTAAAATTATAAAACATGATGAATTAAAATATATACAATGGTCAATACGGAATTAAAATAAAGTTAAGGGACTAGAATAAAGAAAATATTAAATTAAAATAATAAAATATTGGACAAATTTAAAAAAATAAATGTGGGTCAATTTGGAATAAAAATAAAGTTTTAGGGTCTAGAATGATGAAAATATTAAATTAAAATTATAAAATATTGGACGGATTAAAAAATAATGAATATGAGTTTAGGGTTCATACATTTATAGGTACATTTACATATATACATTAGGGTTTAGGGTTTAGGGTAAAACTCATTAAGGGTTTAGGGCTCATACATTGGGGCTACTTATATACATACTTACATATATTAGGGTTTAGAGTTTAAGGTTTAGAGTTTAGGGTGTAGTGAAAACTCATTAAGGGTTTAGGGTTCATACATTGATAGATACAAACATACTTACATACATTAGGGTTTAAGGTTTAGAGTTTATATTTTAAGGGTTTAGGTTGTGGATTTAAGGGTTTAGGGTTTATGGAAAACTTCATTAAGGGTTTAGGATTTAGACATTGATAGGTATATGTATACATACTTACATACATTAGGCTTTAGGATTTAGGGTTTAGTGTTTAGAGTTTAGGGTTTAAGGTAAAACTCATCAAGGGTTTAGAGTTCATACATTGATAGGTATATACATACTTATATACATTATAATTTAGAGTTTAGGGTTTAGGGTTAGGGTTTGATGAATTTAAAGTGTTGATAATGTATAATATTAACTATTAATTTTTAAATCAATTTAAAGTGTTAAATAATATTTCTGTTAAATATACATATATAATCAATTTAATATATGTATAAAAATTGTATTTAAATATTCATTTCACGCTTCTAAGTTTTAAATTTTATTAAATAATTCAATATGCTTAGTACTAACTCATTTAATATAAATTATTTGTGGCGTTAATAACTTAAAATTTTTATTAAATTAATAACTTGTGATGGATGAATTAAAAATAAATTATTTAAAATTTAAATCATTTTATTAATTATGATCATTAAATTAAAATTTTATTTTATTAAAAATTTTAATTAGGGGAGAAGTTAAAAATTAAAAATACTTTAGTTTTTAATTTAGGGGGAAAGTTAAAAATTAAAAATACTTTAATTTTTAATTTAGGGGAGAAAATTTGTGCAGCCAAATTTGGGGGATTTTCGATAAAAAAAATTGGGGGGGAAATTGATGGGGAGATTTTTTTTTGAATTGAATTTGTTATTTAAGGGTTAATTACCCTTTAGGCCCTTCCTTAATTAGATGCTTAGAGTTTAGATTATTTAAGTTTTAGTTTGTTTTTTTAGTGCTAACTTTTGGTATATTTTCTTTAGATTTAATTAAACATGGTTGAACTAAAAGAAGGATGAGCATGTCACAACTCACACGTGTCCTCAATTTTTTGGTATAATAACAATTTAGGTCTATATAAGTATAATTATTAGATAAACTATGTATTGTCCTTAAATTTTGAGTTTGAATACTTATTAAGTCCTTGTAATTTTGAAATTCAATATTTTAATTCCACCAAATGTTCAATCTTGATTTCTCCTTTGTATTGAAATAAAGTATTTTATGTGAGATAAATTATGTCTTTGCTATAAGATCCGAGAGCTAATATTATTACAAACATACTTGTATTTTATCAGTTCATGTCAACAACAGGTCGGGTCACTTAACATGTCGGGTTTAAAACAGGTCGGGTTCAAAATAGGTCGGGTTCAAAACAGGTCGGGTTCAAAACAAGTCGGGTCCATTTCAGGTTGGGTTCATTTCAGGTCGGGTAAAATCGGATATCGGGTCAATTCAGTCGGGTAAATTCGGTTATCTGCCAGGTCGGCTTCGGGTTCGTTTCAGTCGGACGCAGGTCGGGTTTCATGTCCACAGTAACAGGTTCAATTCGGGTTCGGGTCGTTTTCAGTCGGACGCAGATCGAGTTCGGTTACTACAGTAACAGGTCAAATTCGGGTTCAGGTCAACAATAGTCGGTTACAGATCGGGTTCGGGTCAACAACAGTCGGTTACAGATCGGGTTCGGGTCATCAAATCTTCGGGTCAAATCAAGTTCTGACTCGAGCAAGTTTCAGTCGAGTTTTCAGATCGGGTCAACTTTTTACATCCCTAATTACCATGTTTTAGTTGATAAAGTACGGGCCAAGCTTAGACAATGATCAGCTCGTAGCCTTAATTTTGCAGGCAAGCTCCAGCTGACCCGTTCAGTGCTTTATGGTGTGCTGAATTTCTAGACTAGGCAGCTTATTTTACCCAAATCTGTACTAGGTAAAGTAAATCAACTTTGCTTTCGTTATTTTTCGAAGGGTGGTGATGTTTCTGCTATTGGTGTAGGGGTACAGTAGCAGCAGATCTGTACTCTAAAGGTTGAGGGAGGCCTTAATTTATTTGACTTGGCTTGTTGGAGCAAGGCTTGTGCTATCAGGCTAATAAGGACTCTCCTGGCAGATGGGGCCGGGTTCTTTATGTGTTGCTTGGGTCAGGGCATATGTCATTCGAGACTAAAATTTTTGATCATTGGGTCAGGGCATATGTCATTCGAGACTAAAATTTTTGATCATTGGGTCAGGGCATATGTCATTCGAGACTCAAATTTTTGATCATTGGGTCAGGGCATATGTCATTCGAGACTCAAATTTTTGATCATTGGGTCAGGGCATATGTCATTCGAGACTCAAATTTTTGATCATTGGGTCAGGGCATATGTATTTGCTATTGTCCCATAATATACCTCTACAAAATCTGATATGGATTAGTTGACTAATAAATCAGATATTAAAAATTCGAAAGCTCTCCGAGACAAATTGGAATAAATGGTTTCAAAACAATAGATTCAAATACAGTCGAGCATGTCTATAACTTGTTATTTCATGTATGCAACTCATACATGGAGATGCATAAGCAGTTTATTGCATGGGCATGGCACATGCATCCCCCTCAGTCCAGCACATTCATTCAAATTCTGTCTTTTTGTTTTTCCCTTGCTTTAGTTTTGCAGGCGACTGAGTAGAGTACATCAATTAGGGTCGTACAATTTCGCTAATGGGATTCTATTTCAACTTTTAGACACATCCTTTGGTACAAACATTTACAATATCCTACCTCTCACAATTTCACATATTTTTATGTACAAAACTCGTAACCCGTCTAAAAGAATACAAATATATACATATACATATACATGTATGTATAGGTTCTATTTCAACTTAACTCTATGCCTCCAAAAATGTATGACAGGAACTCTTGTTTTGCTCTCCTTTCAAAACAAATCACGAGCTCTCTTGGAAGTTTATTGACCTAGACAATGCTGCCGGATTTGCTTGCAAGATTGGAGATGTTTTGAGGACCCGGTTCCTTCCATCCCCCTTCGATCGAAATCCTTTAAAAAGTCTTCCATCACCTATCGAATCCGGCTTTTCATTCTTCGATGCTTCCACCGGATCATTGATCCTCAATGTCTTTGGAAGCCAAAGACACCTCTCACCATCGTTTTCGTTTACCGGCTCATCTTCCCCGGTGTTGCTCGGTTTCGCCATGCTCTCGTCTCTTGAGTGTTTACCCAATGAAGGGGAATTAGAACCCGAACTCGGGACGGTTTGTGTATCGGATGAAGGTTGAGGGAGCCAGGGGGCGTTCCATGTGGCTGGTATGGAACCTCCCCAATATGAAGCCGTGGGATAGAAAGGCATTGAAGGGCAGAAAGGAGAGCTCCACCGAGCCGAATTCCACGAGTAGGGCAAAAAGAACCCGGGAAAGCATGGCATGTGAGGCAGAAAACTTTGACAACTCGGCATCACTTGATCGTGTGATTCGGCTTTACTGGCCTCGTCGTTTGAAGTCGGAACCGATGATCCGATTGAACAAACTTTCCTAGTTTTTCCACCTCTATAAGAAACATGAATGTTTAACTCCTCAGGCTTATGAATCCTGTTTTGTGTGGGATTGCACATTGTTTCATCTGCAAATGTTTAAAACAGATTAAATTGATTCGCGAATGGACTGACTCTATGTGTTCTCCGTTACGAGCATTACCGAATGGTGGACTCGAATATGAATCCACCATTACAAGTATTCGATTTTGATTCACTGAGAGGTGTGTTTGAGCCAAAGGTAAGAACAGTACCATTAGGAGCATTCCGTAGAGGCTCAGAGCCAACCGCATGACGACAGTGAGACGATGAATTCTTGCTCTTCCGACGTCCTGCACCCACCGGTACATTCCTCATCGCCCCTCCGGCGGTCCAATATCGCTGGCAGTTCTTGCAAAAGTGTCGTGGTTGACTCACATTGT
Organism: Hibiscus tridactylites; assembly: GCA_958450335.1. Taxonomy (NCBI): domain Eukaryota; kingdom Viridiplantae; phylum Streptophyta; class Magnoliopsida; order Malvales; family Malvaceae; genus Hibiscus; species Hibiscus tridactylites. The sequence continues at coordinate 2,433,524 of OY288292.1, forward strand.
AATTGTTGTAGTAACAAAACTTGGTATCCATGCTGTTGCAGCGAGGGCACGGAAGAACTTTGTTCGATTTCTTCACGGTTTTCTCTTCCGGATTACTCGTCTCACTTCGATCTTCATCGATTTTACAGGTTTCTGAAGCCATGCTTTCTTTCTCAACAGAGAGTCCATTGCGCTTGTCTCCATTGGTTGCCTCCGAATTCGTAAAATCTTCGGAAGCAACCAGAGGAGCAGTGTCACCCTGTTTAGATCGAATCCGATCCTCTTTCCGATCACCGGACACTATCCTTTTATCTACCACGACATCCTGAACAATTTGTAGGAAAAAATAAGTACTAATTGCATTTTGTTTACATTTTTTACACCATTAGCAACCACTGCAATTTTGACAACTACAACAGAAATTACAGTCGTCGGGAGACTCGCCTATTAAAATCAGGTATTCAACGTAGGTTGGTTCGGATTAGTCAAAACAAAGTCTGTAAAACCAAGAGGGAAATTTTATTTCAATCTAAAGCTATAGTTTCTTCAAGAAAAAAAAACATGTTCAAGATTTCATTTCAGAGATCAAAATCATAGAATATAATTCTCTATAAATTCAAACCCAGAAAGTAACAAACAAAAAAGGAAACTTCAGACCGAACATTAAAAAACATATTTTTATAGCGAAAACTAAGAATCAAAGACCAACCCAATGTTGATTTCCATGTTCTAAACAATGGGTGTTCTTCAAAATTCCCAGAAAATAAAAGAAATCAAAGAGGAAAAAGAAATAATTTATTTACCTTTCCATCTTCTGTCTCTTCCCCATTTTTATAACAACAATGACCATGATTTTGATCAAATCTTTTGTCATTATTAACATAATCTTCATTACAAGTAGAAGAAATCTCAGGCAAAGAAATGGTTTTTCCAAATAATTTAATCGCCAAGTCCTTTGGTTCCGACATGTTCAGAAAATCTTATGGACGATAATTTCTAATTTCCTGTTTGTTTTATATATATATGGTTTGTTATGAGAGGGAAAAGACAAAAGTGTGTAATAATGGTGGGGTGGAGTCAACACTTTTGATCGGTTTAAGGAGAAATTATTAGATGGGCCTGGCTCACCACGTCATCCATGGTCCCATCCAATAATAAATTTACATGTAATTTTTTTTCAAGGTGAATCTTCACCTCTTTCCTACATGTCTATGAGATGGAGAGATATTATTGGACGGGACCATGGATGACGTGGTGAGCCGGGACCATATAATAATCTCTCCGGTTTAAGGAACATGGGTGTGCCACGTCAGTGTAAAGGCAAATTCTCAACCTTATGTTCCTTTGTGGCCTTAAAAAATACATGTTCCTTTTTCTCAATTTCCTAGTCACCAATTTCTTTTCTTTTTCTTTCTAATACATAAACCAAATGTCAATGTTGAATTTGATATGAGAAAATATTTTATGTGCGGTCAATAAAAATAAAACAATAAAAATAAAAAGAATTTACTAGTGTCTTAATTTTAAGATTTATTCTAGTCAACAATTTCTTTTTTTTAATACATAAACCAAATGTCAATGTTGCAATTTGATATGAGAAAATATTTTATGTTCGGACGATAGAAATAAAAAAATTTCATTAGTGTCTTACTTTTAAGATTTAAGAATTATGTTTAGGTTTATGTTTTAGGGTTTAGAATTTAGAAATTGTGGTTAGAAGTAGGGTTTAAGGTTTAGATTTTAACCTATAAACCTTAAATTTTAATCTTAAATTATAAATTTTAACTACAACACATAAATTTTATATCTCTAAACCCTAACACTAAAACGCTAGTGAAAACTTTTTGTTTCCACCACTAGTGTGTGGTATAATTACCCATTTGACATTATGGTAATTGTTTATTTCCATCACGTTATATAAAATTAGGCTTATGGGTGTAAGAAGTTCTTGAACTTTTGAAAAAAAAATTAATTAAGTACATGAATTTTTTTTACATTCGATTGAGCTGTTGAACCAAGAAATTTAATCAATTAAGCCATTGAATTAAGAAATTAATCAATTAAGCCATTAAACCAAAAAATTGAATCAATTAAGCTATTTGACCAATTTTGACTACAAATCTAGACAATTTTTTTTTTTAGATATACTGGTACATGATAACAATATAGTTCTATCATGTTGTATTTATAAAAAATCAAAAAATTAGGTTAGGGTTTACTTTTTCTAAAGAAAAAATTTCATTCTTAATTGTCTACAAATTTAATTTACAATAGATTTATTTATTCCAATCATACATTATAAAAATTGACTTATTTTTATTTAAGTTGGGATACTAGAAAGTAGAAACAATTCAAATTAAATTTTATCCATCCAATAATAGGAAATACTGCTCAAACAGTTGTAACAGATTGAACTAAACGTGCTCCATTTCTTGGCCTGAAATCAAAGAGATTTGTGATCTCTTAGCAACTTGTGGCAACAAGGTTTCAGAGGTTGAACAAATTGGCACTATACTTGATGGAATTCCGATGGAGTATGAATCCGTCATCGTTAATCGTGAGCCCTATTCTCTTAACGTAGTTGTGTCAGTTCTATTGAATGTCGAAACTTAAATCGCTGATCCACTTCGTATTTTTGTTGACATAAATTTTACTCTACAGAACCAACAACAATGAGCAAGGAGAGTCACAAGGCGACGATAAATTGTTAAGTATGTTTCAATCGATTTTTTAAATTTGTTAGAGCAACAATCTTAAGGTGTATTGTTAGGAGAGAGAGTTCTAAATCTCAGTTTTTTGGGCTCATTTGACTTATAAATTTCACTTTTAGGTCCTACTTGATACTTGAACTTAAAAATGATCATATAAATTAATAGGCAAAATTAACTTCGTTAAAGTTTTATTGATGTGTCACTTTTAACTAATCAACGAATCCTGACCTTTAAGTACCTATTTGGTACCAAATAGGTCTAAAAAATGATCAACTGAGTACTTATGGAAAATGACAAACTTCATAGGTCCATTTTTTCAGACAAATGACAATTGTTGATTGAATAGAGATGACACATAAAAAAATTCTAACGGAATTAATTTGATTTCCAAACCTAAATTTAATGATAAAAATCAATTAGGTATTTAAAATCAAGTACAAATACCAACTAACTATTCAAAATAAATTCAAAAAATAAATGAGTCCAATTTCTTTTGGGTCAAATGGTAGTATTTTTTAATTAAGTAGTGAAGGAAATACATTTTTAAGATAAATGACAGGATTCGAATTTACATAAAATGGGATAATATAAATATTTTTAACTATCCGGTCATTTAAAAGATGTTGTATGGTAGTAAAATTTTGGCTTAATATGCCAAAAGTGCCCAAATTATATTTTTTTCTTCCAGATAAGCGCCTAAAGTATTTTAAAGCTCACATAGGTGTCTAATATTTTTACAGTTATTATTTTAGGTGTCTGGTCGTTAACGGTCGTTTAAAAAGATTCATTTAACCAATCAAAACATGACACATGACTTTTATTTTTAATTTTTCTTTTAACTTAATTTAAAAAAAATTCCTAAATTTTCAAAATTCACAAAATAACCCCTCAAATCTGGCCATTGTCGTCGTCGTTCATCATGTTGTCGGCAACAGAATGAAGTCTCCTCCTCTCGTCGCAAGACTCACACACTGCTCATCATTTGATCGGCTGTCGTTGGCCCCCATTGTTTATTTTTTCTCCTTTCGTCGTTCAGCTTTATTTCGACGTTAGACACGTTAGTCGTCGACTTTCGGTGACGAGAAGATGATGAAATGATTGTGGGTTCAACGACGAAAGTGGTGGGCACACCGTCAGTGATTGGCGACAATAACAATTGAAATTAGGAATTGAGACTTAGGGATTTAAGAATTTAAGAATTTGAAGATTATTTTGAGAATTTTTGAAAATTTTAAGATTTCTTTTTTATATAAAACAAAGCATGTATGTATTATGTTCTTATTGGCTTACGAATTTTTTTAACGAATTATAAAACCTTAGGCAACTATTGGGGCTTAAAAAATGGTGCAGTTTAGTAAAAAAAATTCTTTCTATTAAGCCTAAAATTTTTGCAACGAAAGAAATAACATTGCATAAGGTTACAAAGGACACTTCCTTTTCCCCTTGTCTCTGTATAGATTATAAATTATTGGAATCTCAAATCTCCATTTCTTAGTCTTTCGGATACTAAGAAACACCTGATGTTTAGTAAAGTTTGTTGTTTTTGAAGGTTTTATGAGGTGGGTTTGGTCTGGATCGAAGGAAAATCGATAGAGATCCAATTTCCGTTTCTTGGGTTTCTTTCATCCTTTTCAATTCTTGGATTTAAAATTCTGGGTTTGATTTAAAATTGAACTAAAATAATGTTCAACTTCATTAATTTAATTTGCATAATGTAATATTTTAAAGGGTAAACTACTTGAATGACCACCTAATTATGGGATTGGTTTTAAAATAACCACTTAACTATTTAAGTAGTATCAGCCATGTCACTTACCGTTAAAATTTAACGGAAGGATGACGTAAAAGTTAATAAAAAATTATATAATTATACATTTAATCTTTATTCTTACGTATTCTATCAATTTGGCCATTTAAGTAGTTTACTCTTGTGAGTTCAACAAGTGATCCAGTAAAAAAGTAAATAATATTCATTCTAAGAAATTTAGATTCAATCGCTCTTTCTATAAGGTGTATGCATCTACAAGTGAACAATTGCACAGTTCACTGGTTTCACCATTTCCAGCGGACAATACGTTTATTTAAGGAATCTAAGCTAGGAAATTAGTTTTGGGGCTTTAATGAATATATAAGATAATATTTAAGAAACTTTATTTGTTGTATGATACAATATTTAAGATAATTTTAAGGGTAAAGTTCACAAATGGTCGTAAAACTTTGATGAATTATTTAATTTCGTAAGTAAACTTTCAATTGCTTCAATGTTACCATTAAACTTTTAGTTTTGTATGTTTGAGTGAGAGAACATTTGAAATGGAGAGGAGGGAGAGCCGAGGGGAGAAGCGTGCTCAGAGCGGTCCGGCAAAGAAAGTCAACTTCCGGCGTAGAATCGGGGCTACGGTATTCATCGACAACGTCAGCAAAAGGATACTTCATACAACACTCAGAGAGGCGTTTGAGCCTTATGGCATCGTCACATATGTATTTTTCGCAACAAAAAACCTAAAAAGAAGAACAAGCCCAACCACGTTTGCTTTTGTCAGGTTTCTGAACCGGAGTGAAGCAGATAGAGCTGTAGAGTTGGGGCATGGAAGAATGTTGGATGTATATAGGATCAGAGTATACAATGTCAAGGAGAACAAGGCAAACAACTTCTCCACCAGAGGGGAAAACAAAAGCAGATCGGAGGTGAAGTTTACTAGCAAGCAGCATTGGAAGTTTGTTGACGATAGAACATTCAAAGAGGTATTGATGGGCGACATAGGAGGAGTGAAGCCAAAAGTTCACGACGTGGAACAATCGGAAGCTTCGAGTCATCAAAAAAACAAGAAAAATATGCGAGTCTCTATTACGGAGGGTGAAGAGGAAGCTCGTGCATTACGTCAACAAGGTATTATCTCAATCCAAAAAAGGGAGACGGAGTGGAGGAAGAGATGTCTGGTCACTCAAATCAAAAGCATGTACAACCTGGAATTCATTGAAGAACTATTTGCATCAGATGGTATTCCTGTTAAAGTAAGTCCATGGTATGGACTCCTAGCAGTGTTACAATTTCAGTTGGTAGAAGATATGCGAATCACATGGAGTAAAAGAGATGAAATGCTCATGCAATGGTTCGACGAGATGGAGTTGCTAATATGGTTCGAAGGCAAAAGGAAAGAAAAGGTATGGGCTATTCTACGGGACGTTCCACTGTAGATTTGGAGCTTTTCTTTTTTCATGGAGTTAGGCAAACTTTGGGGAACGATAGTAAGTATCGACGGTGACACTATCAATCGGAACCGTCTCAATGAGGCCCGACTGTTGTTGTCGGTCCAGTCAGTTTCCCAAATCCCAGATAGAGTAACCATCGCCATTGATGGTAGATGCCAGGAAATTACTATAAAAACTGAAGAGTACGAGGAAGATCGGAGATTCATCGATGGACAGTCTCCGTTCGACGACATGGGAGAGAAGATGAACGACACCTCGTATTCTTCACTACGTAATAATGAAACTTTTAATGACAGAAAGGATGTAGAGGAATGTCGGTCCCTGTCAGGTGTTGAGTGTGTAAAAGTTCTATTATTTACCCCCTATTTAGCCCATATTTCTGCTGCATTCAAGCATACTTCATTGCATTTAGGCTAGATTACAGTTAGACATCACAATTATATTAAAAGGCACAGTTTCTACTGAAATTGGTTACTTTTGCAGGTTGTTGTTGTAGCAGATGGAGAGGCAGGCGCTGGGCAGTGAAGCAGGAGAGCTGGAACTAGACGAGCAGTCAAGGAGGACGATGTTGCCATGGTTGCCGCCGTGAAAGTAGAGGACGACAACAATTTTGAGGAGAAGAAGCAAAGTGGATCTCGACAGAAAGAGAAAATTAAGCCCGTCTGTCGTGGAATACCACTATATTTTTCCTTGCCCTAGAATCAGAATGAAGGCCAAGCCTAAGGTTCAAGGAGAGAAATTCCAAGCAAGAAGGAAGGACGAATTAAAGCTATATTCTCTGAAGATTTAGTCTTTATTAGAATTGTACTTTAATTTAAACTTGTATTCTTGCCATATTAGAAAACTTGGACCCAAAGCCTATATAAAGGCATGTAGTTCGACCTAGGAGAGGACATCACCTATCTCTAGCCTTCTTCCCACAACCCTAGCCGTTTTCATCCTCTCATCATGTTCTAAATTCCTCTTATGGCCACAGATTGATTTATAAAGTAGTTGCAAGGGTTGCTTTTATTTTAGGAATTTTCAGTTCAATAAAATAAACTTCAAGTTCTCTTATTTTGGTTATTAACATCTTGCAAGAGTATCGAGAGAGCATTACGAGGTTATCTATTTACTTAATATCGGGAGAGTTAAGTATACGAAAGGAATAAGTGCGAGTTCTCTAGTTTATAGTTGAACTATCTCGGACCTAGGGATAGGACGAGGTTAAGTGGCTAAAGAAGAATTCAACAACATCGGTGTTCATCCTTCGATTCACGCTGGGAGGTATCATCAAAGATGTGTTCATCAACAGACTTGGACCTAGGGATAGGCCAAGGCACAACAGGGATTCTTGTCAAACTTGAAGTACGAAGTTGTGTGTTCGTTGCCGCGACAAGCAACAGACTGCCGCCGCGACGGGGACGACGACAGAGCTGATATTCCTAGACTTAGCAATACCTACACTACTGAGCAATTCAATACCAGCCCATTCTCTCTATCTTGATTACTTTACTTTTACTTTCTAGTATTCTTTATTATTCTCGTGACAAAATCTTAAATCTTTCTTTTACTCTCGTGTAGTAATTCAAGGTGAAGCTATTAGCCCAGTCCTTGTGGAGACGATATCCGATACTTCCGTATCACTTTACTACTTGCGTCGTGTACACTTGCACTTCAATTGTGATAGACACTTTTACACGCAACATCAGGAAATTTTAATGCGCCAGCAAGTAGGGGCCAAAGTCGGCGCAGTGAACAAGATGCCACCAGATCATTCAAATTAACTTCTGAAAATAGTGATGTGGGATTTATAGACGTACCCATTGCCTCTGATAGTGGACCAGTATTAAAAGGCCAGGTCAATACGTTGGGCCACAATCAAGAGGGACCACAAACCGTAACCCAAAGCGCCGATCCACCTATTCCAGTTGGTCTTAGCCTTAAAGAGGTACCTATCAGCTTGGTGAATGGTCCGGGACATATAGCCTTCAGCAGATTAATCCCTTCTTCACCCCTAAGCTCTATCCACACGATCGGTGAGAATTTGTCTTCAGCAAAAGGAAAAAAATTCTATGGTTAGAGCGGAGATCGACAAAATCAACTGGTGGGTTAATGGTGCTAAGAGTCGTAAGAAAGAAAGTTTAAGACGCTCGAACAAAAGAACAAAGAAGGCAAACACTGAGCAACCGATGGAAGCTGATGAGGGGTCGAAGGCCTCACCTCAAACAGTCGCGATTTCTGAAGGAAATCTGCATGAAGTGTTGCGTACAGAAGCAATTGTGACACTAGAGCTTGGGACCCAACTGGGTATCTCTTTCAACGCAAATGAGGAGACAGTAGTGGACATAATAGCTGGTAAGGAATTAGAAGACCGCAGTAATTAACCAGGTACGAGTTTTATCATGTGTGTTAATTGGTTGTTCATATCAATGAATCTGGCTATCCTAAGTTGGAATGTGAGAGGATTGGGAAGACCCGAAAAGATTCAAGCGGTTAAAGCAGTGTTGAGGAAGTCGAAAGTTCAAATGGTGTTTCTTTAGGAAACCAAATTGGATGCAGGGAAAACTCGGTCTTACGAAAATTTGAAAGGAAATAAGTACGGAAGTATGGAATTTATGGGTGCTTATGGTGCCGCGGGAGGAATGGCTATTTTCTGGGACCCAAATTTCTTCAATTTGGTTAGCAAATCAAGCTCCAGTAGATCTATCGCTCTGGTAGGCTCCCTCGTTCAAAATAGGATGCAGATAGGTTTCTTAAACGTATATGCACCAAACGATCAACAAGAGAGGAAGAACTTCTGGATTTACCTCGAAGGCCTTATTGATTCGTTGAGCGTCCCGGTGATAGTTGGCGTTGACTTTAACACCGTGAAATCAACAAAGGAAAAATGGGGTACGACGGCTTTATCTACGTCAATGGGAGATTTTAATATCTTCATTGACAGTTGCAATCTAGTGGATTTGGAAGTGGAGGATGGGATTTTCACCTGGTTCAGAGAGGGCATTGCAATGATAGCTAGCAGGATCGACATGTTCCTTATTTCACCAGAGATTGTGGCAAAATTTCCGAACCTCCGACAAAAATGCCTTCCACGGAGTGTTTCTGACCATAATCCAGTGTTGATTGAGGAGATTGAAATTGCCAGAGGACCACAACCCTTTAAGTGGTTTTCTCATTGGGCTGATGATCCCAGTTATGTTGAATTGGTAAAAGCTACTGTAAAAAGGAGAAATGAGGTTAAGGTTACGGGTCTGCTCCGAGATATTAAAAGGGAAACGAGAACTTGGGAAAAACAACGCAGAACCAACGAGACTATGTCCATTCCAGAGCTGGAAAAATTGATAGATGAACGGGAAAAGAAAATATTATCCTCAAGTCAGAGTAGAGAAGCTTGGGCTGAAATCGTGAGGCTCAAATCTGAACTATGGAGAAGGATGAGGATTGAAGAGAGGGAATGGTTACAGAAGTCAAAGGTGAAATGGTGCAGAGAAAGGGACAGAAACACAAAATATTTTCACCTAATGGCGTCAATGCGAAGAAACACCAACTCTATCTCAAGAATCAAGGTTGGGAATGATGAATTGAGCAATCCAAAGGACATATCAAGGGCTTTCGAAAAAAATTTAGAGGCAGTTATAATGAGAGTAATACCATTCCTATTAAAGAATTCGGTGTTGAGTTCAGAAAATTCAATTCTGACTTGCTGGAAAATAAGTTCACAGAGGAGGAAGTGTGGAGTGTCATTGATTCCGCAGATGGATCAAAAGCACCCAGACCTGACGGGTTCAACCTGGAGTTCTTTAAGAGGTTTTGGGGTGTGTTGAAAAAAGACGTGATGAAGTTCTTTAAAATTTTCTACAAAGGCAGAGATTTTGACGAAACGATTAACCACTCATTTATCACACTCATTCCAAAGAAAGTTTCACCAATGGAAATCAATGATTTTAGACCCATATCTCTTGTTGGAAGCCTTTACAAAATCTTAGCCCGAGTCTTATCAAAGAGGTTAGCCAACTGCGTCTCGGAAGTGGTAGGCGAGAGTCAATTTGCATTCACTCCTGGCAAACAGATTGCCGACTGCGCTCTAATCGCAAATGAGATCATCGATGATGCCATTCGAAGCAAGGAAGAGATGGTATTATTTAAGGTTGATTTTAAAAGGGCATACGACATGGTGGATTGGAGGTTTTTAAACCTAGTTATGGAAAAAATAGGTTTCAGAGAAAAATGGAGGCAATGGATTAATGTGTGTATTTCGTCCGCATCCCTATCGGTGTTAGTAAACGGGTCGCTATCAAATTGGTTCAGGATGAAAAGTGGGCTTCACCAAGGATGTCCGCTATTGCCACTATTATTCAATCTAGTGGGCGAGGCCCTTAGCGCACTCCTCACGAAAGCAGTGAACCTTGAGTTAATACAAGGATTTCAGGTGGGCATTTTGGAAACCATTGTAAGCCACATACAATTTGCCGATGACTTGATTGTATTCACAAAAGCGGAGGAGAACTCGACACGTAATGTCAAACGCCTACTTAGAATCTTCGAATTTGCGGCTGGGTTATCACTCAACACACATAAATCAAAGTTATACGGGATCAATGTTACATCCAATCGGATTCTTGGGTGGAGTAGAACAATTCATGTGAGTTGGGGTAGTGTTCCAACGGAGTACCTCGGCTTGCCATTAGGTTTTCATCGAAATTCTGCTGATATTTGGCTCCCAATAATCCAAAGGATGCAGAAGAAACTTGAGATGTGGAAGGAACATAGGGTAACATATGATCGATCATTAGGATTGTGTTTAGTATTGGCACTAGTATGCTTGGGGTACAATGATCGATCATTAGGATGTTTAGTGTGCACACGAGAGTCAAAATGTGCGTGTGGTCTTGGTGATGGTAGTCATCAAGATGGAGTACGGGTTCGCCCGGAAATCTTCTTATATATATGTTAGTCGGTGATGAGTGGAATCCCATCGACGGGGCGTAAGGATGAGTGGAATCCCCTCCGCGTGAAACGGTGATGAGTGTAATCCCACCGTAAGGTAAATGTGAGTTGTTGGATGTGAGTTCCAACGGTTATCCGCGCTATTCGAGTCATAACTAGGTGCCAATATGGATTGATATATGTGTTTCCACATGTTATGATTATGACTTGTTGAGCATGACATAATATTGAGTTTATGTTCATGCATCATATATATTTTGGCTCTTTTGGTTCGAAGGTAAGATCATGCATTCTACCTTGGATGTTGCTCATGCTTGGACCTTGCATTGTCGAGGTTTGTTTTATGAGCTTACCCTCACTAAGCTTTATGCTTACGCTCTCTTTTGTTCGACAATGCAGATCCTTAGTTCGTGGGTTGCTTCTGCAAGGAGAGGGCCTCCAAGTTTGCTAGTTTGGCTTTTGAGTTTATCAAGTATGGAATTTAAGTTATGGATGTAATAAACAAGCAATGGGATTTGAGATTTTGATGTATGTTGATGTTTGGTTTTAGGAGCATGTTTAGACTCTTTGTTTTGTGGATGATATGTTTAAGAATGCTTGCCTAGTATGTTGGCCTTGTGCCCTTTATGAATGCTTAAGTGTATGCTCTTATGTATGCTTCTATGTATGTTTGTCTAAGGCATGAATCTTAAATGCTATGAATGATTCTTATGTTGAATGTTGATCCTTTGAATGCATGGCTTTTACATGTTCGTTGAGTGCTAAGCATGTTTGTATAGGGTGCCTTGCATCTAGAGTTGATATAGGTTGGTTGGGGAAGGTTTTGGCTGTGTTTGAGGCAACCTTGTGCCATAAACCAACAAAAACCTGTCTGTTCGCAGCAAGTGTATCGAAACGGTTGGTCATGTTTCGATACGGCCTCTTGTTCCAGGCCAGACGTTTCGGTACGCTAAGGGGGCGTTTCGATACGATTTTGCTACTGGAAATCTGAGATTTTGACGATAAATTGAAGTCTCCAAACGGGCCATGGCGTTTCAGAACAGTCTTTGTATCGTTGACCACGAGAAGTTGACCGCTGAGGGCGTTTCGAAACGGTTGACCAGCGTTTCGATACGGTCTCCTCGTGTTGACTTTGGCCAGTTAACCTAGTCAAGGCGTTTCGATACATTCCTTGGGTGTTTCGAAATGACCTGCAATTTAAGTTAAAAATATGTTGTTTTGTTGGGCTGTTTGGTTGTTCGCCTCGCTTGTTGCTTCCGCAGTTACCTTTTTCACACATGACATATTAATGCATCTAGATAAGATAATAATAAATGAAAAGTTTTCTTGGGTTGTTAACCGAAATGGAGCTATAACGGGTTTCGCCTTGGTTATCCCCGTGTAACCCGCTCAGACCGGTTAGTCGCCCGGACCGGGACGAGGGGGTTACACCTAGCTTGAGAGAGACGAAAGGTCATCCATTGACCATATAAGGTAGAGAATGACAAGTCCATTGATTGATGTTGACTCTCAAGGGAGGTGAGACGATTCTCCACATATTGCAAACGATTATTAATAGCACCAAGACCCGTCTCCATTATATTGAACCGCTCGATGAGAAAAGCCATAAGTGCTTCATTGTTAGGACCTGGAGCTTGAGGTTGAGGTTCAACATGTGGTGGAGGAGCATGCCTATCAACTCGTTCCAATTGGCCAAGATTTTGTAATGGAACCCGGACTTGTGGAGAGAAGATTCACCAATCTTTTGCTTACGGGGTTCCAGAGAGTCATATGAGAAATTAAAGTTGAGCATGCCAAAGATATAGCTCAAAACAGTCTCATAAGTGAAGGATTTGAGAGCATCAGTTTCACGAAGCTTCACATTATTGACCATTTCGGCGAACATAATCTTGACAAGATTTGGGCGTTCTCTACGGCGAAAACACTCAAGCCAAAAATAATCAACTTGACGAATATGAGAGAATTTACCTTCGGAGAGGCGAATAAACCTTGAAATCATCAAGTGTAGAAACCGATCGTGATCATCCAAGAAAAGCACGGAACCGGTGTGAGCACCAAAATGGGTCTCATTCTCGATGCCTTCGTTCTTAAGGCCAAGAGTAGTCTCTAAAAAGGGTATATTGATGACGAACCTCTTCCCTAAGAGAAATGACTCAATGCCAATAACTTCGGAGTGATCTTCATTATCAACAAGTTGGGCATTTGAGTAGAAGATGAGAACTATGTGCTTGTAGACGATATCCGATATGTTCAAGAAAGCCATGAAGTTCCATTCTTGTAGACGCTTTAGATAGCGGAAAGCGAAACGTCCGGAATCAAGGAATGGGACATCAACAACACGCTCGCGACGAACGACAATATCCTTGACATAAGTGAAACGCTCCTTCATCTCTGGAGTCTGAAGACTTTTTGAGAAAAAACTGGGTGAGATTTGGACGGATAGAGGATTGACTAGCAGCTTCACTCGCTTGACCCGTTTTACGTTTCTTGTTAGCGTTTTCCATTGAAAAAAATCCTAAAAACATAAAGCAAGCAATTTTTAAAATTAAAGTGTATGCATGAATATCCTCAATTCAATCCAATAACAAATCACATTTATGTTAAAAAAATTTAAGAGAAAAAAAACTTTTGAAAAACTAGAAAATTATACGAGTGAAAAATAATATATTCGAACCAAAAAAATTAAGATTTTGAAAACATTTTACAAATTTTAAAAAACCCAAGAGGTAAAACATATAAACTATACAAAATTGAGATTTTCTAACCTAAAAATCGAATTAAATCAAAGGAAAAAGAAAAAAGTAGAAAATATACCTTAGATGGGGATTTTGGATGAATGAATGGAAAATCTTGCACAAGATTGATGAGGCTTGCTTAGACTTGAGTTTGTGTGTAAAAGCTCTCAAGATTTGATGAAAAACAATAAGGTTTAGAGGGTTTTTATAGGGAAAATCAGGTTAGGGTTTTTGAAGAGGTTTAAATTAAAGTGAATTTTATCATTAAAAGTCCTCTTTAAAGTTGTCCGCATACCCGTTTCGGAACAGGAACGATCGTTCCGAAACGCGGGTATCAAAACATTGACTGACGTTTCGAGTCTGGTTGACCATTCCAATACGGCATTGACCGTATCGAATCCCATGTGTTGACCCGTATCGAAACTCGTTTCGATACACACCTTAGCAGTGGCAAATCGTTTTGAAACCCTTTTAAGGTGTTTCGAAACACCTTTCTCACAGATCACTCTTTTAAGCACCCGTATCGAAACAGTTGGACCCGTTTCGGTACTCTTAGGCCTAGAAGTGCAGATGAGGCTCTAATATTGTAGAAAAATAGATTCCATGAAGTCTTATATGCATAAATGTCATGAATGAGCAGGAAAGACATGAATAAACAAAAACATACTCCCCTAACTATTAGCATGGATTAAATTAGAAGTAAAAACACATAAACATGACATTTTCAAAAAATCAAGCAATTTAAGCACAAAAAGGGTTCTAAAAGGTCAAGAAAAGCTAGTTAGACCTAACTCTCTCCTAAGGGACCAAAAACGCTCCTTATCCAAATGCTTTGTAAAAATGCCCGCTAATTGGTTTAAGGTGTAACGAACTCTATAGCAACATCTTCCTCAAGGACATGATCTATAATGAAATGATGCCTTATTTCTATATGTTTAGTTCTAAAGTATTGGATGAGATTTTTAGTAAAGCGTATGGCACTAGTGTTATCACACTTAAGGGGTATGGTTTCAACTTTAATATCATAATCTAAGAGTTGTTGCTTCATCCAAAGGACTTGAGCACAACAACTCCCTAATGATATGTACTCGACTTCGGTGGTAGATAGAGCTACACTATTTTGTTTCTTAGAGAACCAAGATATGAGCATACTACCTAAGAATTGACATGTTCCCGAAGTACTATTCCTATCGATTTTACACCCCCATAATCCGCATCCGAATAAGCATGAAGGTTGAAGGTTGAGTCTCTAGGGTACCAAAGACCTAAACAAAGGGTATCTCTAAGGTACCTAAAGATTCTCTTAACGGCTATAAGGTGAGACTCTCTAGGGCTAGCTTGAAACCTAGCACACAAGCAAACACTAAACAAAATATCTGGTCTACTTGCGGTAAGGTAAAGCAAAGATCCAATCATAGAGCGATAAAGCTTAGAGTCAACACATTTACCTCCTTCATCTTTGTCAAGCTTTGTAGATGAACTCATAGGTGTGGCTTGAGGCTTTGCATTCTCCAAGCTAAACTTTTTAAGCATATCCTTGATGTATTTTGCTTGATTGATGAAGGTGCCATCCTTCCTTTGCTTGATTTAGAGTCCCAAAAAGAATGAGAGCTCCCCCATCATGCTCATCTCGAATTCACCTTGCATTAACTTAGCAAACTCTTTGCAATGACACTCATTAGTAGATCCAAAAATAATATCATCAACATATATTTGTACTACTAAAATGTCATTTTTATACCTTTTATGAAAAGTGTAGTGTCCACCTTACCTTTTTCAAAAGCTTTTCAATCAAAAAGTTTGAAAGTCTTTCATACCAAGCTCTATGAGCTTGTTTTAAACCATAAAGTGCTTTAGTTAGTTTAAAAACATGATTTGGAAATTTTGAATCTTCAAAACCCGGTGGTTGTTCCACATGCACTTCCTCATTTATAAAACCATTTAAAAATGCGCTTTTAACATCCATTTGAAAAAGCTTGAAATCATGATAACATGCATATGGAAGCAACATCCTAATGGCCTCCATTCTAGCTACGGGTGCATAGGTTTCATCAAAATCTATTCTCTCTTCTTGAGTGTAACCTTGAGCAACTAATCTAGCTTTATTTCTCACAATGTTACCATTCTCATCTAGTTTGTTTCTAAATACCCATTTAGTTCCTATAGTAGATTGATTACTAGGCCTTTCAACTAATATCCAAACATTACTTCTCTCAAATTGATTTAACTCTTCTTGCATAACCATAATCCAAAAGTCATCTTTTAATGCTTCTTTAATGTTCTTAGGCTCTATGCATGAGATAAAAGCAACATGATTCATGAGTTTACGAGAAGATCTAGTAGTTACCCCATTGGATAGATCACCCAAGATTTCACCACCTTTGACATAGTTTTACTCCCTTGGGTAGCTCACTTCCTTTTCCTCAAGAGCCAAGTCCTTCAAGGCTTCAAGAGGTGGATCTTGTGTATCCTCTTCTTTTGTTGGAATCTCATCCTCCTTTGAAGTTTGTCCTCCATCAAAGGCATCAAGGATTCCTACATCATCATCATCACAAGAATCCTTCCTCGGAAGGAGGTTTTCATCGAATACAACATGAATAGACTCTCCTACTACTAAAGTTCTCTTATTAAATACACTATAGGCTTTAGAGTTTAAGGAATAACCTAAGAAAATAGCTTCATCACTTTTAGCATCAAATTTACCTAAGTTATCTTTTCCATTGTTTAAAACAAAACACTTGCAACCAAATGGATGAAAATAACTAATGTTAGGCTCTTAAGATTTTAAAATCTCATATGGTGTTTTCTTTTAAAAGTGGCATAATCATTACTCGGTTTACAATGTAGCAAGCGGTGTTTGTGGTTTCCGCCCAAAAATATTTAGGTAAATTGTTTTCACAAATCATGGTTCTAACCATTTTTGTAAAGTTCTATATTTCCTCTCAACTACCCCATTTTGTTGAGGAGTTCGAGGAGCCGAAAAATTGTGGCTAATACCATTTTCATTTAAAAACTCTTCAAAACCTAGATTTTGAAATTCGGTTCCATGTAGAGGTGGCAAACGGGTCAATCGGTTTGGGTCATTTCGGTTTTGGTTATTTCGGGTCTGATATTTTCGGTTCAGATTCGGTTTCGGTTTCGGTTCGGTTTTGGTTCGGTTTTAGTTCGGGTCTATTTTGTTTCGGGTCATTTCGGGTCGGTTGATTTCGGTTCGGTTATTTTCGGTTCGGTTAATTTTGGTTCGGTTATTTTCGGTTCAATGAGAGATCAGTCGTTTTTAATCAAATTTTTAGGTTGGTCAGATTTTTACACCCTATATATGACTTTATAAAGTCAATATATTTGACATTTTAGTGATTTGTGCGGCTGTTCCTATTTTATCTTTCTTTATTTCTATTAATCGGGTCCATTCGGTTCGGGTCTATTCGGTTCGGGTCCATTCGGTTCGGTTCTATTCGGTTCGGGTCCATTCGGTTCGGGTCCATTCGGTTCAACTAAATTCGGTTCAGTTTCGGTTCAGTTTATTTCGGGTTTCGGATCAAATTTCGGATCAGTTTTCGGGTTGATTTTCGGTTTCGGTTCGAGTCTGGGTTCGGGTTCGGGTTCGGGTAATTCGGTTCGGGTTTCGGTTCTCGGGTCAAGTTTGCCAGGTCTAGTTCCATGATCACTTTTAATATGAGAAATTCTAAGTTCAATATCATTTTGAGTTAATTTTGAAAATGTGATGAATTTTTCTAAAGCCTCATCTTTAGTACTTAAAAATAGAACTCAAGTAAATCTAGAATAGTCATCAACAAGTACAAATGCATAAGATTTATCACCCCAAGCTCATAGTTCTAATAGGCCCAAATAAATCCACGTGAATAAGTTGTAAACACCTACTTGTAGAAACATCATTAATGGATTTACAGGATGATTTATGTTGTTTACCCTTAGAGCATGCATCACAAATTTTGTCATTTGAGAACTTAATCTTGGGTAAACCTCTAACTAGATCTAGGGAAACTAATTTTTCTAAAACACTAAAGCTAGCATGTCCTAGTTTCCTATGTCATAGCCATGCATCATTTTCATTTATCACCCAAGCTCATAGTTTTAATAGGCCCAAATAAATCCATGTGAATAAGTTGTAAACACCTACTTGTAGAAACATCATTAATGGATTTAAAGGATGATTTATGTTGTTTACCCTTAGAGCATGCATCATAAATTTTGTCATTTGAGAACTTAATCTTGGGTAAACCTCTAACTAGATCTAGGGAAACTAATTTTTCTAAAACACTAAAGCTAGCATGTCCTAGTTTCCTATGCCATAGCCATGCATCATTTTCATTTTGTGCAACAAAGCATGCATGTGATGTATGAATATCATCTAAATGCGCCATGTGTATATTACCTATGCGATAACCAATGAGCATAATATTATTTGATTTAATGTCAACAATTTTCATCCATTTTTATCAAATAAGACATTAAACCCTTTTGTCACATAATTGGCTTATGCTCAATAAATTATGTTTTAGACCATCGACATATAAAACATTTTCAATGAGAATAGTAGAGTGATTACCTATGGATCCAATACCTTTAATGTGGCCTTTGGAGTTGTCACCAAATGTCACTACGCCTTCACTGTTTGGCTTTAAGTCCATGAATCGACTCTTGTCTCCGGTCATTTGCCTCGAGCATCCAATATCAAGGTACCATGAATTTTGACTTTGTGCTTTGGCATTGTAGCAATGCTCCCCTACAAGCAAAGATATTAAACTTTGGTTTTTGGTACCCAAATCATTTTGTGTCCACAAGTGTTAGCTCCCAAAAGCTTGGTTCCCTTAGGAATCCAAGGTGACATAGCAACAACATTATTAGATTTGACGAGTTCCTTAGGAACTCATACAATCCTAATCTTTTTAGTTCTATTATGTCTATGGAAACCACTTTGTTTGTAGTTATATGTCTTTTTCCTAGGTTGGTTTGTTTTAGATGATTCACCTTTTTCATGTTTCACATTACCAACATTTTTGAAAGACTCTTTGAGCTTGTTAAGCTCATCTAACACCTTTTGGTGTTCACTATTGCATTGAGAAATAAGATTATTTAGGTCTACGTTTTCATCTTGAAAGAATTTAAGCTCATCTTGTAAACCTAAGATCTTTTTCTCAAATTTTAAGTTAGCTTGAGAAAGTGAGTCATTTTTAGCATTTAATTCAGAAATAGTATTTTTTATTTCTAATGACCAACTCTTTGTACTTCTCAACTAACTCATCATATACCTCTTGTAACTCATCATAAGCATCATGCAATTCATCAAATGTAAAATCAAAAGATGATGAGTTAGAGGTTACCATGGAGGAATCCTCCTCAAGTGTCATGAGGCAAAGGTTGGCCACTTCGTGTTCGTCATCGCCGGATGACTTCTCGCCACTCCAAGTAGCAAGCTTGGCTTTAAGCTTCTTCTTGAGTTGCGGGCATTCCGAACGAATGTGACCGGGTTTTTTGCACTCAAAGCAAATGATTTGATCCCTCTCTTCTTCTTTGTTTTTGATTTTGAAGTCCATCTTTTGTTGAATCTTTCTTCCTAGGTTGGACCTCATAAACCGTGAGAACCTGTAGGCTATCATAGTCAATTCTTCTAGGTCATCCTCCTTACTAGAAGTGCCCTCCTAATGTAGTGAAGCTTTGAGAGCAACTCTTATCATCTTCTTCTTCTTTTTTACCTCTAGCTTTTCCACTCTTCTCTCTTCTTTTTTTTCATCTTCCCTTCATTGCTTCATTATCTCATGAGTTAGGAGGGAACCCACTAGCTCATCAAGCTTGAGTGTCTTCAAATTTTTAGCCTCAATGATGGCGGTTCTCTTCCCATCCCAAGATTCGGGAAGTGAGTAGAGTAGCTTCCGAACAAGTTTATCTTCCGAGATTATCTCTCCAAAACCCTTAAGCCCGTTGACGACTGTTGAGAAGCGATCGAACATCTTGGACACGGTTTCGTCGGGATCCATTTTGAAATTCTTATAGTTAAGATTGAGAATTCCAATCTTGGTCTCCTTCACATCACTAGTTCCTTCATAGGTGGTCTCTAGTGTATCCCACACTTCCTTGGCACTTTCAATGGAGGAAACTTTGGAGTGGATGTCAGGACCGAAAGAGCAAAACAACATGTGAAGAGATTTATCACTAATTTGAAACTTATTTCTCTCTTCTTCATTCATCTCAATTTTATTCTTTAGCACCAATCTTCCTTCTTCGTCTCTCTTCATTGGAACATAAGGATCATCTTCAATGGCATCCCAAACTAGATAATCGTTGGATTTGATGAAAAGGCGTATCCGGTTCTTCCAAAATGGATAGTTATCATCATTGAAAAAAGGCGGTTTTGTGGTTGATTGAGACTCGTACATGCTTGACCCGGGGTAGATGCCATGGCTTGATTTTTTAATGATCACACTCTTCCTAGGAACTCCTCTTGTGGTTGTTAATCCTTCAAAGAGGTAGGCTCTGATACCAATTGTTGAGTGAATCAATGATATGATATAAGCCAAGATGGGGTGAATTGGATTTTTTTTGAACTTTTGGTGGTGGAGTGGAAAATTAAAATTGATGGACAAGAGAATTTAGAGTGGTTCAAGTTCCAATCGAACTCTACATCCACTACCTTAGCTGCACTAAGGATTTTCCAACAATCCACTAATTGTTCTTCCCCTTTTCTAGGCTAAGGAGATAACCTTTACAAAACCGGTCAAATTTTCTACCCAAAATTTGACTCAATCCTCACACAACAATACAAAGAAAATGAAGGCTAAAACAAGTATCTCTCAATACAAAATGTAGTCCAATTACAAGCACTCAACCCAATTGAATAGATAAGAATGAAAATTACAACTTCACAATTGGAGTTTACAAGAAATAATGGGATTTTAGCACAAATGCTTGGCTTTGATGTTTGGATGTTTCTTTTGATATCAATAGTTGTTGCTGAAGCTTTTAGATGTCCCTTTTATACCTTCTCATTGAATGCTAGCCGTTGGGGTTGTTGCATTCATCAATAGAGCCGTTGGATGTTATCTTCCCTTCATAAATGCAGTCCGCAACCACCCATTTCGAAACGCTCGATCCTGTTTCGAAATAGACCAAAAAAGAAAGAGTCGTTGGGGTGTATTAAGTAGACCGCACCGAAACGGGCACGATCGTTTCGATACGCTAAGAGCCCATTTTGAAACTCGTTTCGAAACACTTTGCCACCGTCAAAGCTTGTATCGAAACGGCTTGGAGGCGTTTCGATACGCCTTAACAACAAGTTTAAAATCAGTTAAAAACTTCAACAGTCATATTTTTAAAACCAGGTTTGAATGCCGTTTCGACACGTTTGAGGTCGTTTCAATACTACCGTATCGAAACGGGTCAAACCGTTATGATGTTCTTCATCCGTTTCGAAACCCGTTTCGAAACAGAGGTTAACAGTTTCAAAAGTGTTCCGAAACGCACAATGACCGTTCTGAAACGATGACTCGAAAATCACTGTTTTGGCTTCAAAAACACTTAGAAAACTTTTGACAAGTTGAGTTTTTAACATAACCATTTTTCTTTAAATATATAGAGAGATTTGAGGACTTAAAAATTTGTTTTCTCGTTTTCAAATTAGTCCTTAAATTCTCTAGTTATATCAAAATTAATTTATCAGTTTCACAATGAACATAAAGCGTGGGGATATATTCACTCCTTCGAACTTCTATTAAGTTCAGTGTCTATACCATAACAAGTATCAATCATATATCCAGGAGTTAAAAGGTTTTTAAACCAACAACTTTCATAGATATATTCAGAGTTGAGGTTATGATTACGTTATTACAATTTACTATAACATCCTAAACAGATGGGGTTGTAGCAAGATAAATCTAATAAACAACATAATTTAGTTCATAACATGTTACAAGTCGATAAGTACAGAATTACATAAGAAATCAACATAAATTAGAAGAAAATAAACACCTATTTTGTGATATTGCAAACACGATCAGGTGAGTTTAGGATTTCGTAGTAGAAAATAAAAAAGTTAAGACCAAGTCCCACCATACCAACTTGTTATTATACAAATAGGAAGAAAATATATGGGAAGTTAAGTGAATACATCTATGTAAATATAGAAGATGATAGAGGGGAGAAGAAATAAAAAATTTAAACATGGAGGATTGAATGCGTAATTATACAAATTATTTTTATTTTAGTGGTTAAAATAAGAGGGAAGTAATAGTTTAAGGACTATTTAAGTAATTTATCATTCTTTTTATTATGCCAGATCATATTGTCGTTAACGTTTAACGGCACCAAACGATTAAATGACCAAAAATTTACACCCAAAAACGTATGTGACCTTATTGATCATTTTTCAAAATTAATGACCAACTCTGTAGAGAAAATAAAAGTGACTATTACAATAGTTAATCTTTATTTTTTCTAAACTTATTATTAATATGTATTTATATATTAAACGAACACGATGAAAAAAGTTACTCTCGAAATTTTGTATTATATATATAAGAAGATATACTTAAAAAATCTCTAGTTAACCCCTTCGAAATTGAATGTCAAGTTCTGCCAATACCATTGGTGGTGCTATTACAAAAGGGGATGAATTCTTATTTCCAAAAATTTAAAAAAAAAAAGAGTTTTAAAGTAACTTTCACCCCTCTGAAAATTGAAGAACGTAATTAGAAGGCTCCGGTTACAGTTTAATTCAATGAAACCTATAAGGGTTGACCAAGCATGTTACACATGTTAGACACAATACAACACAACAACAACAAAAAAAAAACTAAAATATTTTACAGAACACACGAAAAATAATACGAACACGATACCGATACAACAATTTCCAGCATTAGTTTCCACTGAACTCCGAAAACAAGACCCGAAAACATTTGTCAAGAATCATAAAGGGGATCATGGAGAACAAACAGTCCTCACCATTGGTATTTGGCAGCCACAAGGACTTCCTCGTACTTCTCAGCTGCATTGTCCCAGCTCAGATCTTGCTTCATTCCCCGTATTTGCAGCCCTTCCCAGCTCGTTTTATACTCACGATAAGTCAACAAACAATTCCCTAAAGCATGTATCAACTTGTTCGCATCGGCACTGTCAAATGTCCAGCCGACCCCGGACTCTTCATATGGATTGAATTGTTGCACTGTGTCTCTCAATCCGCCGACCGCATGGACAACCGGGATCGTTCCGTAGTTCATAGCATACAGTTGGTTTAGTCCACAGGGTTCGAATCTTGATGGCATGAGTAGAATATCGACCCCGGCTGTTATACGGTGGGCTGTCTTTACTGAAAACCCTACCCATCCCCTTACACTGTCGCGATGTTCGTTTTCAAACTGTCTAAGCAACTGTTCTAGGTCGGGTCTGCCGGTGCCTAACATGACTAACTGTACATCCTGGCCCATCATCCAAGGAATTGCCTCGGCGATTAGATCAACGCCTTTTTGTTGATCCAGTCTCCCGATAAAGCCGAGGAGTGGGACATCTTCACGAACCGGCAGCCCGAGCTCCTTTTGTAAGGCGGCCTTGCATTGAGGTTTGCCGGTTTTCAGTGTTTCCAAGGAGTAGTTAGTATAACCATCTGTCTTGAGGTGAATATCGTACTCCGGATTCCAGTCCATTGTGTCGATTCCATTGACTATTCCCTTCAACTTCCAATCGTTTTCGTTTATGATCCCATGCAAACCCCAACCACCTTCTGATGTTTTAACCTCCCAAGTGTATCCATGGCTAACGGTGACCACTCGGTCAGCCGTCTTTAGTCCAGCCGCAAAGATATTGAAGTGTTCACCTCCTACCGGATCATATAACTTGAAGAGGTTCATATAGTGTTCCGGTAGATCGACATAGTTGAAATCTTCCACAGGCCCTCGACCCTGGATTCAGTTCAACATTTAGAATACAGCCATGAAGAAGTTCAAATAATTATACACATATCCGACATCCAAACCCGAGTCTGAATAAATAGTTCCAATCTTCCACTTTAGAATATTATCACAACAAACCTGGTGAGCGATGTTATGGATAACGAGAACGGATCTTGTGAAGGACATCAAACCATTGTCCCGATAATATGCCTTCAAGTACACCGGCAACAAGGCAGTATGCCAATCATTAGCGATGAAAACCAGATTTCCATCTCCATAGCAGACACCACCACACGGAACATGCCATGGAACCTGAAATAATAATAATAATAATAAAAAACTTCACTTTTACGACACTAATAAGATAATTGATATTTGAAAAAACCAAAACAAGGCTACACCGGGAAAAGAAGCAAATGGCCTAGAGAAACCTTAAAGTTCACTAATAATGATCTCAATAAGACCATTCTAGCAGCATATGAGAGAAAATAATACGAGACCAGTCGTCTTGTCCATAGAGATGATCCTTGACAAATAATTCAGGTGTTAAGAAGACCTATATAATTTGGCAATTGTATCTAGCAGCTGTTTGGAAAACATGCCAATATTGAGGTCAATCGATGAACTCCACATTACCTTCACTATGGTTTATATTAGAGAGAAAAATTTAGGGGCTATTCGGAAACATGCCAAATATGGAAATCAAACCAACATTGAATATCTGAAGCTATAACGCTAAATTTCTTTTCCAGTGTACAATCAACTTTGATCCGTTGTTTTTTTCCAACCAAGTCAAATATAAATTACAGAAACTATAAAACCAAGAGACAGAGTAAGCCAAATTCTACATATTGTTAAGCAATTTAGAAACTGTACCTCAACCGCTGCTTTGCAAAACAATACCGTGCGCTTCAAAATATCCTGCACCACAAGACTAAAGTCATTTAAAATTAAAAGTATAGTTTGTAAATTATATTGTTCGAAACTAATGCGTAGTAAGTAATGCATGCCTACAGAATTGCAATATAGTATGTTACTCCGACTCATCATTTTTCTCTAAAGAACCTATGTCTGACGCACATGCGGACAATGATATGGAAATACAACCCTCCATACACATGGGGAAAATTTGAAAATTTTGAACATACCCATGTCGGAAACATGACATTCAACCCTTACATAAAATCTAAGTAACATAGACTGCGACCACCCAATCATACAAATATAAGATGTAAACGAAGTGCAAATTTTGGAAAAACCTATAGTAAGTTATAATCAGCTTTGGATTAAAACATGAAAATTAAGCTTTTGATGGCCAATTTCTTTGAACCTTGTAAGTAATAGCTTTGGCATGTTACGAACATCACATGTGTATTCTGAAATCAGACTATTAACTAATCACGAGAAATCCATAAGAAAAGATAACTCTACCACACGGTTTCCTCCGTATATGTTATTCTGCATTTGGCGGAACAAGGGACTGTCCACGAAAACAAAATCCACACCGTCAATATAGGCTTGGAAGTAGGTTACTTCCATATCCTGCAAATAACATAACATCGAGATTGTGATGGGGGATTAGCCGATTATGTTATAGAAATCAGAAGCTATGTAACTTGCAACAATACGAAATAGTGCTCTTTCATACCTGTCCATCTACCTTATACCTCTTTCGAACTCCGGTATCTAGAGAATCAGCATATTCCGCATACCGAGGTGCCACAACCTAAGCAAAGAGAATGGTTGCTATGAGACCGTATAAAGTACCATAGGCATTTGTAGGTTCATTGTCTGGAAACTAAGATAAAAAGTAGGGTGCTAGACTCAAATTGTTCATAAACTATAGAAAGAAAATTTAAATAGAGTATACTTATATCTTGAATGCTAAGATATTCAATTTAACATAAAAATCAGAGACGAAAATTACCATAACCCTATGTCCCCGTCGAGCCAAAGCCTTTGGCAAAGAACCGGCAACATCTCCAAGCCCACCTATAATAAGAATATCTTAGTGTACAATTACATATAAAAGGTCAAGTTACATGCCATCTACCTATCGAGAAAAGAAAAGAGAGGCTGTCACCTTGGATTATCTATCAATTGCACATTACCTGTTTTAGACCACGGGGCACATTCTGCAGCAACTAATATAACATTCATGACGTTTGCACCAGCTAGTGGCGGGGGTTTTTCACCTTCAACGGCAGAATCATCTACCTCAGCAGCCTCTTTTGAGACAGCTTCGATCAAATTTTCGGTCTGTTCATCTGTAACTCGGGCATTGTCAGATGAACTCGAGAGATAAGAAGGAATAACATCAGATTTAAATGCTTTATAATCAGTGGTTTTTGATTGTTTGATAGACCCTATAGTAGAGGAAGCCTTTACAGGGGGCAAATATAGTTCGGGTTCCTCTCGAACTTCATCAGAAGATAGGATCTCCGATCCATTCTTTGTAGCTGAACTAAGATGACTGCTTGAAAGAATGCTACCATTTTTGTCTTCATCCACTCTGTCGGAACTGATGGAAACAAGATCTGGATTGGGAAGAGAGTTACCCCCCTGTTTATGAAAATCTCCATCTTCATCTTGGTCAGCAAAGCTACCTTTTATCGATGAAACCAATTTCCTTCGTTCTGCAATCTGCCATGGATACAGAAAATGAGTAAAACCAATAAGATTTCCATTTCCACTAACAAAATCAGCAAGCGATATAGCTCTTGAAAGACAAGGATTGAATATATAACATCATAAACATCACAAAATTCCTTATTTCCATGTGCCAAAGGGAAGCATCACCAAAATTTCAACCATGGCATCGACACAAAGTTCAGAATTCAAAAATGCCAACCAAACCAAGAAAAAGGCCC
The DNA here is from genome assembly GCA_958450335.1 of Hibiscus tridactylites. Classification (NCBI taxonomy): domain Eukaryota; kingdom Viridiplantae; phylum Streptophyta; class Magnoliopsida; order Malvales; family Malvaceae; genus Hibiscus; species Hibiscus tridactylites. The sequence continues at coordinate 2,459,866 of OY288292.1, forward strand.
TGACAGGTACCAAGTAACAAAAAAAAAATACTGAATGCTAGTTAAAACAGGAATATCCAAGTAATCCAAAACTTCAATTGTAAGTCGAAGGAGTTCAATACCATAAAAACAGTTACTTAATCCGGATTCGAGTGAATAGATATGAAATGGCAGATTACAATTGGAATCCTATCTCCATGAAAGCTACAAAGACTTTGGTATTACTGAGTATTTGTTTCTTGTTTATTGGTTCAATGGAGTTCCATTGCAAGTTAGGTATAGATTATAGAATTCAAAAGCTGCTAATTACAATAAGATTCATAGCCATAATTTCCACATCCCAAATTTATTTATCTGATAAAAAGTCCCAGATTCAATAAAGTACCAAAGAATGGATCACAACCAAGAAAACAAACAGCCATCATATACATGAAAAAGAAACTTTTTTTTAACCATAAGTATTCGACTTATTGATTGATTAATCCGAATCGGGTTTTGCAGAGGTGCAATAACCAGCTAGACCAAATGGTTGGTGGTTGAAAAAGAACATTTTTAATCCAAAAGGAACACAATTTTACTATAAAAAACCAAGATTTCCATGGAAAGAAAGGTACCTGTTGAAGTAGGTCTTTTTGCATGGCAAGAACCTTCTTGCTCTTCTCAATTGTTTCCTGAAGTGTATTCTCTGAGCTATCACCACCAAGGCCATCTGTAGAACCAGCCACTCTAACAGGCTTAAATCTCCATAGCTGCCCTTTGTTACAAAACAAAGAAACCCCCCATTTTGAACTACTCAAAACAGCTAAAGTTTTAATCTTTCTGGGCCTAAAAGTTGAAAAAACAAAAGCTTTACTTTCTCTATTTCTTTCAATCATAAATGGTGAAGAACAACTACCAATGGAAGCCATTTCCCAAGGCCAGAAACTAATTGACTCAAAAATAATAAACCAAGAAAACCCCTTTTTTTTCTTAATTGTTTAGAAATTACAACATAATTTGGGGAATGGGTGAATGGCAAATTATAGGGGGTGGAAAGGTATAGACTTTTTTACATCAAGAAAAACGAGGGGGAAAAACCATGGAAATAAACTAGATAATTTGTGGAGTTTTGTTGTTAAAGTGGGTCCCAAAAGCTTGGAAACCATGGAGGGTGAATCTAATTTAATATGTTTGTCTGAATTTCCCATTTTTTTTGAGGTTCAAATTGGCTGAGAATTTGGGAACAGAAATTGGAGAGTTTGCTTTGTTAATTGTTAGGGATCTGGTTTTGGACCATTGCTGAAAAAAATACAGATGAGAGGTAAGAGGTTGATGAAATTTTCAGTCATGGGTTTAATAATTTAGGGTAAAATACACACAAGGCCACTCAATTATATTTTTGTTACAAAAAGTCACTTTTTAAGTTACAATTTAGTTGTTTAGTTAAAATTTTATTACAAATAAATCATCCGCCATTGAAATTGAAAGGAACATTTAAGGTGGCTTGGTATAATAATCGTTTATAGTTAACTATTCTATTATTTTTTGTATTAGTTATGAGTTGTGAATGTTGTTTACATACTTTAGTTTTTGAAATTATGATCCTAATTCAAGCGATAATCATGAAATTTTATAAGTCAAATACGAATCTATATATTTTACGTAAGATGTAGGTCTATTTTTTTATTCTAATTTGATCATTTTAAGTTAATGTATTGTAGTCGTTTTGTTTATGTATCGTTTGAAATTGAAAAATACTAAAATTTAGAAGTACATAAACTAAAATCCATCGTATTAAAGTATAATATTTGGATAATTATTTGATACATTTATGGTGGAAACTTTTAGTTTTTACAATCGGCTTAATTTTAGGGTTTATGAATTCAATTTAAGGTGTATGATTTAGGGGTTTAAGTTTAGTAGTTAAGAATTTATGGATTGGGAATAGAATTTAGTGGTTAAGGTTAGAACTTAGGGTTTATAGGTTAAAACTTAAATCATCAACACATTACCCTACAACCTAAACCCCTAACCTCTAGACCCTAAATCCTAACCCTAACAACTAAATTCTAACCATTACCCCTAAATACTAAACCCCTACACCTAAACCCTACACTCTAAACTAAGTCCCTAAACTATAAAACTAAAGCGCTTGTAGAAAGTATAAGTTTTTACCGTCAATTATTAGATATAAATCTATAATGTTTAAAGGGAAAATATTTAATATAGTGACAGTAGATTTTTTTTTCCACGAGCACGTCTACTTACATTTTAAACATAAATCATAAACCTTAAACTCTGAATTTAAAAAATTAAAAATAAACTTATAAATTCTAAATTAAATTTTTAACTCTTAAAATAATCAAATTACGAAAAAGTTTACACTAATAATACATTAAATATTTTTTTCATATTTAAATCCACAACTTTGTGAATAATTGATGAATTAAGACAATTTGATTGTTTTGTCTCTCATCAATCTTTAGGACAAAAGTGATGGGGTCACCTTTCACGAGAATTTAAAACGTGGATGAAAAAGACAACGAACGTGGTACACAAACGTAAATTGTAGTTATAATAATCACCCTTAGACAATTGATTAAAATATTTTTTATAGTTTAATTGATTTGATTAAAATATTATTTAAATTATGAAATTGTAAATGAAGTAAATTGGTTAACGAGGATTGTCTCCGTCATAAATTTTATAATTCTTAATTCAGATTAATCAATCAAATGAATTAAGTTAGATTGAACATCGATAATTATAAAAAAAAATCGACATTACTGCATTATTTAATCTTGCTTGTAAAATGTTGTTGGGGTACTAAATAATTTTTCAATGTATGTATATGTAAATACATGCTCAAAATGTGAACCTTCTATTTGTTATGTGGACAATATTTGAGGTTAAAGGATAACCCTAAGATTATATTTTTGTTTCTTTTTTCATCCTAACAAAAATGAAAATGTACTAAAAGGACCATTTTTTTTGGTAGTTTTAGAGATGAAATTATCTATCATTGTAGAAGACAAATCACCTAATTCCTTTCAATTATTGTTGCTTTGCATCCAAAAATATTCTATTTTACCTATGATAATTGAACCTTGGATTGTATATGAATTATGTTTGAATAATTGGATTTTTTAATGTTTTTTTTATATATTACACAATTTATAAATAAATTTGTTCGTGAATAAAAATGAATCGAATATGTTACGCTCATTTTCGGTTTGTTTAATAAACAAACTTTAAAATCTTGTTCATATTTACTTGTTTAGCTTGATAAACGAACTTAGTGTGCATATATTCAGATATATTTAGCGAAGTAGCTTGCAAGACTGTTGATTTCGCTCGCCACTCCTTCATCACTTATTAAGCGTCTAAGAGATTCACTCTGCCTCTTAGGTGTTGACAACTCCCTTGGTCTTTTGTCGTTCAATGGAGTCTATGTTTATCCATCTGAGCAACAATGAGAGCATCTTCTACTGGCGTGATTGAGTTTTTCCTCTTTCGGGAAGAGGAGAGTCCTTTAATCTTTTTTTTAACTTTTTAATTTATTTATTGTTCGTTGTGAATATTTTTATGTTTAAATCTCTTTGTTCGACTCTCTTTCTAGTATTATATTCAAAAAAAGTTTAATTGTTTGAATCTCAAATTCTTAAAATTTTTAGTAGTATTAAATACTTGATGAAAGAACTAGCAATCAATTGCCTAGCAGAATAAGGCGTTTTATCCTTTGAGTCATATGTTTAAATCATAACGTTATAAACGGAGTAAATTAGATTAGAAAGCGTTTTAAATTAGATTAAATCATTTTCACTTTTCAATGTATATATATGTAAACACGTGCTCAAAATGTGAACCTTCTATTTGATATGTGAACAAGATTTGAGGTTAAAGGATAACCCTAAGATTATATTTTTGTTTTTTTTTCATCCTAACAAAAATGAAAATGGACTAAAAGGACCACTTTTTTAGTTTTAGAGATGAAATTATCTATCATTGTATAAGACAAATCACCTAATTCCTTTCAATTATTGTTCCTTTGCATCCAAACATATTCTATTTTACCTATGATAATTGAACCTAGGATTGTATATGAATTATGTTTGAATAATTTGATATTTTTTTATGTTTTTTATATATTACACAATTTATATATAAATTTGTTCGTGAATAAAAATAAATTAAATATGTTGTGTTCGTTTTTTGTTTCTTTAATAAACAAACTTTAAAACTGTGTTCATATTTGTTTGTTTAGCTTGATAAACGGACATAATGTGCATATATTTTAACGAATAGAAATCATTTATCCCTTTATATGTCTCACCAATAATTTTATGACACATATATAAAGCAAAAACAAATAATTTTACAATGAAAAAAATTATCAACACATGTTACTTAAAATTATTAATAGGACATATATAGAGACACAGAAAAAAAATGGACGAATTTTGTTCATATTTTAACAGTCGAACTCGAATATCCAATCCATTAAATCAATTAAACTACTTATAGTAAAGTTGAAAAATCTGAGATTATTTAATCTCGAATATTCATATTGGTGGTCAGGATGAAAAAAAGGACGTGATAAAATTTGTTGGGAAAAGTTTAACGTGTCAAAAGTGAAAGAATAATATACATTTTTCGAGATTATTTCAATCCATAAAAATTCTAAAAGAAAAAAGAAAAAAAAAAGTGACAAATTTTTGTAATTTTGAGTTAATGTGGCTCAATCCAAAACCAAACCAAATGCCATGAAATTAAAAAAAAATGACATTTATCATCTTTAGGCCTAATACAAAACTAGACCAGCCCAATTCTTGGACCAACAAGTTCAAGGTACTTCAAAAAAACGAGTCATCCAAAAATAGTTATTCAGACATGTATAATAATATATGAAAAGACGTAGAATTGAGCATGCTCAATCATTTAATATCTTTTTATTTATAAGCGAAAAGAATTTAGAGAGTGTAGACATTATAAACATTCAAAAAGAAATCTTTTCAATTAATGAAAGGTATAAAAGGTAAATTCCCATTAAATTAAAATTGTAATCTCTAAGTTTAAATTAATGATTTGGTCCAGTAAAAAAAAAGATGTTCATATTAAAAGACTCAAGTTCAATTTGTTTGTAATGTATGTGCCTTATCAAAGAATTAAAAAAATATAACAAGATACTGCTTTGTAATCACCTTAAGACTATTTAAAAGAACTAAAATAATAAAATATCAACCTAAATAATTATATTAAGAAATTAAGTGGGGGTAATATTCCTGGTATATTTCCTTATACTTCTTATGCTTTTGTCTATTAATTATTTAACTTTTATATATTATAAGAAATTAAGCTTGCATAGGGCAAGTTTACATCGTTTAAATTGGCATATATGACGTTACAAACAAAAAATTCGGCTTTGAGAAAGAAATTAAATATATAAATAAATAGATACAACGTTACTATTTACATTTTTTTTACTTTTTATGAATATATAATTGATTTTTTAATCCAAAGAACGATCTCAGTAATATAATGTGATTTGTTTTTTTATGAATTGGAAATTTCCCTAAGCTTAAATAGAAGAAAATAATATTCACGGTCTGTGTAATCTAAAGTTTAGTTTAGAGTTTACATGAGCTTGCAAATTTAGGGGTTAAAGGTTTAGTTTAAAGTTTAGGGTTTTTTTTTGTAAGATTTAAGGTTAGAGTTTAGAGATTAAAACATAGGGCTTATAATTTTAGGTTTAGACTTAAAAAAAGGGTTGTGTAAAAAAATATTTACATGAGTTGCGCATGAAAATATAACTCTTGTTTGCAGGGATGTGAAGAAGATACATATAGCTAGTGATGGAGTAAGGAATCAAGATTACGGAAGAAAGTATAATTAACCATAAAAATGAGGGGGCAAATTTCAAATGAATTGAAAATTGTGAGTCCAAATAGAGAAAAATATTATGGGTGAGCGCTTGATCGGGTCGAGGCGAGTCAAAAAATTTTAAGTCAATTAAAATTCTATTTTACAACTCAAACTTTATTTGAAATTTTTTCGAGTCGAGTTTATAAAATTTTGAGTCGAGTCAAGATGAGTCACATTTTTTCACCTTGAATCAAAAATTTCAATTTTTTCAAGTCGAGTCAAGTTTTATCCCTAAAAAATCTCATTATATATTTTAGTATAAAAAATTGAGAGACACAACCCGCAACCCTTTTGTAAACTTATTCACGCGAGCAGCGTACAACACTCATAAAAACGATTTATTAAATTATTTTATAACTTATAATGATCGTTTTGTAACAATTTGATAAGATTAATAACTTTTTATAATTTACAAAAATTTATATAGGAAAAATCATTTTTTATTCTTTATATATTTTACCCATAAATATATTTTTAAAATATGTATATATTGAAAAAGTACTTATTATAGATTAGTGTAGCTTTTACCCCACCCCTGAAAAAAGTTGAATAGACTTATTGAATATAAAAACATTATTCCATAAAAAGTAAATTGGGTCAACAAAGAAAAAGAGATTTTGTTTAGAAAAAAACTCTATTCTATTATAAAATAAAGTGATGCGAATTCAGTTGAAGAGAGAATACAAAAAATACAGAAATTTAATTTAATAAATATAAATTAAAATTGTTTGTCTTTTGACTTTATTACTTATAATGTTTCCCCCTTATAAACTTGCTAATATTATTTTATTAACATATTTGGGTCATAAATAAATACTAGTAGTACAAAAAAACATTGGCCTGGGAAATAAAAATGGAAAATAAAGAGGTCAGACAATAAAACTAGGGTAAAATACACAAATAATCACTAAACTAAACATAAATGATCTTTTTTTTCCACTAAAATTTCAAAAATTAAAAAATATCATTAAACTTATTAAATTCTCACAAAACGATCATTATACATTATAAATTAGTGATGTATTCCGATAAGTTTAGGAACCATTTGTATTAGTTTGATAAAGTTCAGTGACTATTTATAACAATTCGATAAACCCTAAAATAAATCTCTAAACCTTAATCATAAATTGAATCTATAAATTTTAAACCCTAAACTAACTCCGTAAACCCTAAACCCAATACGCTCACGAAATTTTTTGTTCATAAATAAGTAATAAAAAAAGCTTGGCATGAGAAATAAAAAAACAGAAAAAATAAATAGTTCAGACAATAAAATTATGGGTAAAGTACATAAATGGTCGCAAAACTAAGTAAACATGAATTTTCGGTCACTAAAGTTTTGAAATTTAAAAAACCATCATTAAACTTATCAAATTCTCACAAAATGATCACTACCAATTATAAATTGGTGATGAATTCGGAAATTTAAGAACCATTTTGTATTAGTTTGATAAAGTTCAGTGACCATTTTGTAAAAATTTGATAAATTTAATAATTATCATATAATTTTTGAAACTTGAGTGTCCAAAAGATCACTTTTGCTTAGCTTAGTGACCCATTTGTGTAGTTTACCCCAGAATTAAAAGAAACATATAGAAGCTTGGTGTGGTGTCTTGATTGGACAATGGTTTCTTAGAGTCTAAAAACCTTAACAACAAAGACTTTGTCAACAGCAACAGCTTCAATTCAGATGTCATCCAAAAATCCAACCGCCTCGTATTTTTGACGTGAACTTCAAGTTCAAACCTTCATTTAAACTACACAGAAACTTCATTTTCTTTCCCTTTTGTTTCACATTCATGTTTCTGGTCTGAATTTCTCTTTCCTTTGCTTTGCTTCCTTCGAATCTTTCCCCCCCACCATACACTTTCTCTTCTCTTACCTTTATTCTTCCCTTTAATCTTTCCCCAAGGTTCTTTCAGACAGAATATTTCAGGTTCTTAACTATGTATGTATGTATGTATGTATGTATGTATCAGTCTGTGCTTTTATTGATTCTTTGTTTTTTTACATGCATAGGATGTTTGCTTGCTTAGTTTCAGCTTTCTGTTTCTTTGTTCATATTTGTTGTTGTTGATGTATGTATGTATGTTTGTATGTATGCATGTATATATGTATGTATCTGGTTTGAAGTTTGATCTTTTTTTCTTCTCAGAAGGGTTTTTTCTACTTTTGTTTGTATGTTATTCTTTTGTGATGGCTGATGTATTGACCATTTCTTCTAATTTGGTTCCCTTTTTTGACATTTTTCCTGGTCTTGAATGATATTTTTGACCGGATTTCTGGCTTGAATTTGTATTTTTTATATATATTCTAATTTCTTATGTGATTAAGCAAAGAAAAAAACAGAGTTTTGGTTAAATTTCATTAATTTCTGGTGTGTGTTTTTTTTCAATCAGTGATTTTATTACATGACAAGGTAGTCTTAGACAGAGATGAAGAAATGGTTGGGAAGTGTCTTGATGGGGTCCTTCATTGTGATGTTGATATTAAGATATAATGTGATGATCAAGACCCCTTTTGTGAAGAACTCCATTCGGCGTAGTATCATCGTAAACGCGACCGATACGCGTCTTAAATGGGTTCAACAACCTGCCCTTTCTCCGGCAGTTCAAAGTCCGGAGGCCGCTACTCGAGTCGTTGTCGTGGACAAGTTGGTTTCAGGGCTGTTTGTTGATAGGAATTTGTCTACTGAAGTTCAGAGTTCTTTGTTGACATGGAATGAGATGAAGCATATAGTTAACTATAGCAAAGGGTTACCAAATGCGGTAGAGGCGGTTCGAGAAGCTCGGGTTGCATGGGAAAGTCTTATGGATGTTGTTGCCAAGACACGGCGAATCGAGTCGAATGAAAGTTCAGTTGATCATAAGGGGAAACAATGCCCCTACTTCTTAAGTAAAATGGATGATGCAGATTTTGGGGACAAAGGTTATAAGCTACGAATCCCGTGTGGCCTAATTCAAGGGTCTGCAATCACTATCATCGGCATTCCGGATGATCTTTCGGGAAGCTTCAGGATCGATTTAACAGGGGAATCAGTTCCGGACGAGCCGGACCCTCCTATTGTTTTGCATTACAATGTTCGTCTTCAAGGTGATAAGGTTACCGAGGATCCGGTAATTGTTCAGAACACATGGACTGCAGCTCATGATTGGGGCGAAGAAGAGCGGTGCCCCTCTTCAACATTAGGAAACAATAAGAAAGGTACTTCGCCGGCTCTGTGACAAAGTTATGATTCTTAGCTACATGTGTTTACCGTACTCATTTTGCTTGATATGCAGTGGATGATTTGAAACAATGCGGTGAAAAGGTCGGGAAAATCGAAAACTGGAGGCCTGCAACCAATGAATCCTCAGGCATTTCTCTATGGTCATCAAGGGTTGAAAACAGAACTCGAAGCAGGCCTTACTTTCCATTCAAGTTAGGGTATTTATCCGTCATGACACTTCGGGTGGGAGAAGAAGGATTTCATATGACCGTCGATGGAAAGCATATAACATCGTTTGCCTACCGTCAAGTACTTTCGTAACACTTAATTCTCTATATTCTTTACACCATTAAGATGCTATTTTCTAACCCCTTTTTTTTAATCTTATAGGGTTTAGAACCATGGCTTGTGAATGAAGTAAGGATATTTGGAGATATGAAGTTAACATCAGTATTAGCCAGTGGGTTACCGACATCCGAGGAATTGGAGCATATCGATGATTTGGATGCTTTGAGAGTGGTTCCTCTCAAACCACACCATCCTTTAGACCTTTTTATCGGTGTCTTTTCGACGGCAAACAACTTCAAGCGTCGGATGGCAGTTCGAAGGACTTGGATGCAGTATCCTGCAGTGAAGTCTGCAACAGTTGCGGTCCGCTTTTTCGTCGGTCTAGTATGTTCCATTAATTTGATTATCGATCTATGAATATCGTCTTTGATTACACAAGATGTATACTTAAACACTTTTTCCGTATAACACCGCAGCACAAGAACCAGATAGTGAACGAGGAACTTTGGAGCGAGATGAAAACGTACGGAGACATTCAATTGATGCCATTTGTAGATTACTATGATCTTATAACATGGAAGACTGTAGCAATCTGCATTTTTGGGGTAAGTTTTTGTGTCTTAAAAAGTTAAAACAATAAAAAGTAAAAACCTGTTTTACTCATGGGCTTTCCTTTAATAGACCGAGGTTGTTTCGGCCAACTATGTGATGAAAACCGACGATGACGCTTTTGTTCGAATCGACGAAGTGTTGGCTACTATAAGCAAAGAAAATGTGAGGAATGGGCTGCTTTATGGTCTCATAAACTATGATGCTCAGCCTCATAGGAATGCTGATAGTAAATGGTATATCAGTCCTGAGGTAATTTTTATCTGCAGAATCGTATTCGTCTTTTGCTATTCGGATTCGGGTGTGAATCTAAACTGCTCTTGTGTTTTTTCTTATATGAAGGAATATCCTGAAAGGACATACCCTCCTTGGGCACATGGCCCTGGTTACGCGGTCTCGAACGACATAGCTAAAGCTGTCTATACAAAGCACAAAGAAGGCTCTTTACGAGTAAGTTTCATCCCGAAACCGATATATGTGCATGTGTGTATGTATGTATTCATAAATGGTTGTTCATGCAAACAGATGATTAAACTGGAGGATGTAGCAATGGGGATATGGATATCAGAGATGAAAAAGGAAGGATTGAAAGTGAATTACATGAACGAAAAGCGGGTTTACAACGAAGGCTGCAATGATGGTTTTGTTGTAGCTCATTATCAAAGCCCCAGAGAGATGCTTTGCTTATGGCAGAAGTTGAAGGATGAGGGTGTTGCTAAATGCTGCAACTGATAAAACCGGATTAGGATGCGAGTTTCGGGTACGGATATATTCGATTTTTTCCGAAAGGTTTTCATGTATCTAAAGTGTTAGTATATTCTTATACCAAATTACCAATATGGTAACATAATTTTGTTTTAGGACATTCAAAATTATTGGCATTCATAAATTGCCAATTATGTCTACAAGAGATGTGTAAGTACCAAATATAGCCACAATAACACCCATTACAATGATGAAGCTTAAAGCAACCATTTCACCATTGAATCTCTGATAACTCCCTGAAATCTTCAAGTAACATGCGCACGGGAGTATGACCGAGGCAGTGATGCTTAAAAATGCGCCGACCAGGGACATGAGGGAACCGAAAAACGGGACCACCAGAGCCACCAACACGGTGCTGATCACCACGGTTGTCCCGATCAAGTGGTGGAGGAACCGCTTGTTGCAGTGATACGGAAACCGGGCTTTAGTAGCATTGATGATCGGTGTAACCATCAATGCATACTTAGATATGGGGTTCACCAATGTGGTGTAAATTGCAATTCTTGAGCTCAGCTTGTTAGTAGGAAGGTTCAATGTTATCTGTGACTGAACATCTGATCCGAACATTAAGTACCCGAAAATCGCCATCGATGCGTAACATAAGGTGCACAAGACAAAGCATACAACCATAACCTGTAAAAAAAGTACTCGTGTAAGATACGTATCCACTCTGAGTCCGAGTAACATAGATCGCAACACAATCGAATACAGAAAGTGAGTACTTACATTGGAGAAGTGATGCCTTTTCTGCATTGAAGTGTAAAGGGTAGGGAAAACTGGATGTGCACAATAACAGAAGGCAAACAAACTGACAGCAGTTGGGATTCCATCCCAATTCACCAACTCTCCCTTTTGTCGAAACCCGATTCCATCGACTGCACCGATCCATAAAACCGAACCAATGATGATCAAAGAAGCTAAGACCCCAGATGCAGAGATGTAAGAAAGAAGGCTCAAGTTATTAAACCAGACGGTAGGCAGGATTATGAGAGCAACAATCATGATGAATCCTTGTTTCCCACCAATGGTTAGCCCCGCGAATTCGAAGTGCTCGACATCGGGTAGCAGAGTCTGCAGGTTATCTCCTTCGAGAATGAGAAATCCTGTGGCGACCAAGTAGAGCTCTACGTGCATTAAAACCGATACTACCAGTCTCCCTTTCTTCCCAAATGCTCGACAGCCGATGTCGGGATAAGTTTTGATTCCGGAACCGGAATCCATGCATCTTTGAATCAATAAAGCCGAGTAGAATGTTGCAGTGGCAATGGCGAAAAGAAGAACCAAGCTCATCCATCCTCCTGATGCAACTGCATATGGGGTTGATAAAATCCCAACTCCTGCAAACAGATAATTAGAAACAAGAATTGTATGTATGTGTATATGTACATGCATATGTGTATATATATATACCTGATAAAGCATTGAGTCCATTGAAACAAGTCTTGGAAAAAGAGGTGGCCGTGCCTGGTCTGAAATTAACATCATCACCATGATTTGCAGGTTCTTCTAAATCATTTAATTTGGTTTGGTTTTGGTCAAGAAGCAAAGGGACGTTAAGATCAAGTGAAGATCCGCCATTTTTATGCTCATTTCCCATTGATTTGCAGATGTTGGAAAGATGTAGGAAAATCCCAGAAACTGTAAGAATTGGATGAAGCAACTTTAGTGGCCAAAACACAATTTATAAGCAACAATTTTCCTCACAGCTGCAGACATTGTTTTACCATCAAAATCAAACGCGCCTTTGATTTCCCACGTTTTACAGACACCACAAACATAAAGTTCATCGTACAAGTAGTGTCAGATTTGTCCATTTTCAAGCCCCACAAACATATGTCACAGTGTATAACTCAGGCGGTAAACCCTTTTTTTTTGTTTTATTATTGAGGGTGGGGTACGAGGTGTTAATGCCACTTAATTATTGTAATAGTGAAATATTTCACACTTTTTCTTGTCTTAAACCTTCGCATGTATTTAGAATACTTAAATTTCGAATGATTATTATGATAGTAAAATTTAAAGAGAAAATATTTCATGCATCGGTGTTTGTGTTAGGTCACGGTATATTTCATGATGTAAGAAAAAAATAATTGTTTATCATTTTCAGAGATTCATGTACGAGGAACGAATCGAGGTAAATAAAAATAAAAATTACCTATTTAAAATCTAGAATCTTGGATTTGGAGAAGACACAAATCCACTCACGATTGCATACCGCAACAATAACACTCTAACATTTACTCAGTTCACTTAATCGAGAAGAACAAATAACTCTCTAACCTATTTAGAAGATTTGCGCAAAAAAACATTAATGATTGCTGAACCTCTCATACCTTTATGTAGTATTTGTAATCTCAATTTAACTCGTATTAGGATTACAATATATATATATATATAATTCCATTTCGACTCATATTAGGATTATAATATATACTATTAATTTATGTAATCTCAATTCAATTTATTTTAAAATTTCAATAGATATATTAACTTAAATCATATTTTATATATATTAAAAGTAATTAGAGTAATTATTCTCTTTTAATGTTTATCATATATATAAATATTAATTTAACTATGTTCGTGTACAATAAATATGTACATATAATTCGTTTAATATATGTTCATTTCAATCAAAAGACGTGACATTGTAATTTTTTGTAACATTAGTAGTAAATATTAAAACAATTTTAATATTACAAACAATGAGTGACATCTAGCAATGTATTATTGTCACCTCATTTATAGTCAAGAAGTCATGATTCGATATAACCTCTTTGTACTCTTGTTCATGTATTATATCCTTTTGACCTTTGTATCTAGATTGGACACAAGTCATAGAACAATTATATTTGTATAATTCATCTAATATTTTTTGATATCTTGAGTAAACTATTATAAACGCATAATTTAAGATGTCTCCTATTAACTTATTCGAGCATGATCATGCGTTTGGCCTTAGAAATTACTCTTATTTTGTAGGAGAGACAAATCTTATATTAATCAACCATATCCTACTACATAAATAGCATGTCCAGTATTAGTCTTTATAGTGAAATTTGTTACAACAAATGTTTAACTGTATCAAAATATACAACTCACAATGTTGAAATAATGATGATCTCTAATTTGAAGATCATACATGTAGTTATCATTATGAACAATATTATTACTGCGACATAATAATTTTAGAAACATGCTCATTATGGGTGATAATGAGCCTGACCGGCTCGCAAGCTACTCGGGCTCGACTCGGTCAAAACTCGGCTCGAGACCTTAACAAGCCGAGTTGAGCCAACCCAAGTTTGACTTGAAAAGCTCGTGAACATGCTCGAAATATATATATATATATATATATATATATATATATATATATATATATATATATATACATATACAATCATATGTTTCAGTGTTGTTAACTTGTTATCATGGTTAAATAGTTTAAATCTCCTTTTCCTTGAGGAGTTGTATAATTTAAAAAATGCACTAGAGTTACTTGTGTACTTCAAAAATAAATATTATCTTTTTCCAAATAGGTTTATACATGTTATTTTTCAAAACTTCAATAAAGATATTTAAAAGTAATTTGAGGAAAGCAACAAGCCGAGCTCGAGCTCGAGTTCAAACTGTCCAATTCGAGTTCGAGTCTAAAATTTCGAACTTGACGGTAGGCTCGGCTCGTTATCATCTCTTAATATTCATAAGGGATTAGTTCAGTTTATCGTTCTTTAACATATAAGTATATATTAATTTTGACATTTCCATATCAATAGCAACAGTTTGCTTTCCCACGTTTAATGGACCACAAACATAAATTAATTGTACAAGGAATGACTTTTCCTTTTTCAAGCCCTACAAACATACAACACACTATAATTAAGGTGGGGAACCATTTGTTTTTTTTTGTTTGTTTTATATATTTTTTGTTTGTTTTATATATATATATATTGATAAAATGTATTTTATTATAAAAAGAGCAGCGAGCTGCTTTAAAAAGAATAACGGGGTGTTAGTACTTAATACTTATGATAGTAAGATGATCTACACCATTTCATTTGAAACTTGACATGTCATACAGACTTTTGAAAGTCGTCAAAAAATTTCGACGAATTTAAATCAGTTTTTCTTTGACAGCACTATTTATATCCAATTAAGGGAAGGAAAGTCTTTATCCCTTCCCAACAGTTTCATTTTTCAAAAAAAAAAAAAAAATTTAGAATTTATAATAATTTTTTATATATTGTTTAAACAACCATGTTTCGTGAAATAAAAATTTAATCATTCATACGATAAAAATCCTGAAAACATTATCTCATAAAAAATCCCTATCATGTTTCCCATGGTCAATTAAATAAGGAAGTTTGACATGTTTTCATAGTATATTTTGGGTTAAACTCCCACTTGTCATCTAACATCAAATCATTCTCTATTTTTTTATATTTTTATTACGCTTAATAGGTAAATAGGTGCCCAAATTATTTTTTAGGCTAAATAAGTGCTAAAGTTTCATTCCGTGACCCATTTAAGGTTCTCTGTTACAGGACACATGTTATCTCTTGAAAATTTTAAAATTATATTAAAATAAATAAAACAAAATAAAAATATATGCTAAAATTTTTAAATATTTCCAAAATAGTCCCTAATTCTTTAAACCCCAAATTCGACCACTCCCGCTGGCGTTAGCCGCATTGCCAGCGACGGAATGAGGCGCCATCCCCTCACCGAATAATCCACGCGTCGTTCGTCGCCCCTGATGCCGTCGTTCATTGCGAAACGTTTGAAGGAATCATTCGACAATTTCGACGATTCGTACGGCGTCGATTGATTTTCGGCGACAATATGGTGGGGGAAATGGTTGTGATAGTCCGGCGATCGATGTGGTGGGCGGCGACGTGGTAATCGACGGCATAATCGGTCTAAATGGGGATTTAGATTTTGGGGAGTTAGGGATTTTGGAATTTGGGGGTTGTTCTGTGAAATATGTAAAACTTAGAGATGACACATGTCCTTTGAAAGTAAAAATTAACAGAGAACTTTAAATGAGTCACGAAATGAAATTTTAGACACCTATTTGACCCGAAAAATAGTTTGGGCACATAACTGGAAATAAAGTATAGTTTGGACACCTATTTGACGGTTAACCCTTTCTTTTACATTATGCATCTATCACTATAAGAAATCTAATAAAAAAGTGTTGTTCATCTTCAAAGATTTAAATTTGAGTAGTTTTGTATGTAACACTCCTAAATTAATAAGCTCGTTAAAGATAGGAAAAAGGAAAAAAGTATAAAAAAATAAGGTTTGCTTCTATAAGGAGTAGAACCCGTGACTTAGGCTTGGTAAGTTTAAGATTAAACCAATTAAGCCAAGGCTTTCTTTTGTTTTCCGTCCTATTCCACATGATCTTAAATCAGTGTTATTGAATATCCGAAATTAAAATAATAAAGAAATAAAAATATCCTACCTAACCCTTATTGATCATTTATTTTCGATCTACCCCAAAAGACCCAAATTTGCTGACCCTTCATCTCCCCTGAACCCAACTCCAACCACCCTTTTTCTTTCCGTCACCACCGTGTCGTAGTCGTCACCATCGTTAACAAAGTGATTGGTGTTCCTCAGGCCAAGCTGAGAAAAACCCTGCCTGTTGATCGACCGTCCGCCGTCGTTTGAACCGTCATCGGGGCTACGTCGTTTCTGATTCCTCTCTTCCATTTTGAGGGTAAGTTTGGTAAGTTTTCAATTGGATTTTGGGTTTTTCTATACTTGGGTTGAGTAAATGGCATTTTTAGCAAAGTCCGGTGGTGTTTTCGACTCATTTAGGCTGTGTGTGAGCTTTAGGCGCCGTCTTGGGCGATTTTCGGCCGCCTAGGACGGTGGATTTTGAACTGGCCTGTTTTAATCCAAGCCTAAAACCCGAACTCGACCTGAGTTGACTCGAACCTGACACGAGTTTGATCGGTTGACTGAGTCAACTCACCTGAGTCAACCCAATTGACTGATGACATCAACATGACAACATTGTTGACTTTGGTTGATGACATCAGCATTGACTTTGGTTGCTGACGTTAGTGTTGACTTTGACCTGAAAAATCAACTTTTACAAAAACCCTTATTTTATGTTGTTCGACATCTTGAATCCGTTTTTGAAGTCCATTTCGTAAAATTCTAGCTTGAATACCTCCGAGTCAAACTGTGAACTTGAGAGTGCATGAGTTTAAGTATTAAGTTTAAGAGCAATGTGGATGAGGACTAATTAAGGGTATTATTTACTTGAAGGTATCCATGTATCTTCGTATCCGAGATGTCGAGGGACGTCGAATTTAGGTTCGAGAGTGTTCGAAGGGCGTTTCAAGGGTCGACCGATATAGCAAGAATTCAAGGTAATACATTACTACCCCTTGTGTGCTTTTTGAACATGTTGGTATTCGGTTAATGCACTCATACGTATGGTGAAGTCAAAGTCATATTCGATTGAGAAGGCTAATAATTTGGAAAGATTTGGAGTTTTATAAATAATTAATAAGACAGTTAATCGTCACACCCGATATAGTGTTAAAGAAGTCAAAGTCATAAATATTAGATATGAAATTACGAGAATGCCCTTGAGGTATAAAAATGACTTAAATACCTCCCCAACAAAGGAAATGACTGAGAATTTCACATTTTATCTAGTAAAATGATTACTTTATCTAAAATCCATGTTCTATTGGGAAAAACTTTGGTATCAATATGCAAATATGTATGATAACAAACCACTTGGGTTATTCAAACTCTAGACAAACTCCTGAAGATAAATTTACTGAAAATTTTACGTATTCCTGAACAAATCTAAATGACAGTAGAGAATGGATTGATTGAGAGGATTGAAATGACCGAAATAACCTCAGGCATTGAAATTACAAATTAACCGGAATGATGGATAAATCCTCGAGAATTGAAATGAATTAATTGTTTGGAAATATCAAAAGTACTTGAATAACTGAAACACCCTTGGCTATCGAAGTGTCCGAAATACCCTCAAATACTAAAATGATTGAAAACACCTCTAAGACTTGGTATAAGAAATATCAATAAAGCTAAATGAGTGTTATGGCTACAAAAGTCAGATTGCATGACTCGTAATTGTTGGTCACTTATAATGCTAAAGTAATATTGAAAGAATAGTATATGAAGGAGGTATGTTCGATTTATTTGGGGAAAGTACATTGTTAATTATAAGAATAACCTATTATTTTTAAAAGGTACATTCGGTGTTACGAATTGAGTTTGTGTGATATGTACATGTCCGAATACTTGGTAAGTGCCACGATAATAGGAAATGTTCAGTATTAGTGGATTTGGAGGATGGATAAGCAATTATAAGTCTTGGAAGCAAATGTCTTAATGTCCCTACGTGATGTAAAGCATGATTCATGTACGACAGTTACTCATGATATTGCTATAGTACATGGAAAATATCATATAGATACATGTTCGATTTCTCGTAACATGTATAGTAATTAATTAGTGAAGACGGTGTACTTTGTCATACATTATAGTCGGTTATGAGAAATGAATACTTAAGTTGTACCTATCCGGTTGAATGATAAACACTATAATGAGGGGTTTTGATTATTACAAAGGGGTTGGAAACTTGATGAGCCACTAGAATTGCAAAGTTCAGTAGATCATTGTTTATGCCTTGTTGGTTTAAATGACCAAATTGGTCATGAATGTTAAAATAACCAGAATACCCATATAAGAAAAATAGATTGGAACACTCTTGATATGTTTAAGTCCCTAAATGAGTTTGATATATCTAAAACCTTTATTGATCTTGATCTTCTAAGAATCTCGAAATATATCCTAATACACTTGAATTCCTTCATAATCAAGATATATCATAGATTTAGAATGCCTTTGAAGTATAACTCTTGAAAACCTAGAGAAGTCAATATTTACCGGATTCCTTTGAATAAGGTTCTTAAATTTTAAAATTGGACTAGAAGGGACTACAGTTTAAGGTTTTTCTTCTAATTTTAATAAGGACATCAAAGTGATAATTTGGAATCATCCAGTGTGTTTTAAATATACTTGAAAAAATCTTCCTAACTGGAATCGAAGTTTATCTATTCTGTTTCTAGTGATCAAGTTATCTGAAGCAAAAATATGAATTATAGTTGCTAATATTTTAAATCAGTATACTCAATTCATGGGTCTTGGTATTCCAGTTCCACTGATTACCCATATGCATGTATCCTAAATTTCTGACATACTGCTGCTAATTACTGAGATGATTGTTATCGTTCAAAATTGTATTACTGGGTACTAGATATTGATTTATGATTGTAGGCTCAACCATGATCAAGCTGGTAAGCCTGCCCATATTCGGCTCCTATGCTTTGGGTAGGGTCCACCCGTATTAGGTTCCTAACTTTGGCTAGGGTAATTCTGCTTGTATTAGGTTCCTACCTTCGACTAGGGTAATTCCGCCCAGACTTAAGGTATTTATTCCTTTAGGATGATACCTACGCCCAATAGGCCTATGTTAATGCCTTTATAGGTGCAGCTCAGAATTGCATTTTGGGGTACAGTTGAAGTGTAGATAATAGTTTAAAATGATCCGTAATTGGAAAATGTTACCCAGAACACCATGCTAGTTTATGCTCTATCGTATACTCGTTTTACCTTATGCATGCATGTACTTACAACATCATTTGGTAGTTATGTATTATTGAGCTTTCCCAAGCTCATGTTGTTTTACAATCGCAGGTTAGATGAAATCTGTCTTGGTAAGGTGACTGACATCAGTGCTTGGAGTTCTCTCGGCATTGCTTTTGGAGTGCGGTACCAGCATAGTTAGTGGGCATGTATGACGTGTATTGTTTTATACTAGTGTCTGTGATATGCTTTCTGAACTAATGTTCTATGTTTACATGATTTTTTGAAATGATATTTTATACAGAACTTTGTTTTACGGTTTTAATGTATTTTATACGGGTTTTACCGTGGGTCGCTCTTGTGACCCTAATGTGACTTCCTATGATCCATGGTAACACATAGGCGGGTCTAAGGGATAACATTTAGTGGTATTAGAGCTTATAGTTGCGTCTTTTTGGATAGATCGGTCAATCATCTGTCATAGGATTTCTAGTTTGTGTATGCCCCTAGATCTTAACCGTACTCCTTCGAGACAGAACTCCAATGTTGAATCCCTTTCCTTGAAATAAGTGTTTCTAAGTATTTTGTTGATATCGCTCAAATTGAGTTGTCTAGGAATGTTCTTAACTTTCGTCTGTCTTACGGATTCACATGATGGAATTGAAATTTGGATAAAGTACATGAAATAATTGGTGCTTGTGAAACTGAAGATTTAATTCAGATTGGGTATAATGTTTGATTATGTGAGGTAACTGATATAAAATTTCATGTAAGGATATTCAATGATAATGATTATGTTTGTGAATGTTCAGATGGAAATTGGATAAAATTATTATGAATTTAAAAGAAAGGTGTTCGAGAGCGTAGCGGAAGTGTAATTTTGTGGTGACTTTGTTATACACGAAAGGAAGTAGTTGCCTGAATATTACACTAAGGGTAAGTAATATCCGTTCAAAGCCTTAATTATGTTTAATTGGCTTAAAGAAAGACTTCTTTCTTTGAAAATGAAGCATGGTGTATTCTTATATATCGTCTGGATTTCAAGTACAATTTTTCATCTATTAATTGATGGTCAACCTAGAAGAGTAATGCCTATTCTAGAAGATATACTTCATGGTCGTATGATTGACTTATATGGTATTTGGGAAGGTTTCTTATCTTTTCTTGATACCAACTATAATAAAAGTTACAACACAAGTGTTTGTTTAGTATCGTATGAAGTTTGATATGGATTTAAATATTGTATTCTAATTAGTTGGTCTGAGATGTATGATGGGATGACTTTAGGTTCGAAGACAGTTCGATTGACTAAGGACACTACTAGATTGATATGTTAATCGTCTGAGAGTCTCGAGAAATTAGGACACTCTAATGGATAAGTTTCAATACAAGAAGGGATGAAAGAGTAGTTTCTATTTTTTTGACTCAGGAAAATTTCGAGGACGAAATTTCTTTTTAGGGGATAGTTGTAACACCCTTAAATTAATAAGCTCGTTAAAGATAGGAAAAAAGGAAAAAGTGTTAAAAAAATAGGGTTTGCTTTCATGGGGAATAAAACATGTGACCTAGGCTTGGTAAGTCCAAGCTTTAACCAATTGAGGTAAGGTTTTTTTTTTGTTTTTCAACTTATTTAACATGGTTTTAAATCAGTGCTATTAGATATCCGAAATTAAAATAATAAACAAATAAAATATCCTACCTAACCCTTATTGATCATTTATTTTCAATCTACCCCCAAAAGACCCAAATCTACCTAACCCTTCTCTATCTCCTCTAAACCCAACTCCAACCACCCTTCTGTTTACCGTCACCACCGTGTTGTAGTCGTCACTATCGTTATTAGAGTGATCGGCGTTTTGTCCCGATTAAAACCATGACCACCACTCCTCTTAGTTCCCTTTCGTGCGCCGTGGAAGGCAGCCAAAAGGTTCGACCGTGACCCAAACCCTTGTTGACCGTGTGTTCTGACATTTTTGGTACCGTTCAAAGTTTTTTTCATCGCACCGTCGCCACGTGGGTGTTCCTTAGGCCAAGCTGAGAAAAACTCTGCTTGTTGATCGACTGTCTAGCGTCGTTTGAACCGTTGTTGGGGCTAGTAGAGCGTCTAGGTGTTCTCCATTTATGAGCGCAAGTGCACACTCTTGTCAAGTTATAGTATAAAAGATATCATCTCCCACAGGGATTGGAACAACTCCTATGAATGGTTTCCTGCACAAAGATTTAGTAAATGCGCCATTAAAACTCATGATGTAGAAATATAAAAACAAAAGTAAAAATAAGGGTTATCTTCACCAGTGGTCCCTTTTGTTTAGGGTGTGTTTTATTTTGGTCACCAAAATTAAAAAATGTGTATTCTGGTCCCTAACGTTACGAAACGTTTATATTTAAGTCACCCAACCGTTAGTCTCTGTTACTTTGCTAACGGGTGGCTGACATGGCTCGTTAAAAAAATAAAAAAACCCACGTGTCTCTGCCCTCTCCAAAGTCCAAACCATCATCTTCTCAAACCCATGTCAGCCATGGATGTAAGTCTCTCTCTTCAAATATATATATACACGTTACTGATAGAGAGGGATTCCCAAACCTTTTGGAAAACCTGTTACAGAGATGAACGGGAGGCGAGCAATTGCGGTGATCTTTGCTCCAGCGAGACAGGGAATCAACTCGCTGAGTCATGACCCGAGTCAGTTTCAGCAAATGAGAGGGATAAGGGTGCAGGTAAGGAACGAGAACTTGTAGCACGCGTTGACGGTGATGCAGCGGGTGATGCAATCCAGCAGAATTGAACGGCTCATAAAGCAGGAACAAACTCATCATTTGAAGAATTCTGAGAAGCGGATTTTGACTCGCAAGAATTTGGAGCGTAAGACCCGATCGCAGGACCACGCTCGCAAGCTTCAAATGATCCTCGTCAAGAAAGGGGAATTTATTTAGACATGTGCACATCTCCTTTGAAGCTACCACTCTCCACATATTTCTTCACTCCTGGGGTGGTATAAACACTGTCAAGATCCCCCACAATGAACTTCACTGGTACTTTCACTTGTGTACCACTCCATGCTGCTGTCAACTCCCAGTTTCTGCAACATGACAGATAGAAATTAGACTGAAATTCACAAGACTATAATTCGAATCGTTTTTTCAGGTAAAGAACATACAAATCAAAAGCTCTGTAGTAGTTTAAAGCGCCAGAGAAGCCTTTTTGATTGAACTTGTTGGTGTAGTAACTAAGGTCTTCTTTAGAGAACCATGCTGGTAAGGTAACTGAGGTATCTGGTTTGATACCAAAAGGATTGTCTTTAGGCAAGCATGGTGGACCTGGTTTCCGAGTTGAAATGATCGTCTTTAGCACGTTTGGAGTTTCGTAATGAGCTATCTCTGCTTCGATTTTTCCAGGTTCCTGCAATAAAGTTTGGATGAAGTCGTCTTTGTGTTCGTTATTTGGACTAACTAATAACATTATAAGACAAGAGGGACTTGAAATCTGCAAATATAGTAATCATCTCCAAAGAAAAGCCTCTTGTTCTCAACAGGCTTCATTGGTTTCCTCGGCATGAACGGGACGCTGAGGCACACGAATGCCTTGACTCGATCGGGACGGAACAAGCAAAGGTACCATCCGATGATGGCACCCCAATCATGAGCCACCAAGAACACTTGGTCCACACCAAGAGAGTTGACGAGTACAACGAGGTCACCTACAATGTGCATGCACGAGTAGCTGGCTATCGACGGGGGAGACTCGGTGTCGCCATAGCCGCGGAGATCCGGTGCAACGGTGCGGTACCCGAGTGAGCTGAGAGCAAGAATCTGGTGCCTCCAAGTGTACCAGAGTTCGGGGAAGCCATGAAGGAAGAGGATGATCGGTCCTTGCCCTTTTTCGGCTACGTGCATCGTTTAGATTGTGGCAAAGTTTTGATTTTAGATTGTGGTGGTTTTTTTAACAAGCCATGTCAGCCATGTCCTAAACACGTGAGTTTTTTTATTTTTTTTAACGAGCCATGTCAGCCACCCGTTAGCCAAGTAACGGAGACTAACGGTTAGGTGACTAAAATATAAACGTTTTGTAACGTTAGGGACCAGAATACACGTTTTTGAATTTTGGTGACCAAAATAAAACACACCCTAAACAAAAGGGACCACTGGTGAAGATAACCCTAAAAATAAAGATAGTGATGAGAGAGATGATAGGGAGAGATTTGGGCGATAAGCTGGGTAAGACTGGTGCAGCTCAGCAGCGTGTGGGCTGCATTGTCAAGTATGAGTATGTTTTACGTTGCCAAGAGATGCTGCCTCGGCGGGTATGGTGGGTGGCAAACTACGACCCTGTCACGCGGACGCAGCAGGTCACTGCCACTACATGGGTGTGAACTGTCTCGGCAGGTGGAACGGAAAGAAGTCTTGGTGGCTCATCTGGCAGACATTCTAAGTTTGGCAGGATAGTTGACAGTGATCCCTCCTATTTCTAGGTTGGGATGCTCGAGATGCTAACTTGAGGACTAGTGTGGAACCAAATTAGTCAACCCGGTTGGTACTCCCTTTTAGTCGCTGAAACTTGTAGACTAGTGTGGAACCAAGTTAGTCACTCCCTTGTGAATTGTGATCGTGCTTAACCATTTCATGAGCCTTGCACTTTCGTGCTCGACAAATGGATTTTCTTTTCAATTGACTGGTGTAAACTAATTGAATGAACAAGGAGCATGGATTAAGCACACTTAGAATTTTATTGAAAACAATTCAAAACTATACAAGTGTTCCCCTCAAACTACTTTACATACACGCGCCTAAACCCTAGGAGAGTTGGGTCGCGACCCCCAACACTCCAACCTATCTAGCTATCTCCCCATATATACTTTCGTCAACAGATGCCTCTCCGACATGCCCCTATACCCTTACATGCATTGGGTATATATAGGGCTCGTGACCTAAATTTGAGTCCTCTTTGAAGTAGGAGTTCTAAAAGTAAGTTACATTAAATATAGACTCTTTTATACTTTAAATACAGACTCTTTGGACGTTGCCTTCTACCATAAGTAAGGATAAGTGCTACCGGCCGCTGCAGGCTTCAAGAAATTGCAAGACTGGGCTCATGACCTATCTAGCTATCTTGAATCAGTTCTACCGGCCACTGCAGGCTTTAGGAAATTGCAAGACTGGGCTCATTGGGCTGAGGAAATTGTCCTCTTGAAATCGCAACCCATCTTGGATAAGTCGGTGTAACTCCTGCCCGGGCAGCACTTGGCGGCATTGCTGCTTCGGCAGCGTCCTTGGCGGCATTGCTGCTTCGGCAGCGTCCTTGGCGGCATTGCTGCTTCGGCAGCGTCCTTGGCGACATCTTGAGCTGCTTCAATATAGCTTTTTTAATTCCAGCTTTCTTGTTTGGTCATGTTCTTTCCTCTCCTCTCCTATCTATAACACCTGAAAATACAAACTAAACTAAAACAATAATTTTTCTCAACCAAACATAAAATATTCAATAAAAGTATGGTATAAGAGAAGATATTGTTATAATGCATGCAATGCACCTAAATATGCCTAAATGAGCTTAAAGACAGCGATAATAAGGGCAAGAGTGTGTATAAAATATAGAACTCATGAACACTCTACAGGGCTACGTCGTTTTCGGTTCCTCTCTTTCGTTTCGGGGGTAAGTTTGGTAAGTTTTCAACTGGATTTTGGGTTTTTACATACTTGGGTTGAGTTAATGGCGTTTTTAGCAACGTCTTGTGGTATTTCCGGCCGATTTAGGTCGCGCGTGAGCTTTACGCACCGTCCGGGGTGATTTCTGGCATCTCTAGACGGTGGCTTTTGAACTAGTCTGGCCAAAACCAACCTAACCTAGACCGAACCGAACTGAGCCTTTTGAACCGGCCCAAAATCCAACCAAATCGGCATGTTTTGATCCAAGCCCAAAACCCGAATTGAACCCGACACGAGTTGACCCGAACCCAACCCGAGTTGACCTAAACTTGACCCGAGTTTGACCGTTAACTGAGTCAACTTAGTGAGTCAACTCGCTCAAGTTAACTCGCTCGAGTCAACTTAGTGAGTTAACTCGCATGAGTCAATCCAGTTGACTGATGACATCAGCGTTGACTTTGGCCGATGATGTCAGCACTGACTTTGGTTGCTAACGTCAGCGTTGACTTTGACCTGAAAAGTTAACTTTTTACGAAAACCCTTATTTTATGTTTTTCGACATCCTGAGTTCGTTTTTGAAGTCCATTTCGTGAAATTCCAGCTTGAAAGCCTCCGAATCTAACCGTGAACTTGAGAGTGCATGAGTTTAAGTATTAAGTTTAAGAGCAATGTGGATGAGGACTAATTAAGGGTATTGTTTAATTGAAGGTATCCATGTATCTTCGTATCCAAGATGTTGAGGGACGTTGATTTCAGGTTCGAGTGTGCTCGAAGGGTGTTTCAATGGTCAACCGATATAGCAAGGATTCAAGGTAATACAATACTACCCCTTGTGTGCTTTTTGAACATGTTGGTAGTTTGTTAATGTATGCATACTTACGGTGAAGTATAGTGTTAATTCCACTTAAGTCGAATTAGATACGAAATATATGTATAATAATTCAGACAAGATTGACATATTTGATTGAGAAGGGTAATAATTTGGAAAGATCTGGAGTTCTATAAATAATTAATAAGACAGTTAATTGTCGAACCCGATATAGTGTTGAAGGAGTCAAATTCATAAATATTAGATATGAAATTACAAGAATGTCCTTAAGGTATACAAATGACTTAAATACCCCCCAACAAAGGAAATGACCGAGAATTTCACACTTTATCTGGTAAAATGATTACTTTATCTGGAATCTATGTTCCATTGAGAAAGACTTTGGTATCAAGTTACAAATATGGATGATAACAAACCACTTGGATTATTCGAACTCTGGACAAACACCTGAAGATAAATTTATTGAAAGTTTTACGTATTCCAGAACAAATCTAAATGACGGTAAAGAATGGATTTATTGAGAGGATTGGAACGACTGAAATAACCTTAGGCGCTGAAATGACAAATTAACTGAAATGATGGATAGATTCTCGAGAATTGAAATGAATGAATTGTTTGGAAATACCGAAAGTACTTGAATAACTGAAACACCCTTGGCTATCGAAGTGTCCGAAATACCCTCAAATACTAAAATGACTTAAAACACCTCTAAGACTTGGTATAAGAAATATCAATAAAGCTAAACGAGTGTTACGGCTCCAAAAGTCAGATTGCACGACTCGTAGTTGTTGGTCACTTCTAATGCTAAGGTAATATTGAAATAATATTGTATGAAGGAGGTATGTTCGATTTATTTGGGGAAAGTACATTGTTAATTATAAGAACAACCTATTATTTTTAAAAGGTACATTCGATGTTAAGGATTGAGTTCGTGTGATATGTACCTGTCCGAATACTTGGTAAGTACCACGATAATGTGAACTGTTCAATCTTAGTGGACTTTGATGATGGATAAGCAGTTATAAGTCTTTGATGAAAATGTCTTAATGTCCCTATGTGATGTAAAGCATGATTCATGTATGACAATCACTCATGATATTGCTATAGTACATGTAAATACCGTATGGATACATGTTCGATTTCTCGTAACATGTCTAATGATTTATTTGGTGAAGATGATCTAATTTGTCATACATTGTAGTCGGTTATGAAAAACGAATACTTAAGGTGTACCTATCCGGTTGAATGGTAAACACTATAATGAGGGGTTCTGATTAGTACAAAGGGGCTTGGAAACCTGATGAGCAACTAGAATTGTAGAGTTCAGTAGATCACTATTTATGTCTTGTTGGTTTAAATTACCAAATTGCTCAAGAATGTTAAAATAACCAGAATACCCTTATAAGAAAAATAAATTGGAACATTATCTATTCTGTTTCTAGTGATCAAGTTATCTGAAGCAAAAATATGAATTATAGTTGATGATATTTGATATTAGTATACTCGATTCATGGGTCTTGATATTCCAGTTCCATTGATTACCCATCTGCTTGTTTCCTAAATTTATGATATATTGCTTCTAATTACTGCTAATTACTGAGATGACTGTTATCGTTCAAAATTATATTACTGGGTACTGGATATTGATTTAAGATTGTAGGCTCGGCCCTGATCAAGCTGGTAAGCCCGCCCATATTTGGCTCCTACGCGTCGGCTAGGGTCCGCCTGTATTCGGCTCCTACGCTTTGGCTAGGGTCCACCCGTATTAGGTTCCTAGCTTCGAATAGGGTAATTTCGCCCGGACCTAAGGTATTCTCTTAGGATGGTACCTACGCCCAATGGGCCTAGGTTAATGCCTTTATAGGTGTAGCTCAGAATTGCATTTTGGGTACATTTGAAGTGTAGATAAGAATTTAAAATGAACCGTAATTGGAACTTGTTACCCGGAACACCATGATAGTTTATTGTCTACTGTATACCTGCTTTACCTTATACATGCATGTACTTACAACATCATTTGGTAGTTATGTATTGTTGAGCTTTCCTAAGTTCATGTTATTTTACATTCGCAGGTTAGATGAAATCGTCTTGGTAAGGTGACTGACATCAGTGCTTGGAGTTCTCTCGGTGTTGATTTTGGAGTGCGGTACTAGTATAGTTAGTGAGCATGTATGACGTGTATTGTTTTATACTAGTGTCTGTGATATGCTTTTCGAACTATTGGTCTATGTTTACATGATTTTCTGAAATGATATTTTATATAGAATTTTTTACAGTTTTAATGTATTTTAAGAAAAGAATTTTTTACGGGTTTTTACCGTGGGTCGCTCTTGTGACCCTAATGTGGCTTCCTAGGATCCATGGTAACGCATAGGCGAACCTAGGGGTTTACACAATGTAAAATGTATATGAGTTCTATCAGAAATTCAAAATAAAACATATACTATTAAAACAAATAAGGACAAATGTATGATTTTACTTTAGGGGTTCGAATCGTTAGAGAGTTGTTTTAGAATTATTATTTTTTTGGTAATATGCATGTCTGTCTTACGGTCCATGTTCGGGGTGCGTGGCTACCCCTCATAACAATGCCGTCTCCAAGGTTCGAACTCGCGTCCTCTCCTTGAGAGTACAATGTGCATTACCAATGCACCGGACACTTGGTATATTAGAAATTTAAGGGGTGTGAAATTATAAAATTTTAGGGATGTAAACTTAGATCATCGATGAAATATACCAATATATATATATATATAATACAAAAAACTATATGGGAGTTTAAATTTTTCAAGGGTGTGAACTATTAGAGTGATATATTAGAAATTTAAGGGTGTGTGAAATTAGATCATCGATCGAATATACAAAAATATAAGTAAAATACATAAACTATATAAGAGTTTGAAATTTTTAGGGGGTGTGATTACCCCTCCAGCACTCCTCTGTCGATTCCTGGAACAAATACTATTTTATATTGCTTATATTTTGATATATATATATATATATATATATATATATATATATATATATATTTACATACTTATCCTTAATTTATGAGAGGGCTTAATTAATTGATAATTATAGTAATTTAATTTTTAACAATTATGTATGTGTATTTTATTTAATGTATTATTTCTTTGTGTTTTCATGTTATTTTTATAAGAATATAGTATTTAATTACTCTCTAGTATTAATGTTTATTTATGTATTAATTCCTGTCATAATTTTAACACGAAACTAAAAGTTGAATTTGAATAAAATAAGGAAAGAGACAATAGAACACGCCTAAAACGTGAAGAGAAATTTGATGATTAGTTCACAAAAAATTCTCATACATAAAGAAAAAAAAAACATGAAAACTCAAAAGAGTATGAAAAAGAAATAAAAAGAAAACAAAATTCTCTTTAATGTGACAATCATCATCCATAGGAATCCGGCAATGAAATCTTTTTATTTCTATTTAACTAAACGTTTAAATAATGATGTAAGAAAATTAATCGAAAAAATAAATTTTGCATATTAATCCACTAATAAATCTGAAAAACATCAGTGAATTGGCACAAAAATAAATATAACCATACGAAACCTTCGACCTCCCCATCCTTGTCATGTTTTGTATGGTTAATTTGTCATAAATATTCAATTTTAACATTAAATTCATTTGTTTAAGCACTAAACCATTTGGATTATATATTTTATTAATTTTAATATAATTTCCCAAAACATTGCGAGAGACATTGACTAAAGATAATGTGTTGCAATTATATCACGTTTATGAAGCGAAAATCCAAAACACGTTTTTTTTTTGTGGAAATTATTACGTAACTTCCCCTCTTTTGTTAAAGGTCCACACTTTAAACATTTGATTAAGACTTCAATATAATAGTGTTTGGCAAATGTATACCACAAAATATAGGATAAGGGTGTTATATTGGATAAATATTTTTATAGTTTTCTAAAGTATTTATTAGAGCGAGCACAGTAACAAATCTTTCTCGTTCTGTTTGTTTATATTGGATAAATATTTGAATTTTACTTTATTATATAACCTTATTTAAGAGAATTTACTTGGAAAAAGCAATATAACACTATTATCATATGTCTTGTGGCATAGGTTAGATAGACTCATAGAATAAGGTTTGACATAAGATTAAAAAATGCCTTTTAATGTTTGGCTAGATAGGCAATTCGGTATCTATTCTTTTTTGAAGTACTTTAACCTTCAACGTTTCATTTTGGGTTAAAATAACTATCTGTGGATGAAAATTGTTAGTCAACTAACTATAAACAACTTGAAATGACTTAATAGGATGATACGTCAGCAGAAAAAAATGATTTTATATTTTATATAATTTTATAAAAATATTTTTTTCTTGATGTTTCAACTTGTCAAGTCAGCATCTTTGTCCATATGACATTGTTATATAAAATATTTTTTGGGTAATTATTCTATACACAAGCGCTTGTGGGAACCTTTTTACACAAGCGCCTTAGTTTTAGAGGTTAGGGATGTTGGAAAATTTTGATACTTTTGGAGCTTTGAATGAGAAATTGATTCAAACATTGTTGAGGAAAATGTGGAACCAATTGTTATTTCGTAGATGTGCAGACGTGCACAACGTAGGGAACGCAAATGTCTGAACCGATCTAGTCCTTCGTGAGCTTACATATATTCTTACCCAAATTTGAAATGAATATTTTCCTCAAAATAAGAGCATATAGTTGCCAAATTCTATTTTGGAATTAAAAGGATAACATTAGAAGTAACCTTTAATTCAAATATTAATTTTGGAAATTGCTCAATAAAAGAATCAATTGGTTCTCAATATTAAATGCTTCATTGGGTTAAAATTTTCACTTATATCCTCGTGACACTCCTATAAATAGGGAGTAAACCACATAAAAAAATTTATTATTTTACTATGTGGATTTTACAAAGTAGTTTTTTGGTGGTAGGCGAAGATAAGGGTTAGTTCGTGATCTCCACAGTAGTGCAACTGTGGCTGATCATCTATTGTTGTATCTTGAGAGACAGACGACCAACGAGCTAGAACACCATAGGAGTGATCGAAAATCTGTCTTGAGGAAATTGCGTTCGTGCAAGCCTCAACATGTTTCCTTTCAATTTTCGTTTTCAATCGATTTAATTTGCATATTGTTGAATCGCCCTTATTTTTGTAATGTTCGTTCAAATAATAATATTTTATCTTATTATTTTATTCTTAAATTAATGATATTCAAACATCTTAAGACATATTCGTTAAATTTTTCGATAAGACGAACAGATTTCATGTTCATGGCCACGAATAATCTATCCATATACATAAAAGATGATTAAACGTACAAAGAATCCTTGTGGGGGCAAGAGCCATGTTCGAGTATTAAAGTTGCTGCCAACTCTAAGTTATGGTGCAATGACAGCCATCTCTCACCCTTTTTAAAGTGGTTAAATCCATATAAAGTAATTTTGTCTTTATTAACATTATATGGCATTTTTAATAAATATATTCATGCATATATTAAGATAAATCCTTAATTTGTGATATATATATTATTTTTTATATTATTCATTGTGCTATTACCTATAGTTTTGGGCCTTTAATATTAAATATGGCATGACTATGGAATATTTTGTGATATAATTTTTGACATTTATGATTATTATTAAATGTGATAATAATTATTGATTGTATTTTGGGAATACTGTGAATTATAAATTTTGGTACTAATAATTTTATAGAGACAAACAGGAAACTCGTGCGGGGTCGTGGTTTGTTTTGAAAATAAAGATCTTGTAAATAATTTATTTCGGGAATTAATTCTCGTCGTTTTAACGGGTTTACTTCATCTTCCAAACAAAAATCATGGAATTAAAATTAAAGGATTAATTCCTTTTGATTTTTGTTGGTTAAATAGAATTAAGTTGGATTAATATCTTTATTGTTTAACGGAAGATATAATGGAAATAAATTACTAAATTTATTTCTTCGTTAGAATCTTGGGTTGATTCTAATTTTAGAAAAGAAGATAAATCATTGAATTTATTTTCAAGAGAATCTTGTATAATTCTAACGTTGCGTGGAAAATAAATCATTAAATTTATTTCCGTGAGAATCTTGTATGATTCTAACGTTGCATAAAAAACTTCTTTAAGCATAAGAGAATGAAACCCACAAACGGTAACTGGAAGACAATTTGAAAGTGCACGTCTAAGATCGGTTCTTTGAGAGACCTGGTATTTAAGTGTGCCTAGTGCACCACCTCTCTTTCATAAGTTACTTACCTGGTGTATTGTTTATTATTGTTCTTTCTATTAAGACCGTGTGAACTTTATTTTGGGGTTTAATTTACTAAATCTCCGCCGTCTAGAAAAAATTAAAAATTATATTTTTGTTTCTAGTTTTAGTCTTTGACTAAATTCATGGCGTTTAACAGATTCATAATACTTTGGTTTTGGATTGTGTTTATGTGACACAATGAAAAATAATTGGAAAGAATTTAAACGTGGCAACAAAAAAATGTTGCATATTTGACCATGATAAACTTGGTCAAATATCTGAAGGATGATCCTCTTATTATTAGAGAGGATAAGGAAAATGTTGCTACCACCTTCAAATGTTGCCAAGAAAAATATTGTTGTGGTGAATATTACTAGGGCAAATGTAGTGGAAGTAAAAAAAAAGACTTCAAGAAAACATATCGTATACAAGGACGGTGTGTTCAAGAAGCAAAATTTCTTGAAAAATACTTTAAGTGCCATAAGATGGAGAACAAGTCTTCGAACTATAGAATTTCAAACGAGGTCAATGTCAGTGGCATAACAAATGACATGGCAAATTTTTTTTTTTGAAAGAATACAATTTTTACATTCATTAAGGATAACACAAAATAATGTTATGTGCATTTGTTTAAAAGTAAAATTGAAGGTATATAGAAAATTGCTCCCTATAAGCATGATGATTGAAACCCAATCTTAATTAAATGATTAAGATGAGGAAACTCTATATGAGTAGTATTGGTACTATAATGTTCCTAACATGTGGGGGAAGTTGTTATATAAGCTACTTACCTTTTAAATAAGATTTCCCACAATAAAAGAAACAAGACACCATATGAGTTTTGGAAGGTAATTAAACCATCCAACAACTTCTTAAAAATGTGGGATTGTCTTGCAAAGGTAATTGTAGAACTAAATGTTTTGATATAATATTTGAAAAATATTTTGGACTAAATTGAAAAGAATTTAAAACATGCCTTTAGTCAAAACAACTTAAAAATATATTTAAGGGTTTTTATAAGGCTTTGGAATAATTTAAAGTGCATTTAAAATAGTCAAAACCAAGCTTTTAATGTAACCGTACCGTACGATATGTTACCGTATCAATACCATTTAGGGTTTTAACTACATTGATTTTCCAGTAGCTAAAACTCGTACCGATACACTTTGTCGCAACAATATGGTGTGCTTTAAAATACCTAATGCCTAGTTCGTGTACCGATACGGTTGCATCGCGTACCGATACGCCCAACTACCCTCAGTGGTCAATTTCCCAACGGCCTTTTAAATTGCAGAACTGTACCGATACGTATGCCACGTGTATCGATACGCTCCAGCTGGAAGTGCTCAACGGCTATTTCCTTATCGGGACCGTATCGATACGACTTGAAGAGTATCGATACGCTAAGTTGCATAACTACATTTATGGTGGGAAATAAAGGCTTCAACGGCTCCAATTCAACCCCAACGGTCCTCGACGGCTACAAACTCAATTAGGAGTATAAAAGGGACCTCCAAGCATCAAGGAAAGGTTAATGCTTCAATTGTAACAACATTATGATGTCAAATTGTCTTTAGAGCTTAATTGTTATTCTCTTGTATAGACAAAACACTTGTGAGCCAAAATTGTCAAATTTGCTCAAGTGTATAGGTTTTGGGTGAGTGCTTAGAGTTGCAAACACATACATATTAGAGGAATTTCTTGTTTGCTTTGAATTTCACTTGTAAGAAAGTGTTTGATTAAGTTGAGGGTAGATAGCTTAATCGTTATAATAGTTTCCCCCTCATCCGAGAAAAGGGGGCAAAATTCTTAGTGAATTTAGGAAATCCTTGGTGGCGTTCCAAGGTAGTGGATGTAGGCTTTGGGTTAGAAAGTTGAACCACTCTAAATCCTTGTGTTTAATTCTTTATTTTTGCCACCAACTCAAACACATAAAAATCCAACTTCTCAACCACTTGGCAAGCATCGGTTGAAGGTGATAATCGAGCCTATCAAATCCAATAATTGGTATCAGAGTGAGGCTTAATCGAAGGGGATTAACATTCTATTGAGGCAATCTGGCAAGCTCAATACAACATTAAATCAATCGGTCAAATGGCGCAATTCATTGACAAGCCACATTTCTTTGACGGGACCAACTATGCTCATTGGAAGATTAGAATGAAGTTCTTCATCAAATCTAAAGACTACAAGCTTTGGGATATTGTTGAAGAGGACACTTATTTGCCACAAAGATTAAATGCGGAATGGAGTGCGGATGATCGCAAGAAGATGGAGCTAAATTGCAAGGATTTGCACATCCTCTTTTTTGCATTTAGCCCCAACATTTGTGAGAATGTGTCCTCTTGCGAAGATGCCAAGGAAGCATGGAACAAGCTTGAAGTTACATATGAGGGAACAAACGAAGTAAAAGCAACCAAGATCGGCCTTCTCAACCACGAGTATGAGAACTTCAAGATGGAACCGGATGAAGACATCACAAAGATGTTCGATAGATTCTCCACCATCACAAATGGACTCAAAGACTATGGAGAAATTATTCCGGAAGACAAGCTTGTCTGAAAGCTTCTCTATTCTCTTCCCGAGTCATGGGACTCAAAGAATACTGCCACCATCGAAGCCAAAAATCTCAAGACCTTGAAGCTAGATGAACTCATGGGGTCTCTTCTCACTCATTAAATAATGAAGAAAGAAGAAGAAGAAGAAGAAGAAGAAGAAGAAGAAGAAGAAGAAGAAGAAGAAGAAGAAAGAGATAAAGAATATAGGGAAGAATAAAATCATGGAGCTTGGCATCAACGTTAATGTCGTTGCTCTCAAGTCCTCCAAGTGCAACCATGTTGATCAAGTGGAGAGGAAAGTGAAGAAGAAGAGATGGCCTATCTCTTCGAAAAGTTTGTCCGATTCATGAAGAACGAGATGGCTAAATCCAAACATGAATCGAAGAAGAAGATGAAGAATTCCCACAAGTCCAACAAAAAATGGATCATCTTCAAAGAAAGCATGTGTGGCGACATGAAGTGATGAAGACTCCAGCGATGATGAGGTAGCCCACCTATGCTTCATGGCCCTCAATGAGTGGGAGGTAACTTCTAACTCATCTAGTTCAAATTCATATACTTTTGATGAGTTGCAAGATGCCTACGATGATTTGCTTTTGGAATTTAAGGCATCATTTTCTAAAAACAAAAAATTGCTTTCAAATTTGAAAAGGAAAAGGATTTGCTTTCCAAAACAAATCTAGAGTTTGAAGCAAAAATTAAAGATCTTGAACTTAAAGTTTCCAGTTTACAAGAATTGCTTCAAACAATTAAAAATTGTCATCAAAAGGAGATTAATCATCTTAAGAAAGAAAAAGATCTGATTTCCAATGAACTCCAAAAGAAATACAATTTGGGAAAATCAAATTTTTACATTAGATAATCTAGTGCCCCTATATTTTTGAATGGTAAAGTTTTTAGAAGTATTTGGGTCCCAAAAGGACTAAGTACTTCAACTAAAAAGGATGAAATTGAAAAATGGATTTCTAAGGGGACAAAATTATGTGCCACTAACGTCTATGGACCCAATGCAATTTGGATACCAAAAATTACTTGATTGTCTTTTGTTAGGTGTGATGGAGAGTGATCAACAATACAAATTTGAGGGGGAGCTCCATAAACACAAAGAGAGCACTTGAAGAATGAAGGCTTCACATCCTCTCTTGGATTCAAGTGTGGTAAAATTAGTTGAATTTATTTTTATTTAGTTTATTTCTTTTAATTCAACTAGTTTAATCATATATGTTGGACTAACAATATTTGATGCTTTGAGTAAGGGGGAGCCAATTTTAAAACCAAAAATTTTAATTGTGTCAAAAAACTTTAAACCTCCTATGTTATTTTGAGCCTAATGTA
The DNA here is from genome assembly GCA_958450335.1 of Hibiscus tridactylites. Lineage (NCBI taxonomy): Eukaryota > Viridiplantae > Streptophyta > Magnoliopsida > Malvales > Malvaceae > Hibiscus > Hibiscus tridactylites. The sequence goes on from OY288292.1 coordinate 2,495,899, forward strand.
TTTTAAATTCTTTTTGATATAAAAAATAGGAAGAGAAATAGTTTGAAATTTTGATTTTTTTTCAAATGAATAAGGGGAGCTTTAACTTCATTTAATATTCAAAATCTCTTATTCAATTTTTTAAACACAAAGCGAGAGAATCCCAAATAATTTTTCAAGTTGGTTTTATTATATCAAAAAGGGGGAGATTGTAAAACTAAATGTTTTGATATAATAATTGAAAAATATTTTAGACTAAATTGAAAAGAATTTAAAACATGCCTTTAGTCAAAATAACTTGAAAATATATTTAAGGGTTTTTATATGGCTTTGGAATAATTTAAAGTGCATTTAAAACAGTCAAAACCAAGCTTTTAATGTAACTGTACCGATGCGATATGTTATCGTATTAATACCCTTTAGGGTTTTAACTACAGTGATTTTTCAGTAGCCAAAACCTGTACCGATTCAATTTGTCGAATCGATACGGTGTACTTTAAAATACCCAACGGCTAGTTCGCATACCGATACGGTTGTATCGCGTACTGATACGCCCAACTACTCCCAACGGTCAATTTCTCAACGGCCTTTTAAATTGTAGGATCATACCGATACGCTTGCCACGCGTATCGATACGCACCAGCTGGAAGTGCTCAACGGCTATTTCCTTATCAGGACTGTATCGATATGATTTGAAGAGTATCGATATGCTGAGCTGCAGAACTGCATTTTTGGTGGGAAATAAATGCTCCAACGACTCCAATTCAACCCCAACGGTCCTCAACGGCTACAAACTCAATTACAAGTATAAATGGGGCCTCCAAGCATCAAGGAAAGGTTAATGCTTCAATTGTAACATCATTATGATGCCAAATTGTCTTTACAACTTAATTGTTATTCTCTTGTATAGACAAAACACTTGTGAGCCAAAATTGTCAAATTTGCTCAAGTGTATATGTTTTGGGTGAGTGCTTAGAGTTGCAAACACATATTCATTAGAGGGATTTCTTGTTTGCTTTGAATTTTACTTGTAAGAGAGTGTTTGATTAAGCTAAGGGTAGATAACTTAATCGTTGTAACGGTTTCCTCCTTATTTGAGAAAAGATGATGAAATTCTTAGTGAATTTGGGAAATCTTTGGTGGCGTTTCAAGGTAGTGGATGTAGGCTTTGGGTTAGAAAGTCGAACCACTCTAAATTTTTGTGTTTAATTCTTTATTTTTGCCACCAACTTAAACACCCAAAAATTCAACTTATCCACTGCTTGGCAAGCACCGGTTAAAGGTGATAATCGAGCCTATCAAGTCCAACAGTAATGACTTCATTACTAAAGCAAACGGAAATAGATCCTCAAAAACGGTGGATTGTATTGGCTATTAGTGAAAATACTCCAGATGTTCGACAAAAAGTTGAAACTACGATATTGTTATGTTGACAAATAAGTGTGACAAATGTGTGTATGTCAAACCTACCGATATTATGATATATGATCCTAAGTTGAAGGCATACTCATTGTAGCTAAAACTATGTGAACAAATTCTTAAAAAATTTGGCAAAAATGATTCTATTATAGCTAAAATTCTAATAAACATGGGCCAACATCTTTCTAAGAATAAAGCTCAAAATACTGACCATGTGGAATATGCAAGGGTCATAGGCAGTCTGATGTACCTCATTAACTGCACTAGACTAGATATTACTTTTACTATGAGCAATTTAAGTAGATTCACAAGCAATTCAGGTGAAAATCACTAGAAATCAATTGTGAGGGTATTGAGATATCTTAGATATACTCGAGATTATGAATTTCATTATTCCAGAAATCCTACTGTTTAGAAGGATGGTCTGATGCTAGTTGGATATCTGATATTCAAGATATCTATGGCACAAGTGGATGGAAATTCTCAATACAAATGGTTATAATCATATCCATAATGAAATCTGAGTTTTAGCTCTAGACAAGTCTGGAGAAAAAGTGTAACCCCCTCGTCCCGGTCTGGCCGGATGACCGGTCCGAGTGGGCCACACGGGGAAAACCGAGTGAAACCCGTTAAGGTTCCCCCTCGGTTAGCAACCCTATTTTTTTTCTTTTTACTTTAATCTTGTCTAGAGGATTATTAAGTCCTAAGTGATTCACAACAGCGGAAAAACACCCAAAGAAAAACCACATTCGAACCCTGACCAACACAAACAGTCCATTTATAAGCTTACAGGGCAGACCGTATCGGTACCCTAACTAGGGGTATCGATACGCCCTGACCAGGTCAACCCAAGGAGTCAACTCCGGGAAGACCCTATCGATACAGCCCTTGAGCGTATCGATACGCCCTTCTCGGTCAACCCTTCTTGGTCAACAGAGTAGACCCGTATCGATACTCGTGAACCTCGTATCGGTACGCTCTACTCTCACCCAAAACTCCAAATTCCAGTAACTTTGGAGGGTATCGATACCCCCAGGGTATCGATACCCCCAGGGTATCGGTACGCCAGGAAAAAATCGTGGCCTTTGGGCAAGGCCGTATCGATATGGCCCTCAGGCGTATCGATACGCCCTGCTCTGCAATTCCACAATTTCCGACTTAACGACTCCAAACACGACTCTAGATGCACTTTTAGACTCTCCTATGCACATACAAACACTTAAACTATCATACTTAAACCAAAGGTAGCAACCAAACAAATAGCAAGACATCCATACATAGCATTCATACAAAAGGGCAATTTATGCATATATGGGCATACAAGGACTTAAGATTTCATGCCTTAGCAACCAAAACATGTAGACATTCAAGGCATGTAACATAAGCGATATTTACAGATCAAACAAGGCATCAAGAACCAAACCAATATCGACATACATCAAGACTCAAAGCAACAATACATATCCCATTGCTTAACTATTACATTCTATCACTTAAAATTCATACATTGAGCTAACCAATAGCACCACTTGGAGACCTTTCCTTGCCCTTGCCACCCACAAGCTATTGATCTGCATTGTCGAACAAAAGAGAGCGTAAGCGTAAAAGCTTAGTGAGGGTAAGCTCATAAAACAAACCTTCGACAATGCAGGGTCCAAGCACGAGTTACAACCAAGATAAAATGCATGATCTTACCTTCGATCCACATGAGCCATAAATATAGATGATGTATGAACATATATTCAATATCATGTCATGCTCAACAAGTTTAATCCACAACATATGAAATCACATGTATTAAACCATGTTAACAACACATCTCAAATCACATTGGTTCACAATTAACCACATATTGACAACATAACTACAATCCGTATTGGCACCTAGCTATGACTCGAATACGCGGATAACCGTTAGAACTCACATCCAACAACTCAACCATTACCTGACGGTGGGATTACACTCATCACCGTTCACGCGGAGGGGATTCCACCCATCCTCACGCCCGTTTCACGCGGAGGGGATTCCACTCATCCTCACGCCCGTCGATGGGATTTCACTCATCACCGACGAACATATATATATAAGAAGATTTCTGGGCGAACCCGTACTCCATCTTGATGACTACCATCATCAAGACCACGCGCGCATTTTGACTCACGTGTGCACACTAAACATCCTAATGATTGATCATTTGTACCCAAGCATACTAGTGCCAATACTACACATTTCATTAATCCATCACAATATCAATTCATAACAACTTCCGTGCCTAGCATGTACTCACCATGATCCTCGGATCATACAATCACCTCATAACATCATTACACATGTCAACACTACATGCATCTCAATAACACAAATATCACATCATATTTCATACATATGTATATCTCTATCACATTTATCATCAACATGCATGTAACAATGCATTAAGTCATGCCTCCACATACATGTATAACAACATAAGCATAAGCACCATAAGCATGATTAAACATGAGGCATAATTCAACACTTTAAGGATCAACCAAGGTCTCTAACTAAAGTTTGGGATTAGGATACCACCCTAATCCCAACTCTAGGTGGGTCTACCAATCCCAACCTGGTTCACATGCTTGAACCAACACTTGAAAACCATTTAAAAATATTTAACCACTCACCTAAGCTTCCAAGCTCCAAGCCAAGCAAGCAACCTCCCTCAAATTTTCGGATTTCTTCCCGAAGCTTCTCCAACACAAATTCCCGCTTCTAAACAACCTCAAACACATTTCAAACAATTCCAAATCCGCCCAACATCAAAAGACCAACCCGGAACACAATTCAATTTACAACGTTGCAAGCCATGAACAAACCCCAATATTTGCAATCTCGAACAGCCCCAAAACCATGTCCAAAAACCATGTTTCCAACATCCATTGCACCCACAAATGATCCCAAATCAACCCCCAACCATAGTACTACCAATAGCCTATCAATTCTCACCTAAAACAACCCCCAAAACTCACCCAAAACCCTCCAAAAACCCCATTTATACCCAAATTCGGGAATTCATTTAAAATACTCTAAAAATCATATATGTTGGACTATTTGATTCACAAACAACATATCTAACATAAATAAACCAAAAGTCTTGATAAAAACTCATAAAGTCACAACCTTTAACCAAAACTTTGAAAAACCCAAATTCTAAAACACTGATGAAAACGAAATCTATTTGTACTTCCAAATAGAGGAAGATGAGAGCAAGTCGGAAATGTAATTACCTTTCAAAATGCTCCAAAAATGGAGGCAAGATTTGATGGAAAAGCACAAAGGGGGGGAGGGGAATTTGACGTGAAAATGGAGAAGGGTTGGGGAAGAAGATGACAATTTGTGTTTAAATAAAAAGAGGGGTTTTTAATTTGGATGGCCATTTTATTACAAAAATGCCATTAATGAGATGACAATCTCATTTACTTTAAAACCCATGAATTTGAGTTTCAATCCAATTTGGTCCAACACAATTGTTTGTTTTGAAAAATACGAAGACCAAAATAATACATTATTATTTTAATTATAAAATTGAAACCCGAAACAATATTAAAATATTATTTTCACCCGAAACCCGGGTGTTACAAAAAGGCAAATGATTTTAAAATGTCTTTGAGGATATTCTTGAATGGCCAAAGCATGTGCCAACAATATTCATATATTGAAAATCAAAATTAGTAGAGCACATAGTTTTATGTACAACGGTAAGTCGAGACATATGTGTCGTCGATATATATCGTTAACAACTGATCTCAAATGAAGTTATCTCTATTGATTTTATAAAATCTAAGAATACATTACGGATCCGCTAACCAAAGGGTTACATTGAGATCAAGTTAAAAAAACATCGAAAGGAATGAGACTACAACCCAAGAAAATTTGAGTTAGTTGACTGGAGATCTCAAGATTTAGCTTCAAATGGACAACCTAATTGCATAGACATGTGCGGCCACTATAGGAGTTTTTATCCCTAAGTCCATTCATATGATGTAAACAGTGATTAAAGTGCTTTAGGCTAAGCAATACTTTTAATGACCATTGTGTGCTTTGGTGAGCCAAGCAACATAAGTCACATATGAGAGAGTGAAGTAGGCTCGCTTCAAGGAGACAATTGGCTTTTCAAACTCTTGCAGAATCAGGTGATGTCCACGGCCATATGGACATGCCCATGAGAAGTAATACTGTTGTCAGAGAGGTAGTTGTGTGAAGTATATCGCAAAACAGTTCAAGGACATTACGTCTACTAGTCAGCTAGTAAAGTAAATATACTTTCACAAGGGAAGATTCAAAGGAGGAAACTTACATATCATATGCAACTATTGATCGTAGATTCTATCACCACATCGAGTCAAAATATTTTTGATTAAAACAATTTCATTCATGTAGGGATTGTTGAAAATTTTTGATAATTTTGGAGCTTTGAATGAGAAATTGATTTAAACGATGTTAAGAAAAATGTGGAACCAATTGTTGTTTCGTAAATGTGCAGACGTGCACAATGTGAGTAATGCAAATATCTGAACCAGTCAGGTCTTTTGTGGGCCTGTAGATATTCTGACCCAAATTTGAAATCATTTTTTCCCTCAAAATAAAAACATATAGTTGTCAAATTCTATTTTAGAATTAAAATGGTAAACATTAGAAGTTACCTTTAATTTAGATAGTAAATTTAAAAACTGCTCTATAAAATAATTAATTGATTCTCAATATTAAATGCTCCATTAGGTCAAAATTTTCACTTAAACCCTCGTGACACTCCTATAAATAGGGAGTAAAGCTTCTAGGCTTTAGACAACTCAAAAATCACAGAAAAATTTTATTGTTTTACTATGTAGGTTTTACAAAGTAGTTTTTCGATGGTAGGCAAAAGGCAAGGGTCAGTTTGTGATCTCCACAGTAGTGCAACTGTGGCTAATCATCTGTTGTTATATCCTAGGAGATAGATGTTCAACGAGCTCGAGCACCATAGAAGTTGCCGAAAATTTGTCTTAAGGAAAATGTGTTCATGCAAGCCTCAACATATTTCCTTTCAGTTTTCGTTTTCAACCGGTTTGATTTACATATTATTGAATCGCTCTTATTTTTTATTGTTCGTTTAAATAATAATATTTTATCTTATTATTTTATTCTTGATTTACATAATGTTGTATCACCCTTATTTTTGTATTGTTCGTTTAGGATTTACAGTTTAGGGGTTTAAGTATAGTACTTTTTAATTTAGGGGTTGTTGATAGAATTTTGGGTTTAGGGTTAAAATTTAGGGTTTATAGGTTAAAACCTAAATTCCTACCCTTATTACTTTAAAACATAAATGCTAACCCTAAATTATAAACTCCTATACTAAAATCACTAAATTTTAAACCCTAAATTCTAAACTCCTACACTAAAATCACTAAATTTTAAACCCTAAACCCTAAAATTGAGGCACTTTTGGAAACAAAAGGTTTTCACCGTTTGTGTATAGGATAATAATCCATATAATTTTATAAAAATATTTTTTAGATGATGTTTTATCCTGTCAAGTCAGCATCTTTGTCCATATGACATTGTTATGCTAGTATGTATTATCATGTAAGTTTGTCACATCATTTCAAGATTTTTTTTAACACTGTGCCTATAATATTATATAATGTAATATAATATACGTGTTTCTTTCATCGTGATCTTATCTTCCAATCCAATTAAATATTATGAGCAATGGGATCCAAATTACTTGTAGCCGTAACACTATCTTTGTCGGTAGCTATTGTGTTAGAACTGAAAAAAGAAATACTTGATTTCTGAAAATTCACAGCTTGACCAAACACTTTCTCATAACAGCTCAAGGTAGATTTCACCACTGATACTTAGTGGGCATAAGGTGGGACGTCTTAATTTAAAGCTAAAAGATAATACAACCAAAATGTTAAAAACATACTGAATTTAAAACATTATCACACAACTGAAATGTTATAAAAAAAACATAATATTTTAGGTTGATGGTTTTTCAACAAGTTTCAAAACTTAATTTTGGTCTAATATTTTGGTTGTGTGATACATTTTAAGTTCTTCTATCTAACATTTCAATTGTACCACACAACCAAAATTAGGTAAATATTGTACTTGAAAATTTTTTCCCAATCCATTACACTTGTTACAGTAACATTGAAGTCGGATTCTTTTCAATCCGACTTTAAATAATGTTTTTAATTTTTTTAATAAAAAAATTGAAATCTACCATGCCTGTCACCTTGCCCCGCCAATCGGCTCTTCAAGATTACTGTAGAAAGATGGAATGCAAGCTTACCGTCTTTAATTTTTTAATAAAAAATAAAAACACTGTTCAAAGTATGTACAATATCCACTGCACATACTTTTTAAATTAAATTTGAACCCAAACTCTGAGCAATGGGCATCAATCCCAATCTCCCACGAACCCTCATCCCAATGTCACCAATCGGCTTTCATCATTTTTTGCTTACAAAGAGTTTTCAGTTGCATAGAAAGTAATTCTCAATTGAGTCACTATCAATTTACAAGAGAAGAATACATAGGTACCAACAACTTCATAGTTCATACATAATATATATATATATATATATAGTTTAGGTTATATTATGGAACAAAATGATTAGGGAAAGGAATCATGCAGCTTTCTCGCACACCACAAAACTGTTGGGATTGATGGTAATGCTCTTTGTACAATTATCAGTTTTGTAGATTCCAACAAGTCGATCCGCCAACTCAAACATGTTATTCCTCAGGCTGCATTCATAAACAAGTCCAGTAAATGAATATGGATTGCTGATTCGAACTCCAAACTTTATTGGAAGAATGAAATCTACCTTATGATTATGAACTGCGCGTCCTTTGTCCGATCCTTCACGTAATGTCCAACAATAGAAACATTCTTGAAGTCTGGATATGCAATAAGAGGGGGGGTTAAAATGAGCCTAAGAAAAACAATAAGGAAAGAAGTTTAGAATCTGTTGAAAATGTACCTAGAGCAGCATCGATTTCATCCATTACATAAAGTGGAGTCGGCTTGTAATGGTGAAGAGCGAAAACAAGAGCTAACGAGCTGAGAGTCTGGAGAGAAATGTAAGAAAACCTTAATATTTAAAAGGAATGCAAGTGAAAACAATCTATGCTCGTAAGACTTTTTTCGTGTGCATGTTAAACAAATTAGAATAGGCAGTGAAGACGGAGATGCAACCTTTTCACCGCCCGATAAGTTTGCAATGTTCTTCCAGCTCTTCTTCGGGGGTCTAACACTGAAAACAACACCTTCGGAGAAAGGATCCAAAGAGTCCACTAGTTCAAGTTCTGCATCTCCCCCGAGCGTGATCATCTGTTCAGCTCAGTCGGTAAGATGCAGATAACAAACAAAAGGGAAGGGAATTAATTGTACAAATAAGGGCCTTAGTTTTCACATGGTGTAAAGACAGACCTGATACATTTCCTTCAGCTTCAAAGATATTGTATTGAATCCGGCCATGAACTCATCCAACCTAAATGTCATAATTATAACAGATACAGTTGAATGAGATTTGACATCCTTTGGTGAAAAGATAGATTAAAATTCACAAGAGGGAAAAATAACATCAGAGGATGTTCGAACCTCTTCTTTCTCCACTCATCATACTGCTTCTTTATATCATCACGCTGTTGGGTAACCGTGTTAAGATCCTCAACACGCTCGTTATACAGTGATACCTTTTGTCGATATCTATAATATCAAGTACTTCAGTGGACATCCAGAGGAAAATAGATCAGACTTCGGAAATATTAACGAAAATAAAAATTCATACTCTGAGATTGAATCAAGGTTGGGATTCATCTCTTTCAGTTGTGTCTCCAGTAAAGTCACCATTTCAAGGGCCCGTTTCAGGTCACAAGCCTCGGTTAGAGTTTCATCGGCCAAAGTTGCTTGAAGCTTTTCAGCGTCTACTAGATCTTTCTGTATCCTGCAACCAACAAGATAAAATGTCATTCACCTCTTAGCAACCACTTTTAGAACCATAAGAACACATACTGTTCCATATGCTTCTGTAGGCTGGTTTCTAACTCATGGACCCTTTTCTTGTAACCCTTCCCCTTCATTTCTAACTCCTTGTACATCTTTTTCATGTCTTGCAACTTGAAGTCGGCATCCACCTGAGAATTACAAATTGATATAGTTAAAACAAGCATACGTAGATACGACTGATTGCTCGCCCCTAAGCATAAGCCTAACCGATAAAAAAAGCATTAAATTGCAGAGTACCTCTGATGCACGCAAGTGATCAACATTTTTTTTCACACTTTCGTACTCCAATTTTGACTTCTCCAACACTTCTCCATGTTCATCAATTAACTATTAAAAGAAGAAACAAGTCATGCATTTGTGCAAAACCACTGTTTTCTTCTTTGTCATAAAGAAAAGGAAATGGTAGAGGAATAAAGTTAAAAACCTTCTGCACTTTCTTATAGTTCTCTTGAACTGTAAACGCCTTCTGCTCTATTTCTTTGAACATGCCATGCATCTTATCCTTCCCCTCAGCAATTCGTTCTTTCTCTTTCTTTGACTCCTCAATCCCCTTTGTTAATTTCTTGACCATTTTCTCACCTGTCTCTATTTGAACCTTGTGACGGTTGATCTCTGTGCTATTCTTGTCAATATCCTGACAAAGTTAGAAGCCTCACTTATTAATTACCGATGAATATGGCATAAATGAATTTGTAAATTATGAGTCATGCAGAACTTACAGATTGTATCTTTTCAACCTTAGACTTCTGTTTTTTCAACCTTTCACCGCCAGCATTTTCTATTTTATTCTGCAGATCCGAAGCCTAAGAGTAGAGGAAAATGTTAAGAAATAATATGGCATCAACTAATATAGCACTTAATCATTATGACAAACGTGTAGAGAATGATATAGCGCGATATAAAAGGATGTATGAAATAGCCAACTTTTACCCACCTTTTCCTTCAACTTTTTTGACCCTTGGATGAGTCTATCAATTTCTTTTTCTTCAGTAGAAATTATCTTCTTAAGCTCCTCTAGTCTATTAATTTCATCCTGCTTTGGCCGTGATGCAGCCTCCAGTGAATCAAGTTGCTTTTCAAGGTATTTATATTCTGAATTCAAGCTGTCAACCTGTTTTTGAACGTGACAGAATATTGCATGAGACTCCAATTAACAAATGATAAGCTATAGAAATTTGACTGAGTTGAACTACCTCTTTTTGACTTTTAGCTATCTCCATCTCCAACTCTGCAACTACTTTTTCAGAGGCCTGGTAGCGCCTTACTGCATCAGCAATTCTTTGCCTAATGGTATTTAATGAATCAACCATATTAGCAAGCTCCTTCTCAGCAGCGATAACAGTTTCTCTAGACACACTGTTGGCTCGAACAGATGTCCCCATCTTACCACCGCGTGGCTTGCTTCCTCCACCACTCATGGTACCAGATCTTTCAAAAAGGGCACCATCAAGCGTTACCACACGTCGAAATTCTTTGTTTCCACTGTATGCTATGCGTGTTGCCTGTGTTGGAGAGAACGGTTCAGTTACTACTCATGTAGACATTAAAATTGACTGAAATAATATGTCAAGCTTCCTTATATAACAACCACATCAAAAGGACCACATTGTCCTACTAGCTCGAATGTCTGCTGTCATTACCTAAAATCTCATATGCCTCTCTAAACTCAAATCTAAATTCTGAAATTCTAGATGATATTCAAATGTTATCATGTAGCACATGAAATAAATTATGTATGAATATGCTTAATCATGGAGAAATGGTTATATACCTGATCAAGATCCTTTGCAACAATTGTGTTTCCCAGGGAAGCATAGAAAGCAAGTTTCATTCTTTCATCCTGAACTTTAATCAAGTCATAGAGACGTGGAACTCCCTCAGGGGTTTTTACTTTCTCCTTAGACCTCTCTAAAAGGTCAACCTGCTTCTCCTGCATGAGTCAAGAAAAATGAAAGTCATGACCAAATTAGGAACCAATAACCTAAACATGACAATTCCCAGTTATACAGCTCCAGGTGACCACAATACGGCAACTGCACAGCTTTATCCACTAAATAACATATGAAATATTAAAAAGTTTCCCGGAACAAAGTTGCATGTCTCGCCAAAGTGATTTAAATTATAGAGTATTTTCAACTGACTATATAAACTAAAAGATGACAAATTTAGCCTGCATTTAGATTCTAAGATAAGTATCATCAATCAGACAGGTCAGAAAGTTCTGTTCGCTTAGAATGAGAATATTTAGCACATTTTCTCAGAGAACAGCTCATACCAGAATCATGAATGTCGCAATACCAAGTTGCTCCCTACGGAGAAGTTCAACACATGCCTGTGCTGCAGCAGTGGTTTCCACCACAATATAATCAAGTCCAGGACATGCAGTTGAGATGGCAACATCATACTTTGCTGCAGGACAACAACAAAGTAAAGACCAAAGAATAAATTTGTTTCAAATATCGTAGGAAAATATTATACAAAAAGTGATAATATTAATGCATTAAACACCATGGCATGCAACTAAATGACTAGAAAAGGAAGGTCTGCAACAAAAAAAAATTGTTTATCATTCTATGAATTTTAGTCATAATAAAATATACTAGGAGTAAAAAGAAGGAAAGAATGAAGGAGGGGGGAGAGGGAGAGAAACATAATGGAATAATACTAGATGTACATGAACATCCAGGCATTTTAACAAATAAAGTCACAGAGAGTACCAGCAGACACCAGCTATTAGAAGATAATTTGACAGAATGGAGAAAACTCACCATCAATGGCACCCAAATCACCCATTCTGCCATATATTCCCTCAATTTTCTTGGATTCTTTAGCCTGCAAAATTGCTTTTAAAACTGATCCCTGACTCTTCTCAGAATCAAGCACCGACTTTAGTTCGGCAAACTTCTCTCTTGCTGCTTGTTCAAGAGGAATCAGTGCTTCTTGTTCTTTGATGCTTGCCTGCAAAACATTGGTTGTTCACAACATATTCCATGACGGAAAAAGAATATGGAAAAGAAAATTAACCTAAAAGAAAAGCCATTTATCCAAAATTATCATGGAATCATGAACCTGTTCTGATTTGTGTGCTTCCAATGCTTCGAGCTTGTTCTTTTCCAGATCATTTTGCTTGTTTTTAATGGCTGCATTCATAGTTTCAGTTTTCCCTAATATGTTGTCCATCTCTTTTCGAGCATCCTTAAAAGCTGTACGGGCAGCTTCATGCTGAAAGAGTCAACATTCAAATTAAGCCATGTTTGGCATCTGTCTCTAACAAAGATACTCACGCTAAACTCCCTAAGAATAGGAATGCAGGAACAAATGCAAAATGTGCTTGCCATGAATTGTTTAATTGCAAGTATGCAATGTAATTGTTAGCTCATTCATGAGCAAACAAGGTTTCTCAAACTATCCTTTCGGGTGGACATCTGTATCTTTGCAACAAATGAGATTAGACAGCAATCTTTAGCTGTGTGGGTAGAATCAAAGAAACATTGAACAAACGAATTTCATGATAACTGCTTATAAATATTCATTTAACTTCTACTGGTAAAACAGTACAATTTGCATTATCCGCAGGAAAAGGATAAATGAGAAAACTAAACCGTCATAACTTGTTGCTTTGGGTTTCAAGTGATGTATGTTTGGTCTCTCTGATGAAAACTTCCAGAAACAGCGGTTTAATGATGCAAGCTTATTAAACTTAATTTTATGGAGGAAAAACAGTTTCATGATATAAAAGAAGTACAATGCATTTGACTCTGATTCCAACCTAACTAAGAGGAGAAAGGAAAAAATTGCAATAACTAAAAAACTAATGGGAGAAAGATAAGTTAAAATCTCAAAGTTTATCAAGCTAGTTAGCAAGCGAATAGCAATATTATGGCCACACCTTTTGAGTTAGAAGGTTACATTCGGTGTGAGCAACTTCAAGTTTTCCCTTATGCACAATCAACTCTTTTTCCCAAGGTTCTAGTTCAGCACGAACCTTCACAAGCTCAGAGCGATATTTCTCGGCTTCAACTGCTCATCAAGCAATTAAAAATAGCAGTTAGCTGGATTTCAAATGACCATGAGCACAAAAGAACACAGCTAAAACATTATTCTAATTAAATAAGTTTGTTCCATTTCAATTAAGGCAGGAGTCCAAGGAGATCATATTACCTTTAGAATTCTCTTTAATTTCTTCAAGGACTTTCTCCTCATCCAGCAAAGCCTTTTGAAGCTTTGGAATGCTCTCCTCAAGTTTTGGGATAAGACTTTTTGAGTTCTCGCAGTCCTTTGTCACATCCTCAATTTTCAATGAATCCTGGAATGCAAGACAAAGTGAGATGTGTTCATGAAGCCAAGAACTTAATTTAAGTCGGATATTTCAAGTACCTTTTCAAGTTTATCCTCTAGTTTCTTGAGCTTCTGTTTCATATGCTTCAAATCTTCCCTGTATTTGACATCCTGCCTTTCAAACTCCTTGAAATCTTCCTTACAGGTTCTCAAATCATTATCAAGTTCCTAATTATTTACAGTAGAACTATTCAGTTAATCATTTCAATAAGCCAATCCTGAATGATAAATCTAACATAATCATCACATAGACTGCTGCCTAACTCCTTTGTAAGGAATATAATAATCAAGTTTAAGTATTTCGAAAAGCATATCACTGTGAAGCATACACCAATCAAGTGCGAACCTCTTTCCTTGTCAGGTGAGTGTTGTGCACAGACTCAAGCTCCTTCAACCTCTTACTGCTTTCCTTAATCTCTTCCCTGAAATCAGATATCACAACTGAAATCAGAAACCACATAGGCATGGGAACTGAATGCATATCTTAACCAGAACAACCTTTTATTCTTCAAACTGTCTTCTAAGTTAGAAACGTTTTCTTGCAGTCCATTCATTTTTGAATTGGTATCTTCATGAGCCAATTTTGCAGATTTCTCTTGCCATTTCAAGAGAGAAAGCTCTTTCAACATGTACGCTTCTGCCTCATTCTTAACATCCTATTTCATAGAAAATATAACAGTTTAAGTACACATTTTATAGATTATATCAATCTAGAAAGGGGGAAATAGCATCATTAACAAACCTCCAAGCTATCTCTTTCTTTCTCTGCTAATTTAACCATTTGCACAACACCTGATCGTTTTTCATTGAGACTTTCTAACCTAGCAACAAAAAGGAAAACAACATGAAATCGTGTTAGACATGCACAAGTTTAGAAGGCAGTAGATTGCTAATAATCATTCACTATGATGGACCACCGTAATAGCTAGCAAGGATAAGGTGATCAAAAGCAGATTAAAAGGTCTTAAGTACTCGTGTGAGAAACAAAAACAACAATTTGCAAAACTGATTTCCTTATGGATACGGATTCCATGTTCAGATGGAATAGGGTAGCGGAGATGGTAACAAGATAAGTCTCAACTAAAGTGTGCAGAAAAAATACTCACTCCTTAGATGATTCCTCAATCTTTTCAACATATTTGTTTGTTCCTATTATGTCCTCCAAATATTCAAGAAAACCTTCATCGTGAGGCCCTTGTGCTTTTGGCTTCATTAGTGAAATTTGCTCAACCTCACCCTGATAATAACCAGAAAACATGAAGACAAGTAGAAAAAGATCTTGAAATTTCTAAAACAAGACCTTTCAACTATATTGAACCTGAAGAATAAGAAACCGGTTGTTGTCGAGATCGACTCCTTTCCCTTTCAATTTCTTTGTCACTTCAGTAAAGTTACTACCACGGTTATTGATGTAATATTTGGAGGAGTTATCTCGAAATGCAACCCGCGAAATAACAAATTCACTTCCCGGAACAGCTTCGTACGTCCCATCATCCTGCAGTCAATAGAGAATTCATTCCACAGTATCACCATTGCAAGATTCTTTTAAAGTTCAATGTTATTGGGACATATAACAATGAATTCAATGAGCTAAAACCCAAGACATTTGAAATTTAAGCACCGAGAAAATAACATGCAACATTTAGCTTGTCAAAACCTCTGATTATACCCGTTCATTCACTAATTTAAAAGCACCCAAAACCCAGATGCAAAAGACTCACCAAATCAATAATCTCCTGAAAATGAACAGAAACGCCAGCACTGTCAAGATTCTGATGATTAGTTGAATTGTGAATAAGCTCTGAAACTTTATTAAGCCGCATCTGCACAGTTAGATCAGCAAAATCAAACACAAATGAATTTAGTGCAAGGGAAACCATCCAAAAAGTACTGCTTGTAACTACATAAGATCAAAAGAAGATAAATGCCAAAATTATAGAATATTAGCTATAAACGTTACCTGCTTTGCTCTTTTCCCAAATACAAAAAGCATGGCATCTATCACATTGCTCTTACCACTTCCATTTGGCCCAACCACGGCAGAAAAACTCTAAATTTCATGGAAACAAAACAAAAATTAGGGGGGAAGAGAGACAAGATTTAAACTTTATAGCAAGTGAAAGAGATTTTAATTTCCTAAAATTAAAAGGAAATTTTGAGGGAAAATAGACAATTTTTTGGCTTACTAAACAGTTACATTGAACAAACTAGGCTGGAAGTGGAACTAAGACTTCAAATGCCAAAGGAAATTATTCGAAAAGGCCATAACTTGGCTTAATTTTTGAACTTATCATATAGAGTAGCAACTCCCCACTCTATTTTCCATCGCTTTCTCGTGAACCAAAAAGAAAGAAACGCAAATAACAGGAAAATAAATAAACTATTTCATTTCATTATTTTAAAAAAAAAAACTAAAGGAAACTACAAAATTTTAAAATTGTAATATCAATCTGCAATTTTCCTTCTCGATTTCAAGTACTTTCTCAGTAACCAAAGGGAAACAGTTGAAATGATAGCAAAAATGAGAAATAAAAGTGTAATCGAGTTAAAAACGTGCAATTTCAATTTACTTCTCGAGTCTTCATTTTCTAAAAACAAAAACGAAATAATGAACTAATAACAAAAGGAAAAATCTAATTCAAGCTGAGCCCGTGGAATTATTACATAAAATTTGGAATTTCCCCTTCCCCTTTTCCAACATTTCCCCAGAAACCAAACAAAAACTACTACAAAAATAAACAATTAAAAAAAACTCTAACCTTGTGAAAAGGACCGACGCGCTGTTCACCGGCATAAGATTTGAAGTTCCTCATCACCATCTCGTTAATTACTAATCTCGGGCCCCGAGATCCACTTCGGGCCTGCTCCGGCTCGCGAGTTGCGAACTCATCCGGCGTTTCCATCACCATACTGTGAAATGAATGGCTGCTGAGTCAACTCGCTGAAGTTGAATCGGTTTGAAAAAAACGAGAGGATTTGAGGGAATTATAAATAAAATAAATATAAAAGGGTGAAGAAAAGTTAAAAAAGGTATTTGAGCGAAAATTCAAAAGGGATGTTTTGGCGGGAATTTGAAATGAAAAAACATAAACGGGCCTTGCAATGCTCCGGCCGTTTGGGCCGTTTATTCAACTATTTTCATTTATTTTTTATTTGATTCGACTCGATCAAAATGCTCATCCGTACGATACATATAATAAATTTAGGCTAAAGGGGTACTTTTTCCCCTGAGTTCGACCCAAAAATGCAATTTTGCCCCTCGTCGAAAAGTGCACTCAATGTGGCCATCCAGTCCATAAAATCGATCAAATTGACCCTTTGACAAACGTTGACCATTACGGTGCTAACGTGGCAGTTAACGGTGATGACATGGCAGTCCATGATGATGATGTGGTGGTCGACGGTGCTGACATCGCAGTACACGTGGGATGAAGACGTGGCAGAAGGGGCTGAATTTATTATTTTAACCGAATTTTAGGGCATAATTGATTTTTTCCCGAGTTTAGGGGGCGTAATTAAAAGTTCAATAACTTATTTAATTATTAAGCTAAAACTATATAAAATATTAAAAATATAAAAACACCATAATGAATTAAATATAAGTAAAAACATTAAAATTATAAATATAAAAAATTAAAAAATATATTTATAAACCATTGGAGAATCTTTCGAATGTTTCTCGTTATGTTACGCGTACTAATGTTCCTTGAACATATTTTTAGTTGAGACATCCTTGTATTAAAATATTAATAAAGCCAAAATTCTCTTTTATTTCTCTACATCAAATATTAATGAGCATTAATTTGATGTAAAAAAACGCAAAAATCGAATTCTATTGTTATTCTAGTACAATGTTGATTCCACAAAAAAAAAAATTAACGAATAGTAATACTCAAAGTGACGAAGTATAAAACTTTTTTTATAGAAGTGTTTAATTGTTAATACTTTATAAAAAATTATTAAATTTTTACATTAAATTTTATCATTTTTTAATTTATATTATATTTTAATTTTTATATAGTTTTTATTTTTAGTCATTTTTAAAATATTTTATTTATTTTTATTAACTTTATTGATTTTTATAAAATAAATTGAAGAATATTTTGATATTTTGTGAGAGTTCACTTTTTTTTTAATTATCCTCACTTAATAAAATTATTTATTTAGTTTTAATACTTTAAAATTTTAATAATTTCACACTTTTTTATTTTTCAACTTAAATATTAAATAAGTTATCGAACTTTTAATTAAAATCAATTATGCCCCTAAACTCAAGAAAAAATCAATTATGCCCTCGAATTATGTTAAAATAACCAATTCAGCCCCTCCTGCCACGTCACCATCCCACGTGTACTACCACGTCAGCACTGTTGACCACCACGTCAGCATCATGGATTGTCACGTCATCATCGTTAACTGTCACGTCAGCACTGTAACGGTCAACGCTGGTCAAAGGGTCAATTTGATCGATTTCATGGACTGGAAGGCCACATTGAGTACACTTTTAAGCGAGAGGCAAAATTATATTTTTGGGTTGAACTCAGAGACAAAAAGTACCCCTTTAGCCATAAATTTTAAGTGTCTGCACAGTTTTGCAGTGTGTATGTGCTGATTTTTTAGTTTAAATGATGAAAGTTTACCTTAAAAATTATGGGTGTTTATAAAAGCTTGAACTGTTATACAGTATCGAAAAATTGGAATAAATAGTAGATAATCCTACCGACAAAATTTGATAAAGGGGTGTTGTTGAAGAAAACAACATTCCTCGTTCATTCACGGATCTAGGATAATAGCAAGTATTTCTCTGCAATAGAAACAAGCATGATGTTGAAGTTAGATATTTTAAATAGTAAAAAAATGAAAGAAAAAAATTCAGAATTGGGAGAGAAGAAAGTTGCAAAAATATTTAGGATAATTTGAACGACGAAGATGAAATTCTTCAAACATTCAACAACGGTAGCAACGTTCTTGGAATTTGACACGATGAACTCGAAAGAACCTGCATAATCTGTTATGCAAACCCGAATCGAATCTGTTCTACAATGTCGAAAGATGAACAAACTCCAAGGAAGAACTCGAACAATCTGTTGAACGAACCCGAACCTTATCTTGAATTTGTTCGAACAAAGCACTTGGACCCTTCAATTATCTAACAATTGAGAACCCGAAGTATCAAGGAAAAAGTTCTAAAAAGAACCAAATTTGAGAGAAAAATCTCACCAAATAATTATTCATTCAAAATGTGTGTGTAACCTTTTTTACAAATGAAATTCGGCATATATAATACAAAGGAAAGATGGTCGGTTATACATTGAGTGGCTGTCTTCAGCCGTTTGAAATAAAAAAAAATTAAAACAAATAACCAACCCAATTGGCGGCATTGTTTCCTAACCATGCAATTAAGAATTTGGGCGCCACTAGGATAAAGCACATGTTTAATGTGCATGCTTTCTTTGAATTTCAAAATTCAAATGGCAGAATCAATTTGTGTATCCATTCTCTGCCGCTGATTTGCATGGCTTTGAATTCCAAAGCCACAAAACCAAATTTTGTGCATGTGCTTCATTCTCTCTTTGAATTTGAATGCTGCCCGCACATGTGAATAAAAGCACATCTCGGCTGCATGAGTTTTCCACGGGCTGCTGCATGCTTTTGCAAAGTGGAGCGGCTGCACGTAGTTTTATTTGTGAAGGCAAATGAATTCCCACGTGTGCTTTTAAATGAAATTCCACACTCCCATTATGTGTCATCTTTGAATGGCAAAGAAAATCTGCACATGTTCATCTTTAGGTCGATTCGTGCATGGCCCATGTAAAATAAAGTTGGTCACACTTGGCTCCTATCAAACAAATATATATATATAATAATAATAAGTCACCATATAATAATCCAAAACTTAACCAATATAAAAATATTATAAATCATATCAAACACATCTAATAATTAATATAATATAAATAATATAAGTATAAGAAATGTTACACATCAGTATGTAACAAATGAAAATGCAAACTTCCCTGAAATTTTGAAGTTGCATCGTTGGGTGGCATAAACGTGCTCACATCAAAATTTGGTCAAAACAATACGCTAATCATACCGATAAAATAAACGGTTAAACAGGACGGTTACAGTTAACGATTATAATTACGATTTTTGACTAAATGATTAACCGTAACAATCGATAACAAATTACAAATTAATTTTACAATATAGTAAAATAATAATTATTACTAATATTTGTACAATTAATATAACTTATGCCATAACTTTGAAGTGACGTGCTTCAAATTTCTGTTAAACTTCAATATAAATAAGCTTTTAAGTTATATATATATATATATATATATATATATATATATATATATATATATATATATATATATATATATATATATATATATATATATATATACCTCTTTAAATTAATACTCTTTGAATTAATAAACTCTATTAAATAATAAATTTTTCCGGTCCTGACTTAGGCCAATGTAAAAAATTATTAAATTCGATAAGATAATAATATAATAATTTTTTGGAGATCCCCTTTATAAATATAAATGTTGAGATTTTAGGGGCTCGATTCGATCAACCGTTCTTGCTCGCCAAGTGTAGAGAAGTTGGATAATTGGGTGTTTTAGTGGGAGGTGAAAAATTGGCAAATTGACACAATGATTTATAGTGGTTCAACCTTCTAACCAAGGTCTACATCCACTACCTTAGCTCCCCACTAAGGATTTCAAAACAAATTCACTAAGAATTTCGTCCCCTTTTCTCGGCTTAGGAGGAAACCGTTACAACGATCAAGCTTTCTACCCAAAGCTTGATCAAGCACTCTCTTGTACAAAGAAAGACTTAGCAAACTAGAAATCACTCTAATAGGTATGTGTTTGCAATTCTAAGCACTCACCCAAAATCTAAACACTTGAGCAAATATAACAATGTAAGCTCACAAGTGTTGTCTAAGCAAGGAATTTACAATTTAAGCTCTAGACACATTTTGACATCATAATGTTGTAACAATTGAAGCATTAACCATTACAAGATGCTTGGAGGTCCCTTTTATACTCCTTGATGAGTTTGTAGCCGTTACTAGCCGTTAGGATTGAATTGGAGCCGTTGAAGCCTTTATTTCCCACCATAAATGCAGTTCTGCAGCTCCCCGTTTCGAAACGCTAGAACCCGTTTCGAAACGCTCTATAAGTAGAAAGAGTTGTTGCAGTCTGTCAGGGCACCCGTTTCGGAACGCCTCTGGCCGTTACGAAACACCCGTATCGAAACGCCTGCATTTAAAATTTAGTTGAGAAATAGTCGTTGGGGTTTATGACCGTTGTGGTAAATGCCACGTATGCGTATCGAAACGGCATAGCCTATTTCGAAACGCTGGGCAAAAATCTCATCCATGGAATGCTCGTTTCGATACAAGTATCGAAACATTTTTGCTACTGGAATTCCCGTATCGAAATGCCCTAAGGTGTTTCGAAACGCATGGACAGTTTTGTGAAGTTTGGCTTTGAAAAACATGTAAAACCCTTTTAAAAACTTCCCTAAACATAATTTCAAGTTGTTTGGACTTTGAAAATGTTTTAAATACTTTTTAAATCAGTCCAAAACATTTTTCAATTATTATATCAAAACATTAGTTCTACAATCTCCCCTTTTTGATATAATAAAACTCACTTGAAAAATTGTTTGGGATTCTCCCCCTTTAACTTTAAAAATGTGAATAAGAGATTGAAGATATGGAATCAAATAAAGCTCCCCCTTATTCATTTGAAAATTCAATTTTTCAAACCATTTCTCCCCCTTTTTGTTATATCAAAAAAAAATTAAAACATTAATTTCAAAGTATCACTAGAGGAAAAAATTTGACAATAATACAAATTTGGTTTTAAAACGGCTCCCCCTTACTCAAAGCATCATAAAAAATGTTAGTCCAGCAAATATGATCATCTAGTTGAATTTAAAATGAAATAAAAAACAACTAGAATTTTTACCAACACTTGAACCCAAGGGAGGATGTGAAGCCTTCCTTCTTCAAGTGTTCTTCCTTTTGTGTATGGAGCTCCCCCTCAATGTTTGACTTGTTGAACATCTCCATCACACCTAGTAAAAGACAATCAAGTAATTTTTGGTATCCAAATTGCTTTGGATCCATAAACGTTAGTAGCACATAGTTTAGTCCCCTTTGGAATCCATTTTTCAATGTCATCCTTTTTAATTGAAGTGGTTAGTCCTTTTGGGACCCAGACACTTCTAAAACATTTTCCTTTTACAAATCTAGGGGCACTAGATTGTCTAACATAAAAATTTGATTTTCCAAAATTATTTTTCTTTTCAAGCTCTTTGGAAATCAAATCATTTTCCTCTTGAACTTTTTGAAGCAAATTTTGTAAATCAAAACATTTCAATTCAAAATCTTCGAGTTTTGCTTTAAGTTCAAGTTTGGTTTTAGAAATCAAATCATTTTGAATTTTCAACTTTGAAATCAATTTATTGTTTTTCAAAATGTGATTTTTAAACTCTAAAACCAAATCATCATAGGCATCTTGTAATTCAAAAGTGTAAGAACATGAAGTAGATGAATTAGAAGTTACCCTTGAATCTTCTTCGATGGCCATAAGGCAAAGGTTGATTTGTTCATCGTCAGTGGAGTCCTCGTCACTCCAAGTAGCCACATGTGCCTTCTTCTTATGGCTCGAAGTGCTTGCCCTCTCATTTTTCTTAGAATCTCGTTCAAGCTCTCTCAAAGCTTTCTTCATGAACGGGGAACACTTTTTGAAGAGATGAACTATCTCTTCATCTTCATCCTCCTCTTCACTTGAGTAGACATGATGACAAGTGGAGGATTTGAGAGCCATGGCACTTGCATTGATGCCAAGCCCTTTGATTTTCTTCTCTCTCATAGCTCTAATTTCTTCCATCTTCTTCTCATCTTCTTTATTCTTCTTCATGATTTGATGAGTAAGGAGTGACCCCATGAGTTCATCAAGCTTCAAAGTCTTCAAATTCTTGGCTTCGATGATGGTAGTCCTCTTTGAGTCCCAAGA
The DNA here is from genome assembly GCA_958450335.1 of Hibiscus tridactylites. NCBI lineage: Eukaryota > Viridiplantae > Streptophyta > Magnoliopsida > Malvales > Malvaceae > Hibiscus > Hibiscus tridactylites. The sequence goes on from OY288292.1 coordinate 2,518,720, forward strand.
CTCGGGAAGTGAGTAGATGAGCTTTCGAACAAGCTTTTCCTCCGGGATGGCTTCTCCATAGCCTTTGAGACCATTTGTGATAGTGGAGAACCTATCAAACATCTTCTCGATGTTTTCTTCCGGATCCATTTTGAAGTTCTCATACTCTAAGGTTAGGAGCCCAATCTTGGTCTCATTGACTTCATTGGTCCCATCGTATGTGACTCCAAGCTTGTCTCATACCTCCTTGGCACTTTCACAAGAAGACATCTTCTCATAAATGGTTGGGCCAAATGCACAAAACAAGATGTGCAAGGCTTTGCAATTAAGCTCCATCTTCTTGCGATCGTCGGCACTCCACTCCTCTTTGCTTCGTTGAAGCACGAACGGACCATCTTCAACTATGTCTCATAGCTTGTAATCTCTAGATTTGATGAAGAACTTCATCTTTCTCTTCCAATGGGCATAGTGGGTACCGTCAAAGAAAGGCGATTTGTCGATTGATTGTGCCATTTGAACCGGTTGATGAAATAGTGATCGAGCTTGCCGGATCTTCTCAATAGGATGTGAATCCCCTTCGATTGAGCCAAGATCTGATACCAATTGTTGAGATTTTAGGGGCTCGATTCGATCAACCGTTCTTGCTCGCCAAGTGTGGAGAAGTTGGATAATTGGGTGTTTTAGTGGGAGGTGAAAATTGGAAAATTGACACAAGGATTTATAGTGGTTCAACCTTCTAACCAAGGTCTATATCCACTACCTTAGCTCCCCACTAAGGATTTCCAAACAAATTCACTAAGAATTTCGTCCCCTTTTCTCGGCTTAGGAGGAAACCGTTACAACGATCAAGCTTTCTACCCAAAGCTTGATCAAACACTCTCTTGTACAAAGAAAGACTTAGCAAACTAGAAATCCCTCTAATAGGTATGTGTTTGCAATTCTAAGCACTCACCCAAAACCTAAACACTTGAGCAAATATAACATTGTAAGCTCACAAGTGTTGTCTAAGCAAGGAATTTACAATTTAAGCTCTAGACACATTTTGACATCATAATGTTGTAACAATTGAAGCATTAACCACTACAAGATGCTTAGAGGTCCCTTTTATACTCCTTGATGAGTTTGTAGCCGTTACTAGCCGTTAGGATTGAATTGGAGCCGTTGGAGCATTTATTTCCCACCATAAATGCAGTTCTACAGCTCCCCGTTTCGAAACGCTCGAACCCGTTTCGAAACGCTCTCTAAGTAGAAAGAGCCATTGAAGTCTGTCAGGGCACCTGTTTCGGAACGCTCGAACCCGTTTCGAAACGCTCTCTAAGTAGAAAGAGCCGTTGTAGTCTGTCAGGGCACCTGTTTCGGAACGCCTCTGGCCGTTTTGGAACACCCGTATCGAAACGTTAAAACTCGTATCGAAATACCTGTATTTAAAAGTTAGTTGGGAAGTATCGAAACGCATGGGCAAAAATCTCATCCATGGAATGCCCGTTTCGATACAAGTATCGAAACGTTTTTGCTACTGGAATTCCCGTATCGAAACGCCCTAAGGTGTTTCGAAACGCATGGACAGTTTTGTGAAGTTTGGCTTTGGAAAACATGTAAAACCCTTTTAAAAACTTCCATAAACATAATTTCAAGTTGTTTGGACTTTGGAAATGTTTTAAATACTTTTTAAATCAGTCCAAAACATTTTTCAATTATTATATCAAAACATTAGTTCTACAATAAAGGTCCCATCAAAATTATAAATTAATAATTCATAAATATTACAATTACTACTTTGGTATCTTGCTAAAATATGAATCAATTGTAATCTGTTTCTTTTTAAAATTCAAATCTAATTCAATTTCATCTCTAACTTTTCTAATTGCACCCACAAGTTCTGGCATTGAGGTCTTCAACTGTAATAAAAAGTTGTGAAGAGTTGTTGCCGGATTCAATGCTTCCTTTCGCGTGACTAGTTCAAGTGGTGTTGAATCATCTTCAATTTCATAATTAGTAGAACTTTCAACAATATTAGCCACAATTTCCTCTGAACTTTGAACTTGTAAACATTCGTCATTTTCCCATGGATAGTATCTTTATCAAAGTTATATTTGCTGAATTAAGGGGAAAATTAATTAATAAATTATTAATTTTTCGATATATTAATATCTCTCTAAATTAATAAAATTTCATTGTCCAATGGTATTAATTTATAAAGGTTTTAATATATATGTATCAACGAATCACGAAGTGAGAAGAAACTAAAATTTATTATAAAAATCAATGATAACTGTACCATATTATACACTAAGTTTTAATATTATCATTCGGAAAAAAAGGTTCTATCAATAGAACATGACGCTAACGTCGCCCACAGAATTGAGTATGATGTAGTTGAGTTATCTTAAAATTTGTATTAAGTTTTTTTTTTGTATTTTATTAAACTGTTCATGGTTAATTGAGTAATCGTACCATATACATCAGTTAATCGTTTGAGCGGTAACTGATTAAAACAATTTAAGCAAGACGATATTAATTCACCAAAATATCAAATTTTTTGTTTCGATAGTCGTACCGACAAGCCGTCCTGGTATGGTTAATTGCCCATGAACACCCCTACTAAAAAAATTCAATGTCAAATTCATGCATGAAATATAGACCACATGGTTTAGGTATTATTATGTTAAGTTTTATTCAAGTAAGGACTAAAAATGCCTCACTTTTATTAATCAAAATTGATTTATTTGCGCAAAAGCCCTTAAGAAAATGATGTGTCTATAAGTGAATCCTTGAAGGCTTTTTATTGGATAAAAATCTTATGCCCCTTTTCGGTGCCCCTTCCTATTGTCGCGGGGCTAGGTTCTAACTCGCCAACTTGTGCGGCCTTAGTCGTCGATCTTAAGTCGAGGACTAAGTAAGCCTTCGAATATCTAAGCTGAGGCACTTAGAACTTGGTGTGCGGAAGCTTTTTGAAAAATATGGTGATGGCTAAGCAAGGCAAAATGAAAGAGACAAGGGATTTTATAAGCAAAGAGCCTCGTTAAAAACTCCCCTTAAGCCTAGACGAGGAAAAAAGAGTACTCGATGTCTTCTCTTATTAATAGACAAAGAAATAAAGAAAGATGTGGAATGTGGAGTTGTGGACTGATTACAATGGATGGGGAAGGCTCTTATTTATAGCCTTGGCCCCCTCGATCTAATGTCTACGAATGACTCGATCCAATGGCTATGGATGAGTCTTACAAAGAGAATCTCCTAACTAAGGAAAGCTTGTCACTCAAATACATAGTTGCCTAAGATACAAGGCTATGACATCACATGTTGGTTGTCATTGAAGACTTTCCTTGATTGTGGCTTCAAGAAAGGAAGCTTTCCTCGAATAGGCTCCATGGATGATATCTTTCCATGAGCATTGGTCAAAAGATGACACCTTGGCTTGGGTTTTGGATGCTTGGGCAGATTGGGCTTGGCATGGCCCAGTTCTTGTGTCCAAAACCTCCTCCTTAGCATGCTAGGTGCTAAATCGGGCCCTAGGGGTGTGGGCAACTCGGATGGGCATCCTCTAGGCCTCTTGGCATGCACATCGGGAGCAGACTCAGCCTCCTTAGCGTGCATGTCGGGTGCGAGTCGGGCTTCATGGCTTGGGTGGCATGAAAGGTGTATGGAAATGCCCCCTCGGTTGCGGATTCGGCCTCCTTGGTGCGCACGTCGAGTGCAGGCTCGGGCTCCATGTCTTGGGCGGCATGGAGGGTGCATAGCAAGGCCCCCTCGGGTGCGTGTGATGGGCTCCCTCAGGTCCAACTCTTGTGGGCAGCACATGGGGTGCTTGACAAGGCTCCATGGTGCGCTGGAAGTGGCCCAGCTCGGTTCTCTTGGGCGTGGACACCACCAAGGGCGTTGTGTATGGCCCTGTAACACCCGTGTTTTGGGCCTAAGAGTTAACCGGGTTTATAGTTCGAGTCAAATAAAACTTAATTAAATCAATTCAACTTAAATAAAGACCTATTTGAGCTATTGTAAAAAGGGGGGGGACCTATGTTGTAATCTGACCCTAAAGTCTTTAAAAGCAAGACAACTTTAAAAATAAAGTTGTCATCTTCTTCATTAAACCCTTTCCAACGTTAAAAAGGGGGTAGACTCCATTTTCAGAACCTCTCAAGCTTGGTTACTATTCCATTCAATATCTTCTTCGATCCAAGGTGTTTTTCAAAGGTAATTATGTTTTCTTACTCTCCTCTTTATCCCCTATCCACCCATGGTCTTAAATTTCAAAGTTATGGAGTTTTGAAAATTAGGGTTTATATCAAAGTTTGGGTTTTTAAGGGGTTTTTCATTTTGTTTTGATAAATTGAGTTGGGGTTTTGTTTAATCATGTTGAAATACACATTATATGTAAATTTTGTTGAATTTTGGTAAAAATCCGAAGTGAACTCTTATACCCATTTTTGAGTTGTCAAAAACACCATTTATGGTGGGTTTTAAGTTGAAAACAAAGGGCTGATGGTTAGGGTAGGATAGAAGGGTGATTTGGGACATTTTGGAGGTCATTTGGGTGTTTGGAAATGGGTGTTTCAGCCAAGGCTTGTTGGAGTACGAATTTGAGATATTTGGGGATTTATTTTGGTTGGAAATTATGGATAGAGTTGGTTTGAATTCAAGGTTATGTGATTATTGAATATTAGCATTGATTTTGGTTGTCGGTTGTGTTTTTGGTTGGCTAGAAGCAAGAGGGATCGTTGAAGGAGCATTGGGACCGAATCCGGGTTCGTAGGAGTTTCGCTTGGTAGCTAAGGAAGGGCGGTGAGTGGTTTCAAACTTGATTTAAAGTTTGGTTCGAGTATGTGTAGTGTGTGTGTAAAGTGTGCTTGGTAGGCCGCTTCCTTTTAACTCAAGTAGTTACATTTAGCCTTTGTTTCCCCATAGATGCTAGTGTGCTTGTTAACTATGCTCTTGTGCTTGTGGTTAATTGGTACTCGTATATTCATGAAATGTATATGTATGTGATGAGCATGGAGTGTGGTTGATGATATATAATGTGGTTATGATAATTGGCACTAAATAAATTATCGGTTGTAAATGATCGATCATTAGGATTAGTGTGCACACAAATTGAGTCAAAACGTACGTGGCCTTGATGGCGTTAAGTCATCAAGAAGGAGTACGGTGATGTAATATTCCACCGGAAGCTTTTATTTATCTCTACGGGATGAGGAGTGGAATCCCATTCGTAGGGCATGTGGCGATGAGTGGAATCCCGCACATGCAAGGTCCGGTGATGAGTGTAATCCCACAGAGGTAAAGTGTTGTTGAGGTTTAAATCCGCACAATCGGGGTAATTTAAAGTGGCCAATTAACTTGTTCATATATTGTGATATGTGATGTTGATTTACTATTGTTGGTATTTGATGTTTGATGCTTAGTATAAAGTAAGATGTCATGCTATGCCACTTGAAAGACTAGCTAGGTCTACTTGGTTATATGCCTATGCTTGATGTTTGTGAGATTAGGATTTACATGCTTGAACCCTGCATTGTTGATGTTTTTCGTTTTAGAGCACCCTCACTAAGCTTATAGCTTACGCTCTCAATGTTCAACAATGCAGATCATTAGCGTGGTGTTAGCTCGAGGCAAGGCAAGAAGGGCTTCCAAGTTTGTGACTCAAGTACGGTGGCGATTTTGTATTAGTTAGCAATGTGGCAAGGGTTGTGTATGAGCTTGTATGACTCACTTGCATGTGTTGATGTTGGTTTGACTATGGATTGTAAGCATGATATGCTATGATAAATGTTGTGTGTGTTAGCATGTCTCTTAATGTTTAGGTTGCCTTGATGTGGGTGTAAACCTCTTATATGCTTATCTTATGCCTTTTAAGACCCTTTTGAGTCTTTATGTATGCCAATATTGCCTAAATTTCTCTTTAATTGGAATGCTATGTATGAGAGCTTTGATCCATGTATGAATGCTTCCTTTGGCTTATGTATGTTTGCTTGCATGTTTGTATACGCTTAGGTGAGTCGAGAAATGCATTTAGAGTTGTGTTGGGGTAGTTTAAGTTGGAAATTATGGAATTGCAGTGCAGGGCGTATCGATACGCCTCAGGGCCGTATCGATACGGCCTTGCCCAAAGGCCACAGTTTTTTCCCCTAGCGTACCGATACCCTAAGGGTATCGATACCCTTCAAAGTTACTGGAATTTGGAGTTTTGGGTGAGAGTAGAGCGTATCGATACGGGGTTCCCGAGTATCGATACGGGTCTACTCTGTTGACCAAGAAGGGTTGACCGAGAAGGGCGTATCGATACGCTCAAGGGCTGTATCGATACGGACTTCTCGGGGTTGACTTCTTAGGTTGACCTAGACAGGGCGTATCGATACCCCCAGCTAGGGTACCGATACGGTCTGCCTTATAAGTTTAAAATTGACTGTTTATGCATGGTCGTGGTTCGAATGTGTTTCCCTGAATGTTTCCGCTGTTGTGAATCGCTTAGGATTGATACGCCTCTAGTCAAGATTAAAATGAAAGAAAAAAATATAGGGTTGTTAACCGAAGGGAACCTTAACAGGTTTCACTCGGTTTTCCCCGTGCGGCCCACTCGGACCGGTCATCCGGCCAGACCGGGACGAGGGGGTTACAGGCCCCTTGGTGCGTGGCATTGGCAACTACTCCGGCCCCTCGGTCGGGTGAAGGTCGTGATGAAGGCCCCTTGGTGCTGTAATACCATTCTGTCACGGGGTCAGAGTCTTCACGAAGGGACAACTCCCCCGTGCGGCACCTCAGGGCTCCCACAAGCCCGAGGTTCAGCCTTTTCCACGTTGTTGCTTACTGGTTCAGCCTTTTCCAGCACGCCCGTCCCAGGACTAAACGGCTGTACGGCACGTACTACACCCTTATTGCTATCCCACATCCCGCATTAAGCACAACCAGCAAGCATCTCGTCACGATCTCGCCTATCACGCGAACGGACCGTGACAATCTCCCCCACTCAATTCATGCACGCCCTCGTGCATGGGGAGAAAACTCTTTCCCTCTTCTATGAGGAATTAACCCAGATCTCGTGTGCAATTCCCTGCCTGCTCGCCCTCTTCATTTGAGGCTCCGATACATGCGGCTATGAGTGCTTGGCGAACTTTCGCTGTGGCTTCCTGCCTACCCGACCTCGTCTCAATCTCTTTATAGAGGACCCACTCGCGAACAACCCCTCTCATTAGGGTGCGAGGCACACGCTCGTCCACTTGACTCGCTACGCAGCACAAGGAGCGCTTGGTAAGCTCACAGCTAGCACACAGTCCTGCTCTGATACCATCTGTCACAAGGTCAGAGTCTTCATGCAGGGACAACTCCCTCGTGCGGCACCTCAGGGCTCCCACAAGCCCGAGGTTCAGCCTTTTCCACGCTGATGCTTACTGGTTTCGCACTCCCATGGGCTCATCGGGGAAGAGGGGACAGCTCCCGACCAATGTGGTTCTTAACCAGCACGCCCGTCCCAGGACTGAACGGCTGTACATCACGTACTACACCCTTATTGATATCCCGCATCCCGCATTAAGCACAACCAACAATCATCTCGTCACGGTCTCGCCTATCACGCGAACGGACCGTGACACTATGCCCAACACTAAAAATTAAATTTTAAGTCATAATCCTAATTTCCAAATCCTAAACCCTGCACCTTATACCCTAAAAATATACCATACCCTGAATTCTCTAAACTCTAACCACAACCATTAACCTTAAACTCTAAACTTAGTTTTTAATGCGGGGCATACATAAAGGCATACATAAAGGCACCGAAAATGGTTTCTATTTATTTCCATTGGTGTTTGTTTATTGATTCAAATTTCTTATGATGCGCGTATTGCATATTGAATTCAATTCAGCCCTGTTGTGTGCATTGTCCCATGTTTTTTTAGTCAAGCTTAAGATTGAATCATTTGCGGTTCTAAATTCCGAATGTAACGTTCATGTTCGTATAAACTTTTGGAACAATGTGTTACACAAAGGCATAACTATAGAAATCAAATCTTATGTTCACATGGATGCTCATATTATCTTTACATTGGTTTAAGTGAACGAGGCTTTTAGTATTCTTGAAATATCAGATCAAAACTAATGGTCTAGTTAAGTACAAATTGTCATAAAAGTTTTTTATTGAACAGTCATATGTGCATAAAATTCGACTCATTATGATCATTAATGTCGTCACAAGTGATATTTTAATAAAATACTCGATACAACTATCCAAATCTAGAAGATGAATTAAATATCTAACCTAATTTATCCCACAATGCCTCTTTATTGGCTGTCAAAGAAATCAAATAACAACTCAATCAAATGTATTGCTCAAAGAGGCAACACATAAATGATAGCCCCATATGTTCATATATATTAATTTAATTAAGGGAAAATGTAGGGCAGAGAACACTTTTGGTTTTATCCTATTAAAAAAATGTTCCAGTTTCTAGTTGGTCTTAAATTGAAAGATGTAAACTGACCCACCAATCCATTGAATGCCTGCAACACAAGTTACCTTACCAGTACCACCCACCATTGCTGGGGTCACTTTGCATGTGCTTACATGTTCTTTCCCTTTTTCCCTTTCATTTTCAAGATCCAAGTCGCATGCTAAAAACCCAAATTTAATTCGGATTTTGAAAACGACATCGTTAAGAGGTATACAAAAATTATAAAATTTTATAAAGTCACATGCTAAAAACTCAAATTAAATTCGAATTTTGGAAACGACGTCGTAAAAAGGTATACAAAAATTATAAAATTTTATAAAGTCTCATGTCTATTCTTATTTTTGTCCCTAAAATTAGATAACGAATAAAAATATTTGTGTACTGGAAACTAGTGAATGTTGTTTTGGTTTAATAATATCTAAGGGTACTCTTTTTATCCTTACGCCTACCGGGTGATGACTTGGTGTGATCTAGTTATGAAGTATTGAAGTGAGTTTTAACTAGACACATATTTCTCTTCAATAAAAGATACTACAAGCGAAAAAATTAAATGAAAAGTGAAATCAATTATATTTTTTATTCCCAATTAAATGGTTGAACACTTGAACTGAACATGTTAATTATCTCGAAAAATTTATTAACCTCAATTTCGAATTGTTATATCAATGAAATCTTGATTTAACCGGTTAAACCGAAAGAACGATAAAAGATATACTCCCTCTGTCCCACTAAAACTGTCACATGTTGACTTTTTTTGGTCAAACTTTTTTAACTTTGACCTCTTATAATTTAAAATTTATTATTGATAAAAATATAAAAAATATATTTTAAAAACTTTGAATCAACTAGTTTTTAAATATATTTTTTATAATTTTTAATTAATTAAATTATTTAAAAAAATTATAGTCAAAGTTGAAAAATTTTGACCAGAAAAAGTCAACATGTGACAGTTTTAGTGGGACAGAGGGAGTAAGATTTGTAAATTCCAAAAGAAAGGGGTAGAGTCTAGTTTAAATAACACCATCTTCATTAATAAAGGAGCAAAGATTAGCCACTCTCATTGAATGGAGTGACACCAATTGGTACAAAACCCACTAGTAACAACCAACATCATAAATATAAAGTTAGCATTACAGTGCAACAATTTCTTGCTTAATCATAACAATAGCAATAATAATATTAATTAAGGGAATTATATATTTAAAAAAGGGTTTTTTTTCTTCTTAAAGTAGTAAATTTGATTTAAGGGCACTTGGGGCCTCCTTCCTTGGTCTTCCAGTTGTTGTAGCAAGGGCAAACTTGTTTGTTCCCATAATACCCCGGGGGCACACACAGGCAGGTCCTGCAACATTTCTGACAGAAGAACATGCATGGTTTATGGTACTGAGTCTGGCCACACCTCCTTGTGCACTCCGAGGGACATTCTGGTCATTTCAATTCCACCAATCAGATCATATGAAAACAAAGGGAAAGTTTTGAAAGTGGGAAAATCTTGGTTATGCTTACGGTTAATCTTGAGACTTCCAGGGCCATAACGTTTCTGCAGATGGAAGAAATATTTTCCAGGGAAACAAACAGATCAGAATGTGATTAGAAGAAGAAGTTCAAGTGGTGAAAAGTGAAAACAATTGAGCATTTACTTTATCATAATGGTGACCTCCATGTCCATGTGATGCCATGACCTACAGTGAAGACAAAAAAAAAAACAGAGATCAGATTGCTGTAATAAAACTGCTGTTTTTCTGCAACTTTTTTCTTTGATTTTTTGAAGGTAATGTGGAAGAAAAGAGGAAAGTACCCACCATTGTTTGAAGCATGGAGATGGCAATGAGAGCCAAGAAGAGAGCAACAACAAGCTTAGCCATGGTGAAATTAAAGAGGAAATGTGAAGTAGAAATGGGGAAGAGGGGATTGGATTGGATGAAGAAGATTGAAATGGTGTGGGGTATATATAGGAGAAAGTTTGAGACTTTGGGAAGGGGATTCTCATAGTATATTTTTCTATTGTTTTTAGGGAAATAATTATTTTTCTATAATTATAAATTTTAAGAAAAAAATATATCAATATTCAGATCTGGTGGTAGGGGAGAGTCCTATTATGGGACAAGATTTGAACCTCTAACTTTATTTAAACAATTTAGTGTTTCAACTTACTAGACCAACTAATTGTAAGTGCACAATTTGAATCATTGAGATCCACTAATCAATCGAGTGACTAAGGATGTTTATATTGTCCTATTTTCAAGGATGGACGCATAATTTTTTATTAGGGGGCGAACTTATAAAATGGGGGGGGGGGGGGCAAAAATAAATTTTCAATAGAAAATACATAATTTTTTTAAATCATATATAAATTTTAAATTTTTAGGGAAACGACTGCCCTACAGCCTCCTCTGGTCCCTGTCTATTTTATATGAGTTTAAATCTCGGCATTTACGTGAAAAATGTAAATACTCCTCTAGTTAATAACATGTATATATATAATTACATTAATTTTTGCCCACAATTTAATTCTAAAAGGGTGCAATTGAAATACAGTAATTATCTTTATTTTTGTGAGATCTACCAATTACAATGACTATGTAGATATATAACAATTATGTGATTATAAATTATTACTTCAAAATCTATTTACTTGAGATTTGTAAAAAAAAATAAAATATATTTGCTTGATAGTTTAAATTGATTGATTTGATATAAAGGCTCAATTCAATCATATATTTTATAATTAATATAAAAAAATTGAGTTAAGAGGAGTAGGGACAAAATTGATTTCCTTTGATTAAGGATCCATCAAAATTACGGTGTCATATTTTTTTATGGAAAATACTTTGATGCACAAGCTTGTGTAAACTAAAGTTTATATAAGCCCTTTAATTTTAAGGTTTAGGGTTTAAGATTTTAGGTTAGGGTTTAGGGGTTTAGTATGTAGGGTATATAATTTATGGTTTATGGGTAGAATTTAGAGTTTAGGATTTAGGGATTAGGTTTTAGGTTGCTAGGGTTTGTGATTTAAATTTTAAATTTTATAAAAGGAATGTGTAAAAAAAATTTACACAGCTTGTGCATCAAAATAAAACCCTTTTTTTATTAGACGATAAGGTATTACATTTTTATGTTAAATTTAAATTTATATAAAATAAAATTAGATGAAAATCTTTAGTTATTAAGTCAATTAGTGAATCTTAAATTAGAGAGTTATATTATTTATGATTGCGGGAATTTATCAAAATAAAAATGTCTTAATATTTTTAATTTCTTATGTTATTTATATACTTTTCAACTGTTATAGTTAATATTGTTCAAATTTAGATCATTGAAGAAAATAATTTGCTCAATATCACTATAATCATTCTTTAAATTCTAATGCATTAAATAATTAAATTATTTGTTTTTGAGTATTAATCATCCTTGAGGATAGCAAAAAAAAATCTTCTCATTTTTACTTTCTTCATATATTTAATAAAAAACATTTTATTAAGAGAATATTAATTATGATTATTACAAATCAAAGGTATTGCCTTTTATCATTTCTATACAATACTTAAACTATAAAAGAATGGGTTTTGCTATACACATTCATTATTATGGTCTTATGGTTTAGAGGTTTAGGTATTTATTGTTTAGGATTTTAGAATTTATGTTTTAGGGTTATGGGTTTTAGAATTTAGAGTTTTATGGTTTACATTTTAGGGTTTAAAATTTACTTGTTATAATTTAGGGTTTTAGACTTTTGGGTTTAAGTTTTTGGGTTTAGGATTTAATTACATTAAACATTTAAATTAATGATGTTTAATTTTTAGAAATGTTCTAATAGATTCTATTAAATGGTAAAAATAAGAATTAACGATAGAAGTCTAATAATTCTGATATGCAACTCTTAGGACGAATAAAAATTTTTTGTCCCTTTTCGGTGCCCTTATTTATACCCAACACTAAAAACACTATAAAATTAAATTTCAAGCTCTAACCCTAAATTTTAAATCCTAAACCCTACACCCTATGCCCTAAAAAATATAACATACTCTAAATTCCTTAAACCCTAACCACAACCCCTAATCTAAAACTCTAAACCTAATTTTAAGCGTGGGAGTATAAGTAGAGATATTAAAAAGACAGAGGATGTCCATTCTCTTAAAACAGTATATAGCAAAATCTTTAAAAAAAAAAATCGCCTATAATTGAAAGATAATGTGCGCTTAAACTTATTTAAACATATATTCTCTTATATCTTATAAACAATAAATATCAAACGAACTAGAATTCAATTAACTATCCTTCATATAATGGTAGTTTTTTAAAAAGAAAAATAATGGTATAGTTAAAAGGTTATATTTTGATAAGTAAATTGTGTAAAAAAAATTACATAACCATTTATATTTAAGTTATAAAATTTAATACCTAAATTAGAGATGGGCATGGGTAGGTCAGGCCGGGTTTTTTGCTGCCCCGACCTCTCCCCGATCTATAAGCTCATAAACCCGCCCCGCCCTGCATTAGATTAAAATATTAGTTTATTCGCTCGATATACCAACTCTTAAACCCGACCTCGAACCGACCCAACTCGAAAAATTGAAAAAAAATATTAATCTCTGACGACAATAAAAGTTAGATCCAATCAATCCACCATTACGGCCACAAAATTTAGTTTCAAAAGACTTAAAACCTGCATGAAAATAAAATAAAAATCAATTTTAAATTAACCACATAAAAAATTACATATTTAAAAAATAAACTTAAATCATTGACCGTCAAAATTTATATATGTTAAAACTTAAACAACATCTAAAAGAATATTTACGATAAGCACAAAAAAGTAGCTTAACAATCATAAAAGTGTTTATATATAGTGATATTTTTATAAATATAATAAAATATATATTTATTTAAATATATACCAAGGTGAGGCGGAGAATTTCTAGCATATACTCGAATACGCCCCGATCTCCGAAATTCAAGAATAAAAACCCGACCGAGTCGGACCGGGGGCACACCAGTTCGATTCGGGTTCGAGTTATTTGGCCATCCCTAACCTAAATCCTTAACCCTAACACCCTAAAACTTAAACCTTAAACTCCAAACTCTAAATTATAAACATAAACCTTAAATTCTACACCTTACAACCTAAACCGTAATATTAATCTCTAAGCCCTAAAATTAAAAGCTTGTGTAAACTAAAATTTATACGAGCTTGTATATCAAATTTATTTCTATAGTTAAAATAAGGTTTTTCTATTATATTTATATGAAATAAATAACAATCAATTATTATCATCACTTTCAATTTAATGAACGAAAATGCGTAATTATTTTCTTGAAGAGCAAAGACGGTGTATTGTTCCTAAAAGGCGGTGTATTGCATTGAAGAGCAAAGACACGAGTTAGTTAAGTAGTTGAATGGGGGACCCACAAGGAAAACTGTCTAAAAATAAAATAAAATAACGTATCGATTTAGTTTTACGAGACATGACTTAAATATTTTAAAAATAAAATTAAAATTTTAAATCTTGATATCGTAAAAAATTTCAAACGAATTAAAAGAATTATCTGAGTTGTAAAACTTCTTTTCTTATTCTCATGTATATATTTTTTTCAGCAGTTATCTTTTTAGTTGAGAATTTTAAAATAATTTTAGTATTTTTAAACTAATGGTGGTGGCTTTGACTTTCTACTGACGATAATTTTTTTATATGTTTACTACTTTTATTGCTTTTTTGTTTTAATTTTTTGTTTTTTCTCAGTTGTTTTGGTATATTTTTCATCTAACGTTATGATATATTTTTTGTCTGTCTCTATGGCATGCTGATATTAAAGACGTTTACAACTTGGTGTATATTACAATTGAATTTTGCCGCACAACATTGCATAGGTTGGTTGTTCGTGGAGTTAACCAAGATGTTTTCTCTTTTTTTTGTTAGTTGGGGTAATTCAACGATCTGAGTGCTCCAAGATTTGACAATGATGTTAAATTTGAAGAACATTGTTGAAGATTTTATGAAAAGATTTGAGTTTGCTATTCACATTTGCATACTCTTTGTTTTTTAACGTTTATTTTTGTATTTGAGCGTATGCTTATATGTGTATTTATTCTCATTATTTTAATGAAATCTGGTGTTTGATTAAAAAATAAATTATCTGATTTTATTACACCACACATCCCTAAACTATGACACTCATTTTAAATCGGTGTCTAAACTTTTGAGCATTTTAGTTGCATCCTTAAGCTATGGCTCATTTTAAATTGGTCCATAAACTTTTTGAATGTTTTAATTTCATACCCAAATTATCTATATATATTAATCTAAAAAAGTAAAAAAATTCTTAAAGATAATAAATATTTTAAACTAATTTTCTAATGTAGTCCATTCCTATGATAATTAAAAAATATAAATAACGAGATCTACTAATTAACAGAGTGACTAAAATTATTCATATTATTTCATCTTTTATGAGTTCGAATTTTAATTTTTATCTTTGATAATATAATATTTTTGTATAAAAAAACAGTTTAAAAGGGTTTTGCATGTGCGGAGACAGTGGGAGTGAGCAAAGCTCGTGACCCAGAGGTGCGCGGCTTTGACAAAAGTGAGCACCGTGCGCTGTAAACCATTTCTTTGTCTGATTTAATTATTGATATCCGATTTATTGACCAATCAATTTAAATTAAAATTTATAAAAGTTCATTAAGAGTTTAATTCTACTAATTAATTTTTTTTTCATTTATAATATTAGAATTCGAATATTCAACCTCATTTAAGAAATTTATCGCTTTATCCGTTAGATAATTGGTTGCTGGTGCTGTAAACCATTTCTAATTCCCATTTGCAACGTTTCACCGACACATCTATAGTTTTCTTACACGCTTTTGTTAAATTCCAATCATAATAATTATTGGATCTACGTATTGTTTACAATAAAAGATTGACTTAACTATAAAAAATTCTAAATTATGTTTTTTTTTTATAATAGGCGTTTAAAGTATTTTTTTACTGAAATAAGTACTTAAAATTTTATTTTTGGTTGAAATAGGTACCCTAGTAGGTGTTTCAATTGACTTTAAAACAAGCCAAAAATGAAACTTTAAACACCTATTTTAACCAAAAAATATTTTAGGCACCTATTACAAAAAAAAAACATAGTTTAGACATTTATTTTGTATTTTAGCCTAAAAGATTTGCACACTCAATCTACCTTTTCAATTAGTTTGATATGTAGATATTAGTTATTCGTGTTTTAATCCGATTGATATTTTCAAAATCAGAATATTCGATAAAATTATGAGTTCAAATATGTTTAAAAATATAATAACTTTTAATTTTAGAGTTTAACATATTAAATTTGGAAAAGTTACTCTTTTGCTGAAATTTCCTACTACAAGAGTTTCTCCTTCAAAAAAATTCCTACTACAAGAGTTCCTTTTGGGTAAAATACAACGGATATCAGTCAATTATGAGTAAAGTTATATTTAGGTCACCTAATTATTAAAAGCTACATTTAGGTCACTCAATTATAGGTAAAGTTTAGGGGTTTGTGGTATTATGGTTTAAGATTTAGGATTTTATGGTTTAGGGTTTATGGTCTTATGCTTAAAGCTTATGGTTTTATAGTTTAGGGTTTAAATGTTAAGGTTTTATGGTTTAGGGTTTATACATAGAATGAGAGTTTTTTCAATATAATCTTTTAGGGTTTTTGTAATACATTGAATGATAGAGTTTTTTCCCTAATGGAATCTTGTATTTAACGCAAGCTCTTAAATGACCCTTAACCTATGCATGTATGCATAGGTTAGACAAAGTTTTTTTTTAAATACAAAGGGTAACGCAAATAATCCTCGCTAGGGATTTCTGAGTCAAATGGAGAACGTCATCAGGGAGAAGTCCGACAGGCTGGCGGTCGACAAAAGGGATTGTTCGGAGAGACATGAGTCCAGCAGACAGTTTCCGACAGAGGCATATGGTCGTCATGATATACAGCAGAGAAAAGAAGAGTGGACGGAAGTAAAAATAAGGAGGGTATCAGCGAATAGATTTCCCAGGCAGCGTGTGATGTTTGAGCGGAGCCCTTGGACATGTTTTGTGGACAATCTCAGCAGGAGAGTCCCCCGCTCCACACTTAGGGAACTATTTGGCAATTTCGGAAGGGTCGAAAGAATCTTCATCCCAGAAAAGAACACTCGTCCCAAATATGTAGAGTCAACTTTCGTATTTGTGTCTGTTGAAACAAAATAGGAGCTTTTAAGGATCATTAAACACTTAGATAAGACCAAGATTGATGGTCGCATCATCAAAGTGACACAGGCTCGTTATCAGCAGAATCAATACAGTGGGAAAAGACCTTTTCATGATTCTGACAGGCCGGCTAACAACAACCTTAATTTGGTTCCAGAGAAAGTCAGGCACCCCGATATGTCGGAGGGACAAAGACATAAGGTTCGCTCATACCGTGAAGCGCTCCTGAACAGACAACATGACAAATCCAAATTGATTCAGGGAGTAGAAAATTCAGGGAAGGACGTGAAGAATCGTTTGCAGGAAAGTGGTAGAAGAAATTTCTTCCTGCCATCAAAAGACACAGAATGGCTGAAGGGTTGCTTGGCAGGAGTAATCAAAGAAGCTTTTGAACCTGAGTTCGTCCAGAGGGCATTAGGTAATGATGAAATTGATGTCTCGGTCCTAAGATGGGGTTGGATAACAATACTTTTGTCATTAAATTTAGTTCAGTTCTGGATATGGAAGAGATTATAAAGAACAAGAAAGAAGAGTTGTCATATTGGTTTGATCATTTAGATTACTTGATGGTGGACGGTGCCCCAGATATTTCGTCAAATTAGGACTAGAAGGAATTCCCTTTGTAACACCCGTGTCTTGGGCCTAGGAGTTAGCCGGGTTGTTGTTCGAGTCAAATAAAATCTAATTAAAATAAACCAACTTTGAATAATGACCTATTTGAATCTTAATAAAGAGGGAGGGACCAAAGTTGTGATTTACCCACATTTTAAATAAAGCAAGACAACTTTTATGGAAAAGTTGTCATCTTCCTCCTCATTTTCCCTTTCCCAATTTCAAAACCCTCTCCCCCATTTTCAAACTCTCCTAAAACCCTAGTTACTATTCCATTGACTTTGCTAATCGATTTCAACATCAAATTAAGAGGTAAACATATTTTCTTAACCTCCTCTCTATCCTCTACCTATCTATTGTCTTAGATTTCAAAAATATTGAGTTTTGGGAATTAGGGTTCATATTGAAATTTGGGTTTTTAATGGGGTTTTTCAATTTGTTTTGAGAAATTGTTTTGGGGTTATGTTTAATCATAATGAAATATACAACATATATTAATTTGGTTGATTTTGGATGAAATTTCGTAGTGGGTCCTTAGGGCAAATTTTGGAGTATGAAAACTTGAGTTTTTGGGAGGTTTAGTGTTGGAATTGAAGGGCTGATGGTCTACCTATGTTAGGAGGGTGATTTGGGATATTTGGGTGCTTGGAAATGGGTATTTCAGCCAATGGTTGTTGGAGTCCGAAAATTGGGTTTTGAGATGTTATGTGGTTTGGGAATTTGAGGAAACTGGGTTGTGATTTGCAAAGTAGATTGATGGTTGAATTAGCATTGAATTGGGAAGTAATGTATGTGTTTTGTTTGGCTAGAAGCAAGAGGAAACGTGGAAGAGGCTTTGGGATCGAATCCGGGAAGTTGAAGGTGATTGCTTGCTTGGTCTTGGAGCTTGGAAGCTTAGGTGAGTGGTTGTTTGCTTTTAAAGGTTTTAAAATAGTTGGTTCGAGTATATGGACTAGGTTGGGCTTGGTAGACCCACCTAGAGTTAGGATTAGGGTGGTAGCCTAATCCTAAACTTGATCTAGAGCCTTTGGATGAACTCTTCTATGTGATTGTGTATGTCTCGTATGATATGTGGTATGAATGGTTATGTATATTGTATTATACGTGTGGAATGAGATATGAATTGTGATGATTGAGACATTCATGATGATGGTTGTTGGTGAGTACGTGCTAAGCACGGAATCGGTTGAAATGAGTAATGAGAAATGAGTAAATATTGGCACTAGTATACTTGAATACAAATGATCGATCATTAGGATGTTAGTGTGTACACATGAGTCAAAAGTCGCGTGTGGCCTTGGTGGCGTTGAGTCACCAAGGAGGAGTACGGGTTCGCCCGAAAATTGTATTTAAATGTAGTCGGTGATGAGTGGAATCCCATCGATGGGGCGTGAGGATGAGTGGAATCCCCTCCGCGAGACCGGTGATGAGTGAAATCCCACCGTGAGGTAATATGGTTGTTGGATGTGAGTTCCAACGTGTCTATCCGCGTATTCGGGTCTTAGCTAGGTGACAATGTTGATTGATATGTGTATCAATGTGTTGTGACATATGGGCTATGAATTAAATGTTAAATGTGATTACATGTATTGTAAAGTTGGGCTTATGAACATGACAATTATATTGTATATTGCTCATGCATTTTTACTTCATGGCTCTTGTGGACCCTTGGTATGGTTGTGTTTTACCTTGGCTAGATCATGCTCGGACCCTGCAATGTTGAGGTTTGTTTTTAGAGCTTACCCTCACTAAGCATCATTGCTTACGCTCTCTTTGTTCAACATTGCAGATCCTTAGTTCGTGGGTTGCTCGGGCAAGTGGAGGGCCTCCAAGTGTGATTTTTGGCTTGAGTTCATCAAGTATGGATTTTTTAATGTTAGACATGTAATAGTTTGAGCAATGGGACATGTATGGTTTTGTTGAATAGTTGTTGGTTGCTAGGAGCATGTTTAGACTCCTTAGTATCTTGCTCTTGTATGGTGAGTGTTGCCATGTTGAATTGTAGCTCATGCCTAATTGCTTATTTTGAATGCTAGCTAAATGCCTTAGAGGCCATCTTTAAGTTTGAATGATGTTTGGAATGAATGTATGTTTGTGGGATGTTGCCTTAGTGTTAGACATGTCTAAACCTTGTTAAAGCATGATAGTATGGTGGTATGCCTTGAGTTTTATGTGTATGGTGTTGTGAGGTGTTTTGGAGGTGTTTTAGGGTACCCTTGTGCCTTAAAACAGCCAAAACGTGTCTGCAGACAGGGGGCGTTTCGGAACGGGTCCCCCTGTTTCGGAACGAGTCTTTTGCAAATGGCCTGCCGTTTCGAAACGGATGAGGGTCGTTTCGGAACATTTTTGCTACTGGAATTTTGAGAAATTGACGAGATGAAGGCGTTCCGAAACGGGCCTTTGATGTTTCGAAACGGTCAAATCTCGTTGACCACGAGATATTGACCGTCAAGGTCGTTCCGATACGGGTCACCCCTGTTTCGGAACGGTCACCTTATGGTTGACCCTGGCCCATTGACTAAGTCAAGGCGTTTCGGAACACCCCAAGGGCGTTTCGAAACGGCCTGCTGTAGAACATTAAAATGAGCTGTTTAATGCTTGGTTGGTCGATGTTCGTTGCAAATGTTTGTATCCCCGCTGCCGTGCCGTATGTAGGATTAATTTATGCATATAGACAAGATAAAATAAAAAGAAAATTTTAGGGTCGTTAACCGAGGGGAAACCTTAACGGGTTTTGCTTCGGTTTTCCCCGTGTGGCCCACTCGGACCGGTCATCCGACCAGACCGGGACGAGGGGGTTACACTTGTTGGTATCAGAGCCTAAGGTTACCGAGACCTTGGGCAGGTAAGTGAGGTAAGTTTAAGTTTTTAAATTGAATTGCACGGTGTTTGCTTGTTTTGCAAGAATGATTGCTTGTGTGACAAGTATGCTGATTGTTTTATTTTAAAGCATGAGTGTGAGTCCCATTGCTACTATTACATTGGAAAAATGATTTTTAAGTGAGGGGACGTACTTGAACACTTGGAAGCCTTGCCTTGCTAACCCAGCTTGTATGTTTTGTTATTGTGGTTGTAGTTAATATCTGTGAGAGCGATGTCTAGACCGAGAGGTAGACCGAGGTTGGTTCGTCAGGAACCACGAGTTGCGGCTCCTGTTGAGCCGACAGTTGGTGTGGAGGCTCACCTTGAAGGGCCGGTGGCCGCGGGAGTTGGCGCTCCTCCACCACCTCCACCACTACCACCTCCTCCACCTGGAGTTGGGGGTGAGGATGGAGCCGGAGGAAATGGACCACAAGGTGGCCAAGGTCCAGCTGGAATTGACATGACTCCGCTAGTGCAAGCGATAGCGGGAGCATTTCAGGCCGCAGTTGCGGGAGCTCAGGTTGCAGCTCAGCCTAGGTGCGACGATGCTAGTCTACTTTTGGAGAGGCTCCGTAGCTTGGGGGCCGAGGAGTTTAGGGGATCTACTCCGGAGAGATCGGAGTTATGGTTGGAGAAGACAGTTCGTATCTTGGCTCAGATGGGTTGTGCGGGCGCACGTAGATTGGGTTGTGTGATCTCATTGCTTCAGGGTGATGCCTACACCTGGTGGGTCACCATTACTACTGGGGTTCCAGAGACAGAGATTGATTGGGAGTTCTTTGAGTCTGCTTTCCGGAAGAGGTACTTGGGACCGAGGTACCTAGATGAGAAGAAGAGAGAGTTCATGGCTCTCACTCAGGGAGATGCTTCTGTGACTGATTATGAGATTTGTTTCGTTCGTCTGAGTTAGTATGCTCCGGAGTTAGTACCTACTGAGAGGGCTCGATGTGATCGTTTCAGATACGAACTTCATGAGGAAGTTAAGAGGTATACCTTAGCTTCCGATTATTCTGACTTTGATGTCTTGGTTGCTAGAGCCAAGGACATTGAGCACAGCTTGGGGCTGGCCAAGCGTTCTGGGGGATCTAGTTCTGGTAAGAGGCACAACAACTTTGATGGTAGAGATGCCAAGAGGCACAGAGGTGGCGGACATCAGTTTGACTATAGACGTGGCGGTGGCCACCATGGTAGGGGCCATCAGGGCCATAGAGGAGGAGGGCGTTTGCCCGAGTGTACCCGTTGTGGGAGGCAGCATGCTGATGAGTGTTGGGGTAATTTCTATGCCTGCTGGAACTGTGGTTCGAGGGACCACTTTAGGAGGGATTGTCCGCATCAGGCGGCTCAGGCACCGAACATTGCTTAGGCTCCTGCGAGAGCTAACGATTTTCAGAGAGGCCGTGGGCGCGGTCGTGGCTACTTCCAGCCTAGGGCTGATGCACCTAGGGTAGATGCTCAGAGGAACCTTGCTCATGTTGTGGCTGTGCAGCCAGAGGCGGGAGGACTAGCGAGAGTCTATGCTCAGAGGGAGGCCGGGAACGACACCGATGTGATAGTAGGTAATTTCGAGTTACAGTCTATGTCTTTGCTTTCTTTGGTTGATTCGGGTTCTACGCATTCCTACATTTTGAGTGAGCATGCACAGAAGTTAGATATCCCTGTTGAGATCTTAGATGTAGGTATGCATGTTACTAGTTCTTTTGGTGAGACAGTTGTGGTTAGACGTATGTATAGGAGGTGTCCACTGAAGATTCAGGGTCATGTGTTCTCAGTTGATATGATGAAACTTCCCTTCTATGGTTTTGATATTATTTTGGGTATGGACTGGTTGGTTGAGCATCGGGCTAGTGTGGATTTTGAGACAAAGAGAATTTCTCTGAAGCCTTCTGATGACTACGAGGTAGTGGTAGTGGGCGAGAACATTAAGTTCTTGTCTAATGTGGTGTCAGCTTTAGAGGCTCATAGGTTGATGGACTCTGTATGTGGGGCCTATTTAGTTTATGTTATGAATCCGGACATGAGTGAAGCTAGACCGAAAGATATCAGAACAGTGTGTGACTTTCCAGATGTGTTTCCTAAAGAGTTGCCGGGTTTGCCTCCTGACAGAGATGTTGAGTTTGTGATTGAGACAGTTTCAGGGTCTAGTCCAGTTTCGATAGCTCCGTATCGTATGGCTCCGAAAGAGTTGAAAGAATTGAAGAGTCAGTTGCAAGAATTATTAGACCGTGGCTTCATTAGGCCTAGTAGTTCTCCGTGGGGTGCTCCAGTGTTGTTTGTGAAAAAGAAAGATGGCAGCATGCGCATGTGTATTGACTATAGACAGTTGAATCAGTTGACTGTGAAGAACAAGTATCCGTTGCCTCGTATAGATAATTTGTTTGATCAGTTGAGAGGTGCTTCAGTGTTCTCGAAGGTAGATCTGAGATCCGGGTACTATCAGTTGAAGGTGAAAGAGTGTGATGTTCCGAAGACAACTTTTAGGACTAGATATGGTCACTATGAGTTTCTTGTGATGCCATTTGGGCTCACGAATGCACCATCAACATTCATGGACATGATGAACAAAATTTTCAGAGACTATCTAGACCGTTTTGTAGTTGTCTTCATTGATGATATACTTGTGTACTCGAAGACAGAAGAAGAGCATGATGAGCACTTGAGGTTTGTTTTACAGAGATTGTTGAGCAATCAGTTGTATGCGAAGCTTAGTAAATGTGAGTTCTGGATTCGAGAGGTTGTATTTCTTGGCCATGTTGTTTCGGCCGAAGGTATCCGAGTTGATCCATCGAAGATTGAGGCTATTGTTGAGTGGAAACAACCTAAGTCCGTGACTGAGATTAGGAGTTTCCTAGGATTAGCCGGTTACTATAGGAGGTTTGTTGATGGCTTCTCTAGAGTAGCTGCTCCCTTGACTAAGTTGTTGCAAAAGGGAGTCAAGTTTGAATGGTCAGATGCAAGATAGAAGGCCTTTGAAAAATTGAAAGAAGCTTTGACGAATGCTCCAGTGTTAGTGCAGCCTGTCTCAGGTAAGGAGTTTGTGATTTACAGTGATGCTTCCTACGTAGGCTTAGGATGTGTTTTGATGCAAGATAGGAGAGTTGTTGCTTATGCTTCTAGATAGTTGAAGATTCATGAGAAGAACTATCCTACTCATGATATAGAGTTGGCCGCAGTTGTTTTTGCATTGAAGATTTGGCGTCATTACTTGTATGGTGAGAAGTGTATAGTTTACACCGATCACAAGAGCTTGAAGTACTTGATGACACAGAAAGAGTTGAATTTGAGACAGAGGAGATGGCTAGAGTTGTTAAAAGACTATGATTTGACCATTGAGTACCATCCGGGTAAAGCAAACGTAGTAGCCGATGCTTTGAGTAGAAAAGTGGCCGTTGAACTGAGAGCTATGTTTGCTAGATTGAGTGTGTCCGATGTTGGTGGTTTGATCACCGAGTTGCAAGTGAAGCCTTCTTTGATTCAGTTGATTAGAGAGAAGCAGTTGCAAGATGTGAGCCTAGTTCCTCATGTCCAAGACATAGCCGAAGGAAGACCGACTGAGTATAGTTTCAGTGGTGAGAGTTTGTTGTGCTTTAGAGATAGAATTGTTGTACCGGAAGATGTTGAGTTGAGACGTCAGATTTTGAGAGAAGCACATTCGAGTCCCTTTTCTATGCATCCGGGTAGTACCAAGATGTACCGAGATTTGAAGAATGATTACTACTGGGTTGATTTGAAGAGAGATGTAGCCGAGTATGTGAGCCGTTGCATGGTTTGTCAGAGAGTGAAGGCAGAACATTAGGTTCTTTCAGGTTTGCTACAGCCTTTGAAGATTCCGGAATGGAAATGGGAGAGGATCACCATGGATTTTGTATCGGGGTTGCCTTTGTCTCCTTCGAAGAAGAACTCCGTTTGAGTGATTGTTGATAGGTTCACTAAGTGTGCTCACTTCTTAGCAGTGAACACTACGGATTCCTTAGACAAGTTGGCAAACTTGTACATCCGTGAGATTGTGAGACTTCATGGAGTTCCGAAGTCTATTGTTTTAGATAAGGATCCTAGATTTACTTCGAGGTTCTGGAGTTGCTTGCATAGTGCTTTGGGTAGCCGTTTGCATTTCAGCACATCTTATCATCCGCAGTCCGATGGGCAGTCAGAGCGAGTGATACAGATTCTAGAGGATATGCTTCGATGTTGCGTGATTGATTTTCAGGGTTCTTGGGAGAAGCACTTACCGTTGGTTGAGTTTGCTTACAACAACAGTTATCAGTCTAGCATTCAGATGGCACCCTATGAGGCTTTGTATGGTAGACGATGTAGGACTCCGATTTGTTGGGCTGAGACAGGTCAAAGGTTGTTACCTATGCCAGACTTGCTTAAGGGAACCACAGAAAAAGTAAAGTTGATTTGTGACCGTTTGAAAGCAGCTTCCGATCGTCAGAAGTCATATGCAGATTTGAAGAGAAAGGAGATTGAGTACTCAGTGGGTGAGAAAGTGTTTCTAAAAGTATCTCCGTGGGAGAAGGTAATGAGATTTGGCCGAAAGGGCAAGTTGAGTCCGAGATTCATTGGTTCGTATGAGATAGTTGAGCGGATTGGGCCTGTAGCTTATCGTTTGAGGTTACCTCCTGAGTTAGAGAAGATCCATGATGTCTTTCATGTGTCTATGCTTAGGAGATATAGGTCGGATCCTTCGCATGTGATGCCTGTTGAGAAGATAGAGTTAAATCCGGATTTGTCCTATAATGAAGAACCCGTTGAGATACTTGCTTCTGATAGCAAGGTATTGCGTGGCAAGACTATAGAGTTGGTCAAGGTGTTGTGGAGACATAGAGGTGTGGAAGAGGCCACGTGGGAGAGGAAAGTAGATATGGTTGAGCAGTTTCCGTATTTGTTTCCACCAGGTAATTTCGGGGACGAAATTTCTTAAGTGGGAGAGAGTTGTAACACCCGTGTCTTGGGCCTAGGAGTTAGCCGGGTTGTTGTTCGAGTCAAATAAAATCTAATTAAAATAAACCAACTTTGAATAATGACCTATTTGAATCTTAATAAAGAGGGAGGGACCAAAGTTGTGATTTACCCACATTTTAAATAAAGCAAGACAACTTTTATGGAAAAGTTGTCATCTTCCTCCTCATTTTCCCTTTCCCAATTTCAAAACCCTCTCCCCCATTTTCAAACTCCCCTAAAACCCTAGTTACTATTCCATTGACTTTGCTAATCGATTTCAACATCAAATTAAGAGGTAAACATATTTTCTTAACCTCCTCTCTATCCTCTACTTATCTATTGTCTTAGATTTCAAAAATATTGAGTTTTAGAAATTAGGGTTCATATTGAAATTTGGGTTTTTAATGGGGTTTTTCAATTTGTTTTGAGAAATTGTTTTGGGGTTATGTTTAATCATAATGAAATACACAACATATATTAATTTGGTTGATTTTGGATGAAATTTCGTAGTGGGTCCTTAGGGCAAATTTTGGAGTATGAAAACTTGAGTTTTTGGGAGGTTTAGTGTTTGAATTGAAGGGCTGATGGTCTACCTATGTTAGGAGGGTGATTTGGGATGTTTTGGAAGTCTTTTGGGTGCTTGGAAATGGGTATTTCAGCCAATGGTTGTTGGAGTCCGAAAATTGGGTTTTTGAGATGTTATGTGGTTTGGGAATTTGAGGAAATTGGGTTGTGATTTGCAAAGTAGATTGATGGTTGAATTAGCATTGAATTGGGAAGTAATGTATGTGTTTTGTTTGGCTAGAAGCAAGAGGGAACGTGGAAGAGGCTTTGGGATCGAATCCGGGAAGTTGAAGGTGATTGCTTGCTTGGTCTTGGAGCTTGGAAGCTTAGGTGAGTGGTTGTTTGCTTTTAAAGGTTTTAAAATAGTTGGTTCGAGTATATGGACTAGGTTGGGCTTGGTAGACCCACCTAGAGTTAGGATTAGGGTGGTAGCCTAATCCTTAACTTGATCTAGAGCCTTTGGATGAACTCTTCTATGTGATTGTGTATGTCTCGTATGATATGTGGTATGAATGGTTATGTATATTGTATTATACGTGTGGAATGAGATATGAATTGTGATGATTGAGACATGCATGATGATGGTTGTTGGTGAGTACGTGCTAAGCACGGAATCGGTTGAAATGAGTAATGAGAAATGAGTAAATATTGGCACTAGTATACTTGAATACAAATGACCGATCATTAGGATGTTAGTGTGTACACATGAGTCAAAAGTCGCGCGTGGCCTTGGTGGCGTTGAGTCACCAAGGAGGAGTACGGGTTCGCCCAGAAATTGTATTTAAATATAGTCGGTGATGAGTGGAATCCCATCGACGGGGCGTGAGGATGAGTGGAATCCCCTCCGCGAGACCGGTGATGAGTGAAATCCCACCGTGAGGTAATATGGTTGTTGGATGTGAGTTCCAACGTGTCTATCTGCGTATTCGGGTCTTAGCTAGGTGCCAATGTTGATTGATATGTGTATCAATGTGTTGTGACATATGGGCTATGAATTAAATGTTAAATGTGATTACATGTATTGTAAAGTTGGGCTTATGAACATGACATTTGTATTGTATATTGCTCATGCATCTTTACTTCATGGCTCTTGTGGACCCTTGGTATGGTTGTGTTTTACCTTGGCTAGATCATGCTCGGACCCTGCAATGTTGAGGTTTGTTTTTAGAGCTTACCCTCACTAAGCATCATTGCTTACGCTCTCTTTGTTCAACAATGCAGATCCTTAGTTCGTGGGTTGCTCGGGCAAGTGGAGGGCCTCCAAGTGTGGTTTTTGGCTTGAGTTCATCAAGTATGGATTTTTTTAATGTTAGACATGTAATAGTTTGAGCAATGGGACATGTATGGTTTTGTTGAATAGTTGTTGGTTGCTAGGAGCATGTTTAGACTCCTTAGTATCTTGCTCTTGTATGGTGAGTGTTGCCATGTTGAATTGTAGCTCATGCCTAATTGCTTATTTTGAATGCTAGCTAAATGCCTTAGAGGCCATCTTTAAGTTTGAATGATGTTTGGAATGAATGTATGTTTGTGGGATGTTGCCTTAGTGTTAGACATGTCTAAACCTTGTTAAAGCATGATAGTATGGTGGTATGCCTTGAGTTTTATGTGTATGGTGTTGTGAGGTGTTTTGGAGGTGTTTTAGGGTACCCTTGTGCCTTAAAACAGCCAAAACGTGTCTGCAGACAGGGGGCGTTTCGGAACGGGTCCCCCTGTTCCGGAACGAGTCCTTTGCAAATGGCCTGCCGTTTCGAAATAGATGAGGGTCGTTTCGGAACATTTTTGCTACTGGAATTTTGAGAAATTGACGAGATGAAGGCATTCCGAAACGGGCCTTTGATGTTTCGAAACGGTCAAATCTCGTTGACCACGAGATATTGACCGTCAAGGTCGTTCCGATACGGGTCACCGCTGTTTCGGAACGGTCACCTTATGGTTGACCCTGGCCCGTTGACTAAGTCAAGGCGTTTCGGAACTCCCCAAGGGCGTTTCGAAACGGCCTGCTGTAGAACATTAAAATGAGCTGTTTAATGCTTGGTTGGTCGATGTTCGTTGCAAATGTTTGTATCCCCGCTGTCGTGCCTTATGTAGGATTAATTTATGCATATAAACAAGATAAAATAAAAAGAAAATTTTAGGGTCGTTAACCGAGGTGAAACCTTAACGGGTTTCGCTTCGGTTTTCCCCGTGTGGCCCACTCGGACCGGTCATCCGACCAGACCGGGACGAGGAGGTTACACCCTTAGCATGTTGGCATGAAAACTTTTTTTCTGTGAGCTTGGTTCTTGATGGGGTAAGGTGGTTGAAGTCTGCTCAGAAACAAGGAAAAAAGAAAGACAAGATATAGCTTCGATAATCATCAGAACGCCTAGTACAATTCATATTCCTAGAAAGTTGAATATGCATTCGATCGGACATCCATATGTGGTCAAGATTAGGTTGGGAAGCAGACTCTTCGATATCAGTGGCTCGATGGAGGATGATTCGGTAATCAGGTTTGCGGATGATTGGGCTGAATCGGAATCCATATCCTCCGATGAAGAACATGTTGATCGGAATAATGGTGGAAACAATCCTCTACACGGCAGTAGCAGAGATGAGTTTCCCAAGGAGACTTTCCAGGGGAATCAGAGTAAGTCGGACATTCCCTTCAATGATAATAATATTGGTACAAGTTTTAAGGGGAATTTTGCTATGTCGGGTGAGGTGGCGGAAGGTCAAGAGGCAGTCAGAGTTGAGCCTTGGATAGACTTTCCTAAACATTCCAAGAATTCTGATAATAACTCGATTAAAGCCCAAAAGGACAGCTTAATCGCACAGGAGAATGAGAAAAATAACAGGGCTGGTCCACTATGTTGGCCCACATTTCGACTGATAACACTTGCATCCGGGCTAATTTCGCTCCTGTAGTGGCCTAAAACTTGGGAGTGCTTTCTCTCCAATCCATTTCTAACTCTATAGAATTTGTGTTCGATAGCCTAGATGTGGTTGATTCCCTTATGCCATGGACAAATTCGCTCATCCAAAATGATCAGTATCAGCGTAACTTGCTTTCCTCCCGCAAACCCGTGCCAAAAAATTCTTTCAAGCCAGTACCCGAAGAAATTTTAAAAGATGGGTTAGAGAATCCCTTGAAGCTTCTGGGAACAAAATTCGCTCAAGCGAGCATATGGGTGAGTCGTGGAAATCTGGATCAGCAAAGGGTCTTGAAGCAGAGTCAGTTTGGGCGGTAAGCAATATTCTGGAGATTACCTTCAATGGAGGCCATGATGCAGTGGTGAAGAGAGTCAGTGAATTAGAGGAGGAAATCGCTGTGGGTTGTTAAGTAACGGTTCTACGTGTAAGGGATATAAGACTGGTAAATGGATTTGTGCGTCTTATCTTGGAACATAAGGGGAATTAGGAATTCCAAAAGAAGAGAGCTCCGAAGAATCTCATAAGGAATTTAGTGCCTTGCATGATTTTCATTCAAGAAAGCAAGGTTGAATCGATATCTGACTTTGATATCAGGAAATTATGGCCCCACCCCAAAGTTGAATATACCTGTGCGCCTGCCTCCAGATCGGCTGGAGGTTTGATAAGCATCTGGAATTCAGATGCGTTCTTTGTCTCTGAAAAGCATTGTTTTGAAAGGTTCTTTGCAACAATTGGTATTCTTACTCAGTCAAATACAGAGTGTGGTTTCGTGAATGTATACGCCCCTTCCACAGATTCGGACAAAATCAAGTTTCTTGAGGAATTGAAGATGTTTATAACTGCACGAAAGTTACCTTGGTGTCTCGGTGGTGATTTTAATTTGATCCTTGACCCGGAGGAGAAGATGGGATACTTCTGTAACATGGCATTGATAAATGCTTTTAGATCCTTTGTGAACGAAGTGGGAGTCAGAGATCTTCCGTTGTTGGGCGGCAAGTTCACTTGGAGCAACCATCGAGAACATCCCACATTTGTGAGGTTAGATCGATTTCTCCTCTCCCTTGATTTTGAGTTGGCTTTCCCTGGGTTATTTCAAAAAGTCTTTAAGAAGTCACTGTCAGATCACAAACCAATCGTCCTGGAAATAGAAAAATCAAAGTGGGGGCATAAACCTTTTAAATGATTTAATTTTTGGCTAAATGAAGAGGGGTTCGAATCTACTGTATGCAAGAAAATTGAGGATTCAAAAAGGTCCAATCCAAGAATTAAAATTGGCGGTATTTTGAAAAATACTAAGATCGCTGTTAAAGAATGGGCGGTGAATTTCAGAGCTAAGAATGTAAGAAACTCTTCCATGATAGAGCAGCAGATTTCAGTTGCAGAGTTACGTATTCAGAATGGGATGGTTTCCACAGAAAACCTTAGTGATCTGCGCAAATTAAGGGCTGATTTATGGCAACAGTATCGAAGGGAATAGAGTGAACTACTCCAAAAATCGAGACTCCGTTGGTTTGCTGAAGGAGATCGCAACTCAAATTTTTTTCATCAGTTAGTGTTGTCTAGGAGAAAAAGTAATGCCTTACATTCTATCAAGGTAAACAATCAAACAATTTCTAAGCCCTTATTAGTAAAGTCAGCTGTCAAGGAGCACTTTGAAGCAGCCTACAATTCGAATTCAGCATTAGAGGTACAAAACATGAACCTAGAGTTTGCAAGAATTTCGTCTGCGCAAGCCAATTATCTACAAAGCAAATTTAATGAAGAGGAAATCAAATCAGTCCTTTTTGCTTCGGATAGGAATCGCGCTCCGGGTCCGGACGGATTCAATTTAAATTTCTTCAAGAAATATTGGCCACATTTAAGAGAATGCATCCTGGAATTTTTCGAAGACTTATATGGCGGCAAGAAATGGGGTGAAGGCATTAATCACTCGTTTATTACACTGATTCCGAAGGTAAAGAACCCCTCCTCTCTCAGTGAATATAGACTGATTAGTCTTGTTGGTGGTCTTTATAAAATCCTCTCTAAAGTTTTAGCGAAAAGACTTAGCTCGGTAATGGATGAGATAGTGGGAGAAACACAATTTGCGTTCATCAAAGGTCGACAAATTCTGGATTATTCCTTAGTGGCAAATGAGGTTATCGACTATGTCTTCAGTTCCAAAAAGAGAGGAATTGCCTTCAAGATCGACTTCCAGAAGGCCTATGATACGGTGAATTGGTCATTTCTTATGAAAATTATGCAAAAATGTGGCTTCAAATCTCGGTGGTGTAGGTGGATAATGCAATGCATCTCGACGCCACTGATTCAAGTCCTGGTAAATGGTTCACCAACGGAAGGTTTTGCGATATCGAGGGGCCTTAGACAAGGATGCTCATTGTCCCCCCCTGCTCTTTAATTTAGTCGGGGAGGCTCTTAGCTTGATGATTAAGAAAGCTGTCAATTTGAATCTATTTTCGGGTATAGAGGTTGGAACAAGAGAGGAAACGGTGTCGGTTAGTCATTTACAGTTTGCAGACAACTTGTTAATCTTTTTCGAGGGAGAGGAAAGTCAACTTGTGAATGTCAAAAGAGTACTAAGGGTTTTCGAATTAGCATCTGGGTTGAAGCTAAACCTATCTAAGAGCAAAGTATTCGGTCTAAATGTTGAACAAGAAAGCTTAAAACAATGGGCTAGTAGGATCAGTTGTATTGCAGGCTCCTTACCTACCGAATACTTGGGTCTCCCCCTTGGAGCGAAAAGAAACAATGACAGACTGTGGGAACCCATTTTCGGCAAAATCTCAAGCAAGCTAGGAGGGTGGTCGGCAAAATTCTTGTCGAGTGGGGGCCGTCTTACACTCCTTAAATCAGTATTGTGCAGTTTACCGACATATTTCCTATCTATCTTTAAAATGCCAGGTTCAGTGGTTACTCGATTGACAAGAATAATGTCTAACTTCCTTTGGGGCGACACTGAAGAAAAATCCAGAGTTCACTGGATCAATTGGGATCTGATATGCAAACCCAAAGAGGATGGCAGACTCGGGGTAAACAATCTTCGGATTATGAATAGAGCACTACTTTGCAAATGGGGAGTCAGGTTCGGGAACGAAACCAACAGTTTATGGAGACGGGTGATTAATGCAAGGGTTCCAGGCTCTTCGAAGAGTCTTCTTCCTGCTCAATCTAATAGAAGAAGGACATCTTGGATTTGGCATGACATTATGAAGAATTTTATTAAACATGACCAATTCAGTGTTAACTTTAGAAACAATCTGAAAATACAAGTGGGAAAAGGCGAAACAATCAAGTTTTGGCAGGACAGGTGGCTGGGGAATCTTTCGCTTATGGAGGAATTTCCTAGAACCCATGCGTTAGCCACAAATAAAGAAGGAATGATTGTTGAATTTGTAATAAATTCACACAACAATTGGAAGTGGTGCATTCCTCTAAGGAGAAATCTGTTTGGTTGGGAAGCGCAACAATGGAGCGAATTCATGGCCAAGCTTTCGCAATTTACGGCTTGCGTATCAGGTAAGGATTGGGTCCGTTGGCTAGGATCAAATGGTAGTATATTTTCGATCAAATCCCTGAGGTCTTTATCCCGAAATACTACTGTTGATAACTCCTTTTGGAAGCATTGTGTATGGCTTGGGTATGCTTCTCCGAAGGTTGAGATATTCGTGTGGCAAGCAATATGGGGCAGATTACCAGTAAAGATGGAGCTGCTGAAGCGCGACTCGACAAACCTGCCTAACGCAAATTGTTCCCTGTGTAATGGTGCTCCAGAAACGATAAAACATATGTTTATCGAATGTGCGCAGGTCTGGAAGATATGGGGAAGCTTCTGTGCTATGGCAGGTATAACTATGGTTTTGCCAGGCGACTTAAAGTCGCTATTGGAATCTTGGGCCGACATGAAGGAGACCCTAAGAAAGGAGTGGATATTAATGGTGCCTTTTGCTATTTTATGGTCAATATGGCTCATGAGAAATGAGATAATCTTCTCGAATAAGTCGTTTGATGGGTTACAACTCTCTAATTTAATTAAGCTTCGTCTTTCTTTTTGGCACAAAACAAAGTTCCCGGAGTGCCCTATTCCATTTGTTGCCATGGTAGCAGATTTTTCTTTGGTTACCACTTGGGATAAGAGGAAAGTGGTGCCCAAACCGCTAATGATCTGGACCCCCTCCCCCTGGCTTTCTGAAATTGAACACAGATAGGGCTGTGTCTACGGACCTAAGGTGCGGTATTGGGGGCATCCTGCGTAATGAGAAGGGTCTAATATTGTGGCAATTTTCTTCTTTCACAAATAACGCTCCTCCAGTGTGTGTAGAGCTCGAAGCAATGAATGTAGGACTGTCATACTTCTACAATTCTGGCTGGGAAAAACGGTTCCGACTAATTTTAGAATCAGATTGCAAGGTGGCGGTGGACTGGTGCATAAATTTCTCCTTTTCGCCAACACATATGCGCTAGAAAATTCAGGTTATCTCTGATTACATTCACAAATTTGGGCTATGTATCAGATGGGTTCTGCGACAATGCAACATTGAAGCCGACTCATTAGCTAAAAATCGGATTGGTTAGTCATTATATCATGATCGGATGGATGTTTTCGATATTCCTACTGTGTAACATCAGGGTCATAGGCTGGGTTTTGTATGCCTTGTTGATTAGCTGGTGTGTGACAGCTATTTTTTCTTTTTTTATATCCCTCTGTATTTGAACTCATGGTTATTAATATATAATATCGTAGTCGAGCACTCTTTTCCCCTTCACTAGGAAGGGGTTTTTAACGAGGCCTATTTCATCTTTCAAAAATAAAGGGTAACGCAAATGTAACCTTACCCATAATTGAGTGATCCAAGTGTAATCTTTAATAATTGGGTGACCCAAATATAACATTACCCATAACTAAGGGACCTAAATATAACTTTTAATAATTAGGTGATCCAAATGTAACCTTACCTATAATTGAAATGAACTTCGTTGTAGGTTACCTATTTTATAGATAGAGATAACTGAAAATCAGTTTGAAATATAGTGTGTGATTTGGGCAGGGATAAACAATCTACCTGACTCGGTCGAGTTCTAATCGACTCGAGTCAGATTTTTTAAATAAAAAGATGCGGTTCGTCATTCGGATTGGATTTTTATTAAAGGTGAAGTAGGGTCGGGTTAATGTTTAGGGTGGAAAATATTCGACCCGATCCGAGACCAATTGTATAATTTCTCTTTAATTTTTTTAGGAATATTTATAATAATACACTCTTTATATTTTTTATAATTAGGTCCTTAAAATTGAATTTTATTTACAATTTAGTCCTTTAAATTATTATTTTTTATGATTAAGTCCCATACAATTATTTTTTTACGATTAGATCCCTAAAATTATTATTTTTTCTATAGGGGGTCAGGTTTAGGGTATTTATTTTCAGGTCAAGTCGAATTTTTTAAAGGATGCGTTCGGGTTGGATAGGGTTCGAGTGGGCCAAAAACTCAACCCGTGCCCATCCCTAAATTCGGTTTTATTAAAATCAATTTTATTTTGATTTAACTATCACTTAAAATTATTCGATTTGATTCAAATTTCCGTTTGATAGTTAAAAATGTAATCACCCAAATTTAGCCGAATTTTAAGTTTGTTAATTTATAATTAGATTTTTAAATAAAGACACATACTTTGTGTTTAGATAAGTGAAAGTAACTTTAAATACCATATATTTTTTGAAAACAAAAAACTATTAACGTAATCAATTTTTTTGGATAAATATTCTATACACAGGCGCGGTGAAAACTGAAAGTTTTCACAAGCGCCATAATTTTAGGGTATAGTGAGTTAGTTTAAGGTATAAGGTTTAAGGGTTTAGGTGTAGGGGGTTAGAATTTAGGGATAGTTGTTTCAATTTAAGATTTAGGGTTATAATTTAAAGTTTATAGGTGAAAACCTAAATCCTAATCATATTACCCTAAAAATTAAACCTAACATATAAACCCTAAGTTACAACCATAACCTTAAATTAAAACAACTATCTCTAAATTCTAACCCCTACACCTAAACCCCTAAACTAACTCCCTATACCCTAAAACTGAGGCGCTTGTGGAAACTTTCAATTTCCATCGCTAGTGTATAGGATATTAATCCTTTTTTATATAATAGTTAAAGTACTCAAATCTTTAAATTAAAAGATAATACATATTTAAACATGCTTGAACTTATATCATCCGAAATGTTATAATAACAATATATCGATCGAACTAAAACTTAATCAAATTTCAACATGCGAAATCGCATAGTTATCCTCCAATATCGATTAATTTCCGGTGAAAAAAAGATCTCATGGACACTATTTCCGATTACTTTTTTATATATAAAATGGGAGTAGTTGATAACTAACTTTTTTATACATATGATGCGTAGAAAATATATATAAATTTATATAAAAATTAAAATCTAAATCTTTAACCCTAAAATCTAATTTATAGACCTTAAATTCTAACCATACTCTAAATTATAAACCTACAAACTAAACAACAAATCTTAAATTAAATCTTTAAATCATAACATAAAAATATGTATATCGAATATTTTCCTGTATTTGAATTAAGATGAGTCTACCACGTGCGACGAACACCGATGAACACCACTAATGATGAACACCGCTGAACACCATTAAATTAATTAATAAAGATTTAAAATTTAAGGACTCATCATACAATTAATAATTATTTTTAAAAATTCAATTAAATTATTTTTTATATATATTAAAAATTTTATTTTTAATAAGGGTAAATTATATATTTAGTACCCCACCTATTTTCGTATTTCTATTGAACCCTCATTATTTAAATTTTATTTCAATTTGACCCTATTCTTTATAAAAAATAATTTAACTCTTAACCCTCAACCTAAAACCCTAAACTATTAAACCTAAAACCATAAACTATTAAACCATAAACCCTTAAACTCTTAAACTTATACCCTAAACAATATACCATTAAAAATAATTTCACCATCATCGATTCAATTCAATTCAATGAATTGTTAAATTCTCCTAAAAAAATCAATTAAATTATTTTTTATATATACCAAAAATTGTAGAAAAAGCATCAAACATGGTTCAGAAGCTAGAAAATATCAATGACGGTGGTGGAGGATCAGTCAAGGTGGGGACTAAAGGGACAATCAGTTCCTTGATGACTAGGGAACCGGACTCCATTAAAACACTAAAGCAAACACCTGTATCTTATAGACACAAATCTCCGGCCGCACCGGTTGCTTTCTCATCGGTGATTCCAAAACGATTACAGTAGAGGAAATCGTTGGATGGAGCCGGCACCAGCATTGGCCGCAACATCTCGAGTTATAAAAGCGCCCAAAGTTCTGTCCAGAAGGCACAAAGCTTTTTTAAAAGCGTCCATCAGATTCCAATGCTTGGCTCTGAAAATGTTGTGTTAAAAAGAACTCCTATTAGACAAAAAAGTGACAAGAAAGTGTCAAACATTGTTGAAGTTGTGGACATAAAATGTGGGAATTCGGATCGAGCATGAGCGAGTCCTATAACTAATCGTCTCAAGAAGCTCGGGTTCTCCAAGCTTTCCGAGAGCGTCGTCTAGACTTGAGACTTCAAATCCGACTTCATATTCTTATCCGAAACCTGAAACCCCGACCGACCTGTTCTCTGAAACTTCCACCATAGAACAAATGTTTGACACAAGCTTGCTTCCTCTTTTCTTCTTCTTTTCAGCTGCCACAACTGGTCCAACAATAGGTCTACAATGAGGCTTCTTCGAGCAATCTCGACAGCGTAACCCGAGCTCGAGTTGGCTGAAGTACTCTATCTCTTGCATTAGGGTATAGGTTTAAGAGTTTAAGGGTATATGTTTAGGTATATGGTTTAGGGTATAAGTTTAAGAGTTTAAGAGTTTAAGGTTTAATAGTTTAGGGTTTTAGGTTGAGGGTTAAGGGTTAAATTATTTTTTATAAAGAATATGGTCAAATTAAAATAATATTTAAATAATAAAGATTCAATAGAAATACGGAAATAGGTGAGTTACTAAATATATAGTTTTCCCTTATTAAAAAAATAAAATTTTAATATATATATAGAAAATAATTTAATTGAATTTTTAAAAATAATTATTAATTGTATGATGTATTCTTAAAATTTTGAATCTTTATTAATTAATTTAATGGTGTTCAGCGGTGTTTATCATTAGTGGTGTTCGTCGCACGTTGTACAAATTTCGTTTGAATTATCCTCAAAGTTATGTGAGGAATAACATTTGCAATAAATAACATGAAATACCAAATTTAACGCCCGCAATATATACTAACTCTCCCTACCCAATGTTCACAATTTAAACTAGATTTTGTCCAAAGGTTAGTTAATGTCCGGCCTGAATAATCATTATGATAAAATACATTTATAGTCACTTGATTATGAGTGATTTTATATTTTGATCACTGGGTTTTGAAAAATTATTTTTCGTCACTTGACTAATCGGATTTGATTATGAGTCATTGTGTCGTTAATTTGCAAACGGGCGATAACACGTCTGTTTCATAATCAACATTAGCATATTTAGCCCTTAATATTGACTGCTATACATTTGATCTTGATTATAAAAATGACCCTCAATATTTTTTTTCAGTTTGATTACTTAAGTTCAAATATCGATACATTTGTCAAGGCGTCGATAACTCTCTTAACTTCGATGTTAAAAAGTTTCGGGAAAAGTTAGAGTTGTTGAGTATTGATGTCATATAGTTGCCTTGACTTGAAAATAGGGATGTCAACGAAGGATACTATGTTGTTTTGTCGAGTAGCAGTGGTGAAGGGTGGTGGTATCGAAGATGAATCGAGCCCAAATTAACAAAAATATATGAGCAAAATTTTTATGTTCCTTTAATAAACAAGCGAATACGAATACATGTGTGTTCATATCGTTTATGTTCACAAACAAGCTCGTTTGACAGGTTCCCCTTTTCCTTTTAGTTTTTATATTTTAAATATTGGTGAAGGTGGGGACTAAATTAAACACATGTTGAACTTTAGAGTTCAAACTGTGAAGCATGTGGAGCTTAAAGACTATGGTGTAATTTAACCATTTTGGTGAACATATAAATGAGCATATTAGCGACATATAAGAGAACATGTTCACGAACGCTAAACAAACGAACACGATATTAAAAGCTTAAATAAAAACGAACTGAACATGAACACCTTAAAAAATCGTACACGAACATAATTTTATTTGTTCAAGCTTAATTCATTTACCCCTAATTTTACCCAACATATGTATAGAAAATTAATTCTATTGTCTTTGTCGATTGACATAATAAATAAATAAATCAAAGCAAGTGGAGTTTGTTGCTTTATTCTCCATCACGTTCTTCCGGATAACTAGAAGATAGGCCCTATTATTTTTAGTATTAAAAGATATAAATAAAATATATGATTTTATAATTCAAAAATCATATGAAATAAAAATAAGAATGTAATATGACATCAAAAATGATAAAAATATATTTTAATTATACAAAATAAATTATTAGTATTGTATATAAATATAACTATTTTTATACATCATTATTGTTTATAATTTAATATACATTATAAATATGATATAAATATACGAATTTTGGTATTGAAAAATGGGTCGGTGTTTATCATCCCTTGGGACCCGGGTTCGAGCACCAGTTATGTCATGCTGTGTGTGTCGTCTTCGAAAAGACTAAGAAAGTTGAACAGATGCTATCCTTGCATCGCACCAGCATATTCAAAAAAAAAAAGGTCGGTGTCCCATTGATCTTTATCATGTGCGAAGTCATGAAGAATCACATGGGTGTATCAAAGAAAAGCATAGAATGGCATCTACACATATATTAGTAATTACTAATTATTAAATTACATAAAAATATCTGAACCACTATACATGCATACAAATAAGAGTACATATATCAATTAACTTGGGGCAACTTTTTAAATCTGATTAAAGTATTTAAAGATGTGTTAAAAATAAATTAATAGTTGATTTGTTCATAAAAAAGATTTTTTGATAAAAATGCTCAAATCTATTAAAAAAATTCGACGCAAGTCAATTGATATCTTAATTTTTAAAAATAATTTCGATTTATATTCTCTAATTAAGAACATAACGCATTTTAAGATTAACAAACCCTAGCAGTAGTTCTATTCTTTTCTCCGGCCGTCGTAATTTTTTTTATCTCTTTTTCATTTTTGCGTGCAGTCTTACTGTTGATTGCCGACTGCTGATAATTTTTTCTTTTTCCTTTTATTTCGTCCTTTGTTTTCTACTTTTTAAACTTAATAACTATGTTGTTGTGACACATTTATC
This sequence comes from Hibiscus tridactylites, assembly GCA_958450335.1. Classification (NCBI taxonomy): domain Eukaryota; kingdom Viridiplantae; phylum Streptophyta; class Magnoliopsida; order Malvales; family Malvaceae; genus Hibiscus; species Hibiscus tridactylites. The sequence continues at coordinate 2,557,610 of OY288292.1, forward strand.
TTTATTTTTTGGCATGTTTCCTCTGTCTTTTGGCACTTTTTTTTCTCTCAATCAAACATTTGGCAGCTTCTTTTTTCATTTGATTTTCTATCAAAATTTTTATCTTTTCTTTGTATGGTCCTTGTTAATGATCTAAAACCGTTAATTTACGTGTTTTATTATTTATAAGAATATATTTAGATCAAATTTGTTTATCTAAATTGTAAACTCTGATTATATTTTTTTACTCTTTTTACAGAAATGTACTCATATTAGAAAAACAATTTCAATTTCCATCATTCACTTCTGTCGGCTTCTAAAATATTATACAACAACGATGCTAACTAAATCAAAACATAATGGATGATCTATAATATAACCTATCTTCCCATAAATACTAATTATGGTTTATTTTGATTTCTATTTTTCTTAAAATATATCTATTTTGATTTTGACAAATAAGTATCTAAACTATATATTTTTTCTTTATGATAGGTTCTTAAAGTATTTTTCGGGTCAAACAAGTGTCTAACGTTTTCAACGTTATCCAATTAGGTGCCCACCGTGACTGTCCGTTAAAAAAATCTCGTTAGCCAGTAAAAACATGACACGTGGCAATATTAAACATTATTTTTTAAAAAATAAATAAAATTTTTAAAATATTCTAAAATTTTCAAATAATCCTAAAATAGTCCCCAAATCCGCCCACTACTACCGGTGTTGGTCACATTTTCGGCGACAAATTGAAGCGTCCTCCCCTCATCGAGCAACCCACACACTGTTCATCCTCCGTTATGTCGCTATTTGTCGCGAATTATTCGAATAAATTATTCGACGATTTTGGTGTTTTGCACTACTTCAGTCGATTTCCGGCGACGAGGTGGAGGGAAAATGGTTGTGGTGTTTTGGTTACGGATGTGGTGGGCGGTGGGGTGGCAATCGGCGGCGAAATCAGCTCAAACCGAGATTTAGATTTTGTGGTGTTAGGGATTTTAAAATTTGGGCTATTTTGTGAAATAAAGAAAATATTTTTTTATTATTTTTAAACATAATTTCTGAAATTTACGAAGCTGCATGTGTTAGTTAACGGTAAAAATTAACGGACGTTGACGACAAACACGTAACGTTGAAAACGTTAGACACTTGTTTAGCCCGAAAAATACTTTAGACACCTATCTAAAAATATATATAGTTTACGCATTTATTTGTCATTAAGACTTTAATTTTCATTGATTACTATCATTAAGCAAAGAACAAGAGATGTGTTAATTTGAAAAGAAGCCATAAATGAGGTGGGGCTTGCACGGAAAGGACGATGGGTACACTCTCATGTTGTTGCATGTGGGCACATGGCCCTAATTTATTTTGTATCCGCCTTTTAGGATCGTGACTCTTGTGGACCATATTTGAACCAAAAAAGAAAAAAAAATAAAGTACATAAATAGTCGTTAAATTGTGTTGAAATACTATTTTCATAGTGACAAAAGATCTATTTCGAGGTTATTGTGCATCTGATCTTTTGAAGTTCTTGTAAACAGAGATTAGTCTCACGGTCCACTGCTAAAGCGGAACTTAGAAGTATTAATTTTGCTAATGATATGAAGAAGATGAATGTAACCCATCCATTTCGTCTTATTCTGCTATCATCCTTAAATAGGACATAAACACTACAAAAAAATAACATATATCGATAGACGCTAAACCGTCAGTAAAATAATAAACATTCGTCGGTAAATACTCTAAAATCCTATACCGATGAACCAAAACGATATTTCGACAGACAAAATACCGTTGGTAATATGCTAGTCGGTATAAATTTATAACAATGATAACAACCGTCGGTATAGATGTTGAGACCCTATAATGACGGCGGTATCTGTCGGTGTAAATCTATACTGACAATTTGTCCGTCGCTATAGTCTTTATCTTTACCGATAATTTGTCCGTCGCTACAGTCTTTACCTTCACCGATGGTTTGACCGTCACTATAGTCTTTATTTGTACCGACGGTTTGTTCGTCGTTATAGTCTTTATCTTTATCGACTGTTTGTTCTTCGCAATTGATTCAGACGTGTAGCAACAATTTCATCCATCGATATATGTATCATGTATTTCTTGATCTATACCGGCGGACAAACCGTCGGTATATATTTAATTGACATTTTTTTATTTAAATACTAATAATTTATTTTTTATTTAATATTATTTTTTATTTTAAATATTAAAACTACTAGTACTATTATAACAAAAATTGACTAATTTGTAAAGGGAAAAATATCTGATTTAATCTTCGAATAAAAAAGTACGCAATACATGATCAATAAAACATGTACGAGCCTATTACAAGAAAAAGAAATGTGCAAGCAAATATTTATGTTTCTTAATAATGTACATAATAAAAAGTTAAAAATAATTTGAAGATCTTCCTTTATTGCGTGCTTGGATCATTTTCATCTACATTTTGTTGATTTGTTGAAGGCAATGATCAAATGGTACAATTAATTGTTGCTAAAGCACTACTAACATCAGGAGTTGCCTATTGAAAGCAATAAAAATAATGACATTAAATAAAAAAATGAATGGAGTAATAAGAAAGTGAAATATTTTGTATACCTCTGTATCAACTATACGAAGCAAAGCATCCATATCAGGCACGTGTAAATCTGGACATTGTTGTTGAAAGTAGGGTAGAAAGCAAGTTTCAAAAAGTTTTTCTAATTTCGCAACCTTAGATTTCAACTCTTCAACTTCTTCAAAATTTTAGACGAGTGTGAACTGCCCCTACACAACGAACACGCCCTCTTATTTATGGTCATTAACTTGAGCAAACACATCATTTGACCACGAAGTTTGTGATAAATTCTTAGAAGAAGAGCTTTCAATTCTCTTCTCTTGAATATGTTCCTAAAAATATAAGCAAGTCAAACATATAAAATCATAATTATATCATATTTTTCCAAATCACGTATACTAGACATAATAATAATAATAAATTATCACAACAACCGCGGCGGTAGAATTCACGATACTTCTATCTTTGCGTGTACGAGATCGAACATAAACAACATCTCGTGTTGGTAGAATTTCATTAGATTCTGCAGTCTGGCATTAAGAAAACAACGTGATATATTAGAAACAATTGTTATTATTTAAATCAATGGTAATAATAAAGAAAATTATACGCACCAAATTTTCAACAATTCCAGGGAATGATCTTGTTCCTGTGCAATTTGGTTCATCTAACTTTGATCTATTTGATCTATTTGTGGCAGTTTGTTCCTATTCAAATTATAAGTAATAAATTGTTAATAAAAATTAACATATTAGAGTTATAGAAATTATAAAACTATAGCATTTTACCATCGCCTTTGAGAACATGTTAGTATGTATGGCTGTTATAGCCGTTAGGCAGTTATGGAAAGTTGATAGCCGTTAGGTTGTTAAGATGATAGTTAATCTTCTTGAAGCTTATAACTTAAGCATTCTTTGTGTATAAATATCTAAGTACCCCTTTTTGTAATTCAAGTTTTGATTGACTCAAGATTTAATAAGAATAGCCTTTATCTTTCTTCTCTCAAATTCTTCTCCTCTTTCTGCTATATTCACACATAGTATCAGATGGTTCAATGGAAGAAAATTCATCTGCAAAACTCTTCACCAACAAATCCATCTCCATACGCCTAGACGATACGAACTACCTTTTTTGGAAGCAGCAAATTTTTTTGCGCCATTGAAAGCCTTGCTCTTGCAGATCACATCGACAGTTCGTTTACTATTCCTAATCAGTATCTTTCCAGTGATAGAAGTCGCAGAATCAATCCAGAATATGCTCGTTACAAGCAAGAAGACAATGATATATGTTCTTGGTTGTTATCTTCTATAGGGTCCTCGATTCTTCCTTCGTTGGTAAATTGCAAGAACGTGCTTCAGATCTGGGAAAAGATTCATCAAATCTTCTCTGTTACTTCTACAACGTGTGTGATGCATTTACATTGTTCTCTCAAGAACATTAGGAAGCGTGATCAGAGTATGCGAGAATACCTTGCTCAAATTCAGAGCGTTTGTGATAGTCTTGCGGCGTGTGGAAATTCTTTGACTGAAACAATGCACATCTCGGCTATTCTATCTGGCTTACCGCCAGAATATGAACCGGTGGTGGCCGTCATAACATCGAGTCAACAGCCTTACAAGCTTGACGGTGTTGCGAGTTTCGTTCTTGACACAGAATCCAAACAACTTGAGATATTGGCTCAAGATTCTATGGCTAATCTCGTTCAAAGTTCTTCCTCCGGTGATGTGGGTCATAACCCGTTTAATAACTCAAATATGGGTTATTCTAGCTCTGGCCTATTTTCTAATAACCCAAATATGGGTTACCCTAATTCTTTTGGATACCCTAATGTTCAGAGGTCAGCTGCGTCTGGTTTTCGGCCAGGAAATCCCAACTCTAATCGTGGAACTCCGTTCAGAGGCCGTGGTGGTAGATTCTTTGGTGGACGATCGCGCCCACAATGCCAGATATGCGGAAAGATTGGTCACCTTGCTAGCCAATGTTTTGTTTTGATCAAGCTTATGAAGGCGTTGGGAACGCGATGAATGTCAATCAAGTTTCCTACTCTGATGATGATCAATCGTTTACTCAAGAGAGTGGGTAAACTGTGCAAGGTCAAGATCAGGTTATGCAACCTTTTAGCGGGCAACAGTCTTCTTCATACCCTTCGTCTACCTCAGATCATGTTGTTGTTTTCGTTGCTGCCATAACTGAGGATTTCTCCTTCGGCGATGTTGCCTGGTATCCTGACTCAGAAGCAACTTCGCATCTAACACCTGATGCAGGTAATATCCTTACTCATGTTCCTTATTATGGTTCAGGTAAAGTCTGTGTTGCTAATGGTTCTACAATTCCCATTTCTAGCATTGGTAATTCTGCTATTAATACTTGTTTTAGACCTTTGCATCTTAATAATCTATTACATGTTACCTATGTCAAGAAAAACCTTCTTCCAGTTTCTAAATTTACTAGAGACAACAATGTAAGTACTGAGTTTTTTCCAAACTTTTGTGTTGTTAAGGATTTGACAACTCGACAAATAATGCTTCAAGGTTTTCAAAGTGATGGATTGTACAAGCTTATGTCTCCCGGTGATAATGGTGATTGTTCCTTGTTGACTAATGGCTCCTTTGGTTCTATAGCTCTTAATGGAATTGCTAATTCTTTAGATAGTATTATGAATAAGGGTTTTACTTGTGTAGAAACTCCTAGGCTTGTTTCTGAAACTTCTAGGGATGATGATGTTGCTCAATGCTTTAGTTCCTTTGATGTTCATACTTGGCACATGAGGCTTGGGCACCATTCTGTTGATGTTCTATCCAAATTGTCCAAAATTTGTAACATTGTGAATATTGTAGAGTGTCCAAAAGTTATATATTTTGTCCACATTCCTACCCTTATCATTGATGTTCTTAAGCTCATTTAGGCATATTTAGGTGCATTGCATGCATTATAACATTATCCTCTCTTTTACCATGCTTTTATTGAATATTTTATGTTTGGTTGAGAAAAGATACTGTTTTAGTTTAGTTTATATTTTTAGGTGCTATAGCTAGGAGAGGAGAGGAAATGATAGGACTGGACAAGAAAGCTGGAACTAAAGGAGCTGTAATGAAGCAACTCAAGATGCCGCCAAGGACTCTGCCGAAGCAGCATTGCCGCCAAGAGCCGCCCGAGCAGGAGTTACACCGACTTAGTCAAGATGGGTCACGATTGAAAGAGAGAAATTTCCTTAGCCCAATGAGCCCAATCTTGCAGTTTTCTAAAGCCTGAAGCGGTCGGTAGAGCTGATTCAAGACCGATAAGTAAGAGCACTTATCTATACTTACGGAAGTAGACAATGTCCAAAGAGTCTGTATTTAAAGTATAAAGGAGTATGTATTTAATGCAATTCACTTTTAGAACTCCTACTTCATGAAAGACTTGACTTAGGTCATGAGCCCTATATATACCCAATGTATGTAAGGGTATAAGGGCATGATGTCGAGGGTGAGGGGATGCGAGCCTGAGTAGCCGCACAATGGAGATGTAGCTAGATAGGTTGGAGTGTTGGGGTCACGGCCCAACTCTCCTAGGGTTTAGGCGCGTGTATGTAAAGTTGTTTGAGGGAAACGATTGTATAGTTTTGAGTTGTTTTCAATAAAATTCTGAGTTTGCTTAATCCATGCTCCTTGTTCGTTCAATTAGTCTACATCAGTTAGTTGAAGAGAAAATCCATTTGTCGGGCACGAAAGTGCAAGGCTCACGAAAGGGTTAAGCACAGTCACAACTTACTAGGGCGTGACTAACTTGGTTCTACACTAGTCCACAAGTTTCAGCGGCTAAAAGGGAGTACCAACCGGGTTGACTAATTTGGTTCCACACTAGTCATCAAATTAGCATCTCGAGCATCCTAACCTAGAAATAGGAGGGATCACTATCAACCATCCTGCCGAACTTAGAATGTCTACCAGAATAGTCGCCAGGACTTCTTTCCGTTCCACCCGTCGAAACAGTATACACCCTTGCAGTTGCAGTGAATTGCTACGACTGCGTGACAGGGTCGTAGTTTGCCGCCCGCCATATTCGCCGAGGCAACATCTCTTGGCAGCGCAAAACATACTCAGACTTTACAATGTAGTCCATAAGCTACTGAGCTGCACCAGTCTTACCCAGCTTATCGCCCAAATCTCTCCCTATCATCTCTCTCATCACTATCTTTATCTTTACTTGTGTTTTTATATTTTCATATCATGAGATTTAATTGCGCATTTACTAAATCTTTTTGCAGGAAACCATTCATAGGAGCTGCTCCAATCCCTGTGGGAGACGATATCTTTTATACTATAACTTGACAAAAGTGTGCAGTTGCGCTCATAAAAGGAGAACACCTAGACGCTCTACAAGTTTTTGGCGCCGTTGTCGGAGATTGGCAATAGCAACTACGTTTGAATTTCTGCACTTCTATTTGGTTTTTGCACATTAAATCTCTTTTTATTTATTTGTTAAAAAAGCCTCTTTGTTTTCTTGGTGTATGTCCCGCTAGGGCAGCAATGTTGGCAGCAACATCCACCTAAGGAGGGGAAGGACATGCCCATACGTCTAGCCAAACACAAGACCCTCAGGAAGTGGTTATGCTTGGGAAAAGCACAACCCAACATAACCTAAGTATTATTTTTATTTTAATTTTTAATTTATTTTTCAGCATTAGGATTAGATTTAATTTTTACTTATTTTTGTAATTAATTTCAGGTTTAGGAATGAAGGAAAGATCAAGAAAGATGAAAGAATAAAGGAGAGGCCCAACTAGCGGCCAGGGCAGATAAGCATAACGACTAGTGGCTTCATAACGACTCGCCGCAACGGCTATATTTTGCCCCAGCGAGCGGAACAGATATCTGCGTAACAGCTAGAATCCCGTTATTCACGCCTCAATAATTGTCGCCCGTTTATAGCGTGCCCGCCAAGGCAATGGAGAGAAACGACTATATAAAGCCAATTATTCTCCTCACGTTCTTCACTTTGCTTTCTCCTCTACTCTGAATTCTTTCTGCAATTTTTGCTTCCAAGATTTCTTTGCTTTATTTTCATTCACATTCTTTCTTTTCTTTCCTTAGTTTAAACAACCGTCCCACAAACTATAGTCTCATCACAACACCCCGCCGCCACCTCCAAAACTTCATACAAAAGGTTCTTGAAACATGCTGTCGAGGAGATCTACAACAAGTTCTACAGAAAAAGGCAACTATGGGAGGAGATGGGTTTCCAATACACCTAATTTGATGGTGATTTTGGGTTGGAACCCTTCCTATTCGAAAGGATCCACAATATGGGTTGGGACCAATTCGCACAGCAGCCAGAGGGGATCAACAGCAACCATGTGCGAGAGTTTTATGCCCACTGGCCAAACCCAGAGAGCTCTTTCGTCTACGTCTGGGGAGAAGGTGTCAAGTTCACTACCGACATGATCAACAGCTTTTACAGCATAGAGGTCAGCGGCGACCCGCATGGAGAATGGGAATCATATCTGACAGGGGCTGACTACAACAAGATCAAGAAGGAACTCTGTAAGCCAAACACCAAATGGATGACATGCAAAAATAACGGGTCAGTCAACCGTAGAGACTTGCTGCCAGAGGCAGCCCTTTAGAGTTACTTTGCCCAACGCCGCCTGATGCCCACCTCGCATGGATCCACAATAAACAGGCCACGGCTCGCCCTTATCTGCATCATAATGAAGAGGGGACAGATAAACGTCGGCGACATAAAAATAAATAAGATTTATGCCCACGCAAAAAAACCAAATGCCAAAGGTCCCATTTTCTTCCCTGCACTCATCACCGGCCTGTGTGCCAATTTTGGCATGCCGCTGCACCCAAAAGTTAAAATTCTTCCTGGCAAGGAAGGATGGATAAGAAGGTTACAACAATAGATGATGCATAATGCGGAGCCAGACACACCTTCCACCGCCCAGCCGCCGTCCCAAGCTGCTGCCACCTCAGCTGCAGCAGGCAGTACTTACGCTGCCCTCCCGTCTTCCACAATCCCCCTATTGCACAACCTAGTAGAAAGCTGCCAGAGGATCGAGCACAAGCAGGTGATCTTCACCAAATACGTAGCAGACGTGCAGGAGGCCTTTGTGGCATACTTGCTGGACAAATATCAGGACACCGGATCACAGTTGCCCGCCTTTCCAATGGAGCTAGCAGCATCCAAGCCAGTCCACATCACTCCAAGACCAGCTACTGCTCATGTCGCCGCCGACAGCGAGGGGCTGCACCGCCGCCCCAAGAGAAGAACCTCTCCAACACCTATCCAACCATATGAACTAACCTTCTCATCAGAATCAGAGAAGGAGGAGGAAACCAATGTTGCCTCCCCAGTAGCCAAAACGACTGCTTCCAAGGACACCGACTACTCAGACATGGAGATTTCAGACTCCCTGGACGACGAACCGATAGAGGCAGCCAAAAAGAGAAAGCGACCACCAGCAGATCCCCAGGGCGAAGAAGCTGAAAGACAAACCAAGAAAGCCACCCCCAGCCGCATCCAACCGCCACGTAGCTCAAAGAAGAGCCCAGAAAAAGGACCATCCGCTACGCGCCGCCTTGTCCTGCTTGCCTCCTCAGAATCTTCATCTGACGTGGCAACAACAGAAGGGAAATCCCCCAGCCTATAGCACCAATCAATTTTTCCTTTTTTTTCTTTTCTTTTTAATTTTTCTGTTTTGTTTTATTTTCTTTTTATGTTTTATTTTTATGTTTTTAATTTTTAATTTTTAATTTTTAATTTTTATATTTTTTATTTTGTTTTTAATTTTTGTTTTGTAGAGGCATTGAGGACAATGCCAACCTTGACTTTGGAGAGAATTAGTCCTCCTTGTTTTAAGTTCATAGCATTTAGATGCATTTGTAAATTCTGCCCCCTACCACTTAATGAAATAGAATTCTTTAGCTTAAAAAAGTTGTGTCTATGATAGCTTAGCCGACTACTTATATTTGCACCATTCTATAAATTTTTAACCTAACTATGGGAAGAAGCATGAAAAACACTTAGAAATTTTTTCTTTCGGCCAATTATCTTTACACTTGTCTGTTAAATGCTAAATTTTTCTTGAATTTTGAGTTTAACATTGCATGCCCTACTTAATAAAAGTTTCTTGATTGAATACATGTTTGCCGCCACGACAACACAGGGCAGCACATCAAAAATAATGAAAAAACCTAGAGGTACCCGAAACAGGCTCTAGGAAGGATCATGAGGAAGGACACTCCGCTGCTATTAAAAGTCCATGAATCTAAACCATGTGACAGACAAATTAGCAAGAGTGAATGAAAGTCTTCACGAGATGACTCTATTCAAAGGATTCAGAGTTTCATAGAGTGCACCTATCCTAGCTTCAGACCCAAAGAATAGTTGTGATGAGCTGAAGCCCTTAAAGCCATGATCAGAAAAGGAGAATAAAAGTGCCCAACTGTGCTGCCAAGGCAGCAACTCGTATTCTTTATAGTAATTTAATTATTTTAGGCATTCTTTGTTAACTTAATTATCTCAGCATGATTAGCATGAGCACAGACCTGCACACACTGCACTGGCATCAAGAAAAGTAAAACCTAAGTTATTTCATGCCATTCCCTATCACTAACATTAGGTGCCACGACCTTGAGGTAAGAAATCAAGTTGAAGGCTAATGTTTCTATTAACTTTGTGCTAAGGGCAGATTTACTTTTTAGGTTGCATTGCTTGAGGACAAGCAATAGTTCGAGTTTGGGGGTGCGTAGAGTGTCCAAAAGTTCTATATTTTTTCCACATTCATGCCCTTATCATTGTTGTTCTTAAGCTCATTTAGGCATATTTAGGTGCATTGCATGCATTATAACAATATCCTATCTTTTATCATGCTTTTATTGAATATTTTTATGTTTGGTTGAGAAAATTTACTGTTTTAGTTTAGTTTATATTTTCAGGTGTTATAGCTAGGAGAGGAGAGGAAAGGACAAGACCGGACAAGAAAGCTGGAACTAAAGGAGCTGTACTGAAGCAGCTCAAGATGCCGCCAAGGACGCTGCTGAAGCAGCATTGCCGCCAAGATCCGCCCGGGCAGGAGCTACACCGACTTAGTCAATATGGGTCACGATCTAAAGAGAGAAATTTCCTAAGCCCAATGAGCCCAGTCTTGCAATTTTCTGAAGCCTAAAGCGACTGATAGAGCTGATTCAAGACCGATAAGTAGAAGCACTTATCCTTACTTGCGAAAGAAGGCAATGTCCAAAGAGTTTGTATTTAAAGTATAAAGGAGTCTGTTTTTAATGCAATTCACTTTTAGAACTCCTACTTCATGAAGGACTCAACTTAGGTCATGAGCCCTATATATACCCAATGTATGTAAGGGTATAGAGGCATGATGTCGAGGGTGAGGGGATGCGAGCCCGAGTAGCCGCACAATGGAGATGTAGCTAGATAGGTTGGAGTGTTGGGGGTCGCGACCCAACTCTTCTAGGGTTTAGGCACGTGTATGTAAAGTTGTTTGAGGAAAACGGTTGTATAGTTTTGAGTTGTTTTCAGTAAAATTCTGAGTTTGCTTAATCCATGTTCCTTGTTCGTTCAATTAGTCTACACCAGTCAGTTGAAGAGAAAATCCATTTGTCGGGCACGAAAGTGCAAGGCTCGCGAAAAGGTTAAGCACGGTCACAACTCACAAGGGCGCGACTAACTTGGTTCCACACTAGTCCACAAATTTTAGCGGCTAAAAGGGAGTACCAACTGGGTTGACTAATTTGGTTCCACATTAGTCCTCATCTTAGCATCTCGAGCATCATAACCTAGAAATAAGAGGGATCACTGTCGACTATCCTGTCGAACTTAGAATGTCTGCCAGAAGAGCCGCCATGACTTCTTTTCGTTCCACCCACTGAGATAGTACACACCCCTGAAGTGGCAATGACCTGCTGCGGCTGCGTGACAGGGTCGTAGTTTGCCGCCTGCCATATCCGCCGAGGCAACGTCTCTTGGAAGCGCAAAACATACTCAAACTTTACAATATGGTACACAAGCTACTGAGCTGCACCAGTCTTACCCAGCTTATTGCCCAAATCTCACCCTATCATCTCTCTCATCACTATCTTTATCTTTACTTTTGTTTTTATATTTCCACATCATGAGATTTAATTGCGCATTTACTAAATCTTTGTGCAGGAAACCATTCATAGGAGCTGCTCCAATCCCTGTGGGAGACAATATCTTTTATACTATAACTTGGCAAGAGTTTGCACTTGCGCTCATAAAAGGAGAACACCTAGACGCTCTACAAATACCAATAAAGAGAATTTTTGTGTGAAGCTTGTAAGCTTGGTAAAAGCCATAAGTTACCCTTTTGTGAATCTAATACTGTTTATGATAAACCATTGCAACATGTTCAAGTGGATGTGTGGGGGCCTGCACCTCTTATTTCAAACAATTATACCTACTATGTTAGCTTTATTGATGCTGCAACTAGATATACCTAGATCTATTTTGCTGCTAGAAAATCTGATGTTTCTAATATAGTGATTAATTTCCATAATATGGCTGAAAGACAAACTGATTGTAAACTAAAAACTGTGCAATCTGATTGTGGATCTGAGTTTAAACCATTAGAGAAATATTTTCTTCAACATGGCATTCAATTTCTGCATACTTGTCCATACACTTCTGAACAAAATGGCGGGATTGAAAGAAAACATAGGCATATTGTAGAACTTGGTTTAACTCTAATGGCACAAAGTGGAGTACCTTTTAAGCATTGGCCAGATTCTTTTTATACTGTTGTATATCTCATTAACAGATTGCCTTCTAGGGTTTTAGGAGGGTGTTCAACCTATGAAAAATTCTTTGGCAAGGTTCCTGATTACAGTTTTAAGGGTTTTTGGCTGTCAATGTTACCCTCTAACCAGGCCCTACAATCAGCACAAATTGCAGTTTAGGTCCAAGCCATGTCTCTTTCTGGGATACAATTCATCTCAGCATGGCTACAAATTCCTTGATGCTGAAGGTAAGTTGTATATTTCTATACATGTACAATTTAATGAAGCTTGTTTTCCTTGTTTGCAAGACAAAGGTAATACTTCAAAGGCATCCAATTCTCAAATCAATACTAAATATGTTGCCCCTAGGAAAATTATCTTGGCTGAATCTTCTTCTCAGTATTCCAATTCTCAAACCAGTGGGTCTGCTTCATATCAGTCTTCTGTTGTTCCTTTTTCAGATCCATCAACTAGTTCAGCTAATTCTGACTCCTCTGAGCATCAAGAAACCACTTCTCGGCATGTTTTACCTAGCTTTACAGTTCGAGGTTCACCTAAAGCAGTTTATATTCAGAATTTACCTTTTTCTGTTCAACCTTCTTCAATTCAACCATATTCAGTTCAACCTTCTTCGGTTAAACCATCTTCAGTTCAACCTTCTTCAGTTTCACCATCTTCTGTTCAACCATCTTCAATTCAATCTTCTTCCGTTCAACCATCTTCAGTCCAATCTTCCTCTGTTGTTCCCCCACACACACCATGGTTACCAGGTCCAAAGTAGGATTGTTTAAACCCAAGGCATTTCTTGCTGAAGCTAAAACTACTGTTCCTGTCAATATCCAACAAGCAATGTCCTCTAATATTTGGCGAGAAGCTGTTTTAAAGGAATATGAGACTTTGATGTCTAAAGGTACTTGGAACTTGGTTGAATTACCACCTGATAGAGTGCCTATAGGTTGTAAGTGGCTCTTCAAGGTAAAACACAACTCGGATGGAAGTGTGGAACGATATAAAGCCAGACTTGTTGCCAAAGGCTTCTCACATCAAGAAGGGTTTGATTACTCTAAGAAATTCAGCCCGGTTGTCAAACCTGTCATAGTAAGAGTGCTTCTAAGTGTAGCTCTTAATAATGGTTGGTCGTTAAGACAGATAGATATAGACAATGCATTCCTAAATGGCGATTTAAGTGAAGAAGTATATATGCAAAAACTTCTAGGGTTTGAGCAAGAAGGTTCAAATGGGAATAAATTGCTCTGCAAACTTCAGAAATCTTTGTATGGTCTCAAACAAGCTCCACGAGCTTGGTTTGAAAATTTTCGAGATCACTTAGTGACAAAAATGGGTTTTACATCTTCACTTGCTAATTCTTCACTGTGTTTTAGAGAATCTCAGGGAAACATAGTCTATGTCATGGTCTATGTTGATGACATAGTGATCACTGGATGTAATGCTACTGAAGTTAACATGGTTATCAAATAAATTAATCAAGTTTTTTCTCTAAAGGATCTAGGTCAGCTTACCTTCTTCCTTGGCATGAATGTTCAAGATGTGGATCAAGGGATTATTCTCAGTCAAAAGAAGCATATTTTGGAGCTTTTGGACAAAATAAAAATGCTTGATGCAACTTCCACCCCAACCCCTATGGTAACATCCCCTCAACTTTCTTCTTGTAATGGTGTTCTTATTGAAGACAATACTTTGTATAGGCAAGTTGTAGGAACTTTACAACATATTTGTACCACCAGACCTGACATACAGTTCTCTGCTAATAAAGTAAGCCAGTACATGCAAACACCTCTTGACAAGCATTGGAAAGCTGTCAAAAGCATTATACGATATTTGAAAGGAACCTTAGACCATGGCCTATTCTTTAGTAATAATCAAGTACTTAATACCTTGGTTGGGTACACTGATTCTGACTGGGGTACAAGTGTTGATGATAAAAGGTCAGTTGGAGGTCATTGTATTTTTTTGAGAGGCAACTTATTTCTTGGAGTTCTAAGAAACAAAGTGTAGTGTCTAGGTCCTCTACAGAAGCAGAATTTAGAAGTTTGGCTGATACAATGTGTGATGCCATATGGATTAAGTCTCTTTTGACTAAGCTAAGGATTAAACTTTCACAAACTCCTACAATTTGGTGTGATAATACCAGTGCTATAGCACACTCAGCTAATCTTGTCCATCATGCTAAGCTTAAGCATGTTGAGTTGGATCTCAGATTTGTTCGAAAAAAGGTATCAGATGGTTCGTTTCAAGTCAATTATGTACCAGCTACTGAATAAATTGTCGATGTTCTTACAAAACCTTTGTCAGCTGCGTTCTTTGTTCACCTTAGACAAAAACATAGAGTGTTTTACCCTGAGGAATTAAGGTTACAAATTGTAAACTCTTTGACTTCAGACAAGATGAACAATACTTAAGAAGATTGTAACAAAATTTTCTTCTTTAAAGAAAGAAGGTCTGAAAGCTCGTTTCACCAATTCAGAGTAGCAGGAATCATTATAGAGTGTTACAAGTATTTATCTTCTTCAGCATAGCATTAGTTCATCTTCAACAAAACCAGGAGAGCATGAAGCATGTTAGTATGTTTGGCTATTATAGCCGTTAGGCAGTTATGGAAAGTTGATAGCAGTTAGGCTGTTAAGATGATAGTTAATCTTCTTGAAGCTTATAGCTTAAGCATTCTTTGTGCATAAATATCTAAGTACCCCTCTTTGTAATTTAGGTTTTGATTGACTCGGGATTTAATAATAATAGCCTTCTCTTTCTTCTCTCAAATTCTTCTCCTCTTTCTGCTATATTAACACAGAATAACTACTATTCAACAAGCGTCTTCAGTTGATCCAAATTCTTTCGTGGATCCTTGCAATTTTCGATGATTTGCTCTACAGTTCGGTTCTCATCAAATATTTGAGATTTTAATTTATTTTTCCATTGCCTCCATTTGTTATTCATATCTGAGAGAACTCATTTCTTAACATGTTTTAATGTGGCTTCATCAACGCATTCCTCTGAATCAAATAGTTGAAATTGAAAATTTAACTACATTAACAAAATAAGACATAAGTATTGCAATTCAAAAATAATTATTATCTAACTGATAAAAATATGGTTCAAGCCTTGTTTGAACTTGTTTATTTATGCAATCATTTTGCTAAGAAACAATAAGTGAGTTACATGCCCAAATACAATGGCATACAACAACAATAAATATGTGCACATAGACGTGAGGGGAATTCTGCATAGAATTTTTTTTAAGACATCAACAAACAGAATTTAAAATTGATGGTTATAGAATGGAACAGTCAACTCCAAAATAAAAATACTCATATTTCAATACCAGGTAAATAGTATACCTAAAAAAACATTGATTAAAAAAGCAACTAAACTTCAGAAACAAGAAAACATCATTAAGATAGTTACCGCGTTCCTCCAAAATAAAAATACTCATGTTTCAGTACCAGGTAATAGTATATCTAAAAAGAACATTAATTGACATATATGCTAATGATATTAGAGGTGCAACAATAATCACAAATCAAGGCATTTAACAACAAGCATCTTCAATAAAAAATAATAATAACTCCAAATTTAAATAACAAACATTATTAATTAAATTGAACATATACTTGCAACCACAAAAATATTAGTAGTAAAAGTTGATTAGCTCTTATATCGCCGACGGTAAATATCGTTGGTATATATTTTACCTATACAACAAGTTTACCTATACTGACACACTGATTTATCTATACCGACAGTAAAAAATAATCGTCGGCATAAACTATACCTATACCGACTCACACAAAAATTATCGGTATATGGTTCACCTATACCAACGGTCCCAATAAATCGTCGGTATATATAACATCTATACCAACGCAATTCCTTCCCCCGTCAGTATATATTACATCTATACCGACAAATATCATGTCCGTCGGTATACATCAGTACTTTTACCGATTTTGCGTCGGTATATAATATTTATGTAAAACTAAATTGATTTTGATATAATAATTTACCTTAAGGACTAAATTATAAAACAATACATTTTTAAGTATTTTCAAAGACTAACAATTTGACAAGCCATTTGAACGAAACACTATTTCCAGTCAAAACACATTAAAATGATTCAAAATTTCTAAGTGTTTTCAAGCCTAAAAGCAACAAAATGCACAGGCGTATCGATACCCTTATGCATATCGATACGGTTTTTCAACACTAAAATTTTAATCGTTCATAGTTTAACGATACGGTCCAACCCCGTATCGATACGATATTCATCTGGGCAAAATTTTAAGCTATAGCGTATCGATACGCATCGAGACCGTATCGATATAGTTTTCATATAAAAATATTCTTTGCTATAGCGTACCGATACGGTATGTCACCGTATTGATACGATATACTGACCTTTGCAAAAATCTTCGCATTTAATATTCGAACGTTGACTTGTTAGTTATTGGAACCCAAAATTTTAAATGACCATTGAACGACATCGATACGCTAAGGTACCGATACGCCCCTTAATTTAGGGAGTACCGATACGCTTTTTTTAGCAAAACTCAATTTAAGATTTCAGTGAGCAAAATTCGTATCAATACGACATTTCGTATCGATACACCCCTTAATATTGTATTGATACACCCTTCAAGCGTATCGATACGCCCTGTTTTTCAGTCACAACGACTCTTTCTTCTTTAAGACAAGTACCGATGTGCCCACGAACCGTACCGATATGATAGGTTGTTGAGGAGCATTTATTGCGGGAAATTGCAGCCCAACGGTTAGATTAATGACCTCAACCACCCAAAAGGCTAGAAACCAACGCAAGGGTATAAAAATAAGTCTCAAATGCTACAACAAAAATTATTGAGCCTTAAAGCATCATCAAAGCATTCAAATCCAAACCTTGTTCATTTTAGAGTCAAATCTTTGTACCCAACTCAACTGAGTTTATCATTGTAATTTTTATTGAGAGTTTGAGGTGTGATTGATTGTATTTTGGGTAAACATCAACTTTTGAGAGGTATTGGTAAGGTTTACCAAATTCCTTCTTTGTAAAGAGTGTGTTGGATTAAGCTTTGGGTAAAAAGCTTAATTGATCTTGTAAGGTTTCCTTCTTTTCCAAGGAAAAGGGGAAGAATCAATTAGTGGATTGGTTGAAAATCCTTAGTAGGAGCTAAGGTAGTGGATGTAGAGTTCATTTAGGAACTTAAACCACTATAAATTGCCTTATGTCAAACTTTTCATTCACCCAATTTTTCCCTTCAAATTTTAATCACCAATTCACCATTTCTTGGCCATTTGCAATCGATTGATAACTTAACAATTTATACCGACGACATTTGTCCGTCGCTATAATTAGGTGTCGGTATATGTAATTTTTTGTAGTGAAAGTTATATAAACATATATCAAAATTTATATAATATGAGTTATTAATATATCATAATTTATATACATCTATAAAAAAATTAAACATATAGTATTTTAATACAATTATAATATATGAAAATACCTGAATATCATGCAAATATGTTATCCAGCACTAAAATCAATACCCTGGTTCGTTCGTTATTGCCTCTCATAGTCTCATTTATTTATATATATATATATATATAACATGTAATGTTTTATTCATTTTTATAAAAATCATTAGGACGATAAAATATTAAGCCAAAATCTAAATATGAATGGACACATGATTTTATACAATGTTATAAATTTTCAGAAAGTTATATTAAAAATTTAAGAGATGTAAAATTATAAAATTTTTAGAGGTGCAAAATTAGACCATAAAAAAATACAAAAAAACTTAAATTATAAAATAAATTAAAAAAGTGCGACCGTACTCTCTCGGTCCATTTCTACCTAAATATAGTATATATTTTAAGGATAATTATATCACGCACTAGCGGTGAAAATTTTTAATTTCTACAAACGCTTTAGATTTAGGATTTATGGACTTAATTTCAGTTTATGATTTAGGTGTTTAGAATTTAGGGGAAGTGGCTAGCCTTTAGGGTTTAAGGCTAAGATTTAACACTTATAGATTAAAACCTAAATATCTAACATATTACCCTAAAACTTAATCCCTAACCTCTAAACCCTAAATTTCAACCACAACTCCTAACTTTAAAAAGCCTTAAACCTGAACTCCTAACATAAATCTCTAAACTTTAAATCTAAGACGCTTTTAAAAATTAAAAATTTTCAACGCTGGTGCATGAAATATTTTCTCATGTTTTAATTGGTTGTAAATATAAACGTAGATTATTATTGCCATAAAAAAACTTGAATTGGAAAATGAAAAAAGCACCTCCCGATCTCTATTTTCTTTATTATTCTTTATTAAACAAATAGCAGGAGATGTATTTGGATATGTGTTATCTAATGGGTGGCTCATAATTGTAAAACCATGTGCTTGGTGGGACAAAATTCCAACTTGTTGATAAAACAAAATATTATCTAGAACAGTTTAACCTAAAAGGTTTAGGATTTTAGTATTTAAGATTTAAATAGACTATGTTATGGAGTTTAAATTTTATATATATTGTGTATCCAAGAATGAAGTTAGGGTTGAATAAGGAGAACAAGTTGATTAATTTTAAATTTGAAAAGTCTTAAAAAAATAATTAAACTAAAAAATGAGAGATTAATGCTTAATTTTATTAATTTACTTTGACAGATAAACAACAAATTTTGAGAGAGACAATGACTTAATTACAATAATTTTAAAATTATTAGTGGTCTAGATCACAATTAATCTATTCAAAATCAGGGGGACAATTACCTCTCACACTTTCCTTGTGAATCTATCCCTGTGCGTATCAAATAATTTTCTTTTATTTTTTATTGTTTGTATGAGATAATGTAAAAAGTGTGAATGGTTCTCTTAATTTCTATTTTATTTTTTTAATATATCCATAAAATTTCAGAATTTTGATCGATATTTTCATTTACAAGATGTACGCAAATGTTCGGATTAAATCAGATATTTTTCCACCTCATCTCAAATGATCCAATGAATGGGCTGGTATTGTCTAAATATTGACACGACAATCTCTTTGACCTCAAAAGTTAGCTCAAAGATATAATTAAATTGTTGTTGCGACTGTAGATGTAATCATGATGTCGCGATTATAGACATTATATCGTGATTTTTTTCTAAAAAATTTATAATTTTAATACAGTTGCAGTTTGTGATGATGTGACGATCTTTAAAATTGTTACGATATGGTCATTGTGTTGCGACACAATCTAATACTATAAGCCCGATAGGCAAAAATGTTGGGTTCACTTCGGTGTTACTCGTTGAGCTTTAGAGACGTTTTGAAGGCCGTAACTATACTTGGTCATATAGGCTAGGCTAGAGCGTCTTCCAATTATCAAGATGATGTGATTGGGTTTGATTTTTTGTCTATGATGGGGTTTACAAATAATTTTGATCGTTAAGTTTAACAGGTTTTTTTTGAGATATTATTATTACGTGACACACTATAGTTTTGAATTTGTAGACACTTTTATAATATTTATAAGTTTTTTTTAGAATTTTTATAATTTCTTTAAAAAATTAAATGATTTTTTTAAATACCACATGGTAACATTGTGACACGACATGTGCCACCAACTAATTCAAAATATTATTAGACTTAATGATTAATGTTGGTCAAATGAATAAATTGATGAAATTCCAGGTGACTTAGATACAAAAAATAAGGGGTGAATTTTTTTTCCCAAAAGTCCAAGTGCTTTGAAACCCTTAAACAAAACAAATATTAAGTTTTTTTAATAATAATTACAAGGACTTACATTAGATAAAAAAGGCTCTAAATTCTCTCATGAGTTTGAGGTATGTTTATAAAAAAACTGAAAATAGTCAAAGATAAATACATTCAAAATAACAAACTCTCTATTTATAGACATTAGCAGTAAATATCACATAGAACTATATTTTAGTGGACCTTAATATCCAAAGCCCATATTCTAATGATATTTGAGAATTTAATTCACGAAAGAAAAAAATGAATTTTTTGAATATACTAATGTGATTATATGGTAGTATTTATTCATATTTTTCTAAACGATTTAACAATGCACACACACTTTGCATACACAAATGTTAGAACTCAAATCTTTTAAAATAACATCATAATCTTTTTTACCAGAATCACTTGCGAAAAATAAAAATAAATTTTGAGTCAGTTCGGCCCAAACAAACAAAACCCATATTGGACAAAGCAACCTTTACCCATATTGGACCCAAATTGTTGTTTTTTTTTTTCTCTCTCTCTTTCTAATTATACTTTAATTAGAAAAGATGGAATGGCCCTTCTTGGAAAAAATGCTTATGAAATTCTACACACAATGAAGAATAAAAGGGCTGGGAAACATGGATCATTTGCCTTCAAAGCAGATCTTAGTAAAGCATACGATCGTGTGGAATGGCCTTTCTTGGAAAAAATGCTTCTGAAATTGGGATACGATGAACGATGGGTGCAATTGCTAATGGGCTGTATTTCAACAGTATCTTACTCCGTAGCTTTTAATGGAGTTGTTGGTGAGAAGTTTCTTCCATCTCGTGGTCTACGTCAAGGTTGTCCATTGAGTCCATATCTGTTTCTAGTATGTGCAGAGGGTCTCTCGATCCTGTTGAACCAAGCCATGTATAACAGAAACCTCCGAGGAGTCACCATTGGTCGAGAAAGACTTGAGATTGGCCATTTATTTTTCGCAGATGACAGCATTTGCTTCGCCAATGCATCAGAGGAAGCTGTTGTGGTTCTTAAAGATTTATTAACACAATTTGGCAATGTCTCAGGCCAACGTGTAAACTACGATAAATCGCTGCTCTTCTTCAGTACCAATGTGCCAACCACAACTCAACTTGCAATTGGTAACACATTGGGTGTTCGTATTGCATCCAATCCAGAAAGATACCTGGGATTACCAACAATGGTTGGCAGACAAAAGCGAGAAGCTTTTAGTTATTATATGGACAGGGTTAACAACAAGTCTAACACATACAGTACAAAGTTCCTATCGATGGGCGGCAAAGCAACATTGATTCGAAGTGTATTGCAAGCAATACCGGTTTATGCCATGCACTGCTTTCTATTGCCCTCTTCTTTATGTAAAGCATTGGAACAATCCATGGCCAAATTCTGGTGGAAGACAGCGGGAACAAGCAAAGGCATTCATTGGACATCTTGGAATCAATTAGCATATTCGAAGCATGAAGGAGGTATGGGATTCAGAGATCTTGGTCAGTTCAATGTAGCATTGCTAGCCAAACAATGTTGGAAACTCATCAAGCACCCTGACTCTTTACTGGCACGGGTACTAAAGGCTAGGTACTACCCTTCAACGGACTTCCTTCATGCAAACTTGTGCTCTAATCCATCCTACACTTGGCGAAGCTTATGGAGTGCCAGAGGGCTTCTTGAAACGGGTCTTACATGGCGTATTGGGAATGGTGAATCAGTCAACATATGGAATGATTCGTGGATTCCAAATGAAGGAGATGGTAGGCTTCGAGCAGATGCTATCAATATACACTACTCTAAGGTTGCAGACCTGATAGATGCGCCTACCAAATGTTGGAAGTTGGATGTACTACACCGTTTATTTCCAGTTAGTTTGGTGACTGCAATTTGTGAGATTCCGTTGGCAAACTCGCACCAAAGTGACACTTTGGTTTGAAGGCATGATAACGCAGGTGTATACACAGTCAAAAGCGGGTACAAATTCCTACGTAGAAACCCTCCAACGCCTTCAGGTACACCTCCTCTGAGTATGAAGCAATTTTATAGTCACATGTGGAGTTTACACTTACCAGAAAAAATAAAAATTGCAATGTGGAGAACTGTGAACAACTTCCTTCCAACCTATGAAAACCTTCAGGCTCGAAATCTGCATGTCCCAAATGGATGCCGGTTCTGTTGTTCATCCAGAGAGGGGATAGAGCATTTGATACGCGAATGCTGGTATTCAACAGCTATATTAGAAGCCCAAGGTATCTCCCTGCCAATATCCACTTCACTCTTGCCTTGGAAGGAATGGATAACTAATGCCTATAACAGCTTGAGTGACGCTGGTAAGAAGGGCTTTGTCGTATCATGTTGGGCCATATGGTATGCTCGAAACAAAGTTGTACATGAGAACCAACCAACCACAGTTGAGGAGGCAGTTTCTTTCATCCAAGCATACATTAGGGAACATGATAACCTACACAATGCAGTGCAACCAACACCACGTCCACGAACACAACAATGGACTGCTCCTCATGGAAACCTAATTAAAGCCAACTTTGATGCTGCCTATTGTGTGCAATCCAAAGTCTCCGTCTCGGGTGTAATTTGTCGAAACAATGCTGGCTTGATAATGGGAGCATGCACCATAAAACATCAACACGTTGCCAATGTGTTTTTAGCGGAAGCTCTTGCTTGCAGGGATGCTGTGAACTTTGTGAAAGACCTAGGACTTACTAGGGCTATTTTCGAGGGAGATTCACTGACTATTATTAACAAACTAAACTCAGCATCTGCAGATCTTTCGCCGCTACGGGTGGTGATTGAAGATATCAAAACCGCAATTGGTAATCTTCACGAAGCTGCTTTCTGCCATATTCGACGTGAAGGGAATATGGCCGCTCACACTCTTGCGCAACATGGAAGAGGCTCTGACACGCCAGCTTTCTGGATAGAAGAAGCTCCCGTTGCGACCACTCTAATAGTAGAAAGAGACAGACAGCACATTCAAAATTCACAATGATCAAGTTTCCATAACTGGTGATGTTTTCTCCCTTGCTATATTGTTAGCAGAAAGGCTGTTTGTTTGTTTCTTCCTCGGATTCATTCGTTATCTGCATTCTAGTTGATGCACTCCGAGTTTGATCAGATCTTTGAGCTGGTTTTTTAGTTTTATGTCTGTTGACTTAGATTAAGAGAAGTTCTTTCTGTAATGTACTCTTTTTCTCTTCTCTTGGTTATCATTATCAATAAAACCAGCACTTTTCAAAAAAAAATAATTACTTAAATATACAGTTGATCCCTTTAACTGTATCAAAAAATAAAGTGAACCGTCACTTTTAATTATGGATCAATTAAATCATTATTTAAAAAATCACGATCATTTAAGTCTCTCTAATTATAGTCATCGTTGACCATAGTAATTATTGTTAAATTTGTTAATGTCGCAGTATTTGGTTTGCTTGAATTTATTTTTTTTCATTAAAAATATTTAAAAAAAAATCAATTTTCAAACTATACAAAAATACTAAAAAATATAAAAAAATCTTAGGAAATATAAAAGATTCTAAAATTTTAATTTAGTTAATTTTATTCATTTGAGAACATGAAAAATTAGAAGATGCAATATTAAAATTTTTTATGCGAAAATTAATAATTTTAACAATTTAACTTGAAAATATATAATAAAAATGTTAAAACTCTAATTTTCAGTTCTATATTACACTTAGATGAAATAAAGAAAAGACTTAGATGTCAAATTGGCCTCTATAATTTTGACGAGTATCACTAGATCCTAATGAATAACTTTTTGTGTGTTAATATTTTTTAAGGAAATATTAAAAACTGTTTATTCATTAGTATTTTTAAAAAATATAGTTCAACAACTATAATCTCAAAACTTATTATACAAATTATCACAATTTTATTTCGGTAAACATATTTTTCAAGTAAATTAATACAAGACAAAATTACGTTTCTATTCCATTTTTATTTGATTTATAAAATATAAATTTATTTTTAAATTGTTAATAATTACTATTTTTTTTTGAAATAGAATTTAGGCCTCATTAAAAACCCCCACTAAACTTAGGTTGGGGGAAAAGAGTGCCTATCAACTTTATTAATAAGCAAAATGATGTTTGACAACTATTATAACGCTCGAAACTAAAAGACAATGCTTAAACATCTACAGTTATCCTGCATAATTAAGCACCTTACATACCTGTGGAGATTTCAATGTACAACAGCTCTAACATAACAGTCAGAATCCATACAAATTACGCAGGATTGCACTGTCTAGAAGTAACTACTCCTCTGGGATTGAACTTTCTCCATTATTAACCAACAACAGATCACTGACTCGACCAATACCTGCCTTCGCCAATGAATCTGCTTCTACATTGCACGCTCTGCTTATCTTAACAAAGGACCATCGATTCGATTTGATACATTCCCACAGTTCAAGGGCTACTGATTTTAAATTTATTGGCGCCTTTTGCGGACAATTGATAAGTTGTAATGCAGCTGCACTATCTGAGCAGAAGTTAATTTGTCTATCCGCAAGGAAGGAATAAAACTTACATAGATAGCATGCTTCTTTGATCGCCAACAGTTCCGCCGATAACACGTCAAGAATACCTACTGATTTGGAGAATTTAATCACTGAATTTCCACCACTGTTTCGGAGTGCTCCCCCTATACCTGCTTCACCGGAGGAGATCTTCACCGCACCATCAATTTTAAACATGAGGGATCCCTTTTTCTGACTCCGATTGGTCTTAGGATTTTTAGTCACCGATACATCAATCAACACATTTGAGGGATCCGCTAAGAAGTAGCTCTCAGAGGTGAAAGACTCAGGCCAATTACTTTGACACCAATGGAAAGTTCTTACTTGAGCCGTATCGAATAAAAGATCCATGTACCTACGATTGTTGAAGATGATCTCGTTGCGGAACTCCAGATGGTCCAGCAGAAACTGAAGAATGAGATACACCATATCAGTTTGGCTTCTTTTTTACTACAACTTTCGCACCATGCTAATAAAACATTGGCAATGGACCCTAGAAAAGTAAACATTGTATTCCACTTTGAACACCATTGCATCCAGCACTTCCAACTAACATGGCATGAGAAAAAAATATGATGCTCAGTTTCATCTTCCCTTTTACACATAGGGCAAAGCTGATCGGATACCGCTTTGGATCCTCTTTTAAACATATTTGCTTTGGTAGCTAACCTACCACGAACCATTCTCCACATGAAAATTTGAACTTATTCCAAACAAGCTTCCACACTTCTAAGGGATTTGCTTGGGAGGGATGAACTTATTCCAAACAAGCTTCCACACTTCTGAGGGATTTTTGTCCAGTGAAGAGACTATTTCACAATAGCTCTTAGAGCTGTACTGGCCACTAGAGTCCCCAAGCCAACGTAAAGAATCGAACGGATACGGAGCTGATGAAAACTTATTTAGAGTGTTTAAAAATAATTCTCACACCTTCCATTCCCAATCAAACAGAATCCTTCGGAGAGGAATCGACCACTTCCAACCCTTTTCCTGCTTAATCCCAAAATCTATTACTTTGCCACTTTTTCTTGTCGTTAGTGCAAATATTCTAGGAAACTGATGAGCAAAGGGAGCATCACCCGCCCAACACTCGAACCAGAAATCGATCGAGCGTCCATCACCAAGAACTGGCCTAATATTTTCAATTAGGATGCCCGTCGAATCTGAAAGAGGTTTAGAAATATCCCTCCACATCCAGGATAACTTCTTCTGATTGATTACTAAAGGCAGCAGCGAGTTGTTATTACTGTAATATTTTTCGTTCAGAACCCTCCGCCAAAGGCTATTCTGCTCATCACTGTAACGCCATATCCACTTGTTAAGGAGAGCACGGTTCCTCACTTTGATGTCTACAATGCCCAAACCACCTACCTTCTTCGGTGTGCACAAGTCTTCCCACCGAACCCAATGAATGGATTTTTCATCCACCTTACCCCAAATAAATCTTGCTATACTTTTATTCAAGGAATTGCTAACCGACGCTGGCATCTTGAACATCGACAGAAAATAAAGAGGAAGATTACATAGAACTGATTTCACCAAGATTAGGCGCCCAGCAGGAGATAGGTTCGCACCCTTCCAACCCGTAAGCTGTTTCCTGAACTTGTCAACCACTGGATCCCACAAGGAAGTATCATTTTTTATTGCACCCAATGGCAAGCCAAGATATTTGGTTGGCAGCGTACCATGGGAACAATTGATGGAAGCTGCAAGTTCATTCAATAAACAAGAATTCAGATTGATTCCAAAAAGTTCAGTCTTCTTTAAGTTCAGCTTTAAACCAGAAGCCACCTCGAAAACTCTAAGGATCCTCTTTATGTTCAGAATCTGCTCTTTTTTAGCCTTTGTGAAGATTATCAAATCATCTGCAAATTGCAAATGAGAGATATTGATTTCGCCGTTACCCAGTGTCACACCCTTGAACAAGTTCACTTCGGTAGCTTTAGATAAGCAAACACTCAAAGCCTCTGCTGCTAAATTGAAAAGGAAAGGTGATAACGGACACCCTTGTCTTAGACCTTTCTTAGTGCGAAAGAAATTTGATGGAGTGCCATTGACCAAAACTGCCATTGACACTATAGAGATGCAAGCCCGAACCCAATTACACCATTTTTGGCCAAAACCCATCTTTTTCAATACCATAAATAAGAATGGCCATTCAATCGAATCATAAGCTTTTTTGAAATCCGCTTTGAAACCCACAATCTGATCTCCTCTTCTTTTTGCCAATTCGACTATTTCGTTCGCTACCATTGAACAATCAATTATTTGCTGCCCTTTGATGAATGCAAACTGCTTTTCACTCACTAGTTGATTCATGAACGTAGCCAATCTTCTAGTTAAAACTTTTGCGAGGATTTTATAAATGCTTCCGACCAAACTAATCGGTCTGAAGTCTTCAACCGACTCTGGATTATTGACCTTAGGGATGAGAGCAATAAACGTTGCATTCAACTCTGGAGGAAACCCTTCTCCAATGTAGAAATTAGCGGAAAACTTCATAACATGATTCTGTAACATATTCCAGTATTTCTTGAAAAAAGAAAGGTTGAATCCATCTAGGCCTGGCGCCCTGGATCCGTCAACGGCCTCTAGTACTTCCAGACTTCTTCTTTAGTGAATGGCCTTTCTAGCCAATCCGCGGAATCAACAGACAGAGAATTTAGGGAGCATTCCCATTTACGAATATGGAGGGAATTACGGCTTGAGTAGCTTTGCTTGAAGTGGTATTCGAAATGTGAGGAAATTAGTGCTGGATCAGAAACAATTTTTCCACCACTCTTGAGTTGTAGGATTTGGTTCTTGATTTTACGATTAGATGCGATCAAATGGAAAAATCGAGTATTTCTATCTCCTTCTCGGAACCATTTAAGTCTAGATTTCTGAAGCCAATCTCTCTCTTCTTTCCGAAACAGCTTCCAAAGATGGCTTCTCAATTGGGCAGCTTCGGCTTTTACTGTAGTGTCAGCTTTGTTCTCGAAAATTTGTGCTTCTAAATCCTCCAATCTCTTTTCTAAGCAAGGTATAGTATCAGAATTCCATAGATTAGAAGCTTGAACCCATTTCTTCGATTGAGCTTTACACTCCTTTAACACCTTACCAATATCTTGCCCGTCATAAGAGTCTACTGTCACCTTAATGAACTCTGAGTATCCCTCAATGTCAGCCCATGATAAGAACCATTTGAATGGTTTGGATCCAGTGAACCTGTTCTCGACGGATAATGAAATCGGGCAATGATCCGATAAATTTCTTGGCAATACACTTTGTTGAACATTTGGCCACAGTAACAACAATTCAGGTGAAATGCAAAATTGGTCTATTCTGTTGGCTTGGGGTGGATCCACTTTTCCAAACCAAGTAAAGTTCCCCCCTCTTAGAGGAATAATGATCAAGTTCAAACTATCCAAAAAATTAGAGAGATTCAACGAGGAACTTTTGCTAAAAAAAAGAGCCCACTTTTTCCTCCGCTACCAATATCGAATTAAGGTCACCACCTAATAAGATTGGGAGATTAAAGCTGTTCAACAGAATAGCTAGCTGGACAAAGAATTCCTTATGATCTCCCTCAATATTTGGTGCGTAAATATTGGCCACAACCACATTCTTTCTCCAAATGGTAAATTCGCCCACCATGATCAAATACCGCTGCCCAACCAGCATCTTCTCATAGTTGAAGAAACTCTAATCCCACATCGTAATTAAACCCCCCGAGAGACCCATCGCAGGACAAACAATGAACTCACCCAGTTTAGATCCCCATAAGGAACGAAGAATGTTGATACGGCATTTATCCATCTTCGTTTCTTGAATTAGGGCTAATTTCACCTCACCTTTAGAACAAATTCTACGGACTGCTCTCTGCTTAAGTGGGTTATATAATCCACGGATATTCCAAGAAATGAATTGAAAATTCTTCATAATAGAGAATATACGACGAACTAGAACTTACCGCTGACTGGCCTTACTGCTTAGCGATGGGAGACTCTTCCAAGCTTCGGAATTTTGAGAGCACCTCTTCTCTGGATTCCACAAAGGAGAAACCCAAAACTTCTGCAACCCTGAAAGTTCTCTTTGCCTCATCGTACTCTAAAAAGGACACTGCACCGTGAACATAATTATCTTCCTTTGACTGATCAACAACTGCCTCTACTGTCTTCTCTTTTAGAGTTTGCATGTCCGAACCAGGATTATGATCTTGTCTTGAATTTTCAATTCTTGCTATTTCGCGAGGGGGGGGGAGGTTTAGATCTTAAAATCAGACCCCCATCGCCTGGTGATGAACATAAACCAAATGGATTTGGCCTAGAGCGATTGGAAGCCCAATCAGCCTTGGCCAAGCTGGTACCACTTCCTTTGCCCAAGGGCAAGGATCTATGGGGCTTCAACAGTCTGGGGCGGATAAGAAAGAGGCCAGATGCTTGGTCGAAAGTTGGGCCCGATGAGAGGCTTTGATCTGATACTTCCACCGACGAACCGAAGTTATTCTCCACTAGGATATCAAATAAGCCTTCACTATTTTGTTCCTTCACATAATCTGGTCCCACCACGAAATTAGGATATTCGCCACGTGCTGATTCCATCTTTTTTGTTTCTGGATCCAGGGAAGAGCACCCCATAGAATTAAAAGAATTCTCACTTCCCAAAGCCTTGGGAGAAGGAATGTCGACTGGCATATTAACTGTATTTTCCCTATAAACGAAGCGACGTTCGCCAAGATCATCGTCGTTCAATACCGCCGGAAGCCCGACCCTAATCCCGTCGATCCAGCAGCTTTCATCCTCATACACCGACGTAGAGATTTTGATATGGAATTTTTCTCCATTGACGATCACTTTAGGATAAACCGGGATGTTTGACACTGAGCTAACACCGACTAGAACTCTTGCTAAGTCAAATCTATTCCTTAATCTTGTGTCTTCATCGAGCTTGATATAGTTTCCCCACTGGTTCGCTAGATCTTCAAAAACTTTCGGAAACCAAGCGTATATTGGAAAACCCTCAATATTAAGCCACACCTTTAGTTTCCTCGCATCTGCAAAGTTAGCTAAAGTATCTAGCTCTTCGAACCAGGTTTGCATGAGGTTATGGCGAAGATCCCACAAAATTGGGACTTGTTCAATCTCCAGGCACTGGATTATTACATAGAATCCCGACCAAACACAAACTTTAACCTTGAAGCCTTCAAATAGTAGTGCTTGTTGTACGAACTCTGCACCGTACATAATTTTTAATTTGCCCTGCGAAACAGTTGTTTATCCATCCTCTCTCCTCTACGGATATAGGAATAGTTAGGTTGACACATTTTTCCTGCCCTACCTCTCCTGAATAACCTACCTCCCACCTAAAGTTATCCCCACCGGTTTTGATGTTGCCAATAAGCACTTCCTTGAAAGTTCTATTCTTTGATACCACAGAAGCGTTAAGATGAGTCGGTGCTCTGCAACGTTGTGTCGAAGCACTACCACCGCGCTTACCCTGATTTGTTGGACCACGGCAAACCTCCTTCTGAACTGAGATGTAGGCACCATCTATTTTCCTTCTGTTCCCCTCTTTGATTGCTTTATCCGCCTCTGATGACTTGGAGAATCTCACAAAGGCAAAGGTTCTGTTCGAGGCTTTGCGACTCCGGTGATTGTAGGCGATGAATACATGACTAACTTTCCCGTAAACAGCGAACGCTTCCCTTAACGCCGACCAGTGGATTCTTTTACTAATGTAGTTCACGTACACAGTTGTTCCCTCCAAAGCCTTAGCAGCAGCTGGATTCCATGCGTTCTGATAGACTCCCTTCTTAACTGTGTCTTCTCCTCCAAATGCTTCCTTCTTCGACTCCATTGAAATTTTTCTTCATTTGCGCTAGGGAGGATTCGAACCTAGGTCTCCCAAGGGTAAAAACAATGGCTTTGCCATTGAAATTACTATTCTCTTTAATAAATGGTTATTTTTACAAAAAATTAATTCACAGCAATTATTATGAAAAAAATTATAAAAAAAATAATTTGGATAATTTTAAATAGAGTGATCATATAAACAAATGTAGAGCAAATGCTGTATATATGTATAAATAATATAAAAATGATATTTATAGGATTCCATATTTTACTTAAATACGTGCATAATTTAAAATTTTATGTTTATTTATCATTTTAAGATTTTTTTGAATTTTTAATATTTTAAAAAATAAATTTCAGCCAATTACATCACATATGGTCACGTTAGCAAACTTAATGGTTGTTTATGTGATTAATGACGACTACAATGAAAGGTTTGAAAATTAAATTATAAAAAATGTATTCACATATTGTCACGTTAGGATGTAATCATTAATTGTAATTAGTTGGAAATTAAGTGTAATTAGTCAATGATTTATTTCACTCATTTTTTTTTTAGAACAGTGGAATAATGCAATTGGTGCAGTTTGATTCTCCAACTTTATTTGTATTCCTCGTTTAGTTGTTTTCATCGAAAGTAGTTGCCTGTTAATACTTGATGATCGGTAGTTGATTCAATGATATAATTTCTGAAAATTGATTACTAGATTTTGCCATTGTTGAATACATTTGGTGATTGGCAGTATGAGGATTTTGTTCCCACTCTGCACCTATGAAATTTTGATCTAGTAATTTTGACCAATGCAATGATCTATTCACTAATTTATGCATTGTGAGCTAATTGCTACTAATTTTGTTGCTGGTTGAATAGTGAAAGTTGGTGAATACTCAAATCTGGTTCATTTTGTTTGTTGATTTTGTATCACTACTATTGAATATTGGTGATTGACTTTGTGCACCTTCTGTTGATGTGTGATAATGGTATTCTGTTAGAAGAAGATTAGACTTCTGATGGACTTTTAGAATGAAAAAAAAAATGTTAGGACGAAAAGGTGAGTAAAGAAGAACGAAATGATGAATAACACATTTAAATCTCATTAAACCACCAAGTATGAAATACATATTTTGTTTCTGAAGAAATTCCGGATGAAAGCATGATGTTTGAAGAAAGAAAGCATTTTTCATTTCGTGTACAAGCTATACCAGGCCACTGTGATTGTTCATTTGTTCAAAGAACCAGCTCATTGTTATTTTATCATCTCATTAGTAGAAGGAAGAAGAAAAAGGTGATCAAATCAATTTTTCTTTTTTTTGTTCGAGAACCAACTCAGATTTTTAGTTACTGGTTCAATTCAAAAAATTTAGAAGAAGAAAACAAAAAGAGAAAGCAATGTGAATGTTAGAGTATAAAATATAATTAGTAAAAAATTAAATGTAATTAGCAAGTTGTTATAAGTTTGCTGCCATTGTTGTGTTAGTTAAATATTGGGCTATATAAGCCATACTATTGGGCTAATCAACTCTATTAGATTTATTTTGAATAAGAAAACAAATGTTATATTTTCTCTAAAAAAAACTACTGCCGTTATTTCTATCTCCTAAACTCCACCGCCGTAAACTTACTTTGGCCACCATGCCTCCTTTCTCACAGTCTTGAACTATCTCTAAGTTGCTCGAATATGTTGTTGATTTTTAAACGCTATTGTAACATAATCAATCTTGCATTAGATCAACAATGACTTTTAGGATTTCCATCTATAATTCAAAAACAACAATAGACTAAAATTGGTGAGAATGTTTAATTATATATATATATATTTAAATATTTGATACATTCTTGAAAATTTTAAATATATTAAATGAATTATTAGAATATACTGATCAATAATTTGACATTCGAGTTGGTCAGATTGGACCCAAGATAGATTTACTTTAAAACAAAACAAAAAAAAATGTACCAGTGCTGTGAACATCTAAGCAAGCCTAAGCCATGCAATATTTTTTAAATTTATAATTTATAAATTTTTATGCAAAAAATAAAATAATTGATGCCGCATGGATAAAATGACAAAATAATTGATGTCAGAATAACAATTTCCTCACATTTTTCTTCAATTAGTTTAATTTAATAAAAAAAATCGAGATTAAAAAAAAGCTAACATGATTTTTGAAAAGAAAATTGAGAATAAAAAAAGTCCATTATGTCAATTTTAAGACTTGGCCCAGCTTGACTTAGCCCATGAATAAATCTACTCCTAATTACTGTCACCTAAACCTCCTCTCGTCCTACAGTTTCATAACCGATATAACAAGAAAGTCATATTTTTTTAATAAAAAACCTGTCAAATAATAGAAAATATTTTACAAAAAAATTAATTAGGGTGAACAAAACTCGACTCGATTCGCTTTTGACCCGACTCAAAATTTCACAAACTTGACTCGACTCGAAAATTTTCAAATAAAGTTTGGGTTGTAAAATAGAAATTCGAATAACTCGAAAATTTTAATAAATAGTGGATTGATTTTTAAGTTCAATTTGAGTCCCTCAATTTTCATAAAAAAATATGAAGAAATATATGCCACATATGAAGAAATATATATGCATATCTTATATGATTAGAGAAAGTCGTTTAAATTGGAATGAAATCGTACTATAACATGATAAATAATTACAATAAAATTTGTATAGGAACTCGAAAACTCGACGAACTCGACTCGAATAAAAAAATTAAATAAAGTTGTAGTTGTAAAATATGACGTGTAAACTTGAATAGCTCGAAATTTTTTGACTCGACTCCATCGAATGCTCACCTCTAATTTGAAATACACATAGATATCTAACTGTATTAACAACAAACTACAAAAAGGGATCAAGCTATTAAAAAATCAATGACAACCACAAATCAAAGCCGAACGTCATAGTTATACAAATTGTGTATCCAAATCTAATCCAAATGTCTAAAGCATGAAAGGTCAATAGGATAACAAATAAGCGTCATCTTAATGAGTTGAGAAGACGTCAAATTTAACTATAAAAAAATAAACGAAAAATGCTGGTCAAACGACCGAAAATGTATCAAAAGACAAAAAAAAGTGTCATGAAAGTAGAGTTATTAAAAACTAAAAAAATGTGATAGAAAAAAATAAAGAAAAAATAAGAAGTAGCTGCGGTTAACGACAGCATCAAAATTCAAAACTAATATCGTCATGACCAAACAAAGATAAAAAAAAAAAAAAGAGTAAACGGCACTCTGGAACTTTAAATTCGAAATCCATACACTAAAACCTTTAAACTTTAAATTTCAAATTAAAACCCTAAATTCTAAAATAAAAGCTCTTGTGAAAATAAAAAAAATCCATCTGTGTATAGGATAATATTAATAATCCATAATCTTTATATATTTTAGTTGTAATAAATAGATTAGGTTGCATAGTTATTTATTGGAAGCAAAAACATGTGAAGGTAGTGTCAGGAACTCATTATTAAATCACATGAAATGGAAAGGGTTTATAGGATTCTTAAGCAATCTAAAAGAAGGCTTCAAGAAATGGTGTTTTCAGACATTTCTTTGTCTCCAATTCTATGTCCTAAGATTGTAGGACATCTTATCATCATAATTTCAAAACACCCAACATTTCTTTGCTTTCTTTTAATTACCAAAACAATGCAATTCCCCACCATTAAAGCTTAAGGACAGCTGTTGCCAAGGTTTCTAACTAATGCTGCAAAAATTAATGTTATTGCACCTATGGGCGTAACCAAAAATTTATTTAAGGAGTGTCATTTTTTAACAATGTTTAAGATGAGTCATTTTATTTATAAAAGGGTTTTATTTTATTTATAAATGAGTGTCAATTATATATTCTTTTAATTTTTTCTTATACAAATTATATAGAAAATTATGATTTCTAAAAAAATTTAGGGTGTCATCATACACCCCAATTACTTATATAGCTCCGCCCATGCTTGCACCTTATCATTTTCTAATGGAGAGTTGATTGTATAAATTTAACATGTTTATAATTTCGGGTTTGATTTATGAAAAATTATCTGATATATAACATTAGTAACATATCTAAAAATTTAACAATAAAATCCATTCAAATAGGTATGCAGATTTTCATTTTTTCAATAAAAACGCTAAATGAATTTTTAATGAAAATTTAACACTACATTAAAAAAATTTCCCCAAAATGGGTGCAAATGCTCCCTTACCTGGCCATGTGCATCAGCCACTGCATAACATGAGTAAATTTTGGACTATACGATGTGGTATATTTCAATATTGTTTATCTTATTTAGGATTTAAAATTTATAATTAAAATTGGTAAGGTTGCGTATTCTAAATTTTACCTATAATATCAAAAGTTTTATTAGAGTAAAAAATACTTTTAAGACTAAAAATAATGCATGCAACTTTTCAGTTGACATTTTTGAGTAAAATTATTTATTCCTCTCTTTTACATCATAAATTCCTTTATATTTTTGAAAAATGATGTTTAAAATTATCTATTGAAAAGTATTTTTTGTACTCAACGAGTAGCTTCAATGAAAAATAGAATGATGTTCAACTTAGAAAACTCGAGTTCGAGCACATGTGGGTACAAAGTATGTATCTTGTCAAAAGGTTAATAGAAGTATGAACAAATATTACCATGTAATCAGACTAGTATAGTAAAAAAACACATTTTGAATAATGTTTGCAAAAACTAATGGACTTAAATTCCAAATTTAGTTTGATTATTTGTTTGATTCCATCATTCTTATTGTTGTGTAAACCCATATAAGGTTTAGGTACCTACCACATGGGGCACATTGCCCTACGAATTGCCAATTATTTTGGTGGTTAAAGCCTCAACAAACAATCAAATCCATGGGGTTCTTTCAAGCAAACAATGCACCCTTAAACAAATCATTCATACAAGTTTGCTAGCTGTTGCTAATGACATTTCAACTTTTTTTATGAACTATCCTCTAAACCGAAAAGAATAATCGGATAAAATTGATCGAATCGAAAATTACATATCTACTTAATTCGATATTGGTTATGGTGTTTTTTCTCTATAAATGGAGTTAAAAAATTATCATGTATCATATTTATTTAATACTTTTATTTTTTAAATACTACAATTATTTGTAAAATTAAGGGTACATATATATTTTTTAACCCTACTTATATAAAGTTATAAAACTTCACCATCTATGTATAGTAATTAGTGCAGTGTGCATATATAGGGAGCATGTAGGACATGGGAGCAGATGTTAAGTAGCTATTTGCCTATCAAAACTAAAAGGGTAAAATACATAAAATAGTCATTAACTTTTTGATCCAGTTACAAAATGACCCATACTAGTGATAATTTTTTATAATCTTTTATAAGTTCAGGGATCATTTTGTAACAGTCTGATAAATTTGTTGTAACATTAATTTCTTTTAATAACATACATAACCAAACGAAAAAGTTTAATAATCATTTTATAATTTTCGAAAGCTTGGTGGCGAAATAGATCATTCTAGTATAATTTAGTAACTATTTATATACTTTATCCGAAATAAGATGCTAATAACTTCTAGAAATTTATTAACTGTACAACACTGTAGAGTACTGTTAGGTAGATTTGTCAGAAATGCAATTACTAAGGTTTTGTGTTTGATTTTTCATCCATTCATGTTTCCCACTTGTTTTTTTTTTGTTGAGATTTTTAGGGTTTTTATTTAAACCCCATTAACGCAGCATGTCACCGTTGCAGCTGCATGACATCTCTCCTTTACATTATTAGGGTTATGTATTCGAGTATCTAAATCATATAGGGATTGAAATAAAATAACACTTATATTTCACGATTCTCATGTTCAGAGACGAAGTCAGAGTTGAATATTAGATTTAAAATATTATTTTTAATGATTTAATATTTTAAACATATTTGATAATGTAACATTAAAAATTTTCGTTCAGATTTTTTTAATGAAAAATTATGAAAATGTTAAGTTGATAATGACCCACTTATCACTTAATGAAGAATATTTTCAACACTTTTTATTTTATATATTTTTATTTCTTTTAATTGTATTTTCAACCCTTATGTCTATAGACAATACATTTATATCTCTTTTATTTTCTTTTATATTTTTTATTTTTAAATGTATTTTTTATTAAGATATGATCCTCTTACACTATGTAAAACTTGAAAATTTTACATCTTTTTTTAACCTTTAGATGAAGGTAAATAGATTGTTGAGATTAACAGTAGAAAATATGAAGATTATCACAAGAAATAAAGAGATAATTAAATAATCTTAGTCATTTATTACACTTATCTTACAGGCTAAAAAAGTGTAAAAATAATTAAATTTTACGTTGCGTGAGTGAATCCTAACTCTATTTTATGTGAATAAATTGAATTCATTCGAATTATTTTGTAAATCATTACATAGTGTTCCCACTTTCAAGCATCACAAAAAAACTGTTGGGGAGTCAAGAAACAGTGTGAGTTCCCAAAATCTCAAAGGGGGCCCAAATAATCACAAAAGGTTACTATTGGCCCAAGCTGGCATAATTGGAAGCTAACCCCACATTTTGATTTGAAATATTAAATACCATATATATACATATATTATATACACAATGTAAATCGAAAAATTTTACACTTTTTTATGACCGTTATAAAAAAAAAATTAAGAAAAACTACCCCAGTGACCACTCAACTATTGGCCGCAATCTGTTTTGACTATTTAACTAAAAAAATTAAAATTTGTCTACTTAACTATTTAAATAGACATATTTTGACCACCGACCGTTAAATTCTAAAGGAAAGGTGGCGTGACAGTTAAAATAAAATTTGTATAATTACACTTTTAGTCCATGTTAATTACTTATTATATCAATTTGGTCATAATTTTAATTTAATTAAATAAAATTAATTAACTAATCGAATAATAACACGTGTCATCACCAGATTGGATGAATTTATTTTAATTTTTCACCACCTGGTTGAAGGAAAATTCAAGAGAAAAGAATATGACCATGGTGGGGGTTTGGACCATGACCTCTTGGATAGAAAAGCCTAACCACTACGCGAACTCCTAAATTATGATATAACTTGCACCATTCTATATATATCTTATAATAAAGTAAGTGATAGGGAAAAAAAGTAAAAATGTTTGAGAGGAGACTCGAACATGGGTCACATGAGATATATAAAAACACTCAGATTACTAAATCAAATATATTCGATTTAATTAAAATCTGAAATTATTAAATATTCAATTTTAAAGAAAAGAAATTCGATTTAAAATATTCAAATATTTTTTTCCTTTTTCATATTTAAATTAAATCGAACATTTATTAAAATATCAAATATTCAATTTAAAAATATTTGATTTAAAATAAAATAAATTTGATTTTAAAAAGTATTAGAATATTTAAATTTTTTAATTTAGTATTTTAAATCAAATATTCGAATATTTAAAAAAATATATTTGAATACTTTTTAAAATCAAAATTCTTTTCATTTAAATCGAATATTTTTTAAATCAAAATTAGGTATGCGTGTTTTTATATATCTCATGTGACCCATGTTCGAGTCTTCTCTCAAACATTTTTACTTATTTTTTCCTAGCACTTACTTCATTGTAAGATATATATATATATATATATATATATATATATATATATATATATATATATATATATATAATGGTGACACGTGTCACCACCTGATTGAAGGAAAAATATATATAATATTAAATAAATTAAATTAAAAATTAAAATAAATCCATCCAATCGGGTGATGACACGTGTCGTTATCTGATTAGTTAATTATTTGTATTTAATTAAATTAAAATTAGGACCAAATTAATATAATAGGTAATTAACATGGACTAAAAGTGTAATTATATAAAATTTACTTTAACTACCACTGTAACACCCGGGTTTAGGGGTTAGGTGAAAATGATATTTTAATATTATTTTGGTCGGTTTATAAAATTACATAATAACTCGGGTTTTGATTTCAAATTTATTTATATAATGATTGACTATGTTTTTACAATTTACAACCCAAATAGCCATGGTTTGGGAGCCCTTGTGATTAGTTCATTTCATTAAGGGCAAAGTAGTCCTTTGAGCCCTAAATTAAGTCACATGCCAAATAAACACCCACTTCTCTACTATTCATCTTCCTCTCCAAGAACACACCAACGGGAAACCAAACTCCCTTCCACATTCACTATTCCATTTCCAAAGCCT
Source organism: Hibiscus tridactylites (assembly GCA_958450335.1). NCBI lineage: Eukaryota > Viridiplantae > Streptophyta > Magnoliopsida > Malvales > Malvaceae > Hibiscus > Hibiscus tridactylites. The sequence goes on from OY288292.1 coordinate 2,596,307, forward strand.
CTTCATTTCAGCTCCGAATTTAAAGGAGAAGGTAATTTTGAACTCCCCTCACCTCCCTCTTCTCAAAAGTACATTTTATTTTCGTTTTCATGAAGATTTAAGGAATTTGAGGTTTTTGAATATTTGATTAAAAGAGGCACCTTTGTGTAGTTAAACCTAATATTTTGATTCATTATGGTTGGTTATGGTATTTAGGAGTCAAATGATGTCACATATGTGAATTTCAAACGATTTTAAACAATTTTCGGAATTTGGCTTTAAGGGGGTTTTTGGGAGGTTGTAAAGTGTCTTTTGGGGCTGTTTTGGGTGGAATCTTGAGGGATGATGTTTAGATGATATATGAGGATCATTTTGGGTGAAATTGAGGCTTGTTTGGGTGCTTGAAATGGAAGATTTCAGTGGGTTAAGTGGGCTACTCGAAAATTCTGTTTTTGGACTTGGTTGGGGTGTTGAATACTTGCTAATGATAATCCGAGTTGTTTCCGATGATGTGTTATTGATTCGAACGTTTTGTTTGTGTTTGGGAATGATTAGAATCAAGTTTTGGCATCGGTGAAGCATCGGAAGTGAACCCGGAAGGTTGAAGGTTGTCGCTTGCTTGGTCTTGTGCTTGGAAGCTTAGGTGAGTGGTTGTTTGCTTTTAAAGGTTTTAAATTAGTTGGTTCGAGTGTATGGACTAGGTTGGGCTTGGTAGACCCACCTAGAGTTAGGATTAGGGTGGTAGCCTAATCCTAATCTTGATCTAAGCCTTTGGATGAACTCAAATGTATGAATGTATATGCCTCGTATGTCTTGTGTTATGAATGCTTATGTATATTGTTTTATACATGTGAATTGAGGCATGGGTTGTATTGCTTAAAGCATGCATGGTGATGGTTCATGATTGTGTCCATGGTGAGTACGTGCTAAGCACGGAAATGATTGAAATGAGTAATGTGGAATGAGTAAAATATTGGCACTAGTATACTTAAATACAAATGATCGATCATTAGGATGTTAGTGTGTACACATGAGTCTAAAGTCGCGCGTGGCCTTGGTGGCGTTGAGTCACCAAGGAGGAGTACGGGTTCACCCGGAATTGTAATTGAATATAGTCGGTGATGAGTGGAATCCCATCGACGGGGCGTGAGGATGAGTGGAATCCCCTCCGCGAGACCGGTGATGAGTGGAATCCCACCGAGGTAATGTGGTTGTTGGATATGAGTTTCCAACGTGTCTATCCGCGTATTTGAATCATAACTAGGTGCCAATGTTGATTGATATGTGCATCAATGTGTTGGAATTTATGAGCTGCTTGGATGTTTAAATGTGATTACATGTATGGTAGTGTTGAGCTCATGATTATGGCATACATGTGATATATTGCTCATGCATCTATATCTTGGGGACTCATGGTAAAATGTATGTTGCCTTGGCTAGATCGTGCTCGGACCCTGCAATGTTGAGGTTTGTTTTTAGAGCTTACCCTCACTAAGCATCATTGCTTACGCTCTCTTTGTTCAACGTTGCAGATCCTTAGTTCGTGGGTTGCTCGGGCAAGTGGAGGGCCTCCAAGTGTGGTTTTGGACTTGAGTTCATCAAGTATGGTTTTAATGTTAAGACATGTAATAGCTTAAGCAATGGGATGTGTAAGGTTTTGTTGGATTGTTGTTGGTTGATAGGAGCATGTTTAGACTCCTTAGCCTCTTGCTTTGTATGGTTGTGATGCCATGTTGAATGATAACTCATGCCTAATTGCTTACTTGCATATTAGTCTTTTGCCTTAGGAGCATATATATGTGTTTGAACGATGTTGGAATGAATGCATGATTGTGGGATGTTGCCTTAGCATTAGACATGTTTAAATCTTGTTTAGCCTGTTAATATTGTTGTTATATCTTGGAATTATTTGGTTGGGTGTCGTGATGTGGTTTGGTGATGTTTTGGGGCACCTTTGTGCCTCAAAACAGCAAAATCGAGTCTGCAGACAGGGGGTGTTTCGGAACGGGTCCCCGTGTTCCGAAACGGCCCCTGTGTAAACGGCCTGCCGTTTTGAAACGGATGAGGGTCGTTCCGGAACGTTTTCGCTACTGGAATTTTGAGAAATTGGCGAGATGAAGCCGTTCCGAAACGGGCCTTTGAAGTTCCGAAACGGTCAAATCTCGTTGACCACGAGATATTGACCGTCAAGGTCGTTCCGATACGGGTCACCCCTATTTCGGAACGGTCACCTTGTGGTTGACCCAGGCCCGTTGACTAGGTCAGGGCGTTTCGGAACACCCTATAGGTGTTTCGAAACGGCCTGCTGAAATGAAGTAAAATGGACTGTTTTATGTTTTGTTTGATCGGTAAATGTTACGTTGTTTGTTTCTTCCGCTGTTGTGCTTCACATAGGAATTATATATGCATCTAGATAAGACTAAAGTTAAAAGAAATTTTCTGGGTCGTTAACCGAGGGGAAGCCTTAACGGGTTTCGCTTCGGTTTTCCCCGTGTGGCCCACTCGGACCGATCATCCGTCTAGACCGGGACGAGGGGGTTACACTTGTTGGTATCAGAGCCTAAGGTTACCGAGACCTTGGGCAGGTAAGTGAGGTAAGTTTAAGTTTTTAAGTTGAATTGCACGATGTTTGCTTGTTCTGCAAGAATGGTTGCTTATGTGACAAGTATGCTGATTGTTTTACTTTTAAGCATGTGTGTGTGGGTCCTATTGCTACTATTACATTGGAAAAAATGATTTTTAAGTGAGGGAAACATACTTGGACACTTGGAAGCCTTGCCTTGCTAACCCAACTTGTATGTCTGTTTGTTGTGGTTGTAGTCGATAATCGTGAGAGCGATGTCTAGACCGAGAGGTAGACCGAGGTTGGTTCGTCAGGAACCGCGAGTTGTAGCTCCTGTTGAGCCGGTAGTTGGTGCGGGAGCTCACATAGAGGGACCGGGGGCAGCGGGAGTTGGCGCTCCTCCACCACCACCACCTCCTCCACCGGGAGTTGGGGGCGAGGATGGAGCCGGAGGAAATGGACCTCAAGGTGGCCAAGGTCCAGCTGGAATTGATATGACTCCGCTTGTGCAAGCAATAGCGGGAGCGTTCCAGGCCGCAGTTGCGGGAGCTCAGGCTGCAGCTCAGCCTAGGTGTGATGATGCTAGCTTACCTTTGGAGAGGCTCCGTAGCTTAGGGGCCGAGGAGTTTAGAGGATCTACTCCGGAGAGGTCGGAGTTATGGTTGGAGAAGACAGTTCGTATTTTGGCTCAGATGGGTTGTGCGGGCGCACGTAGATTGGGTTGTGTGATCTCACTGCTTCAGGGTGATGCCTACACCTGGTGGGTCACCATCACTACCGGGGTTCCAGAGGCCGAAATAGATTGGGATTTCTTTGAGTTTGCTTTCAGGAATAGGTACTTGGGACCGAGGTACCTAGATGAGAAGAAGAGAGAGTTTATGGCTCTCACTCAGGGAGATGCTTCAGTGACTGATTATGAGATCCGCTTTGTCCGCTTGAGTCAGTATGCCCCAGAGTTGGTTCCTACTGAAGTGGAACGCTGTAACCGATTCCGATACGGATTGAATGAAGAGGTTAAGAGGTACACGTTGGCTTCTGACTACTCCGACTTTGATGTGTTGGTAGCGAGGGCCAAGGATTTGGAGCATAGTTTGGGTTCAGCCAAACGAGCTGGTGGTTCTGGTTCTGGAAAGAGGCATAACCACTTTGATGGTAGAGATGCTAAGAGGCACAGAGGTGGCGGACATCAGTTTGATCAGAGACGTGGCGGTGGCCACCATGGTAGAGGCCATCAGGGCCATAGAGGAGGAGGGCGCTTGCCCGAGTGTGCACAGTGTGGGAGACAGCACACTGGAGAGTGCTGGGGTAACTTCCATGCTTGTTGGAACTGTGGTTCGAGGGACCACTTTAGGAGGGACTGTCCGCGTCAGGCAGCTCAGGCACCGAACATTGCTCAGGCTCCTGCGAGGGGTAATGACTTTCAGAGAGGCCGCGGGCGCGGTCGTGGCTACTTCCAGCCGAGGGCTGATGCACCTAGGGTAGATGCTCAGAGGAACCTTGCTCATGTTGTGGCTGTGCAGCCAGAGGCGGGAGGACCAGCGAGGGTCTATGCTCAGAGAGGGACCGGGAACGACACCGATGTGATAGCAGGTAATTTTGAGTTACAGTCTATGTCCTTGCTTTCTTTGGTTGATTCGGGTTCTACGCATTCCTACATTTTGAGTAAGCATGCACAGAAGTTAGATATCCCTGTTGAGATCTTAGATGTAGGTATGCATGTTACTAGTTCTTTTGGTGAGACAGTTGTGGTTAGACGTATGTATAGGAGGTGTCCATTGAAGATTCAGGGTCATGTGTTCTCAGTTGATATGATGGAACTTCCTTTCTACGGTTTTGATATTATATTGGGTATGGATTGGTTGGTTGAGCATCGGGCTAGTGTGGATTTTGAGACAAAGAGAATTTCCTTGAAGCTTTCGGATGACTATGAGGTAGTGGTAGTGGGCGAGAACATTAAGTTCTTGTCTAATGTGGTGTCAGCTTTAGAGGCTCATAGGTTAATGGACTCTGGATGTGGGGCCTATTTGGCTTATGTTATGAATCCGAACATGAGTGAAGCTAGACCGAAAGATATCAGGACAGTGTGTGATTTTCCAGATGTGTTTCCTGAAGAGTTGCCTGGTTTGCCTCCTGACAGAGATGTTGAGTTTGTGATTGAGACAGTTTCAGGGTCTAGTCCAGTTTCGATAGCCCCGTATCGTATGGCTCCGAAAGAGTTGAAAGAATTGAAGAGTCAGTTGCAAGAATTATTAGACCGTGGTTTCATTAGGCCTAGTAGTTCTCCGTGGGGTGCTCCAGTGTTGTTTGTGAAAAAGAAAGATGGTAGCATGCGCATGTGTATTGACTATAGACAGCTGAATCAGTTGACTGTGAAGAACAAGTATCCGTTGCCTCGTATAGATGATTTGTTTGATCAGTTGAGAGGTGCTTCAGTATTCTCGAAGATAGATTTGAGATCCGGGTACTATCAGTTGAAGGTGAAAGAGTGTGATGTTCCGAAGACAGCTTTTAGGACTAGATATGGTCACTATGAGTTTCTTGTGATGCCATTTGGGCTCACGAATGCACCAGCAGCATTCATGGACATGATGAACAGAATTTTTAGAGACTATCTAGACCGGTTTGTGGTTGTCTTCATTGATGATATACTTGTGTACTCGAAGACAGAAGAAGAGCATGATGAGCACTTGAGATTTGTTTTGCAGAGATTGTTGAGCAATCAGTTGTATGCGAAGCTCAGTAAGTGTGAGTTCTGGATTCGAGAGGTTGTATTTCTTGGCCATGTTGTTTCGGCCGAAGGCATCCGAGTTGATCCATCGAAGATCGAGGCTATTGTTGAGTGGAAACAACCTAAGTCCGTGACCGAGATTAGGAGTTTCCTAGGATTAGCTGGTTACTATAGGAGGTTTGTGGATGGCTTCTCTAGAGTAGCTGCTCCCTTGACTAAGTTGTTGCAAAAGGGAGTCAAGTTTGAATGGTCAGATGCAAGACAAAAGGCCTTTGAGAAATTGAAAGAAGCTTTGACAAATGCTCCAGTGTTAGTACAACCTGTTTCAGGTAAGGAGTTTGTGATTTACAGCGATGCTTCCTACGTAGGCTTAGGATGTGTTTTGATGCAAGATAGGAGAGTTGTTGCCTATGCTTCTAGACAGTTGAAGATCCATGAGAAGAACTATCCCACCCATGACATAGAGCTAGCCGCAGTTGTGTTTGCATTGAAAATTTGGCGTCACTATTTGTATGGTGAGAAGTGTATAGTTTACACAGATCACAAGAGCTTGAAGTATTTGATGACACAAAAAGAGCTGAACTTGAGACAGAGGAGATGGCTAGAGTTGTTAAAAGATTATGATTTGACTATTGAGTACCACCCGGGTAAAGCAAACGTAGTAGCCGATGCTTTGAGTAGAAAAGTGGCCGTTGAGCTGAGAGCTATGTTTGCTAGATTGAGTGTGTCTGATGATGGTGGCTTGATCACCGAGTTGCAAGTGAAGCCTTCTTTGATTCAGTTGATTAGAGAGAAGCAGTTGCAAGATGCGAGCCTAGTTCCTCATGTTCAAGACATAGCCGAAGGAAGACCGACTGAGTATAGTTTCAGTGGTGAGAGCTTGTTGTGCTTTAGAGATAGAATTGTGGTACCGGAAGATGTTGAGCTGAGACGTCAGATTTTGAGCGAAGCGCATTCGAGTCCCTTTTCTATGCATCCGGGTAGTACCAAGATGTACCGAGATTTGAAGAATGATTACTTCTGGGTTGGCTTGAAGAGAGATGTAGCCGAGTATGTGAGCCGTTGTATGGTTTGTCAGAGAGTGAAGGCAGAACATCAGGTTCCTTTAGGTTTGCTACAGCCTTTGAAGATTCCAGAATGGAAATGGGAGAGAATCACCATGGATTTTGTATCGGGGTTGCCTTTGTCGCCTTCGAAGAAGAATTCAGTTTGGGTGATTGTTGATAGGTTCACTAAGTGTGCTCACTTCTTAGCAGTGAACACTACGGATTCCTTAGACAAGTTGGTAAACTTGTACATTCGTGAGATTGTGAGACTTCATGGAGTTCCAAAGTCTATAGTTTCAGATAGGGATCCTAGATTTACTTCGAGGTTCTGGAGTTGTTTGCATAGTGCTTTGGGTAGTCGTCTGCATTTCAGCACATCTTATCATCCGCAGTCCGATGGACAGTCAGAGCGAGTGATACAGATTCTAGAGGATATGCTTCGTTGTTGTGTGATTGATTTCCAGGGTTCTTGGGAGAAGCACTTACCGTTGGTTGAGTTTGCTTACAACAACAGTTATCAGTCTAGTATTCAGATGGCACCTTATGAGGCTTTGTATGGTAGACGGTGTAGAACTCCGATTTGTTGGGCTGAGACAGGTCAGAGGTTGTTACCTATGCCAGATTTGCTTAAAGGAACTACAGAAAAGGTGAAGTTGATTTGCGACCGTTTGAAAGCAGCTTCCGATCGTCAGAAGTCCTATGCAGATTTGAAGAGGAAGGAAGTTGAGTACACAGTGGGTGAGAAAGTGTTTCTGAAAGTATCTCCGTGGAAGAAGGTAATGAGATTTGGCCGGAAAGGCAAGTTGAGTCCGAGGTTCATTGGTCCGTATGAGATAGTTGAGCGGATTGGGCCCGTAGCTTATCGTTTGAGGTTACCTTCTGAGTTAGAAAAGATCCATGATGTCTTTCATGTGTCTATGCTTAGGAGATATAGGTCAGACCCTTCTCATGTGATGCCCCTTGAAGAGATAGAGTTGAATCCGGATTTGTCCTATAATGAAGAGCCCGTTGAGATACTTGCTTCGGATAGCAAGGTGTTGCGTGGCAAGACCATAGAGTTGGTCAAAGTGTTGTGGAGACATAGAGGTGTGGAAGAGGCCACGTGGGAGAGGAAAGCTGATATGGTTGAACAGTTTCCGTATTTGTTTCCACCAGGTAATTTCGGGGACGAAATTTCCTTAAGTGGGGGAGAGTTGTAACACCCGGGTTTAGGGGTTAGTTGAAAATGATATTTTAATATTATTTTGCTCGGTTTATAAAATTACATAATAACTCGGGTTTTGATTTCAAATTTATTTATTTAATGATTGACTATGTTTTTACAATTTACAACCCAAATAGCCATGGTTTGGGAGCCCTTGTGATTAGTTCATTTCATTAAGGGCAAAGTAGTCCTTTGAGCCCTAAATTAAGTCACATGCCAAATAAACACCCACTTCTCTACTATTCATCTTCCTCTCCAAGAACACACCAACGGGAAACCAAACTCCCTTCCACATTCACTATTCCATTTCCAAAGCCTCTTCATTTCAGCTCCGAATTTAAAGGAGAAGGTAATTTTGAACTCCCCTCACCTCCCTCTTCTCAAAAGTACATTTTATTTTCGTTTTCATGAAGATTTAAGGAATTTGAGGTTTTTGAATATTTGATTAAAAGAGGCACCTTTGTGTAGTTAAACCTAATATTTTGATTCATTATGGTTGGTTATGGTATTTAGGAGTCAAATGATGTCACATATGTGAATTTCAAACGATTTTAAACAATTTTCGGAATTTGGCTTTAAGGGGGTTTTTGGGAGGTTGTAAAGTGTCTTTTGGGGCTGTTTTGGGTGGAATCTTGAGGGATGATGTTTAGATGATATATGAGGATCATTTTGGGTGAAATTGAGGCTTGTTTGGGTGCTTGAAATGGAAGATTTCAGTGGGTTAAGTGGGCTACTCGAAAATTCTGTTTTTGGACTTGGTTGGGGTGTTGAATACTTGCTAATGATAATCCGAGTTGTTTCCGATGATATGTTATTGATTCGAACGTTTTGTTTGTGTTTGGGAATGATTAGAATCAAGTTTTGGCATCGGTGAAGCATCGGAAGTGAACCCGGAAGGTTGAAGGTTGTCGCTTGCTTGGTCTTGTGCTTGGAAGCTTAGGTGAGTGGTTGTTTGCTTTTAAAGGTTTTAAATTAGTTGGTTCGAGTGTATGGACTAGGTTGGGCTTGGTAGACCCACCTAGAGTTAGGATTAGGGTGGTAGCCTAATCCTAATCTTGATCTAAGCCTTTGGATGAACTCAAATGTATGAATGTATATGCCTCGTATGTCTTGTGTTATGAATGCTTATGTATATTGTTTTATACATGTGAATTGAGGCATGGGTTGTATTGCTTAAAGCATGCATGGTGATGGTTCATGATTGTGTCCATGGTGAGTACGTGCTAAGCACGGAAATGATTGAAATGAGTAATGTGGAATGAGTAAAATATTGGCACTAGTATACTTAAATACAAATGATCGATCATTAGGATGTTAGTGTGTACACATGAGTCTAAAGTCGCGCGTGGCCTTGGTGGCGTTGAGTCACCAAGGAGGAGTACGGGTTCGCCCGGAATTGTAATTGAATATAGTCGGTGATGAGTGGAATCCCATCGACGGGGCGTGAGGATGAGTGGAATCCCCTCCGCGAGACTGGTGATGAGTGGAATCCCACCGAGGTAATGTGGTTGTTGGATATGAGTTTCCAACGTGTCTATCCGCGTATTTGAGTCATAACTAGGTGCCAATGTTGATTGATATGTGCATCAATGTGTTGGAATTTATGAGCTGCTTGGATGTTTAAATATGATTACATGTATGGTAGTGTTGAGCTCATGATTATGACATACATGTGATATATTGCTCATGCATCTATATCTTGGGGACTCATGGTAAAATGTATGTTGCCTTGGCTAGATCGTGCTCGGACCCTGCAATGTTGAGGTTTGTTTTTAGAGCTTACCCTCACTAAGCATCATTGCTTACGCTCTCTTTGTTCAACGTTGCAGATCCTTAGTTCGTGGGTTGCTCGGGCAAGTGGAGGGCCTCCAAGTGTGGTTTTGGACTTGAGTTCATCAAGTATGGTTTTAATGTTAAGACATGTAATAGCTTAAGCAATGGGATGTGCAAGGTTTTGTTGGATTGTTTTTGGTTGATAGGAGCATGTTTAGACTCCTTAGCCTCTTGCTTTGTATGGTTGTGATGCCATGTTGAATGATAACTCATGCCTAATTGCTTACTTGCATATTAGTCTTTTGCCTTAGGAGCATATATATGTGTTTGAACGATGTTGGAATGAATGCATGTTTGTGGGATGTTGCCTTAGCATTAGACATGTTTAAATCTTGTTTAGCCTGTTAATATTGTTGTTATATCTTGGAATTATTTGGTTGGGTGTCGTGATGTGGTTTGGTGATGTTTTGGGGCACCTTTGTGCCTCAAAACAGCAAAATCGAGTCTGCAGACAGGGGGTGTTTCGGAACGGGTCCCCGTGTTCCGAAACGGCCCCTGTGTAAATGGCCTGCCGTTTCGAAACGGATGAGGGTCGTTCCGGAACGTTTTCGCTACTGGAATTTTGAGAAATTGGCGAGATGAAGCCGTTCCGAAACGGGCATTTGGAGTTCCGAAACGGTCAAATCTCGTTGACCACGAGATATTGACCGTCAAGGTCGTTCCGATACGGGTCACCCCTGTTTCGGAACGGTCACCTTGTGGTTGACCCAGGCCCGTTGACTAGGTCAGGGCGTTTCGGAACACCCTATAGGTGTTTCGAAACGGCCTGCTGAAATGAAGTAAAATGGACTGTTTTATGTTTTGTTTGATCGGTAAATGTTACGTTGTTTGTTTCTTCCGCTGTTGTGCTTCACATAGGAATTATATATGCATCTAGATAAGACTAAAGTTAAAAGAAATTTTCTGGGTCGTTAATCGAGGGGAAGCCTTAACGGGTTTCGCTTCGGTTTTCCCCGTGTGGCCCACTCGGACCGGTCATCCGTCCAGACCGGGACGAGGGGGTTACAACCACGTCACCTTTCTGTTAGATTTTAACGGCCGGTGGTCAATATAGTTCTATTTAAATAGTTGAGTGGTCAATTTTTGAATTTTTTTTTAGTTAGGTGGTCAAAACAGGTCGCGACCAACAGTTGGGTGGTCACTGAGGTAGTTTTCCACAGGAAAAAATAAGGAAATAATGTTAGTCATTTATTTACTCTCATTCAACAGTTCAAAAAAATGTAAAAGTAATTGAGTTTTGCACAATGTAAGTGGATCTTGTCCCCATATATATATATATATATATAGAAACTTTAATACACGAGCTATGTAAACTTTAGTTTATACAAGTCTTTTAGGGGCTAGGAGTTTAGTTTAAGGGTTAAAATTTAAGGCTATTGTTTAAAATTTAGAGTTTAAGATTTAGAATTTAGGGTTTAGGAATTTAGAATTTTGATTGTAGGGCTTGTGTAAAATATTTTTTACACACCACGTGTATCAAAATATAACCCATATTTTATAAGGGTGTTTAAAGTTCGGCTTTAACCGAATTAATCGACGGAAACGAAATTTTTTCGATTAATCGGTCGGTTAATGATTTTTTCAAATTTCGGTTATCGGTTAATTCGGTTCGAAGTCGTTTAATTAACCGAATTAAACGAAATTGTATATATTAAATATTATATATTACATATATTTATTTTTTGTCATTGAACTTTTAAAAATTATAAAATGATTATTAATTTTTTTGTACATTATTAAATGTAATCAAAATAGCACAAAATGATCACTAAATTTATTGAATTATTATAAAATGGTTATTAAACTTTTTAATATTTATCACTAATTTATAACGTGCAATAACCATTTTGTAATAGTTTGATAAGTTTAATGATTGTTTTATAACTTTTGAATTCAGTGGCTAAAAAATATTTTAACATAGTTTAGTAACTATTTGTGTAATTTAACCAAAATTTTATAACAAATTTTGGTTACTTCGAAAACCGACCGAATTAACCGAACTTTCTTCGGTTCAGTTAAAAATTATAGAATTTATTTTTTGATTCGGTTAACGATTAAAAGGAAAAAAAATTGGCTAATGAATTTCAAGTAGTTCGATTCGGTCGCTTAACCGAACCGACCGATTGAACTCCCCTATTTTTTTATATTGATTTTATGATCAATATTTAAAATTTGTGATTTTCTTTTCTGATAATATTATATATATAAATTTCAAAATTAGATCCTTTCCTTGAAAATACAATCTACATTACCGCAATAAACCTAACACTCAATAATATATATTTTCTTTTTATCGGTATTATAAAGTGACATTAATTCAATTTAAATTTTTTAAAAGTAAACTATAGTAATGGTCACTTACGTTTAGTAAATGTTTATTTTTACTCACTAATTTTAAAAAATTAACATTGTTGTCACTTACGTTTTCAATTTTTTAACTTATGGCCACAAAAACATTTATTGCCGTTAACCTTTAAAGAGGAGCTGACTTGATAGAGACAAAATTGAAAAAAAACACTATTCAATTCCATTATAATACACGTGGACTGACAATAAAAATATATAAATAAATCATTTAATAATCCACAACACTTCCAAAAAAACACTTTTTGATAAGTAATGTTAAACTTACCCTAAATCAATAACAACCCATATATTGTGCTAAGAACCGTTTTTTACCAATTTGTTTTCTTTGATACATTTGCTCAATAATATTATAAATGAAAATGATCAAATTATGCACTAAACAAAAATTAATTATAATTATTGTTTAACTTAAAAAAACATTTTCAAAGCTGGAAATTTGCTTTCAAAGGACAAAAGTATTAATCAATAATTGCCACTAAACATGTCCTCTAATGAGGCTTGTCATATTACAGAAAAGACTGCTACTGGAGATTTACAATAAAGGAAAAACAGTTTGGTAATAAAAATAAATCTAAATATGCCCACTAAGCCCTGCCTTTTTTGTTTGATATTAAACCACTCTTTTCCCTATAAAATGACTTCCACAAACAAAACAATAACCATTTCAATCTCCAATTTGAAGAGAGAAAAAAAAACATATAAGTGTGGAAAAGATTATGCTTTAGCATAGTGATGAAATAGAAAAGACCTAAAAGGAAAAAAAGGATGATGCATACCTGGGATATTTTTATAAGATTTTATTATAAAATAAGTGTTCAAATTATATATTTTTTATTTAAGGTGTTTGAATTTTTTTAGTCAAAATATGTGTCAAACATATTATTTTGTTGTACTTTAGGTGTTAAACCATTCAATTAACTGGCTAAAAAGATTTCATCATCTAATCAATGTTTGACATGTGATCTATTTTTTAACTTCTTTTAAAAATTTGTTAAAAAACTTGTAACTCTTAATTTCTAATTTTTGAAACAACCCTAAAATCCCATAATTTCTCACAACAACCTTTACATCTCACCATTTTAGGAGGGGTTCGTGCGACGACAAAGGGTAAACAACAGAAGGGCGATCGACGAAAAAAGAGTGAGGGTCCAGTGATGGAATAAATCGTCCGCGGTGGTTAATTCGATGACGATAGACAATATTTAGAGATTTGATTTTTAATTTTTTTTTGGGAATTTTGGTTTTTTTTTAATGCATATACTTTCAATTTAATCTATATATATATTAAGGGTTATGATCCACTTACACATTGTAAAAGTTTTTAAGTTTTGCACGTTTTTTGGATCATTAGATGGGGAAAATAGATGGATGAGATTAACTCTTTACTTTTTTTCCAAGTGATAATTGTAACCCCCTCGTCCCGGTCTGGCCGGATGACCGGTCCAAGTGGGCCACACGGGGAAAACCGAAGCGAAACCCGTTAAGGTTCCCCCTCGGTTAGCAACCCTATTTTTTTTTAACTTAATCTTTCCTAAAGACTCATTTATATCTTACGTGATCAAACAGCGGAAAATAAACACACGAGATGAACATTCGTATTCAAAACAACATTTGAATAGCCCAATTTTAACCTTTTATACATGCCGTTTCGAAACACCCTTGAGGCGTATCGAAACGCCTTGAACAGGTTAACTGCCCCAGAGCCCTTATAAGGGTCCGTATCGAAACGGGGGTCAACCGTTCCGAAACGCCCCCAACGATCAACTTCTCGTGGTCAATGAGATTTTGACCGTTTCGAAACCTTCAGGCCCGTTTCGAAACGCCTTCATCTCGTCAATTTCTCAGAATTCCAGTAGCCAAAACGTTTCGAAACGCGTATCGAAACAGGGAGTTTCAGAGGCCAAACCGTATCGAAACGCGTTCCGATACGGGGTCCCTGAAGCCTACCCGTTCCCAAACGACCCAGCCCGTTTCGAAACGCGGGCTGCCTGCAACCTTTGAAAGACAGATTTGGGCGGATTTCCACAAGTCTAAAGGTCCCATAGGACCCCTAAAGGCACACAACACCAACAAACAAAGTCTAGATGCATACGTCCTAGGTTTAGCATGCTCAACCAACCACAAGACATAGATTCAAACGATCATTCATACATGACAAATTCACATCAAATACATATCATAAAAAGCATGCTTGAAGACCTTTAAATAGACAAAAGATACCAATCATCACATATAGTTTTACATGCCATCAAACAACCTTAAACATCCATAGGGCATTCATCGTACAAGCATAAGGCAAGTTAAAACATGCTTACAAACCAAGTCAAGCATAAACATCAAAATCATATATGAGTCTTACAAAGCTCATTCAAACACACCCTTGCCACATTGCTAGACTACTACATAATTAATAATCGTACTTGAGCAACAAACTTGGAAGCCCTTCTTGCCTTGCTCCGAGCTAACACCATGCTAATGATCTGCATTGTTGAAAATGAGAGCGTAAGCTATAAGCTTAGTGAGGATGCTCTAAAACCGAAAACATCAACAATGCAGGGTTCAAGCATGTATTTTTTAAATCTCATATCTAACATACATAGGTAATTTCACAAGTAGACCTAGCTAGTCTTTCAAGAGTCATGTATGGCATCTCACATCATACAAAGCTCGAACATCAATATCAACATCATATATATTAACATCATATATCACAATCATATGAACAAGTTTAATTGACCACTATTAGTTTACCCGGATGTGCGGATTTAATCTCAACAATCACTTTACCTCGGTGGGATTACACTCATCACCGGACCTTGCATGGGCGGGATTCCACTCATCACCACATGCCCTACGGATGGATTCCACTCATCATCTCGTAGAATATATAATAGCTTTCGGTGGAATATTACATCACCGTACTCCTCCTTGATGACTTAACGCCATCAAGGCCACGTACGTTTTGACTCAATTTGTGTGCACACTAATCCTAATGATCGATCATTTACACCCGGTAAGTTAATTAGTGCCAATTTACATTTACCACATCGCATATCCATCAACCACATCTCATGCTCATCACATATACATATCATGGTATACATGTACAAATTAACCACATAGCACAAGAGCATAAATGGGCAATACACATAGCATTTAATGGAAATAAATAGCTAAATTAACAACTTGAATTATATAGAAATGACCTACCAAGCACATTTCACTCACACATTACACACACTCGAACCAAACTTTAAAACATGATTAAAACCACTCATCGCCCTTCCTTAGCAACCAAACAAGCCTTCTACAAGCCCGGATTCGATTCCAACGCTTCTCCAACGTCTCCTCTTGCTTCTAGCCAAGCAAAAACACAACCATTATTCCCAATCAATGCTAATATTCAATCAACATTCAACCCTTGAGCTCAAACTAACTTCAACCAATTTCCCAACCAAATTAATCCCCCAAATATATCAATTTTCGTGCTCCCTCAAACCCTACCTGAAATTTCCATTTTCAATCATCCAAAAGACCCCCAAAAGGTCCCAAAACATCCTCCTAACATATATAAACCACCAGCCCTTTAATTTCAACTTAAAACCCACCAAAAATCAAGTTCTTGACATCTCAAAAATTGCTTCAAGAACCCATTTCGGGTTTTCAACAAAACCCAACCATTTTGACATATAATGTACATTTTAATGTGAAAAATCAAAAACACAACTCCATATCCCAAAACAAAATGAAAATCTTCATAAAAACTCAAGCTTTAACCAAACCCTAACATTTTAAAAGTTTATAGTTTTAAAATCTATGATTATGGAGAGATAAAGGATGAAAAGGAGAATTTGAAAATGTTCTTATCTCTCAAAATGACCTTGGATTGGAGTTGAAAATCAATGGAATAGTAACTTTGGGTTGAGAGAGTTTGAAAGAGGGGTGTGAGGTTTTCAACGTGGGAAAGGGAGTGGGGAGAGGGAAGATGACAACTTTTCTCAAAAGTGGTCTTGCTTTTAAAATCATTTTGGTCAAATTGCCACATTGGTCCCTCCCCTTTTTATTTCAATCCAATTAGACCCTAATTAAAGTTGAATTGATTTAATTTAATTTTACCGACTCGGACCACAAACCCGACTAACTCCTAACCTCAAAACATGTGCGTTATAATAATCTACACATATTTTACTATTAATCCCAATCATTTGTTTCACCAATTCAATGATGTAACAAACATGCAAAACTTAAAAACTTTTACATTACGTAATCATATCGTATCCCATCAATTAATCTTTTGGTAATTTATAAGTTTTAGAATATTCAAAAAATTGATATTAGTTTTTACATTTTTTTCCAAAATTCTCTTTTCTGAATTTGTTGATTAATTTTTTATTTTTTGGGAAATTTTAATTTATATAGATTTTTTATAATCTATATAAATTTAATCTAGAATTTTTATTTTTATTTTAATATATATTAATAATTAGTTATATTTTACCTTTTTTTAACTTTATGGGATTGAGGTAAAGGCTAGAGCTAAGGTAATATTTTTTTTTTGACAAATCTTAAATCTAATCTTAATTATACCTAGAGGGGAGGGGAAGAGAGATTATAGTGGGTCTCTTAAAAATATATATGAACATATACTACATTGTAGTCAAATTTAAACTATTCAAAATAATATAATTGAAATTAATCATCGGCCATCTGTTCAGTTATTTATTGACACATATCCTTTTTCAACAGATTATTCAAGGAATTTATTAATCTTTTAATCGAAGGAAAGTACAATATGTAATGTAATTAACCAATTAAACACTACTTATCTATTGGATAAGCTTTTTTCTAGTTTGCAAAAAAGTGTACATTTTATAGATATAATTAAAGAGATATTAAATATAGATCCACTAATTGGCTTAGTGGCCAATGAATCTAATCTTGCTCTATCTTGTATGGGCTTACTATCAATATAAATATCTAAATTATCTCTTTTATTTTCTTTTTAGGTGCATAATTTTTTCTCTCTCTTTTAAAGTCAATCGATGTGCCTATTTTGGCAAAAAAAAATAATTTAAACACTTAAAAGGGTAAAAAAAATTCAAACACTTAGAAAACGAAATAGTTAAGGGACTTATTTTGATATTAAGCCTTATAAAAACAGTAAGGCATATGGAACATATACCGGACTAGACCATGTGACGCGCACGTTGTGGTAAAGAAAATTTGGTTTTTTAGTTTTTAAATTATTGTATTGATATTTCGTTAACTCATGATATTAATTTAATAAGTATTTTTTTGTTATTCCGATTTTCAGGACTTCGCCTTGACTAATCCGGATCGATTTGCGTCGCACACCTGATTTTGGCGAGCGAGTCTCCCAGCGGAAATTTTCTGCATACACAACGCCTTGAACCCGAGACCTTGCTTAAGCGGTACAAGTTACTTACCACTTGGACTAACCCTGTTAATAATTTAATAAGTATTTTGTTATATCAGCAGCAAAACTTTTAAAAGAAATAAATAACGTTGTAATATAATTTAGTGTTTTTGAAAATATTTAATCTTTAGTTTTTGTAATACAAAGTTGATGTTCGGTTAACTTACACTAACTAAATTAAAAACTTTATAATCATGTTAAATTTTTCATTGTTGGAATTTTTCTTAAGTGGTTTTTCATCATATCTTTTTGAAATTTATATTTTTGTTTAAGAATTATATATGATACATAAGTTGCATAAAAATAAAAATATAAATTTTTAAGTTTAAACTTTAAATTCTAAACACTAAAACTCAAATCTATAAATCTCAAACTCTAAACCAGAGGTGAATCTTGACAGAACGTAACGACCTACTTATTTTTTTTTAATTTTAGAAGCGTAAACGAAATTTTTTAAAAGATTTAATTTAAATTTTTGGGGGTCTACCTATATTTAAAAAATTGAGACTTATTAATAAATTTTAAAAAATCAGAATGACTATATTAAAAATTTTATAAAATAAAATTTAATGACAATTTTAAAATTTTTGAACGTGACAAATTAAAAAATAAAAGAATGATGAGAAAAATATGAATTGTCAAAAATTTTGGGGAGTCAAGGCCACCTATGCTCTAAATTAAATTTTTAAATCTTATAATTAACAATTTTACGTATTAAAATTTATATAATTTGTGTTTCAAAATATTTTTTGTTTAAATACTTTTAAATTATAATTAACGAATCATACTCTTTTCCTCTATTTAGACTTAGAGAAACTTTTAATGAAATGCACGTTAACTTTTTGACGTATGATTTCCATCTTAATAAATTATATAGCGGTTGATGATAAAAAAAAATACCTTTGAATTTTGATAAATATCCCATAAATTTTGTTGATTGAAAAGATAAATCCACTTATTATAAGCGTAACTATTTGCCTTTTAGAGGAAAGAATCAAATAAAGGGAAAAAGTGAAGAACTTTCATTCTCCTTCATTTAATTTTAAGGAAGTAGATATTCTATTTTTCCACCATATATTTCAACGAGTTTCTTTGGGTGTAGAAAGAAGTGGATTACCTAAATTTTCATTACCCAGTAATATTGTATACGAGATTAAAATAAATAAATTTATAAAAAAAATTATTCAGAATCAAACCTGAGACTTAATATCAATCAAAATTAAAAGTGATTTTAAGATAAAAGAGATGAAAATTTAACGTCTAAGCCTAATAATAGAGCAAAGAACTAAACATTTAAATCAACCATCCACTTAACTGAAAAGGTATTATAAGGTTCAGAACAAAATTCTTTTTTTCCTTTTAAAAAAAAATTTGTATGTACCACAAATAATTTTATGTTACATGTATTAATAATTTAATTTAATTTTTTATTTTATTAATTATTTATATTTTATTTTTTTGTTGTCTTTCTGGTTTTCAGGGCTTTGCCCTGACTAATCCGGACCAACCTGCGTCGTACACCTAGCTTTGGTGGGTGAGTCTCCCAGCGGAGACTTTCTGCATGCACAACGTCTCAAACCCAAGACCTTACTTAAGCGGTACTAAACTGCTTACCAATTGGACCAATTCTATTAATATTGTTTATGTTTTATTAATAATACACGTAGCATAAAATAACTAATAAAACATATAAAGCGAAGAAAAAAAAGTGACAGGCAAATTCCATTCATAGGTTCCTATATATTTGCTTTTTCTTAACAAAAGTGGTAAACGTATTATGTATGGTAGGATATTGGAGTATTAAACTTTTGAGGACACATGTTTTTATGACCTCTATAATTATTACTGTAACACTCGGGTTTAGGGGTTAGGTGAAAATAATATTTTAATATTATTTGGGTTCGAGTTTATAATCAAAATGATTTTTTAAAATTTCGGGTTTCAAAATAAGTTTTTTTAAAAATGAGACCAAATTGATTTAATTGCAAGTTGAGGAGCTATTTAAAGAATAAAAGAATAGCCATTCATTAATGGCCTTTTTGTAATTTACCCATCTTCAAATTTAAATCCCCTTTTCCTATCATCTTTTCACTATTCACCCTCTTCCTCACCCTCACCCAACGTTAGAAGAGCTCATCCTCCCCAATCTACCATTCCATTTCAAAGCTCCCTCATTTCAACTCCATTTTGAAAGGTAATGACATTTTTGACTTCCCCTCATCTCCCTCTCTTTAAAAGTACCTTATATTTTCATTTTCATGGAGGTTTTAGAAAATGGAATTTTGGAAAGTTGGATTAAAAATGAAAGCTTTATGTTGTTAAATTAAATGTTTTGATTTAATATGTTTAGTTATGATGTATAGAGGTCAAATGGTATAACATATGTGAATTTTGAATGATTTTGAGCAATTTTCGGATTTGGATTTCAAGGGGGTTTTGGAGGGTTTTAAAGTGGTTTTTGGGGTGGTTTAATGTTGGTTTTTGAGGGCTGGTGTTAGTATGATATATGAGGATCACTTTGGGTGTGTTTGATGGTTGTTTGGATGCTTGAATTGGAAGATTTCAGTGGGTTTTGTGGGTTGCTCGGGAATTCTATTTTGGGCTTGATTTTGAGTGTTGGATGCTTGAAAACTTTAATCCGGGTTAGTTCCGACGATGAGTTATTGATTGTGGATGTTTTGTTTGTGTTTGGGATTGAATAGAATCGAGGTTGGACATCGGTGAAGCATCGGAAGTAAATCCGGGAAATTGAAGGTCGTCGTTTGCTTGGTTTTTAAGCTTGGGAGCTTAGGTGAGTGGTTAAACGTTTTACGTGGTTTTTAAATGATTGGTTCGAGTATGTGGACTAGGTTGGGCTTGGTAGACCCACCTAGAGTTAGGATTAGGGTGGTAGCCTAATCCTGAACTTAATCTAGAGCCTTTGGATGAACTTATATATATGGATGTTTATGCCCCGTAGGACTTGTGATATGATTGCTTATGTATATTGTGTTATACATGTGAGTTGAGGCATGAATTGTGATGCTTAAGGCACGCATGGTAATGGTTCATGATTGTGATCATGGTGAGTACGTGCTAAGCACGGAATTGATTTAAATGAATATTGTGGAATGAGTTAAATGTTGGAACTAGTATGCTTGAGTACAAATGATCGATCATTAGGATGTTAGTGTGTACACATGAGTCAAAAGTCGCGTGTGGCCTTGGTGGCGTTGAGTCACCAAGGAGGAATACGGGTTCGCCCGAAAATTGTAATTATATATAGTCGGTGATGAGTGGAATCCCCTCCGCGAGACCGGTGATGAGTGTAATCCCACCGTGAGGTAATGTGGTTGTTGGATATGAGTTCCAACGTGTTTATCCGCGTATTCGGGTCATAACTAGGTGCCAATGTTGATTGATAAGTGTATCAATGTGTTGAGGTTTAAGATCTTTAATTGGATACTTGAATGTGATTACATGTATTGTGGATTAGAGCTTGTTGATCATGGCATTTAATTGTATATTGCTCATGCATCTTTATCTTGTGACTCTTGTGGATCCTTGGTATATATGTGAATTGCCTTGGCTAGATCGTGCTCGGACCCTGCAATGTTGAGGTTTGTTTTAAGAGCTTACCCTCACTAAGCATCATTGCTTACGCTCTCTTTGTTCAACATTGCAGATCCTTAGTTCGTGGGTTGCTTGCGCAAGTGGAGGGCCTCCAAGTGTGGTTGTTGGCTTGAGTACATCAAGTATGAACTTTTTAAATGTTGACATGTAATAGTTTAAGCAATGGGACATGTGTCATTTTGATGGATAGTTGTTGGTTGTTTAGGAGCTTGCTTAGACTCCATGTTATGTTGCTTTTGTATGGCTTGTGATGCCTTGTTTGAATTGTAATCCATGCCTAAATTGCTTATCATGAATGTTGGCTATGTGCCTTTGAGGTTGCCTTTATGTTTGAATGTTGAAGTATGAGATTTTGGATGCTTAAATGTCATCTTTGATTCAATTGCAAGTCTTCCTTGTTGAATGTTTATGTTGGGTGTTTGTATGGCTAATTAATGACCTTTAAATGTTGTATGAATGCTTGTTTAGGTCTAAGGAAGTCCTAATTTGCATCTAGGTCCGAGTCTTGTTCGTTTTAGTTGAGTTTAGGAGTTTTGCAATGCAGGGGGTATCGATACGGTTGGTCCCGTATCGATACAGCCCTCTTGTTTCAGGCCTCGTGTTTCGATACGCGAGGGGCGTATCGATACCTTTTTGGTCACTGGAGCTACTGTCCATTTTGGTATCGATACGGGTCTCTGGCGTATCGATACGGTCATCATAGCGTTGACCGTGAGAAGTCAACCGTTGGGGAGGGTATCGATACACTCCTTGATTGTATCGATACGGTCTCCACGGGTTGACTCTGACCAGTTGACCTAGTCAAGGGGTATCGATACACCCCTTAGGTGTATCGATACCGCCTGCAGTATAAGTTTAAAATTGGGCTGTAACATGTTAGTTTGAGTTCGTTTGATTGTTTCGTGAATGTTGTTCCGCTGTATGATCACTTAGGATTTAGTACTCATCTAGACAAGATTTAAAATGAAAAAAAAAATATAGGGTTGTTAACCGAGGGGGAACCTTAACGGGTTTCGCTTCGGTTTTCCCCGTGTGGCCCACTCGGACCGGTCATCCGGCCAGACCGGGACGAGGGGGTTACACTTGTTGGTATCAGAGCCTAAGGTTACCGAGACCTTGGGCAGGTAAGTGAGGTAAGTTTAAGTTTTGAATTGATTTGCACGATGTTTGCTTGCTTTGTAAGTATGATTGCTTGTGTGACAAGTATGTTGATTGTTTTCGTTCCAAAGCATGTGTGTAAGAGTCCCATTGCTACTATTACATTGGAAAAATGATTTTTAAGTGAGGGAACGTACTTGAACACTTGGAAGCCTTGCCTTTCTAACCCAGCTTGTATGTTTTGTTGTTATGATTGTAGTTGATATCTGTGAGAGCGATGTCTAGACCGAGAGGTAGGCCGAGGGTGGTTCGTCAGGAACCACGGGTTGCGGCTCTTGTTGAGCCGGCAGTTGGTGTGGAGGCTCACCTAGAAGGGCCGGTGGCCGCGGGAGTTGGCGCTCCTCCACCACCTCCACCACCACCACCTCCTCCGCCTAGAGTTGGGGGCGAGGATGGAGCCAGAGGAGAGGGACCTCAAGGTGGCCAAGGTCCAGCTAGAATTGATATGACTCTGCTAGTGCAAGCGTTAACGGGAGCATTTCAGGCCGCAGTTGCGAGAGCTCAGGCTGCAGCTCAGCCTAGGTGTGACGATGCCAGTCTACCTTTGGAGAGGCTCCGTAGCTTGGGGGCCGAGCAGTTTAGAGGATCTACTCCGGAGAGGTCGGAGTTATGGTTGGAGAAGACAGTTCGTATCTTGGCTCAGATGGGTTGTGCGGGCGCACGTAGATTGGGTTGTGTGATCTCGTTGCTTCATGGTGATGCCTACACCTGGTGGGTCACCATTACTACTGGGGTTCCATAGGCAGAGATTGACTGGGATTTCTTTGAGACCGCTTTTTGGAAGAGGTACTTGGGACCGAGATACTTAGATGAGAAGAAGCGAGAGTTTATGGCCCTTACTCAGGGAGAGGCTTCTGTGACTGATTATGAGATCCGCTTTGTTCGCTTGAGTCAGTATGCTCCAGAGTTGGTTCCTACTGAAGTGGAACGCTGTAACCGATTCCGCTACGGATTGAATGAAGAGGTCAAGAGGTACACGTTGGCTTCTGACTACTCAAACTTTGATGTGTTGGTCGCGAGGGCCAAGGACTTAGAGCATAGTTTGGGTTCGGCCAAACGGTCTGGTGGTTCCAGTTCTGGTAAGAGGCACAACCACTTTGATGGTAGAGATGCCAAGAGGCACAGAGGTGGCGGACATCGGTTTGACCATAGACGTGGCGGTGGCCACCATGGTAGGGGCCATCAGGGAAGTCCTAATTTGCATCTAGGTCCGAGTCTTGTTCGTTTTAGTTGAGTTTGGGAGTTTTGCAGTGCAGGGGGTATCGATACGGTTGGTCCCGTATCGATACGACCCTCTTGTTTCAGGCCTCGTGTTTCGATACGCGATGGGGCGTATCGATACCTTTTTGGTTACTGGAGCTACTGTCCATTTTGGTATCGATACGGGTCTCCAGCGTATCGATACAGTCATCTTAGCATTGACCGTGAGAAGTCAACCGTTGGGGAGGGTATCGATACACTCATTGGTCGTATCGATACGGTCTCCACGGGTTGACTCTGACCAGTTGACCTAGTCAAGGGGTATCGATACACCCCTTAGGTGTATCGATACTGCCTGCAGTATAAGTTTAAAATTGGGCTGTAACATGTTAGTTTGAGTTCGTTTGATTGTTTCGTGAATGTTGTTCCGCTGTATGATCACTTAGGATTTAGTACTCATCTAGACAAGATTTAAAATGAAAAAAATATATAGGGTTGTTAACCGAGGGGGAACCTTAACGGGTTTCGCTTCGGTTTTCCCCGTGTGGCCCACTCGGACCGATCATCCGGTCAGACCGGGACGGGGGTTACAATTACAGCTATGTTACAAATTAATCTTTCAGGAATATTGAAAGAGATTTTAACATATATATTGGATTATAAGATACTACGAATTTCACATACTTGTGCTCTTTGTGATCTATATTTATAATAAATTATTATTTCTTTCATTTTTAAAGTTAAACAAGACCGAACTATGTTATATCTCATATCTCGTTAGTGACATGTTTACATTGATTTTTTTAATTATTTTAACGATTACAAATTCCTAACCATGCTTAAATATAAAACAATATTAAAGCAACTCTAAGTCAAATGATTAGACTGTAAGAAAATAGTAGAAAAAATGGAAAAAATGACATAAATAAAACTGCATATGTCCCACTAAATTTTATAAAATAATATTTTTTAAAATTATTTGATTGAAAGTTTTTAAAATATATATTTTTTATATTTTTATAATAATAAATTTAAAGTAAATAAAAATTGATAAAAAATTAATATAAACATATTCAGTAGGAGAGAGTGAGTATAAAATTTCATAATCAAACCCAAAAAGAGAAGAGGTGACCAATTTGGTCCTGGTGGTTAATCAAGGGAGTTGTTTGTCATAGTCTAGTCTACTAGTTTTTTTCCTATCCTTTGCTAAGCTCTTCTTTTTTCATGACACGACATTAGCTTTACCTTTGTCGCAGCTCTAACACAAATCATAGCATTCTATTTTTAGAATGGTTCCCATCTCTTTAGTTGTTTTTCACATCTTAGTTTCGTCAGCAACAATGTTGTACTTCTCTTAATCAATAATAAAAAGAAAGTTTTAATTGAAAAAAACATGTGTAAATTATTTTTTAGGTGTTTATTTTTTTCAAAACATGTGTTTAATATTTATTTTGTTATCATTTTAGGTGTTTTATGTTTCATCTTGTTTTATTTTAAAATCGATCCGCTAAAAAATTTATCACTTAATTATTGATTAACATGTGGTTTAGATTTTAATTTAATCATTGATTAAAAAACCCTGAAATTTCCTATTTTCACAAAAATTCCTAAATTCACAATTTCTAAATCTTCAAATTCTTTCGCGGCCACCGCCGATAACCAAACCACCGTCACTGCAATGAACTTTAAACATCTAAAATAAAAAAGAAAATTTGGATATTTTTTACAATTAAACCAAAAAGAGAAAGAAACCGGATACTTGGGGTCAATTAGGTCAAGTTTGCTTTATATTTTAGACCTAAGTATTTTCATGGGTTTTTTTTATTGAGAGGGAAAAGAGTTTAGAAGGCAGCCTTGTACGTGAAGACTTTGTCCAAAAGAATCAAATCTAAAAGAAGAAAAGGGATTAGAACATGAAGAACACTAATAAGTAATTCATGTGACTTTTGTCCCTTAGAATGCTGTACCTTGGTCTCTTAGGCATGTATGGTTCTACTTCTATATCCTTGTGTCAATGTGTCATCATCTGCTTCATTTTGCACGGTTCCAAGATATATATACAATATGTTTGTTTCATGTCGTGGGGTGCATTCGGAAATACTACGATACGCGTCTAATTGAGAAAAAGAAAAAATAGTGTCGTTTATATATATGTATATATACCGATATGAGACTCATTGATTGACTAATCTGAATTAACTGTTGTAGAATCTTATTATGGAGACGACGCTCTCAATCTAATTTTTTTCCATTTACAATCAACAACGAAGTTATATATTCACGTAAGATGAGCTCTAGCCTCATAGTACCAGTCCAATCTTTTATTTTCCCTTTAATTTGTATACTGTATTTAATTTTTTTATGAAATAATTATGAATTGTCCCCTCACTTTTTAAGTAACTTATATTTTGCCCCTTTGAGTTGATATATATACTTCGTCCCTGTTCATAACGTTAGGATTCGAACTCCTTACATTGCTTAAGAGATTTAGCATCTCATCTCACTAAATCAACTAATTGTTGATAGAATAGAAAAAATATAGGCTTAAGGGTGAAAGAAGCCCTTGAACTTTTGGGGAAAAAATCAATTAAGCCCCTAAACTATTTTTGCACCCAATTAAGCCCTTGAACTAAGAAATTTGATCAATTAAGCCCTTGAACCAAGAAACTGGAGCAATTAAGCCCTTTGACCATTAAATCTTGATGATTTTTTCTTTAGATATTACTAGCAACTGTACATTACAGTTCTATCATGTTGCATTTGCAGTTTTTTTTCTTTCAAAAAAAGTATTTTTTTAAGCCTTTTAAAATTTTTAGAACTTGTAAATATTTTTTAAATGAAAAAATCATAAAATATCAAGTGAAAATACTGTGATACGACGCAATGTACTAACAGATAAAAAACCGCCATAATTAAATGGTAAATTTTGGTCAAAGAGATTAATTGATTCAATTTCTTAGTTCAATGACTTAATTGTGTGAAAAAAATTAAATACTTAATTATTTTTCTTTTCAAAAATTCAAAGGACCCTTAAGCCAAAAGTATACTAATTAAAACATTGGATTACATATACCATGCTATTTATTTCTCATGATTTCATGTCAAATGAATGGTACATATGATTTTTAATTACCCACAGTAAAAAGTACCAATGTTCAGTAAAAAACAGAAAGAATAGCTTTTCCCTTTGTACTTCCACACTAAAAAGTGAAAAATAAAGGGATAACTATATTTTTAGTATTCAATCTTTACCTATTTTTTTTTATTTTGGTGTCCTACCTATTTTTTTGATAATATAGTAACTAATGTTACGTTTTGTTTCTATTTTGATACCCTGCCGTTAAAAAATTAACGAAAGGTTGATTAAGAGAGAGAAAATCACATGTGGCATGTTGCCACGTCATTTTCTCTCTCCTAGTCAGCATGCCACACGTGCTTTTTTCATGATTTTTGTTGACGTGGCATGCTGACTAGGAGAGAGAAAATGACGTGGTAGCATGCCACGTGTGATTTTCTCTCTCCTAATTAGCCTTCTGTTAATTTTTTAATGGCGGGGTACCAAAATAAAAACAAACGTAACATTAAATATTATTTTGCCAAAAAAATAGATAAGGTACCAAAATAGGAAAACGGGTAAAAGTTAGGTACTAAAAATTTAGTTATCCCAAAAAAATTACTGTCATTTTAGGAATAGAAGAAAATAATAATATAATAAAAATATATATATTTTTAAAGTGTACTGTTTTTAACAGCTTTTTTAGGACAAATAATAAATTGTGAGTTTGAAATTTCAATGCAACGGTTGGTTTGGTTTGGTTTTTTTTTACACATACTTCGAAGATCAAACCTTAGCTTCGACATGATTGGTTTGCTTACGTCATTCAAATCCTATTTGTACAAATCTCATTGGCTCTATCTTTATATTTACTGCCGTTAAAAACCATTAATTTACTCCAAAATCAGTGCTCTTTATGCCTTACTAATTCTTTTACCTAAATATATATATAGTAAGATTATTTACAAAATTGACATCCATATTTAGGGGTGTGCAAAACTTAACTCGATTCGAAAAAAAACTGATTATATGTCTCGACATGATGCGTAAATACACGACTCGTAAATTTATAAAATAGAGTCGAAAGAGTTTCAAATAAAATTTGAATTATAAAATTTCCATCGAATGAATCATTTTTTTTAGTAATTAGTGGATTGATCTTTAAGCTCGAGTTTAGTCCTTCAATTTTGCCGTAAAAGTTTTTTAAGTTTTACACGATTTTTTGGATCGTTGAATGAATGAAACGGATGACTGAGATTAACAATAGAATATGTGAAGATTATCACTTAGAAGAAAAGTAATGAGTTAATATCAACCACCCATTTCCCCATGCAACGATGCAGAAAACGTGAAAAACTTAATTTTTTTTTGCAATGTATAAGTAGATCTTAATCCATATATATATATACATACATATCACATATGAAAAAAATATAAAAAATATATGTGTATTGTATATAATTATAGAAAACAATTTAAATTGTAACTAATTAGTACAATAACAACTCTACTTGACTCAAACAAATTTAAAATAAAGTTTGAACTATAAAATACGACTCTTCAACTCGACAAATTCAATTTTTTGAATTGACACGATCGAGTGCCACCCTTATCCACATCCCATTACTTATCGAAATAATTTTTTTTTCTCTGATAAGATATATCACGTGGAATAAAAAACACGTTCAATCAATTGTGTTTTACAAAGTAAAATTCTACCGCACTCGACAAGCACTGATGAGCACCACTAACGACGAGCACCGATGAGCATTATTAATTTAATTTATAAAGATTTGAAATTTAAAGGACTCGCCGTATAATTATAAATTATTTAAAAATCAAAAGGTAAATTAATTAAAATATATTATTTTATTTTTAATTTTCTTTTAAACATAGATCAAAATATCCGTCTACCCCTAAATTACAAAACCTTAATTTTTTTTTTCATTTGAAATTCAAGCCACCGCCGACATTGCTGCTAGGGGTGGGCATTGTCGGGTACCTGGTTCATTCGGGTACCTCATTAAGCGGCCCGTGTCCCGGCCCATTATATTCGGGTAATCGGGTACCCGATTCCTATTTTTTTGATTCTAAAATTTAAAAAAAAATCACATGTTAAACACAAAAATATTTTTTAAAAAATAAACCTAAAACTTAAAAGAATATAATACAAACATAGAAAAAATTTAGGGATTTAAACTTAATTTTAGAGTAAAAATATATATTAAATTTTATCGGGTCGGGTCGGGTAGCCAGTAAGGGGAAACTTCCGGCCCATGTCCTGTGAAATTTGTCGGGTTGGGTACCTGGCCCGGTCGGGTAATTTTTTTCGAAAATTACCCGGCATTTTTAAGTTCGGGTCGTCGGGTCTGGTCAATCGAGTCGAGTATTTTTTTCCGCCCCTAATTAATGCTGCCGCTGCTGTCGTCGCCACCATGGATCATGTTAATGAAATACTCGAATCATGTAAAGATCATGTTAAAACCAACATTTACACGGTACAAGAAAAAAAATTAGGGTTTGTCGGACATGGATTAAGTTTGGTGCATAGCCAACAACTGGGATTATGATCTAATACGATAAAGTTTTCATACAAAACCAACATAGATCAAATGGTCATTGGCCGGACATGGATTTGTTGTCACTGAAATTCATTCACCGACAGCGACGACAGCGGTGGCGGCGGCTTTAATATCAAATGAACAAAATTTATGGTTTGTAATTTAAGGGTAGATAGGTATTTTGATTTATGTTTCAAAGAAAATTAAAAATAAAATAAAATATTTTAATTAATTTATATTTTAGTTTTTAAATAATTTATAATTAAACGACGACTCTTTTAAATTTTTAATCTTTATAAATTAAATTAATGATGCTCATCGATGTTCGTCATTAGTGATACTCATTGATACTCGTCATTAGTAATACTCATCGATACTCGTCGATCGCTGTTTACTCATCCTTTACAAAATCACTTTTAGTGAAAATCGTTTTTCATTAAATAATGATATTTTGTTAGGGCGATTAAGGCTTGTGTTGATAGTCATTAAGCTTTGTGTTCAAATATCACCGTAAATGTGTTTATTCTATTTTAGTTATAAATACATTTTAATTAAAAATAGGGTAAAATTTAGGGTAAAGTACACAGACAATTACTGAAATTTGATAAAAAAACAAAATGATAAACAAACTTTCAAAAATCACAAAATGGAAACTAAACTTTATGTTTTATAACAAAATGGTAACTAGACATTAAATCATGTTAAGTGTCTGTTATAAAATTTTGTATTATAACACATTTAGTCCTAATATTTATACATTTAATCAATTTAGTCCTAATTCGAAACAATTCACTAAATTTAGCCCTTGTTATTTACGCATTCTTTCAATTTGGTCCTTAAAGCAAAATTCCAAACTATGGTAACTCGAAAACTCGACTCGAAACGAAAAAATTTCAAATAAAGTTTGAGTTGTAAAATATGACGCGTCAACTCGAATAACTCAAAAAATTTTTGACTCGACTCGATCGAACGCTCACCTCTATCTTAAGATATGACACGTCAACTCGAATAACTTGAAATATTCAAATATTTTAAATCATTTTTTCTTTTAAATCGAATATTTTTTAAAATATAATATTTAATATTTTCATATTTAAATCACATTGATTATTTAATAACAACTTTAAATATTTGATTTAATTTAAAAATATTTGATTTAAAAGAAAAAATGATTTAAAATATTCTAATATTTAATTAAATTTTTATAGGAACTCGAAAACTCGACTTGACTCGAATTAAAAAAATTCAAATAAAATTTGAGTTGTAAAATATGACGCGTCAACTCGATCTAACGCTTACCTCTATCTTAATATATGACGCGTCAACTAGAATAACTCGAAATATTCGAATATTTTAAAACATTTTTTTCTTTTAAATCGATTTTTAAATAGAATATTTAATATTTTCATATTTAAATCACATCGAATATTTAATAACTACTTTAAATATTTGATTTAAAAGAAAAAAATTGATTTAAAATATTCAAATATTTAATAATTTTTTTATAGGAACACAAAAACTCGACTTGAATCGAAAAAATTTCAAATAAAGTTTGAGTTGTAAAATATGACGCGTCAACTCGAATAACTCGAAATTTTTTGACTCGACTCGATCGAACGCTCACCTCTATCTTAAGATATGACGTGTCAACTCGAAATATTCAAATATTTTAAAACATTTTTTCTTTTAAACCACATCGAATATTTAATAACTACTTTAAATATTTGATTTAATTTAAAAATATTTGATTTATAAGAAAAAAAATTACTTAAAATATTTGAATATTTAAAGTAGTTATTAAATATTCGAATATTTAAAAGAAAAATATTTAAAATAGTTATTACATATTCAAATATTTTAAATCAATTTTTTCTTTTAAATCAAAATTTTAAAATTAAATAAATATTTAAAGTAGTTATTAAATATTCAATGTGATTTAAATATGAAAATATTATACATTCTATTTTAAAAAATACTTGATTTAAAAGAAAAAAATGATTTAAAATATTCTAATATTTCGAGTTATTCGAGTTGACGCATCATATCTTAAGGTAGAGATGACCGTACAATCGAGTCGAGTAAAAAAAATTGAGTTATTCGAGTTGACGTGTCATATTTTACAACTCAAACTTTATTTGAATTTTTTTGGATTCAATTCGAGTCAAGTCGAGTCGAGTTTTCTAGTCCCTATAAAAATTTAATTGTAATTATTTATCATGTTATCATACTTTGGAATTTTGCTTTAAGGACCAAATTAAAAGAATGCGTAAATAAAGAGGGCTAAATTTAGTGAATTGTTTCGAATTAAGACTAAATTGATGAAATGTATAAATATGAAGGACTAAATGTGTTATTATACCAAATTTTATAACAGACAATTAACGATATTTAATGTAACCCCCTCGTCCCGGTCTGGTCGGATGATCAGTCCGAGTGGGCCACACGGGGAAAACCGAAGCGAAACCCGTTAAGGTTTCCCCTCGGTTAACGACCCTAAAATTTTCTTTTTGTTTTATCTTGTCTATATGCATAAATTAATCCTACATAAGGCACACCAGCGGGAATACAAACATTTGCAACATACATCGACCAACCAAACATTAAACAGCTCATTTTAATGTTTTACAGCAGGCCGTTTCGAAACGCCCTTAGGGTGTTCCGAAACGCCTTGACTTAGTCAACAGGCCAGGGTCAACCATAAGGTGACCGTTCCGAAACGGGGTGACCCGTATCGAAACGACCTTGACGGTCAATATCTCGTGGTCAACGAGATTTGACCGTTTCGAAACATCAAAGGCTCGTTTCGGAACGCCTTCATCTTGTCAATTTCTCAAAATTCCAGTAGCAAAAATAATCCGAAACGACCCTCATCCGTTTCGAAACGGCAGGCCATTTGCAAAGGAACCGTTCCGAAACAGGGGGACCCGTTCCGAAACGCCCCCTGTCTGCAGACTCGTTTGGGCTGTTTTAAGGCACAAGGGTGCCCCAAAACACCTCCAAAACACCTCACAACACCATACAAATTAAACTCAAGGCATACCAACCATACTAGCATGCTTCACCAAGATTTAGACAAGTCTAACACTAAGGCAACACCCCACAAACATGCATTCATTCAATCATCATTCAAACATAAGGATGGCCTCTAAGGCATTTAACTAACATTCAAAAGAGCAATTTAGGCATGAGTTAACATTCATCATGGCAACACAAACCATACACAAGCAAGGCATCAAGGAGTCCAAACATGCTCCTAGCAACCAACAACTATCCAACAAAACCATACATGTCCCATTGCTCAAACTATTACATGTCTAACATTAAAAATCCATACTTGATGAACTCAAGTCAAAAACTACACTTGGAGGCCCTCCACTTGCTCGAGCAACCCACGAACTAAGGATCTGCAATGTTGAACAAAGAGAGCGTAAGCAAGGATGCTTAGTGAGGGTAAGCTCTAAAATCAAACCTCAACATTGCAGGGTCCGAGCACGATCTAGCCAAGGCATTTCACCAACATACCAAGGATTCACAAGAGTCATGAGAATAAAATGCATGAGCAATGTACATTATAAATGTCATGATCATAAGCTTAACTCCACATTACATGTAATCACATTCAAGCATCTCATCAATGATCATAAACCTCAACATATTGATATACACATCAAACAACATTGGCACCTAGCTAAGACCCGAATACGCGGATAGACATGTTGGAACTCACATCCAACAACCACATTACCTCACGATGGGATTTCACTCATCACCGGTCTCGCGGAGGGGATTCCACTCATCCTCACGCCCCGTCGATGGGATTCCACTCATCACCGACTATATTTAAATACAATTCCGGGCGAACTCGTACTCCTCCTTGGTGACTCAACGCACCAAGGCCACGCGCGACTTTAGACTCATGTGTACACACTAACATCCTAATGATCGATCATTTGTATTCAAGTAAACTAGTGCCAATATTTACTCACTTCACATTACTCATTTCAATCAATCTCGTGCTTAGCACGTACTCACCAACAACCATCATCATGCATGTCTCAAGCATCACAAGTCATATTTCAACCCACATGTATAATACAATATACACAAGCATTCATACCACATTTCATACGAGACATACACAACTATATAATGAGTTCATCCAAGGGCTCTATATCAAGCTTAGGATTAGGCTACCACCCTAATCCTAACTCTAGGTGGGTCTACCAAGCCCAACCTAGTCCATATACTCGAACCAACTATTTTAAAATCATTTAAAGCAATTAACCACTCACCTTAACACCCAAGTTCAACGACCAAGCAAGCAACAACCTTCAACTTCCCGGATTCACTTCCGATGCTTCACCGATGCCCAAACTTGATTCTAATCAATCCCAAACACAAACAAAACATCCACAATCAATATTTTATCATCGAAACTAACCCGGATTAACATTACCAAGCATCCAACACTCAAAATCAACCCCAAAAACAGAATTTTCGAGCAGCTCTTAGCACCCACTGAATTCTCCCATTTCAAACACCCCAACAAGCATCAATTACACCCAAAATGATCCTCATATATCATACTACCTACAGCCCCCAAAATCCAACATTTAACAGCCCCAAATCCCACTTTAAAACCCTTCAAAAACCCTCTCAAAGCCCAATTCCGAAAATTCCCAAAATCACTTGAAATTCATATATGATATACCATTTGACTTCCTTATACCATAACTAAGTATATTAAATCAAAATACTTTACTTAACAACTTAAAAATCTCATTTTTAATCAAAATATTCAAAAATGACATTTTCTAAAACTTTCATGGAAACTAAAATGAAAGGTACTTTTATGAAGGGGAAGATGAGGGGAAGTCAAAAACGTCCTTACCTTTCGATTTGGAGTTGAAATGGATGAGGAATAAGATAGAATAGTAGATTTGGGTAGAGAGCTCTTGTTCCCGTTGGTGTATTTTGAAGAAGGAGATGAATAGTAGAGAATAGGTGTTTTATTTCACATGTGACTTATTTTAGGGCTCAAAAGACTACCTTGGCCTTAATGAAATGGGGTATTCACAAGGGCACACCAACTATGGCTATTTGAGATTAAATTTCAAAACATTGTTAACTCTAATTAGTAAATTTGAAAACGAAAACCCAGAATTATTTTATAATCATTTGAATTATAAAACCGAGCCCAAAATAATATTAAAATATTATTTTCACCTAACCCCTAAACCCGGGTGTTACAACTCTCCCCCACTTAAGGAATTTCGTCCCCGAAATTACCTGGTGGAAACAGATACGGAAACTGCTCAACAATATCCGCTTTCCTCTCCCACGTGGCCTCTTCCACACCTCTATGTCTCCACAACACCTTGACCAACTCTATGGTCTTGCCACGTAACACTTTGCTATCAGAAGCAAGTATCTCAACAGGCTCTTCATTATAGGACAAATCC
Organism: Hibiscus tridactylites; assembly: GCA_958450335.1. NCBI lineage: Eukaryota > Viridiplantae > Streptophyta > Magnoliopsida > Malvales > Malvaceae > Hibiscus > Hibiscus tridactylites. The sequence continues at coordinate 2,630,512 of OY288292.1, forward strand.
GGATTTAACTCTATCTCCTCAACGGACATCACATGCGAAGGATCCGATCTATATCTCCTAAGAATAGATACATGAAATACATCATGGATCTTCTCTAACTCAGAAGGTAACCTCAAACGATAAGCTACAGGCCCAATCCGCTCAACTATCTCATACGGACCAATGAACCTCGGGCTCAACTTGCCCTTCTGGCCAAATCTCATCACCTTCTTCCACGGAGATACTTTCAGAAACACTTTCTCACCCACTGTGTACTCAATCTCTTTCCTCTTCAAATCTGCATAAGACTTCTGACGATCGGAAGCTGCTTTCAAACGGTCACAAATCAACTTCACTTTTTCTGTAGTTCCTTTAAGCAAGTCTGGCATATGTAACAATCTCTGACCTGTCTCAGCCCAACAAATCAGAGTCCTACACCGTCTACCATACAAAGCCTCATAGGGTGCCATCTGAATGCTAGACTGATAACTGTTGTTGTAGGCAAACTCAACCAACGGTAAGTGCTTCTCCCAAGAACCCTGGAAATCAATCACGCAACAACGAAGCATATCCTCTAGAATATGTATCACTCGCTCTGACTGCCCATCGGACTGCGGATGATAAGATGTGCTGAAATGCAAACGGCTACCCAAAGCACTATGCAAGCAACCCCAGAACCTCGAAGTAAATCTAGGATCCCTATCTAAAACAATAGACTTCGGAACTCATGAAGTCTCACAATCTCACGAATGTACAAGTTTGCCAACTTGTCTAAGGAATCCGTAGTGTTCACTGCTAAGAAGTGAGCACACTTAGTGAACCTATCAACAATCACCCAAACTGAATTCTTCTTCGAAGGAGACAAAGGCAACCCCGACACAAAATCCATGGTGATCCTCTCCCATTTCCATTCCAGAATCTTCAAAGGCTGTAGCAAACCTGAAGGAACCTGATGTTCTGCCTTCACTCTCTGACAAACCATGCAACGGCTCACATACTCGGCTACATCTCTCTTCAAACCAACCCAGTAGTAATCATTCTTCAAATCTCGGTACATCTTGGTACTACCCGGATGCATGGAAAAGGGACTCGAATGTGCTTCACTCAAAATCTGACGTCTCAGCTCAACATCTTCCGGTACAACAATTCTATCTCTAAAGCACAACAAGATCTCACCACTGAAGCTATACTCAGTCGATCTTCCTTCGGCTATGTCTTGAACATGAGGAACTAGGCTCGCATCTTGCAACTGCTTCTCTCTAATCAACTGAATCAAAGAAGGCTTCACTTGCAACTCGGTGATCAAACCACCATAATCAGACACACTCAATCTAGCAAACATAGCTCTCAACTCAACGACCACTTTTCTACTCAAAGCATCGGCTACTACGTTTGCTTTACCCGGATGGTACTCAATGGTCAAATCATAATCTTTTAACAACTCTAGCCATCTCCTCTGTCTCAAGTTCAACTCTTTCTGTGTCATCAAGTACTTCAAGCTCTTGTGATCGGTGTAAACTATACACTTCTCACCATACAAATAGTGACGCCAAATTTTCAATGCAAATACAACTGCGGCTAGCTCTATGTCATGGGTAGGATAATTCTTCTCATGAATCTTCAACTGTCTAGAAGCATAAGAAACAACTCTCCTATCTTGCATCAAAACACATCCTAAACCTACGTAGGAAGCGTCACTGTAAATCACGAACTCCTTACCTGAAACAGGCTGCACTAACACTGGAGCATTCGTCAAAGCTTCTTTCAATTTTTCAAAGGCCTTCTGTCTTGCATCTGACCATTCAAACTTGACTCCCTTTTGCAACAACTTAGTCAAGGGAGCAGCTACTCTAGAGAAGCCATCAACAAACCTCCTATAGTAACCGGCTAGTCCTAGGAAACTCCTAATCTCGGTCACGGACTTAGGTTGTTTCCACTCAACAATAGCCTCAATCTTCGATGGATCAACTCGGATATCTTCGGCCGAAACAACATGGCCAACAAATACAACCTCTCGAATCCAGAACTCACATTTACTAAGCTTCGCATACAACTGATTGCTCAACAATCTCTGTAAAACAAATCTCAAGTGCTCATCATGCTCTTCTTCTGTCTTCGAATACACAAGTATATCATCAATGAAGACAACTACAAAACGGTCTAGATAGTCTCTGAAAATTCTGTTCATCATGTCCATGAATGCTGCTGGTGCATTCGTGAGCCCAAATGGCATCACAAGAAACTCATAGTGGCCATATCTAGTCCTAAAAGCTGTCTTCGGAACATCACACTCTTTCACTTTCAACTGATAGTACCCGGATCTCAGATCTATCTTCGAGAACACTGAAGCACCTCTCAACTGATCAAAAAAATCATCTATGCGAGGCAACGGATACTTGTTCTTCACAGTCAACTGATTCAACTGTCTATAGTCAATACACATGCGCATGCTACCATCTTTCTTTTTCACAAGCAACACTGGAGCACCCCACGGAGAACTACTAGGCCTAATGAAACCACGGTCTAATAATTCTTGCAACTGACTCTTCAATTCTTTCAACTCTTTCGGAGCCATACGATACGGAGCTATCGAAACTGGATTAGACCCTGAAACTGTCTCAATCACAAACTCAACATCTCTGTCAGGAGGCAAACCCGGCAACTCTTCAGGAAACACATCTGGAAAGTCACACACTGTCCTGATATCTTTCGGTCTAGCTTCACTCATATCCGGATTCATAACATAAGCTAAATAGGCCCCACATCCAGAGTCCATCAACCTATGAGCCTCTAAATCTGACACCACATTAGACAAGAACTTAATGTTCTCGCCCACTACCACTACCTCGTAGTCATCAGAAAGCTTTAAAGAAATTCTCTTTGTCTCAAAATCCACACTAGCCCGATGCTCAACCAACCAATCCATACCCAATATAATATCAAAACCGTAGAAGGGAAGTTCCATCATATCAACTGAAAACACATGACCCTGAATCTTCAGTGGACACCTCCTATACATACGTCTAACCACAACTGTCTCACCAAAAGAACTAGTAACATGCATACCTACATCTAAGATCTCAACAGGGATATCTAACTTCTGTGCATGCTCACTCAAAATGTAGGAATGCGTAGAACCCGAATCAACCAAAGAAAGCAAAGACATAGACTGTAACTCGAAATTACCTGCTATCACATCGGTGTCGTTCCCGGCCTCTCTCTGAGCATAGACTCTCGCTGGTCCTCCCGCCTCTGGCTGTACAGCCACAACATGAGCAAGGTTCCTTTGAGCATCTACCCTAGGTGCATCAGCCCTAGGCTGGAAGTAGCCACGACCGCGCCCACGGCCTCTCTGAAAATCATTAGCTCTCGCAGGAGCCTGAGCAATGTTCGGTGCCTAAGCCGCCTGATGCGGACAATCCCTCCTAAAATGGTCCCTCGAACCACAGTTCCAACAAGCATGGAAGTTACCCCAACACTCACCAGCGTGCTGTCTCCCACATCGGGTACACTCGGGAAAACGCCCTCCTTCTCTATGGCCCTGATGGCCCCTACCATGGTGGCCACCGCCACGCCTATGGTCAAACTGATGTCCGCCACCTCTGTGCCTCTTGGCATCTCTACCATCATAGTTGTTCTGCCTCTTACCAGAACTAGATCCCCCAGAACGCTTGGCCAGCCCCAAGCTATGCTCAATGTCCTTGGCTCTAGCAACCAAGACATCAAAGTCAGAATAATCAGAAGCTAAGGTATACCTCTTAACTTCCTCATGGAGTCCGTATCCGAAAAGATCACATCGAGCCCTCTCAGTAGGCACTAACTCCGGAGCATACTGACTCAGATGATCGAAACGAATCTCATAATCAGTCACAGAAGCATCCCCCTGAGTAAGAGCCATGAACTCTCTCTTCTTCTCATCTAGGTACCTCGGTCCCAAGTACCTCTTCCGGAAAGCAGACTCAAAGAACTCCCAATCAATCTCTGTCTCTGGAACCCCGGTAGTAATGGTGACCCACCAGGTGTAGGCATCACTCTGAAGCAACGAGATCACACAACCCAACCTATGTGCGCCCGTACAACCCATCTGAGCCAAGATACGAACTATCTTCTCCAACCATAACTCTGACCTCTCCGGAGTAGATCCTCTAAACTCTTCGGCCCCTAAGCTACGGAGCCTCTCCAAAGGTAGACTAGCATCATCACACCTAGGCTGAGCTGCAGCCTGAGCTCCCGCAACTGCGGCCTGGAATGCTCCCGCCATTGCTTGCACAAGCGGAGTCATGTCAATTCCAGCTGGACCTTGGCCACCTTGGCCACCTTGTGGTCCATTTCCTCCGGCTCCATCCTCGCCCCCAACTCCAGGTGGAGGAGGTGGTGGTGGTGGAGGTGGTGGAGGAGCGCCAACTCCCGCGGCCACCGGCCCTTCAAGGTGAGCCTCCGCACCAACTGCCGGCTCAACAGGAGCCGTAACTCGTGGTTCCTAACGAACCAACCTTGGTCTACCTCTCGGTCTAGACATCGCTCTCACAGATATCAACTACAACCACAACAACAAAACATACAAGTTGGGTTAGCAAGGCAAGGCTTCCAAGTGTTCAAGTATGTTCCCTCACTTAAAAATCATTTTTCCAATGTAATAGTAGCAATGGGACCCACACACACATGCTTTAAAATAAAACAATCAACATACTTGTCACACAAGCAATCATTCTTGCAAAACAAGCAAACACCGTGCAATTCAATTTAAAAACTTAAACTTACCTCACTTACCTGCCCAAGGTCTCGGTAACCTTAGGCTCTGATACCAACAAGTGTAACCCCCTCGTCCCGGTCTGGTCGGATGACCGGTCCGAGTGGGCCACACGGGGAAAACCGAAGCGAAACCCGTTAAGGTTTCCCCTCGGTTAACGACCCTAAAATTTTCTTTTTGTTTTATATTGTCTATATGCATAAATTAATCCTACATAAGGCACAGCAGCGGGAATACAAACATTTGCAACATACATCGACCAACCAAACATTAAACAGCTCATTTTAATGTTTTACAGCAGGCCGTTTCGAAACGCCCTTAGGGTGTTTCGAAACGCCTTGACTTAGTCAACAGGCCAGGGTCAACCATAAGGTGACCGTTCCGAAACAGGGGTGACCCGTATCGGAACGACCTTGACGGTCAATATCTCGTGGTCAACGAGATTTGACCGTTTCGAAACATCAAAGGCCCGTTTCGGAACGCCTTCATCTCGTCAATTTCTCAAAATTCCAGTAGCAAAAATGTTCCGAAACGACCCTCATCCGTTTCGAAACGGCAGGCCATTTGCAAAGGAACCGTTCCGGAACAGGGGGACCCGTTCCGAAACGCCCCCTGTCTGCAGACTCGTTTGGGCTGTTTAAAGGCACAAGGGTGCCCCAAAACACCTCCAAAACACCTCACAACACCATACAAATTAAACTCAAGGCATACCAACCATACTAGCATGCTTCACCAAGATTTAGACAAGTCTAACACTAAGGCAACACCCCACAAACATGCATTCATTCAATCATCATTCAAACATAAGGATGGCCTCTAAGGCATTTAACTAACATTCAAAAGAGCAATTTAGGCATGAGTTAACATTCATCATGGCAACACAAACCATACACAAGCAAGGCATCAAGGAGTCCAAACATGCTCCTAGCAACCAACAACTATCCAACAAAACCATACATGTCCCATTGCTCAAACTATTACATGTCTAACATTAAAAATCCATACTTGATGAACTCAAGCCAAAAACCACACTTGGAGGCCCTCCACTTGCTCGAGCAACCCGCGAACTAAGGATTTGCAATGTTGAACAAAGAGAGCGTAAGCAAGGATGCTTAGTGAGGGTAAGCTCTAAAATCAAACCTCAACATTGCAGGGTCCGAGCACGATCTAGCCAAGGCATTTCACCAACATACCAAGGATTCACAAGAGTCATGAGAATAAAATGCATGAGCAATGTACATTATAAATGTCATGATCATAAGCTTAACTCCACATTACATGTAATAACATTCAAGTATCTCATCAATGATCATAAACCTCAACATATTGATATACACATCAAACAACATTGGCACCTAGCTAAGACCCGAATACGCGGATAGACATGTTGGAACTCACATCCAACAACCACATTACCTCACGGTGGGATTTCACTCATCACCGGTCTCGCGGAGGGGATTCCACTCATCCTCACGCCCCGTCGATGGGATTCCACTCATCACCGACTACATTTAAATACAATTCCGGGCGAACCCGTACTCCTCCTTGGTGACTCAACGCCACCAAGGCCACGCGCGACTTTAGACTCATGTGTACACACTAACATCCTAATGATCGATCATTTGTATTCAAGTAAACTAGTGCCAATATTTACTCACTTCACATTACTCATTTCAATCAATCTCGTGCTTAGCACGTACTCACCAACAACCATCATCATGCATGTCTCAAGCATCACAAGTCATATTTCAACCCACATGTATAATACAATATACACAAGCATTCATACCATATTTCATACGAGACATACACAACTGTATAATGAGTTCATCCAAGGGCTCTAGATCAAGCTTAGGATTAGGCTACCACCCTAATCCTAACTCTAGGTGGGTCTACCAAGCCCAACCTAGTCTATATACTCGAACCAACTATTTTAAAATCATTTAAAGCAATTAACCACTCACCTAAACACCCAAGTTCAACGACCAAGCAAGCAACAACCTTCAATTTCCCGGATTCACTTCCGATGCTTCACCGATGCCCAAACTTGATTCTAATCAATCCCAAACACAAACAAAACATCCACAATCAATATTTTATCATCGAAACTAACCCGGATTAACATTACCAAGCATCCAACACTCAAAATCAACCCCAAAACAGAATTTTCGAGCAGCCCTTAGCACCCACTGAATTCTACCATTTCAAACACCCAAACAAGCATCAATTACACCCAAAATGATCCTCATATATCATACTACCTACACCCCCAAAATCCAACATTTAACAGCCCCAAATCCCACTTTAAAACCCTCCAAAAACCCTCTCAAAGCCCAATTCCGAAAATTCCCAAAATCACTTGAAATTCATATATGATATACCATTTGACTTCCTTATACCATAACTAAGTATATTAAATCAAAATACTTTACTTAACAACTTAAAAATCTCATTTTTAATCAAAATATTCAAAAATGACATTTTCTAAAACTTCCATGGAAACTAAAATGAAAGGTACTTTTATGAAGGGGAAGATGAGGGGAAGTCAAAAACGTCCTTACCTTTCGATTTGGAGTTGAAATGGATGAGGAATAAGATAGAATAGTAGATTTGGGTAGAGAGCTCTTGTTCCCGTTGGTGTATTTTGAAGGAGGAGATGAATAGTAGAGAATAGGTGTTTTATTTCACATGTGACTTATTTTAGGGCTCAAAAGACTACATTGCCCTTAATGAAATGGGGTATTCACAAGGGCACACCAACTATGGCTATTTGAGATTAAATTTCAAAACATTGTTAACTCTAATTAGTAAATTTGAAAACGAAAACCCGGAATTATTTTATAATCATTTTAATTATAAAACCGAGCCCAAAATAATATTAAAATATTATTTTCACCTAACCCCTAAACCCGGGTGTTACATTTAGCGTCTAGTTACCATTTTGTTATAAAACATAAAGTTTAATTGTCATTTTGTGAATTTTTAAAGTTTGATTACCATTTTGTTTTTTTTACCAAAATTCAGTGACTGTCTCTGAACTTTACCCTAAAATTTAATACACATTATGTGTAAAACTAATTTTACACAAATATACATATTTACAATATAAAATTCAAATCCTAAATTTTTAACTCTAACCCTTAAATCATATACCCTAAATTATAAACAATAGCCTTAAATTTTAAACCCTAAAACCCCTAAAACTAAAAGATACACGCCATTTATCAAAGTTTTTTTTCCAGAAAATATATATCTTATTTTGTGTAATGTGATTTTGTTGGTTGAATATTTTTTTTTAACTTACTTGCTTGGATGGAGACAAATAATTTTTTTTACTCAATCTCATTAACTTAAAACATTCTTAAATGTATAAAATAATATGAGCATATATTTGTAGTTAAAATTCTATTTGAACATGAATTCTTTTCCTAAAAATACAATTTATCCTATCATTATACCAACATTTTATTAGTATATTCATATATATTATATCATTTAATTGAGTTTGTAATGTAATCATTGATGAAAAATGATGGGTGTGGTGAAGAGAAATAACAAAATGTCAACTCCTACAACTATATATTTTTATATTAATCATTAATTAAATTTGTATTTTATAATAATTACATTTTTTGTAAATTTTAATATATATTATCTTATAATATATTTGTAATTATAACTACACTTGTAAGTTGTAACTTCAGAAAAAAAAAATCACAAAACAATGTCACATATGTATATTTTTATATGTTCTTATAACACATAGTTGTACAGTTAAGAATTACCCCAACCTATAAACTTGATTATTTTATATTTATATTTATATTTAAATTCATCTTTTATTATTTTGTTTTGATTTAATAAGTCAAATTGTTAATTAAGTTTAGTATTTTATTATGCCCTACCGGTTCCTAGGACTTTGCCCTGAGTAATATGAACCGGCCAGCGTTACACATTTGTTTTTGATGGATGAGTCTTCCCGCGGAAATTTTCTGCATACACAATGTCTCGAACTCAAGACATGCTTAAGTGATACCAAGTTACTTACCACTTGGACCAATCTCATTGATAATTTTATAATATATTGACAAAGGGTGTCACTTTAGTTTTGGTTGATATTCGATTTTAAATTTGATGTTGAACAACTCATCTCTTTATAACAAAATTAAATTAAAAATCCACAAAATGTATTATTTTTTACAAAAATCTTTTACTATATCCTAGAAAAATTTAATTTTCCTAAAAAATAATTATATATTATAGTTTAAAATTTAAAAATACGAACAATTTGAACCCATCGAATGATCTTAGTGAAAAAAAATATTGTTATTCTTAGGAGACGAAGGTTTGGGCATCTTATTTTACATGATGTGTGTTATCAAAAAACTAAAATTAATAAACAGATACTATGTATAATTATACCGAAATATTCAAGAAAATATTAAAAGTTTATAATTCCCTGCCATTTTTTGAAATATAATTCATTACTAAAATTCATATTGTAGGTGTATTTTTTATATAAAAAAGTAAAGATAATATATTAAATAGTTTATTTCATTTTATTAATTACACAAATATAGTTAACCCTAAAGGGTTCAACAACTTAACCATGGATTAGAACTCTAGTTAAAAACTCAAGTGGTTAAGATGGGCAACCTCAACCACAGATTTTTCATTATCAACAGTCATCATTCCTCCTCTCCTCCACCACCACCACTATCACCACACCACCGCCGCCGCCGCCGCCCTCCTTTCATTTTCTAGGCAAATCCTCCCAACCAAACAAAGCAAAAAGACCTAATCTTTTATATTTTCCATTTCCAAACTTCTTAATTTCCTTTCATGGAATCCAAATTCTCATAAAAAACCCATTTTGGAAACCCTATTTTAATTCCAATTCTTTTTTTTTTGTTTGTAGATGTTAAAGCCATGGAAGTAGCTCCTACAAGCACCACAACACCCAAATCACCCGACCCGGACACCGAAACACCAACCCGGATCCAACCCACCACCACCAAGCCGAAATCTTTCTCCAACGGAGTCCTCAAGCGCCACCACCACTACAACCACCACCAGCCGCCGCCCATAGTGGTGACCTACAAGGAATGTCTCAAGAATCATGCAGCCACTTTGGGTGGCCTTGCTTTAGACGGCTGCGGTGAGTTCATGCCTTCCCCAACCGCCACCCCAAGCGACCCATCCTCCCTCAAGTGTGCAGCTTGTGGCTGCCACCGCAACTTCCACCGCCGGGAACCCGAAGACCCACCACCCATGATAACAGCCACCCCCACGATAGAATACCTCCCTCACCACCGCCACCATCCACCACCTCCCACAACTCAGCAGCCACCGAATCGCAGTCCAAACTCAGCCTCCCCTCCGCCGATCTCATCCTCTTACTACCCTTCAGCTCCCCACATGCTTCTAGCTCTCTCCGGCGGCCTCACCGGTGCATTGGACAACCACCATCAAAACAACCCAAACGCCACAAATCTGGGTTCGAACTCGAAAAAACGATTCAGAACAAAGTTCAGTCAGTTCCAGAAAGAGAAGATGCTGGAATTGGCGGAGAAAATCGGGTGGAAGATCCAGAGAAGAGACGACGAAACAATCCAAGAATTCTGCAACGAGGTTGGGGTTGATCGAGTGGTTTTGAAAGTCTGGATGCACAACAACAAGAACAATTTCGGTAAGAAAGATCAAGCCATTAATGGAGCAGAATCTACAAACATCAACAATGGTCAGAATCTGAACCATCACTTTGAAACTGTCCATCTTGGGACTAATGGCTCTTCTTAATCTTAATCTTAAATCTTAATCACGATTATCATGATAAAATAAGCTGGTAGATAGATTAAGGACATGTTTATTAGCTGTTCTTTTGTTTTCCATTTTCTGATCATGATGACTTTGTTGAGGATTATTACAACATGGGAAGAGCTGTTTTCTTTTACATTCATGGTTTCTGTTTTTCCAAAACCTTTGAATCTGTCTGAGAAGCAGCAGCACAACACAAAACACGATCCGGATTATTTTAAGATATCTTATTAACTTTCTACTAATAATTTAAGCTTTCAAATATTTATGGTACAACAATCTAATAAGATAAGATTTTTTTAATTATATTATATTATCTTCCCAATCATCAGCACAAAAGAAAGGGTGTTTGTTCTTTTTAAGGTGATTTTGCAGAATAATTAATTCACCGTGATGGATGTTTGGTGGGTTGAGACTAACTGATAAGACTAATTAATTTAAAGTTTGAAGGACTAAAATTTAAGATTTTTTTTTTAAAATCACTTGTATTTATACCTTAGTCAGATCTATCCAACTGATTTTTTTCATCCTAATATTATTTAGCACCTCACCTAAAGAGAATTTTACTCTTACATGGTTTTGAACTTACAATTTAGAAGAGTTTTAACCCCATGCTTTAGAGATTATCGATAATTTTAATATTTTTAGTATTTAACCATATGTGTTTGATGTAAACTTTATTGTAAAATAAATGTTTAGATTATAATATTTTTTGTTTTAAACGACTAAATTGTTTTTAGTCAAAATAATATCCAATGTTTTATTCTACAATTATTTTAAGGTCGTTTTATTATGTTCATTAATAATAATAAGCATGTCAAAATTTATTGAACAAACGATCCATTTTTAACGGACTTAATAAATCAACCTTAAAATAATTATGAAATGAAAAATTTGACGCATACTTTGGTAAAAAAAAATTAGACACTAAAAGAAAATATATAGTTTAAACAATTATTTTGTAATTAAGTTTTTGATCTATTGTTCAACTAATTCGAATTGAGTATTATAAATATTTATAATTGTTCTAATCTAGTTTATTCTATTAACAATTTTAATATTCAAATTCTTGATATTATTTAACGAATCTAGCTTATTGACTCGTTAAGACAAACTAATAGTTTTTAATATTGTCTTTAATGTAATGTAGGGAAAGAAACAAAGCTTTGACCTTGGTAGGTTTAGGGGGGATAAAATGATCAGATGCTAATACGTTGGAATTATGCAATTTAAGGATGATCTAATCTTTGGTTTATTTAACATTCCTTTTTTGGGAAAGATGATGGAATCCAAGTATCCATTATTGCTACTATTATTAGTCTTAGTATTTATAGTATCATTTGTTAAGTTTAATTAGTATTAAAATGGGAGGTGATGACTTAATTAAAGTATAAAATTAATGTTTTGGATTGTCTTGTCATTTGTCCATTACAACACTTTCCTTCTAAATCTATTGAGTCACGATTTCTATGTTTTGTAATTTAATTTGTGTTGGGTTTCTAAAAGAGAAGATTTAAACATTTTTATTGGTGGAAGATGTTAGCCTTAATAAAATAGACACTACATCAATAATATAATACTATATTATATACAAGGTTCTTCTAATACCAACAAGCATGTAGTTTAGTGGGATGAAGCGTTAGGTCTTTTATGCAAGATCAAAAGTTTGAATCATGATGTTGTAAATGGAGAAAATTAAGTTGAGAGGGTGGTTGGGTTGCCCTCATATTAGACTTTTATAAAATTCGATCTGAATTAGTCAATAAATAAATCGGGTACTTGTGGTTAAAAGAAGTTGCTTCTAATTCATCCCAACTTGTAATAATGACTAGATTGTTTATATTAACAAGTGTTGAAGGTTGTGACAAGGTTTATTGTATTTTTTAAGGAAGAAAATGAAGTTTAAGTTTTGAAAATGATTTCTGTTAAGTATTCTCAAATCTTGAATATAGATCTAAAAATAAATATGAAGCATACACAAATAATTTGTTTATGTTTTTGTTTAGTATGATAAAATGTATATGTTAAAACAAATAAAAATAATAATTTTTAAGTTATAATCTTAAAACTAAAAGTCTTAACTTAATTGTTATATAACATCCAAGATGATCTATGTTTGGATATATTTAAACATGTATTATCTTTTATGTGTATAAAATTTGGATATAGACTATATTTTATAAAATAATTTATTTATTTTTTATTTAAAATACACATATTTCAGATTCTTTCACCAACATTTTTTTTAAGTTTAAGTGTCAAATAAGTGTTCAAACTACACCTTTTTATCTAGATAAGTGCCTAAAATTTTTTTTTTCGGGTCAAATAAGTGCCTAACGTTTTCAAAGTTTCCATTTAGGTGCCTTGTCATTAACAACCATTAAAAAAGTTTCTTTAGCCAATAAAAACATGACACATGGCATGTTTTATTTTCAAAAATATCATAAAATTCTAAAAAAATCTTAAAAATAGTCCAAATCTCTAAATTCTTAAGTCCCAGATCTCGATTCCAATCGTTGCCGCCGTCAATCATCGATGGTGTTCCCACCACTTCCGTCACCGGACTCCATGATCATTTTCCCCCATTCTCCCGTCGCCGGTAGTCAACGAACGGTGTACCTATCGTCGAAATAAAGTCGATCTCGCAAAAGAAAAAAACAATCGACGACAAATAACATTCGACCGGCCGGCGAACGACATTTGAGTCTTGCGACAAGAGAATGATGCTTCATTCCGTCACTGACAGCGTGATGAACGACGACAGTGACCGGATTTGGGATCTAAAGATTTTGGAGTTATTTTGTGAATTTTGAGAAATATAGTGATTTTTTAAAAATTAAGTTAATAGCGGGAAACTTAAACGAGTAATGTTGAAAACGTTAGGCACCTACTTGGCCCGAAAAATGCTTACTATATATATATAGTTTGGTCACTTAATTATTTTACATTAAGCCTTTTTTTTATTAGCATTAAGTTTTTATTTTATATAATTCAATATAATAGTTGCAACTATATATAGTAAGCATTTGATTTTATTTGACACTAATTATTATTATTTTGATTAAATATAGGTGTATCACATTCTCATATCGAGATTCGAACCTATACAAAATGTAGCAAGATAGAGGTGTATCACATTCTCATATCGAGATTTGAACCTATACAAGATGTAGCAAGATGAACATCTTTAGCCACTAGGCCAATTAGTATATATCATTTGACACTAATTATTTAAGTTACGATTCAGTTTGATATTATAGATTAATAAAATATCAATTTAATATAAAATGATCTAATTACTTTTTATTATAAAAATTGAGTCCGAGATTAAGGGTTATATATATAAATTCCTTTCCATTCCACTTATAATAATTGATTAGATTATATCTTTACAAATATAACTTTTATATAAATATTTTTGTACACCTATATTACTCCCTCCGTCCCATAAAAAATGTCATTTATTGACTTTTTGAAAGTTAAAATTTTTAAACTTTGACTATTATTATATTGAATATTTTAAATAAATAATTTTTATAAAATATATATTTGAAAACTACTCGATTAGAGGTTTTTAAAATATATATTTTATATTTTTATCAATGATACATTTTAAATAATTATGAGTCAAAGTTGAAAAAATTGACCTAAAAAAACCAACAAGAGACAAAAATTGTGGGACGGAGGGAGTATAGTTTAATAAAGTCTAATAACTTTTTGAACATCCAATTTGATTAATGTATATACTATTTAAACGTCTCACATTCGTAAATTAAAAGATGTTAAACGATTAAGCATGTTCAAACCTATGTCTTCTTATATAATATACTAGTAATATGTTGACCAAGCTAAATTATAGGAAAAACATATAAATATTGTATTTAATTTAATAGAAAATATTTATACTTTATTAAAAAGAAAATACATTGCGTGATATTTATGCTATAATGATAGCACATGCTGTATAATAATTCAGATTGAACTGTTCTTTTTACCGTCTCTTCCAAACGTATATAAGATCAAGTTACACAATGTAAAATTTTATAATTTTTACACGGTTTTTTGGATTGTTGGTTGTAAAAAACGAATGACTGAGATTAACAGTAGAATATGCGAAGATTATCACTTTGAAAAAAAAGTAAGGATTTAATCTCAACCATTCGTTTTCCCCATCCAACGATCCAAAAACGTGTAAAACTTAAAAACTTTTACACTGTGTAAGTGGATCTTCATTTAGTTTTACACTAATCCATGGCCATTGGATTAATGGAATGGATGGATGAGATGAAAAGTTGAAAATAAAAATATTTTTAAGAAAAAAAATAAGAGTGTTTAATCTCATCTATCTATTCTACTCATCCAATGGTCATAGTCCATAGATTAAACTATAATATATATTACACACACAGAGGCATCAGGAATGGACCAGTAGCAAAAGGCCCAAGAGAAATGAATTCAAATCTCATTCATGCAAAGTTTTGTTTTCTTAACTTGCAAAAGCAAACAGATTAGTATAACTCGATTAATATTATTGTTAGTGTGATATATAAGAGAATATAAGATATCGAGTATGTGTAAACCTTCAATTTTTTATTATTTATGGGTGAAGAAGGGTCTGGGTGTATAAACATTATACACTGAATGTTCAAAAATAAAACTTACAAAACAAGGTATAATTATACCGATTATTATTTGATCTAGTAGAATGAAAAATTATATTTCTTAAATAAAGTTAAAAGTTGGAATTCTAACATTGTGAATGGAACAAATTGGGTTGGAAGGGCTGCTCCCACAATAAATCTCAAGTAGTTTGACGTATATAATATTTCTGGTAAAATATTATATAATCTCATGTTGATTTAGTGGTTAAGGCTTAGCTTATCGTCTCGTTAAAAGTTAACGGCAAAGTGGCATAAACGAGTCAAAAAATATAGTTCAATGTTAGATTTGAACAATTTTAAAGTTCAATGGTATTTTCGAGTTAGTTATAATAGTTTAGTGACATCTGGTGTAATTTACCCTTATTATTATTATTATTATTATTATTATTAGAGAACTCATTCTAGGGCCTTTTTTCGGGATCGTGTGTAGTCGCACCTATTGTACACGTCCAAAACCACCAATATATACATTTTCAAAGGGTTAAGAAATGTATAAACAAATACTATCTTATAATCACCTTATTAATATTAAGAAAAATATAGTCTAATTAAAAACATGGGCTTCAAATTGTACGTAAAATCGTTCATATTTGTAAATGCGCTCACTCAAGTCCATTCCGAGCTATTCATATTATTTTTTTGTTTTTTTTAATATTTCCTAATATTTTTATTTAATATATAATAATTCTATATATTTTTTCATTTATAAGTTTATTTACTTTTACTATTTTATACATGGACAACTTAACATATTTGGTTCTAACATTTACTATATGGTATATAATATTATTGTAAATTTAATATTTATGTGATATAAATCATCTAACACAAAAATAAAAGAAAATAAAATAATACAACTTATTATAAACTGAGAAGGCGAGTCAAGTTGGAGCATGTTCGAGCCCTAAATATTATAACCTTAGTCCGATCTAAATTTTAAATGAGTAATTTTTTTATTAAATCTCATTTTTAAAGCATAATATTTTTACTGAAAGCCTAATTTTTTTTTGGATAAACTTTCAGATTTGGACAAATAATCCCTTGAATTTTAAAGTTATAAAGCTAAAGTAATAGTAAAATTAAATATTGCCCCAAAATGATGGAATTTCAATTTACTCATATTATTATAAGCTCAAACAATGACAAAAATTATATTTTAGTCTTTCAAAAATTTATAATTTAACTCTTGCCCTCAAAATAATTTTCCGGTTGATTTCTTTTAATTCAATGGATTAAAATGGTATTGGATAGAAATCCAATACTTTTATATAACGTAAAAAATTGTGGTCAAGTTTTGACTAAAACAAACATCTTGACAGTGATAAAAGAGAACTAGTGAAATTAAAAAAAAACCTTTGGACCAATTATCGATCAAAAGATTTAGTTTGTATGAATAACGATTGACTTAATATTAATAATGACAATTGTTTCATTATAATACGGATACATATGTTTTGAATAGAAATCCTTTACTATTTTCGGTGCCCTATTTATACCTTCATACATATAAAAATTAAGTTTAGGGTTTATGATTATAATTTTAAGTGAGAGTTTATTACTAGGGTTTAGAGTGTTTGGTGTACTGTTTATTTTTTAGAGTTTAAGGTTTATGATTTATAAATTAAGATTAAAGTTGAAGATTTAAAAATTAAAGTTATGACTTAGAATTTTGTTTTTAGGGGAGCATGAATAGATAAACTAAAAAGACTAAAACTTTTATTCGTATTTTTTCGTGTTTAAAAGTTCGTTAATGATACATTTTGCCATATATTATATATGTATGGTGTGGGGTCTATGAAAACATATAAATGTGCATAAGGATTGTCTTACAATTTTTTGAACGCGAAAAGATTGTCTTACATTTCATTCTTATATATATATATTGAGAGAGAGTAATAGGACACGGTGTATAAAATTAGGGTAAATTACACGAATTATTATTCAATTTTATTTTTTGACTCGAACATATCATTAAATTATAATTTGATACTATTATACTATTAAACTTAACTTTTAGCTTCAATGTAAGCACTCGACCGTTAACTTATAATGTGCCGTTAAATTCAAAACGGCGTCGTTTTGAAGCCTAAAGTAGGCCAAAACGATGTCGTTTTGTTAGTAAAGAAAATAAAAAAAAACATTGCATTTTGGGAAGCTTAAACCCAAGACCTTTAAGATGAAATACCTATACCAAACGACCAAGCTAACTTGAATACTTGATATTATTTTAACGAAAATAATATATAAATAATACTTCAGTTGAACTTAATTTCATTTATCTCATGATATAATTTTATAATATTTATAATATAATTTTATAAATATATTACAATTATAGATAAATATTATTTATAATATATATATATATATTAATAGAGATAATATATATAATTTAACCCAAACCCTAAATCAGATATTAATTAAAACCATAAACCCTAAACCCTACAAACATTAAACCATATATTAAATAAAACCCCAAACTCTAAACCATATATTAACTAAAACCCTAAATCATATATATATATATATATATATAAATAAATCCCAAACCCTAAACCTTAAACAATAAACCATAAACATAGTTAGATAATAAATCCCAAACCCTAAACATTAAAATTAAAATATTATTTATAATATATATTAGGATTTGTAATATAGGGTTTATGTTTATGATTTAGTTACATATATTGTTTAGGGGTTTAGGGTTTATTTATGTATATGATTTAAGGTTTGGATTTTGGGGTTTAGAGTTTAATTATATATATTATATCTATTCAAATATATATATATAAATTATAAATACTATTTATTTATAAATTTAATATGTTTATATATATGGTTTAGGGTTTAAGATTTATTTCTATATATGGTTTAAGGTTTGAGGTTTTAATTAATATATGGTTTAGGGTCTGGGTTTTGGGGTTTAAAGTTTAATAATATATATTATATATCTATATATATATATAAATTATAAACAATATTTATTTATAAAGTTAATTTATTTATAAAATTATATTATAAATATTATAAAATTATATCATGAGATAAATGAAATTAAGTTCAACTGCAGTATTATTTATATATTATTTTCGTTAAAATGATATTAAGTATTTAAGTTGGCTTGGTGGTTTGGTAGAAGCCTTTCATTTTAAAGGTTTTGGGTTTAAGCTTCCCAAAATGTAATGTTTTCTTATTTTCTTTACTAACTAAATGACATTGTTTTGGCCTATCTTAGGCTTCAAAACAACGAAACTGTTTTGAATTTAACAACCTGTTATAAATTAACGGTCGAATGCTTACATTGAAGCCAAAAGCTAAGTTTAGTGGTATAAGACAAATTATAGTTCAGTTGTATGTTCGAGTCAAAGGGTAAAGTTGAGTGGTATTCCGTGTAGTTTACCCATAAAATTATATGTTAGCAATGAATTATGTTAAAACACATCGTCGATAAATCAGTAAATAATTTTAAAATTCAGTCGAACTAAATGTAATTGTCATATTTTTGGTTTAGTTCAGAAATATGTGCCTAAAATATACACTTTTTTTTAAGATAGGTGTCTAACCTTTTCTTTTTGCTAAAATAGGTGCTTAAGGTTTCATTCTATTATTGTTTTAAGGTAATACCATTAAAAAAATCATCACTCAATCAAAATTTAACACGTGTCTTTATTTGTAGTTTTTATAAAAAACTGATAAAAAAATAATTTTTTTAAAAAAAATCTAAAAACTCTTAAAATCTCCAAAAAAAATCTCAAATCCCTAAAACCCCAAACCTCAAAATCTCCAAATTGACATCACTACATCGTCGATAGCCTCGCCGAACCCTACCGCCCCCATTGCCTGAGGCCATCGCCCATTTCTCCCAATCATCCGTCAACGACAATCAACGAGAGGCGTGCCAATCAAACGTCGAACGACTAGAGCCTTTGTAACACCCGTGTCTTGGGCCTAGGAGTTAGCCGGGTTGTTGTTCGAGTCAAATAAAATCTAATTAAAATGAACTAACCTTGAATAATGACCTATTTGAATCTTAATAAAGAGGGAGGGACCAAAGTTGTGATTTACCCACATTTTAAATAAAGGAAGACAACTTTTATGGAAAAGTTGTCATCTTCCTCCTCATTTCTCCTTTCCCAATTTCAAAACTCTCCCCCATTTTCAAACACTCCTAAAACCCTAGTTACTATTTCATTAGCTTTGCTAGTCGATTTCAACACCAAATTAAAAGGTAAATATATTTTCTTAACCTCCTCTCTATTCTCTACTTATCTAGTGTTTTAGATTTCAAAAATATTGAGTTTTGGGAATTAGGGTTCATATGGAAATTTGGGTTTTTGATGAAGGTTTTCAACTTGTTTTGAGAAATTGTTTTGGGGTTATGCTTAATCATGATGAAACTTACAACATATCTTAATTTGGTTGATTTTGGATGAATTTTCGTAGTGGGTCTTTAGGGTAAATTTTAAGGTATGAAAAATTGGGTTTTTAAGGGGTTTAGTGTTGAAATTGAAGGGCTGATGGTCTACCTATGTTAGGAGGGTGATTTGGGATGTTTTGGAAGTCATTTGGGTGCTTGGAAATGGGTATTTCAGCCAATGGTTGTTGGAGTCCGAAAATTGGGTTTTTGAGATGTTATGTGGTTTGAGAATTTGAGGAAATTAGGTTGTGATTTGCAAAGTAGATTGATGATTGAATTAGCATTGAATTGGGAAGTAACGTAAGTGTTTTGTTTGACTAGAAGCAAGAGGAAACGTGGAAGAGACTTTGGGACCAAATCCGGGAAGTTGAAGGTGATTGCTTGCTTGGTCGTTGAGCTTGGAAGCTTAGGTGAGTGGTTAATTGTTTCAAACGGTTTTAAATTAGTTGGTTTGAGTGTATGGACTAGGTTGGGCTTGGTAGACCCACCTAGAGTTGGGATTAGGGTGGTAGCCTAATCCTAAACTTGATCTAGAGCCTATGGATGAACTCATTATAATGTTGTGTATGTCTCGTATGAAATGTGACATGAATGCTTGTGTATATTGAATTATACATGTGGTTTGAGATATGACTTGTGATGCTTGAGACATGCATGATGATGGTTGTTGGTGAGTACGTGCTAAGCACGGAAGTGGTTGAAATGAGTAATGTGGAGTGTGTAAATATGGGCACTAGTTTACTTGAATACAAATGATCGATCATTAGGATGTTAGTGTGTACACATGAGTCAAAAGTCGCGCGTGGCCTTGGTGGCATTGAGTCACCAAGGAGGAGTACGGGTTCGCCCGGAAATGGTATTTAAATATAGTCGGTGATGAGTGGAATCCCATCGACGGGGCGTGAGGATGAGTGGAATCCCCTCCGCGAGACCGGTGATGAGTGAAATCCCACCGTGAGGTAATGTGGTTGTTGGATGTAAGTTCCAACATGTCTATCCGCGTATTCGGGTCTTAGCTAGGTGCCAATGTTGTTTGATGTATATATCAATGTGTTGAGGTTTATGGTTTGTATTGGGATACTTGTTTGTGATTATATGTATCATGGAATTTGAGCTTACAATCATGGCATTAATATTGTCTATTGCTCATGCATCTTATCTTGTGGACCTTTGGTATGATTGTGTTACCTTGGCTAGATCGTACTCGGACCCTGCAATGTTGAGGTTTGTTTTTAGAGCTCACCCTCACTAAGCATCATTGCTTACGCTCTCTTTGTTCAACATTGCAGATCCTTAGTTCGTGGGTTGCTCGGGCAAGTGGAGGGCTCCAAGTGTGGTTTTGGCTTGAGTTCATCAAGTATGGATTTTAATATTAAACATGTAATGATTGAGCAATGGGACATGTATGGTTTTGTTGGATAGTTGTCGGATGTTTAGGAGCATGTATAGACTCCCTTATATCTTGCTTTGCATGATTGTGATGCCATGTTGAATGTTACTCATGCCTAAGTTGCTCTTTTGAATGTTAGTCCTATGTCTTAAGAGTTCATATGTGTGTTTGAATGATGGTTGTATGCGTGCATGGTTGTGTGGTGTTGTCTAGTGTTAGATTCGTCTAAATTATTGTTTAAGCATGCCTAACTCTTGGTTTGACATTAGGATGCATGTTAGTGTGTTGGTTGAGGTTTGAGAGGGATTTAAGGGCCACTTGCGCCTTAAATCTGCTCAAACCAGTGTTTTCGAAGCAGGGGTATCGATACGGTCAGTCCCGTATCGATACGGCCTTCATGTTTCAGGCCCGCGTTTCGATACGCGAGGGGGCGTACCGATACTATTTTTGCTACTGGAGCTACTGTCCATTTCTGTATCGGTACGAGCCTTCAAGCGTATCGATACGGTCCCCTTAGCGTTGACCGTGGGAAGTCAACAATTGGAGAGGGTATCGATACACTCCAGTCGTATCGATACGGTCTCCACAGGTTGACTTTGACCAGTTGACTTGGTCAAGGGGTATCGATACACCCCTTAAGTGTATCGATACACCTGCAGTTAAGTCTTAAAATTGGGCTGTTTTGTGATTGTTTGATGTTCGTTCGATTGTTTTGAATGTGTTGTTCCGCTGTATGATCACGTAGGATTAAATACTCATCTAGACAAGATTTAAAATGAAAAAAATAGGGTTGCTAACCGAGGGGGAATTCCTTAGGGAGTTTTCACTCGGTTTTCCCCGTGTGACCCACTCGGACCGGTCATTCGGCCAGACCGGGACGAGGGGGTTACAACCTTTCGCGTTCGTCGTTCGACGTCTGATTGATACCCCTCCCACCGGTTAACAATGATGGGTGGTTAGGGGAAATTGGCAGTGGTCTCTGGCGACGACGGTGGTGTGGTCCGGCAAGGTTATCAATGGCGATAGTGACATTAATTTTGGGTTTAAGATTTTGATTTTTTAGAGATTTTCATATTATTTTGTGAAAAAAATGTTAGACACATATCTCAGAAAAAAGTGTGTAGTTTGGGCACATATTTCTGAGTTAACCCCATTTTTAAGGCATAAAGCCGAAAAATGCCCCATAACGTTTGAATGAATAGTCACTTTGGCTCATATTCTTTTTTGAAGCAATGTAATCCTCAATATTTTATTTTGGGTCAAAATGCCTCAAATGCGGATGAAAACTATTAGTCAACTAACAATATATGAATTGAAATGATGTGGCAAACTGACATGGTAGTGTCATATAGACAAATGTGTTGGCTTGAAAGAATGTTATAGTAGTAAAAAAAATAATAAATAATTTTATAAAATTATTTTTCTGCTAATGTGTCATTATGTCAAGTCATTGCAAGCTGTTTATCGTTATTTGACTAACAATTTTCAACCACAGAAGGGTCATTTTGACCTAAAACAAAACGTTGAGGTTTAAATTACTTTAAAAAAAGAATAAAGACCAAAATAATTATTTAGTCAAACATTAAAAAGCATTTTTTGGATTATGTTTTTTTAAGCATGTAACAACTTATAATTCATTCGCAATTTATGGAATCATGAAAATGTTATCACATCTAATATAATAATATTAACCAATATGTGACCTTTATAGTTTATATGCACACGTTTTAATAATGTATGCAAGCACATGGTCATGATGATAGCTAACCAAATTAGGGCATACATTGGAAGGAGATTTGTAGTGATTTTGGATAGAGTTTGCACTTTGGGTTGTTTACAAAAGAAATTAGTCTTATCCACCACTTGTTTTCCAAAAGGTGTGTGGTTACTTGCCCAACTTCACAACTCCTTCGCCAATACTCATATTTAACGTATTTAATCGATTTTAGATATCTATTTGAATAAAATTAGAATATGCACGCTCGCTATGCTTCGCGAAATCATATTAAATTTTTAATTAAACATATTTTTTATGTATATATATTTGAATAGTATTAAGTTGATTATAAGATAATATTTGTTTATATTTTTTTTCTTTATCCTTTGATTAACGCACACACACTTTGCAGATAAAATTGATTGAATTTAGGTCTTTTAGGATGAACACCATCCTCTCTTCTATTGGGACCACTAGTTGAATTCGATTTTTATGTTAATATATGATTGATTTAAAGATCTTATTTTTAAATTAATCAAGCTTTGTGTTGAGCATTGAATTACCATGACAAAATTATATAGATTAGGAAATGAATGAAAACATGACTTATGCTAGAAAAATTTTCATATCCACCACCTATCCACTACCCACGACGAGTACAATTTTTAAATCTACACCCGCCCATGTGGGTACATTCTCAAATCTATCCACACACCCACTACCCAACTAGACATCCACGGTCCACCACCCAACCCGTATTCGCCTACAAGCTACCGCTAATATTGAATTATGTAAAAATAACCATATACTTTCGTAAAGAAGAGTACAACTTCGCATACTTTATTGATTGATCAAGTGTGTATATATAATACATTTGCACCGATATAAATTTAACTACAACTAACTAACTAACGATCGCTAACTTAACTAAAGCACATTTTCACCGGTATAAATTCTACTTAACTACAGCTAACTAATTAACTATAGCTAACTTAACTAAAACATATTTACACTTGTATAAATTCTACTTAATCACACATATTGCAAAAATCTGATTAATTCAAGCTCAATCATAAACAATAAATTCAAGCTTGGTCATAAACTATAATTTTTTTAAATTTAAAGATTAACGTAGATTTTAAAACAAACTAATATCTTAGTACATAAAACACCATAACAAAAGGCATAATCAAATTCTACAAACATAAATGGTCCAAAATTCATATGGTGGGTAGTTAGTGGGCGGCCGGATGCGAGGTGGGCAGATTCGGTGCGGGTAATGTCCTAAACTCATCACCTACCTACTACCCACGACGTGTAAGACTTTTTACATCCACACCCGCCCACTACTCATCCCAAATGGAGCGGGTGCGGTGCGAAATCCACTAAACTACCCGCCTACCATCCCTATCTGATGGTTAACAATGGCTGATAACAAGTTTTAATTTTTATTTTCGGTTGTTATTTTTAGTTTTGATTCACCATTGTTAACCGTCAGATTAACTTGAAACTAAACCATGTTGATCTGCTGGCAAAACAGATCTTTTTCATTGTTGGGATTGACCGACGATTGCTTTGTTCATCAAAATTTTGGCCTTGACGACGATTGTAAATTTATAAAATGGTTATTTTTTGGAAAGAAGACTTTAGCACGCTATATCAATATTTCTTAATGAGAGCTAATGACAATGTCCGCAGCGAATTAAAATTTAGGTGTCTGTAATGAAAGTTTTTCAATTTTGGTGACCAAAATGAAAACATTATAAAAGTTTAGTTTACTACCAATGTAGTTTATCCTAATTTCTAAACCACATGTTTAAAGGAATAATGTAAAAAAACCTCTAATGTTTGACTGGAAAGTCACTTTGGTCCCTATTTTTAAGCACTTTAACCTTCAATCTTTTATTTTGGGTCAAAATCTCCCTTCGTGGATGAAAATCATTAGTCAACTAACAATAAATAGCCAAAATAACTTGATAGAATGACACGTAGTAAATTTTTTTTTTTTTGTATTTTATATAATTTTACAATATTAGTTTTTGAATGATGCGTCATTCTACCAAGTTAGCGCATTTGTTTATATGACACTGATATGTGAGCGTGCATTGTCATGTAAATTTGCTACATTATTTCAAGTCATTTACCATTAGTTGATTAAAAAATTTCATCCACACATGGGCTATTTTAATCTTTTTTTGCTAAGAAATGTATTTTATTTATATTATATTTCGAACCAACATTGGATGCCTCGTTAAAAACCTCCCTAGATCTAATGGAGGAAAAGAGTACAACTCAACGTGGCATTCATGTCTCAATCTTACAAATCGAGATACAATAATAACCCTACCAATCCAGAGCATTCTACCACCATGCTTTAAACAATACACTCCTGCCCACTCCTATTTTTGCTAAATTATCCGCTAATCCGTTCGTTACTCTTGGGACAAACTCGAACGTCACAGTGTATATATTCTTTGCTAAGCTGTCAGTTCCCTCAAAGTAGTTCCACCATCCCCACGGTCTAAACAGGGGGTTTGCGATCGAGTTCAACACCACTTGTGAATCTGATTCTACGATCAAATTTTCTTTACCTATCCAGTCCGCTTCTGTGAACACTAGAAGAGCAGTCATTATCACCATTAGTTCTGCAAATTCAAGTCTAAAGTTTTCGACAGGCTCAGAAAATAAGGCTCTCACATCTCCTGCATTAGATCTTAGCACTCCTCCACACCCAGCTGCGGTTTTATTGGAAGACCCGTCTATATTGAATTTAGTCGACCCTGATTTTGGAGGGTTCTGATCCATATTGGCATCTGTTGATTTTACTTCAAGGCAGGAAGCTGGATTTTTCCACCAATTTATGTCATCCAACAGATTGTTTACAATCCCTTTTCAAATATTTTGAGGGTTCAAGTGCTTCAAAAATAAATAGAGACTAATATGACTATTCAATCAAACGTTATGAATATTTTTTGACATTATATCATATTTAAATTATGTAGGTAGAGTTTGCTAGGAGTGGTTAATAGTTTACAAATATTTTTTGAAACACTCCTAACGAATACAAAGAGTTTCTAAATAAACCGATAAGTACAATTTTTCTCATTCATAAAAATCCACCCAAGATACATCAAATGAATGCAATTTAATCTTAAAAAGTAAAAATGAGCGGCTTCTTTTTTTTAAGTGTCACGGCATCAAAAGACCAAAAAAACAAACAAACAAACAACTTTAGAGATTAAAATTGGACAAGAAAACGTGCAAGGATCAAATTAGAGAAATGCCAAGTTGAAGGATCAAAAGTTAATTTACCTTATTTTAATTCTAAAAACTAATAGCGTGCTAATTCCGTTTTTTAAATCTCAAAACTTCACTAACATTAAAAGAATTGAAAAAAAAAACACTTAGGTTCAAATCCATTAATTAGCTAAGTGGTTAAAAATGATTATGTTGTCTCATCTTGTGAGTTCGAACCTTGACATTTATCTTTAGAATATAAAACCTCTTTATTTAATAAAAAACATTTAAACTAAAAGTCAATTAAAGGACCACTAGAATTATTTGAAGCATAAAGTTTATTTTGTGGTCCAACTATTCTCAAAGTCATACATGCCTGATAATTTACATGTTTGATAGTGTCGCATTTATGCTTTATGAAATGCTTCTAAACAATGACATGTTAATTGAAGGGTGTAAATCATCTACCCTTTTCGGTGCTTCTATATATACCCTAACACTCAAAATTAGGTTTAGGGTTTAAAGTTAGAGTTTAAGAAATTTAGGGCAGGGTGTATTTTTAGGGTGTAAGATTTAGAATTTAGAATTTAAGGTTAGGGCTTAGAATTTATTTTTTTAGGATTTTTAGTGTTGGGGCATATATAGGGGCACCGAAAATGGGCATATGATTTTTATCCTTAATTGAAGGGAGAGGGTTGTCAATCACTTTGCCCCTAAAATGGTAAAATTATTTTCAAGTCCCTCTAAAAATACAAAATTATAGTAAAATTGTAACTTTGTCCCCTCTAAATTGATAAAATTGTAATTTAATCATTCTGAAATTTGTAAATTTATAAGCTAATACAATGATGGAATTACATTTTGACTCCCATGAAAATTTATAATTCAATTTCGACCCCTAAAATATTTCCGAATTAATCAATTAAAGTCAAATGGGTGTCTCAATCGAAAAGCTCATTTTCTTGATGGCTCACACAATCTGAAAGGAATGACATCTTTGAATTTTGAAAGATTTGGAACCTTTGAAAGCAAGTAGGAATATTCTTTTAGGTTAAATTCCATCAAAATTGTTGAACTTCCAAACCACAATACATTGAAATGATAGGGCACAATTGGCTGACCCAAAATTAGATCCCAAAGGGCCATTTTTCATTTCCATTCATATTGATTTTGGTGGACTATTTTTATGTCAGATTGTTAACAAAATTGATTGGGTTTGGACAAACTAAGACCCAACTAATTGTTTAATGGTTTGATCTTAGCCCCATAGATGACACATTAACATCAAAATCTCTTGGCCTAAATAGTATAATTTAGTACACATGTTGATTGTTTAGGACTTTAGTAGGTAAAGTTTAGAATTTAAGATTTATCGTTTAGGACTATAGTATGTAAAGTTTAGAATTTAAGATTTATTGTTCATGCCTTTATTGTTCATGCCTTTAGTATGTAGAGTTTTGGGTTTAGGGTTTATGATTTAATGTTTATATTTTAAAGTTAGGAATTATGCAAGCCTCTCCGATTTATTTTTGGCATATCTATTGGAAAAAATCATAATATTTTTTGCCTTTATTTTTTTTTAACAAACAATCATTTTAGTATATGGAATTTTTTCATCTTTTTTGGATTTTTAATATTTTTTAATACTTTTTTAACAATTTAAATATTTTTATATATTTCAACAATTTTAACTGTTCATCATTTTTTTTGCTCGGCAAAATATTTTATTGATAATTTAAAACCTAATATGTGAGCCTCAACAAAAGAAAATAACTAATATTAGCATCGGCAAAAGATAAATTAGTTTATTTCAGCTTAACGGAATCGTTAATTTTTCGGTCGGTTGGTTCAATTTTACGAAAGAATTGGAAGTTTAGAATTTTGAGAGTTTATTTCATTGTTCATATATGTATAAAATATTATATTTTATAATGAAATTTAAAAATAATTTTATTTTTCAATTTAAATTTAGATTGACGTAAGTTATTTTTTTAATCCAAATCCATCCAAAAAAAATTAGGTTCATTCAATCGCCGGACCATAAGTAGATTTTTTCAGGTGCTCTAATCAATAAAACAAGAGAAAATATGGGTGTAACCTTGACACAAATAAACTTGTTTAACATGATTAATAATTGTTTAACTAAATAGGATTTTTCAGGTGCTTAAATCAATAAGACAATATTAATATTTGTTTAATCAACGTTAAAACCCGTTCGTGTTCGTATGACAAAATAGTTAATGTCAGCATTTTGACACTCACATAAGTCGATTTGATGAATGTGTTGGAATAAGAACAAGCTAGGCTATTCTTGTGAACGTGCCTAGGTTGTGTTTTCTTCATGCATTTCTAGGGCACATGCCCTCCTCCCATTTAAAAAAGAAGAGAGGGTAGGACCCAATAATCAATATGATTTAACCTAATTGGTTTGTACCCACAAAATTGAGAGATTGTATTAAATAAATATGGGGTTCAAATTCCATACATATCGACCAAAAGATGTGGTGGGGCTTAAGCTTTGTGAAATTGCGTTTTAATTAAGTATTAATAATATCGCTAACAATCAATAATTAATAACAAGTTGGTCTAGTAGTAGTGAGATGAGATATTAAATTTTTAAGTAAGATCAAAAGTTTAAATTATGACGTTATAATAGAACAAATTGTATTAAAAATATCACTCCATAATGAGTATTTGTAATATCCATTCGAATTAATCAACCAATTAAGTACTAAGCTGACAAGTTTTCCAATCATAAACAACCATCAGTGCCCATCAGTGAGATGATATATGTGGACCTTTCAACTTAAATACAAATTTATCTGGTTTACCATTCAGATTAAACTTCCAAATTTAGGAAATATTCCATTGGTTTTTGCCTTCAGCGTCAGAAGATAAGGTTGCTAATTGTTTGGTGAAAAGAAAAAAAGAAAAAACTGGCATTCATCCCCCCTTTACATGTTTTAATCATCATGGTAAAATTCAAACAGATGAACAATGCTTTCAAATTAGAATAGAAATCTTTTGTTTTTTTTCGTGTTACTATTTGTTCTCACAGTAAAAAAAAATAGGTTTAGGGTTTATGGTTAGAGGCTAAAATTAGGGTTTAAGAAATTTAGGTAAGGTCAGGGACGGAACTATGTGGAACCGCCCCCACCCCGAATAAATTTTTTCATCTTTGCCCCCTATTTAAATTTTATTAAAAAATGGTTTATTTATGAATTTGCCCCACACTTTCAAACATTTATAGTTTGTCCCCCAACCCCAAATCTTGACTCCATCCCTGAGTAGTGTATATTTGTCAGGTTTTAAGGTTTATAATTTAGGGTTAGAGTTAAGGTTTAGAATTTAACTTTTTAGTGTTAGGGCATAGAAAAATGTATCGAAAAGAGACAGAAGATCTTTGTTCGTCAAATTAAAGCACATAGAATTAAGCTAGTAATGGATTTATTCATATACAGGGAACATTGAGCATCATTAATTCCTTCACTGAGAACATACATGATACAAATTTATTGATAGGGAAGATGTTTTTGTCAAGAAAAGAGTAGTAACAGAAGTTAACAAAACTATATATATATATATATATATAGTTATGCTATATTGGAAGAATTATGAGGTGAAGAGCACTCAGAGACTACCTCAGTTTCAATTTCCTTCCTATGGAAATTCCTATGGCAGCCACAGGCAGCACATGTAAGGGCAGCAGCGGTTCCTTCGTCTCCGCCGGCCATGAATTCCCGGCAACCATCGATGGCATAACCTCCAACGCTGGCGGCGTGATTCCTTTGGCACTCCCCATATCTCACACTCTTTATTGTAGTGCTTCTTGTTGGCTCCTCCCTCCTCACTACAACCTGTCGCTTCCTCATTGTCTGCAAAACCCTAAAACAGATAGAAAAGAGAGGCAATGGCTTTAGTTTGATAAGGTTATGGCCAATGCCAAGCCCTAACCCTAAAGTACATGTGAAAAAACTTTGTTATGGACTTAATATATAGTTGGTATAGCTTATTCCTCCACCATGTGTCACTATTTTCATTATTTACTTCTGGTAATTGCTTTTTAGGAAAAATATTCGATGCACTGCTAATGTAAAGTACACAAGTAGTCTTATTTTAGGGGTTGTACGTTTTGTTAAGGAGTTTATATTTTTTTAATTTGAATTTAGGATTTAGTGTTTAAAGTTTGGAGTTTAGAGATTTATGATTTAAAGGTTCTCCACTGCTAGTGCATCAGATATTAACTCTTGCTTTTATTACCTTAGTGGTAATAGAAAACTATTACTGTTAAGGTAAAACCCTAAAATGATGATGAGAAACTTTAAATGTGTTTCAAAAACAGTGATTGGTCTAAAATGGAATGAACAGCTAAGGTTGAGCTGCATTATTAAAAAATTCTTAAGCCTAAATTAGAAAGGTGTGGACCCCTAAAATGATGTTAATAGGCATTTGCGTTGATAATTGATGCAATACCAACAACAAGCGTCTCTACTTGATCAATAAACGTGACACTATCTGTTCTTATTTGTAAGCATTGCCAAACGTTTACGCAAAAAAAACAACTTTATTTAATTTCAGGTTAGAGTTTTAGAGAGCCCACTTAAATTTTTAAAAAATTTGGAGGCTGTTAAAATTGAGGGTTTGACTAAATTTTTAATAATTTTGAAAATTTTAATAAAAACTTTTAAAAATATGATATGTGATTTAATTAAAATTGTTTAAAACTTTGAAGATTGATATGAATTTTTTAAAATCTTAAGGGCTAAATTATTTTTTTTCTCAAAATTTAAGAGACCAAATTTTAATTTTCTAAAAATTTGGGGGTCATGGTTCACCCTTTTTATTTTGGGTGGAGAGCCGTGATTTATTCTTTTGTGAGAAAATGGAGTGATGAAGGTCTAGAATTTCTTTTAGAATAAACGATGTAGGTATATAAATGTATGTTGGGTGGTGTCAAGCCTAGGGGCTAGTAAGTAATGATATATCGACAATATAGTTATGACTGTCATATACGAAAATCAGCTGATAGATCAAATAAACTTAATAATCATCTTGTCGATAGCATTATAGTTCTCAAACAATATCATGTCATCAAAACTTTGGAGACTAGGTCTTGGGTCCGAAAGAGTGACGACGAAGTAGTTGTAGAGAAGCAATTGTGGAGGACCCGATGGTGGAGGTACAATATATATATATTGCTCGGCGAATTTAAGTTTTATTAGGACAACTTAAAAGCCTACACCCGTATTGAATGTCTCGTTAAAAATCTCTCTAAGCCTAAATAGAGGAAAAGAGTACACTCAATGCATAAATTACAACACATTTGAACTGAAATCACCATACAAATATCGCACCAAACAAAACATACCAAAGAAAAACTCCCTTAAATACTCAACCCTCTAAAACAAACAACACCAAACCAACCCTACTTAAAGAATTTAGATCATAAACAAGAAAATGTTCAATTTATGATGAAATTTCTATATGACGTTGCGTATAACGTCATGAAGTATACTAAAACCGTGACGTTTTTTGTTTTCGTCACAATTAGTGCATACTGGTATTTTTTGACAATTTTAAAATTCGTCGTTAATTTTCGTCACTGTATGTTTGGCACCACAAACGAATTTTGGAGGAAAATGTTTTAATGACGTTTCAAAAAATGGTGACGTTGTGAAATCGTCACCAATGAAATGAAAGTATGCCATTATTACTATTATAAAAATTAATGTTAATTAGTGACGTTACAAATTCGTTTCGAATAAAATTTATTTGTGACAATTTTATTCGTCATAATTTAAAAGACATAAAAGGTGACGTTTTATGTGTCACAAAATGTTTAATATTTTAAAAAACCCATTTTTTATCACTAATTGTATATCTCTTACATTTTATATAACAATTTTGAAAAACATCATGTGATTTTGTCACTTAATGCTTGACACTAATAATTAATAAAAAAGATTGATTTAAAAATTATTATTAATGAATTTTTAACATTTTAATTGTATAAATTACTAATTCAAAATATAGTTTACTGACGTACTCTCAAATGTTTTAGATTGTAGGCTTAAAAGTTCAATTGTTAAAAATAAGATAATCTAATAAACGTAATGAACAAAGCATTTTGAAGAGCTTTTCTAGTGTTTTGAATTCTACTTACATTATGATTCCATACCACATTACCGCTTATTCGTAGATTTTGTTTTTTAAAAAACATAAAAACGATAAATGAAAAATGATCATGTGATTTTCTTTTTACAGATGTACTTCTACACTTTTCATGAAATTGCATCGATGTAGTTAGGAAAAAAATTGTTGGGTTTTATGGTGCTCGATTTCTTCAACCGTTCTTGCTCGCCAAGTGGTGGAGAAGTGGAATATTGGGTGATAGAGGTGTGAAAGCTAAAAATGATAAAGACAAGATGATTTATAGTGGTTCAACCTTCTAACCAAGGTCTACATCCACTACCTTAGCTTCCCACTAAGGATTTCCAATCAATCCACTATTGATTCGTCCCCTTTTCTAGGCTTAGGAGGAAACCCTTACAAAATCGATCAAGCTTTCTACCCAATGCTTTGATCAAACACTCTTTACAAAGAGATAAAAATAAGCAAACTCAAATCCCTCTAATAGATATTTGTTTGCACAATTAAGCTTTCACCTAATCCTAAAACACTTGAGCAAATATAACAATTTTGGCTCACTAGTATTTGTCTATTACAAGAAATTGACAATTAGGCACTAAGAAATATTTGTGATCATATGATGTTTGATAAAATGAAGCATTAACCTTCTCTTGATGCTTGGAGGTCCCTTTTATGCTCCTTAATGAGTTTGTAGCTGTTACTAGCAGTTAGAGTTGAATTGGAGTCGTTGGAGACTTTATTTCCCACCATAAATGCAGTTCTACAGCCCACCGTGTCGGTACACGTGGAGGCGTATCGGTACGCCCTTCTTCAGAACTAGCCGTTGGGCTCTTTGTTAGCATGTTCGTATCGATACGCATGAGGGCGTATTGGTACAATATGTCATTTAAAAGACCGTTGGGAAATAGCCGTTGGGGTTGTTAAAACAGAGATCAATACGTCTAGTGTGTGCATCGAAACGACCCTAATCCGTATCGATACGGTGTTCTCTGTATCGGTACGGGTTTTGGCAGATTCAAAACTTGGGCAAAAGGGTAACGATACGGGGTATACCGTATCGGTACGGGCTTGATGAAAATCCAGTTTTGACTACTCTAGAGCATTTAAAACTTTGCCAAAAACCTTTTTAAATACCTCAAACATATTTTCAAGTTGTTTGGACTTGAAGACAAGTTTTAAATTCTTTTCAAATTAGTCCAAAACATTTTTCAATTATTATATCAAAACATTAGTTCTACAATCTCCCCCTTTTTGATATAATAAAACCAACTTGAAAAATTGTTTGGGATTTCTCCCCCTTTGTGAAATAAATTTTGAATAAGAGAATTAAGATTCAAAATCAATTAAAGCTCCACCTTATTCATTTGAAAATCTAATTTTTCAAACCATTTCTCTCCCTTTTTGTTATATCAAAACGAATTTAAAGCATCTTTAAGCTCAAAATAACAATAGAGGTTTAAATTTTGAAAATGGTAAAATGTTTGGTTTTTAAAGTGGCTCCCTCTTACTCAAAGCATCATCAAAAGATGTTAGTTACAACATATGATAATCTAGTTGAAATAAGTAAAAATAAATCAAATAAAAGCAAAAACAACTAGATTTTACCACACTTGAACCCAAGGGAGGATGTGAAGCCTTCCTTCTTTTAAGTGTTCTTCCTTGTGTGTATGAAGCTCCCCCTCAAATTTTGACTTTGTTGAACACTCTCCATCACACCTATCATAAGACAATCAAGTAATTTTTGGTATCCAAATTGCTTTGGATCCATAGACGTTAGTAGCACAAAATTTAGTCCCCTTAGGAATCCATTTTTCAATTTCATCATTTTTAGTAGAATCACTTAGTCCTTTTGGGACCCAAATACTTCCAAAACCTTTACCATTTACAAATCTAGGGGCACTAGATTGTCTTACATAAAAATTTGATTTTCCAACATTATTTTTCTTTTCAAGCTATTTGGAAATCAAATCATTTTCTTTTTGAACTTTATGAAGCAAATTTTGTAGATCAAAACATTTTTGTTCAAACTCTTCGAGTTTTGCTTCAAGTTCAATTTTGGTTTTAGACATCAAGTCATTTTGAATTTTTAACTTTGAAATCACTTTCTTGTTTTTCAAAATATGATTTTTAAACTCTAAAACCAAGTCGTCATAGGCATCTTGTAATTCAGCAAAAGAATATGAACATGAAGTAGATGAATTAGAAGTTACCCTCGAATCTTCTTCGATGGCCATAAGGCAAAGGTTGGCTTGTTCATCGTCGGTGGAGTCTTCATCACTCCAAGTAGCCACATATGCCTTCTTCTTATGGCTTGAAGTGCTTTCCCTCTTCTTTTTCATGGATTCTCGTTCAAGTTCTTTCAAGGCTTTTTTCATGAAAGGGACACATTTCTTGAAGAGATGAACTATCTCTTCTTCTTCTTCCTCCTCTTCACTTGAATCTACATGATGGCATGTGGAGGATTTGAGAACAATGGTATTTGTGTTGATGCCAAGCCCTTTGAGCTTCTTCTCCCCCATAGCTCTAATCTTTTCCTTCTTCTTCTCATCTTCTTTGTTTTTCTTCACAATTTGGTGAGTGAGAAGTGACCCCATGAGCTCATCAAGCTTCAAAGTTTTGAGATTCTTATCTTCGATGACGACGATCCTTTTTTAGTCCCATGACTCGGGAAGGGAGTAGATGAACTTTCAGACAAGCTTCTCTTACGGGATGGCTTCTCTAAAACCTTTGAGTCCATTGGTGATGGTGGAGAACCTATCGAACATCTTCTCAATGTTCTCTTTCGGGTCCATCTTGAAGTTTTCATACTCTAGGTTGAGGAGCCCAATCTTGGTCTTCTTTACTTCGTTTGTCCCCTCGTATGTAACTTCGAGCTTGTCCCAAACTTCCTTGGCACTCTCGCAAGAAGACATCTTCTCGTAGATGTTGAGGCTATGTGCACAAAAGATGAAGTGCAAAGCCTTGCAATTTAGCTCCATCTTCTTGTGATCGTTGGTACTCCACTCCGCCTTGTTTCTTTGTCATACGAACGAGCCATCTTCTATGATATCCCAAAGCTTGTAGTCTTTGGATTTGACAAAGAACACCATCCTCGTATTTCAATAAGCATAATTGGTCCCATCAAAGAAAGGAGGCTTGTCGATGGATTGCGCCATTGAGCCGGTTGAATGAGATGTTGATCGAGCTTGCCAGATCGCCTCAATAGGATGTTAATCCTCTTCAATTGAGCCACACTCTGATACCAATTGTTGGGTTTTATGGTGCTTGATTCCTTCAACCGTTCTTGCTCGCCAAGTGGTGGAGAAGTGAAATATTGGGTGATAGAGGCGTGGAAGCTAAAAATGATAAAGACAAGATGATTTATAGTGGTTCAACCTTCTAACCAAGGTCTACATCCACTACCATAGCTTCCCACTAAGGATTTCCAATCAATCCACTATTGATTCGTCTCCTTTTCTAGGCTTAGGAGGAAACCCTTACAAAATCGATCAAGCTTTCTACCCAAAGCTTTGATCAAACCCTCTTTACAAAGAGATAAAAATAAACAAACTCAAATCCC
The DNA here is from genome assembly GCA_958450335.1 of Hibiscus tridactylites. Lineage (NCBI taxonomy): Eukaryota > Viridiplantae > Streptophyta > Magnoliopsida > Malvales > Malvaceae > Hibiscus > Hibiscus tridactylites. The sequence continues at coordinate 2,666,189 of OY288292.1, forward strand.
TCTAATAGGTATTTGTTTGCACAATTAAGCTCTCACCCAATCCTAAAACACTTGAGCAAATATAACAATTTTGGCTCACTAGTGTTTGTCTATTACAAGAAATTGACAATTAGGCACTAAGACATATTTGTGATCATATGATGTTTGATAAAATGAAGCATTAACCTTCTCTTGATGCTTGGAGGTCCCTTTTATGCTCCTTAATGAGTTTATAGCCGTTACTAGCCGTTAGGGTTGAATTGGAGCCGTTAGAGACTTTATTTCCCACCATAAATGCAGTTCTGCAGCCTACCGTATCGGTACACATGGAGGTGTCTCGGTATGCCCTTCTTCTGAACTAGCCGTTGGGTTCTTTGTTAGCCTGTGCGTATCGATACGCTTAAGGGCGTATCGGTACGATATGTCATTTAAAAGACCGTTGGGAAATAGTCGTTGGGGTTGTTAAAATAGGGATCGATACGCCTAGTGTGCGTATCGAAACGACCCTCACCCGTATCGATATGGTATCCTTCGTATCGGTACGAGTTTTGGCAGATTCAAAACTTGGGCAAAAGGGTATCGATACGGGGTATACCGTATCGGTACGAGCTTGTTGAAAATCCAGTTTTGACTACTCTAATGCATTTAAAACTTTGCGAAAAATCTTTTTAAATACCTCTAACATATTTTCAAGTTGTTTGGACTTAAAGACAAGTTTTAAATTCTTTTCAAATTAGTCCAAAACATTTTTCAATTATTATATCAAAACATTAGTTCTACAAAAATGCTTATACCTAATCTTATAAATATAAATAAAGTTTCAATATATCTAGATACATATAACATCAACAATTTTAAAACACAAAATATTATCCATTTAATAAAAACAAAACCAAAGGAGAAATTGATAATATAAAAAAATGTCATACAAAAAGTTAAGTTATAAAACTATTAAATTATTAAAATAAAATAAAATTACAATTCATATTATAACAATATAGCTATAAAGCATGTTCTATATCAGTATCATATTCATTACACTCAATTTCACCCCCTTCGTCGCCACCCTCACTCTCTTGATCAAAGTCAACCAAAATATTCACATTATCTACAATGTAATAATATTTGCAGCAATGTCATCCTTATCCAAAGATATATTTTCTTATACTTACATTTCTGTGTTGCGGTCATAATTTTCAAAATCTTCATCTACATTAATGACTTCATCATTTTCAACAACTTGTATCTATGGAACATCAAATAAATGCATGTGATGAAACTTTTGAACTACTCTCCAATCTTTTCTAACTTGATGTCATCTAAATAGAAAACTTGCTTTGCTTACACTGACAAAATAAAAGGGTCACTCCCATACCTTTATTTGTTAATATTGATACTTAGTAAATGACCATCTTTACGATTTCTTCTCTTTCTATTGCTTAAGTCAAACCACTTGCACTTAAACAAAACAACTTTATAATCTTTTGATATAATTTAACTGAATAATATCAGAAAGAGTACCATAAAAGTTGATTTGATCTTCCTCATGATTACCTTCAACCGTCACTCCACTATTTTGACTTGTCAAATGTTCATCGCGAGCTTGTGTGGAATCTAACCCTATTAACAATGCAACCTGTGTACTTTTGAGCTCGTCTGTCAGCACCATAAGCCAATAAGGGTAATTCACCAGATACTTCTTATGAACCTTGGTTGGTAACCTATCATTTTAAAAAAAGGCATAAATTATAATTAATATTATGCACAATACGAAAAAACATTTATTTACATGATTTTTAAACCATAAGGGAAATTGCGCCCCATGTCTTTCTTCAATAGACGATGAAATTTGTAACAGAATCTTCATTCTATGCTTCCTATTTCAATAAAAATATATAAGTTAAATTACATAAAAGTAAATATTAGCTTAAAAATTATATAATAAGACAAATACTTACTCCATATATGGTTTAACTTCATCACAATTTGTCAATATATACCATTGCATCATTTCAAACTCTTGGCCAGACAATAACTCATATTTTTTAGTTCCTAATGGGTGAAAATTTCCTGAAAAAACAAGGAGACTCATATCCTGAAATTCTTTCCCACCATCACCATCATCATTTCGATTTGCTCGATTAAATTTTGTCTCAATCCCAGACAAATACATTGAACTAAAGGTTAAACATTCGGTGGAAATATATGCCTCTGTTATAAATCCTTCTGGACAAGCTTTATTTCGTGTATATGTCTTCAGTTTACCTAAAAACCTATTACATATAGAAAACCTATCATGTAAAATAAATTTATGACATTATTTTAATTTAATTAAAAAAATAAAAAGGATAGAACTACCTTTCAACAGGATACATCCATCGATAGTGCACAGGTTCTTCAAGCATGACTTCGTGAGGCAAGTGTACAACCAAATGCACTATTACATAAAAAAATGGAGGAAAAATTTTCTCCAACTTGCACAGAATGATGACACTATCTTTTTGTAAGTCTTCTACTTCATTCTTCTTTAATGTCTTAGAGCATAATCTTAAAATAAATGTCCAAGTTGATCCAATGCTTGAAACGTATCTTTTGGTACAAAATCCCTAACAACAACTGGAATCAATCTTTGCAAAAGGATATGACAATCATGACTCTTCAATCCCGAAATTTTTCCATCGATTATATTAACATATCATGAGACGTTTAATGTATATCTATCAAGAAATTTTACTAACTTCAAAAAACAACAAAATTTCTTCCTTTCCTCTTTTGATAGGGTGTAGCATGCGTGAGGCATCAAGTAAGAACGATCATCTATTTTTTTCAATTGTAGCTCTTTCTTGATTTTCATGTCCTCAAGATCTAATCTGCACTTACAGTATCTTTTGGTTTCCCTTCAATGTTCAGAATTGTTCCTAAAATATTATCACAAATGTTTTTCTCGATATGCATGACATCTAAATTATGTCGTAGCTTCGTTGTTTTCCAATAAGGAAACTCTTCAGGGGTACACTTTCTCTTCATTTTGTTCAGATGTTTTCCAAATTCGTTCTCTTTAAGACAATTTAATTGTTGCAACAAGTCAATCCCAGATAAATCCTTCGGCTTTGATCTATTTTCTACCTTACAATCAAACATTCTACTTTTTTTTTCAAACATGATCATGAGGCAGAAAGGGACGATGAAACATGTAACATATTTTATTTCGTAGCTTTCGTGATGGATCCCCATAAGCAGGAAAATCATTTATAGTCCAAAGAATAGTTGCATGCATTTGAAAATGCTCACTCTTATAAGCATCATAAGTCCATGCTTTAGTTTTCCAAAGGTCTTTCAGTTCATCTATCAACGGTCTTAAATAGACATCAATATCCTTTCCTGGAGAGTTTCGTCCAGGAATAAGTAATGACATCATCATGAAAGGATCTATCATACATTTTCAAGGTTGATGATTATATGGCATAACAATAACTGGCCATATACTATACATAGAGCTCATGATCCCAAATGAATTGAAGCCATCAGTTGCTAGGCCAAGCCTACCATTTCGCGGATTACGTGCAAACCAATTATTGTTCTTGTTGAAATATTTCCAAGCATCTCCGTCCGCTGGATGCCTCAATATATCATCATCAATACGTTTTTTGCATGCCATCGTATATCTTTTGCTGTTTCTTTTTTCATAAACAACCTTTGGAGCCTTGATTTTAGTAGAAAATAACGTAAGACTTTCCATGGTATTTTCTTCTCAACAATCTTCCATCGTGATGTTTCATATGTTGGACAAATTTGTCTATCTTTAAACTCCCCCCCAAAACAAAACACAGTCATATCTACATACATGAATTGGTATGTAACTAAGTCCTATTTCTCTTAGAGTTTTGACTGCCTCATAATATGATGCTGGAATTGTACTATTAGGAAAAGCCTCTCTCAATAGTCCCAAAATTATATTTATTGCTTTGTTGCTCTTTTGACAATAAACTTTGATGTACAATAATTTAACAATAAAAGTCAATTTGGACATGCTTGAGTACCTCGATAACGTGCATTGTGCATCATTCAATAGTTTGCTAAATCTCTTGGATTCTTCTTCACCTGCACCAGAATTAAAACCATGATTTGTTGAATCTTCATCTAGCGTGGGAACATATCTCCTAATAAATCATTTAATCCATTATCTAAGAATTAGAATCATGAGCTACCTCTTTATAAGAAGTATCACTCCCAATAGTGAAATCAAATTGTTCACCATGATAAACTCATTTGGTATAACTTTCTGCCATACCATGTAAAAGTAAAGGATCTTCCACCTCACTCTGAGATCTAGAACATACATTTAAGCACTCCCGACAAGAACATCGAATTTTACATTCTGATCCCATATTGCTTTTCACAAATTTCATGAAAGAAAAAACACCTATAACACAGTTCTCAAAATATTTGGACTCCAACATCCAACTTTTGTCCATGATGTTAATTTATCCTAATACAATATAAAAAATATGAAAAAAGTTAAAATTCAAATCAAATACTTAACTTAAAAAACATATGATCAAGTCAAGTTTAAAACATCATGAGCATGGGTACTATATTCAAAAAAAAAATACAAAGGTCTCAATCAATTTCCATACATTTAAATATTTTATCAAAAAATTCATATGATTAAATTATTTTTGGTTTATGATTTAGCAAGTTTAATAAAAAAAATTACAACAAGACACAATGCAACTTATATGGTTGCTGATTTCTAACATTTTACACTAATTTATCATGATAAACAAGTACAAAAATGTTAAAATAGTGCAACACCAACACCCCTTTATTTTCATTAGATCAGCCTCATAAAACATTTAACATCAATTCATTATCAATCTTAAATCTAAAACATAAATTTTCAGTATTATAAAAGTCTATAAAACTGCAAGTTTACTTACCTTTTTAAGCCTTCAAAACCCAGCTGCCTTTAGCTTTTCTTTACCGATCAAAACTACACCTCCCACCCCTTTATTGGTCCTCTCGATCAACTCATATAACTCAGCCTGGTATAATAGGTAAGCGATTCAAAATCAATTTTGATTGATTTGCACTTTTTTTATTCAACTAATAAAATAATTCATAATGAATAACTAACTATACTTTTTAGGGTGAAAATTGTATACTCAAACATAGCACCTATGAAAACCAATGACAAAAATTTTTAATTAATACAGAACTTGATTTAATTCTAACCATATTTAATGACTAGATACAATAATTTGCAGGAATTATAATATTAATAATTTGCAGGAATTATAACATTAATAAAATATATTCATCTGAATCAAATATTAAGGGAAGTATATAAACTTAACATACTACATCCTCGACTAGACTGCAGTTATTGCATCAATATGCACATGTTATTGTGGAACTAGCTCAAGAAGATGTGATTTTTATTGTTTTTTGCAAATTAAGACGCAATATATATCTTGTAGACTAAAAATTGTATGACCTAAAACTTCATGGATGCTTTATTTTTAATGGCAGGATATTATCTCTTGTAGAAGAAAAGTGAAGAAGTTAGTTTGTCCCCATTTATATCTCCATGTCTCTATATGTGGGCATTAAATGATGTAGAATTATGGATATTTCAACTCGCTGCTCAACTTTCAGAAACCCCTTTTTTTAATTGAAAAACATTTAAATGCTTTAACCTTCTGCGGGTTAGAAATATTGGTAGCAAGATATATCTTTTATTGATGTATGTGCACTGTAATCACAATCTGATGTGGACAATTAGTGTTGTGTTTATAGTTGAGTGAAAGCCTATTAGTTTTTTAGAAGAAAAATTACAACAGAAGCAAGGTGAAAATCAGTCAAGCATAAAGGAATGCACAAATCAGACCCACCAATTAAACGAGATTGCAGAACCAAGGTGTATATCAGTCAACCTTGTTAAATTTTACATTGGATTAATATAATAAGTTTAACAAATAACAAAACTAAACAAGAAATCCCTAAAATTTCAAACCAAACTAAATAAAAAAGTACCAAAGCACAATAAATCTTACCTCTTTAAGCCAAACATAAACATGTGAATGGAAAGAGCCTAAACTTTTAAATCAGAACTTTTGAATTAGAAAGGAAAAACTTTGGAATCCAAATTTGTATTTGACGCACAAGTTGAAGAATGTTAGGGTTAACAGAACATGCTTAATAATTATAAAAACAGTAAATTTTAATTTTAAAAAATATAAATTATAAATAAATGAAACAGTAAGGTTATTGAAACGACGTCATTTGATTTAGAAAGTAACATTTGTTAAATTGTCAATATTTTTAAAAAGTAAGAGATTTTTTTATATAGGATAAATTATTTGTTAAAAAATATGTTTAGACCATACGAATACGATATAGTATAATTGATAAATTAATATAAATTATGATGTGTGCATTTAAAATGGGTGAAAAATCTTCTCATTTCAACCTATAATTAATTAGGGTGAGTGTTCGATCAAGTCAAGTCGAGTCTAAAAATTTCGAGTTATTCAAATTTCTATTTTACAATTCAAATTTTATTTGATTTTTTTTAGTAGAGTTGAGTTTATAAAATTTCGAGTCGATTCAAGACGAATCGAGTTTTGCTCACCCCACCTATAATTGAGAAATAAAGCATTTCTTATACTTATTAAGTATGAAGTTGTAACCCCTTCGACCCGGCCTAGCCACCAGACCGACCTGAATGAGTTACACGGGGAAAATCGAAGAGAAACCTGTTAAGGCCTCACTCCGATTAGCAACACTTTTTTATTTTAAAATTATCTTGTATAGATGCCATATTTAAGTCTTATATGAGAAGACAAGCAGCGAGAAGCAAACACGAACGTGAACCAAGCAAAAACGGACGTTAGAGGTTACTTTTAACAATTAAACCATAGGTCGTATCGATACACCTAAGGCCCGTATCGATACACCTTTAATGGTCAAACTCCCTAAGGTCAACCCCAAGAGAGTATCGATACCCTCACGACTGGTATCGATACGCCATTAAAGGTCAAACTCCCAAAGGTCAACATCAGGGACTGTATCGGTATGCCTAGGGCCCGTATCGATACCCTAATTTCTCGTCAAAATCGCAGATTTCCAGAGATAAAAGGGGCATCAGTACGCTTCGCATATCGGTACGCCTAGCTTAAAACAGGGGACCATATCGATACAACCCTTGAGTGTATCGATACGCCCTGCCCAAAAAGACATATTTCAGTAGATAAAAGCATAAGGGAACCAACACAAAATGCACTAAACCAACATTCATTCAGCTTACAAGCACACAGGCAACACAAGGCATCCATTGATACACATTAAAGCAAGATTGACATCCAACGGGACAAGATTCAACATAACAAGATCTAAAAGAAAAAACACTAATGCTTAACATTCACCAACAAGGTCAAAAGATAAACCAAAGCATGTTTCAACAGAATATGAGGCATTACAAGCCAAACACAACCAAGCAAACTTGTCTAAAACAAGGATGCATAACAACAACCCCTTAACCAAAAGGTGTTCCATTGCTTAATACTAATTATCAAAGTCTAAAAACCATAATTGAGCAAACCAAACTCCCTTAAATTTTCCCTTGTTCCCCGAATTGCTCCGTAGGTCTAAGGGCATGTATTGTTGGAAAAAGGAGCGTAAGCATTTAAGCTTAGTGAGTGGTGCTCAAAATGGTAACTACAACAATGCAGTTTTAAAACGTGGATTGCTTGAAACCAAAACTGCTTCCAAATCATTTCCCCATGCTTGAACACACAATAACATGCATATAACATCTCATGCATTTACCGAATGCAACCACAAGCTATAAGCTTACCTCATGCTCATTCTCATAATACAAGCAAAGTAACCAACTACATGTATAAGCATAAATTGAAAAGAACAATGAAATATGCTTAACCATAAGATTTTAGAGCATCATGGGTATGTTGACATTCATCACTTTTACTTGGATATGCGGATAGTTCTCAAAACCCACTAGACACTTCCGGTGGAATCTCACATCATCGTACTCACACGTCTAGTAAAACATAGCTTCCGGTGGAATCTCACATCATTGTACTCCTTCTTAGTGGAATTTAGCATCATTAAGGCCACGCGCGACTTTTATCTCAAGTGCACTCACATCCTATTGGTCGACCAACTATATCCGGTAACAAGATTTCACATGTCAATACTCACCAAACAATTACTTACCTTGTGTCCTCATGGTCACAACCATAACCAACATGGAAATCAAATAAGGTAATCACAAGCATAACACGTTGATATTCAAGGCAACATGAACTATGACAATCATTCAAATACATAGTAGATATTATCGAAAATAAGGATTAAAACATTTAAAACTTACTCTTGAGCTTAGATTGGCTTATCAAGCTCAATCTAAACTCCCAAATCACATCCTTATCCAAGTTAAGGCTTAGAAAACAGTTACACTCACCAGCCAACACACCAACGCTAGATGAAACACTGATTCAAGCCTCTGAACTACCTGGTATCGCGTCCGAAGTGCCCAATCCAACTTCCTCTGCTTTTAGAAAACCCAAAATAGAACATTAGGATGCTATTATACATGTAAACCAGCAACAACCTGGAATCCAACCTGTTGAAACAAAACACATTGATTCAAACCCAAAACCTCACCAAATTCGTTCCAATGGAACTACAAGCTGAACCCATCGATTTTCAACATCAAAACACCTCAAATATTATCTAAAAACATCCTCCAACAACTAAAGAACCATCATCCTCGAAATCGACCCACAACCAAGCCAAAAACTCCATTTTTTCTACTAAAAATTCCATTTTTTGACCCATTTTGGGTTTCCCAATATTAAGCCAATATTCCAAAATGTTTAACCACCCAAAACTTAGCTTAAAGCACATAATAAAACCCACGAAAATAAAGTGTAAAATGCCTATTTTTCCAACCCAAAACCAAAATGAAATATAATGGGTTTAGAAGAAAGGTTTCGTTGATGACAAGTCAAATAAGTAAAAATCAAAGTAAAGGGGAAGTTACCTTGAAAGCTTTGCTTGGATGTAAGACTTGATTCAATGGAATAGTGAAAATGAGGTTTTGAAGAAGATAACGTGAAATGGCTTTTTGGAGATGATGATATTTTCAAAATCTTTTTTTTTTTAATTTTTAAAATCCCTTTTTATCCCTTTCCTTTAAAAGTTTTAAAATTTGTTTATTAAAGATGTTTCTCCAAAATTAACTTAACCCGAACAGTTTAACCAAACCCGATTATCTTCCAGGCCCTAAACTCGAGCGTTACAGAAGCGATGCATGTTCATAAGTTAGAAATTTTAGAATTTGACTGATTAAGTATAAGATTAATCAAGCTTGATTGGAAATCAGGTATACTGATGGATTTTAGGTCGGGTCAAGTCAAGTTGAGTTCGAGTTATGCCGAATCAAGTCAATGGTTCAACTCAAGTCGTCAGGTCGAATTCAGTCTTAATCAACTCGGGCTGATCCCAACTCAAAATCGATTTGAGTTCTAGTTTGATCAATACTAAATTCTACTCAGGATGAAACTATAGTAGAGTGAGAGTTGTTATCTGAGAGCCGTAGGAGCATCGGATTAGTAAGGTGAGTGTAGCCGGAGTCTCGGGATTAGGCAAAGAGCCTTCCCGAATCTTTTATTATTTTTTTCGATCATATCGCTAACAATATCATTGAAGAAGCTGCATTGGATTGTTAATCGGACTCATTGGTAAGTGTCGATAAGTTGTTATTGAGTATCAGACATAATTATTAGCATCGCTATTATGCATTTTCATCGATATGATTAGTGTTATTGAAATATTTTAAAGAGATAATCGGATATTGATATTGACATTGACATTGAAACCATGGCATATTGATAGTGAAACATAGTTGTTATTGATAATATTAAAACCTTGGATTTGAATAGACAATGGATACAATTGGCATGCCATAGAATTCATGAGCTCAGTGTGCGGGTGGACTACAGCCCTAAGGCTACAGCCTATATTGATTTGGCGAGGCGGAGGGATGTGTATTGATATTGGTCATATTGGCGAGGCAGCGGGATTAGACCATTCATTGATTTGGCGAGGCATAGGAATTCGCATATCCACTATCTTGATTCAATCCAAGGGTTAATGATGAAATTAATATGCTAAACATTGTATATTGGTGCATAGTATTGACATTGATGAGCATGAGAATATATATGTATATATATATATATACTTGCTACATTGTTGTTCATATTGTTTATGACTACCTCACTAGTCAATGTATGCCTAACATGACTCATCTTGTGCATTTCAGGTTGAAAGATCGTGTGGTTGAAGATCGGTTAGTCAAGGCAGGACAAGTCACTACAAGCCCTAGAGTAATGTATTTTAACCTTATGAACTCCTAGGAAGGTAGCAAAGTAATCGAACTAGTCGTTTATGCTCATTTTGATGTGTTGTGAAATGCCTATGTTGTAATGTGGTTGATGACCCTAAATGGCTTTTTTTTGCTTAAAGTGGTCTAAAGTTGCATATTTAGCTCATAAAGGTTAAAACATAGTAGACGTATTTGTATGGCCATGAAATTTGTCATGCTAGTAGTTTATATCATTGAAATGTTGTGTGTAAAATTTCATTGCATTTGAACATCGTTTGGTAGGTCAATTCGATTAAAAATCAACAAAAATCTGTCATTACAGGTCATGGTGTATCGATACAGGTGATGGTGTATCGATACGGGTAAGCATAATTGAACCTATGTAACAGGGCGTATCGATACGACCTATAGCCGTATCGGAACATTTTTCTACTGAAATCCACTGTTTCGATACGGGCACATAGCGTATCGAAACGAGTCAAGGTCAAAGGAAGTCAACTCATACCGATACAGGGCTTGCTCGTATCGATACGGTTTAAAGATTAAAGTCAACTTAGGTTGACCATTGTACACCCATTTTGGAACAACCCTAAGGTGTTTCGATACAGGGTTAGTTAAGTTAGTTAAAGGCATAATTTGACAGTTTGCAATGTTCACAGATTAGTCACTGAATTTTGAAAGATTAAATTGAATGAGTAAATGAACTTCGAATTGTATGAAACTTGGCATGCATGTTAATATAGTATATATTGAATTTCATTGTGGTATGATTAATTGCATCGAAGGACCCCTAATTTATCAAAATTATAATTTGATCCCTAAAACGTGTAATAGTTAAGAATTAGCCCTAATTGATTAACTATTGCTTCATAAGGATTAATTGGACTAAGATGCATGGCGGTAATGTATTATTGTATATTATTGTTTTAAATGTTGATAATAAAAATGAAATTTTATTGCACCGATCACTGCATTGATCATCGGTATCACCTTCCGACCCGGTCCTCGACCAGACCAGGAAGGGGTGTTACACCCACAACTTCTTGTTCATCACCATGAAACTCAATGCCCAGATCTTTCCCCATACTTATTGTTTTCTTAGCTTCATTCGTATAGTTATCACATCTTGGCTGCATATCCGAGTCTGACAACGATGATCAATGCAATAACTTCTATGTGGATAGCCTTTTTAGTAATAATGCTTGAGCATGATTTGAATGTATGTAGATGATTTGAATGCATGGAATGTTGTTAAATTAGTGTATGTGTGATAGGCTGGTAATGAGTTAAAAGTATGTTAATTTGGGCACTTAATCTCGTGACCCATAACTCATTTGAATTTTTAATTTTTGGAAAAAATGGTCAAAGTCTTGAGATTTAGGTTTTGAAATGTTACAATTCGTCCCTTCTAATTGTTTTTTTTTTGTCCAATTGATGATGTTGCAACTTGCAACTTTCGGATTATTACAGAGCTCAAAGTATTGATTGCAATCGAGATTATGGGCATGGTTATACAGTAATTTTCATGATCGATTCAAATTTTTGAGATATTATTAGAAATTTATGATTTAGTCCCTATGCTTGATCAATGATTAAATTGACATCCTTTTCAATTTCAGTTTGGTTAAAAACTTGTAGGGTTGATCTAAAATGATCCTAAATGTCTATTCATCATATCAATTGCTTGTTTTTCAATGGTATCTGAATTCCGGTTAGTTCTACGTCATCTCAGTGATCGGTGTGACTCTTCAGACTCGGTCGGAACTCTGTAGCTGTTTCGAGTTGTCAAAATCCCTTTATATATCGTTTAAAATTTTTCTAAACATGAAATAAAAACTTAAACTTTGAAATATCATTATATTTATTTCTAATTTATATTTTAATATTTTATATTATTAAAATTATTTATATATTTTTACAAATCTAATGATATTTATATTACTTATTTTTTTTCTAATTTCTTCCGTTGGGTTCAGACTTCACATGAGCTTATCAATAATGGTAAGGCCCAAAGGATAATATTTGAGGCAAGCAGATTCTATTCATGCTCCTTTTAAGTATGGACCAGCCTCAATATTTAAGATTAAAGTTCGTTTGGTCGAATTCATTTTCTTATTTTATAATGGTTTAAGGGTTAAAAAATCCTTCAATTGTTTTTAAAATAATTAAACTCTTTTTTTATCTAATTGAATCTTTCAACTGGAAGATTTCATCAGTTGAATACTTTGATTGACAGTTTTTATCGTTGTTTGTTATTGTAATAACGTAGTCGTTAATCTTGTTGATGTAACAATTAACGTGTGGACGATAACGTGATAGAGAATTTTGTTGATTTTTTAGAAATTTTGAGGACTTGATTGCGCTTTTAAAAAGTTCAAAAGCTTATTTTATTCTTAAATAAAAAAACTAGTAAAAATAAAATATTCAAAAAGTATTTAAATAATTATGAATAATATTTGAAGAAAAATTAAATTTTATAAAATATTTAAAAGTTTATTAAAGTAATAAAATTTTTAAAATATTTCAAAAACATCAAAATTGTAAAAATAAAAATTTAAAGGTTTTTTTTTAATTTTTAAGAAAAATAAAAATATTTTTAAAATTATTAAAATTTATTCAATAATTAAAAAATTTATTGAAAGCAATAAAAATTTTAAACTGTCTCTTATGAGTTTTCCTTCAACAACTTAGAAGGAATGACTAATGAGGCACATATACGCTAAGTGGTGCTTCATTGTTGATTACATTAAAAATGTGTTCAATAAACTAGAACTAACAAGAGCGAAGACTTGTCTGATAGAGAAGTTCGATTCTTTTAAATTTTTAGTTTACAACTTTTAAAACATTTTAACACATTCTTAAATATTTTATTTTAATTATTTAAATATTTTTATTTTAATAAGTTTTGCTTGGAAATTAATTAAACCCTCAATTTTTTTAAAAATAATCAATCAAACCTTGAAGGGTTTTTCGTATAAAAAATTAATTAAACTCTTCTACAATATCATCTTTTATAATTTGACAGTCAGCTTCAGCAAAGTTAACGATTATGTCAGTACAATAACTATTAATGACAAGAACTAAAGGTCAAAAAACTTGACTTCCATAACCATTAAGCCTTTTATAATATGTTATTTTTTACTTTTATTTTTCTATTATATTATATGAAAACTTTGTATATTTGTTGGTTTATTATAAAAACCCTAATTATACTAGTGCATCCATATAAACTCTTATGAATATAAATTCATATCGGATAATTATTCCATATGCTAGTTGTGAAAATTAAAAAAAATCATAAACACTTTAGTTTTAGAGTTTATAGATTTAATTTATGGTTCAAGGTTTAAGAGTTTAGAATTTAGGGTTGTGTTTCAAATGTAGGGTTCATGACTAGAATTTAGAATTTATAAGCTAAAACCTAAATTCATAACTATATTACCCTAAACATAAACCGTAACTTTTGAAGCCTAAATTTTAAAGTTATAAACCCAAATTCATAAAATCTTTAAACCCTAAAATTAAAATATTCATAAAACCTTTTTATTTTCAAGTCAGTGTATGAAATATAAATCTATATTATTAACCTATTTCGCTAATGCAAATCGTTCTAATTTAATTGACCCCAAAGTCTACAAGGGTACACGATTTGACCTCCAAAAAAAAGTACACGATTTGACCCCAAAGTTTTATGGTTTCATTTTCTGCCATAACAAAGGTCAAAATTGGTGGGTCAGTGCAGAATAAAACTCTATTTATTTTGATATTTTCTGAAGATTTGAAAGGTTAAAGTACAAAAAACCCAGAAACTTCCGAATCAAATTTTCTTGCAGATGCAACACTTTGCATATATCATTGACTTTTTGTGTTAAAAAACAAGTAATAATATTTTTCTTTTCTAACAAAGCGTGTGGGACTTTTCCCTATTAGCCGACACACAAATGTGGTTAACTTTGAGTTCCATTACGTGTGATTTCATATGTTTTAGTTGCTGCAATTTTAACTTCCTATTCATAATAACCGATATCTGATTCATTGATGAATCAATCAGAATTGGATACTCTAGATGTTTATTATAGGATGATTCTTTCAATTCAATTTGTTTAATTCATGAACTTATTTAAAAGATAATGTTTCATTCCGCTGGATTAATTGACAACTAGTCTACATTTAAACCAGATAAACCGTGTTTATAAAAAAAACTTAACTTTAAAGTTTTGATTTTATGCTAATTTCTCCATAGTTAAATCAATAAGGTCGAAGAAGTCATATTGTTTTGATTTTAGGAACCATTAGAAGACATGGTAATGTTATCAATTATAGTTGGTGTTCTCTAAAGGTATATAATCTTGGGAAAGCTTTTAATGTTATTGTATACTTAATTTTTTATCAAGTAGAGATACAAGAATGTTAGAGGAGGTGAACCTATAAAATTTTAGAGGGTGAACTTAGAAATTTGTTTCGTAGTCCAACAACAAGGCTTTTCTCTGCCGCATGTATCCATGATTCTCACTGTTTCCGAATCTTTCGTGTCTCGGTTGGTTACCTTCATTTGAGAGCCAAGATTAATGGATTAAACTATATATATTTGTGCATGCATGGGAGTTATTTGAAGTCCAAGATTAAACTATTTCATACCTAGTAAAATGGCGACAACAACAAGAGGGCACGGGAAATGGAAAGACAGTCAACAAATAGAATCCTTCACCTTGTTTGTTGACAATCTATCAGAGAAACTACACTAGCAAGGATTGTTGTTTGCTTTTGGAAGACATGGAGACGTGATAGACGCTTTCATAGCGAGGAAACGAAATAGAGTAGGGAAAAGATTCGGCTTTGTAAGATATCGAAAAAGGATTGATGTAGAAAGAGCATTAGAAAGATTGAATGGTTTTGTGTTATTCGGCAACTGCATCAGGGTATCTATGGCAAGGCTCAACCCTAGGCAGTCTTATTGGAGGAAAGCTCGTCCGGTGAACTCAGAGAATAAAATTGGAGAAGATAAACAAATGGACAAGAAGCATGAAGAGTGAAGTCGAAGAGATGCAAACCAAAGAGTCAAGAGTAAAGTAACTAAAACTTCAAACGACAAAGAGCTAGATGACAAAGAGATAAGCGAGTGCAGTTTAAAAAATGCAGGAATATGTAAGAGAGTGTCTGCAGTTGTGGGGATGGAGGAACTGTGGAAACTCAAAAGGTGCATGGTTGGATTGATGTCTACAGTTTGCAGTGTGAGAAGTATAGCATTGAGACTTCAAGAATGGGGATTAGGGGATATTAAAGTGCAAAGAATGGGAGGGAAAACCTACCTATTGTCGTTTGACAGTGATGATTTGTTTACGATGTTGGAGGACGTTAACTGGTCCTACCTTAAGGAGATATTCACAGAGGTTTATCCATGGACAGAAAACGTATGCCACGGGGGAAGAGCAACATGGTTAGAGTTGCAAGGTTTGCCCCTTCACTGTTGGAACCATGAAACGTTAAAAAATGTGGCAGAACTATGGGGATCCTTTGAAGCCCTTGGCGAAAATGCAAGTCGCTCAATGGATTGCGAGAGGGTATCAGTCTTGATCACTACAAACCATAAGAAGAAGATAGATGAGATAGTAGAGATTGAGGCTAGGAATTCAATCTATGTTGTCAGAGTTTGTGAAATTGGCTTTAAAGATGATTCAACAGTCCTAATGAAGAACCAACTGCATCATGCTAATGCAGGACAAAAAGTCGATGATTCTGACTCTATTTCTTCATCGAAATCTAGTCGGAGTAAGCCACCAGAGAAGGAGTCAGAAGGCAATCGTGGATTGGGAGACGAATCATTAAATGCAATTTGTATCGGGAATGAATACTTTAAAAGGCATAGTTGGGAATCTTTGGATGTAAATAGACACTTAGGGGAGTGTGATATGTTAGGAGAAGTAAAAGAAACAACAAAACAACACTTTAATCATAAATCGGGGTTGGATAATACCGTTAAGAGTCAGAGGAGTAAAGGAGGAATTTCTCGAGATACTAGTTTAAGAAGTTGGCAGGATGGGATCTCAAACGTGCATAGAAATGAACCTGGACAGGCATTTGAGGTAGTCTTTGAAGCCCCTGATAAATTGACTAGTCAGGCCTTAAATGATATATAATGTTTGGGTCTAAGCCCAAAGGTAACTTGTGAAGGGAATCCAGACCAACTCAATTCATCTATGCAGAAATCTGCTTGGGAAGAAATGGTAGATAACTAGTATAATAAAAAGGAATTGGGTATATCTGGTAAGGTAAGCAATTCCGTGATAGTTGTTTCTCTGGAAGACGAAGAGGAGCCTAGGGCATTTTTTCCAGAGTTGGGTAAGAAAAAGCCTAAAGGAAGAAGATATAGCTCTTTGAGCGATTTTCAGGACAAGGATTTGTCGGATGTAGAGAGAAAGAAGAGGGATCCCGCAGTTAGAAGGGAACATAAGAGAGCCAAGTCTCATGAAGATTCAAAAATATCGAGACGGTCTTTGTCTGATTCAGACTTGGAATCCAGATGGGTTACTTAACTAGAGAAGCTCGAAAGACCCTAAAGTTAGGGAAACATTTGGGGATACAGATCGTAGGAGATGAAAGTCAAGCCATAAGGGATATTGCACTCCTAGAAGCGAGAAATTAATCCATAATCTAGTGATGGAAGAACAACTGGGTTAAGGATGCTTATTTGGAATATTCGTGGATGAGGATTTTTCTCCAAAATTAAGACGGTGAGAAAGTTTGTACGAGTTCAGAAAGTCGACTTTTGTTTGTTAAGAGAAACAAAATATAGGGTATGATATGAAGATGAGACAGATTTCAGATCAGCAAATGCGGGTGGCAATTCTGACCAGGTCAAGGACATAAAAATTGACAATCGGAGGAGACTTCTATGTGGTAAGGAGTAGGGGGAACTAGTGTTTGTGTTAGCCTTTTGTCTGGTGCAAACGATAGATTGGAGGTGTGGCAATCTGCCAATTTACAAGACCTTTGGGAGATTATACAGTTTAGTGTTTAATAAGGGAATGTTGGTCGCGAAATTGCTAGTAGATGAGGAGCTGTTTGGATTTTATTGACAAGATGCTTGTTCGAGACAACTGCTGGATAGTGAAAAACAAGATGTATGTTCCTGACAAAAGTGCTTGGATGCAAGACAAGATGGGCCTTTTCTCAGTTATTGATGATTTATTGGTTGTTTTTGGAGGAAATTTTACAGCTAGATGCCCAAACTTAATTCATATCGAGGATCTGTTTGCCTTCTGTTTCAACAACACATGGTCTGGACCAGCGAAAACCATTTGGTTAGTCTCGTTTGCAGTTGCACTTTGGAGCATATTAAAAAATGTTCAATGCAAAAGCCTACTGCAATGAAAGACCTCGAGTTCAATTCAAAGATGCGAGCATTTATATGGATTAAAGCTGCATTTGGTGGATTGTTGTTAATTGAGGAAAATTGGTGGGAGAATTATCTCTTGTGCTTATCTACGAATTTGGATTTAAGTGTTTGGATTCTACCGCAAGAAGGAGTTCTATTATTCAACGTCAATGAGGAAGCAACTGTAGAATTAGTTGGCTGTGGCGGCATTCTTAGGAACTCTTTGGTGAGATTATCGCACTATTTTCTGGTCCCGTTGAAGCTTCAAACTCAGAATTCGTAGAAGCCTGGGAGATCAGAACAACCCTCTTGATTTTCTTTGAAGCAGGTTGGGCGGGCAAAGCAAGCCTTTTGATATCTGATTGTCTAGTGGTATTGAACTAGATTAAAGAACCAATGTTAAGACCTTGGCGATGGTGAGAACTATTTGAGGAAATAGATCAGCTTGCAAGGGCAGTACGTACTTCAACATTCTCTCATGTCCCGAGAGAAAGAAATACTTTGAAAGATCATTTAGCAAAACAAGGTTTGTCAAGGTAGATTATGTTCAAGGAATAGTGGTAATTGAGTGAAAAAGCATGGTCAACCTTGTTCGAAGATTCAATAGCTTCGTTTCATTTTTGAGGAAGTGTTCATTGAGGCAAATTAGGTGGGGATTAAGAACCTAATCATGGAATCGGACTCAAGACTTGCCCTGTTTCGGATTGTAAATCCTTCGCAGTGGCCTTGGCGATGGTGGCCAATGTTTAAGGTGTAACACCCACGTTTTAGGGTTAGGAGTTAGTCAGGTTAGTTGGTCCAAGTCGGTAAAATTAATTTTAATCAATTTGACCTTGGCTTGAGCTAATTGAGTTTTAAATAAAAAGGAGGTATCATTTTGATGATTTAACCCAAAACAATTTAAAAAGGTAGACAACTTTTGAATCAAAGAGAAACAAAAAAACCCACATCTCCCTTCCCCCCCCCCCCCCAATTTCACGTGAAAGAAGAGCAAAACCCTCCCTAATACCCTAATCACTATTCCATTTGATTACTTCTTCAACTCAAGGTCATTTTCAAAGGTAATTACATATCTACACTCTCCTCACCATCCTCTACATTTACATAGCTTTATATTTCAAAACTACCCACTTTTGTGATTTTCAAGTTTAAAGAAAGAATGGGTTTTTATTGAGTTTTTCAATTGATTTTGATTTATTAAGTTCATAAGTTGGGTTTTGGTTTAGATTCCTTAAAATACACATAATATGTTAAAATGGGTAAGTTTGGGTGAAAACCCGAAATGGGTCCTTGTGGCCATTTTTGAAGTGTCTAAAACTTGGATTTTGGTGAGTTTTAGAGTTAGGTTGAAGGGCTGATGGTTTAGGGATGTTAGGAAGGTGTTTTGGGACCATTTGGGTGTCATTTGGGTGTTCGAAAACAGGGTTTTTAGCTGGGTTTTAAGGGAGCTCGAAAATGGACATTTTGGGTGATTTTTGGGTTTGAAATTGTTGAAGTGTGGCATATGTTTATGGGTTGAAGTGGTGACTGAAATTTAGCATTGATTTGTGAGTAATGGATGTGTTTTGATTGGCTTGAAGCAAGAGGAGGCTTTGGAGAAACATCAGGACCGAATCCGGGCATTTAGGAGGCTAGCTTGCTTGCTTGCTTTGGTGGCTAAGGAAGGGTGGTGAGTAACTTTAAATATGTTTTAAAGTTGGTTCAAGTGTGTGTAGTGTATGTGTTGGAATGTGCTTGGTAGGCCATTTCCTATGTGGGAGTTAAATTGGTAACTTAACTCCTTGTTTTCTATTGATGAATGTTATACCATTACCTATTTACTCTTGTAAAATGTGGATTGATTCGTATATGTGTATCTTGTTATATGTGTGTGATGAGTATGTGATATGAATGGTGGATTTGTGATGTGGTTAAAGAAATTGGCACTAATTAACTTATCGGATGTAGATGATCGATCATTAGGATTAGTGTGCACACAAATTGAGTCAAATGTACATGGCCTTGATGGCGTTGAGTCATCAAGGAGGAGTACGATGATGTAATTTTCCACCGGAAGTTTATTTATATTTTACGTGATGATGAGTGGAATCCCATCCGTAGGGCATGTGGTGATGAGTGGAATCCCGCCCATGCAAGGTCCGGTGATGAGTGTAATCCCACCAAGGTAATATTGTTGTTGAGATTAAATCCGCACATTCGGGTAAACTAATAGTGGCCAATTGAATTTGTTCTCATAATTATGATGGTATGATGTTGATATATGATGTTTGAGCTTAGTATGATGTGAGGTGCCATATTATGACTCTTGAAAAACTAGCTAGGTTGACTTGTTGATTACCTATGTATGTTGTATGTGAGATTAAGGGATTGCATGCTTGAACCCTGCATTGTTGATGTTTTCGATTTTAGAGCATCCTCACTAAGATTCTAGCTTACGCTCTCATTTTCAACAATGCAGGTCATTAGCGTGGTGTTAGCACGGAGCAAGGCGAAAGGGCTTTCCAAGTTTTTGTTGCTCAAGTACGGTTTAGCAATTAATGTGGTAGTTTAGCAATGTGGCAAGAGTGTGTTTTGTATGAGCAATGTATGACTCATATATGCGATTGATGTTCATAAATTGACTTTGATTGTGAAACATGATACGTCTTGTCGAATGCTTGTGTGATGACATGCCTTTTGAATGCTTAAGTTACTTTTGGTTGGCATGAAACCTTTATGTGATGAATTGTGCCATTTGACTTTTGAGTCCTAAGTATGCCCTTATGTGAAATGTTGCCTTTTGTGTAAATTCCATGAATGGATGTCTCATCTTATGCTTTGTGTGTTGAGCATGTTTTGACATAGGGACCATGCCTCTAGTTCATGTATGTATGTGTTGAGTGTTTCTCGGGGTCGATTAGGGCTTTTGGATTTGTTTGGAAACGTTCAATGTTGGTTTTCGAAGGTTGCAGACAGCCCGTGTTTCGAAACAGGCTGAGTCTTTTCGGAACGGGTAAGGCTTCAGGGACCCCGTATCGGAACTCATTTCGATACGGTTTGGCCACTGTGAACCCTTGTTCCGAAACGAGTATCGAAACACTTTGGCTACTGGAAATTTGAGAAATTGCCGAGATGAAGGCGTTTCGAAACGGGTCTAAGGGTTTCGGAACGGTCAATATCTCGTTGACCACGAGAAGTTGACCGTTGAAGGTGTTTCAGAATAGTTGACCTCCGTTCCGATACGGCCTTCTCGTGTGAGCTTGGGGCAATTGACCAGGTCAAGGCGTTTCGATACGCCTCAATGGTGTTTCGAAACGGCCTGCCCAAATGTTTAAAATTGGACTGTTTATTTGTCGGTTTGAGTTCTGTTGTGTGTCTTTCTCAAATTCTTCCGCTGATGTGTTCACATAGGATTTAAATGTGCCTTTAGAGAAGATTAATTTAAAAGAAAATTTTTAGGGTTGCTAACTGAGGGGGAACCTTAACGGGTTTCGCTTCAGTTTTCCCCGTGTGGCCTACTCGGACTGGTCATCCGGCCAGACCGGGACGAGGGGGTTACATAAGGAGATTGTTGGCTTGGTGGGAAGTATTGGTAACGTGAAATTCATGTATGCCTCCGGACATGTTATCTCAATGGTTGATAATTTTGCAAGAGTTGGTAGACAAAAGAAAGCCATGTTCAAGTCTTGGTGGTGAGGCTTCAGGGAGTTTTGGTGAAAGCTGGGAATTGCTTATTGGGATTGAGAGTGTTGTTATCTGTAATGTTTTAATTGATCCATCTGTCGAGTTTTGTTTTTGTGTGGTATTTTTATTTTGTTTATCTGTTTTGTGAGTACTTTTTTCCTCCAAATAGGAGTAGAGAGGTTTTTAATGAGACTCACAAACAGGCGAACGACTTGCTATTATTTCTAATAAAATTTTATTGCCGAGCAAAAAAAGAAATTCTCAATAAAGGTACATAAAAATATTTAAAAATTTCTAAATCATATACAAATTTTAAATTTTCAGGGGACGACCTCAATCTCCCTTCGCTCTATCACTAATGGTACGCCAACCTATGTTCATATACACATGCACAAGTAGTAAAATTAGGGTGAATAAAAATCGAATAAACTGACAAATCAAATCAAATCATAATATTTTGATGGTCAATGATTTACAAATAAAATTGTGTTTATTTTTATTTACTTTTTAATCATTTTTATAATATAAAATAATATATCTCAAATAATGAAATAATCAACTTTAAAATGTTATATACAGTTTATCAATTGTTTTTAAGTTTTATATCGGTGAAAACTAAAAGTTTCCATAATTGTTAATTTTAGGGTTTAGGGTTTTAGTTTAGGGTGTAAGGTTTAGGGGTTTAGAATTTATGGTTGGTGGTTATAATTTATTGTTTAAGTTTAGAATTCAGGGTTTAGAGGTTAAGGTTTTATTTTTAATGTAATATGGTTATGATTTAGATTTTAACTTATAAATTCTGAATTCTAAACTCTTACACTTTAAATTAAGATCCTAAACCCTAAAACTAAGGTGTTTTTCACCATTAGTGTATAGGATAATAATTCTTGTTTTTATTTTAAAAAATTCTTTTAATTTTTTTAAAACTTTATTAAATAATTTCAAAATATAAAAATAAAATTTTTTTCATAATAAAATAAAAAAGTCAAGACTCAAAATTAATAACTGAGTTGAATCAAATCAGATCAAAATACTGACTTAAATATATATATATATATAGGAAAATTCTACAACGTGCGACGAACACCGCTAATGATGAACACCGATGAACATCATTAATTTAATTAATAAAGATTTAAAATTTCAAGGACCCATCATACAATTAATAATTATTTTAAAAAATTCAATTAAATTATTTTTTATATATATTAAAATTTTATTTTTTAATAAGGGTAAACTATATATTTAGTACCTCACCTATTTTCGTATTTTTATTGAACCCTCATTATTTAAATATTATTTCAATTTGACCATATTCTTTATAAAAAATAATTTAACCCTTAACCCTCAACCTAAAACCCTAAACTAATAAACCTTAAACTCTTAAACTTATACCCTAAACCATATACCATTAAAAATAATTTTACCATCATCGATTCAATTCAATGAATTGTTGAATTCTCCTAAAAAATTCAATAATCAACATTTTGAAGAAAAAAAAGTGATGATCAAAGTCGGTACAAGTTCTTCATTATGTAATATCACAAAGATTAAAAAAACATGGACTTAAGCTCTTTAAATATGATCTTTGTTAAGGCAATCAAATCCTTCTACTCTAACAGTTGCAGGTTTATAGCCAAACTTCATCCTAGTACATGGAGACGATGGAGATAAAATTTGCAGGGCTGTAAGACTTCAATCACCAAAGTGAGCATCGTGCACAAGTGGATTCGAAACCCTGCTTGGAGGCGAACCACAAAAAAATGGGGGTGATGATGCTACTTGATCTGCAGATTGTCCTATCCCAAAATCTTGCTGCAAAAGACACATGAACATGTTTTCTTATTTTAGCATATTGAAGTGTGAGTATCAAACACAGACTTGTGTAAAACTCGACTTTTCACGAAAAGATTTCATGTATCACAGTCAGCTTTGTGTGAAACAAAGCTAATTCAACTTATCATATCCTTAAATTCGTATTCAGATGCAAGTAAATCACAGGTATCAAATACAAACATGCGAATTAAAATCGGATACTTGGAGCTCGGATTCAAACTATACCTTCTTCATGATGATATCTAAAAGCTCAGCACCAGCACTTATATCACTTAATTGAACCACCTGTATCACCGACGTTTACAGTGAGTCATATTTAAAGAGCTCAAGTCCATGTTTTTTTTTTAATCTTTGTGATATCACATAATGAAGAACTTGTACCGACTTTGATCATCACTTTTTTTTCAAATTGTTGATTTTTGAATTTTTTAGGAGAATTCAACAATTTATTGAATTGAATTGAATCGATGATGGTAAAATTATTTTTAATGGTATATGGTTTAGGGTATATGTTTAAGAGTTTAAGGTTTAATAGTTTAGGGTTTTAGGTTGAGGGTTAAGGGTTAAATTATTTTTATAAAGAATAGGGTCAAATTGAAATAATATTTAAATAATGAGGGTTCAATAGAAATACGGAAATAGGTGAGGTACTAAATATATAGTTTACCCTTATTAAAAAATAAAATTTTAATATATATATATATAATAATTTAATTGAATTTTTTAAAATAATTATTAATTGTATGATGGGTCTTTAGAATTTTAAATTTTTAATAATTAATTTAATGATGTTCATTTGTGTTCGTCGCACGTGGTATACTCATCCATATATACGCTTGTAAGTTGCAAGGAAGTGCTTCTTTCATATAATCCACACGTAAGATTTCATTTAGACTTTGAAACATTTAATTCAATAATCTAAGGAAACTCAAACATCACACGTAAACATGCAATAGTATTTTCTTAATATTGATATTCATGAAACCGATGTTTTCCCACAATTTACATTTGAAAATGACCTCAGATTTGTCTGACACATGGTTTTATTATATAAAATATTAATTAACATTCTTTTTATTCAAATTGCAGCTATTAATAATTTTTTCTCTCTTTTCACAACTATTTTTTAATATTTTAATATATCGGTGGTTTTCCAAGTCAATCTGCATGAAAGTGATATTACTATAGTAAGTTCTATTTCGTTTTTAAAATAAGCCTTAACTATAAAATAGGTATCTAAACTTTATCATTCTTTTGCAATAAATGTTTAAAGTATTTTTTAATTGAAATAAGTGTTTAACATTTTATTTTTGTCTGTTTTAAAGTTAATCTGTTAAAATAAATTTCATCACTCAATTATAGCTTGGCACGTGGTATTTTTTTATTTTCAAAAACAAACTAAAGATAAAATAAATTAAAAAATATTCCAATTTTTTCAAAAATTATAAAATAGTCCTAAATTCCTAAACCCCACATCCTAATTTGACGCCGTTATCCATGTCTATAGTCTCGCCGAACCCCACCATCACCGTCACCGGAGTCCCATGTCCATTACCCCAAATCCAAATCGAACGACGAACAAAAAGACTCCAACTGTTCGGTATCCGATTAACATGTTTCTCGCCGGTTATCGGCGATGGGTGGTTGGAGAAAATGAGAGGGGGACTTCGGCGACGGCTGTGGTGGGGTCCGACGAGGCTATCGACGGTGACAATTGCGCTAATTTTGAAATTTAGGGTTTTGGGTTTTAGAGATTTGAGACTGTTTTGAAGATTTTGAAAAGTTTTACCTTTAAAAATATTTTCATTTTTTTGAATAAAATAAAATAAAAAACACGTGTCAAATTTTGATTGGGTGATGATTTTTTTACGGCGTTACCTTAAAACAACAACGGATTGAAACTTTTTGCAGCTATTTGAGACAAAAAAGAAATATTATGCACCTATTTCAGCCAGAAAATATTTTAGGCACCTATTTTAGCCAGAAAATATTTAGGCACTTATTGCAAAAAAAGAGATATAGTTTGAGCATTTATTTTATAGTTAAGCCTTAAAATAATTCTAATCTAATAAAAAAGTTAAATATTATATCATAATTTAAAAAATTTATTTTACACACAAACTATGTAAAATTTTGATTAAACAATTTTATTTATTTCAATGTCATTTGTTCTTTTTAAGGTTTATTAGCATGGACAGAGCTAAGAATCAAGATTAGATATAATATTTAACTTTGGTTTTAAATTGATAATAACAACTTGGAGGGAAAGAAGTTTAATCGAATTGAAAATTTGGGTTTAAATTGATAAAAATATATATATAACTATTGTAGTTTTTAGTAAAAAAATTGCAAGTTACAGTCCCTCAACGGACCACGTAGATCTGTCATCGTTTATTACGCTTAGGGTGTATAGTTTAGGACTAAAAGATATAATTTAAAATTTATGATTTATGATTGTAATAAATAAAATTATATAGTCCAAATTTTACACATGTATACTAAATAATTTCTCACAATGATAATTATTTCATGCACAAACAGTAAAAAAAATAATTCTATAAGCATGATTGTATGATTATCATGTGCCCTTTAAAAATATCAAAAACCAAAACAAAAATAAGGACACATGAAAATCATGCAACCCCGCTTGTAAAATAATTTTTTTTCCAATGCAATACATGAAATAATAATCTTTTATTTAATTATTAATTAAAGACAAAGGAGAGTTAATTAAGAATTGTCGAATCGATAAACTCCAAACAAATTAGTATTTACATAAATGATAGTTGATTAGCATTTATAATTTAGGGCTAGGAATTAGGGTTTAAGAATTTATAAATTATAATTTATGATTGAAAGTGTAACCCCCTCGTCCCGGTCTGGCCGGATGACCGGTCCGAGTGGGCCACACGGGGAAAACCGAAGCGAAACCCGTTAAGGTTCCCCCTCGGTTAGCAACCCTATTTTTTTTCTTTCATTTTAATCTTGTCTAGAGGATTGTTAAGTCCTAAGTGATCACGACAGCGGAAACAATCAAAGGAAATCACATT
Source organism: Hibiscus tridactylites (assembly GCA_958450335.1). Taxonomy (NCBI): domain Eukaryota; kingdom Viridiplantae; phylum Streptophyta; class Magnoliopsida; order Malvales; family Malvaceae; genus Hibiscus; species Hibiscus tridactylites. The sequence continues at coordinate 2,692,506 of OY288292.1, forward strand.
CGAATCACGGTCATGCATAAACAATCCATTTTAAGCTTACAGGGCAGGCCGTATCGATATACCAATCAAGGGTATCGATACGCCTTGACTTGGTCAACCCAAACAGTCAACTCGAAGAAGACTGTATCGATACAGCCCTTGAGCGTATCGATATGCCCTCTTCAGTCAACATCTCGTGGTCAACGAGATAAACCCGTACCAATACGCCCAACACCGTATCGATACACCAAAAACTCCCCAATTTCTCAAAATTCCAGTGACCAAAAACCGTATCGATACTCCCCCGAGTATCGATACGCCCAGCCAAATTTGAGCCCTGGAGGCAATAACGTATCGATACGGCCCTCAGGCGTACCGATACGCCCTGCACTGCAACACTCCCAAACTCAGTAAAAACGAACAAGACTCGAACCTAAAAGCATTTTAGGACTTCCCTAAACCCCAACAAACATTCATACAACATTATCATATCAATATTTAACCATACAAGCACTCAACAAGTACATACATTAAGAAAATCATGCAATTGATCAAAGATGACATTTAAGCATTCAAAGTCTCATACTTCAATGTTCAAACACAAAGGCAACCTCAAAAGGCCCATAGCCAACATTCATGGTAAGCAATTTAGGCATGGATCACAATTCAAACATGGCATCACAAGCCATACAAAAGCAACATAACATGGAGTCTAAGCAAGCTCCTAAACAACCAACAATCATCCATCAAAATAACACATGTCCCATTGCTTAAACTATTACATACTCAACATTTAAAAGTTCATACTTGATGTACTCAAGCCAACAACAACACTTGGAGGCCCTCCACTTGCTCTAGCAACCCACGAACTAAGGATCTGCAATGTTGAACAAAGAGAGCGTAAGCAATGATGCTTAGTGAGGGTAAGCTCTTAAAACAAACCTCAACATTGCAGGGTCCGAGCGCGATGTAAGCCAAGGCAAAACACATATTTACCAAGGATCCACAAGAGCCACAAGACAAAGATGCATGAGCAATATTCAATTAAATGCCATGATCAACAAGCTCTATTCCACAACACATGTAATCACATTTAAACATCCCAATAAGGATCATATATCACAACACATTGATACACATATCAATCAACATTGGCACCTAGCTATGACTCGAATACGCGGATAGACACGTTGGAACTCACATCCAGCAACCACATTACCTCACGGTGGGATTACACTCATCACCGGTCTCGCGGAGGGGATTCCACTCATCCTCACGCCCCGTCGATGGGATTCCACTCATCATCGACTATATAAAAATATAATTTCCGGGCGAACCCATACTCCTCCTTGGTGACTCAACGCCACCAAGGCCACGTGAGACTTTTGACTCATGTGTACACACTAACATCCTAATGATCGATCATTTGTACTCAAGCATACTAGTGCCAACATTTTACTCATCCCACATTACTCATTTCAATCAATTCCGTGCTTAGCACGTACTCACCATGAACACAATCATGTACCATTACTATGCATGCCTTAAGCATTACACATCATGCCTCATCTCACATGTATAATACAATATACATAAGCATTCATATCACAAGACATATGAGGCATATACTTTCATACATTTAAGTTCATCCAAAGGCTCTAGATCAAGTTTAGGATTAGGCTACCACCCTAATCCCAACTCTAGGTGGGTCTACCAAGCCCGACCTAGTCCACATACTCGAACCGATCATTTTAAAACCATGTAAAACAATTAACCACTCACCTAAGCTTCCAAGCTCCAAGCCAAGCAAGCAAGCACCACTTACAAACCCGGATTTCTTCCCGAAGCTTCTCCAACACCAATTTCCGCTTCTTTCAAAATGGAGTTGAAATGGATGAGAGATTAGATGGAATAGTGATAGAGGAGGATGAGCTCTTCTAACCCGTTGGTGAAGAAGAGGATGAATATTAAAATGGGTGTTTTATTGTGTAAAGGGGATTTAAATTAGGAAATGGGTAAATTACCAAAAGGCCATTAATGAATGGCTATTCCCTTGTTCTTTAAATAGCTCTTCAACTTGTAATTAAATCAATTTGGTCCCATTTCAAATATTTATTTTGAAACCCAAAATTTTAAAGGATCATTTTAATTATAATCTCGAGCCCAAATAATATTAAAATATTATTTTCACCTAACCCCTAAACCCGAGTGTTACAACTCTCCCCCACTTAAGGAATTTCGTCCCCGAAATTACCTGGTGGAAACAAATAAGGAAACTGCTCAACTATATCCGCTTTCCTCTCCCACGTGGCCTATTCCACACCTCTATGTCTCCACAATACCTTAACCAACTCTATGGTCTTACCACGCAACACTTTGCTATCAGAAGCAAGTATCTCGATAGGCTCTTCATTATAGGACAAATCCGGATTTCACTCTATCTCCTCAACGGGCATAACATGAGAAGGATCTGATCTATATCTCCTAAGCATGGACACATGAAAGACATCATGGATCTTCTCTAACTCAGAAGGTAACCTCAAACGATAAGCTAAAGGCCCAATCCTTTCAACTATCTCATACGGACCAATGAACCTCGGACTCAACTTGCCCTTTCGGCCAAATCTCATTACCTTCTTCCACGGAGATACTTTCAGAAACACTTTCTCACCCACGGAGTACTCAATCTCTTTCCTCTTAAAGTCTGCATATGACTTCTGACAATTGGAAGCTGCTTTCAAACGGTCACAAATCAACTTCACTTTGTCGGTAGTCCCCTTAAGCAAATCCGGCATAGGTAACAATCTTTGAACTGTTTCAGCCCAACAAATCGGAGTCCTACATCGTCTACCATACAAAGCCTCATAAGGAGCCATCTGAATAATAGACTGATAACTGTTGTTGTAAGCAAACTCAACTAACGGTAAGTGCTTCTCCCAAGAACCTTGGAAGTCAATCACACAACAACGAAGCATATCCTCTAGAATCTGTATCACTCGCTCTGACTGCTCATCGGACTGCGGATGATAAGACGTGCTGAAATGCAAACGGCTACCTAGAGCACTATGCAAGCAACCCCAGAATCTCGAAGTAAACCTAGGATCTCTATCTGAAATAATAGACTTCGGAACTCCATGAAGTCTCACAATCTCACGGATGTACAAGTTTGCCAACTTGTCTAAGGAATCCGTAGTGTTCACTGCTAAGAAGTGAGCACACTTAGTGAACCTATCAACAATCACCCAAATAGAGTTCTTCTTCGAAGGAGACAAAGGCAACCCCGACACAAAATCCATGGTGATTCTCTCCCATTTCCATTCCGGAATCTTCAAAGGCTGTAACAAACCTGAAGGAACCCGATGTTCTACTTTCACTCTCTGACAAACCATACATCGGCTCACATACTCGGCTACATCTTTCTTCAAACCAACCCAGAAGTAATCATTCTTCAAGTCACGATACATCTTGGTACTACCCGGATGTGCTTCACTCAGAATCTGACGTCTCAACTCAACATCTTCTGGTACAACAATTCTATCTCTAAAGCATAACAAGTTCTCACCACTGAAACTATACTCGGTCGGTCTTCCTTCGGCTATATCTTGAACATGAGAAACTAAAGTCACATCTTGCAACTGCTTCTCTCTAATCAACTGAATTAAAGAAGGCTTCACTTGCAACTCGGTGATCAACCCACAATCATTAGACACACTCAATCTAGCAAACATAGCTCTCAACTCAACGGCTACCTTTCTACTCAAAGCATCGGCTACTACATTTGCTTTACCCGGATGGTACTCAATGGTCAAATCATAATCTTTTAGCAACTCTATCCATCTTCTTTGTCTCAAGTTCAACTCTTTCTGTGTCATCAGGTACTTCAAGCTTTTGTGATCGGTGTAAACTATACACTTCTCACCATACAAATAATGACGCCAAATCTTCAATGCAAAAACAACTGCGGCTAGCTCTATATCATGAGTAGGATAGTTCTTCTCATGAATCTTCAATTGTCTAGAAGCATAAGCAACAACTCTTCTTTCTTGCATCAAAACACACCCTAAACCTACGTAGGAAGCATCACTGTAAATCACAAACTCTTTACCTGAAACAGGTTGCACTAACACTAGAGCATTTGTCAAAGCTTCTTTCAATTTCTCAAAGGCCTTATGTCTTGCATCTGACCATTCGAACTTAACTCCCTTTTGCAACAATTTAGTCAAAGGAACAACTACTCTAGAGAAACCATCAACAAATCTCATATAGTAACCGGCTAATCCTAGGAAACTCCTAATCTCAGTCACGGACTTAGGTTGTTTCCACTCAACAACAGCCTCAATCTTCGATGGATCAACACGGATACCTTCGGCTGAAACAACATAGCCAAGAAATACAACCTCTCGAATTCAGAACTCACATTTACTAAGCTTCGCATACAACTGATTGCTCAACAATCTCTGTAAAACAAATCTCAAGTGCTCATCATGCTCTTCTTCTGTCTTCGAGTACACAAGTATGTCATCAATGAAAACAACTACAAATCGGTCTAGATAGTCTCTAAAAATTATGTTCATCATGTCCATGAATGCTGCAGGTGCATTTGTGAGCCCAAATGGCATCACAAGAAACTCATAGTGACCATATCTAGTCCTAAAAGTTGTCTTCGGAACATCACACTCCTTTACTTTCAACTGGTAGTACCCGGATCTCAAATTTATCTTCGAGAACACTGAAGCACCTCTCAACTGATCAAACAAATCATCTATACGAGGCAACATATACTTGTTCTTCACAGTCAACTGATTCAACTGTGTATAGTCAATACACATGCGCATACTACCATCTTTCTTTTTCACAAACAACACGGGAGCACCCCAAGGAGAACTACTAGGCCTAATGAAACTACGGTCTAATAATTCTTGAAACTGACTTTTCAATTCTTTCAACTCTTTCGGAGCCATACGATACGGAGCTATCAAAACTGGATTAGACCCTGAAACAGTCTCAATCACAAACTCAACATCCCTGTCAGGAGGTAAACCCAGCAACTCTTCAGGAAACACATCCGGAAAGTCACAAACTGTTCTGATATCTTTTGGTCTAACTTCACTCATATTCGGATTCATAACATAAGCTAAGTAGGCCCCACATCCGGAGTCCATCAACTTATGAGCCTCTAAAGCTGACACCACATTAGACAAGAACTTAATGTTCTCGCTTACTACTACTACCTCGTAGTCATCAGAAAGCTTCAAAGAAAATCTCTTCGTCTCAAAATCCACACTAGCTCGGTGCTCAACTAACCAATCCATACCCAAAATAATGTCAAAGCCATAGAAAGGAAGTTCCATCATATCAACTGAGAACACATGACCCTGAATCTTTAGTGGACATCTCTTATACATACGTCTAACCACAACTGTCTCACCGAAAGAACTAGTAACATGCATACCTACATCTAAGATCTCAACAGGGATATCTAACTTCTGTGCATGCTCACTCAAAATGTAGGAATGCGTAGAACCCCGAATCAACCAAAGAAAGCAAAGACATAGATTGTAACTCGAAATTACCTACTATCACATCAGTGTTATTCCCGGCCTCTCTTTGAGCATAAATTCTTACTGGTCCTCCCGCCTCTGGCTGCACTGCCACAACGTGAGCAAGGTTCCTCTGAGCATCTACCCTAGGTGCATCAGCCCTAGGCTGGAAGTAGCCACGACCGCGCCCACGACCTCTCTGAAAATCATTCGCTCTCGCGGGAGCCTGAGCAATGTTCGGTGCATGTGCCGCCTAATGCGGACAATCCCTCCTAAAGTGGTCCCTCGAACTACAGTTCCAACAAGCATGGAAGTTACCCCAACACTCACCAGCGTGATGTCTCCCACAAAGGGTACACTCGGGCAAACGCCCTCCTCCTCTATGGCCCTGATGGCCCCACCCATGATGGCCACTCCCACGTCTATAGTCGAACTGATGTCCGCCACCTCTATTCCTCTTGGCATCTCTACCATCAAAGTGGTTCTGCCTCTTACTAGAACTAGAACCACCAGATCGTTTGGCCGAACCCAAACTGTGCTCCAAATCCTTGGCCCTCGCGACCAATACATCAAAGTCTGCGTAGTCAGAAGCTAGCGTGTACCTCTTAATCTCCTCACTCAACTCATAGCGGAAACGGTTACAGCGTTCCACTTCAGTAGGAACCAACTCTGGAGCATACTGACTCAAGCGAACAAAACGGATCACAGAGTCAGTCACAGAAGCCTCTCCCTGAGTAAGGGCCATAAACTCTCGCTTCTTCTCATCTAAGTACCTCGGTCCCAAGTACCTCTTTCGGAAAGCGATCTCAAAGAAATCTCAATCAATCTCTGCCTCTGGAACCCTGGTAGCAATGGTGACCCACCAGGTGTAGGCATCACCCTAAAGCAACGAGATCACACAACCCAATCTACGTGCGCCCGTACAACCCATATGAGCCAAGATACGAACTGTCTTCTCCAACCATAACTCCGACCTCTCTGGAGTAGATCCCCTAAACTCCTCGGGCCCCAAGCTACGGAGCCTCTCCAAAGGTAGACTGACATCGTCACACCTAAGCTGAGCTGCAGCCTGAGCTCCCGCAATTGCGGCCTGAAATGCTCGCACTATAGCTTGCACTAGCGGAGTCATATCAATTCCAGCTGGAACTTGGCCACCTTGAGGTCCCTCTCCTCCGGCTCCATCCTCGCCCCCAACTCCAGGCGGAGGAGGTGGTGGTGGTGGAGGTGGTGGAGGAGCGCCAACTCACACGGCCATCGGCCCTTCTATGTGAGCCTCTACACCAACTGCCGGCTCAACAGGAGCCGCAACACGTGGTTCCCGACGAACCACTCTCGGCCTACCTCTCGGTCTAGACATCGCTCTCACAGATATTAACTACAACCACAACAACAAAACATACAAAGCTGGGTTAGCAAGGCAAGGCTTCCAAGTGTTCAAGTATGTTCCCTCACTTAAAAAAATTCTTTTTCCAATGTAATAGTAGCAATGAGACTCTTACACACATGCTTTGAAACAAAAACAGTCAACATACTTGTAACACAAGCAATCATACTTACAAAGCAAGCAAACACCGTGCATATCAATACGAAATTTGAACTTACCTCACTTACCTTGTAACCCCCTTAGCCCGGCCTAGACGGTTGACCTGAACTACGAAGATTACACGGGGAAAACCAAAGTCAACCCGAAAGTCAACCTTGATTAACGACCCTTTTTTCTTTTTAATCTTGTCTAAATGCATATTAATCCTAAGCGTACTCTTGGGATGAGCATACTCAAAAATCACAGCAATTGGAACACAAACAGGGACTCAATTGCACAACATACGAATTTAGGGACCAAATTGTAAATTCTGGAAATTATAAGGACTTAACTAGATTTCGAGTTACCATTATGAAATTAATCATGTTTCATGCTTCTCTGCCAAATTTCAACTCAAACGGGCATCTCAAACTCATTCAATTGCATTAACAAACATCGGGACTAAAACGCAAGGATTTCAAAACATATAACCATCAGATTCAGTGCCCAACGGTCGAGTGTTCCGAAACGGGGAAGGACCGTTCCGAAATGCGGGACCGTTCCGAAACTCATTGCGGAACAGGGCTTGACAGTGGCAAATCCGTTTCGGAACAGCTCTACCTGTTTCGAAACGCCATTGCCATTTCAGGCCACCTGTTCCGAAACAGTAGCACCCGTTCTGATACGGGTTGCCCAGAAATGCAGAATTTTGCTGGTTTAAGACACTTTCAACCCATCAACCACATCCATATGACCTCCATATCATACACACAAGACATTAAGCACTTAAGGGACATATAAGCATCATCAAACAACAATCATGACATCATTTGAGGTAAACTCCAAATCTATAGCATGCATCCCATCATGAAAGTCATGCAAACATCAAAACACCAAATTCAAATACCAAACGGCCATTTACATGTCCAACATCAAAATAGGTATTAACCAAACTTAGGGAGTCCAAAACATCTCCCAAAAACAACACCTAGGTTCCCATTGCCAAATGCCAAAAGCTAAAAGTGTTGTGAAAATAGTCACCATACATGAGCTTAAGCTTTCACTTAGATTCTTGACCTCCTTGCTGCCCTTTTAGCACTTCAATGCTCTGCATTATTGGTTTAAGAAAGAGAGAGCGTAAGCACATAGCTTAGTGAGGAATGCTCAATTAAAACATCACAATAATGCATTTGTAAAAACACCTTTACAAGACCTTTAGTTTCAAAGCAACATTTATCATGCATTTATGCATACAAACCAAGCATTTCATGCTTCAAATCATCAACATGTCATATTGGCTTACAAGTGATAATCTATAACCATTTTACAACTCAAAAACACAATCGGATACGTGGATTACAAGCGTTGTCCCATACACTTCAGACACACTACCAATATCAAGGTGGAGTATACGGCACTCACAACCCCTCAACACCCGTGATGGAGTATACGGTACAATCACAACCCCTCCACATCACTCTTTGGTAGTTGTATAACATCACTAATGAGAATACGGGACACCCAACACAAGATCCACACATGGACTATTAACCACCATTGTGATCTTAATACAAGATCCACCCATGGACTTTTAACCACCATGGTGATCTTAACCATCTCGTTAGTGTACTTGGATGGAGTTTACGGTACAATCACAACCCCTCAACATCCAAGGCGACTTTATTCACGGTGCACCCAATCCTATAGCCGGCTAACTATATCCGATTCAAGTACTTTTAAATCAACACATCACTTGCCAATATACATCATTTACCATCATAAATCCACTGTTTTAAAGCATTTAACAAAGCCATTAAATAATCATGCATCACAATGCATCAAACCACATTTATCAATGTTTAAATCAAGGATCTCTTACCTTGAGAATCCTTCAACACATGGCTTACAAAACCAGCATTAAACATGCTAAAATATGCTTTCAAAACAGAATTTAAACATGCAAATAAAACACATTGCATTCAACCATCTCATGGTTCATCAAAAAGAGAGTTTCTCCGAAAACTTACTCTTGAGCTTAGCTAAGTTGTTTAGACTTAAACTAAGCTCCCATAACCTTCAAACATTAGTTTCAAAGCTGAAAACCAAACTTCACTCACCGATTCCGTTTCGCAAGCTTGCCGAAACACCAATCAAGCTTCCGGATCAACACCACAAGAATCCAAAGATGTCTCCCCTGTTTTAAACACATCAAAGCAGAGGATTAATGCATCATCATGCATTAATATCTTCAACCAAGACACCTAAACTCGATGCTCTCATCAACATTCACGTTTCGGCTACCAAACACAACCGAAATCATATCCAAACACCTCAACAACATCACCCAGCCAAGATCCATCAATTCCTCACATTCTTAAACATCAATTAACATTCAAAAAGAACCTATTCACGTCTATATACATCCAGCTATAGCAGAACATCAAAATCACCCCAAAAACCACCATTAACTCAAGCAAAACTTAGGAAAATCAACCTATTCGGGATTGCATTGATTAAACCTCAATTACATATCATTTATACATCCAATTTACAACAAAAAGACATCTCAAAACAGAGCCCAACCATTTAATACGAATTTAATCAAAATTGAATCCAAATCTTGCATTTAAAGCCAAAATCAAGATCATAACATCAAAACCTTTAATAAAACTCAAATCAAGGATTGAGAACTTGGGAATTCAGTAAATAACTGAGTATTTAGAGGAGAAGGACGTTCATACCTCTAAATGTGAGTTTCTCCTTGTTTAGAGCCAAAATTCTTAAAAAATCAATAAGCAAATGATGGTGATTTGGTGTAGGAATGATTAGAAATCAATTAGAGATTGTAATCTCAACTTTAGATGTGAAAATCAGAGGAAAAGTGGCTGGAGAAATGTGTTTGGCTGAGAGAAAAATAAATGGGAAAATTTTGAGAAAAGTTAGTTATGAAATCAAAAATATCTATTTCCCTCTTTTTCCTTTTATTAAATATCATTAATTAAATCCTTAATATTAAGAAAAATCTAGAGAAAACTCTTCTTGGGTAAATTAGCTCCTTAAAGATTCAAAGTTTCAATCTTTTTAAAACAGTCACCAACTTTTCAAAAATTACATTTTAGTCACTAACTTGAAATGTCATATTTCCGAACCTCATTTTGTAAAATTGATTTCACCACTCTCTTATATATAATAAAAGAGGATTTCTAGATATTTTCCATATTTTTAATGCATCCCGAATTAGGCTTTTCCTAAAAACCACCTTTTATATTCGAACTGAAAATCCAACCGGTCCAATTCAAACCCAAAACTTCTAAGCCCAAAATTGGGGTGTTACATACCTGCCCAAGGTCTCGGTAACCTTAGGCTCTGATACCAACAAGTGTAACCCCCTCGTCCCGGTCTGGCCGGATGACCGGTCCGAGTGGGCCACACGGGGAAAACCGAAGCGAAACCCATTAAGGTTCCCCCTCGGTTAGCAACCCTATTTTTTTCTTTCATTTTAATCTTTTCTAGAGGATTGTTAAGTCCTAAGTGATCACGACAGCGGAAATAATCGAAGGAAATCACATTCGAATCACGACCATGCATAAAAAGTCCATTTTAAGCTTACAAGGCAGGTCGTATCGATACACCAATCAAGGGTATCGATACGCCTTGACTTGGTCAACCCAAAAAGTCAACTCGAAGAAGACCGTATCGATACAACCCTTGAGCGTATCTATACGCCCTCTTAAGTCAACATTTCGTGGTCAACGAGATAACCCGTACCGATATGTCCCAACACCGTATCGATACACCAAAAACTCCCCAATTTCTCAAAATTCCAGTGACCAAAAACCGTATCGATACTCCCACGAGTATCGATACGGCAAGCAAAATTTGAGCCCTAGAGGCAATAACGTATCGATACGGCCTTCAGGCGTACCGATACGCCCTGCACTGCAACACTCTCAAACTCAGCAAAAACGAACAAGACTCGAACCTAAAAGCATTTTAGGACTTCCATAAACCCCAACAAACATTCATACAACATTATCATATCAATATTTAACCATACAAGCACTCAACAAGTACATACATTAAGAAAATCATGCAATTGATCAAAGATGACATTTAAGCATTCAAAGTCTCATACTTCAATGTTCAAACACAAAGGCAACCTCAAAAGGCACATAGCCAACATTCATGGTAAGCAATTTAGGCGTGGATTACAATTCAATCATGGCATCACAAGCCATACAAAAGCAACATAACATGGAGTCTAAGCAAGCTCCTAAACAACCAACAATCATCCATCAAAATAGCACATGTCCCATTGTTTAAACTATTACATACTCAACATTTAAAAGTTCATACTTGATGTACTCAAGCCAACAACCACACTTGGAGGCCCTCCACTTGCTCTAGCAACCCACGAACTAAGGATCTGCAATGTTGAACAAAGAGAGCATAAGAAATGATGCTTAGTGAGGGTAAGCTCTTAAAACAAACCTCAACATTGCAGGGTCCGAGCACGATCTAAGCCAAGGCAAAACACATATTTACCAAGGATCCACAAGAGCCACAAGACAAAGATGCATGAGCAATATTCAATTAAATGCAATGATCAACAAGCTCTATTCCACAACACATGTAATCACATTTAAACATCCCAATAAGGATCATATATCACAACACATTGATACACATATCAATCAACACTGGCACCTAGCTATGACCCGAATACGCGGATAGACACGTTGGAACTCACATCCAACAACCACATTACCCCACGGTGGGATTACACTCATCATCGGTCTCGCGGAGGGGATTCCACTCATCCTCAAGCCCCGTCGATGGGATTCCACTCATCATCGACTATATAAAAATAAAATTTTCGGGCGAACCCGTACTCCTCCTTGGTGACTCAACGCCACCAAGGCCACACGCGACTTTTGACTCATGTGTACACACTAACATCCTAATGATCGGTCATTTGTACTCAAGCATACTAGTGCCAACATTTTACTCATCCCACATTACTCATTTCAATCAATCCCGTGCTTAGCACGTACTCACCATGAACACAATCATCATCTAAAGGCTCTAGATCAAGTTTAGGATTAGGCTATCACCCTAATCCTAACTCTAGGTGAGTCTACCAAGCCCAACCTAGTCCACATACTCGAACCGATCATTTTAAAACCATGTAAAACAATTAACCACTCACCTAAGCTTTCAAGCTCCAAGCCAAGCAAGCAAGCACTACTCACAAACCCGGATTTCTTCCCGAAGCTTCTCCAACACCAATTTCCGCTTCTTTCAAAATGGAGTTGAAATGGATGAGAGATGAGATGGAATAGTGATAAAGGAGGATGAGCTCTTCTAACCCGTTGGTGAAGAAGAGGATCAATAGTAAAATGTGTGTTTTATTGTGTAAAGGGGATTTAAATTAGGAAATGGGTAAATTACCAAAAGGCCATTAATGAATGGTTATTCCCTTGTTCTTTAAATAGCTCTTCAACTTGTAATTAAATCAATTTGATCCCATTTTAAATATTTATTTTGAAACCCTAAATTTTAAAGGATCATTTTAATTATAAACCTGAGCCCAAATAATATTAAAATATTATTTTCACCTAACCCTTAAACCCGGGTGTTACAGAAATAAATAAATAAATTGTGTAGTCTAAATTTTATATAACACGTGTGTCAAATATTTCTTATAATAATAATAATAATAATAATAATAATAATAATAATAATAATAATAATCTCTCACAGTGGAAATTTTGATTTTCATTTTCAAAAAATTTGAGCCAATGACATTTGTGGTAGATGTCTATTCATGTGATTTTGCCATTGTAGAAAGAATTTGATATTTTATCCAACTTTATTTATGTTTTATCTAACACATACATGCAGTTCTCGTATATTATTGTACTATGACTTGCTTTATAGGTAAGATAGTTGTGCTTTTTATTATTTCTCAATTTATATAAATACTAATTTTGGTTGAAGTTTTTTATTTCACAAGCGGTCATAATGTATTATTATTTTTAGAAAAATACAGTTGGACCAAGTTCACTTATAGAGATTAAAATAATTTATTATAGACCAAGCACATTTGATCGATTGACCAATTTGCTCATCTTTGTTCCTCATATTTCTTTAAGTCATGGATTCTAGACCCACTAGAAACACTCCACTTCCTTCTTCTAAAGTCCCCTTTTTTGATAACAAATGAAAGAAACAGTCTAGCACTACGCTGGTGTTGGGCAATCCGAAAGCAGCAGTTGCTGCAGCCCTGTCTAAAGTCCCCTTTAGTTCCCCTCTAAGTAGGATTAAGATTAAATTTAGAATTTATCAAAAAAAATACCATCAATATATTAAAATAGTATATATATAATATTTGTGTATTTAATACAATCAATGATAATAATAATAATAGTTTTTAATTAATGATTTTTTGAAAAGAATGATTTTCATCTTAGGAAACATAAGTTCAAATCATTTTGTCTGTAAGGTGTGTGTATTTAAAAATATATATAAACAAATCCTACGTTGTAATCACCCTAAGACTATTCAAAAAATTAAATAAATAAATATAAATAATAAACATTAGAACTTCATATAAAAAAGAGCAGTTTCAATCCACTTACATTATATAAAACTTTTAAGTTTTAGAATTTTTTGTGTGACCTACATAAAAATAGTCCTAAGTTGATAGGTACAAGAGTACATGAATGATGGCTCTTGTAAAATCAACATACCCACAAAGAGAAGGTGGGATCGAGCAGGAAGATATTTAGTATTAAAATGCCATCAAACATGAACAAAATTCAAAGAAAACCCCCCAAAATAATGTTTATTTCTCCACTCTTGTAAAAAAATGGCCTTAATTTCCCAATTACTTGTCCAAATTTTCAGACAAACTAATTATTATCTTCCTAACCTAAACTCCTAATTTGAACCCTATAACAAGTTTTATTAAAAGCATATTTAATGAAATAATTAAAAAGGCTTAAAAATTCAAATTAACTCAACTTCCTTTGGTCAAATTCTTATCATAGTCCGTGTGCTATGGTCAAATTCTTGTACTTTTAAAATTTTAGAATTTCGAGCATGAGCCAACAATATCAACTCAACAATCAGATTCTGATATTAGTTTTTTTTGTCCTCTCGGTTCCCTAAGGCTTTGCCATGACTAATCTAGATTGACCCATGCCGCACACATGACTTTTGTGGGTGAGTCTCTCAACATGAATTTTCTGCATACACAAGGCCTCGAACTCGAAACATGCTTAAGCAATACCAAGTTTCTTACCACTTAGACCAACTCTCGTTGGTTATACATTTACCTTATGTTCTCTAATTGATCATTTTAAGTCCTTTTAACCTAGTCGCATTCTTCATGTATCACTTTGTATCGTGAATGTAATTTCAAAATTCGAAAACGTACAAAGACTAAAGCTGATCAAATTAGAATGTGAACTAAATCCTCAACTTATACTGATGTAGGGACTAATGATATAATTCGACCATTTTCTTTCCTTCTTCCCTATAAACTTTGCACTGTAAAAAACGACCTTTCAAGTTTCAACCAAACCAAGATTTTCTTCTTCTTATTTCTCTAAACCTCTCATACAATAACGGTCTACAGAATTCCAAGGTTTTAAGCAACCGGAGATTAGCTCCAAGTAAGAAATTAACTCCTCAGTAGCTGACATGTTCTTTTCTTGAATTCTCATCAGGTTAAATCTCACTTAATTAGGTTAGATTTCAATTCATTCCGATTCAAAATCCTTGATTTAATCATGTTTTTTGGGTTTGGGTTTCATTTTTTATAGGTGAAAAGTCTACTTTGAATAAAAAATTTCAAAGTTCAAATCAGAGTTCCCATGGACTTGTACCACTCTGTTTGTTTGCTTCAACGTGAAAAAAAGAAAACAACAGATTGATTGTTTATATTTGATGAAAACCCATTTTTAATGTGATGATTATGAGTTGTTTTAATGCATTTCTCTTTCGAAAGATGTTCAATTTTTGTGGATTTTTCTGGGTCTTCATCTCTGCTCTGTTTGAGTTCTTAAGCAAAGTTTTCTCCAGGTAAAACCCAGATTTTCACTTTGTGTTTTAAAACAATGAAAATTATGTTTTGTTTTTATGTATTCTTTTAATAATTTCAGGACTCAAAGATATAATGAGGTTTCTCAATCGAACAATCAAATTGAAGAGAAAACAAAGGAAGACGAAGACGAAGACGAAGAAGAAGAAGAAGAAGGTGAAGTGTTCGACGAAAAGACTGAGTCACCGACGTTTGTTTTCAAGTTCCAGTTTCAAACTCAGACTTTTGAAGAATTCAGCAACGAGTTCAGAGGTGATGAGAAGAATCATTGTGCTGTTGGCCTGGAATCTGATCCTTCGATTATCACACCAACACCAAACAAGTATGAGTTCAATCCAGGGAACGATTTCAGTTACATAATGGAGAATCCAAAGGATTCCAGCTTCCGTGTCAAGGAATTATATGCCGATTCGAGCAATGGGTTGTTTCCAGAACAAGATTTCCGGGACCAAAACATGAAACATGAAGCTGTTGTTGTTGAAGAAACAATGGAGAAACAAGAACAGGTTGAAGAAACTGTTGGTTTTGATGATGAAGGTGTTAACAATGGCAGTGGAGATGGATCTGCAAACGCTGAGGATTCGATTTTGAATGATTTAGAGACCCTGTGGGAACATCAACATCTGATAGAACAGCTAAAAATGGAGCTAAAAAAGGTTAGAGCAACCGGTTTGCCGACGATAATGGAAGAATCGGAGTCTCCGAAGATAATGGATGATCTGAAGCCATGGAAGATTGATGAGAAGTTCCAACATGTTGATAGAATGAGTGAGCTTCACAAGTTCTACAAGAGTTACAGAGAAAGAATGAGGAAATTTGATATCTTGAATTACCAGAAGATGTATGCAATAGGTCAGTTTTCCTTTTTCCTTTTCATTCAATTTTAGCATTATTTATTCAATGCTTATCTAGGGTTTTTCATGCTAGTTCTATAAGGCAAGAGTAATAATTTTACCATTTTATTAACTAAAAACTTTACAATTTTAGGACTAAAATAACATTTTTTTTCAAAATGAGGGACTAAAGGAAAATTTTACCTTTTATTAATTAAAAGTTTTACAATTTTAAGAACTAAAATACTTCTCTTTTAATTTTATAATTAACTTTTATATCTTTAGTTTGAGTACTATCACAGTATTTAATAATATTTGAGACAAGATGGGTTTATATATATATATATATATATATATATATATATATATATATATATATATATATATATATATATATATATATATATATATATATATATATTAAAAATTGGGTTTAGAGTAAAAAAATCTATTCGTTTTTACATTATTGTCATTTCTACTCTAGACTCGAGTGAGTATAGGAGATATGAGTATGGATGATCAAATTGTTGGAATTCGACGAGTTTTGGTCCGACCTGATTTTATAAAGTTATTTTTAATATAAAAAAGTGAGACTTGAGTCAAGTTGGTTATTGTGAAGAATAAAGTCGGGACAAATTTGGGTTTAAGGTAAAAATTTTTTAATATAGAATAATAGTATAAATTTATTTTTATATATAACTTTTAGTGCACTTGCTATAATGTCCCTCTTTATATTTTTCTCAATTATCTTCTTATTTTTTCTAATAAAAGTAATTTTTTATTTGTTTTGGGTTGAGCAGATTTTCATTTTAAAATTCAAGTAAAGACTTTCGATTTTTAAATTAGGTGCTGGTCAATAAAAAACTCGATTCAATCTGATCCATGACTATCTCTAAATATGAATATGTATGCACTGATGGAGGTAAATGGGGTTGGAGGCAATTGTAGTGACGGAATTATATAAGGATGGAGAGGGGCAATTGTTCCCTCCTCAATTCTTTTTTACACTTTTATCCTCCAAATTATTTTTTTAAATAGTTTTATTTATGAATTTTCTTTACTTTTAAAATTTTATATTTTGTCTTTCAACCTCAAATTCGGACTCTATCACTGTATGCATGTGTTAGATATATTTATATATATAAAAATAGGAAATAGGGTGAGATAGCATTTTTTGTTAGTTGGGAGATGTCTTTGGTGGTGTGGAGCCAAACTAGTATATTTGAGGCTAGCTTTCGCAATTTCATTTAAGAGCCGATTTTATTATAGCAAAGCTTTACCTAACTTCCAATTACTACCAAATTCACATTAATAAAATAAAATCAACACTGGTTTTAATGCTCCACGAAAAAGGCTTTTTAAAAGTTGGGTTTTTGGGTGCAAAGACACTTTAAAATTTAAATGCCACAAACAAGACAACTTGGAAAGTTATATCACATATAAAAAAAATAAACGAGAATTATTTGATATATACGTAGTATAAAATTTAGATGATATATATTATCTTGATTATCAGGGGCGGATCTTGACAATAGAGTTTGAGGAGTCTATTTAAAAAAATTTTTTTGAAGGGTTTAGTTTTTAATTTTTTAAAAAAATTATGCTTAACTAAATTTTTTGACATTTAATGAGAAATTTAATTTTTTTAAAAGGAGACTTGATTAAAAATATTCAAAATTTTGTAAACATAATAATAATGTTTAAATTTTGTTCAGACCAAATTAAAATTTTTAAATTTTCAAGGGGCTAAATATTATTATTTTTTAAAATTTTCTTGTTTATTTTATTGTCATTTGTTTTATTTAAGGTTTAGGAAGTAAGATGTTAGCTTTGAGATTCAAATAGTTATAGTTGGGAGTTTAGAATTTAAGGCTTAAGGACTTAGGATTAAAATATACAAGGTCATGCAGTCTAAATTTTAGATAATGTGTGTATCAAATAAATTTTAATAATAAAAGCAAATCTTATATTACTAATCGAGTAGACCTCTTCGAGGGTCGAGACAAGCTCGTCTCGGTCTGACTAAAATTATTGTTTATCAATTAATTTGTTTAGATTTAATTATAAAAATGGATCAATATTAATAAAAAAAACACGTTTCAAAAGGTTTAAACATCAAATTAACAAGAAAATTTATCTAATATAACACGCTAGTTTACACAATACCGTTTATTTTGTAGTTTGTGAGTTCTGTTTAGCGTTTATATTTTAAGATTTCAGTTTAGAATTTAGGGTCTAAACGTTATAATTTATAGTTTTAGAGTTTATGAGGTAGTATTTAATTTACACATTTGTATATCTAAATTTTACTTATTTATTCTTAAAAAAAACTAAAATTTTAAATTTTAACCATTAACAATAAATTTTACACCCTACACCCTATTTTAAATATCTAAACCTTAAAATTGGTATGAAAGTATTTTCCCATGATTTATGTGTATAGTGACCAATTACATATGTTTAACTTCTACTTTTAATCCTTGGTGTTTTCTTTCACAATTCACTTAGGCTTTCTCCAGTCAAAGGATCCACTTCAATCGATTTCACCCCACAAATCATCAACATCTCCACCGATTACATCTCTTCTGCACCAAAACCTGAGGCTCCAACGGCGAAAAAAGTCCGATTCCGACCCCACGGCCAAGTTCATCAATGAGCTCAACGGTGATCTTGAAATGGTTTATGTAGGACAACTTTGCCTTTCATGGGAAATACTTCATTGGCAATACGAGAAAGCCATTGAAATATGGGAAACGGATCCTTATGGCTTACGCAGATTCAACGAAGTCGCCTGTGAATTTCAACAGTTTCAAGTTCTGATGCAAAGATTCATCGAAAACGAACCCTTCGAAGGTCCCAGGGTGCAAAACTATGTAAAGAACCGATGCGTCCTACGTAATCTCCTTCAAGTTCCGGTTATTCGAGGTACGAACTCTCTCTGTGATCGTTATTTGAATTCCTGATTGAAATATGAGTGACATTTACAACCATAACTCAATGAGTGTTTAATTTCTTGATTAAGAAGCAAAACTTGAGGAGGCTTAATTTGTTGTTGCAGAGGATAGTATGAAGGATAAAAAAAGGAAAGGTAGAAGAAAAGGAAGGGATGACGACGACGACGATGATGCCATTACGAGTGACATGCTAGTCGAGATCATGGAAGAATCAATACGGATATTTTGGCGATTCATTCGAGCCGATAAAGATGCAAATGTTGTGATCAAGAATTCCAGGAAAGGGACTCAAGTAGAACCTTTAGAACCAGCAGATCTTGAACTTTTAGCAGAGGTTCAAACCAGCCTACAAAAGGTAATTAGTCTTTCTACTGCTTTGATCCAATCACATAAAAATGGCAATTTTGAGCTTTTTTTCTTCTTTGAACAGCTCCTACCTAGGTGAGGAAGAATGAAATTTTTATTCCTAATGAGTATTGAACCTATAAACTGAGAGAAAGAGAGGAGAAAGTGCCAACTGAAAGCTTTTGACCACGTACTCTAAGGATCGTTGACATTTTGAGCTTATTTTAGTTTGATTCATACACTTACCCTTAAAAGATGCATCTAACGAGTTTGGGATTCGAATTCCGTCACGAGTAACCCTACACATCATGTTTTTGTGTTGGAAATTGCAGAAGGATAGGAAGCTTAAAGACATTCTAAGGAGTGGGAACTGCATATTGAGAAAATTGAAGAAGAATCAAGAGGATAATTCAAATCAAGTTCTGTATTTCTTCTCTCAAGTGGATCTGAAATTAGTGGCAAGAGTTTTGAACATGTCAAAAGTGACAAAAGACCAACTCCTTTGGTGCCACAACAAATTGAGCAAGATTAGTTTTGTTCATAGGAAGATCAATGTAGAACCATCTTTTTTGCTCTTCCCATGTTAATACAATTCATGAAAGAATATATAGTCCATACTTCCTTCTATGATCCCTAAATTTCTAATCCATTCCTCTAAGTATTAATATCGTTTCAATCAAATTTTGTTATCATTCTAACCATTTCTAAATAGATGAAATTTTAAATAACGTGCTATTACTACTACTACTACGAACAATTTAGATCCAATGTGTTAGTAAAAAAGAATAATTTAATTGTACTGCACGTCCATAAACTATGACACACATTTAAACTGATCTCTAAACTTTTGAATATTTCAATTTCATCTTCCATCTATAATTCTCATTCTAAACCGATCACCCAAACTCTTGAATTTTCTCAACTATGACTCTCATTCTCAAGTTTATATTTAATGCATAAACAGATTACAAGATTGAAAAAAGATAAAATTAAAATGATATTGATTGTTTGTGGACTCAATTAAAATATAAGTATAATTTGGGGATGTCTCATGCCCTTTACTCAAAAACTTCAATTAGAATTTTAACCGTTGATCAAAGAAGGGCAAATTAGAACCGTACGATCTAGGGCTTCCATACAAAAGAATCCATATTTATATATCCTCTTCTCCAAGTCTCGGCCGCTTTGGCCTTACCGTCTGTCTCTAGCTTTTTCTCTCTGAAATCAGAGCTGAGAAAAACAAAACCCTAAACAAAATGGTTCAAAGGCTCACTTATCGTTCTCGCCATAGCTATGCCACCAAATCGAATCAACATCGTATTGTTAAGACCCCTGGTAAGTCTTGAATTTCCAAAAACGATCTTTTTTCTTCAAGTTTTGTATGAAAATAATGATGGGTCTTTCGTTTTTGGTTTAAAGGTGGGAAATTGGTTTATCAGACTACTAAGAAGAGAGCAAGTGGACCTAAGTGTCCTGTTACTGGAAAGCGAATTCAGGGTGTAAGTTCTTTTAGTTTTATGATGTTTTTGGTTTAAAGTTGGGATTTTTAGTTAGAAATTTGAATTTTTATTGTTAGGTTAATCATGTGAGTATGAAATGCAGATGCCCTTTTGTTTATTTGGTTGCAAAAAGGATGATTTTGTTATGTTCGTCTTCATGTTTGCTTTTGGGATTTTCTGTTTTGAATTAAACATGGATTAATGATACTGTTAAGCTTTGTTCTATTTTTATAATTTTATGTTCTAAGTTTTATAGATTCTACTTTTCTGTTTCCTTTTGAGCTTAGTGTTGATGCTGATAGTTTACTATGTCTGTTTTGACGGTTTGAATTCCATAAATACCTGTGTGTTTGTAAGAAATTAGGAACCGGTGATAAATGTTGATCATTGTAGATGACGATTCAGATTTGTTTACATCGGATGATCGGAATGCTTTATTTCATATCAATTTTAGGTAGTAGAAATGTAAAATCTTTTTTACTAGTATAGGAAGTGTGGTTTTGTTTTTTGTTTTTGTTTTTAAAGCTATACCAATTTTATGTTACGTTTCGAGTGGTTTTTTTTATTTGTCCTCGACATGTGGTTGATCGGATTCAAGTTGTAAAGTTTTGAGCTTGTTCTTGTGGTTTTCTTATACCACTTCTATGCAGATTCCTCACTTGAGGCCTGCTGAATACAAGCGGTCACGACTGCCTAGGAACCGGAGGACTGTGAATCGTCCTTATGGTGGTGTTTTGTCAGGCAGTGCCGTTAGAGAAAGGTACAACTATGTGCATTATTTAGTAACTGTTTAGTGGTCTTTGGTTGTTCTCTGTTCAAAGCGATTGATGCAAATCGTATATTTTCTGTTTTTTATCATCTAAGGATAATCCGGGCCTTCTTGGTCGAAGAGCAAAAGATCGTGAAGAAGGTTCTGAAAATCCAGAAGACAAAGGAAAAGCAATCCTCAAAGAGCTAGAAATTTTATTGTCGATGAAAGCCAAATCGTGTTTGGTTTGTTTGATTTACCTGCGAGAAATTTTGTTTGTTATCATGGTGTTTGATGAAATGTGGAACTGAGTTTCAATGTGTTTTTTCCCATTAGGTAGTTTCATACGGATTAGTTTGCTGCTTGTTCACTCGATGACATATCAATTGCGATGTTATTGTTTAATGATGATTTTATTTGGTGATATGGTTTCTTATATTAATTAGGCTTTAATCTTGGTTTTATTTCATCCCTGAACCCCGATGTGTTAGCCTCCAACACTGAATCTCTGAACCCTAAATCCTATCACCTATAGAAGAATTTGGAAGTTTTACAGGTTCTGAGTCAAATTTAGCAAATCTTGTTTAAGGCAAATTAATAGACTTGTGACATATGTGGAAACTGTACAACAATACTGTTAACAGGTGATTTAGGTGTAGCATTTATCAGTGGAACGAGTGGTGGACATTTTGGTGGATCCCATGGTAGATTAAGTTTCCATGAATCCGTCGTATTTGGAGACAATCTGAAAGGAAATCCCATCAATAAATGGTTATAATGTGCTATTGAATCCGAGTTCTTTGTTGTTTTTGTGCTTTCCACTACACTTCCATTTCCTTGCATATTTTTTGGCAAGTCGATTGGGAAGCTGCCATATTGCTGCTGTTGTTGCCCTCTAAAATTGGTACTTGCCGCACCTTTTGTCACGACCCACCAGCTTTCCTACAACAATTTTAAAGCAAGCTTGCACCAAGGAAGCAAGTTTCTAGAAATACCTAGATCGACCTATACTCATCTTAAAAAGTGCTACAACATTCTAGAAAATTCTGGGAAAATTTATCGAAGTCTAGACTCATCTAAAAGGCTTTAGAAGACACCAGAAAACTCGAGAATGATCAGGACTACTCTAGAAGACACTTGGGAACATATGTATATAGTTGTGGAATACTTTAAAATACTTTAGGCGTGTAACATATCTCCAACACTCTAGGAGGCCTATAAATAGGACCACCTTTTCATTTTGCAACTCACTCGAGAGTTGAAACATTCAAGCATTTTCCAAACACTCTTGTAAATTTTTTTTTCTTTAAGCTTTAATACAAGTCTTTTCTCTTGTAAGTTCTTGTCTTATCTAGTTTTCTTGTCTAGCTATAGTGTTTGGGTAAAGATAATGCATGTTACCATATTACAAGATTGCTAACGTCGTACGAATAAGTTCGGAAGAAGATAAGTTTGTGACACTTTGCTAACGTCGGCAGTTATCACCACGGAAGGGGCATAAACAATACACTTGGTGGATAATCTAGATTTATTGCCAAGATGAGAAAACATCAATTTGTTATGCTCTTCGTTGTTGCTTCTGTGCTTTCCACTACATCTCCATTGCCTTACATATACTTGGGGTAAGCCGATTGGAGAGCCACCATATTGTTGCTGTTGTTGCCCTCTAAAATTAGTACTTGTCGATCCTTTGCTAACGTCGACAGTTATCAGCACGGAAGAGGCATCAACAATACACTTGGTGGATGATTAAGACATATTGTCAAATTGAGAAAACATCTAGTTATGATTTTCACCGAAACACGTGAAATGGAGATGGCAATATAGATTGTCTGATAGAATAATTTATATGTAAGAATATCTAGAGCTGGGAAACCAGCAGTGCAACATATGGTTGATACGATTTTTGTTGTGCAAGAAATGTTCTAAGTGTGAAAAATCGGTAATGAGTATATCTAAGTGTGGGAAAGAGCTTTGACTCTGTATAACAAAAGGGACTTTTTTAAACTAATACATTTGGTGTCATCATATGAGTATACATGCTTATCTGTTTCGGTCGCCTTTTAAAATTCAGCTCTAGTGACTCTGTTAGGCCTTACACTATTTCGGTATTTTCGATCCCTCAAACAGTAAAAATATTACTCTTTCTCCGTGCTACTGCTAGCTCTGTTTATATAGAAAAAGATTTGAAAGAAAAAACAAACAAAAGAAAACTTTCTTTGAAACCAAACAGAATATAAAAACTTACTTGGAAGGTACCAGGTTTCATATTTATAAATGTCTTTGAAACCAAACAAAATATAAAAACTTACTTGGAAGGTCCCAGGTTTCATATTTATAAATGTTAACTTGTTTAATGAGCTCAATGGGCAATGGTTTTTGCTGAATCTTGAGGTAGAATTTGACGAGCTTGTCATATGTCGAGTGAAATCGAAAACATACAACATAACATCATCATTCTTTTTATCCATGTTCATCATATATAAGAAAAATGTTTGTATGAAACTGAATTAAAACTTGGGGACTTAAATGTTTAATTGAAATTTCCTTTCTTCTATATGAAGATATTTTCGATCTAAAATTGGGTGATCAAAATCAAAATTGTTTTCATAAGGTTCAACTCTCATTATGGGACAACTCTTGTTTTTATCATGGCAAAGTGACAAAACACCCTTCCAACGTCATACTATTTAATATGTCTACTTGAATTGGTCTTTAATTGAGTACTTTGTTGATTTTACACATGGATGGACCAACTACCAACACAATAAGTTCAAATTTCTATTCAAATCCTTTAGATTCTCTCATACTTCCCTTAAAACCCTTTTTTTACCCTTATTTATGCCTTAATACTAAAAAAATAAGTTTAAGATTTAAAATTAAAATTAAGGTTATAATTTAAGAATGTAAATCTTAGTGTTGGAGCATAAAAATCTACCGAAAGAGATAGTGTCGAACTATCAATATTGTGTTTAAAGGTCATTTTTATAGGCACGTGGGATCACTAGAACTACGTGTAATCCTTTTAAATTTTTAAATCATAGATGATTATGTTTTTTTTTTTTGAAACTAGAGATGATTATGTTTAAATACATTTGAATTCGTAACTTTCATACGGTTTCAATCAAACTATTATTTAAATGTATATTTTAACATACATTATATGTAAACTAATAATTTATTTTTTCAAAAATACATTTTAACAATAATTTCAATAATTATTATTTTATACACGTTCAATGAATTTTTTTTACAAATATGTCTAATTTTATTTTAATAGATAAAATTTAAATCTATATCCTTAAAATTAAGGAACAAAAAAATTAATATTAGTGGACGGACTTATAAAGTTTCATGTGGCAAATTTTTTTAGAGGAGTGCCCTCCTCATTATATCCCACAGCTCGTAACCCATGTAATGAACACCGAACTGAGCAAAGAAGTATATGAAGAAGAGATTAAAAGAGCAATCTTCAGGATGAGTGCTACTAAAGCCCTAGAGCCAGATAGTTTCCATGGACGTTTCTATCAAAATTTTTGAAAGACAATAAAAGGAGATCCCATAAGGATGGCCTCTGCGTTCTTCAAATATGGTTTTCTTGACTACGAGCTAAATAAAACCAACATTGTTCTCATCCCAAAAAAATCAAATCTATGCGAAGTGTCTCACTTTCGGCCGACCAGCCTATGCAACTTCTCTCTCAAGGTTATTACTAAGATCCTGGCTTAAAGACTCAAAACTTTCTTCCATGACCTCATCCCTCATTATCAATAAGCTTTCGTTCAAGGCAGATCCATCCATGATAACATTATCCTTGCTAATGAGACATTTCATACGGTAAAACGGACAAAGAAAAGAAAGAATGGGCTCATGTCTTTCAAAATTGACCTTGAAAAGGCCTATGGTAAAGTGGACTGAATCTTCTCAAGTTTGTTATGAACAGAATGGGGTTCTGCGACTGGTGGATTAGTAGAGTCATGAAATGCATCTCTTCCACATCTTTTTCTTTAGTTTTAAATGGTGAGAAATTTGGAGAATTCTATCCTAGGAGAGGAATTAGACAAGGAAATCCGCTCTCTCTCTCTCCTTATTCATCTTTATATCAAATATCTTGTCCTGAATTACGAAAAAAGAGGTGAAGACTTCCCGTTTTGAAGGGCTAAGAATTTATAAACGGTGCCTAATATTGAGTCACTATCTGTTTGCAGATGATTGCCTAATGTTCTCAGGGGCAAATAAAGAGAACTGCGATGCTGCCCTCCACATTCTACACCTTTTTCCAAAGAACGATAAGACATGCGGTAAACTTTCAAAAATCATCGATCCTCTTTTCCCCGAACATAAGTAGTCAACTCAAACTTCACCTTTCCAACATTCTGGGCTTTCGATCAATGGAGGAGGATAACAGGTACCTCAGTCTGCCTTCTTTCTGAGGGCGAAGTAAAAAGGAGGCATTGACGTTTATCAAGGAACGAGTGCAGAACAAACTGAGAGGATGGAAATCTAAATTCTTGAATCAGGCAGGGAAGGAAATTATTATCAAAGTAGTTGCCCAGGCTATTCCCACTTATGTGATGCAATGTTTTTTACTCCCAGTCACTTTCTGTGATGAGATCTGCTCCCTAGTGGCAAATTTCTGGTGGAACAACAGTGGGCACAAGAAGAAAAACATTCATTGGCTTAATTGGAAACAACTTTGCCATCCTAAAGACCAAAGTGGACTAGGTTTCCGAAACCTCAGATCCTTTAATAAAGCCCTGATTGCAAAAGTTTCATGTAAAGCTATTAAGAACCCAGATTTTTTTCTGGCTCAAACTCTCCGAAGAATTTATTTTTCAAACGAAAACATTTTCGAAGCTACAAGATGCAACAACCCGTCATGGGCTTGGACAAGTATTAGGGAAGGGATCGAAACTATCAAGGAATGCTCACTATGGAGGGTCGATAATGGTAGAAGTATCTCCACCTGAAAGGATAATTGGATCCCTAAACTTTTCAGGTTTCAGATCCTTTCACAACCGTCTCCCCTCTCCTCTTGCCCTTTTGTCTCTAGCCTTATGAATCCTGATCAGGGGTCATGGAACAAACCAAAGATTGATCTCCTTTTCTCCCCCAAAGAAGCAGAGGCGATATTGACCATCCCAATAAGAGGACCAGGCATAAAAAATTCTCTTATTTGGGCTGGGATAAGGAACGATGAATATTCTACTAAGTCGGGTTATAGGTTCATTGAGGACAACATAAGGTCGCCCTTTGACCCTTTGCCGAACGACGCCCCTGACTCTAACAAAGCTTTTTAGAGGTCTATATGGGGCTTGAAGGTGCCTCCCAAAATTCGCCCCTTTCTTTGGAAGCTATGTCACAATATTGTACCCATAAAAGGCATCCTTGCTACTCGCTTCCATGGTAAATTTTAAGATTCAGATTGTTGCCCACGGTGCGGGGACGAAACGGAATTGATGAGTGCTCAAATATGACACATTTCATTTGTTATTTTTCTAGCTATTGGGACTTCTTGCTGCTTAATCCATGTTGTTTTCGTTATATTTTGTGCAGGGACCCAATTCTGAAAATAGTAGTGAAAATGAGGCATTTCTGCAGTTTTTATTATAATTCTGTCATGACTGGCATCATGGGCACGACATCGGGCACGACGCGTCTGACGTGGAAGTGACGTGGCAATGACGTGACGACTTCTAGAAGCTTCTGGAACGTTCTGGAAGATGTTATCAGCTTATCCGATTAGATTCCTGCATTTAAATTTTAAAACATTTGAGTTGTTTTATCTTTTGTTTATTATTTTAAATTATTTCATCACTTTATCTTTGTAAATTTAAGCCTATAAATACCACCCTTGGTAAAGGCTTAGAGCATCCATCAATCATTTTAGTTTTTATCTTTGTAAACATTTCTAGTTTTAATCCAAGTTCATTTTCATTTATTTCTTGTTTTCATTTATTTTATATCTTTCAATTGTTTTTCTAAAATCAAGTTAAGTATGATAATCAATATCATGCTTAGCTAAATCCTTTAAGCCAAGAACCAGCCAAGTCAATTCGATTCGTGAGAATTGAACTTGCTTAAATACTTTTGGGGAAATCATTTTTATCTTTCTGCTTAGATAGTTTGGCAATCGGCCTTACTAAAGTTTTTTAAACGTTTTTCATATCAAAAAGGGCCCTTTGGTCTGAATTCGCTTAAAAACATAGTTGGGAGGAAGGATCGGCCTGTGGCAAATTTCGACTTCCTATGAACACTCTTAGCGGCGGTCCGCTAAGGAAAGATAAAATTAGAAGCGATTCTATTTTTAGACAATTTCTGAGTCGGGTTTTTCCTGCTTTATACTAAATACTTTAACGGCGATAGTCGTGGTTGATTTATTTAAGAACCGTCTTTCGAAGATAGACTTAGGAGGATTGGTTACTCGAGAGAAGAACAAGTTAAGACGGGTTGGGCCTCGTAGACTGTAACCGACATGATCCCCGAAATAAAAATCTATTTCAATGATCGAAAGAATTGAAGGAGCTGGTTCGAGGCTGATTTGCACACTTGGTTTTCCTTATACTTTTAATTCTTTTTCTTTATTTTATTACTTCACCAAAAATCATATCACCCCCCTTCTTTTATTTCTTTGCTTTTACAGATATTCCTGGGAAATCATATTCAACAAATTCAAGTCAACAATTCCAGCTAATCTCCCTGCGGATCGACCCTCTTTCCCTATACCTATTCAATTTCTTTATTTATTTATTGTTGAAAGAAGATTAATTTATATTTATTTGGAAGCTATGTCACAATATTGTACCCATAAAAGGCATCCTTGCTACTCGCTTCCATGGTAAATTTTAAGATTCGGATTCTTGCCCACGGTGCGGGGACGAAACGGAATCTATCGAATATTTTTTGTTTTTCTGTCCTTTTGCACAAGTGGTCTAGAGAGCCTCAGGGTTCAATTACTTACTGTCTCTCTCTGGCTTCCCTGACTTTCTTA
The DNA here is from genome assembly GCA_958450335.1 of Hibiscus tridactylites. Taxonomy (NCBI): domain Eukaryota; kingdom Viridiplantae; phylum Streptophyta; class Magnoliopsida; order Malvales; family Malvaceae; genus Hibiscus; species Hibiscus tridactylites. The sequence continues at coordinate 2,721,024 of OY288292.1, forward strand.
AGTTGTGGGCTAAAATTAATGACTTCCGAAGATCGGGGAATTTTGATGAAGGATGCGCCCTTATCGCTTTTCTTTTATGGGTGACTTGGAAATTAAGAAATGCCTGGGTGTTCGAATGCAGGAAGGACCTTTCATGGGATGTTCGGCTACGTGCAGAACGAGCTTACACGGATTTCTCTCATGCGACGTCTCCTTGCCCATTGGAAAAACCTCCTCTACTTGCCGCTCCGAAGTGGTGTACTTCTCCTCCTATTGATTCCTTCAAGATCAACTGCGACGCTGCTTTCGACTGTCTCACTTGGAATGCTACAATGGCAATAATTGCGCGGGATAGTCCGAAATCCTTTATCCAAGGAGTCTCCGCATCAACTCTAGCCCCGGCCGTAGCGGCGGCTGAAGCCTATGCAATTAGGCTTGGAATCTTTCTGGCATCTCTAAACTGATTTTCTAGCATCCGTAACGGTGGCCGATTGTCAAGTTGTTATAGGAAGATTGTGTTCGAGTTCTCTTTCTGACTGGATTTCTTCAGCAATCGAGGAAGATATCATATTTGAGGTCTTCTCTTTTGTATCTTGTTCTTTCTCCTTCGTCCCTAGGTCTTGTAACCAAACAACAGATTGACTTACTAAATACGCTAAAAACCTTCAAGCTTTAACTTTCTGGGACCCACTCCTTCCCCCTAATCTATGGTTGTGCTTATAACTTACTTTCCAATAAATTTTTATTTATATTGATAAAAAAGCCTATTTGGTCCTTCCATATCAAAAACTTTAAATCTTAAACCTTATTTTTTACTTCTAAAATTTAAATGTAATCATAAACCTTAAATTTAAAACTAAATTTATCCCCGACTCCTATACCGTTAGTCTGATTTAAACACTGGGTTTAGGGTTTTTGTTGGCTTAACTCTCTCCGCTACTTCCCCTCCATCCTCTACTCGTAAACTCAATTAAATTCCCCCCTTTTGGCCTTAATCCCCTTTTAATAACCAAATTTCGTTGCTTTAACCAGAAAAAAATTGTTGTGTTCTTACTCTTTTATGTGGGTATTAAATGGGAAGAGGGTTGGGAGCGTTTCTCCTTAGAATCTATACATCTAAGCAAAATGTTTCAAGAGTTAAATTTGTGTTACCCAATCGATGTTTTCATACTTTTAGACGATTTGAAAACTGGGTTTCGGATAAACACCCTTTTCCTCCACCTTCCGATGTTCCCAGACGAGAGTTTTCGACGGGTTTGGTCGGTTTAGTTGGTAAAGTTAGAGACTTTAGCGATGCAAATGTGAGACCCTTTTCCTCTGTTGTTGAAAATGGGGATGATGATGGTGTTTGTGGCGAGGATAATCGAATGCATGATTCGAGAATCGAAAGAAGTAAGGACGGTAAGTATACTTTGAATTCAGTGAAAAGTGTTGATTTTGATAGTCCAAATGAACATAACTGTGCTGATGGTTTCAATGAGAATGGTATGTATGGTTCGAATGATGTAGAATTAGGACATGGAAGCTATAAAGATGATAGGGATGTTGTCGATTTCATGAGAATTATTGATTTTAATGGTGAAAATGAGAATTTAGATGAGAATGATGTGTGTGATTCAAGAGCTGTTGAGTCTGATGATATGAGTAGCGATAGAACTGTGAATGGTAAGCAACTTTCCCTTCGTGATCCGGCGGAACTGTATCAGGAGCTTCGGAACAATGAGAATGGTGTGAAGCTGAATCGATCCGATTGGGAGACCATACAGGAAGTTTTCAAGTATTTCAGTAGATCGGGGTGGGCGGCCAATCAATCGCTTGCTATTTACATTGGCAGGTCATTCTTCCCTACTGCTGTCGATAAGTTTCGCACATTTTTCTTGAAAAAATGTTCTGCTGATGTTACCGAACACTTGGTATCACTTGGTCCCTCTAATGCTGCTGTTAAGTTTCTTTTCCCTATATTTGTCGAGTTTTGCATTGAAGAGTTTCCCGATGAGATCAAGCAGTTTAGAAGTATGATTCAATCTGCAGATCTTACGGCGCCGCATACATGGTTTCCCTTTGCTCGGGCGATGAAGCGAAAGATTATTTATCACTGTGGTCCGACGAATAGTGGCAAGACTTACAATGCTTTGCAGCGTTTTATGGAAGCAAAGAAGGGAATTTATTGCAGTCCACTTAGGCTTTTGGCTATGGAAGTTTTCGACAAAGTGAATGCACAGGGAGTTTACTGTAGCCTCCACACAGGGCAAGAAAAGAAATTTGTCCCGTTTTCGAATCACGTTGCCTGTACTGTTGAAATGGTGTCAACTGAGGAATTATATGATGTAGCTGTGATTGATGAAATCCAGATGATGTCGGACCCATATAGAGGTTATGCATGGACGCGCGCAATGCTCGGACTAAAAGCTGATGAGATACATTTGTGTGGGGATCCAACTGTTCTCAATATTGTTAGAAAAATCTGTGCAGATACCGGAGATGAGTTGCATGAACATCATTATGACAGGTTCAAACCATTAGTGGTTGAAGCCAAGACACTGTTGGGAGATCTTCAAAATGTTAGATCAGGTGACTGCGTTGTTGCCTTCTCTAGGAGAGAGATATTTGAGGTGAAAATGGCTATTGAGAAACACACAAGCCATCGCTGTTGTGTTATTTATGGCGCCTTGCCACCAGAAACTCGCAGACAGCAAGCTAATTTGTTTAATGATCAAGATAACGAATTTGATGTGCTTGTCGCTAGTGATGCGGTGGGAATGGGATTGAATCTTAATATTCGGAGAGTTGTCTTTTACACTCTTTCAAAGTACAATGGTGACAAGATTGTTGCTGTCCCGGCATCACAGGTTAAGCAGATTGCAGGAAGAGCTGGTCGCAGAGGAAGCCGTTATCCAGATGGCCTCACAACAACCTTGCATTTAGACGATCTCGATTATCTAATCGAGTGTTTAAAGCAACCCTTTGAAGAAGTTAAGAAAGTGGGTCTCTTTCCTTTCTTTGAGCAGGTCGAATTGTTTGCTGGGCAATTCCCTAATGTTACTTTCTGCCAGTTGCTTGAAAAGTTTGGTGAAAATTGCCGTTTGGATGGGCCGTACTTTTTGTGCCGACACGATCATATTAAGAAGGTGGCAAATATGTTGGAAAAGGTTCAGGGATTGTCATTGGAAGACCGGTTCAACTTTTGTTTCGCTCCAGTCAATATTAGAGACCCGAAAGCAATGTACCATCTCCATAGGTTTGCATCGGCTTACAGTCAGAATGTCCCGGTTAGCATTGCGATGGGCGTGCCAAAAGGTTCTGCTAAAAATGATGCGGAACTTCTGGATCTGGAGACAAAACACCAAGTTTTATCTATGTATCTTTGGCTATCTCACCACTTCACGGAGGAAACCTTTCCTTATGTGAAGAAAGTAGAAGAAATGGCCGTCAATGTTGCCGAATTGTTGGGCAAGTCTCTCGTCAATGCATGTTGGAAACCGGAATCTAGACAGCGAAAGAAACCTAAGCCTGAAGAAAAGAAAGAAGGATACGAGAGACCAAGGTCACTTGTCAAGTTACATGAGAAGTAAGTTCCTATACGGATTATTCCGAGATAAGAAATTAAGCATGTGATTCTGTTTCTTAGTCGTTGCATTCAACTAGATCGAAAGAACTTTCGAGCATGCATGTGAAGGATGGTTAGCCCTCCATGCTAACAACTTGGTGTTCTTCGTGCAGGAAAAGGGCGGATAAATCCGTGCCGGCAGACGATTCGTCAAAAGTAGCATCGTGATCATATCGTGGAGGCCTAATGTTATTGCTTGTAGTTCTATAACATCATTAAAGTAAAACACAATGCTTCATTGTATGTCGTAATATTGAATTCTAAACCTTTCAAGGTTATCAGTTGCTTCATCACTATAGAAACCGGTAAAAGTACCATGGAAGCCCCTGTATTAGGTGAAGGATCGCATTTTGCTGTTAAATGCCGACTTGAAAGAAAAAAACAGTGGTTCCTATACTTGACATTTTTTTCGAAGTTGGTACTTTTACCTCTTTTTAGTCCCAAATTGGTATCAAACTTTACTTTCTTCAACTATTCTAGACAAAATTAAAGTTTAACCATCAATTTGAAATTAAAAAAAAGTAAAAGAGTCCATTTGAGAGAAAGTATCAAGTGTAGGGATCAATTTAGTAATTAAACATTTGCTTTTTTGGCCAAATTGATACTTATCGGTGTCAGTGGAAATGACAAACTTAAACAAGAGGGACTAATTTGCTCAATATGAATTGTATAGAGACCGGTATGCTCACGTTATTCACTTTTTCAATAGGACCAAAATGCAATCCTGTCCTGTTATCATTTTTTATGTAATAATGAAATATGAGTTCACATAACGAAAATGACAAACAAAGCCCTTAAAAGACAAAGCAGTAAACCAACCTGCAGGCTGTTTAAGTGGACAAAATCTTGCTATTCAACCGGTGTCGGAAAAATATGCATATAGTTTGCTTAAAATGGCCGATCACAACATCAGTAAGTCTATACTATATCAATGGGGGGAGGGGGAATTTTTGTTTACTTCCCAAAAAAGTTCTTCTATCTCTATTCCACAATGAGAAAGTACGGATCAAAATCGTCCCAGATGCCGTCTCCGAACCTGGTGTTAATGCAGTTGGTAGCACCGTGCTTGTTCTCATGCAACCGAACTATTAACGAATACAAGTTTGAGATCAATGGATTCCGAAGAAATGGAACAATGCCTTTACCTAATTCAGCAACGTCTGAGAGTAGTTGCGTACCATCTTTGGCCTCCAGATTGAAAATTATGTTCGAGAGGACATAAATCCCGAGCAAATTTGCATATAAGGGTAAAAATGCATCCTTATGGTTACCAACACCACCTATCCAGTCAACTCCGAGTTTTCCGATATGTTCCTTAGCAAATGATACCAACTGGTGGAAAAATCTCGTTCTCCAATCGAGTAGATAATGAATGACCTCTTCTTTATTGAGCAATTCACTTGTCCATGATTTTGTGATCGGAAGCTTCTCCAAGTGGGAACAACATATTTGACAAATCAACAGCTTCTCTTCATGGTGATTATCAACTTCCTTGTCGAAAACCTGTCTCACAAGATCACCTTTGGATATTACGTAGTTCCCCGCATCTAGCACCCACCGCAGAAGACAGTCGAAGTATACCATCCAGTGGCCGAAGATGGAAGAAAGATGGTTGAAACTCAGTTCAATGACCTTTTCCACCTGTGTTGGAGCCCCACAAGTGTCGGACATAGTTCTGGAGCTTTTGGAGGAAAGACACTTTTGGATGTCGGAGGCAACCCTTTGTCTAATTCCATCGTCTTCATCCTCGAGCAGTCTGATACATGTGAACCACATCTCCAGTATTTGATGTGCATAGATGCTTACAGCATCTTGCTGTTCTAAACAAGAGATCGAACTTTTTGAAGAAATTTGCTGGTTGGTAGCAAAAGAAGCAATTACCTCAGCTTGTTCCAATAAGCCAGATGCAAACACAGATTCTGCTGCTGCCCTGCGCATGTTGACTGGCTCCGATGAAGAACTATGCTGCTTAATTAGATTGACATAAAAGGTAATGCATTCATAGAAGCAAGCTGATCTTTCCGTCTCACCAGATTCATTATATTCAGCAGCTTTCAGCCCCCTTTCAGTAAGAATAAAACCACCAAAACTCCTTATAAACTGCTTTACGCATATTGCCAGACAACAGATGAGTATTTCTTGTGTTTTAGCATGTCGGGTGAGCTTGTACAAAATTATCAGCTTATCCCAAAGCTGAAATACGGAATTGCAATCCAACGCACCAACATAAAGGGTTCCGTCACTCTTTTCTTCACTTAATTCCTGAAACTTCAGCGAGTTCCAAGTGAAAATAATCCTTAGAATTTGGTATGTACATCGATGGTTCTTCTCCTGTTCCAAAAGCTTCATCAGTGTCGGCTGAAGGTTAGCTTTTGTCCAGTTCTGTATAATTCTAGTCTCACTGCTTGATAGATAGTTTAGCTCACTGCCAGGTCGAGACTTCAGGAACTTCTGCAGCCACTTCAAAGTTATTCGTCGAACTTCATACGATGAATCTGAGAAAGAACGAATCAACCTTTCCAGGAATCCAGAATTCTCTACTTCATGGATTTGAAACGGCGTTGAATTCGATGGAGATCTTTGTGGAATCTGGAAAACCACTTGGTCAACTTCGTCAGATGGTTGAAATAAACAACTAAAATAAGATGAAGCCGCTTGTTGACGAAGTTCAGCTATTTTTGGATCATAATATGGAAGCCCGTAAGAAGCTTCTACATCTAAGCATTCTGTAGATAATGCCAAAAGTAGGTTTCGGATGGCAAACAAATTTTTCCCCGTATGACATGATCTCGCAACGCTAAGCATGTAATCCAGCACTTGCAGGAAAGCGCAATTGAGGATGGGGCAAGGGCATCTTTTGGGGCTGGCAACCCACAAACACTTCGCAAGAGCTTCCATCAAGTCACCAAGAATCTGGTCTTTCCTCGAGAAATCAGCAAGATTTCTACAGTTTATATTGACAAGAGAACCTAATTGCAATAGAAGTCCATGAATCAAATTGAAGGAAACACGGTGAGCTCCATTGGCAGGATACAATGAGATCGATGCTGCAGGAGATGCTGTGGTTTTGTTCTCTGAATGAGGCAACTCCGAAGCAATATTAAGGAGAACGGTTGGCAATTTCTCATTAGATACCAATCCTGTCAAAGCTCGTGATGCAAGGATACGAACTCGCAGATTGCTTTGGGTTGAGCACCTCATGATGAAAGGCATGAAGAGGAAAGGATCCAGGTCATCCCCCGTCTCACTTGCAATCGTTGAAGGCTTGAGCCTGGATAAAAGAATAAGCATAGGGCACAAACTCGGATGCACAACTTTTGCCAGGTTAGATTCGGATTGTCCCGACAATGCATCATCAAGCAATTCAGTTGCAATTTTCAGCTCTTTGAACACAAATGGATGCAGCAAAGGATACCTTCAAGATTACATTTAATCAATAGTTAGTGGAGAAAATATTGTAGCTTTTATGCACAAATAGCATGCAACTTAAGGGTAAAATACGTTTCAACCATCCAATATGCACAGTTTTAAAATTTATAGCAGGCTTACAAAGTTACCCATGTATGAAATACACAAAACGAAAGAGAAGGTTCTTGAAAGAACTTTTACCTATGAAAAAATTCAAGCCCAGTTAACGCGCGCCGAGCAGATTCTCGTTTATGGACATTAAGGAATCCAATCATCCGACGTACCAAGGAAGTGTATGCAAGACAAGCACTGTTCCGAACCTCCCAGTATGGTGAAGAGAAAGAGCAAATTGAAACAATCAAAGCCTCAGCCGCAAAACCAGAAGTGTCAGAAGCAAGGTTAGTGTCATTGAAAGCAGCTCTAAGGGCATTAAAGGCATGCACTGTTGGAACAACACCTTCATCTCTGATCTTCGAGGTTTTTTCAGTTACAATCGTCTCAGTTACCAATGCTGAATTGGTCTCTTGGCCAGACTTTGTTGAGGAAATCTGGCACGAGATCTTTGTGGAATTGGTTTCAGGTTGACCCAACAAAGACCCCTTTGCTACATCTATAAGCCACCTAAGCGCTCGCAGGAGGAGCTTCTTTGGAGCACCTTCTGGTTCTGAGAGGAAAATAGCAATGAAAGCTGCAGGTATACCTGCGCTTCTTCGTAGCAAATCATCAACAGTTTGTCCTTTAGCTACGGTTCTCTCCATAAGCTGATCCATCCAAGATTCTGTCAGCTTACAAAGCCTGCAAAACGAAGGCTCCATTAAATGGATGCAACATATATATTTTTTATTTTACAAATAAAGTTCCAGTATTGGATTAGTAAATATCTAATGCAGGTTTTTTTCTAAGACAAGGCTTAATTAAGTAAAAAAAACTTTAGAACACTTGAATAAACATTGCATTCCTCTCTCTACCCAGTTTTCTTTTCTTTTCCTTTTTTCTCTGGAAACAAAAATGAAATAACAAGTTAGAGTATGCAGATGCATAAGTTTTCCTTTCACCCCAACTCCCACACGGCAATATTAATCCAGATTAACAGCTAAAGATGATGGCAAAGAGGAAACTTACATTGGGTCATTTGAACAGAGAAGACGATTGCAAAGGGCTGTAAACCCTGCTCTTGTCTTGTCAATTGCGCCATTATGTTTCATCTTCAAAAGAACTTCCAAGAAATGGTTCCCGATTTTCTCTAATTGTTTTAGATCAAGCATTCCTTCAGATGTTGTCACTGAATCATAGCTGGGGTGTCCAGATTCTAATGAACCAGAACAGCTGTAACTTGGTAAAGGTATTTTCCGTATAATGGTCCCCAAAAGAAGACTTAACTGGAAACAAGAAGAGTTACTGTTAGTGCTATGATCCTTATTTATATAAGCCAAGAAATCTAGAAATTCAAGGTTCATGTAAATTGTATGACAAGAACTTTCTTCATTTTCGGGATGTTTAGTATTGGAACTATTTATTAGCATAAATAATGAGTTCATTATTTTCAATAGCATAATAACAAGCTTAGTACCTCTTTCATGGCTAGCCAGCAACCAACCATGACAACTTGATCTGAAGGTCGTGCATCCTGAATAGTTTTTGAGCTTTTGTCTTCTTGTTCGGTTGAGGGTAAATGAGCATCCGTTTCAGAACCGTCCAGTAAGAAAGCATCAGCATCAACTATATCATCAATATCCTCAGGCAAGTACCAAGCATCCGCAGAAACAACCCATAGGGCCATTGAAGTTATTCGCATAACCAGCTCTAAGAGCTTCTCCAGTGCCTGTCTCATATCTGAAACACTACACAAGACTGCATCCGAATTCCAATCCAATTCCTCGAAAGTATACCGTAGAGTAAGTAATACACCATGAACAAAACTATTCTTGCATGCTTCAGCCAGATCCTTCTCCCCTTCCTCCACAACAACATCCAACCAATGAATAAGTGATTTCACATATTCCATCACAGGATGAACGGATGTAGATTTTTGATAATCCCCATTTAACGGTGAATACTGTGAGTGAGAACAAACTGTAGCTCTGACTTGCCACCCGAGGTCCACCGCATACTTTCTAAATATGAGACGTAAGGTTAGAGCACCAGCATCACTCTCTCTCACACGAGGACTGCAAACTAATTTTTCAGCCCATTCAATTACTTTCTGGACCATGTCACCACTTGAAATACCAGGAAGTGGAGTAGGAAAATGTAGCAATATGCGGAAAGAACTCTCTCGCAGTCTGTCCCAACTATCAATTATGGAACCAACTAACAGGAACGTTGAGTCAGGTGAAGTAATCCCTGCATTGTAAGGATAAAGGCAGCTCTCGGGAGAAACAGAAGTTGAGCTTTCTTGAGAAGAAGGCATGACAGGCCAAACATTGATCATTATCAGTATAAGCTCCATTGCCATTATTTTTCTCTTATAGGGTGCAGAAGGATAACAAGAGAAGAACAGAAAACAACTCAACCACCTCATAAAATTAAATAGCTCCTCAGCTCTTCTAACTACATTTTCTTCAGTTCCCTTACATAGACACAACTCACCGTTTTCATTGTTCATACGAGGCTGCCAGCTTCCTTGCTTAAATTGCCTCTCCAAGGCTGTACGCACACGAGAAAAGAACTTCCTAAACAAGCTTGTCCATTTCATCTGAAAACCTGTTGAAGAAGACCTCATATTCAATGGCACAGCTTTTTTCATTAGAGAGAGCTCCAAAGGGGAAGGAAGACTAGCTGTCTTGGGACTCAAGAAAAGGAACTCGGCAGCATCTACACGAAGTGACTCGTCAATGTGTGTCAATGCTAGTACAAGCCACCCAACAAGAATCCTAACTTTTATCCCCTTTATGCAGACAAGTGCAAAGGGATTACCAACCGTATCAGATGTGATATAGTCATCACAAAAATCTATATCCCCTTCAATCAGAGCCAGTGAACGAGAAACCTTAAGCAAAGATACTAAAACAGCCACTTTCTGTTCTACTTTCAGTTCCAGATTTTTGCAATCAAGATCAGGATACAAGATGTCATTTTCCACCTCAGTTGGCCCAATGGAGATACAGGCAAGTAGAGGAAAAATTCCATCAACATCAACTTCTAGTAAAGCCGGAAGAGCATATGTGTTCAAATTTGAACGAAGCTTAGAAATCCCAGAAGCAAGACCATGCAAAAATGGGGGCAAACAATGCTCTCTATAAAGTGCATACCCTCTTTCAATACCATAACTATTCCAACACTCATCCCGTAAATATTCCAGGAAACACTTCAAGAATGATGTGGCAGCACAGCATACATCATCATCACTGTATGCTTGCACTACTTCAATCAGCAAGCCAGGACCCATATCCAGCATAGTCTTTGCTCCCAACCTCTTAGTCAATAAAGCTAAAGGAACATATCTCCCCTTACAACGTGCCCCCAAACGAAGAAGATCTAAAGCAATCTTTTGTAGAAATGACTTTATTTTCTCACTACCGTCTTCCCCACAAAGAGAGGATTGAATGTCTAAGAAAAGATCAAAAATGAGATGAACTTGCTTGACTGTTTGATTTAGAGGATCTTCCAAGTTATTCCATATTATTCTCAGCATTCGGGTTTCCATATCCTCCGGCAATGGGTTGTAATTTTCAGATGCAATCGTAAGGTTTGCCAGCATAGAAGTCTTAATCTGTTGCAAACAAATTTGCATTACAGTTAATGCATGAAAATTAAAATGGCTATCTGTGGGGTTCTCACAGTAATTACAGAGCTCAGGCAAAGTCCCATCATACAATATAGTCTTCACAGAACTAGCAACATTTCCATGAGACTCGGAATCACTACAAATTTCCCTCGATACAACGAAATGTGTATTTAGAACCATTCTCGGAACAGCAGTAAGAATGCCTCTAATCAAGCAAAGTCTATTCAAACCAGAGAGATTATGTATGTCGAGACAAACATCTCCTTTATATGGAACTTTGCTAATAACATTGTCAAACGAAACTTCATTGTTAGTGCAAGAAGTAATAACAGTTTGATCAAATATACCTTCAATGATGAACAAACCAAGCTCTTGCTCACTGAGGCAAACTTGCAAAGCAGCAAACAAGCTCACACCAGCCGCCACAAAGCAGTCCCTCGAAAATGCCACCGATTTCAACAGACTTACCAAAACCCCTAAAGCCATCTCCATCACGTTAGAATCATCACCACCCAATTTGTTAAACTTCCGTGGGAACTTCTGAAATAAGTAATACATGCAGGACAAAGCCTCCTGACACTGCTCCAGAACTATAGGAGAAGGTCTACCCCACCCTTGAGTCTCCAAAACCACACTTTTCAACCCCAAAACAGTATCCCAACAAACCAAAACAGCACACTCTTCAATCACATCAACTAAATACCCCAACTTTGGCATCCCCATTACTGATAAAGCCACACGTGACACAGAGAAACGTTTCTTCTTACTACTCATTGTACCATACTCATTACAAAGTGACCTGAAACACTCACCGATAACAGGCTGGAAAACATCCTTGGTTTTAGCCAAAACTGACAAAAGGGTCTTATGCAAAGGCATTGAATTCTCCAGAAAGAAGACTTCCAGGTAAAAAGCAGCTGCCTTTGAAACCAAGGCCTCGTTTTTTTCACCTTGTTGTACCAACAGTTCATTGAAAGAAGAAGCCAGCTTCCGGACATGGTTAACTTGGGAGTAAGTTGAGTTCAAAGAGATGAGATGTTGAAGCTCCTTGTAGAAGGCTGGTGCTGAGGCTGAGAGGGATGATTGGTTTAAGGAATCTATGAAGGACGGTGGGAAAACGACGGCGTTGTACGTGTAACGGTGGCGGTGCTGTATAGCTCTCCACTTGGCTGACATTTCCTCTCTCTTTTTTTCCCTTTTTTGGGGTGAGTTTAGTTCTGGGTTTCGTGTGTCTTGAGAGAGGTGGAAATGGCGGCTTTGTTTCAGGGGAGTTTTCCTTCTAATTACAGGGTTAGGAGTTAGGGTTAAAGCTCGAGCGCGCTTGCTTGAAGAAGAAAGATAGGTCCGAATTCGTATTGGGCTTCTTTTTTGGAAATTGAATATCCAATCCATGGTTTCTTATGATAGGCCCAGACAAATTAAGCCCAGTAAAAGCCCTAAGAGAAAAGAGGGAACATTAGGGTTCAGGTTTTCTGTGTATAAAACTTCATTCCTTCAGTCGGTCTCCTCCATTTCACCGGTTCTGAAGAGAAGCCGACGCCGCCATGGTTCACGTCAGTTTCTACCGCAACTGTAAGCTAACCCCATTCTCTGCTTTTCTTCTCTTTTCCTTTTGAATTTTTTTAACTTAAATCTGTAGCTTAATTTCAGATTGTATCATCACCATGAAAAGTTATCTCTTTCCCAGTTCGATTGTTTCTGGGTTGTCATAAATGGTTGTTCTTAATGTAATTTCTAGAATCATAAATGGGAAACTTTCCTTGTTTAGATTTATGGGTTTTGGTTCTTCTGTTGATTAGGCTCCAAAAAAATATCAAATACTAATTGTTTTAGCTTCATTTGATGTTACGAATCGAGTTATGATATCATTTGATTAATGTTATGGTGAAATTGATGGGATTTTGTAGATGGCAAGACGTTTAAGAAGCCGAGGCGTCCGTACGAGAAGGAACGTTTGGATGCCGAGTTGAGGCTTGTAGGAGAGTATGGGCTCCGATGTAAGAGAGAGTTGTGGAGGGTTCAGTATGCTTTGAGCCGTATCCGAAATGCTGCTAGGGACCTTCTCACTCTTGATGAAAAGAACCCTCGTCGTATTTTCGAAGGTGAAGCACTTCTTCGCAGGATGAACAGGTATGGACTTTTGGATGAGAGCCAGAACAAGCTCGATTATGTCTTGGCTTTGACCGTTGAGAACTTCCTTGAACGCCGCCTGCAAACCCTTGTGTTCAAGTCTGGTATGGCCAAGTCTATTCATCATGCTCGTGTGTTGATTCGGCAAAGGCATATCAGGTAAACTTTTACCTTTTTTCGGTTGGTGGTTTACTTTCGTATCTTGTTGGTCAACTGAAACCATAGAATGATCTTGTTGATGCATTTAAACATGCTTGTTATGTCTGTGCCATTTACGGTCTTCATAGAATGTGTAAGTTATTTTCTTTTACTGCATGTGGTATATCTTTTAGCTATATTGATTAGTGTTTTAATGCATCATGATTGTTTTCTACGTGTGCCGAACTTCATTTGTTATGTGTTTATGGATGATGACTGTTTGGAAGTATGTTTAGGAATTCATATCTGAGGAATTTGCCTTGTAAGTTAACACTCCACTTTGTGTTTATCGAGACATGTTTTCATCATATAAAACTCAACTTCCTTTCTTTCGGAAGGATTTACAGGATTGACTGCCTCTAGTTTGCAATTAGTTTGATTTATTGCTTTGTGCTTTGCATATGAGTGCAAGTTGTTTGATCAGTTTCGTATATGTAAGCGTATTTGAAAATGTATGTTGCTCAATCCATGCTTTGGTTGCCCGGAAGATATTATCGATGCCGTGAATCTTGTATCTTGATATTTGGTTGTTACCTCAACAGGGTTGGGAGACAGGTGGTTAACATCCCATCCTTCATGGTGAGGGTTGACTCCCAAAAACATATCGACTTCTCTCTTACAAGTCCATTTGGAGGTGGCCGCCCCGGAAGAGTGAAGAGAAAGAACCAGAAAGCAGCTGCCAAGAAGGCTGCTGGTGGAGACGGTGATGAAGAGGAAGACGAATAAACCTGACGCCGCTATCACCACTAGGACACCTTTAAAATTGCCCTTGTTTGGAACTTAACATTTACTCCGTTTTCTTAGACATGGTTTGAGCTGTAGTTGATGTTGGCATCTGTTTTTGTCTCGGATTCGTTGTTAATCTAGAAATTTTGTTGTTTTGATACAAACATTTAAATTATGGTCCACCATTTTGAGCAATGTCGTCTAGGGGTGAGCAAAATTTGACTTGAAAAAACTGAATAACTCAACTTGAGGCGAAAATACTTGTCTTGACTTGATTCGAAATTTTATAGACTCCACTTGAAAAAATTTCAAATAAAGTTTGAGTTGTAAAATGAAAATTCGAATAACTAATTTTTTTTAGTAATTAGTAAATTTATTTTAAGTTTAAGACGTGTCCTTCAAATTTTTTATTTATATACATACTGGTATATAAAAATATGAAGAAATATTGTCACATGACAAAATATGAATAAGTATATATGCATATCTTATATAATTAGAGAAATTTATTTAAATTAGAATCGAATTGTATTATAATATGATAAATAATTACAATTAAATTTTTATATAAACTCGACTCGATTTTTTTCAACTTAAATTGACTCGAAAATATTTTGAATGATAAAATTAGACGCGTCAATTTGAATAACTCAAAATTTTTTAAGTTGACTCGATCAAACGCCCACCCCTAATGTCGTGCATGGAATATGAATGGAAGTGACAATGTGTTAGGTTGACGATGTGTTACACGACCAGATTGTTTTGGAACATTGGACCCTTAGATGTTTGCTTTTGGACAAGTTCAGGAGCATCTGCTCTGCTGTAGCTGCATCACCCACTCAGGATCTTTCCCGCCGAGAGGTGTCTCCGCCATTTTGATGAGTTTCCTCAATGTGTTTTGAGGAGCACAACGTTCCTATGTCGTTTACCGGTGATGGTGAAGGGACCATAGTACGTTTGGTTATGTTGCTGAGGTTGTAAGTGTCGGACACGAGTGTATATTCGGTTATGTTGCCGAGGTCGCAAGTGTCGGACGCAATTTTTATTTTTTTTTTTAATCATATTCTTACTATATTCGAGTGTCAGATACGAGTGTTGGATATGTACACCAAGTAATATTTGATTTATTTATATGTATATTGAAAAATAAATAATTGGTAATGACGTGGCAGGTAATTAGAACCCTCAAAAATCTCCATTGGCTACTGAAATGGGCAACGGTTTTTGAACCTTTAAAACCTACCCCTTTGGCTTTAACCACGTGTCTTTTCAGTCACCCACGTGATCCTCGCCAACGCACTATATATGAATTCTCCCCGCCAAAACAGACTTCAACAACAGTAACAACTCGATGGAGGTGGTGAGCGGAGAATCTTCGACGGAGGAGACGGAGTTGGAGTCGCCGAGGTCGGTGGTGCTGCAGATGAAGAAGAATGTAGAGAGACTAGTACTTCACACTCAGGTTTTGAGAATAAGAGAGGAAGATTCGCATCTCGGTGAGGATCTCATCGCCGGCGCCGATAAGATTAAGAACCTGGTTGTCTTCGGAGGGGATGCCGTCGGTGGAGATTTTAGCGAAAACATAACAGAACGACGCCGTATCAACGTGGTTCTTGTTTCTAAGCCGATCTTGCCTTCCTCGCCTCTTAGCGGCAAGAACAGCGTTAAAAAAGGCCATGCGATGCAATGAAACAAACCTAAATCGATCACCTCGATCGATGGATCAATCAATCAAGGTTTGATTTCATTTCATTTCATCTAGATTTTATCTTTTTCTTTTCAAATCACTTTTTCTTTGATCTGTTTGGATGCCGAGAAAATTTGCTTCTTTCTGAATTTATATGTAGTTCTTTTTTTTCATTTTTAATTGTAAATGACAGGCAGTTTTAAGCATAGGAAAGGTTGACGATCGTTTTAATGGAGCATTTTAGATTGTAGCTTTTGATTTCTTAATTAGGATTTCCAGAAATCTTTCTTTTTAATCTGAATTTCAGATCATGATACAGTGTCGGAATTATTCTTCATATCTCAAAATAGTGTAGTGAATAACTGAATATATAACATTTTCCTTCACTTTCTTTTTCATTGCTAATTTATTGTAACTAATTTATAATTTTCTTGTTCTTATCTTGTAATAGGATAGCGATTTTTTTTATTAAACTAGATAAAGATTTGTATGTATTATATTTAAGCAGACAGAGTTAAAATTATATATTTAAAATTAATAAGAACAAAAATAGTATTTAATATGAAATTCGGATATTTGGATGCACACACCTCTCACGTTCCTTTAATAGCTTTATCCCTATGTCTAAGTACTCTTTGTAATTTATGGCTTCTTTTCTTAAATTGTATTACGAATAGTAATTGAGTTTAGCTCGACTAACATAAGAACGTTATTAAACATGTCTTGGCATTCAATATCTTAGATATAAATCTCTAATATATTATAAATATAACATTGGATTTATACCATTAGAGCTAATCATGAAATTCAATTACTTGGGTACTATTAGATGATAACTTGATACGACTTTAATTTATTTATATTATTTAGGACAATTATTTAACACATATATTGTGTAAAATAAATTTTATTTGATTATATTTATTTGAACTCTGAACTATCTGTATTCTAGCCGAAGAAAACTATATATGGATTTGGATCAAGTTTTTGTTAACAAATATGGGCTAAATCCAAAGTAATCTGGCCTTAGCTAAGGCTCTAGTGACCTCCATTTTTAATAGTGAGTATTTCTAGTATTATATTTAAAAGGTTGCCTAAGTAGATGTTAGAAAATAATTAAACAAATAATATTCAAAAAAGAAATTAATTAAACAAATAGTAATATATATAGGTCATGTTTGGTGGACATTGTTTTGTGAGAAATAAATAGAGGATTAAACTACTTTTAAAGATTTGACTAGTCAAATTCGTTAATTTGAATGTTTGAAAAATAGAAGATTGTAACAGCAGATTGTAGTGAATCCTCTCAAACTTAAAAAATTATTAAGAAAAACATTTTGAATTTAGAGGATTTGATATAAAAATTGTAAAGGCTTTTTTTATCCTCAACAATTATAAAATGTCTTCAAATAACCTACTTTTTAACTCTTAGGTGCCTATATACAATTTTAAATAATTATTTTCTCTCAAATATACGAGATTAATACATTATAATATATTAGATTGTTGATAAAAAGATGGAAAGTGCATGTGATCCGTGAAAGGAATCATATTACTGATGGTATGGCACAATTAACTGCAGTAAATAATCTAGAATCTCGTTTATTCCCTTCGCCTCCTTTAGTTATTTATATATTTATGACTTAACCGTTAAATTGGTGTCAAAACTATATTTTTTAGGTATTTGTTTAAATAATATTTTGGGTCAAATATGTGTCTACTGTTTCATTTTGTGATTTATTTAATGTTTTTCTGTCAATGTATGTTAAAAATTTATGCCATCCAATCAATACATGACACGCGACCTGTTTTTTATTTATATATTTTTAAATTTTTGAATTTCTTAAAAAAATTAAATTTATTTAAAAAAAAAAACCCAAAGTTTTATTTTTTTCCAATTGAACCCCCAAATCACATCTCCCTCACAGTTCGGCATCCCCACAAATGGGTGGTTCACCGTTTACTGCCCAAAGCATCGTGTACCTCACCGTTTAACGCCCAATCGACCTCTTTTTTCTTCATAGTTGGGTATTCCTCGACGGTGCAATCGAGTGGTTCATTCGTCGATTTTTTACTACAAGATGATGGGGCTTTCGGTAGAGAGGGTCCGATGAAGACAAGGATGGCCGGTGGTGGTTGAATCGATGGTCGGAGTGGAGGAATTTAGGGTTAGAGTTGGAATTTTCAGAGAAATTAAAGATTGTTGGGTCAATTAATATGTTTTATTTTTCTATTTTTCGGATTTTAATTTTAGAAAATGATAAACCATGCCACATGTTCAAAATTTATTGGATAACAAAAAAATAACGTCTGTCACAAAAAAACCTTAAATGAGTCACAAAATGAAACGTTAGGCGCCTATTTATCCCAAAATATAGTTCAGTCACCTATCTAAAAAAATTTATAGTTTATCACTTATTTGACCGTTAAGCCTATATTTATCGCAATGAGTGTACCACTCAAGGATCGGATTGATCATTGAGTGATGTGTTTTCTTTCTTTATTTCATCAAAATTATAATTAATTAAATTGTGTTAAAAAGATAGTTATACAAATAAAAAATTAATGTATAGATCATTCAAATACGCTTAGTAATGTAATATTAAAAAATAATTTATAATCTAATTAATATTAATAGATATCAAATATTTATAATTAATAAACTATTTAAAGAACTAATGTTTAGATATAATAATTGAAAAATAATTTTAGACTAAATTGAAAAGATTTCAAAAGTGTCTTTAAGTCCAAACAACTTAAAAATATGTTTGAGGATTTTTTTCAAGAGGTTTTGAAGTGTTTTCTAAAGCCAAACTTTATAAAACCACCTAAGTGTTTCGAAACACCCTTAGGCGTTTCGAAACAACCATTCACAGTTTCAAAACGTTTCGATACAACTTTGTCTGTTTTGAAACGGGCTTTAATCTAGGTGAGGATTTTTACATAGCGTTTCGATACGGGCTTCACCGTTTCGATACGCCTATGTGGCAAAGACCTCAACGGTTAAAATCCCCAACGGCTATTTTCCCAACGGTAATTTAAATTGCAGCTTAACTGTCAATCATACTAAAACGGGTTGTAACCGTTTCAATATGGCTCGAAGGGTTTCGAAACGGCCATAGGCGTTTCGATACGGCCTGTTGCATGAGACTTCAACGGCTAGTTCTGAAAGAGCGTGTTTCGAAACGAGGTCGAGTGTTTCGAAACAGACACTTGCAGAACAACATTTATGGTGAGAAATAAAGTCTCCAACGGCTCCAAAACAACCCCAACGGTCCTCAACGGCTACAACCTCATTTGGGAGCATAAAAGGGACCTCCAAGAATCAAGAGAAGACTAATGCTTCAATTGTCAACAACATAATGATCAAGGATTTGTCTTAGAGCTTAATTGTTTATTTTCTTGTATAGACAACACTAGTGAGCTAAATATTGTCAAATTTGCTCAAGTGTTTATGTTTTAGGTGAGAGCTTTATAATGCAAACAAATACCTTTTAGAGGGATTTCAAGTTTGCTTAAGAATTTCTCTTGTAAGAGAGCGTTTGATTAAGCTAATGGTAGTTAGCTTAATCGTTGTAACGGTTTCCTCCTAAGCCGAGAAAAGGGGACGAAATTCAAGAGTAAATTTGTTGAAATCTTTAGTGGGGAGCTAAGGTAGTGGATGTAGACCTTGGTTAGAAGGTTGAACCACTATAATTCCTTGTGTCATTTGCCTATTTTTCACCTCCTACTAAAACACCCAAAAAATCTAACTTCTCCACACTTGGCGAGCTAGAACGGTTGAAGGAAATCAAGCACCGAAAAACCCAACAATTGGTATCAGAGCTTGACTTAATTGAAGAGGATTAACATCCTATTGAGGTGATCCGGCAAGCTCGATCAACATTTCAAACAATCGGCTCAATGACGCAATCCATCGACAAGTCACATTTTTTCGACGGGACAAATTATGCTTATTGGAAGACGGGGATGATGTTCTTTGTCAAATCCAAAGACTACAAGATTTGATATATCATTGAAGACGGTTCGTTCGTACCAAAAGGAAGCAAGGCGGAATAGAGTGCCGACGATTGTAAGAAGATGGAGCTAAATTGCAAGGCTTTACACTTCATCTTTTGTGCACTTAGCCTCAACATATACAAGAAGATGTCTTCTTGCGAGAGTGCCAAAGAAGTTTGGGACAAGCTCGAAGTTACTTACGATGGGACAAACGAAGTAAAAGAGGCCAAGATCGGCCTCCTCAACCTAGAGTATGAAAACTTCAAAATGGATCCGGAAGAGGACATTGAAAAAATGTTCCACCGATTATCCACTATCACCAATGGACTTAGGGGTTATGAAGAAGTCATTCTGGAAGAAAAGATTGTCCGAAAGCTTATCTACTCTCTTCTCGAGTCATGGGACTCAAAAAAGGACCGCCATCATCGAAGCCAAGAATCTCAAGACCTTGAAGCTTGATGAACTCATGAGGTCACTTCTCACTCACCAAATCATGAAAAAGGATAAAGAAGAGGAGAAGAAGAAGGAAGAGATAAGAAAGATGATGAAGAAGAAAATCATAGAGTTATACATCCACGCGAATGCCATTACTCTCAAGTCCTCCAAATGCAACCATGTTGATACAAGTGAGGAGGAGGATGAAGAAGAAGAGATAGTTCATCTCTTCAAGAAGTGTGCCCCTTTCATGAAGAAAGCAATGAAAGTACTAGAACGAGAATCTATGTAAAAGAAGAGGGCAAGCACTTCAAGCCATAAGAAGAAGACATATGTGGCTACTTGGAGTGGTGAAGACTCCACTGACGATGAACAAGCCAACCTTTGCCTTATGGCCATCGAAGAATATTCAAGGGTAACTTCTAATTCATCTACTTCATGTTCATATTCTTTTGATGAATTATAAGATGCCTATGATGATTTGGTTTTAGAGTTTAAAAATCACATTTTGAAAAATAAGAAAGTGATTTCAAATTTAAAAATTCAAAATGATTTGATTTTTAAAACCAAAATTGAACTTGAAGCAAAACTCAATGAGTTTGAACAAAAATGTTTTGATTTACAAAATTTGATTCATAAATTTCAAAAAGAAAAAGATTTGATTTCCAAAGAGCTTGAAAAGAAAAATAATCTTGGAAAATCAAATTTTTATGTAAGACAATCTAGTGCCCCTAAATTTATAAATAGAAAATATTTTAGAAGTGTTTGGGTCCCAAAAGGACTAACCACTTCAACTAAAAAGGATGAAATTGAAAAATGGATTCCTAAATGGACTAAATTTTGTGTTACTAACGTCTATGGATCCAAAGCAATTTGGATACCAAAAATTACTTGATTGTTTTATGATAGGTGTGATGGACATTGATCAACAAGTCAAATATTGAGAGGAAGCTCCATGCACACAAGGAAGAACACTTGAAGAAGGAAGGCTTCACATCCTCCCTTGAGTTCAAGTGTGGTAAAATCTAGATGTTTTTAACTTGATTTATTTTCATTTAATTCAACTAGATTATCATATGTTGGACTAACTTAATGATGTTTTGAGTAAGGGAGCCAATTTTAAAGTCAAAATTCTTATTTGTGTCATTTTTAAACCTCCTAAGTTATTTTGAACTTAACGTTATTTAAAGTCTTTTTTGATATATCAAAAAGGGGATTTTTTTTCAAATGGGTAAGGGAGAACTTTAATTGATTTTGAACTTCAATTCTCTTATTCTAAATTTATTTTACTAAGGGGGAGAATCCTAAACAATTTTTCAAGATTGGATTTATTATATCAAAAAGGGGGAGATTGAAGAACTAATGTTTTGATATAATAATTGAAAAATAGTTTTAGACTAAATTGAAAAGATTTCAAAAGTGCCTTTAGGTCCAAACAACTTAAAATATGTTTGAGGATTTTTTTAAAAGAGGTTTTGAAGTGTTTTCTGAAGCCAAACTTTACAAAACCACCCAAATGTTTCGAAACACCCTTAGGCGTTTCGAAACAATCATTCACAGTTTCAAAACGTTTCGATACAACTCTGTCTGTTTCGAAACGGACTTTAATTTGGGTGAGGATTTTTACATAGCGTTTCGATACGGGCTTCACCGTTTCGATACGCCTATGTGGCAAAGACCTCAACAGTCAAAATCCCCAACGGTAATTTAAATTGCGGCTTAACTGTCAATCGTGCCAAAATGGGTTGTAACCGTTTCGATACGGCTCGAAGGGTTTCGAAACGGTCATAGGCGTTTCGATACGGCCTGCTGCATGAGACTTCAACGGCTAATTCTAAAGGAGCGTGTTCCGAAACGAGGTCGAGTGTTTCGAAACGGACATCTGCAGAACATCATTTATGATGGGAAATAAAGTCTCCAACGGCTCCAAGACAACCCCAACGGTCCTCAATGGATACAACCTCATTTGGGAGTATAAAAGGGACCTTCAAGCATCAAGAGAAGACTAATGCTTCAATTGTCAACAACATAATGATCAAGAATTTGTCTTAGAGCTTAATTGTTCATTTTCTTGTATAGACAACAATAGTGAGCTAAATATTGTCAAATTTGCTCAAGTGTTTAGGTTTTGGGTGAAAGCTTTATAGTGCAAACAAATACATTTTAGAGGGATTTCAAGTTTGCTTAAGAATTTTTCTTGTAAGAGAGCGTTTGATTAAGCAAGGGTAGTTAGCTTAATCGTTGTAACGGTTTGCTCTTAAGCCGAGAAAAGAGGACGAAATTCAAGAGTTAATTTGTTGAAATCCTTAGTGGGGAGCTATGGTAGTGGATGTAGACCTTGGTTAGAAGGTTGAACCACTATAATTCCTTGTGTCATTTGCCTATTTTTCACCTTCCACTAAAACAACAAAAAATCCAACTTCTCCACACTTGGCAAGCTAGAACGGTTGAAGGAAATCGAGCACCGAAAAACTCAACACTATTCAAACAAATATTGAATACAATCATATCCTTATATATCATTTTGTTTGTTCAAATAATCAAACAACTATCGACTATCAATTAATTTTATCAAACACTTTTATACAACCAATTAATGAAATCAGCCAGTCCAATTAATTTTACCAAACACTTTTATACAACCAGTTAATGAAATCAGCTAATTAAATCAATTAATGTAATTCACTATCAATTATCGGTTAATGTAATTTGTTATCGTTTTTAACTGTCCCTAATATTAAAACTTTGAGTAATTGTGGTTTTTTTTGTAATTTCTATGTCAACTACTACTAACTATTATTTTTAAACATAATCCATTTCTTTAGTTGATATGTGATAAACTTGTTTATATAGTAAGTAGGACGAATATGTCATCATTGAAATTATATGGTCTAGAGCTCTATCAACATATATTAGATATAAATCCCAATTTATTATATTTCTGCTAATCTTAAGTTCTAAGTAATTCCACCTTTTGGTCAGTCGTAATCCAAGCTAATTATTACATATTTTTGGCTTCCATAAGTGTAATTATTATGTTAGTCCAAGTAAGTAGTTAAATCAGAACAAAATATAATAATACTAAGAACAATTATTGTATACACCGTGGTATAAAATTTATAGCTTACCGTTTAACGAGTGACGAAAGCATAGAGTTTAAGGTTTCAGAGTTTAAAATATAAAATTTTAGAGTTATGTTTTAAAGTATATTGTAGTATTTAAATACTACTTGCGAAATTAAAATATTATATTAACAATTTATCAAATATTAACCTAATAATAATGTTGTCTCTGAATTATCAAAATAATAATAATAATGTTGTCACTGCTTAAACTTTGAAAAACAATATCGACAAGACCTCTTGTTGTTGGAATGCTCTTTTCATGAAAAATGACCTGATTTAGTATCAGTTAGCAAAAAAAGTCTGAATAAGTCAAGAATTAATTATATTGTTAATCCTTAATTATTAAACACTAAAACCAAGAAACATCTAAGTGTATATATATAATATTTATTCTTTGAAACCAAACTCAAATACAAAGACTGAAATGTTTATATAATATAAATATATATAGTATAAATATATAGTATACCTTACAATACTTGAAGCATATATGTGTAGTGAAATGTAAGAACAAAATTTATAGTGATTATTGTTGTAGAAGTTGTCTAAGTATGTTTGAATTAATGCTGCTTTCGGCCTCCGACGAATTCAGTAACTCCGATATCCGGTTGCTTAGATCATCCACCTCTCCATTAAGCTTCTTAATGTGATTGCATGTCTCATCCAGAAGCTGCATATTGATATATAAATTTAAATACCGATTGTAACACGACCCATTGTTGTTTTGCGACTCAGGTTGGCATTCATCACAAACACGACGACGATAAACGAAAAAGTGTGGGAGAAAAATCAAATCTTACCTTGGCTGCATTTCTTTTCTTCTTCTTGTTAGTGGATGTAAGCTCCCTAAGTTTGAGGCTGAAATCTTCATTATTCTCATTGCTTCTGCCACTTGATCTTTTGCTAGACATTTTTCAGTTGTGTAATGGTAATTGAAATAAGCAGCATTTATATAGGAGTAAAAGTATTACTAGTAATCCATGCATTTGTGTTATTTTTTACATGTCATGATCATGATTAAGATAATACATATATTATATATAAATTATGGATTTTTATTAAATACACAAGCGGCGGAAACAAAGAGTTTTCACGGACGTCTTAGTTTTAGGGTCTATATGTTATGTGTTTAGATTTAGGGGTTTTGTTAGAATTTAGGGTTAGAATTTAAGTTTTAAAGTTTAGTGTAATATGGTTAGATTTAGGTTTTAACCTATAAACTCTAAATTCTAAACCCAACTCATCATTCTAAACCACTAAACTTAAACCCTAAATTCCAAACAATAATTTTTAACTCTAAACCTTAAAACTAAAGTGTTTGTGGAAACTTTTTGTTTTCATTATCTATGCATAGAATAATTACCCATATATTATATTCTTATCGTGTAAATCAAATATTTGGTAAGCAGGAAATCTGTGGACATGGGTAAGGGCCCATTTGTTCCAAGAATCTGCAGAAGTAATTTGTGCCGAGGAATTATAGGGATTTTGTAGAGGTTGTTGTTTGTCTTTGAGTCAGTAACATGATTAACATGCGTATGCAATTGACTAAATGATGAAGATTGATATCCATTCTCCATAACAAGTGGAATTTGACTTGATTTATTAACCCCCAACCCTTATGGTCATGAAGCTATTGATAGGGTTTTATGTGAAATAATTACTAGTTTTTTGGTCGGTGTTTAAGAATACTATTTTTAAAGATTCAATAATTAGCCGAGTGACCAAAGATTTTTATGTTGTCTCATTTTGTATGTGTTCAAATACTATTTTAGACATTTGGATGAGATATATTGACGGGAGAGGGATGAATACCCTAATTCATTACTATTCTAAGTAATATATGATGATACTTGAGTCGATTAAAGAAAGCACAAGTTTCGTTCAATTAGTTCGTATTAATTTGAAGTTTAGAGTTTGGATCATTGTCATGGTTGTTCATACTATCTGCCTCATTCATTGAGACGTTTAAGGAGTCGTTCTGATAGCACTTGTAATGGAATCATTAGTCTCTTCTCAAAAGACATGTATGATAGGACGTAAACGTCATTCAAATCTCATGACACTCTCGTCGTGAGTATCTTCCTTATTAAAATTCATAACACTCCTTTTTCTCTTGTCTCAAATTAGGATATCTTACCTTAAACTAGGTTTTGTGGTGTTGGAAAGAATATAGGCAATGAAAATGAGGTTTGAATCTTAATTTTCTTTAGGTAAAGCATGAAGTATGTATCTCAAAAAGGTTCATCATTCTCGCTTCTTCTTTTTTTTTTTTAATTTCTCAATGTCCAATTGTTTCATTGTTTGTTTCTTCTTTTTTGGTCAGTTTGCTACACCTTTTGGTGTCTCATGAATTAGTAAAGATAAAGGGAAATGTTTGCTAGTTCAAGCAACATCAATACCTACTTAACCAGCATGCTGGTGAGGTAAAAAGAAAGCAATTTGGACGAGAATGAATCTTCCTCCAAACAAAAGGGGAGGAAGATATACTTTGAAGACGGACGACAAGAATAAAAAACACAAAAGTGTAGAACGAAAATGAAGTCATCGGAACATCGTTAGAATCTAAACCGAAACCGAAACCAAAACCAACACCAACAGTGAGAGAGCGCTTAACCAGCATGTAAAACAAAATAAAAAGGAGATCATTATCGATTTTAGATTACCGAGTGGTAAAATTTTTTATACTCTCAAATATAATTTTAATTTTAAATCCTCTTACACTGAATAAAATTCTCCAATGTGGTATGTGTATTTGGCAAATGTAACACATATTGATATTTAAATGTGTCACATCATTAGTTAAATGTACGATTTCATGTGTTGAATTTAGATACTAAAATATACAATATTTGTAAAAAAAATAAAAAAGTACATTCATCACATTAGACCGAAAAAAAGCCAATAGCAAATAATGTATTAGAGCGTTTGGATGAATTTGAACCTAAACATGAAAGTCTTAACCCATTCTTCATTACGCCAATGCCTAGACTGTAATGTTGGTGGATTTTGGGTCCATTCTTCAGCCTTTTATATTTGGCCCAGTTTTCATTGGTACATGAGTGAATATTTGATGTGTTGACGGTAAATATTTTTGTATTTTGTCGGCGAAGAAGATGATAACATATTATTAAGAATAAATGTAAATGAATTATATATCATCGATACATCAAATATATAATAATTAAAATTTCTTGATTAATTATCATCGTTTGATTTACCGATAATGCATAAAATTGTACACTATTAGTACATCAAAAATTTATATGACAGTCAAAAATACATTTTACCATTGTATTAATTTATAACTTTACAATTTTTTTTTGAATTAAAAGCATAACTTTACAATTTTTAAAATAATAAATATCAAAACAGCACATGAACTTTTGTTAAATGCACAATATGATATGTAAACTTTGATTTGGTGCAAGTATATACACAAATATTTGATTTCAGTTTATTTGTACACAAGAAACTTTTATCTTTTTGATCTAATTGTACACATTTTAAAAATGAACACATCTATTTATTTTCCTATTGGATAATGTAGCTATTTATGTATGCATTGTATAAACGTAAAATGATGCTACACAACAACAGACGCTTGATTTTATGTTAGGGAAGGGGAAACTATAAAATTCTAGAGGGGTAAACTTATAAAATTTTGGGGGCAAAAATGGATTTTTAATAAAAAATACATAGACAATTTCTAAATCATAATCAGATTTTAAATTTTCAGGGGGCGGCTGCTCCCTCAACCCCTCTCGATCCATCCCTGATTCTACATTAATAATTATTTCAGCGATTTGTGAAATATAAAACAAATTAAGCTTCAAATGTAAAATTACACAAAACCAAAGTTCATGTGTCACATTGCATGTTTTACCAAGTTAATGTATTGTTTTGATACTTAACCCTTTTTAGAAGAACTAAATCACAATTTTATCATTTTAGAAGGATCAAAATACAATTTTACCATAATAGACATATAATTTCATAACTTCTTGAGGGGCTTAAGTATAGTTTTACCAACATTTTAGCTGGAAAATCAGAACTTTAAGTTTATGGGTAGAACATGGTGGTGGAAAAGCAGCTTCTCACTTTGGGGCCTTGCTTAGGGTTTATCATGTATGGCCATCCCTAATAATTAGCATAATATAATATAACATTGCATGGAGGATCTGTCTTTTGCTTTTAGGTCCTTTTTCATTGATGTTTAGTTTATAATAAACATTACATTTCTTCTTTCGGCCTTGTCTACAACTTTGTCTTGGCCTTTAATCTGTAATAACTTAATTTGAATGGCTGATGTTTAAAATAATTGTTAAATAGGCTTGTAGAGCTTCATGCATGTTTCTAAATTTAGATCTTCATTTCTTATAAGTATTAATTAATCAAGTGTAAAGCTCAAATTCGATTTCGGATTAAGTTTGTTTTAACTCTGACCTTCGAATATAACATTTTTATTCAATGTATGACTGGGTCGAGATTGGGTGTTGCATTTCTTTTCTTTTTCCCTATTTTTGACGTAATCATTATTTTTTCCGAGTTTACTTTGATCTTTAAACTTTCAAAAAATAGTTATATTTAACCACCAACCTTTTAAAAAAAGGTAAATTATAATGGAGGTCACTCAATTATGAGTAAAATTACATTTGGGTCACTCAATTATTAAAAGTTATATTTAGATCACTTAATTATGAGTAAGGTTACATTCAGGTCACCCAATTATTAAAAGCTACACTTGGGTCACTCAATTATGGGTAAGGTTACATTTGGGTCACCCTTAATATTTCAAAAATAGATATCAATTTATGTATTAGATTAATTAATGATTTCAAATGAAATACTCTAGTGTTAACAAGGGTATACAGGTGATTTGGAAAAAAAAATTATGAAATTGATATACTTTTTTAAATATGAAGGGTGGCCAAAATGTAACCTTACCCATAATTGAGTGACCCAAATTTAACCTTTAATAATTGGGTAACTCAAATGTAACCTTACCCATAATTAAGTGACCCAAGAGTAACTTTTAATAATTGAGTGACTCAAATATAACCTTACCCATAATTGAGTGACCCAAGACTAACTTTTAATAATTGAGTGACTCAAATATAACCTTACCCATAATTAAGTGACCTTCGTTGTAGTTTAACATTAAATGTCAAACCATTGTTTTCTAACGTTAAATTTTCGTGATGTTAACGTTATCCTTACATGACAGTTGACATGTGATACATGATAATTTCTTTAATATATTTTTTTAAAAAAATTAATTATTTTTTAATGCAACATATAAGACAAATAGTGACATGTCAACATTAAGTACACGTGGACTACCATGCAAATTACCATGTCAAAATCGTTAAAAAAATTAATGTTTCAATAAATATTTTCATTTTAAAAAAGGCATAATGCCAAAAAATGCCCTAACATTTGACTGAATAGTCATTTTGGCCCTTATTCTTTTTTGAAGCAATTTAACTATTAACGTTTCATTTTGGGTCAAAATGACCCCTCTATAAATGAAAATTGTTAGTCAACTGACAATAAACAACTTGAAATGACTTGGTAGAATGACACGTCAGAAGAAACAAATATTTTATATTTTGTACAATTTTTAAAAATTATTTTTTGACTGGTGTGTTATTTTGTAAAGTCAACATATTTGCCTATATGACATTGTTATCGCGGCGTGCATTACCATATAGGTTTGTCACGTCATTTTAAGCCATTTATCGTTAGTTGACTAACAATTTTCATTCACAGATGGGCCATTTTGACCAAAAATAAAATGTTAAAGGCTAAATTACTTCAACAAAAAAGAATAGAAGCTAAAATGACAATTCAGTCAAACATTAAGGATATTTTTTGGTATTATACCTTTAAAAATGATTTGATATTTTTTAAAGGTCAAGCGTTAAATTTAACTAAAAAGAATATCACGAGAGATGTAACCTTTTGGGTTCTCTGTTTGTGGGTTTGGGAAATATACCGTTTTTAGCGAATTTCAAGTAATATCATCTCTATTTATAGTCAATTTATTCTCTTATATGTAGATGAATTTTTTTTGAAATAAATTATATTATATTTAAAGTGATAGAATTGCAAAGATACCACACCGTTAATATTAAAAATTTAATACAGAAAAAATAAAAAAATAGAATTTTAAGGGTGTAAAAGACATTAAAATACAAAACCTATCACATCAAAATGACTTTAATAATCTTCTGAATGAAATTCATCAAAACAACTACTTTGACAAGAGTGCTCTATGAAGAAAGCAATTCTCTCGCTACTTGTTCTTGGCATATCAGAACAACCACAAAAGGAAATCATAAGCGTATATAGACCGACTTCATTCGTTGAAAAAAAAATACGCGTTGATGCTCGTCACTCGAACGCTAAACTGTCAAAAGACATATAACTGCCACAAATACATACTATAACTGCTATAAAAAAAGACGAAAGAACTGTCATAAAAACAGACAAAAAAACTGTCATAAAAACATATATGAAGAGAATCTGACAAAGTAAAAAAAGAAACTTGAAAAATAAAATATTCATCGCTAAGGATGGATTTTATTTATGTACAAAACCAGCAAGACGGCCAAAAACCGCTTTCGGTGAAGAAAAAATTTAAAAAACTTCTTATAACCGCCGCAGAGCAAATAGGAAAAGTGAAGAAGCTATATGTGAAGATAATTAAAATCGAACTATGTTAAATTTTATATTTTATGTATAATTTATAGTTTTAAGGTTTATTAGATACTCGATATGATATATATATATATATATATATATATATATATTAGTCTATTCTAGGGGTTAATTAATAGTTCAAGTCCTAAGATGCTTGACTTATACCTGTTAACTACTAAGGCAAGGACTCAAAATATTAAAGATCAAGTGTAACAATATTAAAGATCAACAACAAATCATATGATAATTTGATGGTTAATTAGTAGGTTTTTATTATATAACAAGACAATGAATAAATTAAATTTGTCATTTTACACTATTAAAGGGTTAGTTCAAGTCCTACAATAAGTGGCATAACACAATTGGGACCTGTAAAAAAATTGAAAAATTATAGTTCATACCTTTAAATTTTTTTAAAAATTTAATTTAGCTCCCACAAAATTTTTAGAAATTTAGATCAAGTTTCAAAATTCGTGAACATTATTAATTAAGTCTCTCCCATAATTTTTAAAAGTACTCATTAAGCCTCTCAAATTTTAAAATTTTTCAGTTAGACTCCAATTTTATTTTGAAAGAAATTTAAATTTAACCCTTCAAAATTTTTAAAAATTTTAAATTGAACTATTTTGTTTGATAATAGGGTATCATTTTTGAATTCAACGAGTTCACAAAAGAAATTGTAATTTAAAAGAAAATGTTGTAGATAATCAGATCCAAATTTATTAAAGATTTAAACTCGGATTCACAAACTTTACGTCTTTGAGCTGTGGAAGTAGGGTTAAACCAAACTCTAATATTATAATGTAATTTGGAGCAAAAACTTCATGAACTCAATAATATAAGTAAAGCTTAAACCTTTAGACTGTTTGACTCTTTTTCTTTTTGGGCCACACAAATATAATTTATACAACATTGAAACTGGTATTATTACCTGTTTGGGCCACAAAATTAGTATAATGGGGTTATGATTTAAGACAGGTCTTATTTCCTACCCCCAATGGCTTCTTACACTCATTTTTTTTGAAAAGCATGTTACTTTATATATACAAGTTTGATTGAAAAAGGGAAGAAGATTTTTTCTGTCTTTCCTGATACAAGGTTGGCCAACCAGCTTATAATCGATTTCTTGGGCCACAAGAATATGGTTTAGGGCTCCGAATTAGTCATTTTAGGGTAATGGGCTGAAGTATGCCATCTTGGTTGAGTTCGGGTCGAACTCAACGAAGCAAGATATGATTTTTGGTCGAAACTAGAGTATATATTGTTGATAGTGGTGACTAATCTTTATCGTCAATGGTGCTTTCCAAAGAAGTTAATGATTGGTCAAGCAATTAGGGTGAACAAAACTTGACTCGATTTGAAAAAATTAAATTTTTCGACTTGTCTTGACGCGAAAAAAACTCGACCCACCTTGAATCGACTCGTAATTTCATAAACTCAACTCGAAAAAATTTTAAATAAAGTTTGAATTGTAAAATGAAAATTCGAATAACTCAAAATTTTTAATAATTAGTAAATCAATTTTTAAGTTCAAGTCTAGTCCCTCAATTATGTCAGATATATATACCTCATATGAAAAAATTTGAAGAAATGGGTATGTGTATTGTATATAACATTATAAATAGTTGCAACTTACAATTAAATTTGTACATAAACTCGAAAACTTGGCTCGAATCGAATAATTTCAAATAAAATTTGAGTCGCAAAATAAAACTTGTAAACTCAATTAACTTAAATTTTTTTAATTCGACTCGATCGAACTCTCATCCTCACCAACAATGCTGATTTAAAACAACAAATGATCGATGATCCAACCCATGGATGTGACCATTTGTGAGAATATTTTTGGGAGGGTTTCACTTTTGAGACAAAACAACATGGTGATGGAGAGTTGGATTTTCGTTTGTATCCCATTTTTTTTGACAAAATAGTAATATAACGTTATATTTTTGTTTTGTTTTATTTTAGTATCCCAACCGTTAAAAATAAACGGAGATGAAGACATGGCTTATTTGTAATTGGTATAATAGTAGTTTTAGCCCCAAAAATTATATATTTCTACCAATTTGATCCAAACTCTATCAATTTAATGATCATCTTACATATTTGAGTTAAAACTGTAAATCCTCTATTTTATTTCTTCTTCCCCGAAACCCTAGTCCTTTCTTCTTCCCCCAATTTTTCTCTTTCGTGTATCCTTTGTAAATGGTTAAATTCTTTCACTTCTAATTCTGTTTGATTTTTATAAACATACACTGTTTAACAAACTGCTTTAGAAATTTTGTAACACCCCAATTTTGGGCTTAGAAGTTTTGGGTTTGGACCGGGTCGGTCGGGTTGCGGTTCGAATATTAAAGGGTGATTTTTAGGAAAATCTAGTTCGGGATGCATTAAAAATACGGAAAAACGTCTTAAAATCCTCTTTTATTATATATAAGAGAATGCTGAAATCAATTTTACAAAATGAGGTTTGGAGGTGTGACATTTTGGGTTAGTGACTAAAATGTAATTTTTGAAAACTTGGTGACTGTTTTAAAAGGATTGAAACTTTGAATCTTTAAGGAGCTAATTTACCCAAGAAGAGTTTCTCCAGATTTTTCTTAATATTAATCAATTTAATTAATGATTTTTAATTAAATGTAAAGGATGGAAAAAGATATTTTGTGATCATAACTAACTTTTCTCTAAAATTTTCCATTTCTTTTCTCTCAACTTTTCTCTCAGCCCAAACACTTTTCTCCAGCAAATTTCCCTCTGATTTTGACATCTAAAGATGAGATTTCAATCTTCATTTGATCTCTAATCATTTCTACATCAAAACCTTAGCATTTGCTTATTGAATTTTCAAGAATCCTGGTTCCAAAAAGGGAGAAACTCACATTTAGAGGTATGAACGTCCTTCTCCTCTAAATACTCAGTTCTTTACTGAAATTCCCAAGTTCTCAATCCTTGATTTGTGTTTTATTAAAGGTTTTGTAATTGTGTTCTTGATCTTGGCTTTAAAATGCAAGATTTGGTTTAATTTTGATGGAATTCGTATGAAATGATTGAGCACTGTTTTGAGATGTCTTTTTGATGATTTTTGGATGTATAATTGATGTGAAATTGAGGTTTAATCAATGCAATCCCGAATAGGTTGATTTTCCTAAGTTTTGCTTGAGTTTTTGGTGGTTTTTGGAGTGATCTTGATGTTCTGCTATAGCTGGAGGTATAAGGACGTGATTAGATCCTTTTTGGATGTTAATTGAGGTTTAAGAGCGATTGGAATTGATGGATCTTGGCTGGGTAGTGTTGTAGAGATGTTTGGATGTGATTTCGGTTGTGTTTGGTAGCCGAAATGTGAGTGTTGATGAGAGCATCGAGTTTAGGTGTCTTGGTTGAAGATATTAATGCATGATGATGCATTAATCCTCTGCTTTGATGTGTTTAAAACAGGGGAGACATCTTCGGAACTTTGTGGTGTTGATCCGGAAGCTTGATTGGTGTTTCGGCAAGTTGCGAAACGGAATCGGTGAGTGGAATTGGGGTTTCAGCTTTGAAATCAATGTTTGAAGGTTTGGGAGCTTAGTTTAAGTCTAAACAACTTAGCTAAGCTCAAGAGTAAGTTTTCGGAAAAACTCTCTTGTTGATGAACTATGAGTTGGTTGAATGCAATGTGATTTGTTTGCATGTTTAAATTCTGTTTTTGAAAGCATATTTTAGCATGTTTATTGCTGGTTTTGTAAGCCATGTGTTGAAGGATGCTCAAGGTAAGAGATCCTTGTTTTGTACATTGTTAAATGTGGTTTTGATGCAAAATGATGCATGATGATGAATGGCTTTACTAAATGCTTTAAAACAGTGGATTAATGTTGTTAAATGATGTATATTGGCAAGTGATGTGTTGGTTAAAAGTTACTTGAATCGGATATAGTTAGCCGGCTATAGGATTGGGTGCACCGTGAATAAAGTCGCCTTGGATGTCGAGGGGTTGTGATTGTACCGTAGACTCCATCCAAGTACACTAACGAGATGGTTAAGAACACCATGGTGGTTAAAAGTCCATGGGTGGGTCTTGTGCTAAGGTCATAATGGTGGTTAAAATTTCATTTGAGGACCTTGTGTATGGTAAGATCACAATGGTGGTTAAAAGTCCATGTGTGGATCTTGTGTTATATGTCCCGTGATCTCGTTAGTGATGTTATACAACTACCAATGAGTGATGTGGAGGGGTTGTGATTGTACCATTGCTCCACCTTGATATTGGTAGTGTGTATGAAGCGTATGGGACAACGCTTGTAATCCGCGTATCCGATTGTCGATATTGTTTTGAATGGAAAGATGGTTATGATTATCACTTGAAAGCCAATATGACATGTTAATGATTTGGAAGCATGAAATGCTTGGTTTATATACATATGTGCATGATCAAATGTTGTTTAAACTAAAGGTTTTGAAAAGGAGTTTCTATTAATGCATTATTGTGATGTTTTAAATGAGCATTCCTCACTAAGCTATGTGCTTACGCTCTCTCTTTTCTTAAACCAATAATGCAGAGCATTGAAGTGCATTAAGGGCAGCAAGGAGGTCAAGAATCCAAGTGAAGAACTAAGCTCATGTATGGTGAATGTTTTCCTAACACTATTAGCTTTTGAGCATTTGGCAATGGGAACCTAACTTGTGTTCTTGGGAGATGTTTTGGACTCCCTAAGTTGGTTTTATGCTTTTGACTTTGTTGGAACATGTAAATGGCCTTTTTGAGGTTGGTTTGGTGTTTTGGTGTTTGAATGATTTTCAATATAGGATGCATGCCTATAGAATTGGGTTTTTCCTTAATTGATGCCATGTTTGAGAATGGTTGATGCTATTATGTTCCTTAAGTATATAATGACTTGCTGGTATGATTTGAGGGTCTTTGGAATATGTTTGATCGGTTGAAAGCATGATAAACTAGGAAAAAATCTGCAATCTGGGCAGCGTGTTTTGGAACAGGTGCTACCGTTTCGGAACAGAGGGCCTGAAATGGCCTTGGCGTTTCGAAACGAGTAGAGCCGTTCCGGAACGATTTTGCCACTGCCAAGCCCTGTTCCTGAACTTGTTTCGGAACGGTCCCGCGTTTCGGAACGGACCATCCCCGTTTCAGAACACCCGACCGTTGGGCACTGAAATTGACGGTTATATGTTTTGAAATCCTTGCGTTTTGGTCCTGAACTTTGTATATGCAATTGAATGAGTTTGAGATGTCCGTTTGAGTTGAAATTTGGCAGAGAAGCATGAAACATGACTAATTTCATATTGGTAACTCAAAAGTTGGTTAAGTCCTTATAATTTTCAGAATTTGCATTTTGGTCCCTAAATTCATAAATTGTGCAATCGAGTCCCTAAATGTTTTCTGATTGTGCCGATCTTTGAGTATGCTGATCTTATGAACATATCCAGGGTTAATATGCATTTAGATAAGTTTTAAAATAAAAAAAGGGTTGTTAATCAAGGTTGACTTTCGGGTTGACTTTGGTTTTCCCCGTGTAAACTTCTTAATTCGGTCCAACCGTCTAGGCCGGGTTAAGGGGGTTACATTTGGTGGTATCAGAGCTGAGTTCTCGAGTAATTGGGAATGATTATGTGGGTGATAAGTGTATGATTGCTTTGTATGCTTGTTGAGTGAAAGCATGTTGTGTGAATTGTAAGTATGTTACAATTGTGATGAATGCTGTGGTGAAGCATGATAGAGGGACCCATTGCCAAATCAAAGCTAATGTAATGATTTGTTTTTAATTGGAAATGAGCTTGAGTACTTGGATTGCTTACCTTGCTGAGCCTGACTTTGTTTATTGCATGGTGATTGCATTGTTAGTGAATGGCACCTCGTAGAGAAACGAGGATTAATATGCGAGCTATGGCTCAAAATGAGAACGAGGAGAATGCTGAAAATGTGGTGGATTTGCCTCCTCCGCCTGGTGGTGGTGGTGCTGGGGGTGAAGGAGCTGGTGTTGCAGCTGGTGCTGGAGTCGCTGGACCTGAAGCTGGTCAGGGGCAAGCTGTTCCTGACATGACAGTGTTGATTCAAGCTATTGCTGGAGCTTTTCGAGCGGCGGTAGCTGGAGCTCAAGGAGCTGGGCATCAGGGAGATGCTAATGCTAGGCTACCTTTGGAACGTTTGCGCAGTCTAGGAGGGACTGAGTTCAGGGGTTTGTCTGCTGAAGGTTCTGAGTCTTGGCTGGAGAGTACCAAGAGAATTCTAGGACAAATGAATTGTTCTGATGTGCAGAAGCTGGGATGTGTGGTGTCATTGTTGCAGGACGATGCATACACTTGGTGGACAACCACTGTCTCTGGGATGGCGGATGCTGATGTAACATGGATGTTCTTTCAGAACATATTCAAGAGAAGGTACCTG
Source organism: Hibiscus tridactylites (assembly GCA_958450335.1). NCBI lineage: Eukaryota > Viridiplantae > Streptophyta > Magnoliopsida > Malvales > Malvaceae > Hibiscus > Hibiscus tridactylites. Next base: position 2,757,126 of record OY288292.1, read on the forward strand.
GGTGTGAGGTACTTGGATGAGAAGAAGAGGAAATTCATGTCTCTTACTCAAGGGAGCATGTCAGTGGCTGAGTACGAGGTTCAGTTTGTCCGACTCAGTCAGTACGCACCTGAGCTTATCCCTGATGAGCGGGAGAGGTGTGAACGGTTCCGTTATGGTTTGGTGACGGAAGTGAAGACTTATATGCTGGCTGCTGAGTATAATGATTTTGATGTGCTGGTTGGTAGAGCAAAGGACATTGAGATGAATTTGAGTTTATCTTCTAGAAATGCTGGTTCTAGTGCTGGTAAGCGAGTTGCTGAGTATAGTTACGGTGGTGGATGGAACAAGAGGGGACGTGATCGGAAGTATCAGTCTTCAGCTAAGCGAGATGGTGGTGCGCCTGCTCAGGGAGACAAGGTGTTGAGTGTGTAAAAGTTCTATTATTTACACCCTTTTTAACCCATATTTCTGCTGCATTCAAGCATCATTGCATTGCATTTAGGTTAGTTTTCAATAAAACATCACAATTATATAAAAGGCACGGATTCTACTAAAAGATGGTGTATTTTGTAGGTTGCTGCCATGGTTGACGATGAAGGCAGGCGCAGGGCAGATAAACAGAAGAGCTGAACTGGACAAGTAGCCGAAGAAGACGAACCTGTCATGGACTTGTCGTGACAGCAAGGTGACAACAACCTTATGAAGAGGAAAAGTAAAGTGGACCTCGATAGATAGAGAAAAATCTGCTCGTCTGTCGTGTGAAAGCCAAATATTTTTCCAAGCCCCAGATCAAAAGATATGTCAAGCCAAAGCTCAAGGAGAGGAATTCCCATAAAGCAAGGATGCGGCTGGAAAGTAGGAGTCTTTAGAGATTTAGTCTTTATTAGAATCTTACTTTTAATTAAATTTGTAATCCTTGTTACCGTAGAATACTTGAGCCCAAAGCTTATATAAGGGCATAGATTTAACCTAGGAGGCATCATCCCTCATTCTACCTCATAACCGACATCCCTAAACCCTCCGCCGTTTACCTGTCACCGACATGTTCTAAATCCCCCTAGGGCTACGGGTTGTTTTGTAAAGTAGTTGCAAGGATTGTTTTGTTTTAGGATTTTCTAAGTTTAATAAAATAAACTTCAAGTTCTCTTATCTTGGTTTTAATATCTTGCAAGAGCATCGGGAGAGCATTGTGAGGTTATCTATTTACTTAGCATCGGGAGAGTTAAGTATACGAAAGAGATAAGAGCGCGTTCTCTAGTTTATAGTTGAACCATCTCGTGCCTAGGGATAGGGCGAGGTTAAGTGGCTAAGGAAGAATTCATACACATCGGTGTTCATCCTTCGATTCACGCCGGGAGGTATCATCAAAGACGTGATCATCGACAGACTTGGACCTAGGGATAGGCCAAGGCAGATCTGGGATTCTTGCCAAGCTTGAAGTACGGAGTTGGTGTGTTCGCTGCCGCGACAGCTAACGGACAGCCGCCGCGACAGGTGCTGTCGGCGACGGGCGCGACGACAGAACTGGAGTTCCTAAGCAATCCAATACCTGCACTACCGAGCAATTCAATACCAGCCCATTCTCTCTATCTTGATAACTCAATTCTTTTATTTGCGTTTTTACTCTATTATTCGTGACAACTTCTCATAATTATTTCCTTTACTTCGTGTAGTGAATTTAGGTGAAGCTATTAGCCCAATCCCTGTGGAGACGATATCCGATACTTCGTATCACTTACTACTTGCGTCGTGTACACTTGCACTACAATTGCGATAGACTCTTTTACACGCAACAAGTTTTTGGCGCCGTTGCCGGGGATTGGCAACATAACTACACCTTTCTTTTATTGCACTTTTCGTTTTTATTTTTATTTTTATTTCCGTTTTTGTTTTTATTTTTATTTTTCTTTAATTTTTTTTTCTTTTGTGTTTTCAACTCTCGCTTTTCACGAGGTTTTCTTGTTTATGCGCAGATCTAAAAGAGGTGAAGATCCTGAGTATCCATTAGATCCAGAAGTTGAACGTTCCTTCAATCTCAAGAAACAACTTCGCCGCCTTTTAGACAGAAACGAATACCTTGAGGAACAGCTAGAGCAGATGGCCCGTAATCCGCCCACTGGAGGAGGTATACCGCCTGTCGGCGACCCGCCCGCGGCAGATAGACGAAGGTCATGTCGTGACTACATGATGAACGATCATGTAGAACTGGAGACCACGCTGTCGGATATTGATGTTGACAACTTCGAACTTAAACCTGTCATGTTCAGTATGATCAACAATGCCGGAAAGTTTAGTGGTTCTGCGGCAGAAGATGCCAGGGAGCATCTCAAAACGTTCCAGGAAATCTGTGGTTCGTTTAGACTGCCAGGAGTTAGTCCGGAGATACTGAGGCTTCGGTTATTTCCCCATTCATTGAGGGACAGAGCTAAAACTTGGTGGAATAAACTTACGCCGGGTTCTATTATGACTTGGGCAGATTTAACTCGTGAATTTTTGTCTCGTTTTAATCCTTCACATTTAGCTGAGCGATTACGTAACGAAATTGCTACTTTTCAACAGGAAGATGACGAGCCAATGCACGAGGCCTGGGACAGGTTTACTACTCTTCTACGGAACTGCCCAATGCATGGATTCCCCGTCTAGAATCAGGTAACTAAGTTCTATGATGCTGCTAACTTACAAACTCGCATTCGAATTGATTCCGCAGCAAATGGATTATTATTGGATAAAGATCCAGACGAGGCTTTGCAAGTTTTGAAAAATCTGGCCAAGAATGAGGAGCAGTTTCCGACAGCTAGAAGAGGAGGTAAACGGGTACTTGCTGTCAAGGATTATGAGGCCGACAGCACTATGAAATCACAGGTAGCATTCCTCACTAAAGCAACGAAACACTTATTAAATGAAGAAGAATTACGAGGATTTGCTGTCGAGGAAGTTTGTGCTATTTGTGAGGGAAATCATAGTAGGGATGAGTGCCCAATAAATATAGAAGAGGGAAAATATGTTGGAAATTACAAGCCGAACTACAATTCCAACAACTACAACCCTAATTGGAGGAAGGATCCCAAATTTTCCTGGAGTAATCCTAACAATGCCCTGAATCCACAAGCACATCATCAGAATCAGGGGGTCCTAGATTGCTGACGCGACAGCAACTGCCGCCGCAGAACCTGCCGCCGCACCTGCCGCCGCAGCAGCAACAACAGCCACCACCTGCCACGAGTAGTATATTGGAACAGACTCTGGCCACCTTTATGTCTCAGACCGGTACGTATATGGAGAATATAAATCAGTTTGTCAAGAAGACAGAAAATTTTATAGATAAAACCGAGATGAGAATGACAAATCATGAGGCTACGTTGAAATCTCTAGAGACACAAATGGGTCAGGTGTCGCAACATATTAAGCCAAGGCAGAATGGAGGATTCCCTAGTAATACTGAAAATGCTAGACCACCCACACATGAGCAATGTAAGGCAATTACTACTAGGAGTGGGAAGAAACTACCAGGGCCGGAAAAGGAAGCTGAAACAGAAAAAGATCCAGCCTTAGATAAACCTGCCGAGGAAGCTGCCCCGACAGGTGATAAACAGACTGCTGCCGATGAGCCTGTCACGACAGCAGAAGCGATAGAGGAGAAAAACGATGATTACCGTCCTCAGATTCGCATGCAGTGGGAAGGACGCATTGCTAATTATCGTCCTCCACCACCTTTTCCGCAACGAATACAACAAGCTAAGCATGAATCTCAACTTAAAAAGATTTATGATATTTTTAAACAGGTTCATATTAATATTCCGTTGTTAGATGCTGTTAGGGAGATGCCCGGTTATGCTAAATTTCTCAAGGATGTTATGTCAAAAAATCTAAACTTGGGGAATTTGAAACGGTAAAGATGACAGAAGGTTGCATGAGCATTCTTCATCGGCAGCCACCCCAGAAAAAGAAGGATCCGGGGAGCTTCATCATACCTTGCGTAATCGGCGACAAATTTGTGGGTAAGGCACTTTGTGATCTTGGTGCCAGTGTTAATCTAATGCCCAAATCTGTTTTTCAGAAACTAGGTATTGGCAAGGCGCGGCCCACGATAGTTACCCTACAGCTAGCCGACCGCTCTTACGTTCACCCCGAGGGAAAAATTGAAGATATTTTGGTAAGAGTGGATAAGCTTATTTTTCCTGCTGACTTTCTTATCTTAGATTGTGAGGCAGATGAAAACGCACCAGTCATCCTTGGGCGACCCTTCTTAGCCACGGGAAGATCATTGATTGATGTGGAGAAAGGAGAACTCACCATGCGCGTGAACGATCAAGAAATTAAGTTGAATGTTCTCCAAGAAATGAAACATGCTGATGTGGATGAAGAATGTAAGGCCATCATTGAGGTGACCTTTGATCAACCCTGCATCAGGTCGGGATGTCGTGATATAAAATTTGGTCACTGCTGCGACAGCCACCTACAGGCCTGTCATGACAGCGACGACGACAGCACCGACGACAATGACTCCTCTGAATCCGATACATCTGATACTGAAGGTCATGAGGAGGTAGACTGGTTAGACCATCGTCCAGGTAAGTTATTCGAACCCTTGAATTACACTTCGGATAACCATTTAATCCAAAAGCCATCTACTGTTGAACCACCTGTCTTAGAACTTAAGCCCATGCCAGGGCAGCTTAAATATGCTTATCTTGGTTGTGATGACACACTGCCCGTAATCATCTCTGCTAAGCTGCCGCAGGAACAGGAACGACAGCTGATCGACATGTTAAGGCAGCACAAAAAGGCGATTGGATGGACGATAGCAGATATACAGGGCATTAGTCCGGCAATATGCATGCACAAAATCCTCCTAGAGGAAGATCATAAGCCGACTATTGATGCCCAAAGGCGGTTAAACCTTGCGATGAAGGAGGTAGTGCGTAAAGAGATAATCAAATGGTTAGATGCTGGTATTATTTACGCCATCTCCGACAGCAAATGGGTAAGCCCGGTGCAATGTGTTCCCAAGAAAGGAGGCATGACCGTGATAACCAACGAAAATGTTGCGTGTAAAATAGTCTATCGCAATTGTAGTGCAAGTGTACACGATGCAAGTAGTAAGTGATACGAAGTATCGGATATCGTCTCCACAGGGATTGGGCTAATGACTTCACCTAAATTCACTGCACGAAGTAAAGAGAATTATTTGAGAGTTGTCACGAATAATAGAGTAAAAACACAAATAAAAGAATTGAGTTATCAAGATAGAGAGAATGGGCTGGTATTGAATTGCTCAGTAGTGCAGGTATTGGATTGCTTAGGATCTCCAGTTCTGTCGTCGCACCCGTCGCCGACAGCACCTGTCGCGGCGGCTGTTCGTTAGCTGTCGCGGCAGCGAATACTAACTCCGTACTTCAAGCTTGGCAAGAATCCCAGATCTGCCTTGTCCTATCCCTAGGTCCAAGTCTGTCGGCGATCACGTCTTAGATGATACCTCCCGGCGTAAATCGAAGGATGAACACCGATGTGTATGAATTCTTCTTTAGCCACTTAACCTCGCCCTATCCCTAGGCACGAGATGGTTCAACTATAAACTAGAGAACGCGCTCTTATCTCTTTCGTATACTTAACTCTCCCGATGCTAAGTAAATGGATAACCTCACAATGCTCTCCCGATGCTCTTACAAGATATTAAAACCAAGATAAAAGAACTTGAAGTCTATTTTATTGAACTGAAAAATCCTAAAACAAAGCAATCCTTGCAACTACTTTACAAAACAACCCGTAGCCCTAGGGGAATTTAGAACATGTCGGTGACAGGTAAACGATAGGGGTTTTTGGTTTCAGTTATGGGGTAATCGGTTATGGGGTATGATGTGGGGATTTTGTCCTAGGTTACAATACATGCCCTTATATAAGCTTTGGGCTCAAGTTATCTAAGGTAACAAGGATTACAACTTTAATTAAAAGTATGATTCTAATAAAGACTTAATCTTCAAGGATCCTACTTTTCAGCCGTCCTCCTTGTTTCTTGGGATTTTCTCTCCTTGAACTTTGGCTTGACATATCTTTTGATCCGGGGCTTGGAAAAATATTTGGCTTTCACACGACAGACGAGCAGATTTTTCTCTATCTATCGAGGTCCACTTTACTTTTCCTCTTCATAAGGTTGCTGTCACCTTGCTGTCACGACAGGTCCATGGCAGCTTCGTCCTCATCGTCTGCTTGTCCAGTTCAGATCTTCTGCTTCTCTGCCCTGCGCCTGCCTTCTCCGTCTACTATGGCAGCAACTTGCTGTCGTCCTCTGTTGTCACGGCAGCTCTATGGCAGCATTGTCCTCTTCGTCTGCTTGTCCAGTTCAGCTCTTCTGCTTTTCTGCCCTGCGCCTGCCTTCTCGTCAACTATGGCAGGTATCTGCAAAATACGCCATCTTTTAGTAGAATCCGTGCCTTTTATATAATTGTGATGTTTTATTGAAAACTAACCTAAATGCAGTGCAATGATGCTTGAATGCAGCAGAAATATGGGTTAAAAAGGGTGTAAATAATAGAACTTTTACACACTCAATACACCCCCAAACTCAAGTTTTTGCTTGCCCTCAAGCAATTAGACCTAAAAGAAAAATGAATATTTTTGTGTTGGCCTTCAAACAGTGAACTGTCCCTTACCCGTCGCTCATTCTCTGTGGCGGCAGCAACCTGTCGGAAGGTTTAGGATCTGTCCGGAATCTCCCTATAGCTCTCGTGCTGTGTGCGCATGCTTGTGAACAGTTATATGCTAAGACTCTCTTAGTTTCACTAGAATATTCAACTTCTTAACTCGAATTTTTATGCCAAAGTTTATTTTTTTAGAAGGCACATTTTCATGCTTCTTTTTCTTCTATTTTCAAGCTAAGTTTTTCTAGAGCCAGTTTCGGGCACCTCTAGTTAGCTTCCTAGAGCCGGTTTTGGGCACCTCTAGGTTTTTTATTTTCTTTTGCTAAACTTCTTTCCTAGAGCCATTGTTAGGCACCTCTAGGGGCTATCCAAGTTCTAAGCTTCCTATTCTAGTTTGGCTAAAAGAAATCTAAGCAATATAACAGTCACAAAAGTGTTTAAGTTTTCAGAACTATAGAAAGGCTCTAAACTTTTCCTTAACCTGTCCTAAAGATGCTGCCACGACAGAGCCATCATGACAGGTAAGTTAACTTCAAAGTTTTAAGCCAACAATTTAAATTTTCTATTTTTTTAGAACTTAAATAAAAGACACAACAATTAATAAAAAGATGTACTTAAGACTCCATTAATGATGGAGGGTTGCCACCCCCAAACTCAAGGGTTGCATTGCCCTCAATGCAAAATGACAGAAAAATAAAAACATGAAAAGTACATCACAAAAGATAAAGGCAGGCAGCAATAAGAGGAAAATAAAAACTTAAATTTTAGTCGCTGTCCTCACTGCTGCTGCTGACGCGGATCTGATGGCGGCGTCTGCGCTGTGAAGGGGATTGGGCAGGTTCATGAGCAGGCTGCTCTATGAGTTGGACATCGGAACTGTTGCCACTATCCCAGGTGCCGCTGGTGGTGGTGCTAGCCTTGGGCAGCCGTTTCTTGTTTGCCACATGTTTGATCCGCTTGACCGGCGTAAATTCTCGCTCCAAATTCCTCCTGATCAGAGGGCTGTCGTCGGAGGCAGGTCTCTTTGTTCCTCTAGCAGGGGTGTCGGCAGGTTGGCTGCCTGCTGCCGTCTGGGCAGGTGATGGGGTGGAAGCGGTAGTATGTGTATGGGGAGAGACAGGTGGTGTGGGTGTAGGGGAGGGGATATGGAAATAATGGGCGGGGAAGGTGGGGAAGATGACATCAGAATAATGTAAAGTATCGGTAATGAAAGTTACCGTTGCGTTAGTGAAATCGCGAATGAAAGTCATCAATCCCATTTGTCGCTCCTCTACCCGTTGGAGCGCAGCAAGGATGTAGGCAGACTGGTCTGTCGGAGCGGTGTCGGCGGCAGGCTCGGTGGCAGGTTCCTCATCGGAGTCTGCAGGAGGGGCATTTGGATCGAAGGCGTTGATGGGTGATGCGGCGATGACCTCCATGAGGGTGGCGATGTTGTTGTCAGTTCAGCCACTGCCCATCTTGATTTTGTCGGAGGGTTCTTCGGGCACGGCAGCACATCGGCAGAGGGAAGTTATGGTGAACGGCAGGCAGAGGCGAGAGTCGGAGCGGAAGGCGCAATCCAGGATGCTGTCCCTCATATATCTGCCCACATTGATGGGCCTGTCGTGCATGATGGAATGAATAAGGGCAAGCCGCTGCCGGTTGACTGTCGTGTGGTGGGAAGACGGCATGATACGCTTTTTGATGAAAGCGTTCCAAAGTTTGGCTTCCGGTAGGAGCTGCCCCCTGTTGACGGAGTGGGGGGTTTTCTTGCTGGTTGTCCATGATGTTCCCTCCTCTGTCAACTCCACCATCACAGCATCATAAGCGGCAACATCAAGGGTGTCGAGAAATTTCTTGTGGGCATCATCATCGGGGCCAAAGAAGAGGCCAAACATATGATTGATGTTGTCGGCAGTGAAGGGTACTTCCACTCCTCGAACAATGACAGATGTTGCCGTTCTGCTGTCTATGGCTGCGTAGAACTCCCGGACCAAGGTGTCATTGAGCTCTGCCGGTTGTTCGGCAAAGTCCTCCCATAGCTGAGCCCTGATAGCCTTTACAATGAACGACCGGAGTCCCATGTGGGGAGCTTGTCGGTTGTACAGGAAGCCACGTTCCTCCCATAACTCCTTGTTGGCAAAGGGTGTCGCTGCTGCTGAAGATGAAGCGGAGGCTGCGCTACGACGGGTCTGTCTCGACGACATTTTAGTTGCAAGGGCTGTGAAAGAGAGAAAACAAATAAAACTAGAGGAGAAAGCAAAGAAGAATAAGCAGAAGTGAGAAAAAATGAAAATGAGAGTGGGGTTTTATAGCGGTCGGGTAGCTGCCCATTTAATGCCGCAACGGCAGGCGTGAATAACGGGGCGGCAGATTGGATTTAGCGTGTCTGACACGCATTTATGCGTCTGCCGCACGCTTCTGCGTCTGCCGTGTCAGTTTGTTGACAGCCTGTCATATCCGTCCGCGGCGGCAGCTGAAACGACAGGTTTCCATAAATGGGCTGTATTGGGCTGATGGATGGGCGGTGGGCTTGGGTCACTTCTCCTTTCCTTCTTGACTCCTTTATTTCCTAAAAACTGAAATTAGAAAAACAAAACATTATTCGAAAAAAATAAACCTAATTTCCTAATAAATAATAATAAATAATAAAATAAATAAAAATAAAAATTAGGTTAAATTAGGGATGCCTTGTAGGGCATCTCCTAAAGTAACCACTTCCTGTATTCCCGGGGCTTCAGTCCCCTGATAATGCTTGAGGCGTTGTCCATTGACTTTGAATTGGTGCCCGTCTTTTAATGATTGAATTGTGATGGCACCATGGGGAAAAACTTGTATTACTTGGAATGGGCCAGACCATCTAGACTTTAGCTTTCTTGGGAAGAGTTTAAGTCTGGAATTAAACAACAACACAAGCTGCCCTGGGCAGAACTGTCGTGGCAGCAGTTTCTTGTCGTGCCACTTCTTAGTCTTTTCCTTGTAGATCCTTGCGTTGTCGTAGGCCATTGTCCGTAATTCTTCAATCTCATTCAGATCTAATAACCTTTTCTGGCCGGCCTTGTCCAAGTCCATATTCACTGCCTTGATTGCCCAATATGCCTTGTGTTCGATCTCGACAGGCAAGTGACAGGTTTTCCCATAAATCAGTCGGTATGGAGACATGCCCAATGGAGTCTTGAAAGCTGTCCTGTATGCCCATAATGCATCATTCAGAAGTAAAGACCAATCTTTCCTAGTTGGTTTAACCATCTTTTCAAGAATGTTTTTCACTTCCCTATTGGAAATCTCAGTCTGTCCATTGATCTGTGGGTGGTATGCTGTCGCGATCCTGTGCTTGACACCGTATTTCTTCAAGGCGGCAGCAATTACCCTATTATCAAAATGTCTCCCCTCATCACTGATAATCGCCTTAGGGATGCCAAATCTAGAAAAAAATGTTTTTGTGCAAAAACTTTTGGACCGTTTTGGCATCATTCTTTTGAGTTGCGATTGCTTCTACCCACTTGGAGACATAATCCACTGCTAGGAGGATGTAAAGATTTCCACACGAAGATGGAAAGGGTCCCATAAAATCAATCCCCCAAACGTCGAAGATCTCGACTTCTAGAATGTTCTGCAGTGGCATCTCGTTTCTCCTTGAGATGTTACCTGTCTGCTGGCACCTGTCACAGTTCTTGTAAAAGTCCTGTGCATCCTTATACAGTGTCGGCCAGTAGAACCCTGACTGCAGCACTTTGGCAGCAGTTTTGTTGCCTCCTAAGTGACCTCCATATTGTGAAGCATGACAGTGATGGAGAATGTCTTCTTGCTCTTCTTGTGGTATACACCTCCTTATAACCTGATATGATCTCGGTTATGGATTCCGAGTCATATACGAAGTTGCCCGATCGTGATTCTAGTAAGAACTTAATTCCTGAAAGCTTGAACTCTGAAATTGCAAAATAAAGATGTAAGAAGGATAAATATGATAATAATGATAAATGAAGGGTGGAATAAGGGATTGTAGATGTTGTTTGATGGTTATGGAAGAGTGATGGATTTGGGGTAAAATGAAAGAAAGAAAAATTGATGGTGAAGATGGTGAAGGTGGTGAAGGTGGCGTGGACTATATAGATATGTAAGGATGACGGATTGTGACCCGTTAGCTATAGAAAGCTAGGAACCAACAATATAAAAGTATGGAATCGAAGTGGTAGGAGTATGGAACGAGACCCACTAGCTATAAAGGAGCTAGGAACCAACGTTATAAACAAGTGGAATGGATGAAGACTACAAGCACAACTTGAAGCCGATAGAGTTCTCGCAAGAACTAAAATGAAAGCAACCTTTCAAAGGAGTTTTTATAAAATCAAAATCTATCTTTACAATGAACCTAAGCTACCTATTTATAGTATTTTGGGCAGCATATGAAAAGGTTTACAAAAGATGAAAACAAATGCACTTGAATGCTTTGTCATGCACTTGAATGCATTGTAATGCTCTTGAATGCTTTGTCTTTCTTATCTCCAAGCTTTGGCTGAATATTCTAGATCAAATGGTGATGAATCTAGATATTTTTAAGATGAATGTGGCCTCAATTTCGTCCAAAAGGAGGAGTGACTCTTGGGCTACCTTGCTTTGCTTGATTAGGAGATAAAATGACTTGAATGGAGGCCTTGAATGGTTGTAATGATCTTGCTGTCCACTTTGGAGTGTCTCTTCCCATTCTATACTGATTTATATCACTAAATTGTAGTATTAAGTGAAATAATTCAGCCTTCAATGCATGTCACCTTGCTAGAACGTGAACAACATCCAAAGGTGATGAATTCAGCCTTAAAAGGTGAATTAATAAGATTTGAATGCATTGTTCTTGGTGGAATATGAACAGCCTTGAAAAGATGATAATAATTCAGCCTTGAATTGGTTTGAATATGAGCATTAAGATAGCCTTCAATTGCATGTCTCATGGATGAAGATGAAAGGACTCTTCCTTGGCTCAAACTCATCCAAATCATCCTTGTACAAAATTCCCGTAATGAAAATTCCAGCCTGCATTGTCTTCAGTAAATCGATCATATCTCAAGCTCCCGATATCGGATTGAGGTGATTCAAAATGCGTTGGAAAGCTAAGGGATAGAGGAATAATTTCCAAGTGATCTCAAGACCCTAACATGTCTTTATCGCATCCAGAAGTTGAAAACATTCTGACTGAAATTCTTGCATTTATTGTGACTGTTCGTCTCCCTTCATGCACCTAGACACAAAACAAGCAAATGTTCATGCTAAATTGAAAAGATAATTAAATATGTCATGCAAAAAAAATTAAAGGAACTAGCTTTATTGAATGAACTAGCTTTATTGAATGAACTACATGTATTAATGAACTAAATGCTTTAAATGAAATGCATGCCTTTAATGGGCAGCATGTTTATTAATGCAAATGGATGCTATGCCACTATGAATTGCTCATGCAAATTCATGCAAATAAATTATATCATATGATAAGACATAATGCATAAATGAGCAAATAGAGGATGAAGTAAGGTAAAACTCCCTTCGATTGAGCTTGATAGTTTGTCAAAGATGTGAGCACGTCATGAAGAAAATTGGTGCTGGTCAAGATCACATCATCCCCTCCCTCTTTAAAGCGATTTGTCCCCAAATCGATGCTTGCTACGAGCGGGAACAATTTTGATTTCCTTTGGGAAGGGAACTTCTTCACTTGCGTCTTGCACCGTATCCATTCTCTAGGGTCAAGATCTTCTCGTTTGTGAACTTTGCTTCCATGTTGCTCCCTTGATTTGAAGTTGATTCTCTTGCAACATTTCAGGATGTTGTGCTCACAACGTCTGAAACCTTTCACAAATATAACGTCTTGTGGAGCGCCATCTCCTCTTGTTCCCTTCCGAATGATGTCCTTCAAGTAGGTGGATAGTCCTCGCTTCATGTCTTTGAATTGAAAAATCACTTGGGAACTATTCAAGACGTCAAGCAATTGAACATCTTCTTTGTCTCCTCTCATCTTTCAGTGGAGTTCCTTCTCAAACTGATGTCTCCTTTCATTTTCTACAATCACAATTGGTTTAGTAGAAAAGAAAATCAAATTTAAAGAGATAAAGAAAACAAACCCAACAATGTTCATGGATAATGGTTGACGCTTGATGTTCTTCTTGGAAAACTCCATTGGTTCATCATGTCTTTCAGTTAAAGGACTCATCTTTTGGACTCCTCCTTTGCTTGAAACGTCATGACCATAGATGAAAGGACTTGTCCTTTTGTGTTTCTCCTTTGGATCAACACCATGCTTAAGAAAGATAACTCCACTTTCACTCCTTAACTCGTCATGTTGGCTGGTGAAGAGTGGTGCCTTTTGAACTCTTTCAAGTAGGTAGATATCACCAACTTTAGTCCTTGTACCCTTCCACATTAGGAATCTTGAATAGTTGGATAATGCTCGTTTCCTTTCCTTGAATCGATGATCACAAGCAAGAACAATTCCATGAATCAATGTTCTGCTAAATAAATCTAAGTTAAAACATGAAACACCATTAATAAAATGAATGAACATAGAGGATTCGCAAAAGTTCATGAATGGAATTTGACCCTTGACATTCTCAAGAATCAGATTCATTGAAACTTCCCTTTCACGAGGTTCATCGAATGGATGGAGTGTTCTTGGAATGTCAATGAATACGTTCCTTGAAATTTCAAGTGACACATCTTTTGGAATTTCAAAAGATATGATGCTTGAATTGTCTTGTATGTCTCTCGGAATAACCTGCAAATTCAAAGAACGAATAGAAGAAAATAATTGATTAGCAGAAATCAAAACTTCCTTCTCCTCACATTCTTTTCTCTCATGCTCATGTTTGTTTTGAATTCTCTCTTCAATATCATATTCTTCTTGAATGCTCTCTTCACTCTCTTGTTTTGTTTGAAAGCTTCTTTCACTCTCGCACTCATTTTCATCATTTCTCTCAATCTTTTCAATGCCCTCAATTTCAATCACTTCAATGATTTTCTCACACAAAATCTCTTTTTCAACTCCAACGGTTGCATCTCCAAGTGTTTTTGTCACCTCAAAATGTTCTTCTTCAATGGTTTGCACGCTTAGGCTCCTTTTAACAACAAGAACATCTCCTTCCATGGCATGCTCGGATTCGTCTTCTTCAATGGCAGCATCTTCATTCTCAACCTCCTCTTGTTCTAATTCAACTGCTCTATCATCTCGAAGAAGCATGTTGTTGCGGTTCGGACATTGGCTTGCAATGTGAGCATGCCCCAAACAATTAAAACATTGTATATCACGGGAAGGATTTGGATTGACGGTAGTCTTACCCTTGCTGGTTTCGGCAATGGGCTTACTTCCGTTGGGTGGTCCTCCTCTTTCGTGGAATGGTAATGGGGAATTCTTCTTGTATGAACTTAGACCCCATTTTGATGTTTCACTCCCATAAGATCGTGTGGCACTCCGATTAGGACATTGGCTTGGTGGGTGTCCTTTTCCCAAGCAACGATAGCATCTAAAATCTGGATGTAATTTGCTTTTAATTGAAGTAGTCTTCTCTTTTGACATGTACTCTCTTGATTGAGATACTATGTCATTCCTTCCTGGACTTTGACTCGAGTTAGATATTGAACCCACATAGTGCTTTGGAGCATTCCTTTTTCTTGAAAGGGTTCTCAATTCTTCCCTAAATTGCCTTGAAAACTCACGAATCATTGCTTTCGTTTGCAAGTTTGGTGCGCCATCATTGTTTTGACCGTCACCTGCAATGGGAAAATTGTCTCTCGAGTGGCGACGAGACATGATTAGTAATAAAAGAATAAAACCTCACAAAAAAAACCTCACCAACACTCCAAGGAAAAGTCACTCCCACTCGTGTTTCTCTCGGGATGGCTTTTACCCTTAGTGTACTCTCGTGCCTTTTTCCACTCTTGCTCTCAATCAAGTCCTTTTAAGAACTTTCTCAAGGCTTGCAAATGGCTCATAGAATTCGGCTGAAAAGAACTTGGTTTGGATAGGAAGATATGGTAGAGAAAAGGGTGGCTACAAAGAAGAAATAGTGTAAATAGGTAAAGAAATAAATGAAACGTCACAATATTGAAATGATGACTTTTTCCCTTCTTTTTTTTTTTGTAAAGATAAAAAGAGAAATAAGATATTCCCTCCCTCTTTAACACTTTTTCCTTTACTGATTTTTTTTCTTTTTTTTCGATTTTTTTTTTGGATTTTTTTTTTCACTAACCCGGTTGAGAGAAAATGATACTCTTACTGAATCGGCTCGCTCTGATACCAAATGATATGATCTCGGTTATGGATTCCGAGTCATATACGAAGTTGCCCGATCGTGATTCTAGTAAGAACTTAATTCCCGAAAGCTTGAACTCTGAAATTGCAAAATAAAGATGTAAGAAGGATAAATATGATAATAATGATAAATGAAGGGTGGAATAAGGGATTGTAGATGTTGTTTGATGGTTATGGAAGAGTGATGGATTTGGGGTAAAATGAAAGAAAGAAAAATTGATGGTGAAGATGGTGAAGGTGGTGAAGGTGGCGTGGACTATATAGATATGTAAGGATGACGGATTGTGACCCGTTAGCTATAGAAAGCTAGGAACCAACAATATAAAAGTATGGAATCGAAGTGGTAGGAGTATGGAACGAGACTCACTAGCTATAAAGGAGCTAGGAACCAACGTTATAAACAAGTGGAATGGATGAAGACTACAAGCACAACTTGAAGCCGATAGAGTTCTCGCAAGAACTAAAATGAAAGCAACCTTTCAAAGGAGTTTTTATAAAATCAAAATCTATCTTTACAATGAACCTAAGCTACCTATTTATAGTATTTTGGGCAGCATATGAAAAGGTTTACAAAAGATGAAAACAAATGCACTTGAATGCTTTGTCATGCACTTGAATGCATTGTAATGCTCTTGAATGCTTTGTCTTTCTTATCTCCAAGCTTTGGCTGAATATTCTAGATCAAATGGTGATGAATCTAGATATTTTTAAGATGAATGTGGCCTCAATTTCGTCCAAAAGGAGGAGTGACTCTTGGGCTACCTTGCTTTGCTTGATTAGGAGATAAAATGACTTGAATGGAGGCCTTGAATGGTTGTAATGATCTTGCTGTCCACTTTGGAGTGTCTCTTCCCATTCTATACTGATTTATATCACTAAATTGTAGTATTAAGTGAAATAATTCAGCCTTCAATGCATGTCACCTTGCTAGAACGTGAACAACATCCAAAGGTGATGAATTCAGCCTTAAAAAGGTGAATTAATAAGATTTGAATGCATTGTTCTTGGTGGAATATGAACAGCCTTGAAAAGATGATAAGAATTCAGCCTTGAATTGGTTTGAATATGAGCATTAAGATAGCCTTCAATTGCATGTCTCATGGATGAAGATGAAAGGACTCTTCCTTGGCTCAAACTCATCCAAATCATCCTTGTACAAAATTCCCGTAATGAAAATTCCAGCCTGCATTGTCTTCAGTAAATCGATCATATCTCAAGCTCCCGATATCGGATTGAGGTGATTCAAAATGCGTTGGAAAGCTAAGGGATAGAGGAATAATTTCCAAGTGATCTCAAGACCCTAACATGTCTTTATCGCATCCAGAAGTTGAAAACATTCTGACTGAAATTCTTGCATTTATTGTGACTGTTCGTCTCCCTTCATGCACCTAGACACAAAACAAGCAAATGTTCATGCTAAATTGAAAAGATAATTAAATATGTCATGCAAAAAAAAATTAAAGGAACTAGCTTTATTGAATGAACTAGCTTTATTGAATGAACTACATGTATTAATGAACTAAATGCTTTAAATGAAATGCATGCCTTTAATGGGCAGCATGTTTATTAATGCAAATGGATGCTATGCCACTATGAATTGCTCATGCAAATTCATGCAAATAAATTATATCATATGATAAGACATAATGCATAAATGAGCAAATAGAGGATGAAGTAAGGTAAAACTCCCTTCGATTGAGCTTGATAGTTTGTCAAAGATGTGAGCACGTCATGAAGAAAATTGGTGCTGGTCAAGATCACATCATAACCTGATCTGCGCACATTTTGAAAAGAAGAGGTTCGTCCCAATAATAATGCTTAACATCATTTTGGAACCTCTTCCTGGCTTGATAATTAAGATCAGAAGGTAATATTCCGCTAACTATAAAATTAACGAAATCAGCATACCAGGGAAGGTCAGAAGACTTACCTGCCGCCATGGCTGTCGCGACAGGGATTGCGGCAGCGAAGAGCTGCTCATCTGGGAAGGTCTCTAGTATGTGTGTCTCATCGAACGGTAGACTCTGTCCCTTCTCCAAACTCGACAAGTGGTCTGCCACCTGATTTTCTGTCCCCTTTTTGTCCTTGATCTCAAGGTCGAATTCTTGTAGTAGCAAGATCCACCGTATCAATCTAGTCTTGGCATCCTTCTTTGCGAACAAGTACTTAAGGGCAGAATGGTCGGTGTGCACTATTACTTTCGTCCCAAGTATATAAGAACGAAACTTGTCGATGGAGAACACCACAGCTAACAGCTCCTTTTCTGTGGTGGTGTAGTTCACTTGGGCATCATTCAACGTTCTGCTGGCATAGTATATGACGTGAAACAGCTTATCTCTGCGCTGCCCAAGTGCTGCCCCGATAGCATAGTCACTAGCATCACACATAATCTCAAACGGTTGTGTCCAGTCTGGTGGCTGTACTATGGGGGCTGTCACTAGTTTTTCCTTCAAAACCTTGAATGCTTCAGTACATTCCTCATTAAAGTCAAAGGGTCGGTTCTGCTCTAAGAGATGACATAGGGGCTTCGTGATTTTCGAGAAGTTTGCGATAAATCTTCGATAAAAACCAGCATGCCCTAAAAAACTCCTAATGCCCTTGACTGTGGTCGGCGGTGGCAGCTTCTCTATTACCTCTATTTTGGCCCTGTCGACTTCTATCCCACGGCAGCTAATCTTATGGCCAAGGACTATCCCCTCATCCACCATAAAGTGGCATTTTTCCCAATTTAAAACAAGATTAGCTTTTTCACATCTTTCAAGTACCTTTTGTAAGTTGCCGAGGCAGCTCTCAAAATCGTCTCCAAAGACAGAAAAATCATCCATGAAAATTTCTAGGAAGTCCTCTACCATGTCGGAGAATATAGCCATCATGCACCTTTGGAAGGTGGCAGGTGCATTACAGAGTCCAAACGGCATCCTCCTAAACGCGTACGTACCGTAGGGGCATGTGAAAGTCGTTTTCTCTTGATCCTCTGGTGCAATAGCAATTTGGTTATAACCTGAGTAACCATCAAGAAAACAATAGTAAGGTTTACCCGCTAATCTATCAAGCATTTGATCAATAAAGGGTAAAGGAAAGTGGTCTTTTCGGGTAGCTTTATTAAGCTTCCGATAGTCCATACAAGCCCTCTAACCGGTCACAGTCCTGGTTGGGATTAACTCATTGTTTTCGTTGGTTATCACGGTCATGCCTCCTTTCTTGGGAACACATTGCACCGGGCTTACCCATTTGCTGTCGGAGATGGCGTAAATAATACCAGCATCTAACCATTTGATTATCTCTTTACGCACTACCTCCTTCATCGCAAGGTTTAACCGCCTTTGGGCATCAATAGTCGGCTTATGATCTTCCTCTAGGAGGATTTTGTGCATGCATATTGCCGGACTAATGCCTTGTATGTCTGCTATCGTCCATCCAATCGCCCTCTTGTGCTGCCTTAACATGTCGATCAGCTGCCGTTCCTGTTCCTGCGGCAGCTTTGCAGAGATGATTACGGGCAGTGTGTCATCACAACCAAGATAAGCATATTTAAGCTGCCCTGGCAGGGGCTTAAGTTCTAAGACAGGTGGTTCAACAGTAGATGGCTTTTGGATTAAATGGTTATCCGAAGTGTAATTCAAGGGTTCGAATAACTTACCTGGACGATGGTCTAACCAGTCTACCTCCTCATGACCTTCAGTATCAGATGTATCGGATTCAGAGGAGTCGCTGTCGTCGGTGCTGTCGTCGTTGCTGTCATGACAGGCCTGTAAGTGGCTATCGTGGCAGTGACCAAATTCTATATCACGGCAGCCCGACTTGATGCAGGGTTGATCAAAGGTCACCTCAATGATGGCCTTACACTCCTCGTCCACGTCAGCATGTTTCATTGCTTGGAGAACATTCAACTTAATTTCTTGATCGTTCACGCGCATGGTGAGTTCTCCTTTTTCTACATCAATCAATGATCTTCCCGTGGCTAAGAAGGGTCGCCCGAGGATGACTGGTGCGTTCTCATCTGCCTCACAATCTAAAATAAGAAAGTCAGCAGGAAATATAAGCTTATCCACTCTTACCAAAATATCTTCAATTTTTCCCTCGGGGTGAACGTAAGAGCGGTCGGCTAGCTGTAGGGTAACTGTCGTGGGCCGCGCCTTGCCAATACCTAGTTTCTGAAAAACAGATTTGGGCATTAGATTAACACTAGCACCAAGATCACATAATGCCTTACCCACAAATCTGTCGCCGATTACGCAAGGTATGATGAAGCTCCCCGGATCCTTCTTTTTCTGGGGCGGCTGCCTATGAAGAATACTCATGCAACCTTCTGTCATCTTTACCGTTTCAAATTCCCCAAGTTTTGATTTTTTTGACATAACATCCTTGAGAAATTTAGCATAACCGGGCATCTCCCTAACAGCATCTAACAACGGAATATTAATATGAACCTGTTTAAAAATATCATAAATCTTTTTAAGTTGAGATTCATGCTTAGCTTGCTGTATCCGTTGAGGGAAGGGTGGTGGGGGACGGTAATCAGCAATACGTCCTTCCCACTGCATGCGAATCTGAGGACGGTATTCATCTTTCTTCTCCTCTGTCGCTTCTGCTGTCGTGACAGGCTCATCGGCAGCAGTCTGTTTATCACCTGTCGGGGCAGCTTCCTCGGTAGGTTTATCTAAGGCTGGATCCTTTTCTGTTTCAGCTTTTTCTTGCCCTGGTAGCTTCTTCCCACTCCTAGTAGTAATCGCCTTACATTGCTCATGTGGGGGCGGTATAGCATTTTCAGTATTGCTAGGGAATCCTCCGTTCTGCCTCGGCTTAATATGTTGCGACACCTGACCCATTTGTGTCTCTAGAGATTTCAAGGTAGCCTCATGATTTGTCATTCTCATCTCGGTTTTATCCATAAAGGTTTCCGTCTTCTTGACAAATTGATTAATATTCTCCATATACGTACCAGTCTGAGACATAAAGGTGGCCAGAGTCTGCTCCAATATACTACTCGTGGCAGGTGGTGGCTGCTGTTGCTGCTGCGGCGGCAGGTGCTGCGGCAGATGCTGTCGCGTCAACAATCTAGGACCTCCCTGATTCTGATTATGTGCTTGCGGATTCAGGACGTTGTTAGGGTTACTCCAGGAAAATTTGGGATCCTTCCTCCAATTAGGGTTGTAGTTGTTGGAATTATAGTTCGGCTTGTAATTTCCAACATATTTTCCCTCTTCTATATTTATTGGGCACTCATCCCTACTATGATTTCCCTCACAAGTAGCACAAACTTCCTCGACAGCAAATCCTTGTAATTCATCATCATTCAATAACTTTTTCATTGCTTTAGTAAGGAATGCTACCTGCGATTTCATAGTGCTGTCGGCCTCATAGTCCTTGACAGCAAGTACCCGTTTACCTCCTCTTCTAGCGGTCGGAAACTGCTCCTCGTTTTTAGCTAGATTTTTCAAAACTTGCAATGCCTCGTCTGGATCTTTATCCAATAATAGTCCATTTGCTGCAGAATCAATCCGAATGCGAGTTTGTAAGTTAGCAGCATTATAGAACTTAGTTACCTGATTCCAGACGAGGAATCCATGCATTGGACAATTTCGAAGAAGAGTTGTAAATCTGTCCCAGGCCTCGTGCATCGGCTCGTCATCTTCCTGTTGAAAAGTAGCAATTTCATTACGTAATTGCTCAGCTAAATGTGAAGGATTAAAACGAGACAAAAATTCACGAGTTAAATCCGCCCAAGTCATAATAGAACCCGTCATAAGTTTATTCCTCCAAGTTTTAGCTCTGTCCCTCAATGAATGGGGGAATAACCGAAGCCTCAGTATCTCCGGACTAACTCCTGGCAGTCTAAACGAACCACAGATCTCCTGGAACGTTTTGAGATGCTCCCTGACATCTTCTGTCGCAGAACCACTAAACTGTCCGGCGTTGTTGATCATACTAAACATGACAGGTTTTAGTTCGAAGTTGTCAACATCAATATCCGGCAGCGTGGTCTCCAGCTCTACATGATCGTTCAGCATGTAGTCACGACATGACCGTCGTCCATCTGCCGCGGGCGGGTCACCGACAGGCGGTATAATTCCATCACCGGGCTGATTACGGGCCATCTGCTCTAGCTGTTCCTCAAGGTATTCGTTTCTGTCTAAAAGGCGACGAAGTTGTTTCTTGAGATTGAAGGAACGTTCGATTTCCGGATCTAATTTATATTCAGGATCTTCGCCTCTTTTAGATCTGCGCATAAACAAGAAAACCTCGTGAAAAGCAAGAGTTGGAAGCAAAAAATAAAAATTAAAGAAAAATAAAAACAAAAACGAAAATAAAAATAAAAACGAAAGTGCAATAAAAGAAAGGTGTAGTTATGTTGCCAATCCCCGGCAACGGCGCCAAAAACTTGTTGCGTGTAAAATAGTCTATCGCAATTGTAGTGCAAGTGTACACGATGCAAGTAGTAAGTGATACGAAATATCGGATATCGTCTCCACAGGGATTGGGCTAATGACTTCACCTAAATTCACTGCACGAAGTAAAGAGAATTATTTGAGAGTTGTCACGAATAATAGAGTAAAAACGCAAATAAAAGAATTGAGTTATCAAGATAGAGAGAATGGGCTGGTATTGAATTGCTCAGTAGTGCAGGTATTGGATTGCTTAGGATCTCCAGTTCTGTCGTCGCACCCGTCGCTGACAGCACCTGTCGCGGCGGCTGTCCGTTAGCTGTCGCGGCAGCTAATACTAACTCCGTACTTCAAGCTTGGCAAGAATCCCAGATCTGCCTTGTCCTATCCTTAGGTCCAAGTCTGTCGGCGATCACGTCTTAGATGATACCTCCCGGCGTGAATCGAAGGATGAACACCGATGTGTATGAATTCTTCTTTAGCCACTTAACCTCGCCCTATCCCTAGGCACGAGATGGTTCAACTATAAACTAGAGAACGCGCTCTTATCTCTTTCGTATACTTAACTCTCCCGATGCTAAGTAAATGGATAACCTCACAATGCTCTCCCGATGCTCTTACAAGATATTAAAACCAAGATAAAAGAACTTGAAGTCTATTTTATTGAACTGAAAAATCCTAAAACAAAGCAATCCTTGCAACTACTTTACAAAACAACCCGTAGCCCTAGGGGAATTTAGAACATGTCGGTGACAGGTAAACGATAGGGGTTTTTGGTTTCAGTTATGGGGTAATCGGTTATGGGGTATGATGTGGGGATTTTGTCCTAGGTTACAATACATGCCCTTATATAAGCTTTGGGCTCAAGTTATCTAAGGTAACAAGGATTACAACTTTAATTAAAAGTATGATTCTAATAAAGACTTAATCTTCAAGGATCCTACTTTTCAGCCGTCCTCCTTGTTTCTTGGGATTTTCTCTCCTTGAACTTTGGCTTGACATATCTTTTGATCCGGGGCTTGGAAAAATATTTGGCTTTCACACGACAGACGAGCAGATTTTTCTCTATCTATCGAGGTCCACTTTACTTTTCCTCTTCATAAGGTTGCTGTCACCTTGCTGTCACGACAGGTCCATGGCAGCTTCGTCCTCATCGTCTGCTTGTCCAGTTCAGCTCTTATGCTTCTCTGCCCTGCGCCTGCCTTCTCCGTCTACTATGGCAGCAACTTGCTGTCGTCCTCTGTTGTCACGGCAGCTCCATGGCAGCATTGTCCTCTTCGTCTGCTTGTCCAGTTCAGCTCTTCTGCTTTTCTGCCCTACGCCTGCCTTCTCGTCAACTATGGCAGGTATCTGCAAAATACGCCATCTTTTAGTAGAATCCGTGCCTTTTATATAATTGTGATGTTTTATTGAAAACTAACCTAAATGCAGTACAATGATGCTTGAATGCAGCAGAAATATGGGTTAAAAAGGGTGTAAATAATAGAACTTTTACACACTCAACAGAAAACAATGAGTTAATCCCAACCAGGACTGTGACCGGTTGGAGGGTTTGTATGGACTATCGGAAGCTTAACAAAGCTACCCGAAAAGACCACTTTCCTTTACCCTTTATTGATCAAATGCTTGATAGATTAGCGGGTAAACCTTACTATTGTTTTCTTGATGGTTACTCAGGTTATAACCAAATTGCTATTGCACCAGAGGATCAAGAAAAGACGACTTTCACATGCCCCTACGGAACATACGCATTTAGGAGGATGTTGTTCGGCCTCTGTAACGCACCTGCCACCTTCCAAAGGTGCATGATGGCCATATTCTCCGATATGGTAGAGGACTTCCTAGAGATTTTTATGGATGATTTTTCCGTCTTTGGGGACGATTTTGAGAGCTGCCTCGGCAATCTTCAAAAGGTACTTGAAAGATGTGAAAAAGCTAATCTTATTTTAAATTGGGAAAAATGCCACTTTATGGTGGATGAGGGGATAGTCCTTGGCCATAAGATTAGCTGCCGTGGGATAGAAGTCGACAGGGCCAAAATAGAGGTAATTGAGAAGCTGCCGCCGCCAACCACAGTCAAGGGCATTAGGAGTTTTCTAGGGCATGCTGGTTTTTATCGAAGATTTATCGCAAATTTCTCGAAAATCACAAAGCCCCTATGTCATCTATTAGAGCAGAACCGACCCTTTGACTTTAATGAAGAATGTACTGAAGCATTCAAGGTTCTGAAGGAAAAGCTAGTGACAGCCCCCATAGTACAGCCACCAGACTGGACACAGCCATTTGAAATCATGTGTGATGCTAGTGACTATGCTGTCGGGGCAGCACTTGGGCAGCGCAGAGATAAGCTGTTTCACGTCATATATTATGCCAGCAAGACGTTGAATGACGCCCAAGTAAACTACACCACCACAGAAAAGGAGCTGTTGGCTGTGGTGTTCTCCATCGACAAGTTTCGTTCTTACATACTTGGAACGAAAGTAATAATACACACCGACCATTCTGCCCTAAAGTATTTGTTCGCAAAGAAGGATGCAAAGCCTAGATTGATACGGTGGATCTTGCTACTACAAGAATTCGACCTTGAGATCAAGGACAAGAAGGGGACAGAAAATCAGGTGGCAGACCACTTGTCGAGGTTGGAGAAGGGACAGAGTCTACCGTTCGATGAGACACACATACTAGAGACCTTCCCTGATGAGCAGCTCTTTGCTGCCGCAATCGCTGTCGCGACAGCCATGGCGGCAGGTAAGTCTTCTGACCTTCCCTGGTATGCTGATTTCGTTAATTTTATAGTTAGCGAAATATTACCTTCTGATCTTAATTATCAAGCCAGGAAGAGGTTCCAAAATGATGTTAAGCATTATTATTGGGACGAACCTCTTCTTTTCAAAATGTGCGCAGATCAGGTTATTAGGAGGTGTGTACCACAAGAAGATTAAGAAGACATTCTCCATCACTGTCATGCTTCACAATATGGAGGTCACTTAGGAGGCAATAAGACTGCTGCCAAGGTGCTGCAGTCAGGGTTCTACTGGCCGACATTATACAAAGATGCATAGGAATTTTACAAGAACTGTGACAGGTGCCAGCGGACAGGCAACATCTCGAGGAGAAACGAGATGCCACTGCAGAACATTTTAGAAGTCGAGATTTTCGATGTTTGGGGGATTGATTTTATGGGACCTTTTCCATCTTCGTGTGGAAATTTGTACATCCTCCTAGCAGTGGATTATGTCTCCAAGTGGGTAGAAGCAATCGCAACTCAAAAGAATGATGCCAAAACGGTCCAAAAGTTTTTGCACAAAAATATTTTTTCTAGATTTGGCATCCCTAAGGCGATTATCAGTGATGAAGGGAGACATTTTGACAATAGGGTAATTGCTGCCGCTTTGAAGAAATATGGTGTCAAGCACAGGATCGCGACAGTATACCACCCACAGACCAATGGACAGGCTGAGATATCCAATAGGGAAGTGAAGAACATTCTTGAAAAGATGGTCAAACCAACTAGGAAAGATTGGTCCTTACTTCTGAATGATGCATTATGGGCATACAGGACAGCTTTCAAGACTCCATTGGGCATGTCTCCGTACCGACTGATTTATGGAAAAACCTGTCATTTGCCTGTCGAGATCGAGCACAAGGCATATTGGGCAATCAGGGCAGTGAATATGGACTTGGACAAGGCCGGCCAGAAAAGGTTATTAGATCTGAATGAGATTGAAGAATTACGGACAATGGCCTACGACAACGCAAGGATCTACAAGGAAAAGACTAAGAAGTGGCACGACAAGAAACTGCTGCCACGACAGTTCTGCCCAGGGCAGCTTGTGTTGTTGTTTAATTCCAGACTTAAACTCTTCCCAAGAAAGCTAAAGTCTAGATGGTCTGGCCCATTCCAAGTAATACAAGTTTTTCCCCATGGTGCCATCACAATTCAATCATTAAAAGACGGGCACCAATTCAAAGTCAATGGACAACGCCTCAAGCATTATCAGGGGACTGAAGCCCCGGGAATACAGGAAGTGGTTACTTTAGGAGATGCCCTACAAGGCATCCCTAATTTAACCTAATTTTTATTTTTATTTATTTTATTATTTATTATTATTTATTAGGAAATTAGGTTTATTTTTTTCGAATAATGTTTTGTTTTTCTAATTTCAGTTTTTAGGAAATAAAGGAGTCAAGAAGGAAAGGAGAAGTGACCCAAGCCCACCGCCCATCCATCAGCCCAATACAGCCCATTTATGGAAACCTGTCGTTTCAGCTGCCGCCGCGGACGGATATGACAGGCTGTCAACAAACTGACACGGCAGACGCAGAAGCGTGCGGCAGACGCGTAACAGACGCGTAAATGCGTGTCAGACGTGTCAGACACGCTAAATCCGATCTGCCGCCCCGTTATTCACGCCTGTCGTTGCGGCATTAAATGGGCAGCTACCCGACCGCTATAAAACCCCACTCTCATTTTCATTTTTTCTCACTTCTGCTTATTCTTCTTTGCTTTCTCCTCTAGTTTTATTTGTTTTCTCTCTTTCACAGCCCTTGCAACTAAAATGTCGTCGAGACAAACCCGTTGTAGCGCTGCCTCCGCTTCAGCTTCAGCAGCAGCAACACCCTTTACCAACAAGGAGTTATGGGAGGAACGTGGCTTCCTGTACAACCGACAAGCTCCCCACATGGGACTCCGGCCGTTCATTGTAAAGGCTATCACGGCTCAACTATGGGAGGACTTTGCCGAACAACCGGCAGAGCTCAATGACACCTTGGTCCGGGAGTTCTACGCAGCCATAGACAGCAGAACGGCAACATCTATCATTGTTCGAGGAGTGGAAGTGCCCTTCACTGCCGACAGCATCAATCATATGTTTGGCCTCTTCTTTGGCCCCGATGATGATGCCCACCAGAAATTTCTCGACACCCTTGATGCTGCCGCTTATGATGTTGTGATGGTGGAGTTGACAGAGGAAGGAACATCATGGACAACCAGCAAGAAAAACCCCCACTCCGTCAACAGGGGGCAGCTCCTACCGGAAGCCAAACTTTGGAACGCTTTCATCAAAAAGCGTATCCTGCCGTCTTCCCACCACACGACAGTCAACCGGCAGCGGCTTGCCCTTATTCATTCTATCATGCACGACAGGCCCATCAATGTGGGCAGATATATGAGGGACAGCATCCTGGACTGCACCTTCCGCTCCGACTCACGCCTCTGCTTGCCGTTCACTATAACTTCCCTCTGCCGATGTGCTGTTGTACCCGAGGAACCATCCGACAAAATAAGGAAGGGCAGTGGCTGGACTGACAACAACATATCCAACCTCATGGAGGTCATCGCCGCATCACCTATCAACGCCTTCGATCCAAATGCCCCTCCTGCAGACTCCGATGAGGAACCTGCCACTGAGCCTGCCGCCGACACCGCTCCGACAGACCAGTCTACTTACTTCCTTGCTGCAATCCAACGGGTAGAGGAGCGGCAAATGGGATTGATGACTTTCATTCGCGATTTCACTAACGCAACGATAACTTTCATTACCGATACTTTACATTATTCTGATGTCATCTTCCCCACCTTCCCCGCCCATTATTTCCATATCCCATCCCCTACACCCACACCACCTGTCTCTCCCCATACACATACTTCCGCTTCCACCCCATCACCTGCCCAGACGGCAGCAGGCAGCCAACCGGCCGACACCCCTGCTAGAGGAACAAAGAGACCTGCCTCCGACGACAGCCCTTTGATCAGGAGGAATTTGGAGCGGGAATTTACGCCGGTCAAGCGGATCAAACATGTGGCAAATAAGAAACGGTTGCCCAAGGCTAGCACCACCACCACCAGCACATGGGACAGTGGCAGCAGTTCCGATGTCCAACTCGTAGAGCAGCCTGCTCCTGAACCTGCCCCTGAACCTGCCCAGCCCCCTTCACAGCCCAGACGCCGCCGTCAGATCCGTCTCAGCAGCAGCAGCGAGGGCAGCGACTAAAAATTTAAGTTCTTATTTTCCTCTTATTGCTGCCTGTTTTTATCTTTTGTGATGTATTTTTCATGTTTTTATTTTCTGTCATTTTGCATTGAGGGCAATGCAACCCTTGAGTTTGGGGGTGGCAACCCTCCATCATCAAATGGAGTCTTAATTGCATCTTTTTTATTATCTGTTGTGTTGTTTATTTTATTTAAGTTCTCTTAAAAAAAGAAAATTTAGAAAATTTAAACTATTGGCTTAAAACTTTGAAGTTAACTGACCTGTCATGACGGCTCTGTCGTGGCAGCATCTTTAGGACAGGTTAAGGAAAAGTTTAGAGCCTTTCTATAGTTCTGAAAACTTAAACACTTTTGTGACTGTTATATTGCTTAGATTTCTTTTAGCCAAACTAGAATAGGAAGCTTAGAACTTGAATAACCCCTAGAGGTGCCTAACACTGGCTCTAGGAAAGAAGTTTAGCAAAAGAAAATCAAAAACCTAGAGGTGCCCGAAACCGGCTCTAGGAAGCTAACTAGAGGTGCCCAAAACTGGCTCTAGAAAAACTTAGCTTGAAAATAGAAGAAAAAGAAGCATGAAAATGTGCCTTCTAAAAAATAAACTTTGGCATAAAAATTAGAGTTAAGAAGTTGAATATTCTAGTGAAACTAAGAGAGTCTTAGCATATAACTGTTCACAAGCATGCACACACTGCACGAGAGCTATAGGGAGATCCCGGACAGATCCTAACCTTTCCGACAGGTTGCTGCCGCCATAGAGAATGAGCGACGGGTAAGGGACAGTTCACTGTTTGAAGGCCAACACAAAAAATATTCAATTTTCTTTTAGGTTTAAATTGCTTGAGGGCAAGCAAAAACTTGAGTTTGGGGGTGTGTTGAGTGTGTAAAAGTTCTATTATTTACACCCTTTTTAACCCATATTTCTGCTGCATTCAAGCATCATTGCATTGCATTTAGGTTAGTTTTCAATAAAATATCACAATTATATAAAAGGCACGGATTCTACTAAAAGATGGTGTATTTTGCAGGTTGCTGCCATGGTTGACGATGAAGGCAGGCGCAGGGCAGATAAGCAGAAGAGCTAAACTGGACAAGTAGCCGAAGAAGACGAACATGTCATGGACTTGTCGTGACAGCAAGGTGACAGCAACCTTATGAAGAGGAAAAGTAAAGTGGACCTCGATAGATAGAGAAAAATCTGCTCGTCTGTCGTGTGAAAGCCAAATATTTTTCCAAGCCCCAGATCAAAAGATATGTCAAGCCAAAGCTCAATGAGAGGAATTCCCATAAAGCAAGGATGCGGCTGGAAAGTAGGAGTCTTTAGAGATTTAGTCTTTATTAGAATCTTACTTTTAATTAAAGTTGTAATCCTTGTTACCCTAGAATACTTGAGCCCAAAGCTTATATAAGGGTATAGATTTAACCTAGGAGGCATCATCCCTCATTCTACCTCATAACCGACATCCCTAAACCCTCCGCCGTTTACCTGTCACCGACATGTTCTAAATCCCCCTAGGGCTACGGGTTGTTTTGTAAAGTAGTTGCAAGGATTGTTTTGTTTTAGGATTTTCTAAGTTCAATAAAATAAACTTCAAGTTATCTTATCTTGGTTTTAATATCTTGCAAGAGCATTGGGAGAGCATTGTAAGGTTATCTATTTACTTAGCATCGGGAGAGTTAAGTATACGAAAGAGATAAGAGCGCGTTCTCTAGTTTATAGTTGAACCATCTCGTGCCTAAGGATAGGGAGAGGTTAAGTGGCTAAGGAAGAATTCATACACATCGGTGTACATCCTTCGATTTACGCCGGGAGGTATCATCAAAGACGTGATCATCGACAGACTTGGACCTAGGGATAGGCCAAGGCAGATCTGGGATTCTTGCCAAGCTTGAAGTACGGAGTTGGTGTGTTCGCTGCCGCGACAGCTAACGGACAACCGCCGCGACAGGTGCTGTCGGCGACGGGCGCGACGACAGAACTGGAGTTCCTAAGCAATCCAATACCTGCACTACCGAGCAATTCAATACCAGCCCATTCTCTCTATCTTGATAACTCAATTCTTTTATTTGCGTTTTTACTCTATTATTCGTGACAACTTCTCATAATTATTTCCTTTACTTCGTGTAGTGAATTTAGGTGAAGCTATTAGCCCAATCCCTGTGGAGATGATATCCGATACTTCGTATCACTTACTACTTGCGTCGTGTACACTTGCACTACAATTGCGATAGACTCTTTTACACGCAACACAAGGCAAGAGCTGAACCGAACACATGTTGGACATGTGGATCGCGTGGCCATTTGAGGCGTGATTGTCCTCGAGCAGCGAGGGAGGTGCAGGCTCCTGTTATGGCGGCTGGTAACTCATGCTGGAACTGTGGTTCGGCGAATCACATGAGGAGGGAGTGTCCTCTGTTGGCCGGAGGTGGCCAAGGACGTGCCCCTGGAGTTGTTGCACCGCAGAGAGGTCGTGGGCGCAACCGTGGTAATTTCCAGCGTAGAGAAGAGGGTGGAAGGAACGTGGCTCATGTTGTAGCTGTTCAGCCTGAGGGTGGTGGCCAAGCCAGAGTGTATGCTCAGAGGGAGGGGAGGAATGACACGGATGTGATCGCAGGTACTTTCACTTTGCAATCCTTGTCATTACTTTCCTTGATTGATTCTGGATCTACACACTCATACATTTTGCGTGAGCATGCTGAATTGCTTGGTTTGCCTGTTGAGTCTTTGGATGTTGGTATGCGTGTCACTAGTTCTTTTGGTGAGACTGTTGTGACTCGAAAGCTTTATAGAAGATGTCCTTTGGTTGTGCAAGATCATGTTTTTCATGTTGATCTTATGGAATTGCCTTTCTATGGTTTTGATGTAATCCTTGGTATGGATTGGCTTGTGGAGCATCGAGCTGTAGTAGATTGTGAAAATAAGCGAGTTTCGTTGAAGCTTGTAGATGATTATGAGGTAGTTGTGGTTGGTGAGAATGTAAAGTTTCTTGCCAATGTAGTGTCTACATTGGAGGCGAGCCGGATGCTGAGGCAAGGTTGTGAAGCTTATCTCGCTTTTGTGATGAATCCTAGCTCTAAGGAGTTGCGTGTGCACGATATCAGGACTGTGCGAGAGTTTCCTGATGTGTTTCCTGAGGAGTTGCCTGGATTGCCTCCTAATCGCGAAGTGGAGTTTGGGATTGAGTTGTATGAAAACACAACTCCAGTGTCCATTACTCCTTATCGAATGGCACCTAAGGAGTTGAAAGAGCTGAAGACGCAACTGCAGGAGTTGCTTGATCGTGGTTTCATTCGGCCAAGTGTATCACCTTGGGGTGCACCGGTCTTGTTTGTGAAGAAGAAGGATGGCACTATGAGAATGTGCATTGATTACCGTCAGCTTAACAAGTTGACTATCAAGAATCGGTATCCATTGCCGAGAATTGATGATCTTTTTAATCAATTTCGGGGAGCAACTGTGTTCTCTAAGATTGACTTAAGGTCAGGGTATTACCAGTTGAAGGTGAAGGATGTGGATGTGCCAAAGACAGCTTTCAGGACGAGGTATGGGCATTATGAGTTCCTTGTGATGCCGTTTGGTTTGACAAATGCTCCTGCAACTTTCATGGACATGATGAATCGAGTATTTCATGAATACTTGGATAAATTTGTTGTGGTGTTCATTGATGATATCCTCGTGTACTCGCGTACTGAGGAGGAGCATGAAGGGCATCTAAGAATTGTGTTGCAAGCTTTGTTGGAGAATTAGCTTTATGCCAAGCTGAGCAAGTGTGAGTTCTGGCTTAGGGAAGTGGTGTTTCTTGGACATGTGGTTTCTGCTGAAGGGATTCGTGTTGATCCTCAGAAGATTGAGGCAGTGATGAATTGGAAGCCTCCTAAGTCTGTTCATGAAGTCCGTAGTTTCCTTGGTTTGGCAGGATACTATCGGAGATTCGTGGATGGGTTTTCAAAGATTGTTGCACCTTTGACGAAGTTGTTGCAGAAGGATGTTAAGTATGAATGGACGGAAGCGAGACAACAGGCTTTTGAGAAGCTTAAGGCAGCTTTGACGCAAGCTCCAATCTTGGTTCAACCTGAATCAGGGAAAGAGTTTGTGGTATATAGTGATGCGTCCTATGTTGGTTTGGGATGTGTGCTAATGCAAGAGGGTAAGGTGGTGGCTTATGCATCACGGCAGTTGAAGGTGCATGAGCGCAATTATCCTACGCAGGATACTGAGTTGGCTGCCGTGGTTTTTGCTTTGAAAATCTGGAGACATTACCTGTATGGTGAGAAGTGTACTGTGTACACGGATCATAAGAGTCTGAAGTATCTGATGTCTCAGAAGGAGTTGAATCTTAGGCAACGACGTTGGGTGGAGTTGCTCAAGGATTATGATTTGACGATCGAGTATCACCCGGGTAAAGCTAATGTTGTAGCGGATGCCTTGAGTAGGAAGGTAGCTGTTGAGTTGAGGGTTATGTTTGCTAGATTGAGTATTTCGCGTGATGGTGGTCTTGTGGCTGAGTTTCAAGTGAAACCATCTTTGGTTCAGTTGATTAAGGAGAAGCAGTTGTTGGATGATTCTTTGGTGCCACATGTTCAAGATATTGCGGAGGATAGGCCTTCGGATTTCTGTTTTAATGATGATGGAGTGTTATGTTTTGGGAGTCGGATAGTAGTGCCCAATGATGCTGAGTTGAGGCGTGCTATTCTGACTGAAGGTCATAGTAGTCCTTTTGCTATGCACCCTGGTAGTACTAAGATGTATCGTGATCTTCGTGATGAGTACTATTGGGTGGGTTTAAAGAAAGATGTTGCTGAGTTTGTAAGCAAGTGCATGGTGTGTCAGCGAGTTAAGGCTGAGCATCAGTTTCCTTCAGGGTTGTTGCAACCGTTGAGAATTCCTGAATGGAAGTGGGAAAGGATTACCATGGATTTTGTGTCTGGTTTGCCTTTGTCGCCGTCGAAGAAAAATTCGGTGTGGGTGATTGTGGATCGCCTGACGAAGTGTGCGCATTTCTTGCCCGTGCATACTACGTACACTTTGGATAAGCTTGCGGAGCTGTACATTGCTGAGATTGTGCGGCTGCATGGTGTGCCAAAGTCGATTGTGTCGGATAGGGATCCGAGGTTTACATCGCGTTTCTGGCAGTGTTTGCATCAGGCTTTGGGTACACGGTTGAATTTCAGTACATCTTATCATCCGCAGTCGGATGGACAGTCCGAGCGTGTTATCCAGGTTTTGGAGGATATGTTGAGGTGCTGCGTGATTGAGTTTCAGGGTTCTTGGGAGAAACATTTGCCTTTGGTGGAGTTTGCCTATAATAACAGTTATCAGGCAAGTATTCAAATGGCACCTTATGAAGCTTTGTACGGGAGGAAGTGTAGGACTCCTCTTTGTTGAGCCGAAACGGGTCAGAAGTTGGTTTCGATGCCAGCCTTGTTGAAAGGGACCACCGAGAAGGTGAAGCTCATTTGTGAGCGCTTGAAGGCAGCTTCTGATCGGCAAAAGTCTTACGCGGATCTGAAGCGTAAGGAGATTGAGTATGCGGTGGGTGATCGTGTGTTTTTGAAAGTTTCACCTTGGAAAAAGGTGATGAGGTTTGGCCGAAAGGGTAAGTTGTGCCCTAGGTACATTGGACCATACGAGGTGATTGAGCGTGTGGGTCCTGTTGCGTACAAGTTGAGGTTACCTCAAGAGTTGGAAAAGATTCATGATGTGTTTCATGTTTCTATGCTTCGGAAGTATAAATCGGATCCTTCACATGTGATGCTTGTGGAAGAGGTGGAATTGAATCCGGATTTGACCTATGATGAGGAACCAGTGAAGATTCTGGATTCGGATAGTAAGGTTCTTCGAGGCAAGACCATTGAGTTAGTAAAGGTGTTGTGGAAATATCGTGGTGTTGAAGAAGCCACGTGGGAGCGAAAGGATGACATGTTGAAGCAGTTTCCGTACCTCTTTCCTTCAGGTAAATTTTGAGGACGAAATTTCTTAAAGGGGGGGGAGAGTTGTAACACCCCAATTTTGGGCTTAGAAGTTTTGGGTTTGGACCGGGTAGGTCGGGTTGCAGTTCGAATATAAAAGGGTGATTTTTAGGAAAGTCTAGTTCGGGATGCATTAAAAATACGGAAAAATGTCTTAAATCCTCTTTTATTATATATAAGAGAATGGTGAAATCAATTTTACAAAATGAGGTTTGGAGGTGTGACATTTTGGGTTAGTGACTAAAATGTAATTTTTGAAAACTTGGTGACTGTTTTAAAAGGATTGAAACTTTGAATCTTTAAGGAGCTAATTTACCTAAGAAGAGTTTCTCCAGATTTTTCTTAATATTAATCAATTTAATTAATGATTTTTAATTAAATGTAAAGGAGGGAAAAAGATATTTTGTGATCATAACTAACTTTTCTCTAAAATTTTCCATTTCTTTTCTCTCAACTTTTCTCTCAGCCCAAACACTTTTCTCCAGCAAATTTCTCTCTGATTTTGACATCTAAAGATGAGATTTCAATCTTCATTTGATCTCTAATCATTTCTACATCAAAACCTTAGCATTTGCTTATTGAATTTTCAAGAATCTTGGTTCCAAAAAGGGAGAAACTCACATTTAGAGGTATGAACGTCCTTCTCCGCTAAATACTCAATTCTTTACTGAAATTCCCAAGTTCTCAATCCTTGATTTGTGTTTTATTAAAGGTTTTGTAATTGTGTTCTTGATCTTGGCTTTAAAATGCAAGATTTGGTTTAATTTTGATGGAATTCGTATGAAATGATTGGGCACTATTTTGAGATGTCTTTTTGATGATTTTTGGATGTATAATTGATGTGAAATTGAGGTTTAATCAATGCAATCCCGAATAGGTTGATTTTCCTAAGTTTTGCTTGAGTTTTTGGTGGTTTTTGGAGTGATCTTGATGTTCTGCTATAGCTGGAGGTATAAGGACGTGATTAGATCCTTTTTGGATGTTAATTGAGGTTTAAGAGTGATTGGAATTGATGGATCTTGGCTGGGTAGTGTTGTAGAGATGTTTGGATGTGATTTCGGTTGTGTTTGGTAGCCGAAATGTGATTGTTGATGAGAGCATCGAGTTTAGGTGTCTTGGTTGAAGATATTAATGCATGATGATGCATTAATCCTTTGCTTTGATGTGTTTAAAACAGGGGAGACATCTTCGGAACTTTGTGGTGTTGATCCGGAAGCTTGATTGGTGTTTCGGCAAGTTGCGAAACGGAATCGGTGAGTGGAATTGGGTTTTCAGCTTTGAAATCAATGTTTGAAGGTTTGTGAGCTTAGTTTAAGTCTAAACAACTTAGCTAAGCTCAAGAGTAAGTTTTCGGAAAAACTCTCTTGTTGATGAACCATGAGTTGGTTGAATGCAATGTGATTTGTTTGCATGTTTAAATTCTGTTTTTGAAAGCATATTTTAGCATGTTTATTGATGGTTTTGTAAGCCATGTGTTGAAGGATGCTCAAGGTAAGAGATCCTTGTTTTGTACATTGTTAAATGTGGTTTTGATGCAAAATGATGCATGATGATGAATGGCTTTACTAAAGGCTTTAAAACAGTGGATTAATGTTGTTAAATGATGTATATTGGCAAGTGATGTGTTGGTTAAAAGTTACTTGAATCGGATATAGTTAGCCGGCTATAGGATTGGGTGCACCGTGAATAAAGTCGCCTTGGATGTCGAGGGGTTGTGATTGTACCGTAGACTCCATCCAAGTACACTAACGAGATGGTTAAGAACACCATGGTGGTTAAAAGTCCATGGGTGGGTCTTGTGCTAAGGTCATAATGGTGGTTAAAATTCCATTTGAGGACCTTGTGTATGGTAAGATCACAATGGTGGTTAAAAGTCCATGTGTGGATCTTGTGTTGTATGTCCCGTGATCTCGTTAGTGATGTTATACAACTACCAATGAGTGATGTGGAGGGGTTGTGATTGTACCATTGCTCCACCTTGATATTGGTAGTGTGTATGAAGCGTATGGGACAACGCTTGTAATCCGCGTATCCGATTGTCGATATTGTTTTGAATGGAAAGATGGTTATGATTATCACTTGAAAGCCAATATGACATGTTAATGATTTGGAAGCATGAAATGCTTGGTTTATATACATATGTGCATGATCAAATGTTGTTTAAACTAAAGGTTTTGAAAAGGAGTTTCTATTAATGCATTATTGTGATGTTTTAAATGAGCATTCCTCACTAAGCTATGTGCTTACGCTCTCTCTTTTCTTAAACCAATAATGCAGAGCATTGAAGTGCATTAAGGGCAGCAAGGAGGTCAAGAATCCAAGTGAAGAACTAAGCTCATGTATGGTGAATGTTTTCCTAACACTATTAGCTTTTGAGCATTTGGCAATGGGAACCTAACTTGTGTTCTTGGGAGATGTTTTGGACTCCCTAAGTTGGTTTTATGCTTTTGACTTTGTTGAAACATGTAAATGGCCTTTTTGAGGTTGGTTTAGTGTTTTGGTGTTTGAATGATTTTCAATATAGGATGCATGCCTATAGAATTGGGTTTTTCCTTAATTGATGCCATGTTTGAGAATTGTTGATGCTATTATGTTCCTTAAGTATATAATGACTTGCTGGTATGATTTGAGGGTCTTTGGAATATGTTTGATCGGTTGAAAGCATGATAAACCAGGAAAAAATCTGCAATCTGGGCAGTGTGTTTCGGAACAGGTGCTACCGTTTCGGAACAGAGGGCCTGAAATGGCCTTGGCGTTTCGAAACGAGTAGAGCCGTTCCGGAACGGTTTTGCCACTGCCAAGTCATGTTCCTGAACTTGTTTCGGAACGGTCCCGCGTTTCGGAACGGACCATCCCCGTTTCGGAACACCCAACCGTTGGGCACTGAAATTGACGGTTATATGTTTTGAAATCCTTGCGTTTTGGTCCTGAACTTTGTATATGTAATTGAATGAGTTTGAGATGTTCGTTTGAGTTGAAATTTGGCAGAGAAGCATGAAACATGACTAATTTCATATTGGTAACTCAAAAGTTGGTTAAGTCCTTATAATTTTCAGAATTTGCATTTTGGTCCCTAAATTCATAAATTGTGCAATCGAGTCCCTAAATGTTTTCTGATTGTGCCGATCTTTGAGTATGCTGATCTTATGAACATATCTAGGGTTAATATGCATTTAGATAAGTTTTAAAAGAAAAAAAAAGGTTGTTAATCAAGGTTGACTTTCGGGTTGACTTTGGTTTTCCCCGTGTAAACTTCTTAATTCGGTCCAACTGTCTAGGCCGGGTTAAGGGGGTTACAAATTTGTTTGAATATCATTTTCTGCACCATATTTGACCAGCTCTAATTTAAGGTAAGATGGTTTTGCAGGTGATTGGGGATGACTTCTTAAGGTAGCTATTGGATTATTAGACAAAACACATATAATTTTATTTGACAATAACGATGTCAAATTAGTTGAATTCCAGTCTTCCTTTTTTTTTACTTTATTTCGCCTATGTTATTTATGTAAATGCATGTCAAGTATAAAGGATAAAGGTAAGGTGGTTAGACTTTGGTTTAGGGTAGTTTAGTTTCTGTTATTCTGGGATGAGTGTAGCTTACAAGTGAATGTGCTGTACCGTCTCTATGATTTGTTTTCTAGAAGGTTGGGTAGATAAACGGTTAGGAATCTGTTAGCACCGTTATCTCAGCCTAACGTTCTAAAGAATTGTATATAAGGGGCCGGTTCTCTTTTGAGAATATTACGGTCATTTAATAAATAAAAACAAAAGGAGAGTACCGTCTCTCCTTCCCCTATTCCTTTTCGTAATTCAGTTCACCTTAATTCTAAGATCTTTCTCAGATCTTAACATGGTATCAATCGTCGTTGTTCCTGGTGATGATTCGTCTTCCGCTGTCGTCTGATGCTGGTGCTGTGTTTGTTGTACTTTTGGATTGAGCTTTCGTGGTTTCTATGCTCAGGTTTTGTGTTTCTTCTCTTCTCCCTGGTGATTCATTGTCTCGCGATTGCAATTGATTCAGTTTCATTTGGTTCTTGTTTCTATTGCGTCAATCTTCGCCTCTAATACCTAGGATTATCCTGCTATTTGGTCATAAGCATGTTTACTCGCAAAGACTCATAGGTTACAGAGTAAATCTAGTGACTCTGAATTGAGATATCCTGTAGGTGTTGATTGAAGTTTTTCTTGAATTTTTGTGTTCAACAAAAACATCGCTGAGACTCTGAATTTCTTGGCTGATTTTTCTGCTGGTTCGTGGTCTGGTTTCTTTTCGTTTGTGTGCCTACAAACTGTTTGTTGTTTTGTCTGTGTGAAAATGACTCAAGGAGGAGCATCGGTTAACTCCAACGCTAGTTCTGGTCAGGTGACTAATGCAATGAATGTTTCCAGTGTTCAACAGATACCTAAAATCGATGTTGTAAAGTTGTCTGCGAGCACTTATGTGTTATGGAAACAACAGATTTCGTTGATAATTGATGGTTATGGTCTTCTTCCTTTTTTGTCTGATGACACTATTGTACCTAGTCGTACTCTAACTGATGCTGCAGGGCAAACTAGTGAGAATCCTGAATATCTTGCGTATTACAGGCAAGATAAACTTCTTGCTTCTTGGATGTTGTCAACTATAAGCTCTGAGGTTCTTCTCAGGTTAACTGGATGCACTACTACTCGTACAATCTGGTCTAATGTAACTCGTATGTTTGGAGCATACTCTACAACCAAAACTTCTTCTCTTAGGCATAGTCTCCACACACAGAAAAATCTAGGCTTGTCCATCACTGAGTATCTAGCTAAAATCAAGATGATTTATGATACCTTAAATGCATCTGGAAGTGTTGTTTCTGAGCAAGAACATGTCAGTGTTATTCTTGCAGGTCTGTCTTTAGAATTTGAGTCAGTCATAGCTGTAGCTTCAAAGGAGTTTCTGTCTCTTGAAAAATTAACTGAGATGTTATTAGATTGTGAGGCTAGAATGCAAATGTTTCAGCAAGATAGTCTTCATGTTCATGCAAACTTGGTAGTTCAGAGTGATGAAGGTAATGCATCTTCATATGATGAGACTCGAGGTGTTGTATCACATGGTCCTCACCACTCATCTGGTCAGTTTCAATCAGGAGGAGGTGCTCAGTTCTATTCTAGAGGCCGCCGTGGTGGTTTTAATAACAATAGAGGCCGTGGTCGAGGGAGATATAGATCAAATCGACGTCAGTGCCAACTCTGAGGTCGTATGGGGCATACTGTGCAGAAGTGCTATTATAGGTTTGATCTGAGTTATACTGGGTATGCTGCCAATGAGGATGACAGTCAGAGTGAAGGTGCAAATTATGGCTCTACTCAGAACACAAGTCTTGCTACTACAGTAGTCAACTCTAGACCTAGAACTCAGCCAGCTCAAGCTTACACACACACTTTTGGTTTTCAACCAAATTCCTACACTCCTTGTGCTACTGGTACTGGGTTTTATAGCCAGGTCTCTCCTGGTAATGGTTTCTCTGCTGGTCAAGGGAAGTTTTCTTCAGTTGTTGGTCAATGGGTAAATTCCTTTTCTCCTACTGGTACCAAGCAAGTCTCCTCTGCTGCTGGTCCTGGTTCTGAGTTTCCTAGTGAACATTCTACTCATGTGTTTCAACCTGTTGGTCATTTTTCTCATGTTCCTGTGATGGTTACACCCAGTGGTTCCTCTTTGACTCATGGTGTGTGGTGTCCTGACTCTGGGGCTTCTCACCATGTGACTTCTGATCAGTCTAACATGCACTCTGGAGTTCAGTACACATGTAACACTTCTCTTCTCATGGGCAATGGTGATAGTGTTGCAATTAAACATGTTGATCAAGGTTATATCTTCACTCAGTCTAAACCCTTAGTTCTGAAAAATTTGTTACACGTTCCTTCTATTAAAAAGAACTTGTTATCTGTTTCTCAGCTAGCTCGTGATAACAATGTTTATTTTGAATTCTATGCTAATGGCTGCTGTGTTAAGGATACTCAGACTCAGAGGACCCTTCTGGAAGGGAAGCTCACTCATGAAGGGTTGTATCAATTGTTTGCTCCAGATTCAGCTTCTTCAGATTGCTGTTCAATAAAGCATGGAATCCAGGTTAATAATGTTTCCAAGTCCTCAGATATCTTTGACTTGTGGCATTAATAGACTAGGCCATCCCTCTAGTCGAGTAGTTAGTACTGTTATGCAAAACTGTAATATTGATGCTAAGTCTAGCAGTTTGAATCATGTATGCTCTGCCTGCTTACAAGGGAAAGCTCACAAGCTTCCTTTTTCTTCTTCTTCAACTGAATATAATGAACCCTTTGAGCTCATTGTGTCTGATCTGTGGGGGCCTGCATTTGTTAGTTCTGATGGATATCTTTATTATGTGTCTTTTATTGATGTGTACAGTAGACATACTTGGCTTTATTTAATTAAAAAGAAGTTTGATGTTGCTCAGTGTTTCATTAATTTTCACAAGTTGATAGAAGTTCAGTTTGGTAAAAAGATTAAGAACTTACAAACTGATTGTGGAACTGAATATCTAGCTCTAAGGAACTGGTTAGTTTCTAATGGTATTCAGCATAGGTTTTCTTTCCCTCACACCTCTGAACAAAATGGTAAGGCTGAGAGGAAACATAGACATATAGTTGAGACTGGGTTGACTCTACTTGCTCAAGCTGGTTTACCTTTAAGATTTTGGAATCATGCCTTCACAACTGATGTGTTTCTAATCAATAGGATGCCTACAGATGTCTTGCATGGTTTGTCACCATTTGAAAAATTGTATGGAAAAAGGCATGATTATTCTTTTTTGAAAGTTTTTGGTTGCACCTGCTACCCTTACACGAGGCCATATAATCAGCACAAGTTTGATTTTAGAACCTCCAGCTGTGTCTTTTTAGGCTATAATTCATTTCAGAAAGGGTATAAATGTTTGAATAGTTCTGGTAAAGTTGTGGTTTCCAGACATATTATTTTTGATGAGTCTATGTTTCCATTTCTAAGCAAGTCTGAAGTAACTCAGGAGGAAAATAACACATGTTCACCTAGTTTACCTATGGTGATTGACACTAGTTCTACTTCACATAATCCCTCACATGCTCCTTGTTCTTCACATGTTCTTGGTTCTCCTAGTCCATCTGGTTTTGCTCCTGTGAGTGGTGAGTGTTGTCCTGGTCAGATAGGTCCTGAGTTATCTTTTCAGCAAGTGTTTGTTGATTCTATGCCTGAGTCTAGAACTTCTGAACAAAGTGTTCCTGAAGTTGATAGTGTTCCTGACACTGTTGTTGAAGCTACTGTTCAGATTGGTGATGACAGTATAGGGATTCAAGCTTGTGTGAGTCCAAATAGGTGTGAGGCTGTTCCTTCTGAAGGTGTTAGTGTCTGTCAAGATCATGTTCAAACTGATACTGAAGTTGGGGTTCCTGTTGTTATTGAAAGTACCACTGGAGGTAGGACTACTACTCAGAAAGATGTTCAAGGTCTTCTTGCAGAAGGTGTTGCTCATAATGAAGAAGGTGACACTGAGAATGATGGTTCTAGAGGCCCTCTTTTTGAGGAAGGTCTTCTTGCAGAAGGTGTTGCTCATAATGAAGAAGGTGACACTGAGAATAATGGCTCTAGAGGCCCTCTTTTTGAGGAAAGAGATTCTTTTGTAGAAAGTCTTTCTACAACAGCAGATGCTGATGGCAACACTGGTAATGTGGATTCTGCAGTGGCTGATGCAGAGGGACATGCTGACTGCACTACTTCTTGCATTCAGGGTGGTCCTTCTACTGCACCTGATGGCTTGGAGGGTCAGTCATCTATTATTGGTCATCACATGGTTTCAAGAAGTAAAAATGGCATCTATAAACCTAAAATTTATCAAGTCTCTTCTGGTTGTTCAAATTCAGACTTTGAGCCAAGAACTATTAAAGAGGCTATGTTGAATCAACAATGGAAGGCAGCTGTTCAAGCTGAATATGATGCCTTAGTCAAAAATGAGACTTGGACATTAGTTCCCCTACCTTTGAATAGGAAGTGTAACCCCCTCGTCCCGGTCTGGCCGGATGACCGGTCCGAGTGGGCCACACGGGGAAAACCGAAGCGAAACCCAAAGGGTTCCCCCTCGGTTAGCAACCTTAATTTTTTTTTTCATTTTAATCTTGTCACATTCGAACCCCAAACAAAATTCAAACAGCCAAATTTTAATCTTGACTAAAAGTATCTTAAATCCTATGTGTTTTTCTCTTTAAAAGGGCCAACAAGTCAAAACAGTGCAGTCTTAAGCAAAGGTTTCGAAACCTCCCCAAAAGGTTTCGAAACTGAGACTGGCAGTAAGGTCTGGAACCCAAATTTCTGCAAAGGTTTCGAAACCTTCCCCATGGTTTCGAAACCCTCTTCCATGGTTTCGAAACCTCCCTCAAAGGTTTCAAAACTTAGGCCAGCAGTGAGGTCTGGAATCCCAGATTTTTCAAAGGTTTCGAAACCTTCCCTAAAGGTTTCAAAACTTAGGCTGGCAGTAAGGTCTGGGAGCCCAGATTTCTGCCAAGGTTTCGAAACCTTCCCCATGGTTTCGAAACCCTGGTGCAGGGGATCACTTACTGCCTAACCTAAGGACTTTCTAGGGAGAAAGAACAATAAGATCATGCATAGACATATATAGAAGCTTAAAAAGGACCAAAGGCATGAATTAGCATTCATAAGACTTGCACATACTATCATCTAAGCAATCATACATGAGCCATAGGTAGCAATCAACATGAGTCAAGGCATACGAACATGACATTCCCACAAAAGAGCAAATTCAGCATCTAAGGTCATACATGGAAGCTCAAGAGCCCAAATGGCACAAATCAACACAAGAGGTTTGCACTCATACACAAGGCAACCTAAGCATCTAAAGCATGCCATCACACACCATCATTCATCATAGTATTACATGCTTTACAATTCAAAACATCAATCCAAACAACATCATTTGAAAGAGTCATACAAGGCTCATACAAACACACCCTATTGCCACATTGCTTAACTACTACAAAATTAACCATACTTGAGCAACAACTTGGAAAGCCCTTCTTGCCTTGCCTCGAGCTAACACCACGCTAATGATCTGCATTGTTGAACATAGAGAGCGTAAGCTATAAGCTTAGTGAGGGTGCTCTAAAACGAAAAACATCAACAATGCAGGGTTCAAGCATGTTAATCCTAGCCTTACATACATCAAGCATAGGCATAAAAATCAAGTAGACCTAGCTAGTCTTTCAAGTGGCATATATGGTTTCTCGATCCTACCAAGCTCAATTATCAATATCAACATCATATAACAACACTATAAATCACTAACATATATCATCATCACATATTACAATGTATGAACAAGTTAATTGGCCACTTTAATTACCCCGATTGTGCGGATTTAAACCTCATCAACACTTTACCTCGGTGGGATTTCACTCATCACCGGACCTTGCACGTGCGAGATTCCACTCATCGCCACATGCCCTACGGATGGGATTCCACTCATCATCCCGTAGAAATGTAATAAAAGCTTCCGGTGGAATGTTACATCACCGTACTCCTCCTTGATGACTTAACGCCATCAAGGCCACGTACGTTTTGAATCAATTTGTGTGCACACTATCCTAATGATCGATCATTTACAACCGGTAATTATTTTAGTGCCAATTATCATAACCGCATCATATATATATCATCAACCACATTCATGCTCAATCTCATAGATGCATATCAAGATAACTTACATCCATCAACCACAATCATAATAACATAGTTAAACAAGCATAAATGCATTCATGAGTATCAATGGTTAAATCAACAACTTGAATTAACTATGAGTGGCCTACCAAGCACACTTCACACACACTCCCACTACACATACTCGAACCAAACTTAAAACAAGTTGGAACCACTCACCGCCCTTCCTTAGCAATTCGAAACAATCCTCCTACGAACCCGGATTTGGTCCCAAAGCCTCTTCCGCGCTTCCTCTTGCTTCTAGCCAAACAAAACATATACATTACTTCCCAATTCAATGCTAAGCTCAACCATCAATTTACTTTGCAAACACAACCCAAATTCCACAAATTCCCAAACCACATAATCTCCTAAAATCCCAATTTTCGTGCTCCCCTAAAGCCTTGCTGAAAACTCAACTTCCAAACATCCAAATGACTTCCAAAACATCCCAAATCACCCTCCTAACATAGGTAGACCATCAGCCCTTCAATTTCAACATTAAACCCACCAAAAACCCAAATTTTACTACCTTAAAATCTACCTCAAGAACATGCTACGAATTTTCACCCAAATTCAACCAATTTGATATATGTTACTCATTATAACATGATTAACTAAAACCTCAACTCAATTTATCAAAACCAATTAGAAAACCCCTTAAAAATTCAAACTTTAATATAAGCCCTAATTTTCAAAACCCCATATTTTTGAAATCTAAAACTATAGATAAGTAGAGGATAGAGAGGAGGTTAAGAAAACATATTTACCTCTTAATTTGGTGTTGAAATCAAGTGGAAATTTGATGGAATAGTAGCTAGCTTTTGAGAGGTTTTGAAAATGGTGGTTTATCCCTCTTTAACGTTGGAAAGGATTGTGGGAGGAAGATGACAACTTTTGGTTTAAAGTTGTCTAGCTTTTTAAAGACTTTAGGGTCAAATTACCACATAAGTCCTCCCCTTCTTACTAAAGCTCAATTAGGTCATTATTTGAAGTTGAATTGATTTAATTAAATTTTATTTGACTCGAACTATAACCCGGTTAACTCCTAGGCCCAAAACACGGGTGTTACAACTCTCTCCCACTTAAGGAATTTCGTCCCCGAAATTACCTGACTGAAAGAGATACGGAAACTGCTTTTCCATATCCTCCTTCCTCTCCCAAGTGGCCTCGTCCACACATCTACGTCGCCACCGTACCTTCACTAACTCAATCGATCTACCCCTCAACACCTTACTGTCAGAAGCTAAGATCTCCACTGGCTCTTCTTCATAAGTCAAATCCGGATTCAATTCAATTTCTTCTACGGGCATAACATGTGATGGATCGGACCTATACTTGCGAAGCATCGACACATGGAACACATCATGTATCTTCTCAAGC
Source organism: Hibiscus tridactylites (assembly GCA_958450335.1). NCBI lineage: Eukaryota > Viridiplantae > Streptophyta > Magnoliopsida > Malvales > Malvaceae > Hibiscus > Hibiscus tridactylites. Next base: position 2,801,473 of record OY288292.1, read on the forward strand.
TCGGATGGCAAACGCAACTGATAAGCAACCAGACCAACCCTCTTCACAATCTCATACGGTCCTATGTACCTCGGACTCAACTTCCCTTTTCGGCCAAATCTCATCACTTTATTCCACAGAGATACTTTCAAGAACACCTTCTCACCCACTGAGAACTCAACTTTCTTCCTCTTCAAATCGGCATAGGACTTCTGTCTATCCGAAGTAGCCTTCAAATGGTCACAAATCAATTTTACCTTGTCGGTTGTCCCCTTGAGCAAATCCGGCATAGGTAACAATTTCTGTCCTACCTCGGCCCAACACACTGGAGTTCTACACTTCCGGCCATACAAGGCCTCATATGGAGCCATCTGAATGCTCGACTGAAAACTGTTATTGTACGCAAACTCTACTAGAGGCAAATGCTTCTCCCAAGTACCCTGAAAGTCAATGATACAACAACGCAACATATCCTCTAAGATCTGAATAACCCTCTCTGACTGACCATCTGACTGAGGATGATAAGAAGTGCTGAAGTTCAAACGGGTACCCAAAGCTGTATGCAGACACTCTCAAAATCTAGAAGTAAACCGCGGATCTCTATCTGACACAATGGACTTCGGCACACCATGCAGTCTAACAATCTCACCAATGTACAAATCGGCCAATCTATCTAAAGTGTAAGTAGTGTTGACTGCCAAGAAGTGAGCACACTTCGTAAAACGATCTACTATCACCCAAACTGAGTTCTTCTTCGTAGGAGTCAAAGGCAAACCCGAAACAAAATCCATAGTGATGTTCTCCCACTTCCATTCCGGAATTCTCAACGGCTGTAACAAACCTGAGGGAACCTGATGTTCCGCCTTCACTCTCTGACAAACTAAGCACTTACTCACAAAGTCGGCTACATCTCTCTTCAAGCCAACCCAAAAGTACTCATTCTTCAAATCACGGTACATCTTCGTACTTCCAGGATGCAAAGCAAACGGACTACTGTGGGCTTCAGTCAAGATCGTACGTCTCAAGTCACTGTCTTCTGGCACAACTATTCTATCCTTGAAACACAAAACTCCATCAGTGCTGAAACTGTAATCTGAAGATCTACCCTCGGCTATATCTTGCACGTGAGGTGCCAAAGATCTATCTAAGAGCTGTTTCTCTCGAATCAACTGACCTAGAGTAGGTCGAACCTGAAGCTCGGCTATCGAGCCACCATCTCCGGACAAACTCAATCTAGCAAACATAGCTCTCAAGTCCACGGCCATCTTCCTACTCAATGCATCGGCCACTACATTGGCCTTACCCGGATGGTACTCAATGGTAAGATCATAGTCTTTTAGCAACTCTAACCATCTGCGCTGTCTGAGATTCAAATCTCGCTGAGTCATAATGTACTTCAAACTCTTGTGGTCGGTGTATACTGTGCATTTCTCACCATACAAATAGTGCCTCCAAATCTTCAGAGCAAACACAACTGCAGCTAATTCTATGTCATGGGTCGGATAGTTGCGCTCATGAGTCTTCAACTGTCTTGAGGCATAAGCTACTACTCTCCGGTCTTGCATAAGAACACATCCTAGCCCTACATAAGAAGCATCACTGTAGACTACATAGTCCTTCCCGGACTTAGGCTGAATCAAGATCGGTGCTTGGGTCAAAGCTTCTTTCAATTTCTCAAAGGCTCTCTGTCTTGCATCTGTCCACTCAAACTGAACACTCTTCTGAAGTAACTGTGTCAATAGAGCGGCTAGCTTAGAGAAACCCTCTACAAACCTCCTATAGTATCCGGCTAAGCCTAGGAAGCTACGTACCTCTGTCACAGACTTCGGTTGCTTCCACTCAACAATGGCTTCAATCTTCTTCGGATCAACTCTAATCCCATCGGCTGACACTACATGTCCTAAGAAGACTACTTCTCGGATCCAGAATTCACACTTGCTGAGCTTCGCATACAACTGATGATCTAGCAAAGTCTTCAAAACAAGTCTCAAGTGTCGGTCATGTTCTTCTTCAGTTCGCGAGTACACCAAGATGTCATCAATAAACACAACTACAAACTGATCTAGATACTGATGAAAAATTCTGTTCATCATGTCCATGAAAGCTGTCGGTGCATTAGTCAACCCAAAAGGCATGACTAAGAACTCATAATGTCCATACCTAGTCCTAAAGGCCGTCTTCGGTACATCAACCTCTCTTACCTTTAGCTGGTAATAACCCGATCTCAAATCAATCTTCGAAAAGACTGATGCTCCTCTCAACTGATCAAACAAGTCATCAATTCTAGGCAACAGATATTTATTCTTCACTGTCAACTGATTCAACTGTCTGTAATCTATACACATTCTCATGCTTCCATCTTTCTTCTTCACAAACAAAACCGGTGCACCCCAAGGTGAAGAACTAGGTCGAATAAAACCTCTATCTGTCAATTCTTGCAACTGAGTCTTCAACTCTTTCAGTTCTTTCGGTGCCATACGATACGGAGCAATCGAAACAGGAGCTGAATCAGAATAAGTCTCAATGCTGAACTCTACCTCTCTGTCCGGTGGTAACCCTGGCAATTCTTCCGGAAACACACTAGGAAAATCACATACTGTCTGGATGTCCTGAGGTCTAACCTCACTCATGTTAGGGTTCATCACATACGCTAAGTATGCTTCACACCCCAACTCAACCAATCTCTTAGCCTCTAATACTGAAACCACGTTGGACAAGAACTTCACGTTCTCGCCCACCACTACAATCTCATAGTCATCCGTGAGCCTCAAAGAAATCCGTTTAGTTTCAAAATCTATCCTAGCTCTATGCTCCGTGAGCTAGTCCATACCCAGAATCACATCAAAACCATAGAAAGGAAGCTCCATCATATCCACTGGAAACACATGCCCCTGAACCATCAACGGACACCTTCGGTACATCTTCCTAACTACTACTGTGTCCCCAAAGGAACTAGTAACACTAACTCCTACCTCTAACATCTCACAAGGCAAATTCAAAGACTGTGCATGTTCACTCAATATGTAGGAATGTGTAGACCCAGAGTCAATCAAAGAAAGCAAACCCAGAGACTGTATCGAGAAGTTACCTGCGATCATATCGGTGTCATGCTGATCTCCCCGCTGAGCATAAACTCTGGCCTGTCCTCCGCCCTCTGGCTGAACCGCAACTACATGTGCTATGTTCCTCTGACCATCGTTCCTCGGCTGGAAGTTACCTCTACCGCGCCCGAGGCCTCTCTGAAAGTCATTGGCTCTAGCAGGAGCCTGAGCTGGTGCCTGTCCCACCTGATGTGGACAGTCACGCCTAATGTGGTCTCTAGCACCACAACTCCAACAAGAATGATAATTCCCCCAACACTCACCGGTGTGGTTCCTCCCGCAAGTAGCACATGTGGGCAACTTCCCACCAGCTCTCTGACCCTGATGGCCCCTACCGTGGTTACCGCCACCACGCCTATGATCATACTGATGTCTGTTGTCCTGATGCCTCTTGGCATCACCTCTATCAAAGTTGCTGGACCTCTTACCCGAACTAGATCCACCTGACCGCCTGGTCAAACTCAAACTGTGCTCCAAGTCCTTGGCCCTCGAGACCAATACATCAAAATCAGTGTAATCTGAAGCTAGAGTATAAGTCTTGATTTCTTCATTCAGTCCATAACGGAAGCGGTTACAACGCTCCACCTCAGTAGGTACAAGCTCAGGTGCATACTGACTCAGTCTGACAAATCGGATCTCATAATCAATCACGGACATACTCCCCTGAAGCAATGCCATAAACTCCCTCTTCCTCTCATCGAGGTATCGCGGACCCAAATACTTCTTCTGGAAGGCTGTCTCAAAGAACTCCCAAGTGATCTCGGTCTCATCCATCCCCGAAGTAACGGTGACCCACCAGGTGTAGGCATCACCCTGAAGCAGAGACTCAACACATCCCAACTTGCGCTCACCAGTACATCCCATCTGAGCAAGAATACGGACGGTCTTCTCAAACCACATCTCTGACCTCTCCGGAGTAGCACCTCTAAACTCTTCGGCCCCAAGGCCCCGAAGTCTCTCTAATGGCAATCCGGTGCCCTCACCCTGATGATGAGCTTCCTGGCCTCCAGCTACTGCAGCCTGAAATGCCCCGGCTATTGCCTGAACCAACGGAGTTAAGTCAATCCCGGCCGGTCCTTGGCCACCTTGACCTCCTTGTGGTCCCTCTCCTTCGGCCCCGGCCTCACCTCCCACTCCCGGTGGAGGAGGTGGTGGTGGTGGAGGTGGTGGAGGAGCTCCAACTCCAACCACATGCTCTCCCACTTGAGCTCCAACCCCAACTACCGGCTCAACTCTCGGAGCCTCTGCCCGTGGTTCCGGTCGAACCATCCTAGGCCTCCCACGTGGTCTCATGGTTCAACTAGCAAGGTAAACTACAACAAGAAACAGATAAGGATTACGTTAGTCAAAGCAAGGGTCCAATAGTGCTCAAGTATTCCTCTTTCCAAAAATCTTTTTAAATTAAGTAATAGTAGCAATGGGCACTCACTCTACACCAGACACAACAGTTCATGCATTCAAAACATCATACGATCAATCAAGCATCAAGGATTCATGGCAAATCATGCATCGAACAACACAAGCATTTAACACATTAATCTTACCTCACTTACCTGCCCGAGGTCTCGGTAACCTCAGGCTCTGATACCAACAAATGTAACCCCCTCGTCCCGGTCTGGCCGGATGACCGGTCCGAGTGGGCCACACGGGGAAAACCGAAGCGAAACCCAAAGGGTTCCCCCTCGGTTAGCAACCCTAATTTTTTTTTCATTTTAATCTTGTCACATTCGAACCCCAAACCACATTCAAACAGCCAAATTTTAATCTTGACTAAAAGTATCTTAAATCCTATGTGTTTTTCTCTTTAAAAGGGCCAACAAGTCAAAACAGTGCAGTCTTAAGCAAAGGTTTCGAAACCTCCCCAAAAGGTTTCGAAACTGAGACTGGCAGTAAGGTCTGGAACCCAAATTTCTGCAAAGGTTTCGAAACCTTCCCCATGGTTTCGAAACCCTCTTCCATGGTTTCGAAACCTCCCTCAAAGGTTTCGAAACTTAGGCCGGCAGTGAGGTCTGGAATACCAGATTTTTCAAAGGTTTCGAAACCTTCCCTAAAGGTTTCGAAACTTAGGCTGGCAGTAAGGTCTGGGAGCCCAGATTTCTGCCAAGGTTTCGAAACCTTCCCCATGGTTTCGAAACCCTGGTGCAGGGGATCACTTACTGCCCAACCTAAGGACTTTCTAGGGAGAAAGAACAATAAGATCATGCATAGACATATATAGAAGCTTAAAAAGGACCAAAGGCATGAATTAGCATTCATAAGACTTGCACATACTATCATCTAAGCAATCATACATGAGCCATAGGTAGCAATCAACATGAGTCAAGGCATACGAACATGACATTCCCACAAAAGAGCAAATTCAGCATCTAAGGTCATACATGGAAGCTCAAGAGCCCAAATGGCACAAATCAACACAAGAGGTTTGCACTCATACACAAGGCAACCTAAGCATCTAAAGCATGCCATCACACACCATCATTCATCATAGTATTACATGCTTTACAATTCAAAACATCAATCCAAACAACATCATTTGAAAGAGTCATACAAGGCTCATACAAACACACCCTATTGCCACATTGCTTAACTACTACAAAATTAACCATACTTGAGCAACAACTTGGAAAGCCCTTCTTGCCTTGCCTCGAGCTAACACCACGCTAATGATCTGCATTGTTGAACATAGAGAGCGTAAGCTATAAGCTTAGTGAGGGTGCTCTAAAACGAAAAACATCAACAATGCAGGGTTCAAGCATGTTAATCCTAGCCTTACATACATCAAGCATAGGCATAAAAATCAAGTAGACCTAGCTAGTCTTTCAAGTGGCATATATGGTTTCTCGATCCTACCAAGCTCAATTATCAATATCAACATCATATAGCAACACCATAAATCACCAACATATATCATCATCACATATTACAATGTATGAACAAGTTAATTGGCCACTTTAATTACCCCGATTGTGCGGATTTAAACCTCATCAACACTTTACCTCGGTGGGATTTCACTCATCACCGGACCTTGCACGTGCGGGATTCCACTCATCGCCATATGCCCTACGGATGGGATTCCACCCATCATCCCGTAGAAATGTAATAAAAGCTTCCGGTGGAATGTTACATCACCGTACTCCTCCTTGATGACTTAACACCATCAAGGTCACGTACGTTTTGACTCAATTTGTGTGCACACTATCCTAATGATCGATCATTTACAACTGGTAATTATTTTAGTGCCAATTATCATAACCGCATCATATATATATCATCAACCACATTCATGCTCAATCTCATAGATGCATATCAAGATAACTTACATCCATCAACCACAATCATAATAACATAGTTAAACAAGCATAAATGCATTCATGGGTATCAATGGTTAAATCAACAACTTGAATTAACTATGAGTGGCCTACCAAGCACACTTCACACACACTCCCACTACACATACTCGAACCAAACTTAAAACAAATTGGAACCACTCACCGCCCTTCCTTAGCAATTCGAAACAATCCTCCTACGAACCCGGATTTGGTCCCAAAGCCTCTTCCGCGCTTCCTCTTGCTTCTAGCCAAACAAAACATATACATTACTTCCCAATTCAATGCTAAGCTCAACCATCAATTTACTTTGCAAACACAACCCAAATTCCACAAATTCCCAAACCACATAATCTCCTAAAATCCCAATTTTCGTGCTCCCCTAAAGCCTTGCTGAAAACTCAACTTCCAAACATCCAAATGACTTCCAAAACATCCCAAATCACCCTCCTAACATAGGTAGACCATCAGCCCTTCAATTTCAACATTAAGCCCACCAAAAACTCAAATTTTACTACCTTAAAATCTACCTCAAGAACATGCTACGAATTTTCACCCAAATTCAACAAATTTGATATATGTTACTCATTATAACATGATTAACTAAAACCCCAACTCAATTTATCAAAACCAATTAGAAAACCCCTTAAAAATTCAAACTTTAATATAAACCCTAATTTTCAAAACCCCATATTTTTTAAATCTAAAACTATAGATAAGTAGAGGATAGAGAGGAGGTTAAGAAAACATATTGTCACGGGGTCAGAGTCTTCACGCAGGGACAACTCCCCCGTGTGGCAACCAAGGGCTCCCATAATCCCGGGGCTCAGCCTTTTCCACTCGATGCTTACTGGTTTCGCCCTCCCATGGGCTCATCAGGGAAGCGGGGACAGCTCCCGACCAGTGTGGTGCCTAACCAGCACGCCCTGCCCCCAGGACCGAACGGTTGTACGACACGTACTACACCCTTAATGCTATCCCGCATCCCGACTTAAGCACGACCAGGAAGCATCTCGTCACGGTCTTGCCTATCACGCAAACAGACCGTGACAATCTCCCCCACTCAATTCATGCACGCCCTCGTGCATGGGGAGAAATCTCGTTCCCACTCCTATGGGGAACCAACCCAGATCTAGTGTGTAATTCCCTGCCTGCTCGCCCTCATTACCGAGGTTCTGCGAGTGCTTGGCGAACTTTCGTTGTAGCTTCCTGCCTACCCTACCTCGTCTCAGTCTCTTTCTAGAGGTCCCACTCGCGGACACCACTTCACTCGGGTGTGAGGCAATCGCTCGTCCACTTGACCCGCTACGTGCAGCACATGGAGCGCTTGGTAAGCTCACAGCTAGCACACGGACTTGCTCTGATACTATCTGTCACGGGGTCAGAGTCTTCACGCAGGGACAACTCCCCCGTGCGGCAACCCAGGGCTCCCATAAGCCCGGGGCTCAGCCTTTTCCACTCGATGCTTACTGGTTTCGCCCTCCCATGGGCTCATCAGGGAAGCGGGGACAGCTCCCGACCAGTGTGGTGCCTAACCAGCACGCCCTGCCCCCAGGATCGAACGGCTGTACGGCACGTACTACACCCTTAATGTTATCCCGCATCCCGACTTAAGCACGACCAGCAAGCATCTCGTCACGGTCTTGCCTATCACGCAAACGGACCGTAACAATATTTACCTCTTAATTTGGTGTTGAAATCAAGTGGAAATTTGATGGAATAGTAGCTAGCTTTTGAGAGGTTTTGAAAATGGTGGTTTATCCCTCTTTAACGTTGGAAAGGATTGTGGGAGGAAGATGACAACTTTTGGTTTAAAGTTGTCTAGCTTTTTAAAGACTTTAGGGTCAAATTACCACATAAGTCCTCCCCTTCTTACTAAAGCTCAATTAGGTCATTATTTGAAGTTGAATTGTTTTAATTAAATTTTATTTGACTCGAACTATAACCCGGTTAACTCCTAGGCCCAAAACACGGGTGTTACAACTTCAAATAATGACCTAATTGAGCTTTAGTAAGAAGGGGAGGACTTATGTGGTAATTTGACCCTAAAGTCTTTAAAAAGCTAGACAACTTTAAACCAAAAGTTGTCATCTTCCTCCCACAATCCTTTCCAATGTTAAAGAGAGATAAACCACCATTTTCAAAACCTCTCAAAAGCTAGCTACTATTCCATCAAATTTCCACTTGTTTTCAACACCAAATTAAGAGGTAAATATGTTTTCTTAACCTCCTCTCTATCCTCTACTTATCTATAGTTTTAGATTAAATTTTATTTGACTCGAACTATAACCCGGTTAACTCCTAGGCCCAAAACACGAGTGTTACAGGAAGGCTGTGAATTGTAAATGGTTGTTCAGGATAAAAAGAAAACTTGATGGTTCTGTAGATCGGTACAAAGCTAGACTTGTAGCCAAAGGATACCTTCAAGAAGCTGGTATTGATTATCATGAAGTGTTTAGTCCTGTGGTGAAGCCAGTGACTGTTCATACAATTCTCTCCTTGGCTGTCACTCGTGGATGGATTTTAAAACAAGTGGATATAATTACCAAAGGAAATACATTATGGACCTTTTGCGCAAATATGGTTTTGATGGTGCTAAGGGGATTCCTACTCCTATGGTCTCTAGTTGCAAATTATCTACTCAAGATGGTAGTCCAATTGAGAATGCTACTGAATATAGAAGCATTGTGGGAGCTCTTCAGTACATAGTAATTACCATGCCTGAAATTGCTTTTGCTGTGAATAAGTTTGTCAGTTCATGCAAAATCCTAGTGATGTCCACTTCAATGCTGTGAAGAGAATTCTCAGATACCTTCAGGGAACTGTGGATTATGGTCTGAGGTTTACATCTAACTCCAGATTAAATATTGAAGGATTTGCTGATGCCAACTGGGGTTCAGATTCTGATGACAGGAGGTCAACTTCTGGATTTTGTATATTTTTTGGTGGGAATCCAGTGTCGTGGGGTTCAAGGAAGTAACCAGTGGTTTCTAGATCCACAGCTGAAGCTGAATATAGGAGTGTAGCATGTGCTACTGCTGAGATAATGTGGCTTCAATCTTTGCTCAGTGAGTTACATGTCACAGCTGATGGGTTGCCTGTGTTGTGGTGTGACAATTCAAGTGTTGTGGCTGTGTCAGCTAATCCAGTGATGCACTCAAAATTCAAACATGTTGAGTTAGATTTGTACTTTGTTCGTGAGCAAATGGTTGCTGGAAAGATTCAAGTCAATGAAGTTCCAGCTTTTGAGCAATTAGCTGACATCCTGACCAAGCCTTTGTTTGCTCCTGCCTTTCACAGACACAGACTTAAACTTGTTGTGTTTCCTCTATCTTAATCATTGTGTTTTCTTTTGTTGGTTTGCTAGTGTTTTTGTCTTGGTTTTTTTTCTTTCTTTTAATTTGAGCAGGTTCTCAGTTTGTGTTGTCTCTTGTCTATGAAGTAAAGTTTTTCAATGATCTTCATAATGCAGTTTGTTGGGGGAATGAAGACTGAAGCTTGATCTATAAAGCAAAGAAGAAATGAAATTTTTTCAGGGATCTTCTCGGCCGATGAAGCTGGGGGAATGTCAAGTATAAAGGATAAAGGTAAGGTGGTTAGACTTTGGTTTAGGGTAGTTTAGTTTCTGTTATTCTGGGATGAGTGTAGCTTACAAGTGAATGTGTTGCACCGTCTCTATGATTTGTTTACTAGAAGGTTGGGTAGAGAAACGGTTTGGAATCTGTTAGCACCGTTATCTCAGCCTAACGTTCTAAATAATTGTATATAAGGGGTCGGTTCTCTTTTGAGAATATTACGGTCATTTAATAAATAAAAACAAAAGGAGAGTACCGTCTCTCCTTCCCCTATTCCTTTTCTTAATTCAGTTCACCTTAATTCTAAGATCTTTCTCAGATCTTAACAATGCAGCAAAAACTATCAATATGATCTGAATCTGAAGAAATCTCATGTTCTAATAATTTTATATTCTGAATCGGATAAGTCAGATTGAAACTAACCAAGTTTGCATTTTTGTTTCCAAAGAATTTAACCATTTACAAGGGAAGTTTACCATTGATCAAAGGGTTGTTGTCAAAGCCAATCATTCCAAGTCTTTACAATTTGTCAAAGAATAGAGAAAGCTGGAGGATACACAAAAGAGAAATTTTGGGGAAAAAAGAAAGCGCTAGGGTTTTGGGGAAGACGAAATAAAATGGGGATTTACAGTTTTAACCTAAATATTTAAGATGATTATTAAATTGGTAGAGTTTGGACCAATTGATAGAAATGTATAAGTTTTGAGGACTAAAATTATGATTATCCCAATTAAAAATAAGCCACGTCATCATCTCCGTTTGTTTTTAACGGTCGAGTACCAAAACAGAATAAAAACATAACGTTAAGTACCATTTTTTCAACCAAAAAAAAGACATAATACTAAAATAAGAACGCAATAATAAGTAGGGTACTAAATATATAGTTATACCTTATATAAAAGAGGTTTCAAATTAAAGTGATGAGATAGGAGAAAGATCCATTGTTATTTGCTTTAGCCACCTTACCTACCTTTCTCCATCGTAAATGGAAAATTAAGGTGATGAGATAGGGGATAAATCTTTTGCTAGTCTTGAATCATGTTTAAGTTGTAGGTTTAGTCTATATATTTTAATTTAGTTAATTTTAGTTTTTGTACTACTTAAAATTTGACTTAAATAGTAGCCATTAAATTCGTTAATTAATAGTGTAATTTGAAATTTTAGTCCTAACTTAATCGGTAGTTGTTAAATTTTTTAAGTCGAATTCTGTTATTAGTTTTGTACTATGGGCAAGTAGATTTAGTTCCTATGTTCTAATTTGATCATTTTAAATACATACGGGTAGATCTTGACAAAATAATTTGAGGGTGCCACTTAAATTTTTTGAAAATTCTAGAAGGCTAAACTAAAATTTTCAAAAATTCTGAGACTTAATAAAAAAATTAAAAAATAAAAGGGACTTAATTAAAACATTTTAAAAAAATTAAAATTTAATGAGAATTTAAAAAAAATTGAAGGGCTAAATGCTTTTTTAAAATTTGAGTAAAGGTCTGAGATGGTCCCGCCCCATTCATATATTTAAATCCGAAACAATGTTTTTGTTAATTGGAGTATAAAATTGGGTCGCCTTCTTAACTTCACTTGTTCCTCACTCTTTATTTGTTGTAAAAACATAATCATGTAAACATTCAGATTTTTTTTTCTATCAAAGAAGAAATTAGTCATGCAGACATCACCGACCGTTAGGGTTTTGGGATGAAGAAATGAAATGGGGATTTATAATTTTAACCAAAATATTTAAGATAATTATTAAATTGATAGAATTTGGACCAAATTAATAGAAATATATAAGTTTTGGGGACTAAAACTGTGATTATTCTAATTAAAAATAAGCCACGTCACATCTCCAATTGTTTTTAACGGTCGGGGTACCAAAACAGAACAAAAACGTAACGTTAGGTACCATTTTACCAAAATAATAAGTGAGTACTAAAATAGAAACGCGAGAATAAGTGAAGTACTAAATATGTAGTTATCCTAATTTAGTCATATTACCTTTGTACCATGCCAATATCGACTGAAATTTCAAAATTAAGGAGTACACAAACTAAAATTGATCAAATTATTGTATGGGTCTAAATATCCAACTTACACAATATATGGACTTAAATTTCTTACAATTTCTCATTTCTTTTACCAAATTTAACAATTTTTATTCTATATTTTCTGTAATGATGTCGCACAATCTCATAGTGTCACATCATCCATTTTAATAATGTTAATACGAGAAATGTAGATAAATTTAGGCACTAATGTGAGAAATATAGACAAATTCAGATACCAATATGAAGAAAAACTTAGGTATTAATATGAGAATAACAAACAAATTTAAAGACTAAAAATATAACTTGCCTCTAAAGAAAATCCAAAAATTACAAAGAGGTTATTTCAAACCAGTAAAATTAAATTCAAATTTTTATTCACAGATGGCGAGATTTTAATTTTTGAATTTATGAGTAAATGGAATAAAACCTGAAATTAGGTTTTCAAATGATTGAAAATAATGTATATTTGACACGTAAACTGTATATAGTAGCTATTACCAAATTGATTTCATCTCAATCATCAAATGAAGAAGAAAATGTTGTTGTATTGCTGGTCATTATCATCACTTTACTTAATTTTATTGCATATGTTTTGTTCATTTTTTTCTCGGCAAACTGTATAAATTTTATTAGAAAAAAATCATATAAATTATCACTGTTATAAGTCTCATTAAAAACGCTATAACCCTAAACGAGGGGAAAGAATACTTAGGGCAGTGACACAATATAAGCGCCAAAAACTAAGAAAACACCAGCTCCACACAAAGAAGGAAAAGCACTAGTGTTACTCCCCAATAGAGGTGGCAATCGGGTCATTCGGTTCGAGTTCGGTTCGGGTTGTTTCGGTTCGGGTCATTTCGGGTCTATCTAGAATCGGTTTAGATTCGGTTCGGGTCGGTTCGGTTCGGGTCTAATTCGGGTCTGTGATGAGTCGGATTCGGTTCGGGTATTGGATCGGGTCAAAATCGGATCGGTTGTTTTCAGATCGGGTCAATATCGGATCGGTCGCTTTCGGTTCGGGTTAAAATCGGGTCGTTCGGGTCGCTTTCGGTTCGGGTTTAAATCGAGTCAATTTCGGGTCGGGTCAACATTTAAATTTTCGGGTCAATTTGATTTGAGTTGGGTTAAAGGTTTGAGGTTTAGTATTTATGGTTTAGTTTAGAGTTATTGGTGTATGAGATTAATTCTGATTCAACTTGTCAATCTATGCATTTGAATTTGATTAAATATTTAAATCAAAGCTTCATGTATCCATATAAATTTTTTTGTATAATTATATTGAATCAAAGTTTATAATAATAATAATAATAATAATAATAATAATAATAATAATAATAATAATAATAATAATAACAATAATAACAATAATAATAATAATAATAATAATAATAATGTCTGAAATGAATTAATTTATTAAACTTAGGATCTAATTGAAATAACTAAAATCTAAAAGCATAAATCACTGACATAATTAAAATAATTTTAAAATTAGATGTGAAATTTCAATTAAATTAATCTAAATTGAAACTCAATTAAATCAAGAAAAATAGAAAGACAATTGGTAAAAATAAAGAGGGAAAAAACAAAATTTTGGAGGGAAATAAGCCACCAATTTTTTAAGCTAGATTGAAAAAAAGAAAAAGACAATTAGAAAAAATAGAGAGAGAAAAGACAAAATTTTGGAGGGAAATAAGCCACTAATTTTTTAAGCTAGAGATTAATTACCTTTTAGGTCATGTTGCATTTAAAATGTTACATTTTAGTCAACTTTAAGTTTTAGTTTAATTTAATTTAGTCACAAGTATTCCCACGGTTTAGACTTCGGATATAGAAATCTCCTCCCCGTAGTGATATTTAGTCTCTAAAAATTTACTTTTAGTTGAAATTGACTAATCTTTGTAATTTAGTCTATTAATTTAATATATTGATATTTTCGTTCATTTTAATTTCAAAGATTTAATTTTTAGCCAAAATTGATCCCTATTTATTTATATGGTATAATTACAAAATTGATCATTGGACTCTCAAATTTCTCCACTTCCAAATTGTCAATTTAGTCTACAATTTCAATTTTATGCTATATTTTATGATGAAATTATAAAATTGGTCACCAAGATCTCAAATTTCTATACTTCATTTTATTATTTATTATATTGTTAACAATAGATATTCGGGTTAAAATCGGGTCAAAATCGGGTTAAAATCGGGTCGATATTCGGTTCAGCTTTCGGTTCAGCTTTCGGTTCAGCTTTCGGTTCGGGTAGCATTCGGTTCGGGTCCATTCGGTTCGGGTCTATTCGGTTCGGGTCTATTTCGGTTCGGGTCTATTTCGGTTCGGGTCCATTTCGGTTCAACAAAAAAATTCGGTTCGGTTCGGTTCGATTCGGTTCGGTTCGGGTTTCGGGTCAACTTCGAATCATCATGTTCGGGTCAAAATCGGATTTTGGTTCGGGTAATTCGGTTCGAGTTTCGGGTCTCGGTCAAGTTTGCCAGGTCTACTCCCCAATCACCTGAAACCAAAAAAATTACAACGATCGGTCAACGCCACCCTTAACTAGAGCATCAGTCAAACAATTAGTCTCGGGATAAATATTATGAAAATTCACGCCCGTTATCGTCGCGTAAGAATCATTAATTTAGCGAGAATTTTTATGGTTGCTTCTCATGATGTAACACTCACGCAACAGCTAAAGGCGAAGCTAAAAAATTAATTTGAGAATCACAATTTTAAAAATTTATAAAAGAATTTTTTGAAGTACATGGTAATAAATGATAGGTGTCATTTTTGTTTCAAGGGGCGTCAATTTTCTTTTAATAGGTATCAATATTTAATTTAAAGAGGTGTCAATTTCGTTTTTAATATTATTTTATATTAAATTTATAAGAAAAAATTCTCCAAAATTTTTGAGGTATCATGTGACACCTCTCTTAACATGATGGCTCCGCCCATGGCAACAATCAACATAGAGTCTGACTCAAGCACTACCGATGACGACATACACCACCAAGAGCGTCGTAACAGAACCAACGCATGACAGATAGCCAACAGTTCTGCCTCGCTGGAATCAATGACAATAATACCTAACGACCTCGAAAATATCATTACAATTCGCCGTTCTCACAAGTTGCCAACCCCGGTTTCTAACATGCTTAGTACCTAAACCGCCCCCTATACTCTAGTAAAACTTTTACTATTTTCTTCAAATTGACCCTTCAACTTTCAATTCGTTATCATTTTCCCTTACAAGTTTTTTATTAAAAATGTCACATGACTCAGTTATATTCTATCATACATAATAAAGTTTTTCTTTCAATTTTCTTTTTGACACTTGACATAACTTGACTGGACCACGTGTTCAAGAGCTAAAGTGATAACGAATTGAAAGTTCATAAAAAAGGACAAAGTGAGAATTTAATAAAATAGATAGACTAAAATAGGTATTAGGCCATTATATTTTCATTATTAATTCCACCCATGGAAGCGTAGCGTGAAGCTTACATTTCTGAGGGTATATTGTTTATCCAAAGAAGCAAAAGAACAAGAGTCATTATTGGGAACATAAAACTTTTTTGACGCATGAAAATGGTGTAGCAGACAACAAAATGAGAATGGCATTGTGATGGTAATAAGAATAATCAGGAAATATATATGATTAATTTTTAATTGTAATTATTTTTAAGAGGCCTTTGTGTAAAATAAATTTTTGGTTCAGATAATTACTAATTATTTTGGTTCATGCAATCAAGATTAAAATCTCAAAATCTGCATTGTACAGAAGATATATTAGAGACGAACTATAATAACGAAATAATGAAGAATAGAGTTGTAAACAAAATAAGTAAAATAAAGAGTATCAAAATTTATGTGGAAAATTTAAACGGGAAAAACAACCGGCAGAAAATAAGAAAATTTACTATGTTAGAAAATGTTATTTGTTTACGGAGGAAACGTGCATATAATTTTTTTTAATAGAAAACATAAGTAGAAAGTAATTCTACTCAATATATACTTTCTGCTTTTTACCAAACACTCAAAGTAAAAAATAGAATTCATTCAGCTTGAACTCATTTAGAAAAAAATTGAGTAACAACTCTAGAAGCGGAGTTATGATCAAATATTATGATCAAATAGATAATATTAACTAGAAGAGAACATAGATCTCTTTTAGAAAAAAAATTGAGTAACAACTCTAGCAATTTATATTATATTTAAACTAATAATAGAAGAAAAATAGAGGCGGAGTTATGATAAAATATTATGACTGTTGTGAATAAAATAAAGAAGAACAAGAAGAACAAAGAGATGAGAGGAAGAGGGAGATTTGTATTATTCTCAAAATATAGAATTGTATACAATGCCTTCAATGAATCATCTATTTATAGGCATAAGAAGTACATAATACATTAAACTCTAATTCATAGAGATAATATTCCTAATAATAAATAAATCAAACTCCTTTGATAAAGTTCTAATCATGATAGACATCCACATAGATAAATATTCATAACACTCCCCCTTGGATGTCTATGAAGATAATGTGCCTCGTTAAAACCTTACTAAGATAAAAACCCAGTGGGAAAAAAATTCTTTAGTGAAGGAAAAAGAGTACACACATCTTTGATACGCATAACTTGTTGCCTCATTAAAACCTTACCAGGAAAACTCATTGGGACAAAACCTCGGTTAAGGGAAAAAGAGTGCAACGCGTATTTACTCCCCCTCATGAAAACATCATAGAAGATCTTTGAATCTTCATAATTTAATCTTGAATATCATTTTTCTAAAGATCGCGAGGGATGAAACTTTGGAGTAATATGTTCCATGATGTATCAACTTTCAAACTGAGATATACATCTTGATTTATCTTCACACAATATAGCTTTTATTATATCTTGTAAAAGTAAATCCACATATCTTTTGGATATGTTGGGTCAATAATCTTAGCCAAACACATTTTTTTGGCTTGCCTCGTGCATAACAATTATTTTTACGACATTTGAGGAGGCATCAACGAATGTTTGAAGATCTAAATGTAATGATCTTTGTATATTCATAGATATTTCTTGACCAACTAATATATAGTGCTTCAAGACCAAGAAAAGTTATAATTATCTTTATTCACATCCAACAATCTTACAACTATTGGGATACTCAATAGATATGCTCTATTCATATTGAATCTTCTTTAAGATTCTTTCAGCTTATGTCTATTCATAGACAAAAGAAATATATAAAAATGCTCGATCTTCAGGTCGAGATAAACTTGATGTCAAGATTCAAGTACTTGTATTGAAAGTACTTCATGAGTTTCCAATTTGAAGCTCTTTAGGAGTTCTAAAATTATCATAATGGATCTTGATCCAAACTCCTTTATAAAATACATAAGAAAATCTGATCATTCTTATAGTATTTTCTCAATTAGTATTCACTAAGGTGATTATACCAAATGCGCCAAAAATATTCATGAGACATGTCTAAATAAATTTCCTCAGAAATTTCCAAATGCTTATAGCATTTTAGATCCTTCAAGGATAAATATGGATCCACAAATAATTAGACGCATGTAAAATTTTCAAAACTGCCAAAGTAATTGCATCCACCATGAAGTAATTAAAACTTTTCATAAATCACAGTTCAAGTCGTATTTACGACTACTTATTTGTGCCTCACTTGCATTACACTTTTAGGTGTTTTGACTGGTGGTCCAAATACTTCTATTTTAGAAGTTCAAAGCGTCTTTCAACATTGGCCAATTCAATATCTATACTTCTGGATAGATTTTATACAAGATCCTCGATTTCTTTCTTTACTTCTATAGAAGTATTTTATGTAAAATTGTTTGTAAAATCGTTGTCGACAACTTTCCAATTTTTCTAGTTCCATTCTCGTAATGACATAACTCATCGAGATCTCTTCAAGATTTCAATCTTTATTCCAGGTACCTGAAACTCTTCAAGAGTTTTATTATTTGTTATGTCTTGGGTCTCTTCAGGAGCACATGCCTCCAATATATGACCATCTCATATTACTTTCTATTTACGAGAATTTTGATCATTGGAACCATTTCAACTATCATGCTTCAGGCATGATTTACATTCTCTCGCTCTAACATGTAATTTAAACTTAGAGCATTTCAGCTGGTATATGAGACTTAATTACTCTCATTGGGTCAGTAAATATGTCTGGCAGTTGACATGTAATAACATGAATTATCTTATGAACTTCTAGTTCATATACGAGGATCTAGATAATGATAATTCATTTTCCTCTATCCAGCTGATTATTATCTCCCCCTGATGTTGAGAAAAATCATGTCATAAATGATTCTCCAATTAATGTTTAAGAATTTAAACATAAAAGGAGACTCGTACTCAATACATATTCTCAACCCTTTTTATTTACCCATTTTGTGCGTTGTGGTGGAGCAATTCATATCGCACATTCAAAAATCATAAAATGGGAAATGTATGGTTTCTGACCAAAAACCAACCATAACGGGGAGTTTATTATAACTCGTTGGCTTGATGCGTATAAGTGTTGCTATATGGAAACACCATATAAATAATAACTCTTTTGTTCTCATAGTTTAGCTATTAAATAGGAGGCATCCAATTGAAATTTTGTTAAACTATATTTTTCATAATCAATAGGCTTTGTAACAACTGATATAGCCTAAAATATAAACCAACTAGCTTTTCAAGACAAATAGTCTAACTGCATAATCTGAATATTTTTAGAATCAATCTCACAAACTTCTGGTTGTAAGTCGATAAAACAATGTAGATGCATCTACTAAAATCATATAAAACTTTCCACATTTGTGGATATATGGGCCCATATTTCGTTCAGATATGCAAGACATACAGTCTCAACTTCAATACAAGAACTTTAAGTTCTAATTCTTTTGGTAAGTGGGATCATATATATCCTTTGAGAACAAACAACACAAGAACTTCAGGTTCTTTTAGTAAGTGGAATTTAATCAATTCCTTTAAGCAACACAAGAACTTCACGTTCTTTAATAAGTGGAATTTAATCCATTCCTTTGAGAATAAGCACCACAAGAACTACAGGTTCTTTTAATACATGTGCATGTAAATCTCAATAATTTTTGCACCATTAATTAGGATGGTCTAACCGATCATGCCAACTATATATATGTGTATATATCTCTGAATTTGTAAACTCCTTGTTTACCATAACATGTAATTCAATCTCACTCGTACATGTCTAGTACGACCATCAAAATTGTTCCTTTAAATAGGAATATATTTAGCTCTTTCGGAGCTTTCAATTGAAATTATCTTTTGGTAGTAATATATTGCTCTTCTAGAGCTTTCAACTGACTTTTTGGCTACCAAAACTTATATCAATATTGGCTTATTTCAAATGCCAATTGATAACATATGTTATCTATAATTCCCAAATGGATAGTTTGCGAACTCATATTGCTCTCTTTATGACTTTGACGAGTATAACGCACTGTGAATATGGAATAAAGTTCCATTTGACAATAACATATTTGCTCAACCAGAGCCTTTTGTGATATTAGTACTTCCGGATATAGTACTCACATTATTCCCTTGCATTTTAATCGAGAAATGCATAATTGTGCACCTTTCAAAATGTGCTTTGTTTCATTTACTTCAGGTAATGAAAATATGTACTTTGTATCATTCACTTCGAGGAATGAAAAATATAAAATATAGCACATCATATCAAGTCGATTATCTATCAGAGATAAACTTTCAAGTGCTCTTTCGGAGTATTGATATTTTAGTACTTTGAGAAATACTACTCATATTTCCCCTTGCATTTAAATGGGAAAAATATTTCTTATGCTTAAGTACAATATGAGTACTTGCATTATCTGCTAGGCATAAATAGCCACAATTCTAGGCAAAAATAGCCACAATTCATTGTATATTTTATTCCGGAAGTAATCATATTCTTCAAATAATAAATTAACATAAAACGTAAATAAATAATATGTGAAATAAATAAAGATAAAGCAAACTAACATAAATAAATAATAAATAAAACGAATTAACATTAAAAAAATAAAATAAATAAACAAATAATTATTCATGTTAGAGGTTATAAGGGAAATAAAATAAATGGTAAATTATTCCCTTCAAGGGTTATGAGAAAATTAACAATATCCAATTGAGTTGGACCAATAACGCCATAATTATTTTCGCCATAAACAAATTTTGTTTATATTTTATTTCATTTATCATTCATGATTATGGATAAAGTCCATAATACTTTGGCGTTTGACAAGTACGAAACCAATGGTTTATAACATCACATTGGTAAAAGGATTTCACTTCCTTAGAATGATCTTTATCACTCTTGTCATCCTTATAACTTCGCTACCAGCGGGTAGAAGTATTCTTAAAATGACTATATTTTTCATGTGTATATTCATAGCCTCGACCACGACCACAACTTTTAATGTGATTTTTTATTCCTTCCATAATATAATCTCACATTCACTTCAGGGAATGGAGTAGAGCCAGTGGGCCTTTAAAACCTTTTTCACATATCCTTATCACAGAGAACAAAGATTTAATCCTCGTACGCGGCATTGTTAAACCTGTCCACAAGGTCCTTTAAAAACCTCCTTTGAGAGGAGTAGCCTCGCAGAACGGGATGTCCAGCCAATTATACTTGGATTATATCGAAATTATGTCTCTAATTGAATAATGATTTACCATGTTTGCATTCACTTCAGGGAATGAAACAGATCCAATAATTGCATGGAATAAACATCATGCTTGCATTCACTTCAGGGAATGCCCCATCATTGATAATTGCATGGAATAAACATCATGCTTGCATTCACTTCAGGGAATGCCCCATCATTGATAATCGCATGGAATAAACATCATGCTTTGCATTCACTTCAAGGAATGCCTCCCATAAAACTTTTTGGATCAAGACAAATTTTCATAACTTGAAATTGGGAGAAGTCTATGGTCGAGTTTTTCGACGAAGAAGAAATATTGCTTTCAAGCAAATATAGACTTTATAATAATCTTCTTGTAAATCCAAAATCATCATGATTTATCGCACTTTAAAATTGTATTTTAAAAGATAAAAATAAAATAGAGTTTACCGATATTGAATTTCGTCTCAAAGACAATGATGACGTAGCAAATGAACCAAGACATCTTCTCATAATCTTTTTTACACCATGTCTCTTTCCAACTCATTTGAATACATGTAAAACTCAAAACACGGTTAAAAACATCGACTTTTATCAATAGAATAAAAAAAATTTATTTGAGACTAGATCAAAAAATATAAAAGTAGTCATAGATCAAGTTGAATAAACATAACTATAATTGATGTGATCAAATTATAAACAACCATAGTTAAAATCAAGCGACATTTTGATGAATATATAAACACATTAAAGTAACGTATTCTTTTTGCCTTTGATTCACATACAAAGTAATTGATACAAATAATAAAGTTGTTTTATATCTCGAATTTATTCATATAAATTACCATAATAATAATAATAATAATGATAAAACAAATATATAACAATCACATGACAACACAATCCTTGAATTGAATCAATTATAAATTAGAATGGAATAATAAAAACTTTGAATAAAACTAATATACTGTGTAATAAAATGTTTCAACTTGTGCGCCCAATAGCATTTAGCCGAAATCCTTGAGGGCTTTAATTTGGTTTGCTTTATCAATCCATCTAATGAAGTACGACGATAATTTTAATTTTCGTTAATTCAAGAGTTACTTCAAGTATGAATAAAATAATAATAAATTAAAATAATAACCAAATAATAGATATGAATATACTAACTTTTGGAGAATGATAAATCAATCATTATATTAGTATATAAATAAGTAAAACATACCATACTTTCCAAGGTAAGCTGAATATATGATAGATGTAGTCACCAATATCAAATTGAAATTCTTTTCGAGAACCACCAACAATAATCACAGTAGTTGAGCGAGCGAGATCGTGCTGATAACGTGTTGTGAATAAAATAAAGAAGAACAAGAAGAACAAAGAAATGAGAGGAAGAGGGAGATTTGTATTATTCTCAAAATATAGAATTGTATACAATGCCTTCAATGAATCATCTATTTATAGGCATAAGAAGTACATAATACATTAAACTCTAATTCATAGAGATAATATTCCTAATAATAAATAAATCAAACTCCTTTGATAAAGTTCTAATCATGATAGACATCTACATAGATAAATATTCATAACAATGACTAAATTATTTTACATTAAAATAATAAGAATTTATTAAATATTAAATTTAAAAATTAAAAAGATAAATGTTTTATTTAATTAATATTTATATTGGAAAACTATAAAAAAAACAATTCGAAACCGTTGCCCCATTTGATCCTTTAGTGGTTCAGTTCATGAGAAACAATAGCAAATCTGAAAGCATTTCTGAAGGTATCTATACAATGCATTGCGACTTGGGACCTAGCAATTTATTATCGACTTCCAGTTTTATCGGAATCAAATAATGGTGGCTGAACCATTGGAGTATAAACAAAACTACTATTTTCCCTCTGCACATTGGGGTGGACGTTCGATTAAGTCGAGTAGAAAATTTTCGAATTATTCGAGTTGACGCGTCATGTTTTACAACTCAAATTTTTTCGAGTCGAGTTTTCGAGTTTCTATACAAATTTAGTTGTAATTATTTATCATGTTATAATACAATTTAATTCCAATTTAAACGGATTTTTCTAATCATATAAGATATGCATATATATATTTCTTCATATATTTTTGTATATATATATAATATTAGGAAAAATTGGGGGAATCGACTCAAATTTAAAAATCATCATACTAATAACTAAAACTTTTGAGTTATTCGAGTTTCCATTTTACAACTCAAACTTCATTTGAAATTCTTTCGAGTCGAGTCGAGACGAGTTTTGCTCACCCTTATATGCACAACCAATCAATAAAAAGAAAACTCTACTAACAACTAGTTGGTCTAGTAGAATAAGGCACTATATCTATATCCCTTAAGTAATGTCAGAGGTTCGAATTCTGACGTTGTGAATAGAGTAATTGAGTTGGGAGGGTCACCTATAATGTCAAATCGGGTACCGTAGAGGCTTATTATGGACGACCCTCCAAACCTAATTTTGAGGGTAAATATATATTTTGCTTCAGGACTCGATTTGGGTATATGAATTTTGGTGGTTTAATTAGATATCTAAAAACGTTTTTATGATCTAAATCGATTTAAATAAGTAATCTATTATAGTATCAATTCAAATTAGAAAATCAAATTCAGATACCGATTTAGATCGAAAAGTAGAATTCATGCAAAATTCCGATCCGACAAAAAAAGAAATTAGGTACCGAAATTTGTATTTACCTTTTTAGAAATCGCAAGGAAAAAAAAATCGCCTTTTTTATACTTCTTATTTTTTTGAAAATAATAATTGAATCTTTTTTGGCCTAAGACCTCGTTTGATGATTTTAAAAATATAAGCTGTGAGGAAATCATGATCTAAATGGTTTTAATTTCTTTTTAAACCATCAATTATGTCAACAAACTTCCTACATCTTACCTTAACTTATATTATATTTTTCATTTATAAAAAAATGAAAAGTGCATCAATTATTGAATCAAATCTTTAAACTATTATAAATTTATGTATATATACGTGTGTGTATGCTTCTTGAAAAACAATATTTCAAACTCAGGTGGGTGCTAAGCATTAACTTGCTTGCTGGACAATTTGTAAAATAAGACCTTTATTAATAGGGTAATTATTTCATACACTGGTAGTAAAAATTAAAAGTTTTTACAAATGTTTTAATTTTAGGATTTAAAAATTTAGTTTAGGGTGTAAGGTTTAAGGACAATGTTAGAATTTAGGGTTTATGGTTAAATTTTAAGGTTTATAACTTAAAACTTAAATCCCTCCTCACATTACCCTAAAACCTAATATCTAACCTATAAACCCTAAATTCTAACCACTATCTTTAAATTTTAAACTCATAAACTCTAAACCTTAATTTAAATTCTTAAACCCTAAAACTAAAGAGATTATATTTTTTAATTTTCACCACCAGAATATTGAATATAAATCCTTATCGATGATGAAACTTTAAACTCATGTAAACCTAACATGATTACAATTATGAGATTGCTTTTAGATTGATGTTTGAATGAAATGATATTGCGTTCAAATAAAAAGTGAATGTCTTATATTTTTTTTAAGTTTAGTTTTCAAACCTTTAGGGTAAAATGTCTATACTATCCAAATTTTTTCCTACCTATAAATAAGACAATATTAAATAAAGTATGCTCGATATCATATTATCATGTATATTATACATACGATAATACCAATCGAGTTATACCCAATTGTCTTTTGAAGTGTAACTTTTTTATACGTTATTTTTGAAATTTTTATATTTTTAAAAAGTTACATACAATTTTGTTTTTCATATAATTCTTATAATCAAGATCAAATTGACATAATGTTAAAATATTGAGGATTAAATGTGTTGTTTCTTTGAACCCAACAGATACTATCTTGTAATTACCTTTAGACTATTCAAAAAATATCATTTTTTTTAGAATTAGATTCAAATGGAAGAGTGTGTGAATATCGAGGGCAGAATCTATAATTATACCAATCAAAAGTACGGTAAATGGTAGGGGTGTTCATTTCCGGATATCGAACCGGATCCGGTGTGGTTTTTCGTATCGACGATATATTGATCCGTATCCGATCCAAAAAATTCGGATATTCGGACATTGGATATTCGGATCGAGTATACAGATATCCGAAAATATAATTTGATTTGATTTAACTATTTTTTCGAATTTTGAGGTTGTATTTATGAGAATTTCAGAATTTCGAATATAACAACCAACAAATTGCTAAATATAACAAGATTCGAATCTAAGAATAATTTAAATTTTTTTAATTTTCGTATATAACAAGCATCAAATTGTTAAATATAACAAGATTAATATTCATGAAATTTTGAATTTTCAGATAATCTAAAACTTGAATATTGTGATCCGTGTCCGATTCAGAAATTTTAAAATTGGATCAGATATCCGACCTGAAAATAAAAATGTGATCGAATATCCTACTCGAAAATAAAAATCAGATTGGATATTCGAATTTTTGGATCGTATCAATGGATAATCGGATCAGATCGGTCGTATCAGATATTTTTGAACACCCCTAGTAAATGAATGGAAAAGTGAATGCGGACTAAATTGCTCTATTTATTTTTGAGAGGTCCAATTTGAATGCTATCTAAATCGGGAGGTACCTTAGGAAAATTTTACCGAAAAAACTTCACAAATTGAATACTAAATCTATGACTTTTGTCACAAGATCTAATTCATAACTCATTGATATGAATTGTACCGAAAGAGAAGTTAATTGAAGTAGCAAACAAACAAAATACCAGAAGACAAAATGTACTGTTAAAGTAAATAAAGAAACAAACAAAATCAACGAGCTATGTGAGATGGTAAAAGTTTCTTTTACTTTCATTAATAGTCGAGTATTCGATTTTTATTCTTGGTATAAAATAATTTTAAAATTTACGATCAACATTTACCTTTATATAAAATAACAAAACGCAAAAAATTAGTCATTAAACTTGTTCACGTGAATACTTTAGAATACAAAAAAAATACTATATATGTACGGATCACGAGCATAGATGAGATGAGAAATGTTTCTCTTACCTTAATCAGGGTTGAGAATTTGATTCATACCCTTGGCATGAACCAACTTTAATATTTGTATCTAATATTTATCTCTACATGACTAATAAAACACGAAGAATTAATCGTTAGACTCATTCGAATATATGAAAAATCTTGAGAAAGAAGAAGGGAGAGAGAGAAAGAGAGAGGGTGGCATCGACGGATGGAAATCATCTGCCCCAAAGTATGGCCCCATTTGTGCCCCCACTTTAAAATAGTGGGTTTAGAGTTTAGGGTTTGGAGTTTAAGGTTGGGGCTTAGGGTTATGGTGCAGGGAATTAAGGGTATGATATTTTTTTAGAGTTTAGAGTTTAGAGTTTAAGATATGAAAATTAAGATTATGGGGCAAGATTTAATTTTTAAATATTTTTAGGCAGTGGCATAGAATGAGGCATAGTTAGGGAAAGAGATTTTTACCCGGCATTGACACATGCAAAATGTCAGTGAATGAAGGAGCTTCTCTGCAAATGACTCACACACAGACTTATCTGTTCTACTTTTTCATTGAAATTCAGAAATCACAAGAACAATAAAGCTTTTCACAGATGGCCACAGAGAGGATACCAGAATTCAACTCTGATTTTTTTAGATATTATTATTCCATAATTCATATAAAGCTTTTCAATAGTTTTAAAAAACTAAGATAATACACATTTCTTTTCTAAACCATAGAATTTTAAAAAATAAATTTATACCGATTGGTTATAATTTGATAGAAATTGGTACAATATAAAAGAAGACATGTGATCGAACATGTTGAAATGCTCAAAAAAAATTTGATTTATGAATGAGGAAGAGTCTAGGTAGTATAAGTATTGTACACTAAGGGGGCGTTGGTTCGCGGAATGTAAGATTACCTTAGGGAATAAAAATATTGGAATGTATTATTGAGAATGTTACATTACATTGTTTGGTTTATTTGGTAAAAATATAAGATTGCAGTGTTTAATTGGAGGAATATAACATTGTTTGGAAGTAAAATTTATCAACTTTTCCTTATACTATATTTTCTTTTTAACAAGTTAAACTTTCGATTATTAAATTAAAAATATTTACATAAAAAAATATAAAATTATTTTCATTACACTATCTAAAATTTGCAATTTTCTTTTACTTTTAACAATTTATTAAATAAATTAAAGTAAATAATAAAATAAATTTGAAAGTAGTAAAACAATGATAAAAATAAATTAACCTATTAAAATTTTAAGATAAAAATATCTTATAAATCAAATAATAAAATTAATAACATCAACCCTTAACTCATTCACTCTCAAACAACATGCCATTCTCATCCTATAACACTAGAAATATCATAAATATAATATTAATAAAAATATATTTAATATTACAATATTATTTAAATATATGCAACATCAATATGTCAAACTAATATTAAATAAAAATATTTAATAAATTTACACCATAAATAATTAGTCACCTAATTAAAAAAGCAATAAATGATCAACATGAACAAAATTCATTATTTTAAGGGTAATATTTTTCAAAGGGAAAAGAATTGTGTAATACCTAAAAAAATGAGGGGATAACATTCCCACCATTTGGAGAAAAAATGACCACTATTGGGAAAAGAATATTACCTCCTAGTGAAAATTTTCTCAAACCAAACATGAAGAATGTAAGTCTGGAAAAGAGTATTACCCCTAATAATCATATTTTCCGTGAACCAAACACAACATTAAAGAAGTCTAGATTTTTTTATCTTCATAAAGTGAAAATTTTAAAATATTCGTTTAAATTTTGAATACTATGAAATAATTTAACTTAAAATCAATTAAATATAATTTATATCCTCAATTAAATGTTTAGATTTGAATTTATATTCTGTTAAAATTGAATTTAAATTTAAATTTAAAATACAGATACTAACACTTTTAGGTGAATTTTTTCCAGTTATTAAAAATTTAATTTGATAATTATTTTAAAATTAGAACTCAATAAAAATATATTTTAATCTAAAATACAATATATTTAAAGATGAAGTAAGATATCATGCTTTTAAAATACAGTAAATTGCAACATTGAATAAAAAGTAAAATTTAAAATTTTGGATACAAATATTTTAATCTAAAACATTGAAGTGTCATTATATTTCTCAAATAAGGTTAGAGGTTCGAGTCTTAACATTGTTAATGAAAAAAATTGAATTGAAAGGGTTACTTTAGAATGGGCCTCTGTAGCAGTATTCGATCTGGATTAGTAAGACGATAAATTGAATGTCAATGATTTAATAAAAAAATATAAGTATAAAATACTTAATTTCACTTGAAATCAAATTAATCAAATTTAGTTTTATATTAGTTAAATATAATTTTAAAGTAACTAAGTTTTTTTTAATTTTGTAAATAATAAAAAGAGTATAAATATCTTTCTATTTAAAATTTACTTAGTAAAAAATCTCAATCGTATATGGGATTTTCTTCAAACTCAAAGTAGGGGTGAGTAACTCAATTCTATAAATCTGAATTTTAGACTTGACATGAAAAAAAAATGACTTAACTCGAATAGTTTTTTTATAAATGATTAGACTCGATTTTTTTAAAATAAAGTTTGAGTTATAAAATTAAACTCAAATAATACAAATTTTTTAATAATTAGTGGATCAATTTTCAAGTTCGAGCCGAGCCCCATAACTCTGTCTGATATATATATATATATATATATATATATATATATATATATATATATATATTTTATGGTTACTGAAAGTCGTTTAAATTGGAACCGGTTAGTACCATGACATTATAAATTTTTACAATTAAATTTGAATAGAAACTCGAATAACTCAAATCGACTGGAATTTCATAAACTTGATTCGACTAAAAAAATTAAATAAAGTTTGAGTTATATAATGAACTCGTCAACTCAATTAACTCGAAAACTTTTGACTCGACTTGACTCGATTGAATACTCACTTCTAACCCGAAGAGGTAAATGGATATTTTTCAAACCATAAGGGTTAAATGTATTTTTTACGAAGTTTGGTGTAAATGCTTTTTTATCCTAATACCTTTAGGATTTATATCTAATACACTAGAGGTGAAAACTTTCATTTCCCACAAGCGCCTTACTTTTAAGGTTTAATGTTTTTGTTTAGGGTGTAAGGTTTAGGGGTAATGGTTTGAATTTAGGAGTTATGGTTAAGATTTAGGGTTTAGATTTTAGCATAATATGTTAATGATTTAGCTTTTAACTTATAAACCCTAAATTCTATTCACAATCACTAAATTCTATTCGCAATCTCTAAATTCTGAACTACTAAACTTAAACCACTAAACCTTACTTCATAAATTGAATTTGTAAACCTTAAAACTAAGACGCTTGTGAATACTATTTTCTTTTTATAAAAATGTATCAAATAATTATCTATACTTTTATTGCCTATATATATTACTATTGCAACCAATACTTATCATTTGAATCATCAAACTTCCTTCCTATTTACAAACCACCCACAGTTTTAATGTGCTTTAAATCTTTGAACTTAATCTTTCATTTTTGGCAAAATGGCATCTTCTGTTTCATTTATTGTTCAACAGTTTTTGAACCCTATTTTTATCTAAAAAATTATAAACATCATTTTTGATACACCAATTTAATCGTTCCAACACGCGTACCTCAACGAATTGACATACGGACGAACCTCAAATTAGAACGTATGAATTCAAAGGGGGCGAATTAGGTAATACTGAATAAAATCAAATCTTGTCAAAATTAAGTATATGGACTGAATATTAAATTTAGGAATAATAGAGGGATCAATTCTGAATTAAACCAAAACGAACTATTCATTTGATTTAACTGAAAGAAATGCTTTTGGTTTGACCAATAGCCTAACACATGCAATCTCTCAGCCTTTGTTATACAGTTTCTCTATTTATATATACACAGCACTCACTCTTTTTATGCTGCTTCTCGCTTTACTTTCCCCCTTCTCTTCAGCTTACTTCTCGAACTGATAAACTCAAAAACGCCATTGTCAGCTTCTCCAGACCTTGAAAAATGGAAGAAAAGATAGAGAGAAAGAGAGAGGAACAAAGGGTCTTTACTCTTTAGATCCCTCGTTTCTTCAACTCAACTCATTCAAGCTCTTTCCTTCCTTTTCTTTTGATTCCAAAACTTGGGTCAGCTTTGGTTTCTGAGTTTTACAAATGGCTGAAGCAACAGAAACAAAGGCAGTCCCGGAAGCTGAAAAGAAGAAAGAACAAAGCTTGCCATTTTACCAACTTTTCATTTTTGCTGACAAATATGATTATTTGTTGATGATCACTGGTAGCTTGGGAGCTATCATCCATGGTTCTTCAATGCCTGTTTTCTTCTTATTGTTTGGTGAAATGGTTAATGGTTTTGGCAAAAACCAGTCTGATTTGCCCAAAATGACTCATGAAGTTGCCAAGGTTTTAACTTTTTTTTTTCTCCTTTCTGCTTCATTTCACCAAGATTCCAACTTTGTTTTTTAGATCTAAGATCTGTTTTTTTTTTTTTTTTTTGCTTTGTTTATGCAGTATGCACTCTATTTTGTGTATCTTGGTCTCATTGTCTGTCTATCATCTTATGCAGGTATATAAATCCTTCTTTTTTCCTTCCTTTTTGTTTTAAATGTATGCAATCTTTGAAAGGAATGGTTAAGCCAAACATTACAGGTGTTGAATGTTAGTCTATGGGGTCATAACTCATGCCCACATGGTCTTAAAAGGCTGTCCCTTTTCAACATTATCTTTTAACTGTAGCTATAGTCCCATCTCTTTCACTGTGAAAACTACATTTGATTTTTACTGTCATGGGTTGCTGTTAACTTTATCTGGTAAAAAAAGGGTTAATTTGTTTTTGTTTTACTGATTTCTAGAGATTGCATGTTGGATGTACACTGGGGAAAGGCAAGTAAGCACATTGAGGAAGAAGTATTTGGAAGCTGTTTTGAAGCAAGATGTTGGATTCTTTGACACTGATGCAAGAACTGGGGATGTTGTTTTTAGTGTCTCAACTGATACTCTACTTGTTCAAGATGCCATAAGTGAAAAGGTTGTTTTTATTTAATTTTGTTTGGATTTCTGGGGGGTGTAATCTGATGCAGAAATGTTGTTTTATTTTTGGTGAAATTTCAGGTTGGGAACTTTATACATTATCTGTCAACTTTCCTGGCTGGTTTGGTGGTTGGTTTTGTATCAGCATGGAAGTTGGCCCTACTGAGTGTGGCAGTGATCCCCGGAATTGCCTTTGCCGGTGGCTTATACGCTTATACTTTGACCGGTCTCACTTCGAAGAGCCTGGAATCCTATGCCAATGCCGGCATCATTGCCGAGCAGGTGAGCATTTTTGGCCTTTGGAAGCATCATAAAATTTTAATCATAGAGAGTATGCAGGGTTGGACTTTGTATCTACATGTTTTGTGGTAATAAGTTTTGTTAGGCCATCTTCGAGTCTTTAACACTCGAGGAGGTTGCTTTTCGTAGAACTTGATTATCATGTACTTAACCTTTTTCTAAGACTTTAATAACCTGGACAGGCCATTGCACAAGTTCGTACGGTGTACTCATACGTTGGTGAGAGCAAGGCCCTTAATTCCTACTCAGATGCGATACAGAACACTCTAAAACTTGGATACAAGGCTGGAATGGCAAAGGGTTTGGGACTCGGGTGCACGTACGGCATAGCTTGTATGTCTTGGGCACTTGTTTTCTGGTATGCTGGCGTTTTTATTCGGAATGGACAGACCGATGGAGGCAAGGCTTTTACCGCAATATTCTCAGCCATTGTTGGTGGCATGTAAGATCTTGAGCTCATGTTATCTTATCTCCTGTGGTTCAAGGTGAAGCAAGCTTTACCGGGGATTATGTTATTTAAAAAGTTTATTGTTGCAGGAGTTTGGGTCAGTCGTTTTCGAATCTCGGGGCATTTAGTAAAGGAAAAGCAGCCGGTTACAAACTGATGGAGATCATCAATCAAAAGCCCTCCATAATCCAAGACCATTCGGATGGGAAAGTACTGCCCGAGGTTAATGGGAACATAGAATTCAAGGATGTCACATTCAGCTACCCATCAAGACCGGATGTTATCATCTTCAGCAAGTTCTCGATTTTCTTTCCTGCAGGAAAGACTGTTGCCGTTGTCGGGGGTAGCGGTTCTGGGAAGAGTACCGTTGTCTCTTTGATTGAGAGGTTCTATGATCCTAACCAGGGTAATTAAGAGATCTTTTTCGTGTTTGATGAATGAAAATGTTTGCCCCTCGGATTATAGACCTGATGTGTATGTTTGTTGGCTAAGCAGGACAGGTTTTGTTGGATAATGTCGACATAAAGACACTGCAACTGAAATGGTTACGCGATCAGATCGGACTGGTGAATCAAGAACCTGCTCTCTTTGCAACGACGATCCTCGAGAACATACTATATGGAAAACCGGACGCAACGATGGATGAAGTGGAAGCTGCAGCTTGTGCAGCAAATGCACACAGCTTTATCACCCTACTTCCGAATGGATATAACACTCAGGTTGGTCTCTTAGAGTTCAATATTCTAATTCAAATGTCAACTCTCGCCCCGTGATGATTTGTGTTGCAATCTGTTTTGTGTGC
This sequence comes from Hibiscus tridactylites, assembly GCA_958450335.1. Lineage (NCBI taxonomy): Eukaryota > Viridiplantae > Streptophyta > Magnoliopsida > Malvales > Malvaceae > Hibiscus > Hibiscus tridactylites. The sequence goes on from OY288292.1 coordinate 2,833,873, forward strand.
CTTAATGCGAATTCAGGTGGGAGAGCGAGGAGTCCAACTCTCCGGTGGCCAAAAGCAGAGAATAGCAATTGCTAGAGCTATGTTGAAGAATCCTAAGATCTTGCTCCTTGATGAAGCAACAAGCGCACTCGATGCTGGCTCCGAGAGTATTGTTCAGGAAGCTCTTGATCGACTCATGGTCGGGAGAACAACTGTAGTTGTTGCGCATCGACTTTCCACCATAAGGAATGTGGATTCAATAGCTGTTATACAGCAAGGGCAAGTTGTTGAGACGGGAACACATGAAGAATTGATTGCAAAGGCAGGGGCGTATGCTTCGTTGATCAGATTCCAAGAAATGGTGGGAAACAGAGATTTTTCTAATCCATCGACACGCCGTTCACGTTCATCACGTCTAAGTCATTCACTGTCGACAAAGTCTTTAAGCCTCCGGTCCGGTAGTTTGCGGAACTTGAGCTATTCTTACAGTACTGGAGCTGATGGCCGAATCGAGATGATCTCAAGTGCTGAAACGGAACGGAAAAACCCAGCACCACATGGCTATTTCTGCCGGCTTCTCAAGCTAAATGCTCCCGAATGGCCCTATTCAATCATGGGAGCCGTTGGTTCAGTGCTTTCTGGTTTTATTGGACCGACTTTTGCCATTGTGATGAGCAATATGATTGAGGTCTTCTACTATACAAATCCTACCTCCATGGAAAGAAAGACTAAAGAATACGTTTTCATCTACATCGGAGCCGGTCTATATGCTGTCGTTGCATATTTGATTCAGCATTATTTCTTCAGTATCATGGGAGAAAACCTCACAACAAGAGTTAGGCGGATGATGCTCGGAGGTACGAATTCGCAGCTACAGATTGCCTTTCCTTTGCCTAGCATTTTAATACTATGTTTGCTAATCTCATGGTGTTTTTTCTTCTCGATTCAGCAATTCTAAGGAACGAAGTCGGATGGTTCGACGAGGAAGAGCACAATTCGAGCCTGCTTGCAGCCAAATTGGCAACGGATGCAGCAGATGTAAAATCCGCCATAGCCGAGAGGATCTCGGTGATACTACAGAACATGACTTCACTCCTCACCTCGTTCATCGTCGCCTTCATCGTGGAATGGAAGGTCTCTCTTCTCATCCTCGCCACCTTCCCTCTTCTAGTCCTTGCAAACTTCGCTCAGGTAATCTCTCTCTCTCACACAATGATTCCACCATTTCTGTCAACTAATTTAATCAAAGTCCACAGTTCAAAGACCCCAAAAACTTGAAGAAAATTCTCATCATTTTCCAGTAAAAAAGTTTGAATCTTTCTCATCTCTGGAATCTAGCTTCACTTTAGCTTTTCTGCACGTGCTTCCTCCAAGTTTGCAATAAAATAATAAAGATTCCACATTTCTGAGAAAGTGTTCTTGTTAGTAGCAGCTCATTGTCTTGAGGTTATAAACTATTATATTTTATATTTTCTTCCCCAAAGTCAAAATTTTCAACTTGTTTAGTTTCTTACATTGTTTTTTAATCTGTACCGACGCTGCAGATTGCAGTGTAAATTAGTTTTTATTTCAGATTTTGGAAAACCAACTTGAAAATCCTTGGAACCTGAGCTTTGTTGTATAGCAGATTCTTCCCCGTGATCATATAATTCATGATCTTTTATGTATTTTGATGTCTTTTTCTCTGTTCTTTTGTTTTTATTTCCCTAGAGAGTGTCAGGTTTTGACAGTAAAACAGTGTTATGGCAGTGCTAAATAGTATATTTGTGTCGGACACATACTCATCCCTGAGACCGAGTAACAAAAATATGAAATGGATATTTTATGGAGAATGAGAAGTTTGAATAACAGTTAATAACTGATTGTTGTCTGGAATGTCTTGGATTCCTTGGCAATTTGATACCCGGCGATTGATTCCGTTTTTATTTTGCATTGCAGCAACTGTCTCTCAAAGGGTTTGCCGGCGACACGGCAAAGGCGCATGCAAAGACAAGCATGATTGCGGGCGAAGGTGTAAGCAATATCCGAACGGTTGCGGCCTTCAATGCTCAGAACAAGATCCTATCCCTATTTTGCCATGAGCTCCGAGTTCCGCAGATGCGAAGCCTTCGCCGCAGCCAAACTTCGGGGTTCCTTTTTGGCCTGTCTCAACTTGCTCTTTATGGTTCCGAAGCTCTCATACTTTGGTATGGTGCTCACCTTGTCAACCAAGGGGTCTCAACATTCTCTAAGGTGATCAAGGTTTTCGTGGTGTTAGTGGTCACGGCGAATTCGGTGGCAGAAACTGTTAGTCTTGCTCCTGAGATTGTTAGGGGCGGTGAAGCTGTTGGTTCGGTGTTCTCGATTTTAGATCGTTCAACCAGGATTGACCCGGATGATCCAGAGGCAGAGCCGGTTGAAACAATTCGTGGAGAAGTTGAACTCCGGCATGTTGATTTTGCATATCCTTCTCGACCTGATGTAAGCGTGTTCAAAGACCTTAACCTTCGAATCCGTGCCGGCCAAAGCCAAGCACTTGTCGGGGCTAGTGGCTCCGGAAAAAGTTCAGTCATTGCATTGATTGAGCGGTTCTACGATCCTACAGCCGGAAAGGTTATGATCGATGGAAAAGATATCCGGAGATTGAACTTGAAATCTCTTAGGCTTAAAGTTGGATTGGTGCAACAAGAGCCGGCCCTGTTTGCCGCCAGCATTTTCGATAACATTGCTTATGGAAAGGAAGGGGCAACCGAAGCTGAAGTGATCGAAGCAGCCCGGGCAGCTAATGTGCACAGTTTTGTTAGTGCATTGCCGGATGGGTACAAAACACCGGTTGGCGAGAGAGGGGTTCAGCTCTCCGGAGGTCAGAAACAAAGAATTGCGATTGCAAGGGCCGTGATCAAGGACCCAACAATACTACTACTCGATGAGGCCACAAGCGCACTCGACGCAGAGTCCGAGTGTGTGCTACAAGAAGCACTCGAAAGGCTAATGAGGGGCCGCACGACGGTGCTCGTGGCTCACCGTCTCTCGACAATAAGAAACGTCGACAATATCGGAGTAGTGCAAGATGGACGAATCGTAGAACAAGGCAGCCACTGCGAACTTATTAGCCGAACCGAAGGAGCGTATTCAAGGCTATTGCAACTGCAACACCATCACATATGAAAAAATCAAACTTTTTTCTAAAGAATTGAAACAACATGGCCTTGTTGGGACCCTTTAACCTTTTGTGTTTCCATCTTTATGTTTTGAAATGATGATGGTTGTAGATAGTGTTCATGTGGGAGACTGTATGTCAAGTACTATTGCCTCATTTTCCAATGTTAAATTATTGAAATCTATGGTGCATAGTCCCCTTTTTTTCTTTATTGTAATTGATTTTATAATCCTATAAAAAGTGCAAACCCTAGACACCACTTTATCATCCCCTTTTTTCTTGAGCTTTCCATTGCATGTGCCTGCTGAAAGACTTGAGTTCTAGATGAGGCCATCTCTTTCTCTGCCTTCCACCTATGTTACTCAGATGCAGATATGATTATCAGATCAGGTATGTGTAGGAACGGGATCAACCTATAAAATTCTTGGAGTGGTGAACTTATAAATTTTTGGGGGGTAAAAATAGATTTTTAATAGAAAATATATAAATTTTTTTTGAAATATTTCTAAATCATATAAGAATTTCAATTTTCCTAGGGGACGACATTTTCCATCCCCGCGGTCAATCCTTTGATACGTGACTAATATATATATATATTGTACACACCAATTTTTTCTAGGGCCTAATATATGGTCCAACATGTTTAATAAAATGAAAAAAACAAGGAAAAAGAAAAAAAAAACGAAAAATTACAGAAAATTCGAAAAAATAATAATAATGTGAAAATGAAAAAAAAAACCCTAAAAAAAACCTAGTCTGCCGCCCGTAAGAGTCCATGGCCGCGAGGACTCTTCTACCTGATCAGCATCCCCGTTTCTTGCGCTCCACACCCACATCCAAGTTTATCCCCTAAAAATCCGGGAAGAAAAAAAACTTAAAAAAACCCTAATTTTGGGCTATAAATAAGAAGGCAAAGAGAACGGGAGAGGGGTACTCAGTCGAGAAAGGAAGGAGAAAATCAGAGCAAAAATCAGAAAAATAGTTAGAAGAAAGCCACGTTTTTACCTTGATTCACGGTGGTCGGAGTGTTATTGGCTAGATTGCAACGGTGGAAGAGCCCACAATATTGTCAGATTCAACATCTTCCGAAAGCAGACCGATCCAACGACGGATTCAAGTGTTTGAGAAAGGTAAAATTCGAATCGTTCTGTTTAGATCTACTTCGATTTGTTTGGTTTTTGCTGAAACTGACGTTAGATTCGGGCTTAGAACTAAAAAGAAACGATCAAATAAAAAAATTTCGCCGTCGTCGGCGTTTGGCCGACGATGGCAGTGGTGACTGAAATACTAGAGATGAAGATGGTATTGCTTTGTTCTGATTAAAGGAAAAAAGAAAAATAGGTTAAAGGAGATGTGGGTAACCATTTAATAAGCTTCAGGGATAAAAAAAATAAAAGGAATCAGAACCCCATTAATAATAATGGCTCAGTGCACGGGAATCGAATATGGCAACTCTATTAATTAGAACAGCTCACACTGCACGGGAAAACCAAATAAAACTTATTTCAAATTGATTTCACTTTTATTTAAATAATTTAATGGTGACGGCACATGCATTGGAAAGCAACATCTTTGGGAAACTGAAACACGCATGAATTGGCTTTGATTTTGCTTTTGTAAGTTTAGGGGATAATCACGCCCTAGGTCCCTCATTTACTTTAGGCTTTTTATATTTTAGGTTTAGTTAGTTTTTTTTTTTGAACTTTAATATTTAATTTCTTTTAATTAGGTCTTTAATTCCCATAATTAATTAGATGATTAAAGAACGAATAATTTACTTAGGATATCTTGATTATTTTTTTTTTCCTTTTAAGGTGGATGACTAATATTTTAATTGGATTTAAAATTGAGTTTAATTATAAATTGGTCTTAAAATTTTGCGAATAATGGGATTTAGTCTTAAAAGATGTTTGATTAACAATTCGCTTAATTCGAGATAAATTATGATTTGACTTAAGGTTATGGTCTTCAATAAAAAATATTAATTTTCCATTTGTTTTTTTTTATATATATCATTTTTAGCATGCTTAGTTTTTTTTCTCTTCAATTTATTCGATTTTTTCTCATCGCGTATAGTAGTGCTATTAACCCTATCTTTGAAGCCTTTTAGACAACACAACCCCTTTAGGTACCAATTTTGGGCATTGTGGGGGTGCTATAACCTTCCCCACACGTAACCGACTCCCGAGCCCAACTTGACTCCGGTTCAGACGCAGGCCAATTTTACAGGTTTTCGGTCATACCCAATCCAAAATGACCGATGGCGACTCCAATCCACGACGAGCCTTTGAAGGCCCAATCAACTTCGGCCCGGACCAAAAACGACGTCGACAGCTTGGCGACTCCACTGGGGACTATTCAAGAGAGTCAAGCCACACAAAAAGGGGTACATGTTGTGTTGCATCATTCCATGAGCTTTCTACCCGAGCTTGGTCCCGTTTAAGTGGGGGCAAAACGCTGCTCCTTCGTGAGGTTAACCTCCGTATGGGATAGTAGTCGCCTCCGGGATGCATATGATCTATGACTTCGTGAGGGTAACCTCCGTATGGTCATAGGGAAGTGCATCCCCTCGAATTGAACCTGGTCCTGAGAACCTATAATGGGGGAGGACTAGGGACCTTACTAGCCTTAGCAGGCGTCAGTGAGGACAATTCGGGTACCCTGTCTAGAACCGTAACCTCATATAGCAAACCGTAGAAACCCACCCATGTTAGAGCCATGCTGAACTCAAACCTTAAGGTGTCACCCATTGATATATGAACATATGTTTTGTTTCGTTTTGTTTCTTTTATTTTTCATATATTTTTTTTTTGTATTTAATTATTTGTTATATTTGTGCGACACTAATCAAATTTCTTTGGGTGTTTATTGTTTATGTACACATGCATCATCATCATCATAGAAGAGTGTTGGTTATTAAATTAATTCAATAGAAAAATCTTCGTCATGGCCAAAAGAGTTCAGTGCTTATCGGAGAGAAACGATGATGTTCGAAAATGGTCAGAAAACACCCAGAGAAGAAGAGGTGACAACATACTAGCAAGACCAGATGAACAATTCTCAGGATATGTTCACCTTCAGCTTAAGCAGAACGACACCCAAGAATTAGCGCAGATCTGGGGCCAGTGGAAGACTGATCAGAAGCAGATGATGTATGACACATATGGAGACATAGCCTATTTGGTACAAGTGCATGCAGATAAGGGGTTGATACGAGCCATGGCGCAATTTTGGAACCCTTTATACAATTGCTTCACATTCAACGGGGAGGACATGACCCCGACGATAGAAGAGTATGCGGCGCTGCTCCACCTAAGGAAGGTCCATGAGTTCGAAATTTATGTGAAAGGAGCTCAACCTAAGACATACAAGGAGAAACTTATGACTTTGACTGGGACTAGCATGTCATGGGTGGAAGCCCAGTTTCAAGGCAAAGGGGGAAGTAAAGCCATCGCTTGGGATAGACTTCGGGGATTGATCCATTCTCACCCTGATCCGAGAAAACAAGTTGATATATTTGCCTTAGGGATATATGGCTTGATCATTTTTCCCAAAGTAGCTGGACACATTGAGGCGTCAGTGATAGATTTATTTGGAGAGCTCGATTCAGGCCTTAATCCAGTTCCGGCTATCTTGGCGGAGACCTTTCGATCCCTTAATTTCCTCAAAAGGCATGAAGGCGTATATTTCATAGGATGTGCACAACTCCTCACCGTATGGATGCAAAGTCACTTGGGAGCCAATAGGAAGTTGTCCAGACGCGTACATACTCCACAGTATTCACCATTAAGGGAGTTCTTAACAGAGGAGCCAAAAAAGGAAAAAACGTCGGGAGAATGGGAATCAATCTTGCGAGACCTGAGGATGGAGGACATTACTTGGCGGGTTTATTGGTTGGATTACAATTATATCCTGTACAAGTGTGGTGCCTTTGATTGGGTCCCTCTTCTCGGTATCTGGGGTGCAACTGGATATGCTCCTCTATTGGTATCAAGGCAATATGGATCATTACAATTTGTTCCAGCCACGAGGGGATTAGGGATGTGTGAATTCGTCTTCGAGAGAGAGAAGTCTAAAAAGCAAATTCTCGAGATAGCCAGAGCTTGGGCTCACCCATACCAAGCCAGATTCGGACCTCTAAGGCTTACTTCGGATTACCAAATTTGGAGGACAAAGAGGAAAAATTGCAACATCCCATCACCTAGCCAAGGGAATGCTCCATCTTTAGAGGAACGATTCAGAGAAATGCCTACGGAAGCTGACATAGTTAGACAAGAGTGTGAGGAGGAGAAGAAAGCGCTGAATAAAAGGATCGCTGAGCTAGAAGCCAAAAATGAAGAGCTAGAGTACCATGCTACATATTTTAAAAATCAGTCGAAGGAGTTTGAAAAGAAGTTGAGCATTGTGAGTGCAGATTTAAATGACTTACAAGAGGGCTATAGGGGACTTCAGGAGAAGATAAGGAACGCCAACTTGCATAAAACTCCACAAGAATGGGAGCAAGAGATTCGTGATCTGGAGAACGATATGAAGCGTAGTATGAAGCTATTGAAAACCAAAGAAAATCGAGTGGAAGAACTTACAGTTAATTTGCAAGCAGCCCAACAGACAAATACGGCAACCCTTAATGATCTCATGGTTAGTCGCGCTCAGAACCAAGAACTGCAAGAACATCTTGCATCTCTGCAAGGGATTCTTCAAATCTACCAACAACAAGACTCGGTGATTGAGCTTGAAAAGACGCAAGTTGAAAATGAGAAGTTGAAGGAGTTGGTAACAGCATTAGAAAATTCACTACAACAACACAGGGACTTGATAGATGATATGGAAAGGGATGCTAAACTTAGCAAGGAACAGTGGGACCTACGACTTCGGTTTGCAAGGGGTGATATCAAGGTGAGGGAAGACTTGATGAGGGAAGCGCTCATTCAGATCCGGAAGACAGCTGAGCACATCACCGATTTGGCCAAGGAAGCAGGGTCGTTGAAGCATTGGATCGATTCCTCGACACACTTTGCAAACGAATGGAAGAAGTTTTTGGGAAAAGTTGAGAAGTTGGGAGGTCAAGCTAAGCCATACCGTCGAGTTTGGTGTTAATTTGTTTTTTTTGTCATTAAAAACGATGATTGGAGATTTTTTTTTCTTTCTTTATGTTTTTGGGATATTATATTTTTATTTGTGGATGTTCATGGATGATTTTTTATTTTATTTTGGTGGATGGATTAGATTTTTCTTTTCAATTATTTAATAAAAGTTCTTTTTTCGGTTTGTGCGAATATTCTTCTATCCTATTAATTTTTCTAACCAACACCTAGTTGCATTCATTCTTGCATTCATCATTACACATTACATTTATACCATGTGTTTTATATGCATTAACATTAAATAAAACACTAATCCGTGGGAGTTCAATATTAGTGATACTGGAAGCGAGGGACGATCAAAACGACCATCCTCACTACACGAGATTCAAAGCTAGAAAAATGGAAGAGAGACTCCAGAAGCTAGAAAAATTTCAAGAACAAGTCATTCAGGATGTAAAGGGCTTGAGAGACGACATAGGGAAAAGTCAAGAGATTCTTCTAAGCAAGTTAGAGGATAAGCTGTCACAGTTGTTATCCAAGGCAACAAACGCTGAAAAAGGAAAAGCTCACGAAGTTCACGAGGAAGACTCCTCATCACCTTTTGGGTCAAAAGAAACACATCCTCGGTTTGTGTTCTCGGCCGGCGGGCTAAAATCAAATGTCCAGAACCAAACAAATATTCAAGGCGCTTCTGGTTCAAACATGTGGGGAAACCCAATCAAACCAGAAATCCCAAATTTTGATGACCCTGATGAGTCGGAAAATTTGAAGAAAGGGCAACCCAAACATTTTAGAATAAATGATGACAAGTTCAGGTGCTTGGAAGAAAGAATCAAAGCTATGGAAGGTACTGATGCCTTCATAGGGACAGATGTAATGGAGCTGAGCTTGGTCCCTGATCTGATTTTACCCCCAAAATTCAAAGTGCCAGAATTTGAGAAATTTGATGGCACGAGTTGTCCTAATGCCCACCTTACTATGTTTTGCCGTAAAATGACAGGGTACGGGAACGACGATAAGTTGTTAATTCATTGCTTTCAGGACAGTTTAGCTGGGTCTGCCATGCGGTGGTATAATCAGTTGAATAGAGCCCAAATAAGCACATGGAGGGACTTAGCACGTGCTTTCAAAGAACAATACAAGCATGTCCTGGACATGGTACCTGATCGTTTGACACTCCAAAACATGCAAAAAAGGCACAATGAAACGTTCCGACAATATGCCCAACGTTGGAGGGACATGGCTGCACAAGTCCAACCACCACTACTTGAAAAAGAGACGACGACCCTCTTCATTGATTCCTTGGAGTCAACATACTATGAGAAGCTTGTCGGTAATACCACTAGAGACTTTGCCGATCTAGTGACAACAGGTGAAGCAATTGAACGTGCTATTAAAAGTGGGAAACTTAGCAGTTTCGAGACTTCAAAAAAACCGTATACCAAAAAGAAAGAGAATGAAATTAATGTTGTGGGAGATAATGGGCATCCATACCCCAGATATCAATCATCACCACAATTTGTATATCGTACAGGATACTCGAAACCCACTACAACCTCTCCAAATCAAGAAAAACAATCGCAAGGAGGGCCCAAGCCACCAAGGACTAATACAGAAAGACAATCTTTCACGCCTATTCCAATTTCTTACAAAGAGTTGTATGCTAAATTATTGGAAGAACGATTGATATCCCCCGTCTTTCTCACACCGTTGCAACCACCATACCCAAAATGGTATGATCCTTCTGCACATTGTGAATTCCATGCTGGAATCCCTGGTCATACAATCGAAAATTGCCAAGCTCTCAAAAGAAGGGTTCAGAGTTTGATTAATCAAAATATCCTTCAATTCAACACACCAGATGGGCCAAATGTCGCTAATAACCCTCTACCGACACATGAAGAACCAAAGGTTAACGCTGTGATGAGAGGCGGAGAGTTTAAGATTAAGACACGACTATCTGAAGTGCAATCACCGTTAAAGTGGGTTTGGAAGAAACTGGCAGAAAGAGGATTGGTGAGTTCTAACCGTGGAGCTGTTATGACTAGTAAAGGTGATTACTGTGAATTCCACGATGATGTGGATCACGAGATTCAACATTGTGGTGAGTTTAGAAAGATTGTCCAGAAACTGATGGACAATAAAGAAATAGAGTTTTTTGAAAAGAGTCAAGAAGTTAGGGATGTTTTTACTGTGGATGGACAATTGTCCAAAAAGAGTGATGAAGCCAGACGACCTTTTGTGATCAATTGGCCCAGAATGCACGAAGAGGAATTAGAGAAGCCTCTGCCTCGATTGGTGATTGAGACTCCTTCTCCTTTCCCATACAAGAGTAACCGACAAGTGCCATGGATTTATGGTTGTAACATGACTATTACAGGAAAAGAGGATTCTGAAATTGCGGCTGCAGGAATTAGTGGAGTTGGGAACTTCACCCGAAATGGAAGATGTTACTCTCCTGAAATTGCAAAATCAGTAGAGATAAGAGATGTTGAGCAAAAGGGCAAGTTCCCACTGATTGGAGAAAAACTAGAAATCAATGAACCTGTAAAAGAGGAAGAAGCACGTGAATTCCTGAAGTTCATCAAGCATAGCGAATACAGTGTGGTTGAACAATTACACAAAGAACCAGGTCGTATATCTGTGTTGTCTTTGTTGCTGAGTTCAGAACCCCACAGAAATGCTTTCCTAAAAGTGTTGAACCAAACATTTGTCCCAAATGATGTTTCAGTGGATAAGTTGGATAGATTGGTAAATAATCTACACGCTGACAGTTTTATCTCTTTTAGCGAGGATGAAATTCCTCTTGAAGGTACGGGGTCCGTCAAAGCATTACACATAACTACCTATTGCAATGGACATATACTACCTCATGTTCTGGTCGACAATGGATCTGCTTTGAACGTCATGCCCATGACCACATTAAATAGGCTTCCAGTGGATAAAGCTCACATGAGACCTTGTCACACAACTGTAAGGGCATTTGACGGAACCAGAAGAGAAGTCGTGGGGAAGATTGACATCCCACTTCTGATTGGTCCAGTTACGTATAACGTAGAGTTTATTGTTATGGACATCACACCTGCTTATAATTGTCTATTGGGACGACCATGGATTCACGCGGCCGGAGCAGTACCTTCAACGCTTCACCAGAAAGTTAAGTTTGCAATTGACGGACGCCTTGTAAGCGTTAGCGCTGAGGACGATATCATTGCATCCGCATCAACGGAAGCTCCATACATTGATGTCGATGAAAATGCAGTCGAGTGTACATTTCGATCACTTGAATTCGTGAATGCTACTTTTGTTGCTGAAGGAAATAAGATCCCAAAACCCAAACTCTCAAAGAATACTATGATGGGAATACGACTCACCGTTGGGAAAGGAGCCAAATCAGGAAAAGGACTTGGGAAATATTTGCAAGGGATGCACACGGCGATACAACCATGTCTGAAATATGATCGAAGTGGTGTTGGATTTCAGCCAAATCCACGTCAAAGGATGAAACAAATTTTGAAAACGAGAGCAAAGAGAAGGGCCAGATTGATTGGCCAGAGTATCGAAGGGGAATTGATGGCATTTCCCCATATTTCTGAAACCTTCGTGTCTTGGGGACACATTCACTCTGAAAAGAAAATCCTAGGGGTGCCTTCAGGGAGGTTCGAAGAACTGAGTATAAACGCTATAGGGGAAGAGGAAGAAATCGCAAAAAATCGGTCCAAAATTTGCCTGTGTCCTCCGGGTTGTGTCTTGGATAACTGGACCGCTGTTGAACTCCCCATTGTTTTTAAATCTTTATCAGAGTAATGCTCGAAACTTGCCCGCTACTTAAGCCTGAAAGTAGTAGGGATTTATTGTAAGGGCCCCCATTTAGGCATTAGTTTATCAATTCAATAAATGAATGCATTTTCCCTTTCAATCTGATCTCATTGTTTGTACATTCTTTTCTTTTGTTCACTTGTCTCATTTCATTAAAACATTCTACACTTCCCTTTCTTGTGCCTTGTACATATATATTTCCTCTTACACATTTGCAGGCCTTTAGATATCAATTGCACGAATGACATTGCTTCGAGCTCAAAAGTCAACTTTGAACAGACTATATGCTTAGGAGAGTATGAGTCTGACGACAACTATGAGGAACATGAATTATCTCCTGACCTACTTAGACTAATTGAGCATGAGAATAAACAAATTCTTCCTCACCAAGAACCAATGGACACAGTGAATTTGGGAACTCAGGACGACAAGAGAGAGATAAAGATCGGTACTTTCATATCTTCAGATACAAGAAACAAACTCATCTCCTTACTTCAAGAATTTAAGGATGTGTTTGCCTGGACCTACCAGGATATGCCTGGATTAAATACAGATATTGTAACACACGAACTTCCGTTGAAGCCAGAATGCAAGCCTGTACAACAAAAGCTCAGAAGAATGAAGCCAGATATGTTACTTCAGATACGAGAGGAAGTAAAGAAACAATATGATGCTGGATTTTTGCAAGTGGCCAAATATCCAGAATGGGTAGCTAACGTTGTTCCGGTACCAAAGAAAAATGGAAAGGTGCGGATGTGTGTTGACTATCGAGATCTTAATCGTGCTAGTCCTAAGGATAATTTTCCCCTACCACATATAGACACGTTGGTAGACAATACAGCAAGACATCACTTGTTCTCATTTATGGATGGCTTCTCCGGCTACAATCAAATCAAAATGTATCCCGACGATATGGAGAAAACTACGTTTGTAACAGAATGGGGCACATTTTGCTACAAAGTGATGCCTTTCGGTTTGAAAAATGCAGGGGCAACATATCAAAGGGCCATGGTAACATTGTTCCATGACATGATGCATAAAGAAATAGAAGTTTATGTGGATGACATGATCGCCAAGTCTCGAACAGAAGAAGAACACATCACAAATCTTAGAAAACTCTTTGAACGTTTGAGGAAATTTCAATTGAAGCTAAATCCGGCAAAATGCACCTTCGGAGTTGCTTCAGGCAAGTTGTTGGGTTTTATTGTTAGCAAGCGAGGTATTGAGGTAGATCCTGAAAAAATCAAGGCTATCCAAGAGCTTCCGCCTCCACGTACTCAAAAGGAAATTCGAGGCTTCTTAGGTCGTTTAAATTATATTTCTCGGTTCATCTCTCAATTAACCGATAAATGTGATCCCATTTTCCGACTCTTAAGAAAGCATAATACAGACATATGGGACTCAACATGTCAAGAGGCCTTTGATAAAATTAAGCAATATTTGTCAAAACCTCCTGTGTTAGTCCCTCCTGTACCAAGCAAGCCTTTGATTTTGTATCTAGCTGTATTTGAAAACTCTATGGGTTGTGTATTGGGCCAACACAATGAAACTGGGAGAAAAGAGCGAGCTATCTACTACCTCAGCAAAAAGTTTACCGATTGTGAATCGAGATACTCTTCTATTGAAAAATTATGTTGCGCATTGGTCTGGACGGCTCGTAGGCTTCGTCAATACATGCTATACCATACAACATGGTTAATTGCAAAACTAGATCCAATAAAATACATGATGGGATCGCCAGGCTTATCAGGAAGGATGGCTCGATGGCAAATATTACTTTCTGAATATGATATTGAGTATGTAAATCGGAAAGCCATCAAAGGTAGCGCTATTGCAGACTTTTTAGCTAGTCGTGCTTCTTCTAAATATGAACCTTTGAGTTTTGAGTTTCCCGACGAAGACCTAATGTGCTTAACTGCTAATGAAGAAGAACCAAATGGCAGGAAACCTTGGAAAATGAATTTTGACGGAGCTTCAAACGCATTTGGTCATGGAATTGGGGCAGTTTTAGTGTCTCCCAAAGGGAATCATTATCCATTTACAGGTCGACTGAATTTTGAGTGTACCAATAATATGGCAGAATATGAAGCGTGTATAATGGGACTTCGTGCGGCAATCCAACGAAAGATTAAAGTCCTAAAAGCATACGGCGATTCGTCGTTAGTGGTTTATCAACTTCGTGGAGAATGGGAAACTAAAGATGCAAAATTGATTGAGTACCGAAAACTCGCCCTTGAATTAATAAAAGAGTTCGAGGAGATATCTTTCCATTACCTTCCCCACGAAGATAACCAGATGGCTGATGCATTGGCAACTTTGGCTTCTATGTTTAAAGCAAACAAAGAAGATGATATAATGCCCATACAAATGAGTATTTATGATTCACCCGCTAGTTGTTATACCATCGAAGATGAGGTAGATGATCACCCTTGGTACTACGATATTCTACAATATATCAAGTATCAAAAATATCCTGAGGGGGCAAATGATGTGAATAAAAGAACAATTCGAAGAATGGCTGCAGGGTACGTTCTTGACGGAGAAGTTCTATACAAAAAAGGGAGCGACCAAACGCTGCTCAGATGTGTAGAAAACCATGAGACAAAAAAGATTATTGAGGAAGTTCATGAGGGAATTTGTGGAATTCATGCAAATGGCCTTAGTATGTCTAGGCAGATTATGAGGTTGGGTTATTACTGGCTGTCTATGGTGGAAGATTGCATCAACTTTGCTCAGAAATGCCATAAATGTCAGATTTACGGAGATAAAATTCATGCGGCATCTTCACCTCTTCATGTTATAACGGCTCCGTGGCCATTTGCAGCGTGGGGCATGGATGTGATCGGACCGATTACGCCAAAAGCATCAAACGGACATCGTTTCATTTTTGTAATGATTGATTATTTTACCAAGTGGGTGGAAGCTGCTTCGTATGCCAATGTAACCAGGTCGACAGTATGCAAGTTCCTAAAAAAGGAAATCATTTGTCGGTATGGTCTACCAGACAGAATTATCTCTGATAATGCTTTAAATCTGAACAACCAAATGATGAAGGAAGTGTGTGAGCAGTTTAAGATAAAGCATCATAAATCAGCACCTTATCGCCCAAAAATGAATGGGGCCGTAGAAGCAGCCAATAAAAATATCAAGCGGATTGTGGGGAAAATGGCAATAACATATAAGGATTGGCATGAGAAATTACCTTTTGCCTTGCTAGCGTATCGTACATCAGTGCGAACATCTACGGGGGCAACTCCATATTCTTTAGTTTACGGAATGGAGGCAGTATTACCGATTGAGGTTGAGATTCCGTCTCTTCGAGTCTTAATGGAACTTAAGTTGGACGAAGCTGAATGGATTCAAGTTAGATATGACCAGTTGAATATGATAGAAGAAAAAAGATTGAAAGCAATTTGTCATGGGCAGATGTACCAAAAGCGAATGATTCGAGCTCATGATAAGAAAGTTCGACCAAGAACGTTTCGAAAAGGAGATTTGGTTGTAAAAAAGAGGTTGCCTATGCAGAGGGATTTTCGAGGAAAATGGATGCCAAATTGGGAAGGGCCGTTTGTTGTGAAAAAAGCTTTTTCTGGTGGAGCATTAATCCTAACCGAGATGGATGGGAACGAGTTATCCAGTCCTGTGAATTCTGACTCAGTGAAGAAGTATTATGCTTGAATTCATGACATACCAAGAAGGTGAAAACCCGAAAGGGCCCTGTTGGTAAAAAAAAAAAAGTCAAGAGGTGAAAACCCGAAAGGGCCCTGTTGGTAAAAAAAAGAGAAAAGAAAAAGAAAAGTCAAGAGGTGAAAACTCGAAAGGGCCCTGTTGGTAAAAAAAAGAAAAGAAAAAGAAAAGTCAAGAGGTGAAAACCCGAAAGGGCCCTGTTGGTAAAAAAGAAAGAAAAGAAAAAGAAAAGCCAAGAGGTAAAAAATCGAAAAGGCGTTTGAGAATCAACAGAAGATTCAAGGGTCAGAAGCTCAAGAATAGTCCAAGTATGATCAAAGGAAAATCTACATGCCTTCATATGTGGTCCAAGAACTCAAATTTTACTGGGCGGAGGTCATATTCAAAAAGATCCTTGAGCGAAGTAGCAATTGAGTCCTTGCAATTGATATTTAGGGGCATTTTTTTATCTTCTTTTTTTTTCCCTCTTTCTTTTGTTTTTGTTTCCCTTTGTTGTCTTAGACGTTTGATTATCATCTGTCAAGGCTCAGACCACTTTCATTCAATGATATATATATATATATATATATATATATATATATATATATTTGTTATCTTGCATTTTCTTGTACTTGTCATTTGGGACATTTGTGCATACTTTTGATTGGTAATCTCGTTGCTCTACCTAAGGGGGCTTACAATATATCTTAATGTTTGATGTATTACTCGAAAAGAGATTTTAGAACATAATAAGGCTAGAAAATGCTCACGAACACTATTCTTGGATAAATGGAAAGGAACGAATTCAAGAGGCATGATACGAGGCAGACAGAAAAAAGTACAAGGACTTCGATCTCGATGAAAATAATTTCAGAACTCAAAATATATGCAATTTTCATGCATTTAGAATAGTGGAGCATTTTGCATGTAAGATAAATACATTAGAAACACATGCATTTTTTATCAAGACAGGTTGACAGGAATGTCATCAATCGCCTTCAAGATGAAGTGCCACCAATCGCCTTCAGGATGAAGTGCCACCAATCGCCTTCTAGATAAAGCGCCACCAATCGCCTTCGAGATGAAGTGCCACCATTCGCCTTCGAGATGAAGTGCCACCAATCGCCTTCGAGATGAAGTGCCACCATTCGCCTTCGAGATGAAGTGCCACCAATCGCCTTCGAGATGAAGTACCATCAAGATGAAGTGCCACCAATCGCCTTCTGGGTGAAGTGTCATCAATGGCCTTCAAAATGAAATACCAATGTATGCTTCCAAGAAGGAATGTTGTTAATCACCTCCAAGAGGGAGTGTCATGATTCGCCTCCAAAAGAGAATGACATTATCACCAAAAAATTGTTGTTTCTGATCTTTGCTTCATTCCTCTCATTCGAGCAATGAGCAAAGAGGGGCAGCTGTACACACCAATTTTTTCTAGGGCCTAATATATGGTCCAACATGTTTAATAAAATGAAAAAAACAAGGAAAAAGAAAAAAAAAACGAAAAATTACAGAAAATTCGAAAAAATAATAATAATGTGAAAATGAAAAAAAAAACCCTAAAAAAAACCTAGTCTGCCGCCCGTAAGAGTCCATGGCCGCGAGGACTCTTCTACCTGATCAGCATCCCCGTTTCTTGCGCTCCACACCCACATCCAAGCTTATCCCCTAAAAATCCGGGAAGAAAAAAAACTTAAAAAAACCCTAATTTTGGGCTATAAATAAGAAGGCAAAGAGAACGGGAGAGGGGTACTCAGTCGAGAAAGGAAGGAGAAAATCAGAGCAAAAATCAGAAAAATAGTTAGAAGAAAGCCACGTTTTTACCTTGATTCACGGTGGTCGGAGTGTTATTGGCTAGATTGCAACGGTGGAAGAGCCCACAATATTGTCAGATTCAACATCTTCCGAAAGCAGACCGATCCAACGACGGATTCAAGTGTTTGAGAAAGGTAAAACTCGAATCGTTCTGTTTAGATCTACTTCGATTTGTTTGGTTTTTGCTGAAACTGACGTTAGATTCGGGCTTAGAACTAAAAAGAAACGATCAAATAAAAAAATTTCGCCGTCGTCGGCGTTTGGCCGACGATGGCAGTGGTGACTGAAATACTAGAGATGAAGATGGTATTGCTTTGTTCTGATTAAAGGAAAAAAGAAAAATAGGTTAAAGGAGATGTGGGTAACCATTTAATAAGCTTCAGGGATAAAAAAAATAAAAGGAATCAGAACCCCATTAATAATAATGGCTCAGTGCACGGGAATCGAATATGGCAACTCTATTAATTAGAACAGCTCACACTGCACGGGAAAACCAAATAAAACTTATTTCAAATTGATTTCACTTTTATTTAAATAATTTAATGGTGACAGCACATGCATTGGAAAGCAACATCTTTGGGAAACTGAAACACGCATGAATTGGCTTTGATTTTGCTTTTGTAAGTTTAGGGGATAATCACGCCCTAGGTCCCTCATTTACTTTAGGCTTTTTATATTTTAGGTTTAGTTAGTTTTTTTTTTTGAACTTTAATATTTAATTTCTTTTAATTAGGTCCTTAATTCCCATAATTAATTAGATGATTAAAGAACGAATAATTTACTTAGGATATCTTGATTAATTTTTTTTTTCCTTTTAAGGTGGATGACTAATATTTTAATTGGATTTAAAATTGAGTTTAATTATAAATTGGTCTTAAAATTTTGCGAATAATGGGATTTAGTCTTAAAAGATGTTTGATTAACAATTCGCTTAATTCGAGATAAATTATGATTTGACTTAAGGTTATGGTCTTCAATGAAAAATATTAATTTTCCATTTGTTTTTTTTATATATATCATTTTTAGCATGCTTAGTTTTTTTTCTCTTCAATTTATTCGATTTTTTCTCATCGCGTATAGTAGTGCTATTAACCCTATCTTTGAAGCCTTTTAGACAACACAACCCCTTTAGGTACCAATTTTGGGCGTTGTGGGGGTGCTATAACCTTCCCCACACGTAACCGACTCCCGAGCCCAACTTGACTCCGGTTTAGACGCAGGCCAATTTTACAGGTTTTCGGTCATACCCAATCCAAAATGACCGATGGCGACTCCAATCCACGACGAGCCTTTGAAGGCCCAATCAACTTCGGCCCGGACCAAAAACGACGTCGACATATATATATATATTCAATATACAAGTCGTGGAAATTAAAAGTTTCTACAGGTGTCTTAGTTTTAGGGTTTAGAAATTTAATTTAGGGTGTAGGGGCAATGGCGGAACTTGGAGTAAAAGTTTGAGGGGGGCAACTTAATTTTTTTTTAAAAATTGGAGGCTTAAATGAAAAGTTTCAAAAAAATTGAGGATTTAACTAAAATTCTTAATAATTTTGAGAGATTTAACAAAAAAAAAATTAAAATATGAGAGAGAATTTAATTAAAAATATTCAAAATTTTAAAGCTTAATATGAAATTTTAAAAATCTTTAGAGGTCAAACTAAAATTTTCAAAAACTTTACGGGTAAAATTTGAATTACCCCAAATCTTATTTTGGGGGCCGTGGCCCCCACGGGTCTCGTAAAAGATCCCCTGGGTAGGGGTATAAACGAGCCGAGTCGAGCTCGAGTATCGTTAAGCTCGACTCAAACTCGAAATGCTCAAGGCTAAGCTCGACTCGGCTCGAAAGCTCACGAGCTTAGAATTATCAAGCTTGAACTCAAGCTCGACTCGAAAGCTCGCAAGCTCAAAGTTATCAAGCTCGAATCGAACTCAAAAATAAAAATTAGAGCTCGAACTAAACCCTAATTTTCTAACAGACATTCCCCTAAAACCTATCCTCCATTGTTAACCTAACCTAACCATAAATCTCAAACAATACTCTAAACCTAGAATTAACCCCAAACCCCCAAAATTAAATCTCAATTAACCAATATAATATAATATATTATATTTTCGAGTAGCTTGTGAACTTTTCGAGTCGGGTATTGAGTAGCTCGTCTCGACTTGTTAAGAATTTCAGTCGAGTCGAGTCCAACCAAGTTGAGCTTTGCCGAGTCGAAATTGAGTAGATCGCGATCTGACTCATCTCATTTACAACCCTATTGTAGGGTTTATGGGTTTAGGTATATGAGTTTAGAATTTATGGCTTAGGGTTTAAAGGTTAGAGTTTAATTTTAGGGTAATATGGTGAGAGATTTAGGTTTTAACCTATAAACCCTAAATTCTAACCCTAAACCATAAATTCTAAACCTATATACCTAAACCCATAAACCATACACCCTAAACAAAATCTCTAAATATCAAAACTAAGATATTTGTGAAAACTTTTAGTTTCTACCGCATGTGTATGGAATAATTACCCTTATAAATATATGCATCAAAATAAAAATATGTTATAATCAAAGGATGATAATGGCAAAAAAAAAAAAAGTAGATCACAAAGCAAAACAATAAAAATAAAAAAACATCAATATTTATGTAGAAAATACAAACGAGGAAAAATCATGCATGAAAGATGAGAATTTTAACTATGACGAAGAAGTGGCTACAAATAATTTACATTATTTGTTATGGATAAAAATTTGGTGTCTTTTTCTATACTCAAATACTAAAAAACATTACAAAATATTAAATTTTAAGCTCTGTCCCTAAATTTTAAATCTTAAACCATATACTTTATATCCTAAAGAGTACACCTTACCCTAAATTCCCTAAATCATAACTAGAAACCTTAACCTTAAACCCCTAAATTTAATTTTTAATGTAAGGGCATAAATAAAGGCATTAAAAAGAGGCAGAAGATTTCTATTCATTTGTCATTGTCTACCACTTTACCAAACCCCGATCCATTTGCTTATTTATAGAGATAGATTGACACTGTTTGGTAAGGAGAGATTTGGGTAAAAATTAGAGGTTTGAAGCATAATTAGAGAGTTGACCAGTCAAACCCGCTAATATTGTTGTTTGGTGAACAACAGATTGAAAGAGCGGATTGGAGTGAAACCGTTAATTTTGAAAAAAACTCATAATATGAACTTTTTGAGATTAGATGTTGGATATTAGAGTTGTAAAAACTCTTTTACGCTTACCAGTTATCAAAAATCTCAAAATAACCTAAATTAAATATTTTCTCACATATTTATAAGCTAATCATATTTATTTTTTTATTATCACATATTTATATATGTATTTAAATTTATCAATTAATTAAATTATATTAAAATAATTATATAAATAATAAATTAATATATAAATCATTCGAATATGTTTAGAAAAATTATATTAAAAATAATTTTATAGAACTAATTAATATTAATTAGATACAAAATATTGATAACTAATAAACTATTCAAACAAGTATTGAATATAATCATGTCCTTATATGTCATTTTGCTTGCTTAAATAATCTATCAGCTATCAGTTAATTTTACCAAACACTTTTATACAATCAGCTAATACAATCCGCTAGTCAAATCAGCTAATGCAATCAACTTATCAACTATCAGCTAATGTAATTCGTTATCTGCTATTAACTATCCGCTAATTGCCAAACATGGTCTTTATTTATTTACAAAGCAAATATGAATAGAGAGTAATTATATTCAATATATATTACTATTCTTCATTGATTGAACACATAAGGGGAAAGTAGGATTTTACTGAACTTGAACTGTTCCGTATTGCGGAAGATATTAGAGAAAGACATCTGTTTACTAAGGATATTAGTAAGGAAATCATCCGACCGGAAACATTCATCTCTTCCAATATAGAATTTAGGTTATGCAATTTTAAGAGTGTGAAATACAAAGTGCTTAATAAAATACGACTCATTTTAGCTGGGGATGTACTTAAAAACTCAACTGAAACTTACTCGTGTCAGAACTTAATTTGACCCAAGAAAACGATGACTCGAAATCGATCTGTAACCGACTGTTGTTGACCCGAACTTGAGTTAGACTTGTTCTTGTAATAACCGAACCCGACCAGCATCCGACCGAGAACAACCTGAACCCGAATTTAACATGTTACTATGGATTCGATACCCGACCTGCACCCGACTGAAACGAACCAGAACTCGAGCCTAACCTAGCAGATAAGCGATATTACCCGATTGAATCGACCCGAGATCCGGTTTTACCTGACTTATTTTGAACCCGACCTGTTAATTGACCCGACTTGTTTTGAACCCGACCTGTTGTTGACCTGAATTGATATTTACCTCACTTGTAATTGAAGAAGTCTATGATTTGATCAATTTATTATATTATAATATAACAAACTAATTTTTACCATTTAAATTATTAATTTTTGTATTTAATTTTTTTAAATAATTCAATTATTGATTATTAATTTATTAAATTATATATAAGAATATATATATATATATATATATATTTTATGAATATTTATCTATGTAGATGTCTATAATGATAAAGACTTTATCAAGGAGATTTGATTTACTTTATCATTAGAAATAGGGTAAAGTACACAGACGGTCACTGAACTTTGGTAAAAAAACAAAATGGTAACCAAACTTTTAAAAATCACGAAGTAGCAATTAAACTTTAGATTTTGAAACAAAACGGCAACTAGACGTTAAATCCCGTTAAGTGTCTGTTATAAAATTTGGTATAATAACACATTTAGTCCTTCATATTTATATATTCAATCAATTTAGTCATAATTTGAAACAATTCACTAAATTTAGCCCTCGTTATTTACACACTCTTTCAATTTGGTCCTTAAAGCAAAATTCCAAAGTATGATAACATGACAAATAATTACAATTAAATTTTTATAGGAACTCGAAAACTCGACTCGAATCGAAAAAATTTCAAATAAATGATACAACAATAGCCATTTCCCTTCCAAAGAATAAATAGAAAATCAAAACAAACTGCTACCAACAATATCCTCCAACAAAGGGATCAAATAAAGTCGACAAAATTTAAGTGAAACATCACATTCCTGGGGCCATGCCTCGATTGGAATCAAATCACCAACATCTATTTCGTTACTAACTTCCGACAATTCTTCTTGTCCTAATGTTCTGTATCTCATGCTCATGTTTGTTTTCCTGGTCTATAATCTCCTTCTATTTATTCCGAAACAAAACCTCTTCTAGGCCTCATTACTTCTTCCCACAGTTAGAAACAAATTAAAAGAAAAAGAAACCTTCAGTTTTATAGCTACAATGGCATGCATGAGGTTGACAAACCGCTGGTTTCACAATGAGCAGCCGGAGACCTAATCACCATAGTGTAGAAATTACATCAAGAAAAATCCTTCACAAGAAAAGTAAACATTGCGAAATCAGTATAAGGATGATACAATGATTAACTAATTAACAAATATATAGAAACATACATAAACATGTGCATGTATACATTGTATTCATCAAAATTATGCTAATTAAAAGGGGAGACAAGAAAAGATGAAATTAAAGGGGCAAAATTTGTTTTTAGCAATTCAAAGTATAGCTAAGAACAACAAACAAGATTCGACTGCAATGGTGCATAAAGTATCTTTGTCCTAGTAAATTCATTAATTACCACAATTAAAATAAAGCAACTGGATGCAACGAAGAAAAAAAGTTACACATTACAAGTATATGAAATGAAAATAGTCGCAGCAGTTGCATATTACAAGCATGATATTTATCAATCAACACAAGCCTTGATTTCAGAACTTTTGGCTTCAAAAGCCTTTTTGATCTTTTGAAAATGAAATATATATTGAATGGGCAGTAAGATAAAGGACGATTAACCATACAACTTACGGATAAAACAAAAACATAGACCTATCTGATTTTAACAGTCTCTCGAAGAGATGAAAGTGCACCATTTTGCTTAACTGATTTCTCCTGCAATGCCTTGAGCTTTTCTGAATTTTCAAACAGTTCCTTCCGAAGAACACCATGCAATCTACCAAAGAGCTTTTTCTTCAATGTCTCAAAGGCAAAATCCATTCTCTCAAGCTGTTCCATTGCATTTACATTGTACATGAACAACCCATAATTAAGATCGAAGTTGTCTCCAGATGTATTCTCCACCAACTTCAACAAAGTCTCATAACCTTTTTGTGATAATTGGTGTCGAGTCCAATTGTAGCTTCTCCAAAACCCTGCCCATCGTATGGGGGATGAATTGTGAACCTGCCGCATGTCGATCATGTTATTCAATTTTTTCGATTCGAGTTTTTGAGTTCCTATAAAATTTTAATTTGTAATTATTTATCATGTTACCATACTTTGGAATTTTGCTTTAAGGACCAAGTTGAAAGAATGCATAAATAACGAGGGCTAAATTTAGTGAATTGTTTCGAATTAGGACTAAATTGATTAAATATATAAATATGAAGGACTAAATGTGTTATTATACCAAATTTTATAATAGACACTTAACGGGATTTAACGTCTAGTTACCGTTTTGTTTCAAAATCTAAAGTTTAATTGCTACTTCGTGATTTTTGAAAGTTTAGTTACCATGTTTTGTTTTTTTTTACCAAAGTTCAGTGACCGTCTGTGTACTTTACCCTTAGAAATATTATCTTCATTAATTAGAGTTTAATGTATTATGTACTTCTTATGCCTATAAATAGATTATCTAATGAAGGCATTGTATACACTTGAGTATTGAGAGTAATATAAATCTCCATCTTCCTCTCATCTCTTTGTTCTTCCATTCTTGTTATTTGTTCTTATTATTGTTCTTCTTTATTTTATTCACAACACGTTATCAGCACGAGACTCTAATTAACTGAGATCTTCATCGTTCGAATCCAAAAGAAGTTATCGAAAAGAATGGATTCGATTATAGAATGAAACTAAAGATAAGTTTTTTTTTTCTCTCATTTTTAGCTATTGATTGTCTCTCTCTTTATATTTTAATTTTTTTTTGAAAAGAATGGAAGCATGCTTAATCACATCGAATCCAATCTCGCTCAAAGAATTGATCTCTCAAGCGACCCAAATCCATATCAAGGGGATCGTGGGGTAGAAGATGATTATCTTGAGTATATTTATAGATAAGTATATTTTTTATAGATTCATGATATATAATATGGTGAATTTTTTTATTTTATTTAGCCATATTTTAAGTTTTACATGATATGCTTAAATGGCTTGGAAAAAGACGTGACGTAAATAAATTATGAGAAGTTGTTTTGGTCATTTGTTATGTCTCCATTGTCCTCGAGAGGAAAATTATTATCGGTAAACTTTTTTTTTCTCTCTTTAAATTATAATTTTAATGTGCGATAAATCATAGTGAATTTTAATCTATAAAAAGATTGTTATAAAGACTATATTTGCTCAAAAGCAATATTTCTTCTTCGGCGAAATACTCGACCATAAACTTCTCCCAATTTCAAGTTACGAAAATTTGTCTTGATCCAAAAAGTTTTATGGGAGGCATTCCCTGAAGTGAATGCAAAGCATGATGTTTATTCCATGCGATTATCAATGATGAGGCATTCCCTGAAGTGAATGCAAGCAATGTAACCCCCTCGTCCCGGTCTAGCCAACAAACCGAACCGAACGGGTCACACGGGGAAAACGAAGCGAAACCTGTTAGGATCTCACTCTGATTAGCAACCCTATTTTTTTCATTAATTTATCTTATCTATATGCTTTATTTGATCCTATGTGAGAAAAGCAAACATCAAAAGAGCAAACACGGTTACGAACCAAGCAGACCAGACAATAAAAGATAGACTTTTAGTCGTTTACTCCAGGACGTATCGATACACCTAAGGACCGTATCGATATGCCTTTAACGGTCAACCTTCCCCAAGTCAACCTTGAGAGTCTGTACCGATACCCTACAAGCTGGTATCGATACGCACCCAACGGTCAACACTCTCAAGTTAACTTCAGAGGACCGTATCGATACACTCAGGCCCATACTGATACCCTAAATTTTTGTCAAATTCTCAGATTTCCAGTAGCAAAAAATGGTATCGATACACCTTCCCGTGTATCGATACGCTTGGCTTAAAAACATGAAGACCGTATCGATACGGCCCCAACCGTATCGAAACCCCTGACTCGACAATGCAGAGTTTTGCTGGTTTAAGCCAAAAAGCAACTCCATAACTGTAACACCCGAGTTTGGGGGTCAGGTGAATTAAAATAATAAAATATTAATTTGGGCATCGTGTTTTCAAAACAAATGATTTTTATGTTGGGCTTGTTTTGATTTAAAACCCAAATCCCATGGATTTTAGAAATTTGAGATAACCATCTCATTAATGGAAATTTGGTAAATATTTGGACTTGCAAAAATAAAACCTTTTCTTTTACTTTTCAAACATCAAAAAGGCTATCATCTTCTACCTTCAAGTTTCTAACGTGAAAACCCCTTCACCATTGTGGTTCACTATTCCATCACCCTTCTTGCTTGATTTTGAAGCTTTTTCAAAGGTAAACCCATATTCGACTTGTCCTCTCTTTCCTCTACAAGTTTATACCTTTATTTTCATAAAAGCTCATGGTTTTTGCATTTTGAGGTTTTGGGGTTTTAGATTAAAAATGTCATCTTTATCAACTTTAACTTAAGATTTTGATTTGTTGATGTTATATAAGTTGTTTGCCACCTAAAAGGTCCAACATACTTGATTTTTACATAGTTTTATGAAGATTCCCGAAATTGGGTTTTAGAAAGGTTTTAGAAGGGTTTTAAGTTGGTTTTGGGGCTGTTTTGGGTGAAGTCTTGTTGGATGATGGTTGGTTGATGTATAAGGGTTGTTTTAGAAACTTTTGGGAGTGTTATAAGTGTTGGAATCAATGGTTTTAGGCTGTGCTTAAGGGCTGCTCGAAAATGGCATTTTTTGGGTTGTGTTTAGCTTGAAATCATGTGTTTTGTGCTTGGTTTGTGTTCCGGGTTTGCTACATTGATTTGTGGACTGAATTGTGGTTATTTTGATTGTGTTGGGATGATTAGAAGCAAGGAATTGTGTTGGTGAAGCCTCGGGAACGAATCTGGAACCGTTGGGAGCTTGATCGGCTAGAGTTGTTGAGCTTGGATTAGTCGGTGAGTGGTTAACGATTTCAACTTGGGGTCTGTTTGTTTCACTGAAAACTGATTCCGGAAAATGAATTCTGGAAAATGAACTACAGTTGTTGGAAAACTAATTGCATAAATTATTTTCCGATGTTTGGATGATGTTGTACAATTTATTTTACACTGTTTGGTAGAGTTTCCTGAAAATTTCATGAACAATCCACAAACAAGCATCGATAATGGTAAAAACAAGTTTCAACCAAAACATGGTTTAATGTTTAAGTTAGTGTTTAGGGTTTAGGATATCATTTATGGTTTATGGTTTAGACCAATATTTAGTGTTTATGGTAACGTTTAGGGATTAGTATTTAAGGTATAGATTTAAGGTTTATATTAGTGTTTATAGTTTAGGGTTTAGGGTTTATGTTAGTGTTTAAGGTTTAGGGTTTAGGTTGGTGGTTAGGGTTTATGGTTTAGGATTTAAGGTTTTATAGTAACATTTAGGGTTTACAGTTTAGTGATTAGTATTTATGGTAGGATTTAGAGTCTATGGTTAGTGTTTAGGGCTTATCATTTATGGTTTAGGGTTTATGTTAGTGTTTATGGTTTAGTCAGTGTTTATCTTTTAGTGTTTAGGTTATCATTTAGAGTTTAAGGTTTATGTTAGTGCTTAGTATTTAAGGTTTAGTATTTATGTTATCATTTAGGGTTTAAGGGTTTAGTGATTAGGGTTTAGGGTTTATGTTAGTGTTTAAGATTTAACATTTAAAGTTTAGGGTTTATGGGTTATTGTTTATTGTTTATGGTTTATGTTATTGTTTAAGGTTTAACATTTAAAGTTTAGGGTTTATGTTTAGGCTTAGTGTTTAGGGTTTAGGGTTTATTGCTTATATTAGTATTTTAGGGTTTAGGGTTTATGTTTATGATATAGAATTTAGGGTTTTGTGTTTATGGATTAGTGTTTATGGTTTTGGGTTATGTTAGTGTTTAGGGTTTAGCATATATGGTTTAGGGTTTAACATTTAGTGGTTAGTGTTTAAGTTAGGGTTTAGGGGTTAGCATATATGTTTAGGTTTATGGTTTAAGTTAGGGTTTAGGGTTTAAGTTCTCATTTAGGGTTTAATGTTTATGTTAGGGTTTAGGGTTTGTTGTTAGTGTTTAGTGTTTATGTTAAAATTTAGGGTTTATGGTTTGTGTTAGTGTTTAGTGTTTAGTGTTTATGTTAATATTTAAGGCTTATGGGTTTGTGTTTAGGGTTAGAGGTTTTAATGTTTAGTGTTTAACATTTATTGTTTAACGTTTGGGGTTTAGGGTTTATGGTTTAAGTTCTTGTTTAGGGTTTAAGGTTTAGGGTAGGGTTTAATGTTTAGGGTTTGTTGTTAGTGTTTATGCTAATATTTAAGGTTTAGGGTTTGTGTTAGTGTTTAGTGTTTCGTGTTTATGTTAACATTTAAGGTTTAGGGTTTAATATTTATTGTTTAATATTTGGGGTTTGGGGTTTGGGGTTTAATGTTTAGGGTTTAGGGTTTTGTTTTTATGTTAGTATTTAGGGTTTTGGTTTTTTTGTTAGTATTTAGGGTTTAGGTTTTAAGGTTTATGGTTTATGTTAGTATTTGTAGAGAGAATGGGAGGAAGGAAAGCAACTTACCGAAAATCAATAGGTAAGTCATTTTACACTAAAACAATGTCTGTTTTCCATTGACTGTAGTTGATTTTCCTTTGACTTTTTCATTTTCCACGAACCAAACAGCGGAAAGTTATGAAAACGTTTTCAGGAAAACCAATTACAGTGAAACAAACAGACCCTTGATTTAAATTGGTTTTCATACGTTGGTTCAAGCATGTGGACCTAGGTTGGGCTTGGTAAACCCACCTAGAGTTGAGATTAGAGTGGTAGCCTAATCTCAAGCTTAGTATATGAGGCCTTTGGTTGAACTTCTAATTGTTTGCTATGCCTCTTGTTTCATATTAATTGTGATTAATGTGGTTATGTATATTTTGTTATACATGTGTGTGAGGCATAATACTTGATGCATTGTTAAATACATGTGTTTGTGGGATGTGGTTGTTCATGATGATAAATCATGGTGAGTACGTGCTAAGCACGGAAATTGGTAAGAAATTGTGTTGTGAAAGGTTGTGGAATGTATTAGTATTGGCACTAGTATGCTTGGGTACAATGATCGATCATTAGGATGTTTAGTGTGCACACGAGAGTCAAAATGCGCGCGTGGTCTTGGTGATGGTAGTCATCAAGATGGAGTACGGGTTCGCCCGGAAATCTTCATATATATATATATATATATATGTTAGTCGGTGATGAGTGGAATCCCATCGACGGAGCGTGAGGATGAGTGGAATCCCCTCCGCGTGAAACGGTGATGAGTGTAATCCCACTGTAAGGTAATGGTTGTGTTGTTGGATGTGAGTTCCAACGGTTATCCGCGTATTCGGGTCATAGCTAGGTGCCAATACAGATTGTGGAATGTGTTGCTAATATGTTGGATATATGTTTTTCTATAAGTTGTGACTATGAATTGTTGAGCATGGCATGGTGTGAGATTATGTTCATGCATCATTTATGTTCTGGCTCATGTGGTTCGAAGGTAAGATCATGCATTCTACCTTGGTTGTGTGCTCGTGCTTGGACCCTGCATTGTCGAGGTTTGTTTTATAAGCTTACCCTCACTAAGCTTTATGCTTACTCTCTCTTTTGTTCGACAATACATATATTTAGTTCGTGGGTTACTTGTGCAAGGAGAGGGCCTCCAAGTGTGCTAGTTGAGCTTTTGTTTATCAAGTATGGATTTCTAAGTTATGATGTAATAGACAAGCAATGGGATATGAGTGTTTAGGATTTATGTTGTTGATGTGTGTTAGGAGCATGTTAGACTCCTTGTTGATGTTGTGGTGGCTTGTTGATGCCATGTTTTGATTTGTAAACCATGTTTAAATGCTTACCTTGAATGCTATGTTGGCTCTAAGGCATGAAACCTTAAAATGATATGTTTGTCCCTTTTTATGGTGAATGCACGATCTTTTAAATGGATGCACTTATCGTGTATCTTTATGCGTTTTGAGTATGCTTGCAATAGGGTGTATGCCTCTAGAGTGTGTTTGCATGTTGTGTTTGCTTCTCGAAGTCGTTAAGGGCATTTGGGATCGCTTAGAGATATTTGAAACTGATTTTGGGAACTCATAGACTGTAGGTGTTTCGGAACGGTTGTGGTTCCAGGGCCAACCGTATCGGAACGCGTTCCGGAACGGTTTGGCTACTGTGAGCCCTTGTTCCGATACGAGTCTCGAAACACTTTGGCCACTGTGATTGCCTGTTCCGAAACAGGTTTCGAAATGCCTAGGCGAAATGGGACCCTGTTCCGAAACGGGGTGGATGTGTTTCGGTATGGGTGTCTGACTTTTTAAGCTGGAGCCCGTGTTCCGAAATGAGCAATGCCTGTTTCGAAACACATGCCTGAAAATTGGCTTTTGACATCTCTAAAGGGTTTCAAGGGTTGGGCTTAGGCCCTATTTGCTGTTAGGCTTCTCGTGAGTCTTGTTTCCGCTGTCGCTTCACACATAGGTTTAATTAACGCATCTAGACAAGATAATAATAAATGAAAAAGTTTTCCCAGGTTGTTAATCGAAGTGAAGCCTTAACGGTTTTCGCCTCGGTTATCCCCGTGTAGCCCACTCGGATCGGTCAGACGCCCGGACCGGGACGAGGGGGTTACACTTGTTGGTATCAGAGCCTGAGGTTTTCGAGACCTTGGGCAAGTAAGTGAGGTAAGTTAAATTCTTGTATTGCAATTGCACGGTGTTTGCTTGCCATGTAAGT
The DNA here is from genome assembly GCA_958450335.1 of Hibiscus tridactylites. Lineage (NCBI taxonomy): Eukaryota > Viridiplantae > Streptophyta > Magnoliopsida > Malvales > Malvaceae > Hibiscus > Hibiscus tridactylites. The sequence goes on from OY288292.1 coordinate 2,864,371, forward strand.
ATGTTTGCTTGCTTATCAAGTATGCTTTGATGCTTGTTTGATTGATTGTATATGTGTATTTTTTGAAGCATGTTGAGTAGAGTCCCATTGCTTCTATTTCATCGGAAAAAGGATTTTTAAGTGAGGGAAACATACTTGAGCCACTTGGACCCTTGCCCTTGCTAATCCTATGTTTGTGTGTTGTTGTTGTAGTTGTTATTTGTGAGTGCGTATGTCGAGGCCTAGAGGTAGACCGAGGTTGGTTCGTCAGGAACCTCGTGTTACGGCTCCTGTTAATGAGCCAGTGGCTGGAGTAGAGGCTCATGTGGGAGAGCCTTCTGTTGGAGTCGGAGCTCCTCCTCCACCACCACCTCCTCAGCCTGAAGCGGGAGGCGAGGCTGGAGCTGAGGGAGCGGGACCTCAGGTTGGTCAGGGTGGCCAAGGTCCTGTGGGGATAGATATGGCTCCGCTAGTTTAAGCTATAGCGGGAGTGTTTCAGACCGTAGTTGTCGGAGCTCAGGCTGCAGCTCAACCGATAGGTGATGATGCTAGCTTACCTTTAGAGAGGCTTCGTAGTCTGGGAGCTGATGAGTTTAGAGGATCTACATCGAAGAGATCAGAGTTGTGGTTGGAGAAGACAGTCCGTATCTTAGCTCAGATGGGATGTGTTGGGGCTCGTAAGTTGGGCTGTGTAGTTTCGTTGCTTCAGCGTGATGCCTACACCTGGTGGGTCACCATTACTACCAGTGTGCCTAAGGCCGAGAGCAGTTGGAATTTCTTTGAGACTGCTTTCCGGAAGAGGTATTTGGGGCCGAGATATCTGTATGAGAAGAAGCGGGAGTTCATGGCTCTTGTTCAGGAAGATGCATCAGTGACTGATTATGAGATCCGCTTTGTCCGTTTGACTCAGTATGCTCCGGAGTTGGTTCCTACTGAGAGGGACCGTTGTGACCGGTTCAGATATTGACTTCATGAGGTGGTCAAGAGGTACACCTTGGCTTCAGATTATTCTGATTTTGATGTCTTGGTCACTAGGGCCAAGGACATCGAGCATAGCTTGGGGCTGACCAAGCGTTCGGGAGGATCTAGTTCAGGGAAGAGGCACAACAACTTTGATCGTGATGATGCCAAGAGGCATCAAGGCGGTGGACATCGGTTTTATCATAGGCGTGGCGGTGGCCACCATGGTAGAGGCCATCAGGGCCATAGAGTTGGAGGGCGTTTGCCCGAGTGTGCCCGTTGTGGGAAACAACATTCAGGAGAGTGTTGGGGGCACTTTCACGCTTGCTGGAACTGTGGATCGAGAGACCACTTCAGGAGAGAGTGTCTGCATCAGGCGGCACAGGAACCAGTTCAAGCTCAGGCTCCTGCGATAGCAATTACTATCAGAGAGGCTGTGGGCGCGGTCGTGGTTACTTCCAGCCGAGGGCTGATGCACCTAGGATAGAGGCACCGAGGAATCTTGCTCATGTGTTGTGGCAGTTCAGCCAGAGGCCGGTGGACCAACGAGAGTCTATGCACAGAGAGAGGCAGGGAATGACACAAATGTGATAGCATGTAATTTTGAGTTATAGTCCATGTCTTTGTTTTCCTTAGTTGATTCGGGTTCCACGCATTCTTACATTCTGAGTGAGCATGCAAAGAAGTTAGACATACCTGTTGAGATCTTAGATGTAGGGATGCATGTGACTAGTTCTTTCGATGAGACAGTTGTAGTTAGACGGATGTATATGAGGTGTCCGTTGAAGATTCAGGGTCATGTGTTTCCTGTTGATATGATGGAGCTTTCGTTCTACGGTTTTGATATTATCTTGGGTATGGATTGGTTGGTTGAGCACAGAGCTAGTGTAGATTTTGAGACAAAGAGAATTTCGTTGAAGCTTTCCGACGACTATGAGGTAGTAGTAGTAGGCGAGAACGTTAACTTCTTGTCAAACGTTGTGTCAGCTTTAGAGGCTCATAGGTTGATGGGTTCCGGTTGTGGGGCTTACTTAGCGTATGTGATGAATCCGAATATGAGAGAGGTTAGACCGAGAGATATCAAAATAGTTTGTGATTTTCCGGATGTGTTTCCAGAAGAGTTACCAGGTTTGCCTCCTGACAGAGATGTAGAGTTTGTGATTGAGACTGTTTCAGGGTCTACTCCAGTTTCTATTACTTCGTATCGTATGGCTCCGAAAGAGTTGAAGAGTCAGCTTCAGGAGTTGTTAGACCGTGGTTTTATTAGGCCTAGTAGTTCACCTTGGGGTGCTCCTGTGTTGTTTGTGAAGAAGAAGGATGGCAATATGAGGATGTGTATCGACTACAGGCAGTGGAACCAGTTGACGGTAAAGAACAAGTATTCGTTGCCTCGTATAGATGACTTGTTTGATCAGTTGAGGGGTGCCTCCGTGTTTTCGAAGATAAATTTGAGATCAGGGTACTATCAGTTGAAGGTAAAAGAATGTGATGTTCCGAAGACAGCTTTTAGGACTAGATATGGTCATTATGAGTTCCTTGTGATGCCGTTTGGGCTCACGAATGCACCAACAACTTTCATGGATGTGATGAACAGAGTTTTCCGAGACTATCTAGACCGTTTTGTAGTTGTTTTCATAGATGACATCCTTGTGTACTCGAGATCAGAAGAAGAACATGATGAGCACTTGAGACTTGTTCTGCAGAGATTTTTGAGCAATCAGTTGTATGCTAAATTGAGCAAATGCGAGTTCTGGATTCGGGAGGTTGTGTTTCTTGGCCACGTTGTATCAGCTGAAGGTATCCGTGTTGATCCGACGAAGATTGAGGCTATTGTTGAGTGAAAACAACCCAAGTCAGTGATTGAGATTAGGAGTTTCCTAGGATTAGCTGGTTACTATAGGAGGTTCGTTTATGGTTTCTCTAGAGTAGCTGCTCCGTTGACTAAATTGTTGCAAAAAGGAGTTAAGTTTGAGTGGTCAGATGTGAGATAGAAGGCTTTTGAGAAATTAAAAGAAGCTTTGACAAATGCTCCAGTGTTAGTACAACAAGTTTCAGGGAAAGAGTTCGTGATCTATAGTGATGCTTCCTACGTAGGTTTAGGTTGTGTTCTGATGCAAGAAAGAAGAGTTGTTGCTTATGCTTCGAGGCAGTTGAAGGTGCACGAGAAAAACTACCCTACGCACGACATTAAGTTAGCAGCAGTTGTGTTTGCGTTGAAGAATTGGCGTCACTACTTGTATGGTGAGAAGTGCACGGTTTATACTGATCATAAGAGCTTGAAGCATCTAATGACTCAGAGAGAGTTGAACTTGAGGCAGAGAAGATGGCTTGAGCTGTTGAAAGACTATGATCTGACTATTGAGTACCATTCGGGTAAGGCAAATGTGGTAGTCGATGCGTTGAGTAGAAAAGTTGTAGTTGAGTTGCGAGCTATGTTTGCTAGATTGAGTGTGTCTGATGATGGTGGTTTGATCACAGAGTTGTAAGTGAATCCTTTTTTGATTCAGATGATCAGAGAGAAATAGTTGCAAGATGTGTCTTTAGCTTCGCATGTTCAGGACATAGCCGAAAGTAGACTGACCGAGTATAGTTTCAGTGATGAGAATGTGTTGTGTTTCAGAGACAGAGTTGTAGTACCTGAAGATGTTGAGTTGAGACGCACGATTTCTGAGCGAAGCACATTCGAGTCCGTTTTCTATGCATCCGGGTAGTACTAAGATGTATCATGATTTGAAGAATGATTATTTCTAGGTTGGTTTGAAGAAGGATGTAGACTAGTATGTGAGCCGTTGCATGGTTTGTTAGAGAGTGAAGGCAGAACATCAGGTTCCTTCAGGTTTGTTACAGCCTTTGAAGATTCCGGAATGGAAATGGGAGAGAATCACTATGGACTTTGTATTATGGTTACCGTTGTCTCCTTCGAAGAAGAATTCTGTTTGGGTGATAGTTGATAGATTCACTAAGTGTGCTCACTTCTTAGCAATAAACACCACATATTCTTTAGAAAGGTTGGCGAATTTGTACATTCGCGAGATTGTGAGACTTCATGGAGTTCCAAAGTCTATTGTATCAGACAGAGATCCGAGATTCGCAGCGAGGTTCTGGAGTTGTTTGCATAGTGCACTAGGTAGTCGTTTGCATTCCAATACTTCTTATCATCCCCAGTCAGATGGACAGTCAGAGCGAGTGATACAGATTTTAGAGGATATGCTTCGTTGTTGTGTGATTGACTTCTAGGGTTCTTGGGAGAAGCATTTACCCTTAGTTGAGTTTGCTTACAACAACAGTTACCAGGCTAGTATACAGATGGCTCCTTATGAGGCTTTGTATGATAGACGATGTAGGACTCCGATCTGTTGGGCTGAAACGGGTCAGAAATTGTTAACTATGCCGGAATTGCTTAAGGGGACTACTGAAAAAGTGAAGTTGATTTGTGACCGTTTGAAAACAGCTTCCGATCGTCAGAAATCTTATGCTGATTTGAAGAGAAAAGAGATTGAGTTTTTAGTGGGTGAGAAAGTGTTTCTGAAAGTATCTCTGTGGAAGAAGGTAATGTGATTTTGCCGGAAAGGCAAGTTGAGTCTGAGGTTTATTGGTCCGTGTGAAATAGTTGAGCGGATTGGGCCAGTAGCGTACCGTTTGAGATTGCCTTTAGAGTTAGAGAAGATTCATGATGTCTTCCATGTGTCGATGCTTAGAAGATATAGGTCAGATCCGTCTCATGTTATGCCCGTTGAGGAGATAGAACTGAATCCAGATCTATCTTACAATGAAGAACCAGTTGAGATACTTGCTTCTGATAGCAAGGTGTTGCGTGGTAAGACCATAGAGTTGGTCAAGGTGTTGTGGAGGCATAGAGGCGTGGAAGAGGCCACGTGGGAGAGGAAAGCTGATATGCTTGAGCAGTTTTCGTATCTGTTTTCGTCAGGCAATTTCGGGGACGAAATTCCTTAAGTAGGGGATAGTTGTAACACCCGGGTTTGGAGGTCGAGTGAATTAAAATAATAAAATATTAATTTGAGCCTCGTGTTTTCAAAACAAATGATTTTTTTGTTGGGCTTGTTTTGATTTAAAACCCAAATCCCATGGATTTTAGAAATTTTAGATAGCCATCTCAATAATGGCAATTTGGTAAATATTTGGACTTGCAAAAATAAAACCTTTTCTTTTACTTTTCAAACATAAAAAAGGCTATCATCTTCTACCTTCAAGTTTCTAACGTGAAAACCCCTTCACCATTGTGGTTCACTATTCCATCACCCTTCTTGCTTGATTTTGAAGGTTTTTCAAAGGTAAACCCATATTCAACTTGTCCTCTCTTTCCTCTACAAGTTTATACCTTTATTTTTATAAAAGCTCATGGTTTTTGCATTTTGGGGTTTTGGGGTTTTAGATTAAAAATATCATCTTTATCAACTTTAACTTAAGATTTTGATTTGTTGATGTTAAATAAGTTGTTTGCCACCTAAAAGGTCTAACATACTTGATTTTTACATAGTTTTATGAAGATTCTCGAAATTGGGTTTTAGAGAGGTTTTAGAAGGGTTTTAGGTTGGTTTTTGGGGCTGTTTTGGGTGAAGTCTTGTTGGCTGATGGTTGGTTGATGTATAAGGGTTGTTTTGGAAGCTTTTGGGAGTGTTATAAGTGTTGGAATCAATGGTTTTAGGATGTGCTTAAGGGTTGCTCGAAAATGGCATTTCGGGGTTGTGTTTAGCTTGAAATCATGTGTTTTGTGCTTGATTTGTGTTCCGGGTTGAACTGCCACCACATGAGCTAAGTTCCTCTAACCATCATTCCTCGGCTGAAAATTACCTCGACCACGCCCACAGACTCTCTGATGCTCAAACCCTCTAGCTGGAGCCTGTCCGCCCCTAGCCGGGTGTGGACAGTTACACCTCAAATGATCTACGGAACCACAGTTCCAATATACCCCAAAGGTACCCATACACTTGCCTGAATGGCGTCTCCCGCATCTAGTGCACCCAGGAGTGTGAACAACAGCTCCTTGGTCCTGATACCCACGTCCATGGTTACCGCCCCTATGCCTCGAATTGGGCTGATACCTCCTATCTCTGTGCCTCTTGGCATGTTCTCGGTCCCAATCCACATGTCTCTTCCCCGAATCGGACCCATTAGCACGAGTACTCGAGCCTAAATTCTACTCAATATTCTTGGCCCTAGAGACCAAAACATCAAACTCGGTGTAATCAGAAGCGAGCATATAAGTCTTCACATCCCTAGTCAAACCATAACGGAAGCGCTCACACCGTTCCCTCTCAATGGGAACCAACTCGGGAGCATATTAGCTCAACCTCACAAACTAGACCTCATACTCTGACACCGTCTTATTACCCTGAACCAAGGCCATAAATTCTCTCTTCTTTTCATCCTGATATCGGGCCCCAAGATACTTCTTTCTAAAAGTTGTTCGAAAGAATTCCCAAGTGACATCCGCTTCTGCCATACCCGAAGTAACGGTAGTCCACCAAGCATACGCATCTCCCTGAAGCAAGGAGACAACACAACCCAACTTACGACTGTTTGAGCACTCCATCTAGCCTAAGATTCGTGTAGTGCTCTCGAGCCAAGCCTCTAAACCCTCGGGAGTCAAACCATGGAACTCAACTCCGCCCAAGCTACGAAGTCTCTCAAGGAGTAAACCAGTCCCCGCGCCCTGAGGTGGTGTTGCAGTATGTATACCGGCTAAAGCTGTCTGAAAAGCCCCGGCTATAGTCTAAATAAAACGAGTCATGTCTGCACCTACCGGACCCTGACCAGCCTGAGCTCCATTACCCCCAACATTCGCCCCATCTAGAGGTCCATTACCATCACCTCCAACATTCACACCGTCCTGAGGTACATTATCTCCGACATCCGCCCTATTACCATCGGGAGCAGGAAGAATGGAAGGCACATCCTCGGGTGCCTGATCACCCGCTCTAGGTTCTCCTCTCGGTCTTATCTTAACGAAGATAAAATCTAAACAATAAACACATCACACACAAGAAAACATTGGGTCAACAAGGGCAAGGATCCAAGTGCTCAAGCTCTTTTTAATCAAAACCATTTTCCAATAACAATACCTAACAATGGGGACGCTCGACAACACTTTAACCAACAACAAGAACGATAAAACATGCTTTCACACACCATGCAATGGCAAACAAACTAAACAAACCAACATATCTTCCCGGGAGTCCTCGTAACCGAGGCTCTGATACCACCAAATGTAACCCCCTCGTCCTAGTCTAGCCAATAGACCGAACTGAACGGGTCACATGGGGAAAACCGAAGCAAAACTCGTTAGGATCTCACTTCGATTAGCAACCCTATTTTTTCTTTAATTTATCTTGTATATATGCTTTATTTGATCCTATGTGAGAAAAGCAAACAGCAAAAGAGCAAACACGGATACGAACCAAGCAGACCGGACAATAAAAGATAAATTTTTAGCCATTTACTCCAGGTTGTATCGATACACCTAAGGACCGTATCGATATGCCTTTAACGGTCAACCTTCCCCAAGTCAACCTTGAGAGTCCATACCGATACCCTACAAGCTGGTATCGATACGCACACAACGGTCAACACTCCCAAGTCAACTTCAGAGGATCATATCAATACACTCAAGCCCGTACCGATAGCCTCAAATTCTCGTCAAATTCTCAGATTTCTAGTAGCAAAAAATGGTATTGGTACGCCTTTCAGTGTATCGATACGCTTGGCTTAAAAACATGAAGACCGTATCGATACGACCCCAACCGTATCAAAACCATTGACTCGACAGTGCAAAGTTTTGCTGGTTTAAGCCAAAAAGCAACCCCATAACACCAACTTAAGACCCCTACACATGCATACATACCCGAGCCAACATAGAGCAATCAAGTAATACTCATTTAAGGCAATCAAACATGCAACAAGGCTCAATTCATCAAACACGGTTTAAGAAGCAACCGAACATGCTTAACATCCACCGAAAAGGTCAAAAGCCAAATCGAGCATACTTCAACACTTTAAACATGTTAGCAACATTAGAAATAACAAAACATAAGAGTTTGGACACCAAATCCATAGCAACAAGTCTAGCATTCTCATTGCCTTAGTATTATTACAACTAAGAAAAGCATACTTTGAGCTAGCAAAGAACTCCTCCCCTGCCTCGCTTGCCTCCGAAGCTACTAACGATCTGCATTGTTGGAAAAAGAGAGCGTAAGCTTAAAAGCTTAGCGAGTAGAGCTCTAAAATACAAAAACAACAATGCAGCTCAAAACATATATATAGTTTTAAAGACAAAACCATTTAAGGAGGAAGTACGGTAAATAAAAACATAGACAAAACATGGTATGCACATGCATAACCAATTCCGGTGGGACTACACATCACCGTACACAACAACTAGTATATTTCCGGTAAGACTACACATCACCGTACACAACAACTAGTATATTTCCGGTAAGACTACACATCATCGTATTCAACAACAACTAACCATCACGTGAGGCTCGACAACAACTACGACAACACCGCGACATTAAAAAGAGAGGCAAAAGCATTTCATAACTCACACTACAACACAAATAAGCCCATAAGCCAACAATTCATGAAATGAGACGAACATAGACAACTTACGCTCGGGTTTAGGTTGGCCCCTAAGGCTCCACCCAAACCCCAAGGAACCTCGTTGAGCAATTAAAGCTTCAAACAATTTCCACTCACCGGCCAACGTACAAAAGATGATCGAAATGCCGTTTCAAGCTTCCTCAACTCTTGGTGTGACGTCCGAAAGACCCGAATCGTTATATGTTGCTTCTACCCAAATCAAAACAAGGGATTAATACATATTTCAACATTCAAACTTGCTGAAATCATTTCCATCAAAAATCTGACAACAACTAGCCAAATATTTCTATTTCAAACTATCCAAAACCATCTTCAAACCTACTCTAACTTCAAGCCAGTCATATCCCCATCAATTTACCATCCAAACCATGTTCAAACACTCTAAAAACATCGACCCAACAACACCAAAACATTAGGAACCCTTCTCCACCATTTTTAAGCCAAAAACACAAATACCCACTAGTAAAAAATACCCATTTCTCCAAAATCTGAGATTTTATGCTAAACCCAATATCTCAACACCATGTTACCCCCAAAATACGATTTACAATTAACCCAAAACGTTGTTTTCATCAAAAAGCTTAAACCTTTCAAAAACCCCATTTTTTCTCAATGGAGAACTTGAGAAAATCTTCAAACTTGAAAGGACAATGTTAAAAACAAGACTAGAATAAAGAGGAGAATAAAACCAAGTGCTTACCTCTTTGAAATCCCCAAAAATAATGAAGCTTGGTGAAAAAGGATGGTGACTATGGCTTGGGAGAGTTTAACGTGAAAACATTTGGGGAAGAAAGAGGGATGGCAAATTTTGAAATAATGTATTTTATTTCAACCCAAAACCTATCTCCAAAACCTATTTGACTACATTTTACCAAAATACCCCCTTTTCTTTAAAGACTTTAAAACTTGGTCATTTAAAAGGTTTTTCCTCCAAAACTTGTTTAACATGAACCAGCTTAACCCAACGCCCAAACCTGAGTATCTTCCGGGCCCCAAACCCGAGCGTTACAAGTATGATGTTTATTCCATGCGATTATTGGAACCGTTTCATTCCCTAAAGTGAATGAAAACATGGTAAACCATTATTCAATTAGAGACATAATTTCGATATAATCCAAGTATATTGGCTGGACATCCCGTTCTGCGAGGATACTGGTCTCAAAGAAGGTTCTTAAAAGACCTTGTGGACTGATTTAACAATGTCGCGTACGAGGATTAAATCTTTGTTCTCTATGATAAGGATATGTTAATAAAAACATAATCCACTTTTCACGACAAATAATATTTTCCTTAGACACAATATCATGAAAAAGGTTTCAAAGGCCCACTGGCTCTACTCCATTCCCTGAAGTGAATGTGAGATTATATTATAGAAAGAATAAAAGCCACACTAGAAGTCGTGGTCATGGTCGAGGAATGGACATAGACATTATGGTCATTTTAAGAATACTTCTACCCACTGATAGTGAGGTTATAAGGATGACACGAGGGATAAAGATCATTCTAAGAAAGTGGAATCTTTTTTATTACCAATGTGATGTTATAAACCATTGGTCTCGTACTTATCGTACTTTGGAAAAATAAACAATGATTGAATGATAAAGGAAAGAAAATAAAAGCAAATTCTGTTTGCGAAAAATGACAAAGATGATATTGGTCCAACTTATTTGGACATTGTTAGTCCAACTCATTTGGACATTGTTGATTTCCTTATAACCCTCTAATGGAATAAATCATCTTCTAATTATTCTCATAACTTTGAAGAGAATTAATTATTATTTTTATTTATTTTGCTTTATGTTTATTTACTTTATACATTAATTATTTACATTTTATATTTATATATTATCATATTTTTTTGTTTAACATGATTACTTATCAAATACAATTTATGTAACACCCGGGTTTGGGGGTCGGGTGAAAATAATATTTAAATAATATTATTAGTCTCGGTTTTATAATTAAAATGATAATATATTAATTGGGCTTCATATCTCCAAAATAAACATTTTATGTTGGACCAAAATTGATTTGAAACTCATTTTCCCATGGATTTTAGAATTGATGAAATTGCCATCTCATTAATGGCAAAAGGGTAAATAAATGAACTTTCAATTTAAATTCCTTTTTCATTAAAATAAGCCCTTGTCTTCTTCTTCCTCACTCTCCAATTTTTTTTTCAACGACAAGTGAGAACCCCTCCTCTCCATTTCACTATTCCATTCCCTTTCATCTTCATCTTTGGAGCTTTTCAAAAGGTAACTACATTTTTTACTTGGCCTTGCCATCCTCTTCACTTTAGTATCATTAGTTTTCATTAAAACTATGTATTTCATATTATGGGTTTTTCAAGGATTTTGTTAAAGGTTGTGACTTTATGAGATTTTAACAAAGCTTTTGATTTGTAGTGGTTAGATAAGTTGATTACAACCCTTGAGGTCCAACATATATTAATTTTGAAGAGTTTTACCATGATTTTCGGATTTGGGTTTTAATGGGGTTTTTTAAGGGTTTAAAGGATAGTTTTGGGTGTGTTTAATGTTCAAAATTGAGGGATGAGGTTAGGGTGATAGTTAGGGGTTGTTTTGGAGGCATTTAAGTGTGTTAAAAGGGTTGGAATCATGAGTTTTGGATTGGGTTTGAGGGCAGCTCGGGTTTGAAGTTTTTTGGGTTGTTCTTGGCTTGAGAATCATGTGTTTTATGCTTGAGTAGTGTTCCGGGTTTGCTACATTGTTGTGTGAACTGATTTGAGGTTGTTTGAATGTGTTGAAATGATTAGAGGCAAGAAATTGTGTTGGTGAAGCATCGAGAACGAATCTGGAATCGTTGAAAGCTTGATCGGCTAGTGTGTTGAGCTCGGAATAGTCAGTGAGTGGTTAAATGTTTTAAATTGGTTTTTGAGTATTGGTTCAAGCATGTGGACTAGGTCGGGCTTGTTAGACCCACCTAGAGTTGGGATTAGAGTGGTAGCCTAATCCCAAGCTTTAATTAGAGACTTTGGTTGAACTCTAATTTGTTGTTATGCCTCTTGTTTAATTGTGTTTATGGTGGCTATGTATAATGTGTTATACATGTATGTTGAGGCATGGTTGTGATGCATTGTGATATGCATGTGGATTGTTCATGATGGTGATCATGGTGAGTACGTGCTAAGCACGGAAGATGTTATGAAATGATGTTGTGGATTGTGTTTTAATATTGGCACTAGTATGCTTGGGTACAAATGATCGATCATTAGGATGTTTAGTGTGAACACGTGAGTCAAATGCGCGCGTAGTCTTGGTGATGGTAGTCATCAAGATGGAGTACGGGTTCGCCCAGAAAACCTTCTTATATATATATATATATGTTAGTCGGTGATGAGTGTAATCCCATCGACGGGGCGTGATGATGAGTGGAATCCCCTCCGCGTGAACGGTGATGAGTGAAATCCCACCGTAAGGTAATGGTTGTTGTTGGATGTGAGTTCTAACGTGTTATCCGTGTATTCGAGTCATAGCTAGGTGCCAATATGAGATTATATGTGTGCCATTATGGATTATTATATGTGCTTACATATGTTGTGGTTATGGACTTGATGAGCATGGCATAATATTGAATACATGTTCATGTATCATGTACATTTTGGCTCATGTGGATCGAAGGTAAGATCATGCATTCTACCTTGGTTGTGCTCGTGCTTGGACCCTATATTGTCTAGGTTTGTTTTAATGAGCTTACCCTCACTACGCTTTATGCTTACGCACTCTTTTGTTCGACAATGCAGATCCGTAGTTTGTGGGTTGCTAGTGCAAGAAGGGGCCTCCAAGTGTGCTAGTTGGGCTTTTGAATCTATCAAGTATGGATTTTATGTTAATGGTGTAATGGTAAAGCAATCGGAACTTTTTTGGTTGATGTTGGTGTGTTTAGGAGCATGTTTAGACTCCTTTAAATGTTTATGTCGGTTTTGCTTTTGATTGCCTTGTCTTGCTTGTAAACCATGTTTAAATTGTCTATCTTGAATGCCTAAGTGCTTGTAGATGTTTGATTTGCCTTGTAGTTGTTGTTTGTGTGTTAAGAGAGGTTTTAGTGGGGTTTAGGGACATCCTTGTGCCATAAACCAGCTAAAATCAATATGCAAACAGAGGGCGTTTCGAAACGGTTGGTCCCGTTTCGATACGATCCCTTTGTTTCGGTCCAGGCGTTTCGGTACGCTAGGGGGTCGTTTCGATACAATTTTGCTACTGGAAATCTGAGAATTTGACGATAAATTGACGTATCGAAACGGGCTCTAGTGTTTCGGAACGACCTTCGTATCGTTGACCACGAGAAGTAGATCGTTGAGGTCGTTTCGATACGGGCCACCCCTATTTCGAAACGGTCTCATTAGGTTGACTTTGGCCAGTTGACTAGGTCAAGGCATATCGAAACACCCTATGGGCATTCCGATATGGCGTGCTGTTTAAGAGTAAAATGGGCTGTTTTATTTGAGTTGATGGTCGTTTACCTCAATGCTTCTTCCGCTGTTGTTTTTTCTCACATAGGGTTTAATATCGCATTTAGAAAAGTTAATATAAATGAAAAGTTTTCTTGGGTCGGTAACCGAAGTGGAGCCTTAACGGTTTTGCCTCGGTTATCCCCGTGTAGCCCATTCGGATCGGTCAAGCGTCCGGACCGGGACGAGGGGGTTACACTTGTTGGTATCAGAGTCTAAGGTTTCCGAGACCTTGGGCAGGTAAGTGAGGTAAGTTAAGTTTTTGTATTAGAATGCACGATGTTTGCTTGCCATGTAAACATGTTTGCTTGGTTATCAAGTATGCTTTGTTGTATGCTTGTTTTAGCATGTATGTGTGTTGTTTTGTTTGAAACATGTTGTGTAGAGTCTCATTGCTACTATTACATCAGAAAAAGGATTTTTAAAGTGAGGGAACATACTTGAGCCACTTGGAACCCTTGCCTTGCTTACCTTATCTTTTGTGCTTTCTTGTTGTTGTTGTAGTTGATTCTTGTGAGCACGTATGTCGAGGCCTAGAGGTAGACCGAGGATGGTTCGTCAAGAACCTCGGGTTGCGGCTCTTGTTAATGAGCCAATGGTTGGAGTTGAGGCTCATGTGGGAGAGCCTGCTACTGGAGTTGGAGCTCCCCCACCACCTCCACCACCAACACCTCCTCAGCCTGGAGTAGGAGGCGAGGCTGGAGCTGAGGGAGAGGGACCTCAGGTTGGCCAAGGTGGCCAAGGTCATGTGGGAATAGACATGGCTCCGCTTGTACAAGCTATAGCGGGAGCGTTTCAGGCCGCAGTTGCCGGGGCTTAGGCTGCAGCTCAGCCTAGAGGTGATGATACCAGTTTACCATTAGAGAGGCTCCGTAGCCTAGGGGCTGAAGAGTTTAGAGGATCTACACCGGAGAGGTCCGAGTTGTGGTTGGAGAAGACAGTCCGCATCTTAGCTCAGATGGGTTGTGTGGGTGCTCGTAAATTGGGCTGTGTGATTTCATTGCTACAGGTGATGCCTACACTTGGTGGGTCACTATTACTACTGGAGTTCCTGAGGCTGAGATTGGTTGGGATTTCTTTGAGTCTGCTTTCCAGAAGAGGTACTTGGGACCGAGATATCTTGATGAGAAGAAACGAGAGTTTATGGATCTTGTTCAGGGAGATGCTTCAGTGACTGACTACGAGATCTGTTTTTTTCGTTTAAGTCAGTATGCTCTAGAGTTGGTTCCTACTGAGAGGGACCGTTGTGACCGTTTCAGATGTGAGCTTCATGAGGAAGTTAAGAGGTATACCTTAGCTTCAGATTACACTGATTTTGATGTCTTGGTTGCTAGAGCCAAGGACATTGAGCATAGCTTGGGGCTGACCAAGCGTTCAGGAGGATCTAGTTCTGGAAAGAGACATAATAACTTTGACTGTGGAGATTCCAAGAGGCATCGGGGTGGCGAACAACAGTTTGACCATAGGCGAGGCGGTGGCCACCATGGTAGAGGCCACTAGGGCCATAGAGCTAGAGGGCGTTTGCCCGAGTGTACTCGTTGTGGGAGACAACATTCTGGAGAGTGTTGGGGTAACTTCCACGCTTGTTGGAACTGTGGTTAGAGGGACCACATCAGGAGGGAGTGTCTGCATCAGGCGGCACAGGCACCGAACATAGCACAGGCTCCTACGAGAGCGATTGATTATCAGTGAGGTCGTGGGGGCGGCCGTGGCTACTTCTAGCCTAGGGATTTTTAAAGTGAGGGAACATACTTGAGCCACTTGGAACCCTTGCCTTGCTTACCTTATCTTTTGTGCTTTCTTGTTGTTGTTGTAGTTGATTCTTGTGAGCACGTATGTCGAGGCCTAGAGGTAGACCGAGGATGGTTCGTCAAGAACCTCGGGTTGCGGCTCTTGTTAATGAGCCAATGGTTGGAGTTGAGGCTCATGTGGGAGAGCCTGCTACTGGAGTTGGAGCTCCCCCACCACCTCCACCACCACCACCAACACCTCCTCAGCCTGGAGTAGGAGGCGAGGCTGGAGCTGAGGGAGAGGGACCTCAGGTTGGCCAAGGTGGCCAAGGTCATGTGGGAATAGACATGGCTCCGCTTGTACAAGCTATAGCGGGAGCGTTTCAGGCCGCAGTTGCCGGGGCTTAGGCTGCAGCTCAGCCTAGAGGTGATGATACCAGTTTACCATTAGAGAGGCTCCGTAGCCTAGGGGCTGAAGAGTTTAGAGGATCTACACCGGAGAGGTCCGAGTTGTGGTTGGAGAAGACAGTCCGCATCTTAGCTCAGATGGGTTGTGTGGGTGCTCGTAAATTGGGCTGTGTGATTTCATTGCTACAGGTGATGCCTACACTTGGTGGGTCACTATTACTACTGGAGTTCCTGAGGCTGAGATTGGTTGGGATTTCTTTGAGTCTGCTTTCCAGAAGAGGTACTTGGGACCGAGATATCTTGATGAGAAGAAACGAGAGTTTATGGATCTTGTTCAGGGAGATGCTTCAGTGACTGACTACGAGATCTGTTTTTTTCGTTTAAGTCAGTATGCTCTAGAGTTGGTTCCTACTGAGAGGGACCGTTGTGACCGTTTCAGATGTGGGCTTCATGAGGAAGTTAAGAGGTATACCTTAGCTTCAGATTACACTGATTTTGATGTCTTGGTTGCTAGAGCCAAGGACATTGAGCATAGCTTGGGGCTGACCAAGCGTTCAGGAGGATCTAGTTCTGGAAAGAGACATAATAACTTTGACTGTGGAGATTCCAAGAGGCATCGGGGTGGCGAACAACAGTTTGACCATAGGCGAGGCGGTGGCCACCATGGTAGAGGCCACTAGGGCCATAGAGCTAGAGGGCGTTTGCCCGAGTGTACTCGTTGTGGGAGACAACATTCTGGAGAGTGTTGGGGTAACTTCCACGCTTGTTGGAACTGTGGTTAGAGGGACCACATCAGGAGGGAGTGTCTGCATCAGGCGGCACAGGCACCGAACATAGCACAGGCTCCTACGAGAGCGATTGATTATCAGTGAGGTCGTGGGGGCGGCCGTGGCTACTTCTAGCCTAGGGATGATGCACCTAGGATAGATGCTCAGAGGAACCTTGCTCATGTTGTGGCAGTACAGCCAGAGGCAGGTGGACCAGCTAGGGTCTATGCTCAGAGAGAGGTCGGGAACGACACGGATGTGATAGCAGGTAATTTTGAGTTACAGTCTATGTCTTTGCTTTCTTTGGTTGATTCAGGTTCTACGCATTCCTACATTTTGAGTGAGCATGCAAAGAAGTTAGACATACCTGTTGAGATCTTATATGTAGGTATGCATGTGACTAGTTCCTTTGGTGAGACAATTGTAGTTAGACGAATGTATATGAGATGTTCGCTGAAGATTCAGGGTCATGTGTTTCTCGTTGATATGATGGAGCTTCCGTTTTATGGTTTTGACATTATCTTGGGTATGTACTGGTTAGTTGAGCACAGAGCTAGTGTAGACTTTGAGACGAAGAGAATTGCTTTGAAGCTTTCAGATGACTACGAGGTAGTAGTAGTAGGCGAGAACATTAAGTTCTTGTCCAATGTTGTATCAGCTTTAGAGGCTCATAGGTTGATGGATTCCGGATGTGAGGCTTACTTAGCTTATGTTATGAATCTGAATATGAGTGAGGCTAGACCGAAGGACAATTGAACAGTTTGTGATTTTCTGGATGTGTTTCTTGAAGAGTTACCAGGTTTGCCTCCTAACAGAGATTTTGAGTTTGTGATTGAGACTGTTTCAGGGTCTACTCCAATTTCTATTGCACCATATCGTATGGCTTCGAAAGAGTTGAAAGAAATCAAGAGTCAACTTGAGGAGTTGTTAGACCGTGGTTTTATTAGGCCTAGTAGTTCGCCTTGGGGTGCTCCTGTGTTGTTTGTAAAGAAGAAAGATGACAGCATGCGAATGTGTATTGACTACAGGTAGTTGAATCAGTTGACCGTGAAGAACAAGTATCCATTGCCTCGTATAGATGACTTGTTTGATCAGTTGAGGGGTGCTTCAGTGTTCTCGAAAATAGATTTGAGGTCAGGGTACTATCAGTTGAAAGTAAAAGAGTGTGATGTTCCGAAAACAACTTTTAGGACTAGATATGGTCACTATGAGTTCCTTGTGATGCTGTTTGGGCTCACGAATGCACCTGCAACATTCATGGATATGATGAACAGAATTTTCAGAGATTATCTAGACCGTTTTGTAGTTGTTTTCATAGATGACATTCTTGTGTACTCGAGATCAGAAGAAGAGCATGATGAGCACTTGAGACATGTTCTACAAAGATTGTTGAGCAATCAATTATATGCTAAGCTTAGTAAATGTGAGTTTTGGATTCGAAAGGTTGTGTTTCTTGGCCATGTAGTTTAAGCTGAAGGTATCTGTGTTGATCCGACGAAGATTGAGGCTATTGTTGAGTGGAAACAACCTAAGTCTGTGACTGAGATTAGGAGTTTCCTAGGACTAGCCGGTTACTATAGGAGATTTGTTGATGGTTTCTCTAGAGTAGCTGCTCCTTTGACTAAACTGTTGCAAAAATGAGTTAAGTTCGAACGGTCATATGCGAGACAGAAGGCTTTTGAGATATTGAAAAAAGCTTTGACAAATGCTCCAGTGTTGGTACAACCAGTTTCAGGTAAAGAATTTGTGATCTATAGTGATGCTTCCTACATAGGTTTAGGGTGTGTCCTAATGCAAGAAAGAAGAGTTGTTGCCTATGCTTCGAGACAGTTGAAGATACATGAGAAGAACTATTCTACTCACGGTATAGAGTTAGCCGCGGTTGTGTTTGCATTGAAGATTTGGCGTCACTACTTGTATGGTGAGAAGTGTATAGTTTACACCGATCATAAGAGCTTGAAGTATTTGATGACACAAAGAGAGTTCAACTTGAGACAGAGAATATGGCTTGAGCTATTGAAAGACTATGATTTGACCATTGAGTACCATCCGGATAAGGCAAATGTAGTAGCCGATGCTTTGAGTAGAAAAGTTGCAGTTGAGTTGCGAGCTATGTTTGCTAGATTGAGTGTATCCGGTGATGGTGGTTTGATCACATAGTTGCAAGTGAAGCCTTCTTTGATTTAGTTGATTAGAGAGAAGTAGTTGCAAGATGTGTCTTTAGTTCCTCATGTTCAGGACATAGCCGAAGGTAGACCGACCGAGTATAGTTTTAGTAGTGAGAATGTGTTGTGTTTCGAAGACAGAGTTGTTGTACCTGAAGATGTTGAGTTGAGACGTCTGATTCTGAGTGAAGCACATTCGAGCCCTTTCTCTATGCATCCAAGTAGTACTAAGATGTACCGTGACTTGAAGAATGATTACTTCTGGGTTGGTTTGAAGAAGGATGTAGCCGAGTATGTGAGCCGTTGTATGGTTTGTTAGAGGGTGAAGGCAGAACATCAGGTTCCTTCAGGTTTGTTACCACCTTTGAAGATTCCAGAATGGAAATGGGAGAGGATCACTATGGACTTCGTGTCGGGGTTGCCGTTGTATCCTTCGAAGAAGAATTTTGTTTGGGTAATTGTTGATAGATTCACTAAGTGTGCTCACTTCTTAGCAGTGAACACTACAGATTCTTTAGACAAGTTGGCGAATTTGTACATTCGCGAGATTGTGAGACTTCACAAAGTTCTGAAGTCTATTGTTTCAGACAGAGATCCGAGATTCACTTCGAGGTTCTGGAGTTGTTTGCATAGTGCTCTAGGTAGTCGTTTGCATTTCAGTACTTCTTATCATACGCAGTCTGATGGACAGTCAGAGCGAGTGATACAGATTTTAGTGGATATGCTTCGTTGTTGTGTGATTGACTTCCAGGGTTCTTGGGAGAAGCACTTGCCCTTAGTTGAGTTTGCTTACAACAACAATTATCAGGCTAGTATAC
This sequence comes from Hibiscus tridactylites, assembly GCA_958450335.1. Lineage (NCBI taxonomy): Eukaryota > Viridiplantae > Streptophyta > Magnoliopsida > Malvales > Malvaceae > Hibiscus > Hibiscus tridactylites. The sequence goes on from OY288292.1 coordinate 2,883,292, forward strand.
AGATGGCTCCTTATGAGGCTTTGTATGGTAGACGATGTAGGACTCCGATTTGTTAGGCTGAAACGGGTCAGAGATTGTTACCTATGCTAGATTTGCTCAAGAGGACTACTGATAAAGTGAAGTTGATCTGTGACCGTTTGAAAGCAGCTTCCGATCGCCATAAGTCTTATGCAGATTTGAAGAGAAAAAAGATTGAGTTCTCAGTGGGTGAAAAAGTGTTTCTGAAAGTATCTTCGTGGAAGAAGGTAATGAGATTTGGCCGGAAAGGCAAGTTGAGTCCGAGGTTTATTGGTCCCTATGAGATAGTTGAGCGGATTGGGCCAGTAGCTTACCGTTTGAGATTGCCTTCTAAGTTAGAGAAGATCCATGATGTCTTTCACGTGTCGATGCTTAGGAGATATAGATCAGATCCATCTCATGTTATGCCTGTTGAGGAGATAGAGTTGAATTCTTTTTGTCTTACAATGAAGAACTAGTTGAGATACTTGCTTCTGATAGTAAGGTGTTGCGTGGCAAGACCATAGAGTTGGTCAAGGTGTTGTGGAGACATAGAGGTGTGGAAGAGGCCACGTGGGAGAGGAAAGTTGATATGCTTGAGCAGTTTTCGTATATGTTTCCGTCAGGTAATTTGGGGGACGAAATTCCTTAAGTGGGGGAGAGTTGTAACACTCGGGTTTGGGGTCGGGTGAAAATAATATTTAAATAATATTATTAGTCTCGGTTTTATAATTAAAATGATAATATATTAATTGGGCTTCATATCTCCAAAACAAACATTTTATGTTGGACCAAAATTGATTTGAAACTCATTTTCCCATGGATTTTAGAATTGATGAAATTGCCATCTCATTAATGGCAAAAGGGTAAATAAATGAACTTTCAATTTAAATTCCCTTTTCATTAAAATAAGCCATTGTCTTCTTCTTCCTCACTCTCCCATTTTCTTTTTCAACGACAAGTGAGAACCCCTCCTCTCCATTTCACTATTCTGTCCCCTTTCATCTTCATCTTTGGAGCTTTTCAAAAGGTAACTACATTTTTTACTTGGCTTTGCCATGCTCTTCACTTTGGTATAATTAGTTTTCATTAAAACTATGTATTTCATATTATGGGGTTTTCAAGGATTTTGTTAAAGGTTGTGACTTTATGAGATTTTAACAAAGCTTTTGATTTGTAGTGGTTAGATAAGTTGATTACAACCCTTGAGGTCCAACATATATGAATTTTAAAGAGTTTTACCATGATTTTCGGATTTGGGTTTTAATGGGGGTTTTGAAGGGTTTAAAGGATAGTTTTGGGTGTGTTTAATGTTGGAAATTGAGGGCTGAGGTTAGGGTGATAGTTAGGGGTTGTTTTGGAGGCATTTAAGTGTGTTAAAAGGGTTGGAATCATGAGTTTTGGATTGGGTTTGAGGGCTGCTCGGGTTTGAAGTTTTTGGGGTTGTTCTTGGCTTGAGAATCATGTGTTTTATGCTTGAGTAGTGTTCCGGGTTTGCTACATTATTGTGTGAACTGATTTGAGGTTGTTTGAATGTGTTGAAATGATTAGAGGCAAGAAATTGTGTTGGTGAAGCATCAAGAATGAATCTGGAATCGTTGGAAGCTTGATCTGCTAGTGTGTTGAGCTCGGAATAGTCGGTGAGTGGTTAAATGTTTTAAATTGGTTTTTGAGTATTGGTTCAAGCATGTGGACTAGGTCGGGCTTGGTAGACCCACCTAGAGTTGGGATTAGAGTGGTAGCCTAATCCCAAGCTTTAATTAGAGACTTTGGTTGAACTCTAATTGGTTGTTATGCCTCTTGTTTAATTGTGTTTATGGTGGCTATGTATAATGTGTTATACATGTATGTTGAGGCATGGTTGTGATGCATTGTGATATGCATGTGGATTGTTCATGATGGTGATCATGGTGAGTACGTGCTAAGCACGGAAGATGTTATGAAATGATGTTGTGGATTGTGTTTTAATATTGGCACTAGTATGCTTGGGTACAAATGATCGATCATTAGGATGTTTAGTGTGCACACGTGAGTCAAATGCGCACGTGGTCTTGGTGATGGTAGTCATCAAGATGAAGTACAGGTTCGCCCGAAAAACCTTCTTATATATATATGTTAGTCGGTGATGAGTGTAATCCCATTGACGGGGCGTGAGGATGAGTGGAATCCCCTCCGCGTGAACGGTGATGAGTGAAATCCCACCGTAAGGTAATGGTTGTTGTTGGATGTGAGTTCCAACGTGTTATATGTGTATTCGAGTCATAGCTAAGTGCCAATATGAGATTATGTGTGTGCCATTATGGATTATTATATGTGCTTACATATGATGTGGTTATGGACTTGATGAGCATGGCATAATATTGAATATATGTTCATGCATCATGTACATTTTGGCTCATGTGGATCGAAGGTAAGATCATGCATTCTACCTTGGTTGTGCTCGTGCTTGGACCCTGCATTGTCGAGGTTTGTTTTAATGAGCTTACCCTCACTAAGCTTTATGCTTACGCTCTCTTTTGTTCGACAATGCAGATCCGTAGCTCGTGGGTTGCTAGTGCAAGAAGGGGCCTTCAAGTGTGCTAGTTGGGCTTTTGAATCTATCAAGTATGGATTTTATGTTAATGATGTAATGGTCAAGCAATGGAAACTTTTGTGGTTGATGTTGGTATGTTTAGGAGCATGTTTAGACTCCTTTAAATGTTTATGTCGGTTTGGCTTTTGGTTGCCTTGTCCTGCTTGTAAACCATGTTTAAATTGTCTATCTTGAATTCCTAAGTGTTTGACTTTGTTGAAGCATGTTACCTTGAATGCTATGTATGGATGTTTGAGATGATGTTTAATGATCCTTGAATGTATGGTCTTGATATGTTTGGAGTGTTAAGCATGCTTGTAGATGTTTGATTTGCCTTGTAGTTGTTGTTTGTGTGTTAAGAGAGGTTTTAGTGGGGTTTAGGGACATCCTTGTGCCATAAACCAGCTAAAACCAATCTGCAGACAGAGGGCGTTTCGAAACAGTTGGTCATGTTTCGGTACGGTCCCTTTGTTTCGGGCCAGGCGTTTCGGTACGCTAAGGGGCCGTTTCGATACAATTTTGCTACTGGAAATCTGAGAATTTGACGATAAATTGACGTATTGAAATGGGCTCTAGTGTTTCGGAACGACCTTCGTATTGTTGGCCACGAGAAGTTGACCGTTGAGGTCGTTTCGATACGGGCCACCCCTGTTTCGAAACGGTCTCATCGGGTTGACTTTGGCCAGTTGACCAGGTCAAGGCGTATCGAAACATCCTATGGGTGTTCTGATACGGCCTGCTGTTTAAGAGTAAAATAGGCTGTTTTATTTAGGCTGATGGTCGTTTACCTCAATGCTTCTTCCGCTGTTGCTTTTTCTCACATAAGGTTTAATATCGCATTTAGAAAAGATAATATAAATGAAAAGCTTTCTTGGGTCGGTAACCAAAGTGGAGCCTTAACGGGTATCGCGTCGGTTATCCCCGTGTAGCCCATTCGGATCGGTCAAGCGTCCGGACCGGGACGAGGGGGTTACAATTTATGGTGACGATCTATGCTTAGCAGAAGCATAAGATATATTTTCCCTTTTAAATGCAAGGGAAAAATGTGAGTACTATATCTCAAAGTACTAAAAGTATTGATGCTCCATAAGAGTAATAAGTTCTTGAGAGAAAGCACATTATGAAAAGTACATAATTGTGAATATTGCAATAATTACCGTTAATGGTAATAATATCGTAGTGGAAATTTTAAGAGAGCAATATGAGTTCGCAAAATATTCTTTTGGAATTATAGATAACATATGTTATCAATTGGCATTTGAAATAAGCAAATGTGGATATAAGTTCTGGTAGCCAAAAAGTCAGTTGAAAGCTCTAGAAGAGCTATATATTGCTACCAAAGGATAATTTTTACTGAAAGTTTCGAAAGAGCTAAATATTCCTATTCAAAGGAACAATTTTAATGGTTGCACTAGACGTGTGCGAGTGAGATTGAATCACATGTTCTAGTTTATCAAATTCAGAAATGTATATATACACTTGTATATAGTTGGCATGATCGGTTAGACCATCTTGATCAATAATGATGTGAAAGCTATTGAGATTTATATGCGCATTTATGAAAAGAACCTGAAGTTTTTGTGGTGCTTGTTCTCAAAGGAATTGATTAAATTCCATTTACTAAAAGAACACAAAGTTCTTGTGTTGCTTGTTCTCAAACGAAATGATTAAGATCCCATTTAGCAAAAGAACTGAAGTTCTTGTACTAATGTTGAGACTGCATGTCTTGCATATCTGAATGAGATATGGGCCCATTTATCCACAAATGTGAAAAGTTTTATATGATTTTAGTAGATGCATCTACATTGTTTTATCAACTTACAACCAGAAATTTGTGAGATTGATTATAAAAGGATTCAGATTATGCAGTTAGACTATCCGTCTTGAAAAGCTAGTGGGTTTATATTTTAGGTTATATCAATTGTTACAAAGCCTATTGATTATGAAAAATATAGTTTAGCAAAATTTCAATTGGATGCCTCCCATTTAATAGCTAAACTATGAGAACAAAAGAGTTATTATTTATATGGTGTTTCCATATAGCAACACTTATACGCATCAAGCCAGCGAGTTATAATAAACTCCCTGTTATGATTGGTTTTTGGTCAGAAGTCATACATTTCCCATTTTATAATTTTTGAATGTGCAATATGAATTGCTCCACCACAACTCACAAAATAGGTAAATAAAAAGGGTTGAGAATATATATTGAGTACGTGTGAAACCAGAATTGATTTTGATATAACATATAAACTTAAGGACCAATTTGCAAAACAATAAATTTTTAAGTACTCTTTAAAGTCTCACAAATTGACAAGTATTTTTAAACAAAATAATATTTAAAGACCTGCTCTTAAACATATAAAATTCTCTAAGTCTTTTCCTATGTTTTCAAGCCTAAGTATGCAAAAGCGCCCAGGCATATCGATACTCTTATGCGTATCGATACCCTCTTTGGCTATTGGAATTCTATTTTCAAACCAAAGTTCACAAAATCGCTCAGGCGTATCGATACCCTCTTTTGCCACTGGAATTTTAATAGAGTTACCGTACCGATACGCCTTGCAACCGTATCGATACGATATTCATCTGGGCAACTGTTTTCATGAAACCGTACCGATACGACTTGCAACCGTATCGATACGATAAGCATATCTTTGAAAAATCTAAGCATTTAATTATTTGACCGTTACTTGTCAGTTGGTTGGTTTCCCAATTTTTAAAAGACTGTTATATCGTACTGATACGCTTGATATGCGTATCGATACGCTTTTTATGTAAACATGGCTTGGGATTCTAGTGAGCAAAGAAAGTATCGATACGTCCATCCGTACCGATACGCCCCTTAAAACCGTACCGGTACGCCTTCTATGCGTATCGATATGCTCTGTTTTCATGCACAACGGCTCTTTCCTCTTTGATGCAGGTATCGATACGCCCTTCCCGAGTACCAATACGGTATGCTGCAAAGCTGCATTTATTGCGGGAAAAATGTCCACAACGGCTCTATTGATGATCCCAACTACCCAAACGGCTAGAAATCAATGCAAGGGTATAAAAACAAGCTTCAATTTACCAAGCAACAACTATTGGACCCACAAGCATCACAAGAGTTTGAAATACTTGATGTCCCAGAGGGAGTTGAATCTTAGGCAACGAAGGTGGTTAGAGCTCCTTAAGGACTATGACCTTACCATAGAGTATCATCCGGGCAAGGTAAACGTGGTGGCCGATGCCTTGAGTAGGAAGGTGGCCGTTGAGTTGCGAGCAATGTTTGCAAAGTTGAGTGTGTCTACGGATGGTGGGTTGGTAGCCGAGCTTCAGGTTAAGCCATCATTGGTTCAGTTGATCCGTGAGAAGCAGTTGCGAGATGAGTCTTTGGCACCTCACGTGCAAGACATAGCCGAAGATAGGCCTACCGAGTATTGTTTTGGAGAGAACGAGATCCTATGTTTCAAGGATAGGATAGTGGTTCCGGAGGATGCTGAGTTGAGGCGTACGATCTTGAGTGAGGCTCACAATAGTCATTTTGCTATGCATCCGGGTAGCACGAAGATGTATCGAGGATTGAAGGAAGAGTATTATTGGATTGGTCTGAAAAAGGATGTAGCCGAGTTCGTAAGTAGATGTATGGTTTGTCAGAGGGTCAAGGCTGAGCACCAGTTTCCCTCAGGGTTGTTGCAACCGTTGAAAATTCCAGAGTGGAAGTGGGAGCGTATCACTATGGACTTTGTGTCAGGACTTCCGTTGACTCCTTCGAAGAAAAATTCAGTGTGGGTGATTGTAGATAGATTCACCAAGTGTGCTCACTTCATACCGGTTCATACTACCTATACATTAGACAAGTTGGCCGAATTGTATATTCGTGAGATTGTGAGACTACATGGGGTACCGAAGTTGATTGTGTCAGATCGAGATCCGAGGTTTACCTCTAGATTTTGGGAGTGTTTGCATCGAGCCTTGGGCACTTGGTTGAACTTCAGCACTTCGTATCATCCGCAGTCAGATGGGCAGTCTGAGAGGCTAATTCAGATATTGGAGGACATGTTGAGGTGTTGTATCATTGACTTTCAGGGGACATGGGAGAAACACCTACCATTAGTGGAGTTCGCATATAACAACAGCTTTCAGTCGAGCATTCAGATGGCTCCCTATGAGGCCTTGTATGGTAGGAAGTGTAGGACCCTGATTTGTTGGGCCGAGGCCGGACAGAAACTTGTGCCGTTGCCCGAATTGCTTAAGGGAACCACCGAGAAGGTGAAGTTGATATGTGATCGCTTGAAAGCGGCTTCAGATCGGCAAAAGTCCTATGCCGACTTAAAAAGGAAGGAAGTAGAATACTCCGTGGGGGATAAAGTGTTTTTGAAAGTCTCACCTTGGAAAAAGGTGATGAGGTTTGGGAGGAAAGGCAAGTTTAGCCCAAGGTACATAGGTCCTTATGAGATAGTTGAAAGAATTGGTCCGGTTGCATATAGATTGAGACTCCCAGTTGAGCTAGAAAAGATTCATGATGTATTTCATGTGTCGATGCTTAGGAGGTATAGATCGGATCCGTCCCATGTTATGCCGGTGGAAGAAATAGAGTTAAATCCGGACTTGTCTTACAATGAGGAACCAGTTGAGATACTTGCTTCTGATAGCAAGGTGTTGCGTGGCAAGACTATAGAGTTAGTCAAAGTCTTATGGAGACATAGAGGTGTGGAGGAAGCCACGTGGGAGAGGAAAGCTGACATGCTTGAGCAGTTTTAGTATTTGTTTCCGTCAGGTAATTTCGGGGACGAAATTTCTTAAGTGGGGGAGAGTTGTAACACCTGAGTTTAGGGGTTAGGTGAAAATAATATTTTAATATTATTTGGGCTCGGGTTTGTAATTAAAATGATCCTTTTAAAATTCCGGGTTCCAAAATAAACATTTGAAATGGGACCAAATTGATTTAATTTCAAAACTGAAGAGCTATTTTAAAAACAAGGGAATAGCCACTCATTAATGGCTTTTTTGTAATTTACCCATTTTTTTTAATTTAAACCCCCATTATACCATAAAACACTCATTTCCTATTCATTCTCTTCTTCACCAACGGGAAAGAGAGGAGTTCTCTACCAAGCTATTATTCCATCCCATTTCTCATCCATTTCAACTCCGTTTTGAAAGGTAAGGACGTTTTTGACTTCCCCTCAACTCCCTATCTTTAAAAGTACCATTTATTTCGATTTTCATGAAGGTTTTGGAAAATGGAAGTTTTGAATGTTTTGATTAAAAATGAGATCTTTATGTGGTTAAGTGAAGTATTTTGATTTAATATGTTTAGTTATGATGTATAGAGGTCAAATGGTATAACATATGTGAATTTCAAATGATTTTGAGTAATTTTCGGATTTGTGTTGCAAGGGGGTTTTAGGAGGGTTTTAAAGTGGTTTTTGGGGTGGTTTAATGTTAGTTTTTGAGGGCTGGTGTTAGTATGATATATGAGGGTCACTTTGGGTGTATTTGATGGTTGCTTGGATGCTTGAATTGGAAAATTTCAGTGGGTTTTGTGGGTTGCTCGGATATTCTGTTTTGGGCTTGATTTTGAGTGTTGGATGCTTGAAAATGTTAATCCGGGTTAGTTCCGATGATGAGTTATTGATTGTGGATGTTTTGTTTGTGTTTGGGATTGATTAGAACCGAGTTTGGGCATCGGTGAAGCATCGGAAGTAAATCCGGGGATTTCAGAGTCTTGAGCTTGGTCTTCGATCTTCTCTTGGGTAGCAACGGTGAGTAGAACTATTGGTTTTCACATTGTGCTCGATAAGGGTTCTTTGGGGGTTTGGGTGGAACCTTGAGAGGTCACCTAACCCGTGTGTAAGCCTCTTTACTCTCATGTTGTGTGATATGTTGATTTTGTATTCGTTGAGATTATTAAATGCATCTTAAGTTGTTAATGTTGTAGTCGTATTGAGTTCGTGCCTCACGTGATGGTGGTCTAAACTACGGTGATGTGTAGTCCCACCGGTAGTGACTAGTAGGGTAGTACTTTGATGTGTAGTCCCATTGGAAATCCACTAGTTGAAACGGTGATGTGTAGTCCCACCGTACGTGTATGTTGGTTGTGCTTGTGCAAACCATGTGTTGTGGTTAAGATAGACCTTGTGCATCCATTGCTTTCTTGCATATAAATCGTGTTTTGGAAAACTGCATGTTGTGAATTGTAGAGCCCCTCTCACTAAGCTGGTTGGCTTATGCTCTTCTTGTTTCCAACGTGCAGATCGTTAGAGTTCGGGAGACGAGCGGGCGAGGGAGGAGCTTTTGGAGTTCTCAAGCAAGTTTAAGTATGGTTTGCTTTTGTAATAATGCCTAGACAATGGGGTATAGAATTTAGGAGTTGGTGTCAAACTCCTTAGGATTTTATGTTGAGCACGTTAAGCTCATGGTTGTGATATGCTTTTGTTTCATGGTTTGTGATTTATGCTTGTTGTGTTGCTTATGTGATCATGCCTAAATATGTATGTTGTTGGTCTATGTATGCCTTATATTTGACTATCCCGTGTGAGGAGTTCTATGCTTGCTAAGTATGTACATTTTTGTGAAATTGCATGAAGTCTTGAATTGTATGTTCTTCGTTAGAATAAATGCCTCGCATGTTAAATCCCGATTGTGGTTTGGTGTATGTATGTTTGTATGTGCTTAGGGGAGTCCAAAAAAATGCATCTAGAGTTGTGTTTGAGGTCACCAAGTTGAAGATTGTGGAATTGTAGAGCAGGGCGTATCGATACGCATAAGGGCCATATCGATACGGCCTTGCCCAAATGCCACAGTTTATGCTTGGCGTACCGATACCCTAAGGGTATCGATACCCTCCAAAGTTACTGGAATTTGGAGATGTGGGATCGAGTAGTCCGTACCGATACGGGATTCCCGAGTATCGATACGGGTCTACTCCGTTGACCAAGAAGGACCGAGAAGGGCGTATCGATACGCTCAAGGGCTGTATCGATACGGTCTTCCCGGAGTTGACTCCTTGGGTTGACCTGGTCAGGGCGTATCGATACCCCTAGTTAGGGTATCGATACGGTCTGCCCTGTAAGCTTAAAAATGAGCTGTTTGTGTATGGTTGTGGTTCGAATGTGACTTCCTTTAAATGCTTTCCGCTGTTGTGAATCACATAGGACTTAATATTCATCTAGACAAGTCTAAACTAAAAAGAAAAAAATAGGGTTGCTAACTGAGGGGGAACCTTAACGGGTTTTTACTCAGTTTTCCCCGTGTGGCCCATTCGGACCGGTCATCCGGCCAGACCGGGACGAGGGGGTTACATTTATTGGTATCAGAGCCTAAGGTTTCCGAGACCTCGGGCAGGTAAGTGAGGTAAGTTAAGGTATTATGAGTGTTTTGCCATGTATGTCTAAAATTTTGTCTTTAGCACGGTGTATGAATGCATGCTATGGTGACCCTGTTGTTGTTTAAGAGTTGGTTCGAGTCCCCATTGTTAGGCGTTGTTGTTAAAATAAAAAGGCAAAAAATTTGTTTTGGTTTAAAATAGCTTGAGAACCGGAGTCCTTTGCCCTTTGCTAACCTAACGTTTCTTTGTTGTTGTGTGTTGTTGTTTTAGATTACTTTAATTGCTATGGTGAGACCAAGGGGACGGCCTAGGGCGGGTGGCCAGGCACCCGAGAATGCGCCTCCTGCTCTTAATGCTCCCGATGGTAATGGAGGGAACGTCGGAGGTGATGGTAATGGGCCTCAGGCTGAGGCTAATGTGGGAGGTAATGGGGCTCAAGCGGGCCAAGGTCAGGCAGGTCCGGATGTGGCTCATTTGATTCAGACCATAGCCGGAGCTTTTCAGACAGCTTTGGCTGGTATGCAAGCTGCAGCACCACCTCAGGGTGCAGGGACAAGATTACCCCTAGAGAGGCTTCGTAATTTGGGGGCAGTTGAGTTTCGTGGGTTGTCTCCGGAAGGTTCGGAAAGGTGGCTTGAGAGCACTACACGCATCTTGGGTCAGATGGAGTGTTCGGATGCCCGTAAGTTGGGATGCATCGTCTCATTGCTTCAGGGAGACGCTTATACTTGGTGGACCACTGTTATTTTCGGTATGGCCGAGGCAGATATCACATGGGAGTTTTTCAGGAATGCCTTCAAGAGGAAGTACCTCGGGGTTCGGTACTTGGATGAAAAGAAAAGGGAGTTTATGGCTTTGGTTCAGGGCAATATGACCGTGTCTGAGTATGAGATCCAGTTTGTGAGGTTGAGCCAGTACGCGCCAGAGTTGATTCCGGATGAGAAGGAGCGATGTGAGCGTTTCAGATATGGGTTGACTACTGATGTGAAGACCTACATGTTGGCCTCTGACTACACTGAGTTCGATGTCTTGGTTTCTCTGGCCAAGGATATAGAGCAGAACCTAAGCTCTAGGGCACGTGCTGGTGGGTCTGATTCCGGAAAGAGACATGCGAACTGGGATAGAGATCATGCCAAGAGGCAAAGAGATAGGAGGTACCAACTGGATATGAGACCTAGGGGTGGTAACCATGGTTAGGGTTGTCAGGGCCAAGGGGCCGTTGGACACATTCCGGAGTGCACTAGATGCGGAAGACGCCACCCAGGTGAGTGTATGGGCATGTTTGGGGCGTGTTGGAACTGTAGCTCCCGAGACCATTTGAGACGTGATTGCCCACACCCAGTTAGGGGAGGACCGGCTCCAGCGAGGGGTTTTGAGCATCAGAGAGGTCGCGGGCGCGGCCGCGGGAACTTCCAGCCGAGGAATGAGGGTCAGAGGAACTTGGCTCATGTTGTAGCAGTCCAGCCCGAGGGAGGAGGACCGGCTAGGGTGTACGCTCAGCGAGAGGCTGGGAATGACACTGATATCATTGCAGGTAATTTCACATTACAGTCTTTGAGTTTGCTTTCTCTAATAGACTCGGGGTCAACACATTCGTATATTTTGGGTGAACATGCAAAGTCATTAGGATTACCTTGTGATTGGCTAGAGGTAGGGGTAAATGTCACTAGCTCTTTTGGTGACACCGTGGTAGTTAGGAAAGTGTATAGGAGGTGTCCCTTGATGATTTAGGGCCACGTATTTCCGATCGACGTGATGGAGCTACCCTTTTATGGCTTTGATGTGATTTTGGGCATGGATTGGCTTGTAGAGCATAGATCTAGGGTTGACTTCGAGACTAAGAGGGTCTCTTTGAGGCTTACCGATGACTTTGAGGTTGTGGTAGTTGGGGAGAATGTCAAGTTTTTGTCAAATGTGGTTTCGGCTTTGGAAGCACAGAGGTTGTTGAGTTCAGGGTGCCAGGCTTACTTGGCTTACGTAATGAACCCGGATATGAGTGAGGTGAGACCTCAGGACATCAAGACTGTGTGTGACTATCCGAGTGTTTTTCCGGAAGAGCTACCAGGCTTGCCTCCGGATAGAGCCGTTGAGTTTGCTATTGAGACATATTCTGATTCTGCACCGGTGTCGATTGCTCCGTATAGAATGGCACCGAAAGAGTTGAAGACACAGCTTCAGGAGTTGACTGACAGAGGCTTCATTAGGCCTGGTGTTTCCCCGTGGGGTGCTCCGGTTCTGTTTGTGAAAAAGAAGGATGGTAGCATGAGAATGTGTATAGACTACAGACAGTTGAATAAGGTGACAGTGAAAAACAAATATCCCTTGCCAAGGATAGATGACTTGCTAGACCAGTTGAGGGGTGCTTTCGTGTTTTCGAAGATTGACTTGAGGTCTGGATATTATCAGTTAAAGGTAAAGGATGTGGACATTCCGAAGACAGCCTTTCATACATGTTATGGGCATTATGAGTTTTTGGTGATGCCTTTTGGGTTGACCAATGCTCCAGCAGCCTTCATGGATATGATGAACCGAGTGTTCCATAAGTTCTTGGACAGGTTTGTGGTAGTGTTTATTGAAGAAATCCTAGTGTACTCTAGGACCGAAGAGGAGCACGATGAACATTTAAGGTTAGTGCTTCAGACCCTACTTGAGAATCAGTTGTATGCCAAGCTAAGTAAGTGTGAGTTTTGGATTCGGGAGGTGATCTTCCTAGGTCACGTGATCTCGGCTAGTGGGATTAGTGTAGATCCCAAGAAGATTGAAGCCATTGTGAGTTGGAAGCAACCGAAATCAGTGACAGAAATTCGCAGTTTCCTAAGTTTGGCGGGGTACTATAGAAGGTTTGTTGAGGGGTTCTCAAGAATAGCGACTCCGTTGACCAAGTTGCTACAGAAAAATGTTCCGTGTGAATGGTCAGATGCAAGACAAGAAGCGTTTGAGAAATTGAAGAAAGCTTTGACCGAAGCTCCTATTTTGATTCAGCCTGAGCCTGGGAGAGAGTTTGTGATCTACAGTGATGCGTCCTACGTGGGGCTAGGTTGTGTGCTTATGCAAGATGGTAAGGTTGTGGCATATGCTTCGCGACAGTTGAAGGTCCATGAGAAGAATTACCCCACACATGACATAGAGTTGGCTGCAGTGGTGTTCGCGTTGAAAATTTGGAGACACCATCTTTATGGTGAGAAGTGCGCCGTGTACGCCGACCACAGGAGTTTGAAATACTTGATGTCCCAGAGGGAGTTGAATCTTAGGCAACGAAGGTGGTTAGAGCTCCTTAAGGACTATGACCTTACCATAGAGTATCATCCGGGCAAGGCAAACGTGGTGGCCGATGCCTTGAGTAGGAAGGTGGCCGTTGAGTTGCGAGCAATGTTTGCAAAGTTGAGTGTGTCTACGGATGGTGGGTTGGTAGCCGAGCTTCAGGTTAAGTACTCTTTAAAGTCTTTTCCTATGTTTTTGATATAACATATAAACTTAAGGACCAATTTGCAAAACAATAAATTTTTAAGTACTCTTTAAAGTCTCACAAATTGACAAGTATTTTTAAACAAAATAATATTTAAAGACCTGCTCTTAAACATATAAAATTCTCTAAGTCTTTTCCTATGTTTTCAAGCCTAAGTATGCAAAAACGCCCAGGCATATCGATACTCTTATGCGTATCGATACCCTCTTTGGCTATTGGAATTCTATTTTCAAACCAAAGTTCACAAAATCGCTCAGGCGTATCGATACCCTCTTTTGCCACTGGAATTTTAATAGAGTTACCGTACCGATACGCCTTGCAACCGTATCGATACGATATTCATCTGGGCAACTGTTTTCATGAAACCGTACCGATACGACTTGCAACCGTATCGATACGATAAGCATATCTTTGAAATATCTGAGCATTTAATTATTTGACCATTACTTGTCAGTTGGTTGGTTTCCCAATTTTTAAAAGACTGTTATATCGTACTGATACGCTTGATATGCGTATCGATACGCTTTTTATGTAAACATAGCTTGGGATTCTAGTGAGCAAAGAAAGTATCGATACGTCCATCCGTACCGATACGCCCCTTAAAACCGTACCGGTACGCCTTCTATGCGTATCGATACGCTCTGTTTTCATGCACAACGGCTCTTTCCTCTTTGATGCAGGTATCGATACGCCCTTCCCGAGTACCGATACGGTATGATGCAAAGCTGCATTTATTGCGGGAAAAATGTCCACAACGACTCTATTGATGATCCCAACTACCCAAACGGCTAGAAATCAATGCAAGGGTATAAAAACAAGCTTCAATTGACCAAGCAACAACTATTGGACCCACAAGCATCACAAGAGTTTGAAATACTTGATGTCCCAGAGGGAGTTGAATCTTAGGCAACGAAGGTGGTTAGAGCTCCTTAAGGACTATGACCTTACCATAGAGTATCATCCGGGCAAGGTAAACGTGGTGGCCGATGCCTTGAGTAGGAAGGTGGTCGTTGAGTTGCGAGCAATGTTTGCAAAGTTGAGTGTGTCTACGGATGGTGGGTTGGTAGCCGAGCTTCAGGTTAAGCCATCATTGGTTCAGTTGATTCGTGAGAAGCAGTTGCGAGATGAGTCTTTGGCACCTCACGTGCAAGACATAGCCGAAGATAGGCCTACCGAGTATTGTTTTGGAGAGAACGAGATCCTATGTTTCAAGGATAGGATAGTGGTTCCGGAGGATGCCGAGTTGAGGCGTACGATCTTGAGTGAGGCTCACAATAGTCATTTTGCTATGCATCCGGGTAGCACGAAGATGTATCGAGGATTGAAGGAAGAGTATTATTGGATTGGTCTAAAAAAGGATGTAGCCAAGTTCGTAAGTAGATGTATGGTTTGTCAGAGGGTCAAGGCTGAGCACCAGTTTCCCTCAGGGTTGTTGCAACCGTTGAAAATTCCAGAGTGGAAGTGGGAGCGTATCACTATGGACTTTGTGTCAGGACTTCCGTTGACTCCTTCGAAGAAAAATTCAGTGTGGGTGATTGTAGATAGATTCACCAAGTGTGCTCACTTCATACCGGTTCATACTACCTATACATTAGACAAGTTGGCCGAATTGTATATTCGTGAGATTGTGAGACTACATGGGGTACCGAAGTCGATTGTGTCAGATCGAGATCCGAGGTTTACCTCTAGATTTTGGGAGTGTTTGCATCGAGCCTTGGGCACTTGGTTGAACTTCAGCACTTCGTATCATCCGCAGTCAGATGGGCAGTCTGAGAGGGTAATTCAGATATTGGAGGACATGTTGAGGTGTTGTATCATTGACTTTCAGGTGACATGGGAGAAACACCTACCATTAGTGGAGTTCGCATATAACAACAGCTTTCAGTCGAGCATTCAGATGGCTCCCTATGAGGCCTTGTATGGTAGGAAGTGTAGGACCCCGATTTGTTGGGCCGAGGCCGGACAGAAACTTGTGCCGATGCCCGAATTGCTTAAGGGAACCACCGATAAGGTGAAGTTGATATGTGATCGCTTGAAAGCGGCTTCAGATCGGCAAAAGTCCTATGCCGACTTAAAAAGGAAGGAAGTAGAATACTCCGTGGGGGATAAAGTGTTTTTGAAAGTCTCACCTTAGAAAAAGGTGATGAGGTTTGGGAGGAAAGGCAAGTTGAGCCCAAGGTACATAGGTCCTTATGAGATAGTTGAAAGAATTGGTCCGGTTGCATATAGATTGAGACTCCCAGTTGAGCTAGAAAAGATTCATGATGTATTTCATGTGTCGATTCTTAGGAGGTATAGATCAGATCCGTGCCATGTTATGCCGGTGGAAGAAATAGAGTTAAATCCGGACTTGTCTTACAATGAGGAACCAGTTGAGATACTTGCTTCTGATAGCAAGGTGTTGCGTGGCAAGACTATAGAGTTAGTCAAAGTCTTATGGAGACATAGAGGTGTGGAGGAAGCCATGTGGGAGAGGAAAGCTAACATGCTTGAGCAGTTTTCGTATTTGTTTCCGTTAGGTAATTTCGGGGACGAAATTTCTTAAGTGGGGGAGCGTTGTAACACCCGGGTTTAGCGGTTAGGTGAAAATAATATTTTAATATTATTTGGGCTCGGGTTTGTAATTAAAATGATCCTTTTAAAATTCTGGGTTCCAAAATAAACATTTGAAATGGGACCAAATTGATTTAATTTCAAAACTGAAGAGCTATTTTAAAAACAAGGGAATAGCCACTCATTAATGGCCTTTTTGTAATTTACCCATTTTTTTTAATTTAAACCCCCATTATACCATAAAACACCCATTTCCTATTCATTCTCTTCTTCACCAACGGGAAAGAGAGGAGTTCTCTACCAAGCTACTATTACATCCCATTTCTCATCCATTTCAACTCCGTTTTGAAAGGTAAGGACGTTTTTGACTTCCCCTCAACTCCCTCTCTTTAAAAGTACCATTTATTTCGATTTTCATGAAGGTTTTGGAAAATGGAAGTTTTGAATGTTTTGATTAAAAATGAGATCTTTATGTGGTTAAGTGAAGTATTTTGATTTAATATGTTTAGTTATGATGTATAGAGGTCAAATGGTATAACATATGTGAATTTCAAATGATTTTGAGTAATTTTCGGATTTGTGTTGCAAGGGGGTTTTAGGAGGGTTTTAAAGTGGTTTTTGGGGTGGTTTAATGTTGGTTTTTGAGGGCTGGTGTTAGTATGATATATGAGGGTCACTTTGGGTGTATTTGATGGTTGCTTGGATGCTTGAATTGAAAGATTTCAGTGGGTTTTGTGGGTTGCTCGGAAATTCTGTTTTGGGCTTGATTTTGAGTGTTGGATGCTTGAAAATGTTAATCCGGGTTAGTTCCGATGATGAGTTATTGATTGTGGATGTTTTGTTTGTGTTTGGGATTGATTAGAATCGAGTTTGGGCATCGGTGAAGCATCGGAAGTAAATCCGGGGATTTCGGAGTCTTGAGCTTGGTCTTCAATCTTCTCTTGGGTAGCAACGGTGAGTAGAACTATTGGTTTTCACATTGTGCTCGATAAGGGTTCTTTTGGGGTTTGGGTGGAACCTTGAGAGGTCACCCAAACCCGTGTGTAAGCCTTTTTACTCTCATGTTGTGTGATATGTTGATTTTGCATACGTTGAGATTATTGAATGCATCTTAAGTTGTTAATGTTGTAGTCGTGTTGAGTTCGTGCCTCACGTGATGGTGGTCTAAACTACGGTGATGATTAGTCCCACCGGTAGTGACTAGTAGGGTAGTACTTTGATGTGTAGTCCCATTGGAAATCCACTAGTTGAAACGGTGATGTGTAGTCCCACCGTACGTGTATGTTGGTTGTGCTTGTGCAAACCATGTGTTGTGGTTAAGATAGACCTTGTGCATCCTTTGCTTTCTTGCATATAAATCGTGTTTTAGAAAACTGCATGTTGTGAATTGTAGAGCCCCTCTCACTAAGCTAGTTGGCTTATGCTCTTCTTGTTTCCAACGTGCAGATCGTTAGAGTTCGGGAGGCGAGCGGGCGAGGGAGGAGCTTTTGGAGTTCTCAAGCAAGTTTAAGTATTGTTTGCTTTTGTAATAATGCCTAGACAATGGGGTATAGAGTTTAGGAGTTGGTGTCAAACTCCTTAGGATTTAATGTTGAGCACGTTAAGCTCATGGTTGTGATATGCTTTTGTTTCATGGTTTGCGATTTATGCTTGTTATGTTGCTTATGTGATCATGCCTAAATATGTATGTTGTTGGCCTATGTATGCCTTATATTTGACTATCCCGTGTGAGGAGTTCTATGCTTGCTAAGTATGTACATTTTTGTGAAATTGCATGAAGTCTTGAATTGTATGTTCTTCGTTAGAATAAATGCCTCGCATGTTAAATCCCGATTGTGGTTTGGCGTATGTATGTTTGTATGTGCTTAGGGGAGTCCAAAAAAATGCATCTAGAGTTGTGTTTGAGGTCACCAAGTTGAAGATTGTGGAATTGCAGAGCAGGGCGTATCGATACGCCTAAGGGCCGTATCGATACGGCCTTGCCCAAATGCCACAGTTTATGCTTGGCGTACCGATACCCTAAGGGTATCGATACCCTCCAAAGTTACTGGAATTTGGAGATGTGGGATCGAGTAGTCCGTACCGGTACGGGATTCCCGAGTATCGATACGGGTCTACTCCGTTGACCAAGAAGGGTTGACCGAGAAGGGCGTATCGATACGCTCAAGGGCTGTATCGATACGGTCTTCCCGGAGTTGACTCCTTGGGTTGACCTGGTCAGGGCGTATCGATACCCCTAGTTAGGGTACCGATACGGTCTGCCCTGTAAGCTTAAAAATGAGATGTTTGTGTATGGTTGTGGTTCGAATGTGACTTCCTTTAAATGCTTTCCGCTGTTGTGAATCACATAGGACTTAATATTCATCTAGACAAGTCTAAACTAAAAAGAAAAAAAATAGGGTTGCTAACCGAGGGGGAACCTTAACGGGTTTTCACTCGGTTTTCCCCGTGTGGCCCATTCGGACCGGTCATCCGGCCAGACCGGGACGAGGGGTTACAATGAGGGGGAGTAAATACGCGTTGCACTCTTTTTCCCTTAACCGAGGTTTTGTCCCAATGGGTTTTCTTGGTAAGGTTTTTAATGAGGCAACATGTTATGCGTATAAAAAATGTGTGTACTCTTTTTCCTTCACTAAAGAAAATTTTTTCCTACTGGGTTTTTATCTTAGTAAGGTTTTAACTTGACACATTATTTTCATAGACATCCAAGGGGGGTGTTATGAATATTTATCTATGTGGATGTCTATAATGATAAGGACTTTATCAAGGATATTTAATTTACTTTATCATTAGAAATATTATCTTCATTAATTAGAGTTTAATGTATTATGTACTTCTTATGCCTATAAATAGATGATCTAATGAAGGCATTGTATTCACTTGAGTATTGAGAATAATATAAATTTACATCTTCCTCTCATCTCTTTGTTCTTCCATTCTTGTTCTTTGTTCTTATTATTGTTCTTCTTTATTTTATTCACAACAATATAATCAATTTAAAGTGTTGATAAATGTAAACTATTAAGTGTTGATAAATGTAAAGTATTAATTTTTAAATCAATTTAAAGTGTTAAATAATCTTTTTATATATACATATATAATTAATTAAAAATATTAAAAAAGATTGAATTTAGATATTCATTTGACACTAC
Organism: Hibiscus tridactylites; assembly: GCA_958450335.1. NCBI lineage: Eukaryota > Viridiplantae > Streptophyta > Magnoliopsida > Malvales > Malvaceae > Hibiscus > Hibiscus tridactylites. The sequence goes on from OY288292.1 coordinate 2,902,350, forward strand.
TAAATTTAAAATTTTGTTAAATAATACAATAGGCCTTTTAGTTGACACTACAGTCACTGCTAAGTGAGTATAGATATTCATTTGTCTTTCTTTCTTAATAACTTAACCGGTTTTTATTGATTAACTTGACCAAATTTTATTGGGGAAGATTGAAATTTTTTTGTTGATTTGATAAAAACAAAATGTTAGAAGGTTAACCGTTTCTAATAAGATGATATTTTTCTAATCTAGTCCAATATTTTTAATATGATGATATTTTTGTTCATTATAGTCCTAAAACTTTATTTTTAGCCAAGTTTGACCTATATATATTTATATTTTTGGTAATTTGGTTGAATAATATTTTTTTATTCTAGTCCCTAGAATTTAATTTTTAGTCAAAATTGCCTATATTTATTTATATTTTTGGCAATTTAGTCCAATAATATTTTTGTATATTCTAGTAGCTAAAATTTAATTTTTAGTCCAAATTGACCCCTATTCAATTTTGAAAGTGGAGAAATTTAATTTTTAGTCCATAAACCAAAATTAGGGACCAATTTAACAGTTTTTAGTCCAAATTGACCCTTATTCATTTCTCCCCTTTTAACCAATTGTTTTTTAATTAAAATGAATGGGTGGGTGGGAGAGAAAGTAACCGCCCAGATTTTTAGGTTGGGGCAATTATTTTTTTTAGCCCTTCCTACTTTAGATGTTTTCATTTAAGCCCTTAATGTTTACTTTTAGGTTTTAGTTTAATTCAATTGAGTCCTAATTTAGATTAATTTAATTGAGATTTGATATTTAATGTTAGAATTATTTTAATTAGGTATGTAATTTATGCTTCTAGGTTTTAATTTAGATCAATTAGATATTTTTTTACCCGAAATTGACCCCTATTTATTTTAAGTTTTTGTAATCTAGTCCAATGTTTTTAATATGATGATATTTTTGGTCATTCTAGTTCCTAAAACTTTATTCTTAGCCGAAATTGACCCATATATATTTTTATTTTTAGTAAGTTAGTTGAATTACATTTTTGTTTATTCTAGTCCTTACAATTTAATTTTTAGTCAAAATTGCACCATATTTATTTATATTTTTGACAATTTAGTCCAGTAATAATTTTGTTTATTCTAGTACCTAAAATTTAATTTTTAGTCGAAATTGACCTTTATTCATTTTTTGTAATTTAGTCCAATATTTTTAAAATTTTAATATGATGCTATTTTTGTCCATGTTAGTCCCTAAAATTTTATTTTAACCAAAATTAACCCCTATTTATTTTATATTTTTTTAATTTAGTCTAATATTTTTAATATGATGATATTTTTGTTAATGTTAGTCCCTAAAATTTTATTTTTCACCAAAATTGAACCTTATTTATTTCTAATTTTTGTAATTTTCTCCAATATTTTAAATAAAGATGATATTTTTTGTTCATTCTAGTGCATAATATTTATTTTCAATGTGATTCTTGTTCGTGAAAGGCGTTAAATAATTCACTCGAAATGACCCAACCCAAAGTCTATCGACTATTTGTACCAAACTCAAACTTAATACGAATTCGAAACCCGAATTAACCTGACCTGAAATGAAATCGACTTAAAATTACCTGACCTAAAATGAACCCGACCTGAAATGAACCTGAGCCCGAATTAACTCGTCAATTAACTGATTCGGACCCGAACCATTTTGACCTGACCTGAAATGAACTCATCCCAAAATTGACCCGCACGCGACCCGAATCGAGTTGAAACATCAAATCAACCTGAAATGACATGTATCTTATTTGATCCGACCTAACAGGACTCGACCTGAAACCTATCCGATTATCTGTTTTTACATCCCTAATTTCAGCAGGTTTTTTAGTGCACCAGAAAATGTAAGATACCCCATGTTTTTTGGAAATGAAAACAAAGCAGAGATGGTGGATGCAGCTTCTTCTACCATCCAAATGATTATGGATTTCACTTAAAGTTGCATTTCACTGTACTTGAATCAGTCGCAGAGTAAACTCCAAGGGTGTTGGCCCCTATGCAACTTTTACAGCCTGGCAAAGGACATGTAATGGAGGGCTGTTTTCAGTTCTGAGTCTGAATCTGTAGGAAAATGAAAATTCAACCCCATGGAAATGGTGGGGTCATAGATTTTCATGCAGGTTTAAAGACACCTTTGGCAGAGATGATGATGCATCACTGTTCACTGCCAACATTTCGTATTCTTCAACTGCAATTGTTTTGCAGCATGTTAGGGATAGGGACTACCCATTTCAACCCCCTCCCACATTACAATATTATGTTAATCACGCACACAACTCACAAATCCAATGCGGTGTATGTAGGGATGACAATGAATATGTTAGATTCCGATCCGGTTAACAATCGGACCTTCAGACTGATCCAAGCCCGAATACACCAAGTTCGAGTCTGATCAGTGGCAGAGTCAGGATTATTATATAGTGGGGTCAAAATAGACTTTGGGGTATGAAGATTCTTATAGCACTATAATATAAATATTGTTGATCTTATACCCAAACAAATTAAGTGGTGTCAATTCTAATATTTTCATGAAAACTGGTACACTAACTCCTTGAAAATCCCTTTTAACCTTTTAAAAATCTCGTATCATAACAAATCAAGTGAGGTCAATTGACCACTCTAAAATACATGTGGCTCCACCATTGAGTCTGATTCGGGTAAAAATTAAGAATTCTAATTAGAACCAAATATAAAATTTGATTAACTTTTTATCTTTTTAAGGTGACAGTTCAACCAAATATCTTTTTTTAAGAAAAAAAAACAAGATTGTAATTTGCCTTTATCTTGAAACTTCAGTTTCAACCACCAACAGTATTAAGAATGAAAGTAATATTTGAAGAAGATAAAGAGACATAGTTACTTTTTATATATAAATAAACACTAATTTTTAGGACAAAATCATCTTAACTTTTAAAATATTGAGGTTCATATGTTTTAGACTCGAATAGGGATTATATTATGATCGAACCCTAATAAGGTCCATATTTGACTCGCCTCCTATTAGGATTAATACATTTTTTTAATATTTGGATTCAAAACTTTTTTCAATTGGATTTGGATTGATTTTTTTCTTCAAATCGAACACGACTTAAATTGTCCCCTAAATGTATAGACTTTTAAAGGCTTAATGACTCATTTGGTCCCTGAAGTATACACGAATTAAATTTTATTTTTGTTCAATTTAGTCCTAAAAATCTTTATTTAACCTGAATTGGCCTAAATTTTTTTCTAATTTTTATAAATTAGTCCAGTATTCTTAATATGATGATTTTTTGTTCAATTTAGTCCTCAAAATCTTTATTTAACCCACAATTGACCCATACTACTTTATAATTTTTATAAATTAGTCCAATATTTTTAATATCCTGGTATTTTTGTTCAATTTTGTCATCAAAATCTTTATTTAACCCACAATTGATCCATATTACTTTATATTTTTTTATAATTTAGTCAAATATTATAAATATAATTATATTTTTTGTTCAATTTAGTCCTAAAATCTATATTTAACCCGAAATTGACCCATATTTCTTTATAATTTTTATAACTTAGTCCAATATTTTGAATATAATCATATTTTTGTTCAATTTAGTCAAAAATCATTTTTAACCTGAAATTAACCCAAATTTATTTCTAATTTTTATAATTTAGTCTGATATTTTAAATTTAATTATATTCTTGTTCAATTCAATAAAAAAATCTTTATTTGACCCAAAATTAACCTCAATTTCTTTCTAGTTTTTATGAATTAGTACAATATTTTTAATATGATGTTACAATTTTTGTTCAGTTTAGTCCTAAAATCTATATTTAATCCGAAATTGACCCATATTTCTTTATAATTTTTATAATTTAGTCCAATATTTTAAAAATAATTATATTTTTGTTCTATTTAGTCCTAAAATTTTAACCCAAAATTGGCCCTTATTGGACTAAATTGAACAAAAATATGATTATATTTAAAATTTTGGAATAAATTATAAAACCTATAAAGAAACATGGGTCAATTTCGTGTTATATTTAGATTTTAGGACTAAAATGAACGGAAAATATAATTATATTTAAAATATTAGAGTAAATTTTAAAAATTATAAAGTAGTTGGGGTCAATTGTGGTTAAATAAAGATTTTGAGGGCTAAATTGAACAAATATATCAACATATAAAAAATATTGGACTAATTAATAAAAGTTAGAAAGAAATTGAGGTTAATTTCGGGTTAAATAAATATTTTTTGGATTGAATTGAACAAAAATATAATTATATTTAAAATATTGGACTAAATTATAAAAATTAGAAAGAAATTGGGGTTAATTTTAGGTTAAAATGATTTTTTGACTAAATTAAACAAAAATAAAGTAGTAGAGATCAATTGTGGGTTAAATAAAGATTCCGATGACAAAATTGAACAAAAATATTAGCATATTAAATATATTAGACTAATTTATAAAAATTATAAAGTATTAGGGGTCAATTTTGGGTTAAATAAAGATTTTGAGGACCAAGTAGAACAAAAATATTAGCATATTAAAAATATTGGACTAATTTATAAAAATTACAAAGAAATTTGGGCAAATTGGGTTAAATAAAGATTTTTAAGATTAAATTGAATAAAAATAAAAATTTTACAGACTTAGCGCATAATTTACCCCTTTAAAATAAGTCGGCTGATTTTTTTGTTTATTAGTGACACGTGGCGCGTTCTGATTAGTCAGCCAATTTTTTTAAGTTGAGGTTAACGACATGGGCCAGTTGAGGTCACAATTTAAAGTTTAAAGAGCAAAACGTGTACTATAAATGGAATTTGAATTCAAACTTTGATAATTACACAAAAAAAATTAAAATTTATAGACCGTGAAACGGACAGACGGATAAATCAAACATAGTGTACAAATGTTGACTACTGGTAGTCATATTAGGGGTCATTGTCTGAGAACTTCAGTTGAATCCCATCAATGTTTCCCATTCAGATCCCTGTATCACTTTCATTTTGTTTTCCTTTGGCCAATATCAATGGAGTTCTCCCCTAAGGCATTGATTCTCATGTTGCCAGATGTGGGGCTTCTCTGTCAAACCCAATACTCAATTACCAAACATTCATTAGATTTTCTTGGTCAAATTATAGTTTTGGTCCTTCTACTATGCTAAAATGTGGGGTTCTTTGAGATTGTTATATGTAATTACGACAAGAAAAATAATTTGGTACTTCAAAATAAGTGTACAAATTTTCAAATATTATTATTTTTAGAATTCTTAATGTTATCTCATATACATACACTCGGTCATATTATGTTTTTTTTTAATACTTCAAATTTTCAAATATTATTGTTTTTAGAATTTTTAATGTTATCTCGTAGTAGTATCTGTACAAATTTCAAATATTGTTTTCAAAATATAGATATGTGTCGTGGTCGAAAATGTTTATAAATTCATACATGGTTAACAAAGAAAATAAGTCTAATTCAAACTGTCATTTAAATATCAAAGCTGATTATTAAAAACGATAAAATAACCTAAATTATCTATATATATACATATATTTTTAATAATATATATATATATATATTTAATAATATGTATATTTATTTTACGGTCTATGTTTGGGGTGCGAAGCTGCCCTTCACAATAATGTCTAAGGAGATCAATATTTTTTGAGATTTCTATTGTAAATCAAGGAAAAATTGTGACACTCAAACTTGACTTAAACGTTATGGTCGGATCAAGAGTTATATTGAACAATTTAAGTAAAACATATACTGTAATATAAATAAAAATCCATATATATATAAACCAAATCCAACACTTGAAAATAATAAATGTTAAACTAAATTTAGAATGAGAAAGTATTTCATATATATTGACGGTGAGAAAAAAATTCAACAAGCGGGTTTAATTTAGAGTTTATGAGTTTATATTTCATGACTTATAATTTAGGGTTTAAAGTTTTAAAAAATTTAATTTTTAGAGTGATATTAGACATGTTCGTGCAAAAAAAATTTACTACCAGTGCACGGAATAACAACCACTTAGATAATCCAAATAAATCCAAAGATAATTCTATAATTAATAATAGATATAAATAATGAGTTTCCAATTGATGGTGAAACAATGGGCTCTCTTTTGTTACCCTAACCTTATAAGTTATACCATACTTGACCTAAACTTTGGTTGGCTCAACTATGGGCTTAGCTCAATGTGAACCCACTCAAAACTAAAACATATATCCAAATTGGATAAGCAAAAAGTGCACCATGGGTTGGCGATATGGTCAACATACATAGAGAAATAAACTTCACTCGAGATTCGAACTGATTTGTTCGACCTGAAACTCAATATAGACCTGAATTTGATCCGAAGCTCAAAATAAATCAAACCAAATTAAAATTGATTCGAATTTTAGTTAAACCAAAATAAACTTTGTTGATACAAATTTAATAATGAATTTATATGTAATTTCATACAAATATAAAATTTATTTTAAACAGCGTATCTAATATTTCTTGCGTAAATTATATTTATGTTCTTATTTCAGTTTTAAATATAATTCCATCTCACATTGCAACAACTCAACTAACAACGATTATATATGGGTTAAGATCTATTTATACTGTATAAAATTTAATTATTTTTATACAATTTTTAAATTATTGGATGATAGTAAATAAATAGCTAAGAGAATCCTATACCTCTATATATAAAATTTGCCATTAAGATTGGGATATTCGATGGCAGATAGTAGAAGGGACCAGTGGGGTCATGGCCCCCAAAACTTTAAAATTAAATATTAGTTTGTATGATGATAAAATAAAGAGAGAAGAAAAGTAAGTGAAAACGGATTTATCAAAGGAACGGGAGGGAATACGTGCCTTTCAAAATTTTGTCTAAGGCATCGTTTTCTATTGTTGTGCCTAAACGATCATTTTTAAAAATTAAAATATTTAACTACCAACAAATGTCTATTTGGACACTGAAAATGATAAGTAAATTTTTGTTCAATGGACAACCGTTAGTTATTTGACAAAAAAAAAGTTGGGCAAACGACCGTTTAAGTTGTTAAATTCAACCAAAAATGCAACTTAAAGGTAATTTCAGTCCCTAATATTTGAGTATTTGTTAAATTAAGTTTTTTTTTTTAAAAAATTTGGATTAAATGTCTATTAGGTACATTTAATTTTAAAGTTAGAACACTTTTTCATTTTCATTGTCTAATTCTAGCTTGAGCTCTTATCTCAGTTATAATATTTAGGGTAAAATGTAAATTTCATCACCGAATTTTCTTCTTACTCCTATTTTGCACACCAAACTTTAAAAACTTTCAACTTAATCATTGAATTTTCAAATTGAACCTATTTTAATCATTCCACTGTTATCTCCTCAACTCTTTGATGATATGGCATTTTTTATTAATTTGTAAGCTGCCATGTAGGCACCAATTAATAATTTATTAATATTATTTTTTATGAATTTTCATTTAATTGGAATCTAATCCGGCCATCCTTTGCTGCTGGCCGTCCCACTCCTCATTTCATCGACTGTCATCCCAAACCAACCAAATCAGCAACTCCGTTTCCTCAAGCAGTAATGAATCCATAAATACAAACTTTTTTGAACGAACAAACAACTCCCTTGATTATCTTCAATTATCATTATCTAATTGATTTGAGTTTTTATTTATTTATATAAGACAAAAAAAAATTAACACAAGATCACAAAGAAGGTTTATCGGTGAAGAGATTCATGAAAATTTGAGTTTTTATTTAAAGATCCCAACGGTTGAGAGACTTATCTTGAGACGGAGAGTAACATATTTTTATTTGGACTTTATCCAATGCCAGATGCCAGATATCGAAAAACAAGAAATAAAATGTTCCAGGATAGATTTGTGAAGTTTTCGGTTAAACGGACATCATATTCGCATTCAGGAGAACAAAACGAGTTTGATTAGAAATTTTGAGACTTATTGGTTGCCATAGACGGCGGCCAGTTGTGGCCGATGCAGTGGTTGGTCGCAACCATCGGTGGCTGAAATCTGTGCAGAGGGAGGGAAAAGGAGAGGAAGAAAAAGAAAATAAAAAGGAAAAATGAAGAATGAAGAATATTCTTTTTATATGTATTCAAAACATCGTCGCTTTGTGCAAATTTGATCTTTTCAAAACGATGTTGTTTTAGTGTAATCTGCCACGTCATAACGTCTTTAATTATTTAACGACTGAGTGACTAAAACAAAAATAATTTGAAATTTCAATGATTAAATTATTTTTTTAAATTTGACTATCAAAATAGAAGTGAGATGAAAGTTAGTGAAATTTATCCTAATTTTTACTATATAATCATAATCATATTTGATAAATTATATAAAAATTACATGCAACCCAATAGAAAAAAGGAGAAGCTAAGAGTGCAATAGAAAGTAATTAATTTGGTGGGTTTGTATTTAAACATCATTAATTGTAAGTATTGTCGGGGAGGGGACCATACTTCAAGCGTTAACTCATTAATCAAGCATGCGTGGGAACTTAAAGACATAACCTGTCCCTTGATTTTCATTAATATTTTCTCACTACTCTATAGTAGTGACAATTTATTTTAGGGTAAACTACCCTAGTGATCATCGAACTATAGGAGCGTACCTATTTTGACCAGCGAACTATCGAACTCTTCAATCAGACCACCAAACTTATTAAATCAATCTATTTTGATCACCGGCGTTAAAAAATTGACGGAGGGGTGACATGGCAGTTAATGGAATTTTGTAAAATTACACATTTAATCTTTGTTATTTACTTATTAAACCAATTTGATCATAATTTCATTTGGTTAAAAATTAATCAATCAGATAATGACACATGTCATCACCCAATTGGATTAATTTAATATTTTCTTCTCCACTTGATTAAAAAAAGAAAATTAAAAAAGAATCAAGAGTAGCATTAATGTGGTTTGAACCTTGGACCTCTAAGGTTAAGTCTAGCATGTTTACCATTTAACCAAAATGGCTCTTAATGATATGTTTTGCACACTTTAATATACATATGTTATATTGCAATAAATGTTTAAAGGAAAATTAAAAAAAATGACATTGAGGTGGTTTGAACCTGAGACTAAAAGAGATAATTCTTACACCTTTACCACTAAGCTAAACTATTCTTAACAATATAAATTACACACTTTCATATAGTTATCTTATACTGTAATAACTGATAGAAAAAAAATAAAAATGGTTAAAAGGGAACTCGAACTTAGATCATTTGGGATGTGTATAATCACACAAATATTCGATTTAATTTAAATCTGAAAATTATTAAATGTTATATTTAAAATATTTGAATATTTTTTCATATTTAAATTAAATCAAATATTTATTCAAATATTAAATATTCGATTTAAAAAATATTTGATTTAAAAGAAAAGAAATTTAATTTAAAATGTATTCGAATATTTAAAGTATTTTAAATTCGATTTAAAAAATCAAATACTTTTTTAAATCAAATTTCTTTTCTTTTAAATCAATTATTTTTTAAATTGAATATTTAAAGTATTTTAAATTTGATTTAAAAAATCGAATATTTTTTAAATCAAATTTCGTTTTCCTTCAAATCAAATATATTTTTAATCGAATATTTGATATTTTAATAAATATTCGATTTAATTTAAATATGAAAAAGAAAAAAATATTCAAATATTTTAAATCAAATTTCTTTTCTTTTAAATCAAATATTTAATAATTTTCAGATTTAAATTAAATCGAATGTTTATGTGATTATACACATCTCAAGTGATCTAAGTTCGAGTCCCCTAGCTTTCAACCATTTTTACTTCCTTTTCCCTATCATATAAGATAAGTATATAAAAGTGTGAAATTTATATCTCTAAGAGTAATTTGGTTCAATGGTAATGGTGTGGAATTATCTCTCTTGGGCCCAAGTTCAAACCACCTCAATGTCGTTCTTCTTTAATTTTCCTTTAACATTTACTGCAGTATAACATATGTATATCAAAGTGTGCAAATTATTCAACTAGGAGCTAGCTTAGCTTAGTGGTAAACACATTATACTTCAGCCTTGAGGTCTTAAGTTCAAACCACACTAATGCCACTCTTAATTCTTTTTTAATTTTCCTTTAACTAGGTGGTGACACGTGTCACCACTTGATTGGAGAGGAAAATATATTAAAAATTAAATTAAAATTTTAGTAAATTAATCCAATTGGGTGATGACACGTGTTATCATCTGATAGATTGGTTAATTTTATTTTTAATTAAAATGAAATTAGGATCAAATTAATTTAATAAGTAAATAACAAGGACTCAATGTGTAATTTTACAAATTTCAGTTAACTACCACGTCACACTTTCGTCAGTTTTTAATGGGGGTGGTCAAAATAGGTTGATTTAATAAGTTTGATGGTCTGATTGACGAGTTTGATAGTTCGGTAGTCAAAATAGGTATGCCCCTATAGTTCGATGGTCACTGGGGTAGTTTACCCTTTATTTTACTTACAATGTGAAAATTTTAAACTCTAAACTTTACTTTAGGGGTTTAATGTCTTATTCCACTGAACTTAATAAAATGAATTGTTTTCTTAACAAGAATCAAATTTCTCAAAAATAAAGAAATGTACAACAAAAATAGACTCAAAATATGAAGAGAAACTTGACGATTAGGTTCGCAAAAAAATTTAATACATAAAAAAACAAAACACAAAACCCAAAAGTCGTGAAAAGAAAAGCAAAAACAAAAGCTTTGCCTTAACTATGTCCTTCATCATCCAAACAAATTTTATTGTCTCTGTCAATTAGATGCTTAAGTAGTGATGTAGGAAAGGTGATCATCTTACATACAGCTTCGCTAATAGTTCTTAAATCATCACTAAACTGACACAAAATAAGATCTAACCATATCAGACCATCGATCTCCTTTAATCAGGGACATACATTGTGATGAACATTATGCCAACATCAAATTACCATAAAAATATATAAAAACCGTGTTACAAGATAAATGAAAAAACATTTCACAAAATGAATTGTTTTTAAATATTCATATTTGAAGTCTACAATATAAAATTCTATTTGCATTATTAAAGATCCCGACATTATCTACAATATACGGGCTGAAATATTTTTGGCTGATTAATTTCGTGAATATGTATCTATTTATTAGGGATCAAGTTCATTGCTATTATTAAGTTGTCTTTATTATGAGAGAGCCCTTAGCCCTACCTACACTTATATAATTAATCCTTTTAATTTTATTTCACTCTTTAAAATATATTAATATTTTTTTATGTATTTTCGTATTTAACTGTACATAGATGATAATAACTTTTTATACGATAATTCAAATCGAACCGAATTAAAACTCGAGCTTCCAACAGAGAAAGCCACATGCAAAGGCAGTAAATGGAGGTCAATTTCCTTTGCTAATTAGAGGTGATGTGTATGGGACCTTTAGTACAGTTTTGCTATTTGTATGCCAAAGTTTTTATTTATTTATTTTCTCTCTTGTCTTTTTGAATCAAAGGGAAATTATTTTATGTATTGGTAGTTGATTTTTTTTACAAGCGGACATTTAATTCTATTTAGTGAACTCTAAAATTTAAATTCCTCTGCTAAAAAACGACAATCCTAGCCACTCTCAATTTTGTTCAATTTTTTTAATTGGTGGTCGGTAATTAATTTTAGTATCAGCTGTCGACTATTAGATCTATTATTTTTTTTGTTTTTTAATATTTTAATAAAAATTTATGCTTTTGTGACATGCGTTTCCTCTGTTCTTATGACACGTTTTTCTTTGTTTTGTTGCGGTTCATTTTATTCTGTTCTTGTGGCATGATTTCAACATACCTGAGCGATCGGTTGGTGCTCGTACAGAGATCTTTACGGCTCTAATATCTTATTATGGTTCCGTCGGTGGTCTTAGAAATATGGATTTCCACTCGGTTGATGGTTAGTTACCGATGTAATCAGACCTGGGTAGCGGCGCAATCTGCCTAATAGCTTGTTCGCTCACCACTCACTTTTCACCCCCGTAAAGCATCTCGTTTGAATAGAGACAAGGAGATTCAAGAAGGTTTCTGAATTTTGGTATGCTAATCTCGATGGAAGTGTATGCTTTTCTTTGCACCATTGTAAGATATTTTTAGTGGTCTTGTCCTCTCTTTTCCCCCCTCTTTTGATGCATTGTATCATATTATCTTTCATGTTGATTAATAAAATTCAGATGTCATTATTCAAAAAAATTAAATTATAACCCATAAATCTAAATATTAAAACCCTAAACTCTAAATGAATCCCATGACAACATTTGTGGGAAATATTGTCCAACCAATGTATGAAATAATTTCCCCAAATTAAAATCATATCTTTTCTAAAATGTCATTTTCTTATACCAAAAGTCCCCATAACATCCCATATTTTGTAATAAACTCTGGATTTCCAACTTTGAGAATACCAATTCCGTCATTTTCGCGGAATAACACCTTTAAATTTTTTATTTACCAATTTGACACCCATGTAAAATTATTTCTCAATCTATCACCCTTACGGTGAACTCACCAGCTATCATGGTGAGTTTCATTAGTTTTTGATTTTTTTAAAGAAACTAGCCTATTTAGTTCCATTAATTTTTTCCTTCAACGCTTAAAGGCTCTATTACTCGCATTAAAAAAATTAACAAAAACAAAACTTGTCATGCTAGCATGGGGAGTTCAATGTAAGTTTGCTATGTAAGGAAATAATTTTACATGGGTGTCAAAATGGTAAATAATTTATTTAAAGGTGATATTTCAGTGAAATAATGAGATTAGCCTAGCGAGTTCCATTAAAATTGGTTTCCTTTAACGCTTATAGGCTCCATTACTCGTATTAAAAAAATTAACAGAAATGGAACTCGCCATGCTAGCCTGGCGAGTTCGCATGTAGGGAAATAATTTTACACTGGTGTTAAAATTATAAATAATTTATTTAAAAAGGTGATATTTGAGTGAAAATGCCACCAAATCTAGTTATTTTCCCTCTCTTTTCTTCATTATTTTTCAATTTAGTCCGAAAAGGAAAATGAAGAAATCAACAAAGGTTTCACTTGCTCAATATACATATGAAAAATAAGAGAAAAAGAAAGTGTATGACTTGTAGAATTGAATAAGGAACATGTAGTTACTATACAAAAGCGACCATTCGAGTTGAAGAGTGGTGTTGATATGTCGACAATCATATATCTACTTCAAGATCATACACACCCACACCCACATATTGCTTTCAAATTGACTAAAGACGATCCATAAATCAATATCTTGTTTCTTGAATAGGTTATGTCATGCTTATGTAATTACATCTTTTTTAGTTAATCGATATACATTTCAAGAGGCTTTTGGTTCATGAAATGTAATATTATCTTTGGTAATGAAAAGGGAGGAAGCCGAGAATCTGATAGTTGGGGGGCCAGGATAAAAAAATATAAATAGTTGAGAGGCAACTCAAAACTGAATAAAAATCTTTTGTCCCTGTCTATATCCTAACACTAAAAAATTAGACCCTACAACTCTAACCATAATTTTTAAATCTTAAAATCTAAATCATGAACCTTTAAAATGATACACTATACCCTAAATCATAAATCACAAACTCTAACCATAACCTTATATCCTATTTTTTGTGTTTGGGTATAGATAGAGGCACAGAAAAGAGTAGAAAATTTCTATTCCTCAAAAATATGGGTGTTAGCTTATATTTTATTAAAAATGGGTGGGTTCAAATGGTAGGTGACAATTTCCTTTAAACATGTGACTATACATAAAAGGAGGTAGATCGATGAGAGAGAAATCAGAACGTTTTTGGCTGATTTGTGAACTTCGGAGTACTTTTCGGCAAAATAGAGGTTGAACTTAAACTCAAGGGGTCGAGACGAAGTGATTGGTGAAATTTAAGACTAAATGACCACTATTTATGACCGTTTGGGGTTTAAGAGTGACAAAAATGTTCAATGTCTGAACTTTAGTGACTAAAAAATGTTCGATTGTTAAACTCCAATGAGTAAATTAAAAGTTTTAAAACTTCAATAATCAAAATAGATTCAAGAATAAAGTTCAATGATATTTTACGTAATTTACCTATTTTTAAATGGTAGTTAATAAGTTTAAACCTTTTAAATAACTTCATAATAAATTATGTAGGGTTTCATCGCTGGAAAAAAATAATATAGTTTTATTTATTTGCTTATTTTGCTAGTGACTATGCTGAGGCAAAATCATGGAAAATTCCGGATCCATGCATGCGAGGACGGGTGTATTAAAGGCGGATTCTTCTTAAATTTTTTTGTTTAACGATAATTTTAGTTTATGTTACTTTGAATATTTATCAAATTAAATACATGTCTTATCTTTGTTAATTTTAAAATTAGACAACTTTGTCTCATTATCTAATATTGGTTTCTTCTCTACATGCATGCTTGTTTCGGAAAGAAAAAACATTTGCATCCCTATAACATAAAAAAAAAAAAACTGTACTAAGCTAGGACATGACACGTGTCATGTCGTGTGTGTCAGAGAAGAGTCATGTGATTTAGGGTTTGGAAATTTACATGAAAAGAGAAACAAGGGTTTCCAACACTCACGTAGTTATGTCCCAAAAGAAGGAAGAAAGAAAAAATTAATAATTGTTTGAGGGAGATAGACTTAAGATTTTTGCTTGGTTGCTAAAATTTCATCTATTATTTAATTAATTTATATACACTAAATTTATAAACATCTTTCCCCAAAGCAACACACAGTTGTATCAAATTAGAGGTGGACAAAACTCGACTCGAAAAAATTGAATTTTTTTGACTCAACTCGTCTTGACTTATGAACCCGAAATTTTATAAATTCGACTCGACTCGAAAAAATTTTAATTAAATTTTGAGTTGTAAAATAGAAATTCGAATAACTAAAAAAATTTAGTATTAGTGGATTAATTAGTCGAGTCCCTCAAATTTTCTTTTTATATATATATATATATATATATATATATTTGTGTGTGTATATGTGTGTGAAGAAATATATGCCACATATGAAAAAAATATACATGCATATATTATATGATTAGAGAAAGTCGTTTAAATTGTAATCAAGTTGTACTATAACATGATAAATAATCACAATTAAATCTATATACAAACTCGAAAACTCGACTCGGATCGAAAAAATTTCAAAATAAAGTTTGAGTTGTAAAATATGACGCATCAACTCGAATAACTCAAAAATTTTTTTAACTCGACTCGATCAAACGCTCACCCCTAGATCAAACAAAACAATTTTATTGCAAAATGTTAGGCAATCATGGGTCTTAGTTCACGTGGCTAGCGTTAATTACCATTCTTCTTTCTTTAATAACAGTTGATTTCTAATTTATTGACTTACTAATAATATGAATTTTAGTATTGCATAGGTTCATTGTAGGGACGGCACTTTCAAGATAATTTATCCATTCACAATGGCAGAATTCGAACATTGGACGTTGTTTAAGACATCTAAGCTCTCATTTTGTTAGACCAACTAATAATTTGTAGCACGCGCACGCGCGCGCGCGCGCGCGCACACACACACACACATATATATATATATATATATTCATATATATGATCATAATAGAATGATCAAGTTTCGGTTTTCGGCTCGACTAGTTAAATAATCAGAGTATGATCGAAAATATATTTGCCATCACAATTTAAATCTATGCATCAAACAAGTGTCGTCTCAAAAGGGAGAACAACATGAGCCCTTCTCACAGACTCAATTTTCTACCTTCACAGTTTTATTAATTTCTAAAGTGACAATCTTGTAAGTTATTGGTTATACCTTATTATTTAGTTGTATTTAATATGTTTTCTTAACAAAGCAATATAAATGAAGTATTTGACAAAGTTTAATCATATTTAATATATATATATATATATATTTGCAAAGCAAAGTTTATCACTATTAATATTTTATACCACAAAGGTGGCCTAACACGCAAGGTTTGATCATATTTATATAGTTTATTAATGAAATACTAAATTAACTCATCAAAGGAATCATATATACTTTCGTCCTATAAGTACACTTTTTTTATTTTTTTTAAAACCCTAAAAATGTTCGAGACGACTTTACATTAAACCTGAGTGTTATGAAAGAAGAATGAAGAGGAGGAAGCAAACAAAAGAGGAGGTTTGGTATATTTAAATGGGCAAAACGGAAGAGGAACAAATGGGAATGTAAAAGTGTGAAAAGGGTGATTTGGGGGTTGTGGAATACATTAAAAGAAGGATGTAGTTGGAGAGGATGATGATCACATGGCATTGCGTATCAAGACATGCACATGAAGGTCCACAATGTTAGCTCAAAAACAAACACATTTCTTAAAGCCCACTTGCCTTCAAACCCCAACTTGGGAACATAAACATCAACCCTTATTTTCCTCCTTGTTAGCTCCCGTTCGATAAACTCTAACCTTAAATCCTAAATTCTAAACCTTACATCTTAAACTTTAAACTCTAAACTAACACTATAAACTCTAAATTTAACAAATTTGAAAAAAAATTATACAACTTCTGTATTAAAGTATTTTCAATATCAATATACATATTAATAGGAAAATATAAACACGATACGGAAACACGTATGTTTATTACTTAAAAACCAAACCCTTTTTAAGTCCAACTGTGCTTTCTCCAATGCACTTGTCTTCTCTACGTCCAACATCACTATCTTTGTTATTGTACTCTCTCTCCCTCTCTCTTTCTATTTTCTCTCTCTCACACTCACATCCCCCATTGGTGTGGTCCTTCTTCCCTCTTTATATCTCTCTTATTATTTTCTTCTATTGTTCATATCTTATATCTAACACTACTCTACTTCTACTCCTTCTTCTTCTTCTTTTGCCTTTCTTGCCAAACCAAAGCCATTTTCCTTTGCATTTTCTTATATTAGGCCGGAACGTTTCTCGGTTTTCGGTCATTAGCGTGGTGTTACTATTCTTTTTCCCCAACATGTCTAGCAGAAGGTCGAGGCAATCGAGTGCAGGTGTTTCGAGGATTTCTGATGATCAAATCATTGATCTCGTTTCAAAGTTGCGCCAACTTCTCCCCGAGATTCGAGATAGACGTTCCGATAAGGTACATATTATCGTCGGTGCATCAAATATAAATGTCTCTTTTTTTTGGATGGGTGGTGAATTTTCCTGGTGCATGCGCCACATGGGAATAGTATATTTCAGTTAAAATAATGACACTAGTCCTTGAAAATACAGTTTGAAAAACTTGACCCCGGACATCAAGGAAACATATTTTCTTAGGATTCAGCTCCCTCATTGACTTAGAACAGTGCATGCTTTGGCCCTAGGTACATCATTTCGAACTCGAAAAAAATAACGATAGTAACATCACGTTATACTGTTATACATAACAGTCTACTTAGTCGACAACGGGTCGGACTTGAAAAATCGAATTATCCGGTGCAGGTATCGGCATCCAAGGTTTTACAAGAGACTTGCAATTACATCAGAAGCTTGCACAGGGAGGTGGACGACCTAAGTGAGCGGCTCTCGCAGTTGTTGGCCACCATTGATGCGGACAGTGCCGAGGCTGCAATAATTAGGAGTTTAATTATGTAATAATAATATATATAAATCAATCTTGTTTTTATTACTAGGTTTTGGTCATTAGATCAAACAAATTAAACTTAGAATATATTTTTATATATTTTATATTTGAATTTATATAGTTTAAGATGCTTCCCCCATGTGGCAAAGGGTTTGCAATCTAATTACCTAATTTGTATAATAAAAGGACTTGCACTGGCAAAGCCTTTAATTTTAATGGCAATATACTATTACTTTTTCTTCGCATGAGACAAGCTTAATTAATTTTTATTTTTATGTACTCTTTTTGTTTGAAGAATATATTTAAACTCCGTGATTTGGTTCACGGGACTATGTGAAATGTTAATGCTCTCTTTTACTTTAATTAGTTGTCGAGAGTTCGATCTTCGTCCTGAACATAAAACAACTTTAAAATTTGTGATCAGTTGTATACGCGTCAATAGACGTAAAAGATTAATCACTGTATTTTTATGTCGGTAAGCTGGGATCAGGTGTGTTATAATTTGCTACAAAATCATCATTAGTGAGAGATTTGCTGGGAGACTAATTAAGTTTTTCTTTTCCCTAACCATGCCCTACATGTTACAAGATTTTCGTTTCTTGTTTGCTTCAATTAATCAAACATGACATTCTTTTATGACTAATAATTTTCATTATATGTATCGGAATCATCGATTATTTATCTTAAAAACGATTACACGAATCGAATTAAAATTTGATTCCGACAATAAAAATTTTAAGACAGAAAAGGTGGATCAGAAAACGAATTCACTTTGATTGTTGTACAAGATTTGATCACAAGTGTCACAGGCAAATATTGAATTTATAAAACCGACCCCTCACTATACCCCATTCAAAGTCTAGTCACTTGGAACATGGTGTACTATAGTCTCAGAAATTTGTTCATCTTTTGGTAAACAACTAAACATGATTTGAACAGAAAAGACAGAGATATCGATCCACATAATTGATGGTACTCGATCTTCCGGAAGTTCACCGTATAATATCAACTCAAAAAAAAATTATGCATTAAATTAATCTATACATATATACATGTTGTCACACTGATAGAAGTGAAGACATTAATCTCACATCAAAAAAGGAAAAAAACGCCTATGATATCGCACATCTTATCAAACATATATTTTGAGAAGATGATAATAGTCCGTAACAGTAAATTTATATGAATCAGGATGAAGTTTAAGGCGAACAACAACAAAAACAACGGTAAGAAATTATAGTCATGTCTTAATCAATTGAAATATATATGAATAATTACTTGATGAATCATGCTTACCTTAGCATGAAGAAACTCATGCAACAATTCCAGTTTGTTAAATATATTATAGTATAATATAATATAGCCATCAATGAAACTGGGGCATGCATGTCAATGAAAGTCTTTAATTATAGATGTGAGACCTTTTTTAGTTTTTTTTATTAGAAAGATTGGTAATAGTAGGCCATGCATTAAATATATAATATATTAGGCATCATCCCTATTCCATTTACATATAATATTATATGAGGTGCTACATCTCTTGAGTAGTGTTAGAGTTTCAAATTGTAACATTGTGAATGAAAAACATTAAATTAAAAATGTCATTTCTGTAAAATTTGAGCTGAATTAGTCGATCAAAAAATTACATATCATAGGTTATATTAAAAGACATTACATATAATATATATAATAAAATAATTATTCTATCTATCATCAATGAAATAAAAAATTCACAAACAAATTTAAAATGTTGTCATGTGCACTTACAAAAATATAAAAGTAATAAAAAATACATGAGAATATCTTAATTCAGCTTACTTCATTTTGTCTAATCATGGTAGTTAGAAACATTTATTTTAGATGTAAGAGACTTCATTTTCAGTATTTTTTATTGAAAAAAAATTGGTAATTGAGTAGGTCAAGCATTTATTATTATTTTTCTCAGTAAATCAAATTTTATTAAGATTAATCAACATATGTACCTCGTTAAAAACTTTTCTAAATCTAAATTGAGGTAAAAAATATACACATACTCAAGAATACAAAAATCAAAAAACTTGGAAACAAACGGAAACCCACACATGACACCGCTATATGTTTTAAATTCCAAAATATTCCTTTAGAAGTTTCAATTATAACATGGTTGAACATAGATGACACTAGCCAATCCCATCTAGAAATTAAATTATATATATATATTAGATTTAATATTAATATTCCACGTTGTTTGTGGATATACTTTTAATAAAATAGGGCAAAATCTAATTGTTAAGTTCTCAAATTAAAATTTGAAGATTGTGGCAGGTCGGAACTAGAAATTTATAAAGGGGACAAAAATGAAATTAAAAAAAAATAGAAATTTATAAAAGGGGGCAAAAATGAAATTAATTTTTTTGAAGGGGTCATACTAAGATTTTACAAACTTTGAAGGGATTATAGAGGTAATTTTATCTTTTTTTTAAAAAAAAATCTATCCTATTCTTAATGGAAAAAAATTTAGCAGGGACCAAATCCCCTTAAACCCCTTATGTTCCGCCACTAGATTATAGTCTAATTTATCTAATTTTGACATTGACGTATACCTAAGAGTTAATTGAACAAAAAAAGAACTTAATGGTACTAATTTCAAAATTAACAAGACCATATGAAACATTTAAACAAAAAAAAGAGGGCCAAGGTTTTTTTTTTCTTATAAAATTGATAGAGATCAAAGAAGTATTTTTAAACTGAAAAAAATGAGGACCATGGTTTATTTTGATTTGTTTTAAAACCAAGCAACTAATTAAACGAAAAAAATGGGGCTCCCCCAACCTGTAATGTAGTTCCATCATTGTACACATAGGTTTAATAGTGAAATTGGTCCCTATACTATACTTCTTTTTCCATACAAGAATCTAAACTTTTTTTTCTTCTGTAAATAGTACCTAGACTATACTTCTTTACCCAAAATAAGTCAATTGATAGGAACATGACATGTGACACATTCTTATTAGACACAACAATTTCTAAAAATATATATAAATACCTAGGTGGGAAAAGAGTATAATATAAGAGCAAAATTTATTATTAAACTTTTTAGGCTTATATATCATATTAGTACTCAAAGTATACAAACTTTTTCATTTTGGTACTCAAAGTATTTTTTGGTCAAAAAAATTACCTAAAGTATACTTTTTGGTTAAACTAGGTACCTAAAGTATAATTTTTGGTCAAAATAGGTACCTAAAGTATTTTTCGTCAAAGTAAGTATCTAAAGTATATTTTTTTTGGTCAAAATAGGTATCTAAAGTATTTTTTAGGTCAAGGTAGGTACTTAAAGTATACATATATTTTTATATAAGTTCCTAAAAATTGTCATGTGACATTAATTAAAAGGATTATTATCCTGGCGTTAGAAACTTTTTGTTTTTACAAGCATATCAATTATGGGGTTTAGGGTTTTAGTTTAGGGTTTAGAGTGTAGGAGTTTATAATTTAGGGTTTATTGTTAGAATTTAGGATTTATGGTTAAAATTAGGGTTTATGGTAATATGCGTAAGGATTTAGGTTTTAACCTATAACCCCTAAATTTTAACCAAAAACCCAAAGTTCTATCAAGAACTTCTAAATTCAAAAATACCAAACTTAAACCCTAAACAGAGTCCCTAGCCCCTAAAACTAAGGTGCTTGTGTATAGAATAGTTACCCTAATAAAAATATATTATGTGCCTATTTTAAAGAAAAAAATAGACTTTAGGTACTTATTTCGACCAAAAAATATATAGGTACTTACTCTAACGAAAAAATACTTTATGTACCTATTTGACCAAAAAGCATACTTTAGGTACCTAATTTAACCAAAAAGTGTACTTTTTTTGGGATAAGATTTGTGTTTTATTTCTCATCAAAATCCAACAAGATGCTACAATAAATCTATCAAGAGAATCCAATTATGTGTGGATATCCCATTCTGTACACAATCTAGCATTTACCCTATCCTCAATGTCTATACATATGTTCCAGAACTTAGCACTGATCACCTCCTTTACACACTCAATCAAGTCCTCAACTGTACGAGAGATCCCTCGAAAAAGCTTAAAGTTTCTCTCCTCCCATATGATATATATGCAAGCAAACCAAGCAGTTCTAAGAATACGAGCAATGATGAAACACCCCTTAAAACCGTTCATAGCCCATTCCAACTCACCTTCCCAGTGCAAAATCCTTATGCATATTTGACATTTCTACAAAATAGCCCTCCATACAACATCTACAAAGGGACATTAAAAAAATAAGTGGTTCCTAGACTCCAAACCATCATCACACAGCAAGCAAAATCAATTCAAAGCTACCTTCATACGACATAAGCGATCCCTTGTGAAGAGCCCATCAAGTATGGTCATCCACACAATGATACCATGCTTCGGGACATGAGATGGAAACCACACTAGCCTCTGCCAATTGACTTTCGCTTTTTTGTCTCTCACCCTATCATAAATTCATGCATTATTAACCTTCCATGAGTTCAAAATGCCAGCAAAAAGGGCATGAATTTTTGGCCGTAACTTCAAAATCTTCCTTATCGTCCAGCTGAAATAGGGACGAGTCTCTAGTAGCCAAAAGTCAGTCCCTTTGAAGACATATTCCCTTAGCCAAGCAACCCAAAGATACTGTCGACACCAATAGTTTGTGATACTGAACAACGCTGATTGGATTAAATGCACCTTTCCTCTGTAGCTCAGGTTTCGATGTGACCAGCAATTTAACTTAGCACTTATCTTGTCAAGCAAAGGTTGACAGTCCTTCTCACTTAACTTTCGTGTCACTAAAGGCCCTCCCAAATATCTCACCAGGAGTTTTTTCACTTTGAAATCAGTAGCATGTCGAATGTCAACCAGCCTCCTTTCATCAATGCCACTAGCAAACAACTCCGTCTTAGCCACATTGAGTTTCAGTCCTGAAATATCATAAAACAGATCTAAAATACTAATCACTCTCAATATAGAATCCAAGTTTCCTTTGTAACCCCCTCGTCCCGGTCCGGATGCTTGACCGGTCCGAGTGGGCTACACGAGGATAACCGAGGCGAAACTCGTTAAGGCTCCACTTCGGTTAACAACTTGAGAAAACTTTTTCATTATTATTATGTTGTCTAGATGTTTAATTAAGTCCTATGTGAGAAAGGCAACAGTGGAAGAAACAAACGAGGTAAACAACCAAACAACCCAACAAAACAGCCCATTTTAAGCTTAAATAGAAGGCCGTATCGGAATGCCCATAGGGTGTTTCGATACGCCTTGACTAGGTCAACTGGCCAAAGTCAAACCGAGGCGACCGTTTCGAAACAAGGGTGGACCATATCGAAACGCCCTCGACGGTCAACTTCTCGTGGTCAACGGTACAAAGAACATTCTGAAAAACCAAGACCCATTTCGATACTTCAATTTATCGTCAAAATCTCAGATTTCCAGTGACAAAATCGTACCGAAACGTTCCTTAGCGTACCTAAACGCCTGGTCAAAAACAAAGGGACCGTATCGGAACGGGACCAACCGTTTCGATACGCCCTCTGTCTGCAGATTGGTTTTAGCTGATTTTTTGGCACAAGGCTGTCCCAAAACTCAAGCTAGAACCTCCAACAACACACAAGCATTAACTCTAGATACAAGACGTCCTATGTGAACATGCTTAACACACTTCGAACGTATAAAGACCACACATTCAAAGGACCATCAAAACAACATAAGGGTCATACATAGCATTTAAGATTCATGCTTCAACACACATACATTTAAGCATCCATAAAGGCACAAGGCCAACGTACAAGGTAAGCAACTTAAACATGATTTACAAACAAGACATCCAAAAGCCAAACCAACATTAACATATGAAGGAGTCTAAGCATGCTCCTAGCACATCACATCCACAACTCACATCCAAAAGGTCAAGACAACAATACATATCCCATTGCTTGACTATTACATCTTATAACTTAAAAGTCCATACTTGAAAGCTAAGGTAGCACCACAAGCACACTTGGAGGCCCTCTCCTTGCACAATCAACCCACGAACTACAGATCTGCATTGTCGAACAAAAGAGAGTGTAAGTATAAAGCTTAGTGAGGGTAAGCTCATTAAAACAACCTCGACAATGCAGGGTCCAAGCACGAACAACAACCAAGGTAGAATGCATGATCTTACCTCCAAATCCACATGAGCCAGAATATATATGATGCATGAACATATATTCAATATTATGCCATGCTCAACAAGTCATAAGCCCAACACATGAGAATACATATATCGATGTATTAACAAACACATATATCGATCCATATTGGCAACACATATCTCAATTTACATTGGCACCTAGCTATGACTCGAATACACGGATAACCGTTGGAACTCACATCCAACACAACCATTACCTTACGGTGGGATTACATTCATCACCGTTCACGCGGAGGGGATTCCACTCATCCTCACGCCCCGTCGATAGGATTACACTCATCACCGACTAACATATATATAGAAGAATTTTCGGGCGAACCCGTACTCCATCTTGATGAGTATCATCACCAAGACCACGCGCGCATTTGACTCATGTGTGCACACTAAACATCCTAATGATCGATCATTGTACCCAAGCATACTAGTGCCAATATTAAACACAATCCACAACCTTTTACAACACCATTTCATATCAATTTCCGTGCTTAGCACGTACTCACCATGACTCACCGTCATGCACAATCCACATGCATATAACAATGCATCAAACCATGCCTCAACATACATGTATAACACAATATACATAGCCATCATAATCACAAGTAAACATGAGGCATAAACAACAGTTAGAGTTCAACCAAAGTCTCTAACTAAAGCTTGGGATTAGGCTACCACTCTAATCCCAACTCTAGGTGGGTCTACCAAGCCCAACCTAGTCCACATGCTTGAACCAACACTTGAAAACCATTTAAAAACATTTAACCACTCACCGACAATTCCGAGCTCAACCACACTAGCCGATCAAGCTTCCAACGATTCCGGATTTGTTCCCGAGGCTTCAACAACACAAATTCTTGCTTCTAATCATCTCAACACAATCAAAACAACCTCAAATCAGTTCACAAATCAAAGTAGCAAACCCGGAACACTATTCAAGCACAAAACACAAGATTTCAAGCTAAGAACAGCTCCCAAAACCTCAATCCTGAGCAGCTCTTTAGCACAGTCCAAAACTCTTGATTTCAACCTTTTTAACAAACTTAAAAGCTCCCAAAACAACCCCTAACTATCACACTAACATCAGCCCTCAATTTCCAACATCAAACACACCCAAAACCAACCTTTAAACCCTTCAAAAACCCCACTAAAACCCAAATCCGAGAATCATCATAAAACTCTTTAAAATTCACATATGTTGGACCTTATGGTTCACAAACAACTTATCTAACATTAAATAATCAAAAGCTTTTGTTAAAGACAATAAAGTTCTCATTTTTAATCTAAACTTTCAAAACACCAAAATCCAAAAACTAGGAGCTTTGAGAAAAATTAAGGTACTAGCTTGTAGAGGGAAAGGAGGACAAGTCAAAAATGTAATTACCTTTCAAAAATCACCAACAAAGAGCAAGTAAGATGATGGAATAGTGAAATGGAGAGGGAGGCTCTCTTTGTCGTGGGAAATGAAATGGGAAATAGGGGGAAGTAGATGACAAGGGATATTTTAAACAAAATGGGGTTTTAATTGAAAGTCCATTTATTTACATTTTTTCCATTAATGAGATGCAATCTCATAAACTCTAAAATCTAAGGAATTTGAGTTTCAAATCAATTTAAGTCCAACATAAAATGTTTGTTTTGAAATCACAAAGTCCAAATAATATTTTATTATTTTAAAATTTTGAAACCGAAACCCGAAACATTATTTTAATATTATTTTCACCTGACCCCCAAACTCGGGTGTTACATCCTTTACAAAAGATCAGTAAGTCATCAGCGAAGCACAAATGGGTTAAAATAACTCGTTTGCATTTGGGATGTAATTGAAAAATACCCTGAGTTGCACTAAGATTCAATAAGGAAGAAAGAACATTCATTATCATCACAAAAAGGTAAGGGGACAAAGGTTTTCCCTACCTTACCCCTTTTCGACCTTTAAAAAACCCAACTAAGCTGCCTTTTGCAGATCAATCTTTAAGGCACATCGAGAATCAAGAGGTCATGACACAATCTCGAATCCAACCTCGAAATGTACCAGGCCATCCCAAACCTTCCATCACATTTAACAGAAAATCCCAGTTAACTGAATCAAATGCCTTTTGCAGATCAATCTTTAAGGCACATCGAGGTGAAAGTGACTTCCTAAATTATCCTTTAACCAACTCTTGTGCAAGTAGCGTATTATCCACAATGCTTCTACCCTTCACAAAAGTAGTTTGATTAAGAGCTATCAGATCTGGGAAATATGTAGCAAGCCGACCAACAAGAATTTTTGTAATTGTCTTATACACGGCAGAGCAACATGAGATTGGTCTAAATTCTTTCGCCATGCTAGAATTTAGGGTTTTAGAACCATGTTAGGGGAAATGGTTCGATTTTTCACTAAGCTAATTGGGGACAATGGATGGAAATATTATGTGTTGTTCTGTGGATGCTTTGAAGGATTTGCTAAAGTATTCATTACCTGAAGGTGCTATTGAGGGGTTGTGTAGAGCTGTGTCTTCTCAGGAGATTAAGGAGGCTCTTTTTGAGCAGGGTAATGAGAAAAGTTTAGGGCCGGACGGGTATACATCTTGGTTTTTTAAGTACTCCTGGAATATTGTTAAGGAAGATTTTCTTGCAGCTATAAAATATTTTGTTGCTACTTCATAAATGCTGTCGGGTTTCAATGCAACAATCATTGTGCTTGTTCGAAAAAGTATACTTTAGGTACTTATTTTGACCAAAAAATACTTTAGGTACCAAAATGAAAAAGTTAGTATACTTAAGGTACTAATATGATATATAAGCCAACTATTTATATAAATAACTTATATGATTTATTTGTTAAAGACTATCGATTTTATTTGTTCTTATTAATAAGATGGTATCGAATAATTCACTAATTGTTTTTAAATTTTCATTTTCATAGTTTTTACGAATAAATTCATCATATAAATTGTTAATAGAATGTCTGAATTCTTTTTCTGAAAGACCAATATTTAAACTATTAATTATAAATAACACGATTTAAATCTTAATATCATAAAAAATCATTTCAATATAAATGATACGAAAAGTTAGTTATATAACATGCCGAGTTTATATATATTATTCTCTAATTTGATAGATTAAATTCCAATTCTCATTGATATAGTATCTTATATTCGAAGTGAAGGAAATATTATAAATTGGAATGATATACATAAAGTTGCTTGAAAGAAAAAAATCAATCAAAGTTTTTTTAATCAATTTTGCCAAATTTTCTTTTAATATAACAATCGGTATTCGATTCATTGATCAACTAATCCTAATCAAATAATATAGATACTCATTATAGGATCTTCCAATTCAATTTTCTTCATTCACAACATTATTATTCGGACCGATAACTTTATTTAAGAGACTTAGCGTCCTAATCCACTAAATCAACTTATAGAGGATATTTTTGTCAAATTTCCAAGGAATAAAAATAGGGTTACCTACTGGAATGGTCAGTTATGTTTCCCCTCAGTACAGAGTTGGTCACCGATTCTGAAAAACGACTAGTAAGGCTACTTAGTTTTCGGGGTGTAAACTTTTGGTCACTCAGCCGTTTGTTGCCGTTAAACGTTGACGGCTTGCTAATTTGGCAACAGAAAAAAATAAGGGTAAACTACTGCAATAACCACTTACGTTTATCCCATGTACATTTTTTGGTCTCCAATTTTAAAAATTAAATGTTATGGTCACTACTAAAAATATTTATTTCTAATTTCACCCTTGAATTTTTAAAAATTCATTTTTCAACCCTAAAACTAAAGCAAACCATTTTCTCATTCCATTCAAAATCTCCACAAACACACACAAAGAGAAAAATGAATTAATTTCCCATAGAATGTAAAAAACATAACAAAATTAGAATCTTTTTTATATGAACAAAATTAGAATCTTGAATAAGCTAAAGCAAATCAATTTTTAAATTACAACCAAATCCTTAATAAATCCCCTAAAAATATACCATTTTTAGTACACAATTTTCAAAAAAATCAATTAAAATCCAATCAAACCAAAAGAATAAAAGCAACCCATTTTCAATTTTAACCCCAAAATGAATAAAGTCAGATATTTTGATTTAAACAAACAAATAAACATAAATTAGCAAAAAATACATACCCTACCGGCAATGATAACCCCAGTAACAACAGAGATGAGAGTAACATAAGTAAGCCAGGCCTCCTTTTTCAACGTCATCAAGTAAGCAAAAATCGTCGTGAAGAAATACGTTGTAGCGCTGATGGCCTGGTTAAAACTCATCGGCAAGAACCTTAAGGCTTTAACTAGCCCGGTCGTGAAGAATCTTGAATTGATTTTCATTTTGTTGGTGTTTTGAGGATTTGGGTATCATTATTTTGATGGGAAAAAAGTGGATTTTGAAAATTATAAGAGAATTGGAATTATATGGAGATGGATCTGCGAAATTATAGGGTTTCTTGGGTGAAAAAGTGGATTTTGGGGGAATAATTTGATGAAATTAACTTCCGAGGATCTAATTCAAGGCTAAAAGCTTCTCATTATGAAATTAAGGTACTGTAAATAGAAGAAAAAAATAGAATTTTGACTAAATTGAGGGGGGAGATCAGATTTTGAAGAAGACAAAAGGGGAAGAAGGAAAATTACAATTTTGACTTAATTTAGGGTTGAAAATGAATTTTTAAACATTTAAGGGTGAAATTAGAAATAAACCTTTTTAGTAGTGACCATAACGTTTAATTTTTAAAATCGGGGACCAAAAATGTACATAGGATAAACGTAAGTGGCCACTACAGTAGTTTACCCTTATTTTTTCTGATGCTAGATCAATAAGCCATCAATGTTTAACGGAAACAAACGGCCGAGTGAGTAAAAGTTTACACCCCGAAAACGTAAGTGTCCTTACTGGTCGATTTTAAAAATCGACGACCAACTCTATATTGGGGGAAACATAAGTGACCATTTCAGTAGTTAACCCATAAAAGTGTTGAATAAAAAGTCAGCCTTAAAGTTTGGTTTGTTGGACCTTTCATCATTTTGCCTATTTGTACTTTCTTTAGGCCTTTTCCACCATCTGATTTGTGGTAAGAGATTTTTTCCTTTTGCTTATATTTTTAGTTTAGGGTAATTATTTCATGCACGAGCATTCGTGGAAATTTTATTTCCACAATCATCTTAGTTTTAGGGTTTATAGATTTTATTTAGGGTTTAATTTTTAAGGGTTTAAGTGTATGACTTTTGAATTTATAGGGTGTAGTTAGAATTTAGGTTTAGTGTTAAAATTTAAGGTTTATATGTTAAATCCTAAATTCCTAACCATATTACCATAAACCTAAACCCTAACCTTTAAACTCTAAATTCTAATCTTAAATCCTAAACCAAGTCTCTAAAACCTAAAACTAAAGCGCTTGTGAAAACTTTTCGTTTCCACCCGCTACTACATGGGATATTTCCTCTTTATTTTATTGCAATAAGGTTTGACTATATAATACAATAATTAATTACAAATTATAAGAATCTATAAACTATATATGTTTTTAATTTTATATCGAAAACATATTATAAAGATAATTTTATAAAATATTTCTTTCATCGAACATTGTAATTTTACTTTCATGCATGTTCGTTCTCTATCAAATCCCTGCCGCTCTCTCTCAAATCTTTGCCGCCTGTAACTTTTCTTTTCTTCCTTTGGTTGGTGGTCGGCAACCACTCTTAGTATTGGTTGTCGACCATTGGGTCTATTATTTTTCTTATTTTTCTCCTATTTTAATAAGAATCTCTACCTTTGTGGCATACGTTTCCTCTGTCCTTGTGACACATTTTTCTTTGACTTTTTTGTGGTTTGTTTCATTTGTCCTTGGGCAAGATTTCAACACACCTTAGTGGCTGGTTGGTGCTCGTACAGAGATCTTGACGACGCTAATCTCTGATTATGGTTCTGTCGGTGGTCTTAGAAAGATGAATCTCCACTCAGTTGATGGTTGGTTGCCGATGTAATCAGACCTGGGCAACAGAGCAATCTGCCTAATAGCTTGGTTCGCTCACCACTTCTTTTTCCCTCGTAAAGCGTCTCGTTTGGATAGAGACAAGAAGATTTAGGAAGTTTTTAGATTTTGGTATGCTAATCTTGATGGAAGTGTATGCTTTTCTTTGC
Source organism: Hibiscus tridactylites (assembly GCA_958450335.1). Classification (NCBI taxonomy): domain Eukaryota; kingdom Viridiplantae; phylum Streptophyta; class Magnoliopsida; order Malvales; family Malvaceae; genus Hibiscus; species Hibiscus tridactylites. Next base: position 2,932,341 of record OY288292.1, read on the forward strand.
ACCATTGTAAGAGATTTTTAGTGGACTTGTCTTTTTTTTTCCCTCTTTTTGATGCATTGTATTGTATTGTCTTTTTAATAGCGATTAATAAAATTCAGATGCCATTGTTCAAAAAAAATTTACATTCATGCCAAATAAATCAAACCAGATAATGGTCATGTTTGGCATTTAGCGGACATCTGATGGTGGATTACATTAGCTAATTTGACTAGCGGATTGTATTAGATGATTGTATAAAAATGTTTGGTAAAATTAACTGATAGCTTATAGCTGTTTGATTATTTAAACAAGCAAAATGACATATAAGAATATGATTATATTCGATACTTGTTTGAATAATTTAGCAGTTATCCATATTTTGTATCTAATAATATTAATTAGATTATGAAAAATAATTTTTAATATAACATTATTAAGCATGTTTAAAGGATATCTATATATTAATTTATTATTTATATAATTATTTTTAATACAATTTAATTAATTATTAAATTTAAATATAAGTATAAATGTTTGAGAATAAAAAAATAAAAAGTATTAGTTTACAAAATATCACAATGTAAATATGTGAGGTTAAAGTGTTAAAATAGAAAAAGGTTAAATTTAGGTTATTTAGAGATTTTTTATAATTGTTGAGGGTAAAAGAGTCTTTATAACTCTTATGTCAAAACCTCTAATTTTAAAAGGCACATATTAATAGTTTTTTTTCAAAATTAGAGGTTTCACCTCAATCCGCTATTTCAATACACTCGTTACTAAACATCCAAATTAGTGAATTTGACCGATCAAATCTCTAATTTTAGCTCAAACTTCTAATTTTGGCTCAAACTGCTCTTTACCAAACTTAGCCATTATATAAGAAAAAGGGGAAGAAGTAGAATTTGAGATGTAATCAAACGGTGTCGTTTAAGTTGTGTCAGTTACGAACCCAAACCAGATTCCCCGCCAATGGAGTGGCAGAAATCCGCCGACGCGGCTAAAATGGTCATTTAATTCAACCAAATATGGGAGATGCTGTTAACGCTCCTTTTAAAGGAAATTATATCACGCGCCCTTTAAAGAAATAACTCTATAACCTAGTTTAATTTAAACTCAAAGCTAATTTGGCATTACTTTTAAAAAATGCTTTTAAAAGTGTTGATAGTAAATTATTTTAAAAGTAATTTTGAAAAATTAATTATAAGACATAGTGTTTGACATTGCTATCAAAAAAATAACTTTTAAAAGATAAAATATCCGTTTTAGCCATGATATTGTAAAGTAAAAATAAATTAATGCAAATAATGTTTAAATTTATTATCATAAAATTTATTAATAATTATTTTATTTAATATTAAAATGCTATTTTAATATAATAATTATTATATTTAAATTTATTTTAATATACTACTACTAATATTAGTGTTAATAATTAAGGGTAAAAAAGTAACTTCACACCTAAAAGAGATTTTTCACCCCCAAAGCTAAAAATCTTAGCTTTTGAGAGGTTGGGTGGAAAATCACTCCTTTAAGTTATTTTTCACACTAATTTGGAAGTGTTTGGCATTGCTTATGGGTGAAAAATAACTTTTTAAGCAAAAGCTATTTTTTAAGCCATGCCAAAGGGCCCTTAAGGGTATAAGAAGCCCTTGATTGAAAAAAAATAATTAAGTCCCTGAATTTTTTTACACTCATTTAAGCCCTTAAACTAAGAAACTGAATCAATTAAACCCTTGAACCAAGAAATTGAATTAATTAAGTTATTTGACCAGTTTTGACCATTACATCTTAACATTTTTCTTGGATATGTTGGCGCACTGCATCGTGTCACACTGTTTCCACTTGACATATTCAGAATTTTTTTATCTCATTTATTTTTTTTAAAAAAGTTCTAAAAATTCTAAAACACCTGTAAAATTTATAAAAAATATATTTTTTTCGAAGAAAAAAAATCTGTAAATGCAACATGATATAGTTGTAGCATATCATGTGACAATAATATCTAAAGAAAAACTGTCAATATTTAATTGTGAAAATTTTTCAAAGGGCTTAATTGATTTAATTTCTTGGTTCAATGACTTAATTGATTCAATTTCTTGGTTCAAGAGCTTAATTGAATCAATCTCTTGGTTCGGGAACTTGATTGGGTGCAAACAAAGTTTAAGGTTTAATTAAATTTTTTTTCAAAAGTTTAAGGGCTTGTTACACATTTAAGCCTCTTGGGTAAGGATAATTATATTGTGCACTGCGGTAGAAACAAAAGTTTTTACAATTATATTAGTTTTATGGTTTAGATATTTACTTTAGGTTTTGGGTTTAGAGGTTTAAAATTTAGGAGATGTGGTTAGAATTTAGGGTTTAGATGTTAAAAACCTAAATTCATAACATATTATCCTAGAACCTAAACTCTAACCTCTAACCCCTAAATTTAACCCTAAACCTTAAATTCTAACCACAGCCCCTAATTGTAAGCCCATAAACATGAATCTCTAAACCCTAAAATCTAACTAGATCCCTAAACCATAAAACAAAAACACTTGTGAAAACTTTTTTCACCGTAAATGCATTAAATATTTTCCCAAGGTTTTAATTTTTTATCTATATTTTATTCCAATATGTTATATTGTTAAAAAAGTCTTTGTTTTACAAATCCTAAATCTAATTCTAATCCTACTTAGAGGGGAGAGGAAGAGGGGACTCCAAGAAAAGGATGATGAGTGTTCCTAGTGGGTCTAGAACTCATGACCTAAAACAAATAAGGGAACAAAGATAAACATCTTGGTCAACCGGCCAAATGTGTTTACTCTAATAAAAAAAATATTTGATTATGAATTTGTCATTTTGTTTAATGTAATATCTGCATTCTATTAAAAAAATCTGCATTTGACATTTTTAACATGACATGTTATTTTCCCGAAAATAGTATGGATACATTTTATTCGCAATTATGATTCTAATTCTAAATAATTATTTTCCTATACACTGACGGTTGAAAAAAGTTTCTATGAATATTTAGTTTTTAGGTTTAAATGTTAGATTTTTAAAGTTTAAAGTTAGGAATACAAGACAACTTTAAAACTTTGTAGAAAATAAATTTATTTATTGTGCATAAAATAATTATCATTTTTACTATACTTTTTTTTTCTGTGAAAGGTATGATTTCAATCATTTTTACTATAATTCTAAAAATGAAGAAGCAAGGGTTTTTCTTAATATTATTTAAAGAGGAAAAAAAGTAAACTTTATTTTATACACAGGGACAAAACAATTAAAGAGACGAGAGATGTACGGGATCCTTTAAATTGTTAAATTAATAGGCCATGTTTGGCAATTAGCGGATAGCTGATAGCTGATAGCGGATTACATTAGCTGATAGCTGATTGCATTAGCTGATTTGACTAGCGGATTGTATTAGCTGATTGTATAAAAGTGTTTGGTAAAATTAACTGATAGCGGATAGCTGTTTGATTATTTAAACAAGCAAAATGACATATAAGGACATGACTATATTTAATACTTGTTTGAGTAATTTATTAGTTATTAATATTTTGTATCTAATAAATATTAATTAGATTTGTAAAAATTATTTTTTAATATAAATTTCCTAAACATATTTGAAAGATTTATATATTAATTTATTATTTATATAATTATTAAATTTTTTATATGCACATATAAATATGTGATAATAAAAAAATAGAATTAACTTACAAATGTCACCATATAAATTAGTAGTAACAACAAATAAGTCCAATATTTCATATGTTTTTATTTATATTAAAAATATTATTATTTAATTTAGGTTATTTGAAGATTTTTGGTAATTATTAAGGGTAAAAGAGTCATTATAACTTTAATATCAAACCTCTAATCTCAAAAAGCTCATATTAGGAGCTTTTTCAAAATTAGCTTTTTCACCCCAATCCGCTCTTTCAATCCGCTATTTACCAAACATCAATATTAGCGGATTTGACTAGTCAAACCTCTAATTGTACCTCAAACCTCTAATTTTTGTCCAAACCGCTCTTTACCAAACAAGGCCATAGTAATTTTAGTCCTAATTTAGATATTTGTACTTAAAAAAAATATTTGCGAAAATAATTTTTTTCTCATTTAAAATTGGGTAAACATCATCAATGCCGCACAAAACTATTTTCGCTTTTTGTTCTGGTCACAAACTATTATTTTTTGCAAATTAGTCACTAATGTTATGTTTTTTCCTATGTTGGTCACCCGCCGTTAAAAAACTCACGGAAAAATAGGAAAGCATGTATAGTTTACTGACCTAAATAGGAAAGAAGCAATAGATTGTTGACTAAAACAGGAAAAAAATAACATCAATGACCAAAATAGGAAAAAATGTAATCTTAATAACGATTTTGCACAAAATAATAGTTTGATGACCAAGGCAGGAAAACAATAATAGTTTAATGACCTACGCTTTCAGCTATGTAAAAATATCACACCTTTTTATAAAGCTTTATCAATCATGCAAATTCAGTGATACCCAATTCTCCTTTTCAGTTTATTTGATCAGTTTTAATAAATTATTGTTCCTTTTTTACTATATGGGTTTTCAATAAATTCAAGAATGTATGCTTAGTTATTAGGTTCAAGCTTCTTAGTAGTTGGAAATTGAGGGCCTTTTATTGATATTTGGTGGACAAAGTTTTTTTTAATAGAAGCGGCTAGTTTTATTAAATGAGAAAATATCAAAAATTATAATAAGGGTTTATAATTATCATTGTAAACTAAATACATAATTTAGACATTTTCTTAAAATTAACCACTTTAGATCATACAAGGACCATACATAAAAAATATTAAAACCTCATCCAAAAGACTCGAACGAAAAATAGACACGAACAAATCTGACTATATCGGCAAACGAACCACAAAAAGGGATGAAACCATTGAAAGAGCACCGAGAACCACAAATCAGATGCGAGCGTCGTGAAAAACTATCCACGAGCGCAAACCGCATATCCAAATTCAATCTGAGGGTCCTGAGCAGGATTATAAATAAGCGACATCTTAATCAGTCGTGGCGTCGTCAAATCTAAACCGAGAAAAATATAAATAAAGAACGGCAAACGACCGAGGAAGAAAAAATAGCTTGCCAAAAGACATAGATAAATGTGCCACAAAGGCAGAGAAAAACGTGTCACAAAGTCAGAGTTATTTTTATTAAAAAACAGAAAAAAATAAATTCGGCGGTTGGCAACCAACATCAAAATCGATGCCGTCGCCGGCTAAATAAAATGAAAAAAAAAAAAACTTATGGCGTTCGATAGACGAAAAGAGTTGCGTTAGAGGTAAAATGGAGAGCGGATAGAAGTTTGCTTCTTTTACTCATTAATGACCCCATTGTTGATATAAGCTATGATAATTTCTTTTATTCTTAGTTCATTTATATATACAGGGAAATATTCTATACACTGCCGGTGGAAACTAAAAGTTTAGGAATCCAGTTTAATGTGCACAATTTAAGAGTTTAAGGGTAGGGGTTTAGAATTCAGCGATGATGGTTAGAATTTAGGTTTAGTGTTAGAATTTAGGGTTTATCGGATAAAACTTAAATTCATACCATATTATCCTAAAAACTAAACTTTAATCTCTAAACCATAAAGTCTAAACACATAGAACTAAACCCCTAAACCATACACCCTAAACTAAATCCCTAAATATTAAAACTAAAGCGCTCATAGAAACCACTCTATGATAAATGTCAGAAATCACTCTCCATAATGGTGTATTTTTCATGATTTTGTTCATATTTATAGTGCATTTGCAAATTTGGTGGACTTATTGTTCACTGGTTATTCGAGAGAAGAAAAAGCCAAAAGCTACAAAGTGTTCCATCTGAAATGATTTCTTTTTGGAGAATTGGTAATCTCAATATTGGTTTTTGTGGAAAATCAACGTTATTTAGTAGAATTTCTTCATGTGATGATTCCCATAGTTTGTACATACAAATGTAACTTAGCAGCAAGTTCCTTTGTCATGACAGGTTTCTTGAATCAAGGAATGTTTTATGACAATTTTACTTATTGTTTGTCAACTCTTTTAGTAAAAAGTCAAAAGCGATACTTCTTTTGTCTGAAATGCTTTCTTGTTTATTACCAGAATCTGGTCAGTTATATGAATATGATTCGATATTCATTACAATTTACTGCAAGCTCGACATGTTTTTTGAGCTAATGAGTGTTTACAAATTTCCTGGTTCATTGGAGGGGAGGAAAATGTCAAAAGCTACAGTCTTTTGTCTGGAATGATCTCTTGTCGGATCATTGATAATGACAATCTTGGGGTGTTCTTATTTTTTTGTCTGAAATGATCTCTTGTCGGATGAGCATGTAGATGCTCCTGCATCACTTTACCTTTTCTTTCAACTTACATAACCTTATTTCGAACGTACGCCTAAGTATAGTGATGTTATTAGCTGATGAAAGATTAGCTTGTTGTTCGTTCGTTCGTTCGTTTAAACCCGATGTGCATGATTTCGTGGATTCGAATACTAAGAAATCCGTGCTGTAACGAGGGGAGCTGGTTTCGTAAACAGATGCGGGGAATATGCTTGTACGGCTTATGTGACATTTAAAGATGTGTGTTCACTGGAAACTGCTGTCTTACTCAGTGTAAGCTCTGATTCATACTTGAAAAGAAGGAAAAAAGAATTCTGTTCTTCTAGTTACTTGGATGGTTCTGACTCTTTTCTTTGCTCGGAATCTTTGTTTTGATTTCGAATGAGACCATAATCACGATGTAATATGGTACGAGTATCGGCTTATGTAACCGAAAGAAATAGGTTTCCATGTAAGGCCTGCAACTAATTTGGTATTCGTCTAACTTGGTTTTACCGGGAGAACCACTGTAGCAGCCAGCAATGCTGTAGTTAGTAGCAGCTATTTTGCCAAGGGAGCACTCTGGGTTTCCGGCATGTTGAACCGTGCAGCTGATCTGGGTAGCCATGGAAATACACGACCACCGAGTTAAGTTTTGGTATAACACCCTTTTGTGTAAAAATAATAGATACTCGTATTCGTTACATACCGGTCTAGTATACGCGCAATAACTTGAAAGTTGAGTTAGATGGATGTAAATGTAGGTTTTATTGGTTATATCTATTTTGATTGTTTGTTCATTTAATTTGATGCATATCACATGTGAACCACTTGTTGCGGCTAGAAAAGCCCAGATAATCGAATAGCATTTAGCATCGGGATTTGGCTGCCCTATTGTTAATTGTTGTATCTCCTCTGTCTTAATATTTTCGAGAATTCCCTCACACAATCACTGTTAGAGGTATGAGTATTGTTTTCATAATTCCATTTTCAGCGATTAACATTTTAAGTTATGAGTACTGATTAATTACTGTTGCATATGAACAGTAATGATGGATGTATTAGAAAGTAATGGATTGAATTAAGATTTGGATGGGGTTGAAACAATCAGTAGGACCGAGTAATCAATCAGTTTGGTGTACAAAATTTGAGACTCCACTAAACTGGTTTTTATTTTTTTAAAAAAAATCAAAATTGAACCAGATTTTATAGGAAAACTGACCAAACCGATCAAATTGATTTTTTATTTGCACATCGTAGAACAAAATAAAAATCAGTATATTAAATATATTTAGACTTAATACACCATTTTCCCCCTAAACTTTACTTGTTTCCCCAGCTTGTCATTTAAAGTTTATTTTAACCACTTTTGCCCCTTAAACTTTACGACGTTACTCATATTATCTCAAATAACTAACACTGTTAAAAAAAATTATCCTGACCAATCAAAACATGCCATGTCACTTAATTCTTTTTTCTCATTTTCCAGTTTAATATATAAAAAAATTAAAAATAAATAATATAAATATAATATAATACTAATAAAAAAATATTTAATAAAGTCATCTTTCCCCACCCTTCTTCCCCCATCTTCCCCAACCAATTTAATCACCTTCATCGTTTCCTCTATCTCTCAGTTGTGGATATGAGAATGAATAACTTTAGTGACAAAATCTCACCAATATACCTTGAAGGTTGCTGATTGAAGAAAGATGGGGTGGCTGAAGTTTATGTTTATGAGCTGATAAGTAAAGAGGGAAAAAATGGGAGATTTTATCGGAGAACATGACTCAAAAATACAACGTCGACATGTCCGATGGAGCCAAGAATTCTGAGTTTATGACAATTTTCTTGGCGTTCATCTTTGTTTTTAAAAATTGAAGATTCTTTCGACATTGTTATTGGTTCTGTTATGGAAGAAATAATAAGTTTGGCTCTAGATCTTAATGTTCATATGGTTTTGTCTTAATTTCACCATTTTCAATTTGTTGTTTGTTCTGTAAATCAAAGCAGATTCGCCATTAATGGAGGCTGAATTTTTTGTTTAAGCTCTTTTGAGGCCAAAAAAAAGATGAACATTGTTGGTGTTCTTGAGTTTTTTTTTTTCTGAATTTGATCGAGAAAAACAAATAAAACGAGTGGAAGAATTGTTTTTTGAGTTCAAAATTTGGGGTTAAGATCTAGAAATTAGAGGTTAAAACCATAAAAATGGAGTTGGAGATTAATGAAATGGGAAATAGGGTTTGGGAAAGAAGACTAAGATATTTTGGTAAACTTAGGGTATAGTTTAATATATTTATTTTATTTTATTTTAAAATTAAAAAAAATAAAAAAAATGACGTGGCTTATTCTTATTGGCGAAGATAGTTTTTCTTAACGGTAGAGGGCAATATGAATAACGGAGAAAACGTTAGGGGGCAAAAATGTGCAAAACGTAGTTTAGGGGCAAGTTGGGAAAATGGGTAAAGTTTAGGGGTAAAACTATATTAAGCAATATATTTATTAATATACATAATTATTTATTGTTTTATTTATATTGTCAAATATATATATATGGATTATTATCCTATACACTGACGGTGCAAACTTTTAAGAGCTTAGTCTAGGGTGTAAGGTTTAAGGGTTTAGGTGTAAGATTTATAATTTAAGGATATTGGTTAGAATTTAATGTTTAGGGTTAGAATTTAGAGTTTAAAGGGTAGGTTTTAGGGTATGGTGAGGATTTAGGGTTTATTCTATAAACCCGAAATTATAAACCTAAACTGTAAATTTCAACCATTATCCCTAAATTCAAAACGCATACACTTAAACCCCTAAACCATACACCCTAAACTAACCCCTAAATCTTAAAACTAAGGTACTTGTGAAAACTTTTAGTTTCAACCGCCGATGTATCAAATAATTACCCATTATATTACCCTAATTACCCTATATATAGGGTAATTATTTGATACACTAGCAGTGGAAACTAAAAGTTTCTACAAGCGCCTTAATTTTAGGGTTTAGGTGTAGAGATTTAGAATTTAGGGATAGTGATAAGAATTTCGTATTTAGGGTTAGGATTTAGTGTTTAGAGGTTAGGGTTTAGTTTTAGGGTAGTATGGTGAGGATTTAGGGTTTAATCTATAAACCTGAAATTATAACACCAAGCTATAAATTTCAACTACTATCCCTAAATTCAAAACTCATAGACCTAAACCATACACCCTAAATTAAGTCCCTAAACCCTAAAATTAAGACACTTGTGGTAACTTTTAGTTTCCACCGCTAGTGTATCAAATAATTACCCATTATATTAAGGGATATATTTTTTTTATTAAGTAGAAAGATATTACATATACATTCTTAAAGGAAATATTGAAATTTAAACCCTATAAGATTGGGGCAACATAAGCATCGTGACCACTCGGTCAATTAATGGATCTCAATAAGAGTTATATTTTGATACTAAGTTATGTAAAAAAAGAGTAGAAATTCTTTGCCCTTTTGTGCCCCTATTTATGCCTCCACATTTAAAAATTAGGTTTGGGGTTTAGGTTTAGGGTTAGGGCTTATGGTTAGTGTTTAAGGAATTGAGGTATGGTGTATTTCTAAGGTTTTATGATTCAGAACTTAGGATTAGAACTTAAAATTTAATTGTTTAGTGTTGAGCCACATAATGGAATACCGAAAAGGGGTATAGGATTTTTATTCTAAAAAAATTAATAACTTTTTCTATTCAAATTATAATTTTTAAAATGTAAATCAATAACCCTAAAATCACAATTCTTGAACTCTAAATCCTAACCTACCTAAACCCTAAAATAAACAGATTTATGTAAACTAAAATTTACGGACTGTATTTTAAATAATTTTAAATACAATAATTAGTATATTTGTATTTATTAGTGTGAATATCTATTTTTATTTCTAATAATAGTAAAAAAATCTAATAATAAAAAGACAAAATCGGTTTATTATTATTATAGGTCACCGAAGTTTGAGTATTTTTATCACTCACACTTTCGTTTTGTAACAAAATGATCACTCAATCGTTAACCTCTGTTAACCGAGTAACAAAAGTTTGACGTTGCGGCTGATATAATTTTTTTAACGATTAATACCTTCCAATATGATGATGACACTTTTCAAAAAAAAAAATCTTCAATGGATGTCAGTTTTAAAAATGAAAGTTATGAAGCAACTAAATTGAGCTTCAAATTCATAAAAACAAGCCTCGTTAAAAAACTATAATGTCTAATCTTCTTCCATCTGTATCAACCGAAAACATGAGCACGATTGATTAGATGGGGTAAAATGGTGCTTAGCTTGTTGGGATTTTATGGCTGAAGGCCCCATGAATGTGAAACAAAACAATGAGCTAAGCCTAATGTTGCTTGGGGCTTGCTCTTAATAGTATTATTTGTAGTGTCAGTTAGCAGTAATTTCTTCTCATTGATGGCACTGAACTAATATCCAACTCCTTTAATCATCTCACATGATCCTCAGCCTGCCCTATTACAGGTAGGGATGGGCATTTCATCCGACCGGGTCGAGTTTTTCTTAAAAAAGCAGGTCGGTCTAGCTTTTTAAGGGTGATTTCAGGTCGGGTTAGGTTCGAGTTTAGGGTGAGAAATATCTAACCCGACTTAGGACTAATAGTATAATTTTCTCATACTTTTTTGAGATATTTGCAATAGTGCTCCTCTTTATGTCTTTTTTACAATTTGGTCATTAAAATTGATTTTTTTATAAGTCGAGTCAGGTTCGGATTTAGGTATATACTTTTCGGATCGGTTAGGGTTAGGTTATGTTTTTAAGATAATGTCGGGTCAGGTTCGAGTTTAGAATAATTATTTTTATGTCGGGTTTGGTTTGGCCAAAAATCTGATCGGTGCTCATCTATAATTTCAAGTTAGCTTTGACATTACCACTCAAAATTTTCACAAGTTTTTCTCAATGAGCACATTTGACAGATTTGGGTAAAAGTTCATCCTACCAATTTTTCAGATTGCATTTTGATTCTGTACTTTTAAAATGAGTATAAAGATTCCTGTACATTTGACATATTATACACCATGTGGAACAGTTTACTCAAAAAATGAGTACTTTTGCAAAGTACCAATGCATGAAAGTAAGAGAAGAACATAGCTATAATTGCATTCCTCAAAAGTATAATCTTGAGTGGGATGATAGAGATTTAAGTATCGAGATTGTGAGTGAAGCAAATTGAATTAAGAAAATTTTATATTAAAAAAAAAACTGAATTCGAAAAATTATGAATATAAAAAAGTTAATACTTCGTTGCTTAGGAAGGTCATACAAGTTTCTTTTATAGAAAGACACATGATAAGTAAAGCAGCAATTAAAGCACATGATTTGTAATTATGATGAAAAAACCTGCTTATTACAAATACATTAATCTTTTTCCTTGTACTCAAATTTGTACCAATTGGAACTCACTCACTGTACAAAATAAACACAATTCACAAACCAAATGAAAAATAAACAAATATTCTTAATTTAATATTCATCGTAATCGACCTTCGTAATATTCGTTATTCGATGATTCCGGTGAACGTATTCGTGACGGGGATTAGTCACGGCACATCGGACAGCGGATAAGTCCGTTCTCGTTGCAATCGGGACATCGTTGGAATCCATACTCACCCTCCTCACCTTCACTTCCTACTACTTCACCCTCGTCTTCATCATAATAGACTTTGCAGCTGCCCGAACAAGTCTCACAGGGCACGAATCGGATGTCGCCACAAGCTTCACAAGCACCAACATCGTCGTCGTCAACCATTTCACACCCTTGAAAGGCCTCCCCTAGGGAGCCTTGTTCATGCATTTGCTTTATCTCTTCGGCTCCACCGATGTATCTCTTCCCTACAAACACCCTTGGCAATCCACCTTTAAATCCTTCTCCCAATAGCTCTCTCAATTCGTCTTTAAACCCCGAATGCATCGACACGTCTCGTTCGTCAATACGAACTCCCAAGCCTTTGAGGATCAAACTAACATTACTGCAATCTTCGTACGTCTTCCTAACACCTCTTAAACTTGTGAAATACAGAATGACCTTATCCTTGTTGAGCTTACAATGAACCTTTTCGATGGACTGTTCGAGTGTTTTCTTGAAGCTAGAAATGATTTCTGGATCAAAATCTGATTTTTCATCTTCCTCTTCAAATTGAAGACACATAGGCTTTGCAGGCACAATGCCAATGGTGCCATTATCATTAGCTGAGTAGCTCCTGAAATGACTCGGAGGACGAGGACTGAAATCTTCGAGTCCGGCCATTAATTCCCATGTGTTGATTGTTTCAGGCTCACCAGGGGGAGTTCTTATGGGAGTTTTGGGGACAAGTTTTGGGATCTTGTCCTCGATCAATTTGGACCAAACTTCAGCTTCAAGCATGGAGAACCCTTTGCTTTTCTCATTGATTTCCTTCACACTCCCATTGAGTTTAGTGGCTCCTTTCCTTTCCGACGTGAGATTAATGTCCCTCGACTCTTTCAAACATGACACATTATTGTTTTGATGATTTGATTCCACCTTCAGATTGCCTAGTGTGGTCGATGTTAATGCCACGACATGGTAGCTGTCGCCTTTGTGTTGTGCCGGATGATGAACGTGCATCGTGTAACTTCTTGGAACCGGTGAATAGGGTGCCCGACAATGCCAGCATCGTTTTTGCCTGGAACTTGCACAACCCATAACATCAAAACAAGACAAAAAAAAAACAGGGGAAATTCTGGGATTTGATTGGATGAACAGAAAAAAAGGGGGAGAATTGAAACTTTCTTCTACATTTAGAACAACAAGCAGTGCATATAATCTAATGATTTATAAGAACAAAAAGATAAAACTGAAGATACCCAGATGAGAATTTGGATTAATCTGGTGAAAACAAGAACTGGGTTGCAGAGATCTCGGGATTTGGAATTGAAAAACAGTATAAATGGGTTTTTTTTTTCTTTCTTTTTCTGAGTGGAAGAGAAACTGGGAATCGAAAAGAAATCAAAGGAAGAAGGAGATGATAAATGGAAAAACTGGTGGGAGATTGATGAATGAGAAACAGAAATCTTGTTGAAAAGGAGCTTTTAATGAGAAAAACAAAATAAAATGGCTGAGTTGTACAAAGATAAAAGGGTAAAGTTCTTAAATGGTCACTAAACTGTGTCTTAATACTTATTTTGACTATCAAACTTTCAATTGTTATAAAATAGTTACTAAACTATCGACGTTGTTGCAAAATAGTAATTGATCCCTAACTTCCATTAAGTGAGGGTGACATGGAAGTTTGGGCAAACTTGTTTAATAGTACAATTAGTCCTTTATATTTATACATTCGTTTGATTTGGTCTTAATTCGAAAAAAATCAATAAATTTAGCCCCATTGTTTTAAAATTATATCGATTTGTCACCATCTGGTTGAATTAAAAATATATTAAATTATTTCTAATAAAAATATGACTAAATCGATAGAATTTGTAAATATTGAACCTAAATTTATTGATTTTTTAAAATTATAACCAACTTAATTGAATGTATAAATATGGAGGGCTAATTGTGCTATTAAAAATTTATTCAAACTGTAACATCACCCCACTTAACGACAGTTAGGGCTCAGTGAACATTTTATAATAAAACCGGTAGTTTAATAATTATTTTATAACAATTAAAGGTTTGGTGACCAAAATGAATATTGAGGCATAGTTTAGTAGATATTTATGAACTTTACCCAAGATAAAAATGAAGTCTTGTTGTAACCCCCTCGTCCCGGTCTGGCCGGATGACCGGTCCGAGTGAGCTACACGGGGAAAACCGAGTGAAAACTCCCTAAGGAACTCTCCCTCGGTTAGCAACCCTATATTTTTTTTTCATTTTAATCTTGTCTAGATGAAATTACATCCTAAGTGATCATACAGCGGAACGATATTTACAACGCAGTCAAACGAACCCAAACCAACATTTAAAAGCCCATTTTTAAAGTTAAACCGCAGGCGGTATCGATACCCTTAGGGGGGGTATCGATACCCCTTGACTAGGTCAACGGGGTTTGGTCAACCTGAGGAGACAGTATCGATACCCCCAATGAGGGTATCGATACCCTCCCCTAAAGTTGACTTCCCACGGTCAAAGCTAAGACAACGGTATCGATACCCTAGAGGCCAGTATCGATACCGAAATCGACAGTGGCTCTAGTGGCCAAAAAGGTATCGATACTCTCCCTCGAGTATCGATACACGAGGCCTGAAACCACAGGGCAGTATCGATACCAAACCAACGGTATCGATACCCCAGCTACGAATCTGCAGGTTTGAGCTGATTTAGAGCACAAGGAGGCCCCTAAATCCCTCTAACACTTCAACCAACATACTATCATCAACCCTAAGGCAAACCAACCATAAAAGCATGCTTTCACAAGAACCAAAGGGCAGTAAACAACACAAAGAGGTACACATACGATCAAGCAACTTAGGCATTCCAACACACCTAAGCATCCATGCATAGCATTCTAAATGACAATTTAGCATATAGGGTCATACATAGAACTCAAAGGCCTTAAAAGGTACATGATGAGCATAAAGAGGTTTGCACTATAACAAGGCAACCTAAATGTCTATAGACATGCCACCATACACAAGCATACATGAAAGCATAACATGTTTTACAAACCAAGGCCAAATCAAAACATCAACATACATCCAAACTCAAACAACAATACCTATCCCATTGCTTAACTATTACATTCTATCACTTAAAATTCATACATTGAGCTTACCAAAAGAACAACTTGGAGACCTTTCCTTGCCCTTGCCACCCACAAGCTATTTATCTGCATTGTCGAACAAAAGAGAGCGTAAGCATAAAAGCTTAGTGAGGGTAAGCTCATAAAACAAACCTTCGACAATGCAGGGTCCAAGCACGAGCTACAACCAAGGTAAAATGCATGTTCTTACCTCCGGTCCACACGAGCCGTAATTCTAAATGATGCATGAACATATAATCAATATCATGTAATGCTCAACATGTTTAAATCCACAACACATGTAATCACATTTATTAAACCACGTTAGCAACACATCCTAAATCACCTTGGCTCACAATTAACCACATATTGACGACATAGGCTACAATCCGTATTGGCACCTAGCTATGACTCGAATACGCGGATAACCGTCGGAACTCACATCCAACAACACAACCATTACCTGACGGTGGGATTACACTCATCACCGTTCACGCGGAGGGGATTCCACTCATCCTCACGCCTCATTCCACGCGGAGGGGATTCCACTCATCCTCACGCCCCGTCGATGGGATTCCACTCATCACCGACTAATATAAGTATAATTTCCGGGCGAACCCGTACTCCTCCTTGGTGACTCAACGCCACCAAGGCCACACGCGACTTTTGACTCATGTGTACACACTAACATCCTAATGATCGATCATTTGTACCCAAGCATACTTGTGCCAATACTACACATTTCATTTATCATTCATAATATCAAACCATAACAACTTCCGTGCTTAGCACGTACTCACCATGACTCACTGTCATGCACAAACCACATTTTCCATGCCTAACATGTACTCACCATGATCCTCGGATCACACATTCACCTCATAGCATCATTACACATGTCAACACTACATGCATCTCAACAACACAATTATCACATCACAACTCACACACATGTATATCTCTATTACATTTATCATCAACATGCATGTAACAATGCATTTAGCTATACCTCCTCATACATGTATAACAACACAAGCATAACCACCATAGGCATGATTCAACATGAGGCATAATTCATCACTTTAAAGGTCAACCAAGATCTCTAACTAAAGTTTGGGATTAGGCTACCACCCTAATCCCAACTCTAGGTGGGTCTATCAATCCCAACCTAGTTCACATGCTTGAACCAACACTTGAAAACCACTTAAAAGTATTTAACCACTCACCTCTACCTCCAAGTTCAAATACAAAGCAACCATGGTCTTCAATTTTCCGGATTTGCTCCCAAGGCTTCACCAACCCAAAACCAAGCTTCTAACCATCTCAACACAAGTAAAACAACCACAAATCAATTCATCAATTAAAGTAGCAACCCGGAACATTAATCAAACACCAAACTCAACATTTTAAACCATGAACAACCCCCAAATTGCCAAATTCGAGCAGCCCTCATACACAGCCCAAAACTTGTGATTTCAACACGTTTAGCACATTCAAATGCTTCCAAAACAGCCCCCAACTATTACCCTAACACCAACCTTCAATTTCCAACACAAACCACATCCAAAATTCCCATTTTCGTACTCCAAACTTACCCAGCAGAAAATTCCATTTTCAAACACCCAAATGACATTTAAATGGTCCCAAATCATCCTCCTAACATACCCTAACCATCAGCCCTCTAATTACACCTTAAAACTCACAAAAAATCAACTTTTTGACACCTTAAAAATGGGTCCAAGAACCCACTTCGGAAATTCATCAAAATTCAACCAAATTAACATATAACGTATATTTCAACTTGATTAAACAAAACCCCAACTCAATTTAACAAAACAAGATGAAAACCCCATAAAAATCTAAACTTTTAAATCAAGCCCTAATTTCAAAAAGTTCATAGTTTTAAAAACTATAACCATAGATAGATAGGAATTAAAGAGGAGAGTGAGAATATACCTTCAATTTTGAAAAAGGCCTTGAGATGAGGGAGAAACCATTGAAATAATGAATTTAGGGTTTGGGGAGGTTTTTGGGTGTTTTCACGTTGGGGGGGGGGGGGAGGAAATGAGAAAGATGATACTTTTTTTTTTGTTCTTTTTACTTTCAAAAAGGTGGTCTAGCTTTCTTTTTAAAAGTTTTGAGTCAAATCACCAACAAGGTCCCTCCTTTACTATTTAAAGCCCAATTAGATCACAATTTAGGTTGAATCGATTTAATTTAATTTTATTGACTCGAACTACAACCTGGATAACTCCTAACCCCAAAACACGGGCGTTACAACTCTCCCCCACTTAAGGAAATTTCGTCCCCGAAATTTATCGATCACGGAGGGCCACTGAAACATGTACCTCCACGCTTTCCTCTCTCACCACAACGTACTAACCAACTCGAAAGACTTACCACACAACACTTGCTATCTTACACTAAAATCTCAACTGATTCTTCAAGGCATGCCAATTTCAAACTCAACTCAATCTCTTCAACAACCATAGTACGGAACAGATCTAACTCACATTTCTGAATCATGGATACACGGAACACATCTCAAACCCCTTTCTAATTCTGGTGGTAACCGCAACAGATAACAACAGAACTAGCCCGATTCACAAACTCATACAATACTGCTCGAACACTTGACTCATAACTTTCTCTGACCGATCATCTGTCTTCATCAATTAACCAAACACTATGCAGACGTCTTCAAAATTATTCTAGCTGAAATCTCGGATCTTTATTACTCACTTTTACTGCGAATCTTCCACGGATGTAACAACTAGAAGAAAACTGAAGCTCAGTCTTGACACGCTGGCAATTTACATACTTACTCTCATACTGAACCACATTATTCATCCACTCATTCCGGAAGTACTCATCTTCAACCCACAATACGTCTTCATACCACTCAGATGCAATACAAATGAACCACTGTGCGCTTCGGCCAAAACAATACATCTCAAAACACTAGGTCAGTCGGTACAACTATTCTGTCTCTGAAATGCAAAACTCTATCATCTCTAGACTGTATTCTGAAGGTCTTCTTTCCACTATGTCTTGCACGTGAGGTGCCAAGAATCTGTCTTGCAACTGTTTCTCATCAAACATTCTGACTCAAGGTAGTCTCAACCCGAAACTCGGCCACAAAACTACTATCATTTGATAAGCTGAATTCGGCAAACACAACTCGCAACTCAACTACTAATCTAACAACAATTACACTCGGAACATCGGTCACTACGTAGACTCTCTTCAGATAGTACTCAATCTTGAGATCACAGTCTTCAAGCAATTCTAGCTACTCATGTTGTTCCAGTTCCAACCATTCCCAAGTCTTCAAATATTTCATGTTCTGAAGATATGTACATACACACTGTGCATTTCTTATTTTACAAGCTTTGTCTCTAAGTCTTCGAAGCAAATACAACTGTAAGTAACTCTATGTCTCATATCGAATAACTCTTCTCACAGTCTTCCAACTATCTTGATGAACAAGCCACAATCTTCTGTCTTGCATAAGTACACAACCTAACTCTACATGTAATGCATCACTGTGGTTCACAACCCCTTTCTCTGACATAAGTTGATTCAAGGGCGAAGCTCTCTTCAAGGTTTCTTTCAGCTTCTCAAGGGCTCATTGTCTCGCATCTAACCGCACGACTGAACATTCTTCTGTAGCAATCTATCAATGGAGCAACTATCTTCAAACACTATTTACAATTCTCTGAGAGTAACAAGGCTAGACCTAGGAACTATAGATATCTGTCACAGTCTTCAATTTCTTCCAACTCATATCTTCTTTTGCCTACTAAGGATTTACTCTAGCACACTCAGCTGATCTACATGTCCTAGGAGGACATCTTCGTTAACTCGGAGTTCACGTTGGCTCAACTTGGCATACAACTGATCCTCTAATAGAATCTACAATACTAACTCTAAAGCTTGTCATGGTCTTCTTCGGTACTTGAATATACTCATGCATCATCTAGGAGGACTACTACAAACTGATCAGGAAGCTTAGGAAAGTATTATGTTCAACATCTCTATAAAAGTAACCAACACACTAGTCCAACAAAACAGCATAACTCGGAACTCAAAACGGTCACATCTTGCCTCAAAAGTTGTCTTCGGTACTTCAAATTTTCTCACTTTCAACTGGTAGTAAACGGATCTCAAACTAATCTTCGAAAGATTGAAGCACACACTACTGACCAACTAATCACTGACACTCAGAACTGATACTAATTATTCGTTGTCACCTGTTTCGACTGTATGTAAACTGAACACGTTCTCGTACTGTCACTCTTTCTTCTTCACAAATTACACTGTAGAACTCCGAGATGATGCACTAGGCCTAATGAATCTAAGGTCTAACAAGTCTCGAAGTTAATTCTTCAACATTCTCAATTCTTTCCGGGATTCACAAGTTACAGAGCAGACAAAACAGAAGCAACCTCGAAATCGGTCTCAATAACAAACTCTTCTCCTCTAACAAGAGGTAAACCGGCAATTCTTCCAAACACTTCTAGGAAAAGAAAACACAAACTATCCTAACATTCTGCGGTCTAATCTTCATTCAAAAATCAAATCCATCACAATTACTAAGCAAGCTTGCCAACTATACTCAATCAATCTTTGACCTCTAAATCTGGATCAACATTCAACAAGAAGTTCACCTTCTCACCTACCACCACAGTCACACATAAATCTTGTAACTTCAAGTCAACTCATTCTTTGTCTCAACGTATACACTAACTATTTGCTCTTCAAGTCGAGCCTTGGAAAAAGGCACACCGAAACTGTAGGAAGACAATCACCTCACATCTACTAGAAACTAGTAACTCTGAACCACCAACAAACATCTTCTGTACATCTCTCTGATCACTACTATCTCCCAAAAGGTCTAGTCACATGCGTCCCTACGTCTAAAATCTCAACAGAGATACGTCAAAATCTTTGCACGCTCACACAAACGGACGATTCTGCAAAAATTGTAACTTCACAAGTACACAACTGACAGTCTTCGGTCCTCTTGTTTTCAGACTGATTCTTCAACAAAATCCGACTCTTCTAGACTATTCGTAGAGCATTTCAAAACTTCAAAAACGCAGTTCTGAGCACACACAGACAACCATGCTAGAAAACCACCCCAAACGCACACTGGCCCCAAACACATAAATCGGTTCCCATTCACGGATACTGATCGGCTGTCTTGCATCGAATTCATAGGCTGAACCCCAACGGTCACCACTAACACTTCTGAAATTCAGATTACTCACACGAGACCCCTACCTAGATCTTGCCAAAAGAACTAAGGTACTCATACCTACCTCATCGAGCACATTCAAACTTGCATGCTTGTTAACAACATACGGAAATACGAACTCAGAACCAATCAGAAGAGACAAACTCAAAACTGTACCAAGGGCTTATCCGCTATAACGTAGATACCACCTGACTCCCACTCATAGGTCTTCACTTCTTTTCACCAACTAATACCAGAATCAGTCAAGTCGACCCTTCACCAACAAGAATCAACTCACAAGCACACGGACTCGAGCAAACAAATTGTACCTCAACTCCGGTACAACCATACTCCCCTAACTAGCAAAGAACTTCCTCTACATCATCCCCATTTCCAAAATCACAACTTCCCCTTACCGATTCACGGCCCACACACTGGCCCTAAACTTACTAAAAGCAGTAAATCAATCAACAATTTAACATACAAGTTGGGTTAGCAAAGGAAAGGTCCAAGTGGCTCAAGTATGATTTCCCTCACTTAAAATCCTTTTTCCGATGTAATAGAAGCAATGGGACTCTACTAAACATGTTTCAACCAAATCAACACACATACATGCTCAACCAAGCATATAACAAGACCTACTTGCTAAACAAGCAACACATGCGTACAATCAAACAACATACATTCTCAATCAAACAATCACACATCACAACATACACGGGTAACGAGCAACATGCTTTTGAACAAACAATGGACATACTTGTCACACAAGCAATCATACTTACAAAGCAAGCAAACACCGTGCATATCAATTCAAAACTTAAACTTACCTCACTTACCTGCCCAAGGTCTCGGAAACCTTAGGCTCTGATACCAACAAGTGTAACCCCCTCGTCCCGGTCTGGCCGAATGACCGGTCCGAGTGAGCTACACGGGGAAAACCGAGTGAAAACTCCCTAAGGAACTCTCCCTAGGTTAGCAACCCTATATTTTTTTTCATTTTAATCTTGTCTAGATGAAAATTACATCCTAAGTGATCATACAGCGGAACGATATTTACAACGCAGTCAAACGAACCCAAACCAACATTTAAAAGCCCATTTTTAAAGTTAAACCGCAGGCGGTATCGATACCCTTAGGGGGGTATCGATACCCCTTGACTAGGTCAACGGGGTTTGGTCAACCTGAGGAGACAGTATCGATACCCCCAATGAGGGTATCGATACCCTCCCCTAAAGTTGACTTCCCACGGTCAAAGCTAAGACAACGGTATCGATACCCTAGAGGCCAGTATCGATACCGAAATCGACAGTGGCTCCAGTGGCCAAAAAGGTATCGATACTCTCCCTCGAGTATCGATACACGAGGCCTGAAACCACAGGGCAGTATCGATACCAGACCAACAGTATCGATACCCCAGCTACGAATCTGCAGGTTTGAGCTGATTTAGAGCACAAGGAGGCCCCTAAATCCCTCTAACACTTCAACCAACATACTATCATCAACCCTAAGGCAAACCAACCATAAAAGCATGCTTTCACAAGAACCAAAGGGCAGTAAACAACACAAAGAGGTACACATACGATCAAGCAACTTAGGCATTCCAACACACCTAAGCATCCATGCATAGCATTCTAAATGGCAATTTAGCATATAGGGTCATACATAGAACTCAAAGGCCTTAAAAGGTACATGATGAGCATAAAGAGGTTTGCACTATAACAAGGCAACCTAAATGTCTATAGACATGCCACCATACACAAGCATACATCAAAGCATAACATGTTTTACAAACCAAGGCCAAATCAAAACATCAACATACATCCAAACTCAAACAACAATACCTATCCCATTGCTTAACTATTACATTCTATCACTTAAAATTCATACATTGAGCTCACCAAAAGCAACACTTGGAGACCTTTCCTTGCCCTTGCCACCCACAAGCTATTTATATGCATTGTCGAACAAAAGAGAGCGTAAGCATAAAAGCTTAGTGAGGGTAAGCTCATAAAACAAACCTTCGACAATGCAGGGTCCAAGCACGAGCTACAACCAAGGTAAAATGCATGTTCTTACCTCCGGCCCACACGAGCCGTAATTCTAAATGATGCATGAACATATAATCAATATCATGTCATGCTCAACATGTTTAAATCCACAACACATGTAATCACATTTATTAAACCACGTTAGCAACACATCCTAAATCACCTTGGCTCACAATTAACCACATATTGACGACATAGGCTACAATCCGTATTGGCACCTAGCTATGACTCGAATACGCGGATAACCGTCGGAACTCACATCCAACAACACAACCATTACCTGACGGTGGGATTACACTCATCACCGTTCACGCGGAGGGGATTCCACTCATCCTCACGCCTCATTCCACACGGAGGGGATTCCACTCATCCTCACGCCCCGTCGATGGGATTCCACTCATCACCGACTAATATAAGTATAATTTCCGGGCGAACCCGTACTCCTCCTTGGTGACTCAACGCCACCAAGGCCACGCGCGACTTTTGACTCATGTGTACACACTAACATCCTAATGATCGATCATTTGTACCCAAGCATACTAGTGCCAATACTACACATTTCATTTATCATTCATAATATCAAACCATAACAACTTTCGTGCTTAGCACGTACTCACCATGACTCACTGTCATGCACAAACCACATTTTCCATGCCTAACATGTACTCACCATGATCCTCGGATCACACATTCACCTCATAGCATCATTACACATGTCAACACTACATGCATCTCAACAACACAATTATCACATCACAACTCACACACATGTATATCTCTATTACATTTATCATCAACATGCATGTAACAATGCATTTAGCTATACCTCCTCATACATGTATAACAACACAAGCATAACCACCATAGGCATGATTCAACATGAGGCATAATTCATCACTTTAAAGGTCAACCAAGATCTCTAACTAAAGTTTGGGATTAGGCTACCACCCTAATCCCAACTCTAGGTGGGTCTACCAATCCCAACCTAGTTCACATGCTTGAACCAACACTTGAAAACCACTTAAAAGTATTTAACCACTCACCTCTACCTCCAAGTTCAAATACAAAGCAACCATGGTCTTCAATTTTCCGGATTTGCTCCCAAGGCTTCACCAACCCAAAACCAAGCTTCTAACAATCTCAACACAAGTAAAACAACCACAAATCAATTCATCAATTAAAGTAGCAACCCGGAACATTAATCAAACACCAAACTCAACATTTTAAACCATGAACAACCCCCAAATTGTCAAATTCGAGCAGCCCTCATACACAGCCCAAAACTTGTGATTTCAACACGTTTAGCACATTCAAATGCTTCCAAAACAGCCCACAACTATTACCCTAACACCAACCTTCAATTTCCAACACAAACCACATCCAAAATTCCCATTTTCGTACTCCAAACTTACCCAGCAGAAAATTCCATTTTCAAACACCCAAATGACATTTAAATGGTCCCAAATCATCCTCCTAACATACCCTAACCATCAACCCTCTAATTACACCTTAAAACTCACAAAAAATCAACTTTTTGACACCTTAAAAATGGGTCCAAGAACCCACTTCGGAAATTCATCAAAATTCAACCAAATTAACATATAACGTATATTTCAACTTGATTAAACAAAACCCCAACTCAATTTAACAAAACAAGATGAAAACCCCATAAAAATCTAAACTTTTAAATCAAGCCCTAATTTCAAAAAGTTCATAGTTTTAAAAACTATAACCATAGATAGATAGGAATTAAAGAGGAGAGTGAGAATATACCTTCAATTTTGAAAAAGGCCTTGAGATGAGGGAGAAACCATTGAAATAATGAATTTAGGGTTTGGGGAGGTTTTTGGGTGTTTTCACGTTGGGGGGGGGGGGAGGAAATGAGAAAGATGATACTTTTTTTTTTGTTCTTTTTACTTTCAAAAAGGTGGTCTAGCTTTCTTTTTAAAAGTTTTGAGTCAAATCACCAACAAGGTCCCTCCTTTACTATTTAAAGCCCAATTAGATCACAATTTAGGTTGAATCGATTTAATTTAATTTTATTGACTCGAACTACAACCTGGATAACTCCTAACCCCAAAACACGGGCGTTACACTTGTTATTTAATTTCTTAATGGTTTCATGATTTTTAGGGATACCATTTTTTAATATTAAAAAATAAGGTTTTTGAACTTAACGAGTGTTCTCAATAAAAAATATTTATGTTTATTTTAGAGAATTTGAGTTTGAGTAATTTTGTCAGATGTACGTGTAATGTCAAAGAGTTAACCAAAAATATGAACAAACACCGTCATAAATGTCCCATGTCACATCTCCTTAAAAATATTTAAAAAAAATGTTTGTGCTTATAAACATTTTGCCTATATTATTTGATACACTAATAATAAAAATTTTAATTTTACAAGTAATATTTAAATATTGTCACAACTATAAACCTTAATACTTTAATCACTAAATTCTAAATGTCTCATGTCATTCATTCAACTTTATTTATAAAGATGTTAAATTTTACTGGCGATATATAAAATAACTTTTTAATTTTTTTGATTATTTACTATTTTTTTTTCAATTTTTAAAAGACATAATTCAAAATTTTGTTTCAAATTTTGAATACTAATGAAGGTATTAACGAATAAAAAAAGAAATTGCAACAACGTTAAGAAACAACCTAATTTTATAGAATAGATTGTGGTACTTAAAAGATTTTAACTTATCCATTAAAATCCTAAACTGTTTAACTTACAAAATCAAAAATAAAAATTATTCAACATATTAAAAGTTAGAATAAAAAATAAAAAATATACAACGTTAAAAAAATCTAATTTTTTAATTTATCGTGTTTAGAATTTATAATTATTTATTTCAATAATATTAACTTTAAGATTCAATTACGAATTATTTTTCATGTTGTTCATTACATTTGACATTTTTTAGCAAATTTCTAATAATATTTATTTTAAAAAAATCTTAATCATGGTTAGCAAAAAAATTATTGTAAATAAAAATGTGAGATTTAATAGAAGGTTTATATCACAAATTAGTACTTAAAATATACCAACCTTTTTATTTAGGTACCTAAATTATATTTTGTCATAATAAGTACCTAAAGTATATTTTTTTATTAAAATAAGTACTTAAAGTATTTTTTTGTTAAGGTAGGTACCTGAAGTATTTTTTTTTGTCAAAATAGGTATTTAATATATTTTTTTAACATGTCAACTTTTAGGAACCTATATTAAGTACCTAAATGTATTTTTTGGTCAAAATACTTAAAGTATACTTTTTGGTCAAAATAAGTACCTAAAGTATATTTTTGTCAAAATAAGTACCTACTATATTTTTTAATCAATATCACATGTCAACTTTCAGCAACCTAGATGAAAGATATGTATATTTTAAGTACATATTTTAACAAAAAAATACTTTAGGTACCTAAATGAAAAAATTAGTATACTTTAAGTACTTATTGTAATATAAATCCTTAATATAATGATTAAGCCACTACCGGGCTTTACATGTTAATACCACTCTCTCTTTTTGAGGCATTACACGTGCTTCAATCTCACGGCTCATTATACGCTCTCCAACAATTTAAAAGAAATACTGATCGTCCGATGAGTTTGTGTGTTACAGTTGCCTGTTGCAGCGCGTGGAAAAGTAAGTTCAAATGAAGTCCATTGGTTCTTTTATTAAAATATTTAATATAACAACCTTCTTAACCTCTGCATTATTGAATAACGTAAAATATTTAACCAACTTTACACATTTTAAACCCTTTTAAAATGCACACAACTTGTTGAACCCGTCTTTTTTAGTATAAACATCATCCGCATTTTTATTGTGATCATTTGTTAGGTTTTTTTTAAATAAAATTTAAATTTAAATTCTGACCTTGTGAGTAAAATAAATTGAATTGAAAAAATTATCTTTAAAATAAGTCTTTGTAGTACCTAATCTAAATTAATCAACTACCTTCAAAAAATAAATTAATCTGCCAATAAATCGAGTATTAATAGTTATATCAAACAAAAGATTTCGTAAATAAACAATTGGAATGAGAAAAATTGTGCACCCCATTAAAAAAACGGTGAATAGTTTAAAAACAACAATAATTATCGAATTTGAACAGTTTTATATATAAAGTATAGTTTTACCGAGACTAAAAACATAACAAATATTACTATTGGACTATATTAAGTGTGATAAAAAAAAACAGTAGAATAATATAGAACCATAAGTATATTTAAATTTTAATAATAAAAACCCTATAATCTACTACCCGTAGAAAATTTAAAAAAAATGCTTAGACAAAGATTTTAATGATATTCTAAATACCACAAAAAATCCAAAAATAACATTAATACTTTAAATGTAAAAATCGTACATTAATATTTTTGACCTGCCCAATATAATACATATGTGAAAGCATTCAAATAAAAATTGAGGTCGTCTCTACCGATGGCATTCATTATATTAAATTGTTGATCTATTTTTTTTTAATTTGTAGATTGAATATTGATAGACGTTCGTATACCAACCAATTAAAATGATAAATAACCTTTATTGATAAATGTAAACTTAATTTGCAGACGAATAAAAGTGAAAATAAAGGAACCAAACAAAGCTATATATAGATGAGTTCTAACTAACTAATCCTAGTTGAATAACAGATCCTAGCTGGATAACTAACTAAATAGATGGACTTAACTTCAATATCCCTCTCAAGATGGAGTCTGATGGATGTTGAGAAGACCCAACTTGACCATAATGGAACGAAAAATGAGAAGATGAAGAGCTTTAGTGAATATATCTACCAACTAATTGAACGACCGTACATGAAAGATTTTAAGAAATCCAGAACACACTTTCTCATGAACAAAATGACAATCCACCTCAATATGTTTTGCTCTTTCATGGAATACCTGGTTTATGGCTAAGTAAATGGCAGATTGATTATCACAATATAGAGTTATTTGTGAAATCAAAATGTTGAATGAAGATAAAAGAACTGATAACTAGATAGGTTCACATGTTGTTGATGACATGACCATGTACTCAGCTTCACATGAAAATCGACTAACAACATATTGTTTTTTGGACTTTCATGAAATCATGTATCACCAAGATAAGTACAAAGACCAGTAGTGGATCGTCTTGTGTTAGGGCGGGAACTATAATCTGAGTCCACAAAACAACTTAATTGCATGGTTGATTTGATCGAAAAAAACAACCCAAGACCAAAAGTTTTTTAATATAAACAAGAAGATGATACGCAACATTAAGATAAGGCTTACAAGGGGAAGAAACAAACTGACTAAGCAAGTGAACATTGTAGGTAATATTTGACCTAGTATGAGTGAGATAAAGCAAACGACCAATTAGTCTCATGTATAATTGTGTATCGTCTAATAATTCTCCTTCATGCATGTTGATTTTGTTAGTGACAACAAGAGGCAAATCAGCAGGTTTCTTAGTAAAGGAGCTTGTGTCTTTTAGTAGTTGCAACGCATAGTGTCTTTGAGAGAGAGAAATCTCGGTAAAATTTCGAGCAATCTCAAATCTTAGAAAATATTTCAAATCTCTCAAGGTTTTGAGTTTGAAGTGTGTTAGAAGAAAAGCTTGTACACCATGCAACAGATGCAAAGTTTTTCTAGCAAGGACAATGCCGTCCACATATATCAATAGAGCAATTAATTCATCTCTGGATCCTTTGGTGAATAAAGAATGACCAGAAGGTGATTGTTTGAAGCCATATTGAAGAACTACTTTGGAAAAGGCAAAAAATCACTGTCTTAAAGATTGCTTGAGCCCGGAGATTGATTTGTGTAAATGACAAACTAAATTCGAACTCGAGGCATCAGATTTATAATATAATGGAAACTTCATATAAACTTCCTCATCGAGCATTTCATTAAGAAATACATTATTTACATCAAGTTGAATGAGATGTCAATTGTTAACAATAGCAAGAGCTAGTAGAACTTTGAAAGAAGTCATCTTGGTCACAGGATAAAACGCGTCAATATAATCTACCCCTTCTATTTGAGTGAATCTTTTAGCCACAAGTCGAGCTTTATATCTCTCTACATTGCCATCAGCATTACATTTGATTTGATATACCCATTTACAATCTATAGCTTGCTTGCCTTCAGGAAGTGGGACAACAGACCAAGTTTTTAAGGTCTCCCTTGCATGAAGTTCTTCATTCATAGCAGCTCGCCATTCAGGAATTTTTACTACTTGATGATAAAAAGAATATTTATTAGTAAGTGAAATATTGGACACAAAAGCTAAGTATGATAGAGATAACAATGAAGATATATGTATTTGTCAATAGGATATGGGCAAGAGGTAAAAATGACAGCTATAAAAATTTTCAATATAAGAAGATTTTTGAGTTATTCGTGTTGATCTGCGAAGAACTCTTAGAGGATCAAGAACTGATGGATTTATCATAGGTAGATCAGAAACTGATGAAGCAGAAACGGATAGATCTATTGTAGGTAGATTTACTCCAATGTGATCACTATGAAGGTTTTCTCTAAGAGAATCTCTAATTTGACTTTCTTAAGAATTAATGTTCTGTACAACATTTCCATTTGTATAGGACTCAGTAACCTCATTTTCTTGAGAATTAATGTTCTTGAGAATATATATATATATATATATATATATATATATATATATATATATATATATATATATATATATATATATATATATATATATATATATATTGTAACCTTTAACACCAGAAACATATCCTAAAAAAACAGGTAAAA
Source organism: Hibiscus tridactylites (assembly GCA_958450335.1). NCBI lineage: Eukaryota > Viridiplantae > Streptophyta > Magnoliopsida > Malvales > Malvaceae > Hibiscus > Hibiscus tridactylites. Next base: position 2,961,478 of record OY288292.1, read on the forward strand.
CACGTGGGAAAATTTTTCTTGATGAGCCTTTATAGTGGAGACAAAATAAAGACAATCAAAAGTTTTTAGTTGATAAGAAGGTGCGTGAGAATTTAACAATTCATAAGGTGTTTTATTTCCAAGAGTATATGAAGGTAACCTGTTTATCAAAAATGTTGCTGTTAAAACACAATCTCCCCAAAGTCTTATGGGAATTCGAGAATGAAAAAACAAAGCACGAGCAACAACAACAAGTGTTGGTGTTTTTTTTCAACAACAGAATTTTGTTGAGGTGTTTCAACGCAAGAAAATTGATGAAGAATGCCAAGTTCAGAAAATAACTCATTGAATTTAAGTTCGGGGGCTTTATTAGATCGAAAACACTTTATATTAGTATTGAACAGTTTTTTAATGAAGCTTATAAAGTTTAGAATAACAGTTGAAACATCATCTTTATATTGTAACAAATAAGTCCAAGTATTGCGAGAAAAATCATCTACTAATGTTAAAAAGAAACGTTGATCATTATAAGTAAGAGTTTTGAAAGGTCCCTAGATATCACAATGAACCAAATCAAAAGGTGATTGAGCATGAGTAAAATCTTTAATAGGAATCTTCAAAAAATAAAAGCCCTGACAAAGCTCACCCTTCCCAATCACATGCTAAAAGTCCTGAATAAAACATTGAGCAAAAGAAAACAAAACTTGAATATTAGAATCTTTAATTAAACAACTGACAGATAATAAATTGAATTTAAATCCTGGAACATATAAGACATTCTGAAGAGTTAACTGAGAAGAAAGCTTAATATTACCAGCACATTTAACAAGAACAAAATCTTATTAGGGAGAAAAAATTTACCATCTTCTATTAGATATAAAGATTCAAAAAGATCTTTACAAGAACACACATGTCTAGAGGCACCTGAATCAACAATCTAACAAGTTTGTATGTCCAAAGAACTGAAAGCATTAAGAAAAGAAATAATTTTATCTTGCATAGTCATGTTGATTGAAGAAGAAGGCAATTTTGTACTAAAAGCAGCTTGCAACTAAGTAGTGAGCATATTAATCAGTTGTTGATAGGCAAAGGCAATACATCTTTAAGAGAACATAAAAATCAAGAACTTGGACGTCCAAGTCTGTCATGCCAACTAAATGCAACATTAACACTAAAAATTGAATCCGAGATAGGCAAATTTCCAGAAACAACAATATTAATAGGAATCTTCAAAAGATACAAGCCCTGACAAAGCTCACCCTTCCTAATCACATGCTAAAAATCTTGAATAAAACATTGAGCATGAGAAAAACAAAACTTGAAGATTAGAATCATTAATTAAATAATTGACATATAATAAATTAAATTTGAATTCTAGAATATACAAGACATTTTGAAGAGTTAACTGAGAAAAAAGCTTAATATTACCAGCATACTTAACAGGAAAAAAGTCTTATTAGGGAGGAGAATTTTACCATCTCCTATTTGATATAAAAATTCAAAAAGATCTTTACAAAAACACACATGTCTAGAGGAACCTGAATCAACAATCTAACATGTATGTCCAAAGAACTAAAAGCATTAATAAAAGAAAGAATTTTACCCTGTATAGTCATGTTGATTGAAGAAGAAGACAATTTTGTACTAGAAGCAGCTTGCAACTGAGTAATGAGCATATTAATTAGTTGTTGACATTGAGTAGTTGTAAGAGAATCACTTGAAGCATTTGTAAACAACTGTTGAGGAAAATTAGAAGCAACAACATTAGCATGAATTTTGTTTGTATGAGATAGCTCTGATCAAGGAAGATATCCTGAAAAATAGCTATGATGTTTGTAGCATTTTTTCTTAGTATGCCCAAACATATTACAATGGTTGCATTAAGGACGAGTCTTTCGAACATTCACATTGAATTTGACCACAAAAACAGTTTCTATAATTGGATTATTACAGGCCACAGTTCTTTGATTTTCATCTTGTATAACAAAAAAAAACCTTAGTTATTACAGGCCACAGTTCTTTGATTTTCATCTTGTATAACTAAATAGAGTGACTTAACTCCAATAGTTCGCAATTACTAAAGACATGTTGTGATTGAGTTGTGGTAATGTCAGTTTATCAATGAACCATCATTGTTATATGCATTTTTATATTCATGTTGACGATGTTTATCCTTCCTCGACGACAATAATGTTTGTTTGTCTATCGGTTGTTCCATTTTTTGTTTAGTTTTTTTAACTCTTTTCGTATTTGGTCGTATTTCATTTTTAAGTGACTAGTTTGAGCACTATAATAGTTTTATGAGAAATATTGCAACTAATTGTAAACTTTTCTAATAATTTTTATCTCTAAAAAAAATAGTGAGAGCTTTTATTTTGTTTCGTACAAATTTTGAACTTGCTTCTATAATATTCTTTTTTCTTTTAGAATTGGTTTTGTCGCCCCTCTCTATTTTTTCACTCAACAAATAGAAATTTATTGATAAAAATTAATAAGTTCCCTCTCTAGTTGATAGATGATTAATTCTTTTTCAATTTTTATATTTTTGTCAAAGTGTGTGGGATGTTAATAAGACCGCTCATTGTTTCTCTGAAATAGTCTTATCTCAAACGTCTTGTTTACATTGGGAAGTTATTTCACATAGTACTTTGATTTTTAATAATAATGATAAGGAAAATTTTATAGCGCTTGTCGAGCAACGACGAGCACCACTATTGACGAGCACCGATGATCACTGATATATTATTTTATAAAATTTTTAAATCTAAAGTACTTAACGCGTAATTATAATTTTTAAAAAAAATTAAAAGTGTAATTTAATTAAAGTATTTTTTAGTTTTAAATTTATTTTAAATATTATTAATCAAAATAAACTATCTCAAATTAAAAAATTATATTATTTTTTGCTTTGAAATTAAGCCAATTGCTGTCGCACCCACCGCCGCCAGTCGCCGCCGCCAGTCCTAATTCTTTGTTGCAATTAGGTAATTTATCCTCAAGTTTTGAAACCCTAACCAAAATTATGTTAATTGGCTTATGTAATTCAAAATTGAGAACCCCAACACCTTGCTAAGACCCCAAAATCAATTACAGCAAGCCAATTTTTTTGATTGATTCGTAAAATTAATGGCCGATCCGAAACCTCCAATTTTGTTGTTCATCGCGCGTATCTGTACGGTATTCTTCGCGTACCAGTACACGTGGGAATACCGTACCGATACGCTATGTGTACCGATACAGTTTTTAGCCAATGAAAATTCAGTGATCACTTACCGTACCAGTACAATACTCTCACGCGTACCGGTACGCTGGATATTACTGTATCGGTACGATATGTGTACCGATACATTTTTTGGTCACTGGATTTTTAGCGATATCGTGTATTACTGGTACGATATTTTTACCGTACCAGTACGTTACTAGTACCAAACTGGTATCGGTACGGTACTGATAGCGTACCGATACGCTAGCTTCAAATGTTGCAAATTGTTCTTACTTAAAATGGTTAATTTGATGTAGATGATGGATCTAAATTTAACACATTCAAAACAAGATACAACAATGATGAAGTGCAAGCGTCATATTGACATGTGTTCGAGGAAGACAAACATCGAGTTACATTTATTATAATTACTTGAACTTTCAATGCTTGTCTTGAATAATTTTTGTTGAGATTAGTGTTTTATGTACTTATAGGAAAAGCGTGGAGTTGTACTTGAGGAAAACATAAGCACTTCTTATCAGAAGTTCGAGACACTCATTCAATTTGTGCAAAATATTGAAAAGGAGTTTGTGAAAATGAATTCTCATTTTGAAAAATTTAATGGTCAATTTGAGAAAATAAATGGCCAATTTAAGAAATTAGTGTCCATATTAGAAGCGAGCAATGTAAAATGCTCAAAACAAGATGGTGATTCACTAAAAGGAGAAGTTGTACATAATAAATCGTTAGAGGGAGATGAAATAGTCAAGGGTCTTCTCATCATCTATTTGTTTTGCATCGTCAACGTCATGATCATATTCTTCTTCTTCAGAATTAAGTCCACGTTCTCTATCCTAGATATAGGGCTCGAACTCCGTAGCTTTAATTTTTTCTAGATCTTCAATATTTTCGATACCAATCATCTCGAAAAAACCTGCAATTTAATACAAGTAAATGAAAGTAAAATTAAATATAATGAAACTTAAGAAAAAGTAAAAATAAAACCTCAAGAAGCATGCACTGTACTTAAAACTTGAAAAAGCCAAATAAATTTCAGTGACCAAAAATTCCAGGCATACCCGTACGGTAATTGTACCGTACCGGTACGCTTGTAAAACAAAAAATTTCAGTGACCAAAAAATATACTGATACGCCTGGCGTACCGGTACAGTTAGCCCCCGCGTACCGGTACGATATTCATACCGTACCAGTACGCGCGACAAACTGCACTTTTTGGGGGTTCGAATCGGCCATTAATTTTGCGAATCAATCAACAAAGTTGGATAGTTGCAACTGATTTTGGGAATTGGGGATAAATTGAATGAAAATTAAGTGAAAAATACTTAAATCGAATCAAATTTAAGATAATTAGGGTTTCAAAAATTGGGTATAAATTACCTAATTGCAACGAAGGATTAGGACTGGCGGAGGCTGTTGACGACGACGACAAATGTTGACGGCGACGGCGGCGGTTGGCGGTAGGTGCGGCGGCAATTGGGTTAATTTCAAAGCAAAAAAAATCTAGAATTTTTTGATTTACTGATAGTTTATTTTGATTAATAATATTTAAAACTAAAAAAATACTTTAATTAAATTACACTTTTATTTTTTAAAAAAATTATAATTACGCATAAAGTAATTTGAATTTAAATTTTTTATAAAATAATCTATCAGTGCTCAGCGGTGCTCGTCAATAGTGGTGCTCGTCGTTGCTCATCGAGCGTAGAATAACTACACTAATGATAATCAATTAAAAATGTTAATTCTTTTATGACGACTTAGATTTCGTGTATATTAATATAAACTTGCACGTTTCAAAAATAATAATCCTTTGAAGTTTCGAATATTATGTTATTGACTTTTATCATAAAAATTTTATTTTTTATAAAAAAATGCATTTATCATAGTTCAAACTTTAATAGTAATATTTGATACATTGTTAGTGTAAAAAAATATTTACCCAAGTATATATATTTTCAAGCTAAAATCTAAAATCTAAAATTTTTAACTAGAAAACTCTAACCACAAAACCTAAATCCTAAGCACTAAATTATAAACCCTACAATCTAAACCCTTAACTTCTAAGTCCTAAACTAAAACTCTAAACCTTTAAATAACCCCTCTTGTGTAAACTTTGTTTCCAAATTTAGTATAATGGAAAATAATCTGAAGTTTAATTATTTAATAATCCATCATGTATTTAGACCTGACAAACTTGACCCGAGCCCGAACCGATTTACTTGAATCAAGACCCGAAATCGACACGAACACGATGACTCGAAACCCGAAATAAACCGAACCCAACTAAAATTGACCCGAACCAATTTTCACCCGAAATGAATGGACCCGAATTGATCTCACCAGAACCGAAAGCAACTTGAACCAAAGGCAAACCAAAATAAAGAAAAGATATTAAAATAAATAAAGAAAGATGAGATGTGAACTATTCGCACAAGTCATCAAAAAGCCAAATATACAGACTATGTAAAGTCATATATAGGGTAAGAACTTAACTCGGCCTGAAAGCCTAACTGAAACCGATCGATCTCCTATTAACCCGATATTGACCCGACCCGAAAGTCAACCGAACCAATCCGATACCCGAACCGAAATCACCTAGACCCGAACTAAAACGGACCAAACCTAAACTGATCCAAACTAAACTTAATCTGAATGTAACACCCGTGTTTTGGGCCTAGGAGTTAACCGGGTTTATAGTTCGAGTCAATAAAATTTAATTAAAACAATTCAACCTAAATTGTGGTGTAATTGTGCTTTATTAAAGAGGGAGAGACCTATGTTGCAATTTTCCCCAAAAGATTTTAAAAGGATGACAACTTTTAAAAGTTGTCATCTTCTCCCCCCTTCCAACATTTCCCAACGTGAAAAACACTCTCCCCCTCTCCAAACTCTCTCAAACTTCAAGTTACTATTCCATCGATTTGCCACTTGATTTCAACACCATTCTAAAAGGTAAACATGTTTTCTTACTCTCCTCTTTATCCCCTATCTATTTATGGTCTTAGATTTCAAAGTTATAGAGTTTTGAAAATTAGGGTTTATATCAAAATTTGGGTTTTTAAGGGGTTTTCCATTTGGTTTTGATAAATTGTGTTGGGGCTTTGTTTAATCAAGTTGAAATACACATTATATGTCATCTTGGTTGAATTTTGGTAAAAATCCGAAGTGAGCTCTATTACCCATTTTTGAGTTGTCAAAAACACCATTTTTGGTGGGTTTTAGGTTGAAAACAAAGGGCTGATGGTTAGGGTATATTAGGAGGGTGATTTGGGACATTTTGAAGGTCATTTGGGTGTTTGGAAATGGAAATTTCAGCATGGTTTTAGGGGAGCACGAAAATTGGGTTTTTGGGAGATTATGTGGTTTGGGAATTTGTGGAATTTGGCTTGTGTTTGTAAAGTAAGTTGATGGTTGAGTTTAGCATTTAATTGTGAAGTAATGTATATGTTTTGGCTTGGCTAGAAGCAAGATGAGTCGTTGAAGGAGCATTGGGACCGAATCCGGGTTCGTAGGAGGATTGTTTCGATTTGCTAAGGAAGGGCGGTGAGTGGTTTCAAACTTGTTTTAAAGTTTGGTTCGAGTATGTGTAGTGTGCGTGTGTAAAGTGTGCTTGGTAGGCCACTTCTAGTTAATTCAAGTTGTTGATTTAACCATTGATATATATAAATGCTATTGTGCTCACTTAATTATGCTCTTGAGATTGTGGTTATTTGGTGCATGTATATATCATGATGTGAATATATGTGATGAGCATGAGTGTGGTTGATGATTTGCGATGTGATAATGATAATTGGCACTAAAATAATTACCGGTTGTAAATGATCGATCATTAGGATTAGTGTGCACACAAATTGAGTCAAAACGTACGTGGCCTTGATGGCGTTAAGTCATCAAGGAGGAGTAAGGTGATGTAATATTCCACCGGAAGCTTTTATATATATTTCTACGGGATGATAAATGGAATCCCATCCGTAGGGCATGTGGCGATGAGTGGAATCCCGCACATGCAAGGTCCGGTGATGAGTGAAATCCCACCGAGGTAAAGTGTTGTCGAGGTTTAAATCCGCACAATCGGGGTAATTTAATAGTGGCCAATTAAACTTGTTTATGTATTGTGATATATGATTGTGGTATATGATGTTGTTACATGATGTTGATATTGATGTGTGAGCTTGGTAGGATTGAGAAACCATATTTTTCCACTTGAAAGACTAGCTAGGTCTACTTGATTATATGCCTATGCTTGATGTATGTGAGATTAGGATTTACATGCTTGAACCCTGCATTATTGATGTTTTTCGTTTTAGAGCACCCTCACTAAGCTATTAGCTTACGCTCTCAATGTTCAACAATGCAGATCATTAGCGTGGTGTTAGCTCGAGGCAAGGCAAGAAAGGCTTTCCAAGTTTTGTGGCTCAAGTACGGTTAACAATTTTGTATTAGTTAGCAATGTGGCAAGGGTTTTTGTATGAGCTTGTATGACTCTTGTGAATGTGGATGTCTTGAGTTTGTTTATGGATTGTAAAGCATGTAATACTATGATGAATGTTGGTGTGTGATGGCATGCTTTAGATGTTTAGGTTGCCTTGGGTATGAGTGCAAACCTCTTATGATGACTTGTGCCTTTTAAGACCATTTGAGCCTTTATGTATGCACATTATTGCCTAAATTGCTCTTTGATTGGAATGCTATGTATGAAAGCTTTGAACCATGTATGGATGCTTCCTTTGGCGTAAGTATGTTTGCTTATATGTTTGTATACGCTTAGGTGAGTCGAGAAATGCATTTAGAGTCGTGTTGGGGTCTTTTAAGTTGGAATTTGTGGAATTGTAGTGCATGGCGTATCGATACGCCTCAGAGCCGTATCGATACGGACTTGTCCAGTGGCCACAAATTTTGCCTGGCGTGCCGATACCCTAAGGGTATCGATACCCTCCAAAGTTACTGGAATCTGGAGTTTTGGTTGAGAGTAGAACGTACCGATACAGGGTTCACGAGTATCGATACGGGTCTACTCTGTTGACCAAGAAGGGCGTATCGATACGCTCAAGGGCTGTATCGATACGGTCTTCCCGTAGTTGACTCATTGGGTTGACCTGGTCAGGGCGTATCGATACCCCTAGCTAGGGTACCGATACGGGCTGCCCTGCAAGCTTAAAAATGGACTGTTATGCGTGGCCGTGGTTCGAATGTGTTTTCCTTTGAATGGTTTCCGCTGTTGTGAATCACTTAGGACTTAATGTTCATCTAGGCAAGATTAAAATGAAAGAAAAAAATAGGGTTGCTAACCGAGGGGGAATCCTTTGGGTTTCGCTTCGGTTTTCCCCGTGTAGCCCACTCGGACCGGTCATCCGGCCAGACCGGGACGAGGGGGTTACATTTGTTGGTATCAGAGCCTGAGGTTACCGAGACCTCGGGCAGGTAAGTGAGGTAAGCTTAATGCGTTAAATGCTTATGTTGTTCGATGCATGTTTTGCCATGAATCCTTGATGCTTGATTGATCGTATGATGTTTTGAATGCATGAAATGTTGTGTCCGGTGTGAGTGTGTGCCCATTGCTACTATTACTTAATTTAAAAAGAATTTTTGGAAAGATGAGTACTTGAGCACTATTGGACCCTTGCTTTGGCTAACGTAATCCTATCTGTTTGTTGTTGTAGTTTATACCTTGCTAGCTGTAGCATGAGACCATGTGAGAGGTTTAGGATGGTTCGACCGGAACCACGGGCAGAGGCTCCAGGAGTTGAGCCAGTAGTGAGAGTTGAGGCTCAAGTGGGAGAGCCTGTGGTTGGAGTTGGAGCTCCTCCACCACCACCACCTCCTCCACCTAGAGTAGGATGTGAGGCCGGGGCCGAAGGAGAGGGACCACAAGGAGGCCAAGGTGGCCAAGGACCGGCCGGAATTGACTTAGCTCCGTTGGTTCAGGCAATAGCCGGGGCTTTTCAGGCTGCAGTAGCTGGGGGTCAGGCAGCACACCATCAGGGTGAGGGCACCAGATTACCTTTAGAGAGACTTCGGGGCCTTGGGGTCGAAGAGTTCAGAGGTGCTACTCCGGAGAGATCAGAGTTTTGGTTTGAGAAGACTGTCCGTATTCTTGCTCAGATGGGATGTACTGGTGAGCGCAAGTTGGGATGTGTCGAGTCTTTGCTTCAGGGTGATGCCTACACTTGGTGGGTCACCATCACTACGGGTATGGATGAGGCCGAGATCACTTGGGAGTTCTTTGAGACAGCTTTCCGGAAGAAGTATCTGGGTCCGCAATACCTTGATGAGAGGAAGAGGGAGTTTATGGCATTGCTTCAGGGGAATATGTCCGTGACCGATTATGAGATCCGATTTGTCAGATTGAGTCAGTATGCACCTGAGCTTGTACCTACTAAGGTGGAGCGTTGTAACCGCTTCCGTTATGGGCTGAGTGAAGAGATCAAGACGTATACTCTAGCTTCGGACTACACTGATTTTGATGTCTTGGTCACGAGGGCCAAGGACTTAGAGCACAGTTTGAGTTTGACCAGGCGGTCAGGTGGATCTAGTTCGGGTAAGAGGTCCAGCAACTTTGATAGAGGTGATGCCAAGAGACATCGGGACAATAGACATCATTATGATCATAGGCGTGGTGGCGGTAACCACGGTAGGGGCCATCAGGGTCTGAGAGCTGGTGGGAAGTTGCCCATGTGTGCTACTTGCGGGAGGAACCACACCGGTGAGTGTTGGGGAAATTATCATTCTTGTTGGAGTTGTGGTGCTAGAGACCACATTAGGCGTGACTGTCCACATCGGGTGGGACAGGCACCAGCTCAGGCTCCTGCTAGAGCCAATGATTTTCAGAGAGGCCGCGGGCGCGGTAGAGGTAACTTTCAGCCGAGAAACGATGGTCAGAGGAACATAGCACATGTAGTTGCAGTTCAGCCAGAGGGAGGAGGTCAGGCCAGAGTTTATGCTCAGCGTGGGGATCAGCATGACACCGATGTGATCGCAGGTAACTTCTCGATACAGTCTTTGGGTTTGCTTTCTTTGATTGACTCTGGGTCTACACATTCCTACATATTGAGTGAGCATGCACGGTCTTTGAATTTGCCTTGTGAGATGTTAGAGATAGGAGTTAGTGTCACTAGTTCCTTTGGGGACACGGTAGTAGTTAGGAAGATGTACCGAAGGTGTCCGTTGATGGTTCAGGGGCATGTGTTTCCAGTGGATATGATGGAGCTTCCTTTCTATGGTTTTGATGTGATTCTGGGTATGGACTGGCTCACGGAGCATAGAGCTAGGATAGATTTTGAAACTAAGCGGATTTCTTTAAAGCTCACAGATGATTATGAGATTGTAGTGGTGGGTGAGAACGTGAAGTTCTTGTCCAATGTGGTTTCAGTGCTAGAGGCTAAGAGATTAGTTGAGTTGGGGTGTGAAGCATACTTAGCGTATGTGATGAACCCTAACATGAGTGAGGTTAGACCTCAGGACATCCGGACAGTATGTGATTTTCCTAGTGTGTTTCCGGAAGAATTACCAGGGTTACCACCGGACAGAGAGGTAGAGTTCAGCATTGAGACTTATTCTGATTCAGCTCCTATTTCGATTGCTCCGTATCGCATGGCACCGAAAGAATTGAAAGAGTTGAAGACTCAGTTGCAAGAATTGACAGATAGAGGTTTTATTCGACCTAGTTCTTCACCTTGGGGTGCACCAGTTTTGTTTGTGAAGAAGAAAGATGGAAGCATGAGAATGTGTATAGATTACAGGCAGTTAAATCAGTTGACAGTGAAGAATAAATATCCGTTGCCTAGAATTGATGACTTGTTTGATCAGTTGAGAGGAGCATCGGTCTTTTCGAAGATTAATTTGAGATCGGGTTAATACCAGCTAAAGGTAAGAGAAGTTGATGTACCGAAGACGGCCTTTAGGACTAGGTACGGACATTTTGAGTTTTTAGTCATGCCATTTGGGTTGACTAATGCACCGGCTGCTTTCATGGACATGATGAATATGATTTTTCATCAGTATCTAGATCAGTTTGTAGTTGTATTTATTGATGACATTTTGGTGTACTCGCGAACCGAAGAAGACCATGACCGACACTTGAGACTTGTTTTGAAGACTTTGCTAGATCATCAGTTATATGCGAAGCTCAGCAAGTGTGAATTCTGGATCCGAGAGGTAGTCTTCTTAGGACATGTAGTGTCAGCCGATGGGATTAGAGTCGATCCGAAGAAGATTGAAGCCATTGTTGAGTGGAAGCAACCGAAGTCTTGCCAACACTTTTAGGAAAACACAACCTATTCTAACAGTTTGCGGTCTAATCCTCATTCAAAAATCCAATCCATCACATTTGCCAGGCAAGCCTGTCAACCAAAGTCAATCAGTCTTTGACCTCTAAAGCTGGATCAACACTCGATACGAAATTCACATTCTCACCTACCATTTCAAGATCATAGTCATCCACAAGCTCTAAGAAAACTTCCATTGTCTCAAAGTCTACCCTAACTCTATGTTCTACAAGCCAATCCATGCACAGCTTCACATCAAAACCGTAAAAAGCAATTCCATCGCATCAACTGAAAACACGTGCCACTGAACCATCAACGGACACCCCTTGTACATCTTTCTGACCATGATTGTATCCCCGAAGGAGCTAGTAACACTAACACCTACCTCTAGTATCTCACAAGGTAGATTCAACAACTTCGCATGCTCACTCCAAATACACGGACACGTCGATCCAGAATTAATCAGAAAAACAAGCCCAATGACTGTATCGAGGAATTACTTGCTACAACATCGACATCATTCCGAAGCCAACTCTTAGTTCATCACTTCTCTTACCATCTCATGTCAAGATCGGTCACATTGTTCTCCCTCAATAGAAACCAACTCATGTGCCTGTTGACCCAAACAAACAAACTGCACTTTGAACTCTGGTACGGTCATACTGCCCTGAACTAAAGCAACGAACTCTCTCATCGTTCACATTTTCTAAAACCTCAGATTCACGATTACCAGCTCTAGGCCCACGCCTCGACCTCAAACTTACCAAAGGCAACAATACAATAATAAACAAAACACACAAACAAAAATATTTAGGGTTAGCAAGAGCAAGGGTCCAAGGTGCTCAAGTATATTCCTTTACAAAAATCTTTTCAAATAATTAATAGTAGCAATGGGAACTCGACACTACGCTTTAACACAAGCATCATGCTAACACATACTTTCAAACACCGTACTAACAAGCAAACAGTAAGCATACGTGGCAAAACATTCATAGAGACATAACAATAACATAACACATAAAACTTACCTCACTTACCTACCCGAGGTCTCGAAAAACCTCAGGCTCTGATACCAATAAATGTAACCCCCTCGTCCCGGTCTGGCTGGATGACCGATCCGAGTGGGCCACACGGGGAAAACCGAGTGAAACCCGTTAAGGTTCCTCTCGGTTAGCTACCCTATTTTCTTTTCTCTTTATAATTTAATCTTGTCTAGAGGAACATTAAGTCCTAAGCGATTCACAACAGCGGAAAACATTCAAAGGAAGTCACATTCGAACCACGGTCATACACAAACAGTCCAATTTTAAGCTTACAGGGCAGGACGTATCGGTACCCTAACTAGGGGTATCGATACTCCCTGACCAGGTCAACCCAAGGAGTCAACTCCGGGAAGACCGTATCGATACAGCCCTTGAGCGTATCGATACGCCCTTCTCGGTCAAACCTCCTTGGTCAACAGAGTAGACCCGTATCGATACTCGTGAACCCCGTATCGGTACGCTCTACTCTCACCCAAAACTCCAAATTCCAGTAACTTTGGAGGGTATCGATACCCTTAGGGTATCGGTACGCCAGGCAAAATTTGTGGCCTTTGGGCAAGGCCGTATCGGTACGGCCCTCAGGCGTATCGATACGCCCTGCTCTGCAATTCCACCAATTCCAACTTGGTGACCTCAATCAAGACTCTAGATGCATTTTTAGACTCTCCTATGCACATACAAACATTTAAGCAATCATACATGATCCATAGGTATCAATCAAACATAAATCAAGGCATCCAATCATGGCATTCAAACAAGGGACAAATTTAGCATAAAAGGGCACACATAAAAGTTCAAAAGGCCCCAAAAGGCACAAGTCAACATATAAGAGGTTTGCATCACTAACAAGGCAACCTAAACGTCTAGAGGCATGCCACCATACACAAACATTCATCGTAGCATTCATGCATTACAACCCATAATCAATCTGAAACATCAACATAAGGCATTAACAACATAAAGCCAACACAAAGGAGTCTAGATACAAGCTCCTAAAACACGTAGCATTTCCCATTGCTAGACTACTACATTATTTAATAAACCATACTTGAGCAATTACCACACGCTTGGACGCCCTTTTCTTGCTCCTTGCTAACTCCAAGCTAAAGATCTGCATTGTCGGAAAAGGGAGAGCGTAAGCATAAAGCTTAGTGAGCGGAGCTCTAAAACATAACTACGACAATGCAGGGTTCAAAGCTTTCATTAAAAGTAAAGACCAACACATACAAGTCATCCAACGACCTAATCCTTCTACTAACATACAAGTTCAACCAAAGGTCAACAATATAGGCATTTATCGTGGCATTACGCTTCATGGTATGCATAAAGGCATGATCCTAATTTAAAGCAAAACCATAAAAAGGAATGATATAGTGAGACACAACATGAGCACACATGGTATGCACAAGCATAACCAAAACACACACGGTGGGACTACACATCACCGTTTCGACTAGTAGTTTTCCAATGGGACTACACATCAAAGTACTCTTCTACTAGTTACTACCGGCGGGACTACACATCACCGGAGTCTTTACCACTCGCTACCGGTGGGACTACACATCACCGGAGCAACGACAACCATCATGTGAGGTTCGACACCAACCATGCAACACGATATACAATCACTATCATGCGACATGTACTCACTATATCATGCACAACCAAAACAAGATGTAACAATATCCACAATTAGGCATCACTTACTACTTACAATCTTACCAATCACAAATGGTCCTACTCACCATTTCCGTGCACACCCTGCACCAATTTACACACATCTTACAAGGTATAACAACGTTACCATTATTACCATCATACATTATTAACGATATAGTAATAAGCAACATGCTTCTACTCAAAGTATTTAATTCCATGCTTAACAAACCATCATCACAAGTAATGAAAACAAACGAAAAAGGGGAAATTAAAGAGGCGATTCTCATCAACTTACTCTTGAATTTAAAATTTACTTTTCAAGCCCAACCAAACTCTTTCAAAACCAACCTTGAACCAAAACGATTCTTGAAAACATTTCCACATTCATATGCTTGAACCAATTGATCAAAGCCATTTAAAACATTTTAACCACTCACCTCACTTCCTTAAGCAAATCAAGCAAAGCCGACTCAAGCCTCCATGACTTCCGAAATCGATCCCGAAACTTTTCCAACGCAAATCCTTGCTTCTAATCATCCCAACATAAATAAATTAACCTCAAATCAGTCCACAACACAACGTAGCAAACCCGGAAAGAAATTCAACATCAAACACTTGTTTTTCGAACCAAGAACAACCCCCCAAAAGCCATTCCCGAGCAGCCCCTTTGCACAGTCCAAAACTTGTGATTTCAACACATTTAACACTTCCAAATGCTTCCAAAACGACCCCCAACCAATACCCTAACATCAACCCTCAATTTCCAATGCAAACCACACCCAAAACTCAACTAAAAACCCACCAAAACCCAAATTCGGGAATTCATTTAAAACACTCTAAAAATCATATATGTTGGACAATTTGATTCATAAACACCGTATCTAACCATTATAAATCAAAAGCTTTAGTAAAAACCCATAAAGCTCCATCCTTTAACCTAAACTTTCAAAAACCCAAATTACACAATACATAGTTTTAGTGAAACCTAAAGTTACCAAAATGAAGAGGAGACCAAGGCCAAGTCAAAAACACAATTACCTTTTGAAAAGCTCCAAAGATGAAGTTGGAAGAGATGAAATGGTGCAAGGGGGAGGGGGAGGGCTTCCATGTCGTCAAAATGAAGAAGGGGGAATAAGGAAGATGAAGACAAGGCTTATTTTAATATAAAGGGGGGTTTAAATTTGATGATGGGTAAATTACCAAAAGGCCATTAATGAATGGCTATTCCCTTGTTCTTTAAAAAGCTCTTCAACTTGCAATTAAATCAATTTGGTCTCATTTCAAATATTTATTTTGAAACCCGAAATTTTAAAGGATCATTTTAATTATAAACCCGAGCCCAAATAATATTAAAATATTATTTTCACCCGACCCCTAAACCCGGGTGTTACACGTAGCTTCCTAGGCTTAGCCGGATACTATAGAAGGTTTGTAGAGGGTTTCTCTAAGTTAGCCGCTCCTTTGACACAGTTACTTCAGAAGAGTGTTCAGTTTGAGTGGACAGGTGCAAGACAGAAAGCCTTTGAGAGATTGAAAGAAGCTTTGACCCAAGCACCGATCTTGATTCAGCCTGAGTCCGGGAAGGACTATGTAGTTTACAGTGATGCTTCTTATGTAGGGCTAGGGTGTGTTCTGATGCAAGACAAGAGAGTAGTGACTTATGCCTCAAGACAGTTGAAGACTCATGAGCGCAACTATCCGACCCATGACATTGAGTTAGCTGCAGTTGTGTTTGCTTTGAAGATTTGGAGGCACTATTTGTACGGTGAGAAATGCACAGTGTACACCGATCACAAGAGTTTGAAATACATTATGACTCAGCGAGATTTGAATCTCAGACAGCGTAGGTGGTTAGAGCTGCTAAAGGACTATGATCTTACTATTGAGTACCATCCGGGTAAGGCCAATGTAGTGGTCGATGCATTGAGTAGGAAGGTGGCCGTGGACTTGAGAGCTATGTTTGCTAGATTGAGTTTGTACGGAGATGGTGGCTTGATAGCCGAGCTTTAGGTTAGACCTACTCTAGGTCAGTTGATTAGAGAGAAACAGCTCTTAGATAGATCTTTGGCACCTCACGTGCAAGATATAGCCGAGGGTAGATCTTCAGACTACAGTTTCAGTACTGATGGGGTTTTGTGTTTCAAAGATAGAATAGTTGTGCCAGAGGACAGTGACTTGAGATGTACAATCTTGACTGAAGCCCACAGTAGTCCGTTTGCTATGCATCCTAGAAGTACGAAGATGTACCGTGATTTGAAGAATGAGTACTTTTGGGTTGGCTTGAAGAGAGATGTAGCCGACTTTGTGAGTAAGTGCTTAGTGTGTCAGAGAGTGAAGGCGGAACACCAGGTTCCCTCAGGTTTGTTACAGCCGTTGAGAATTCCAGAATGGAAGTGGGAGAACATCACCATGGATTTTGTTTCGGGTTTGCCTTTGACTCCTACGAAGAAGAACTCAGTTTGGGTGATAGTAGATCGTTTTACGAAGTGTGCTCACTTCTTGGAAGTCAACACTACTTACACCTTAGATAGATTGGACGACTTGTACACTGGTGAGATTGTGAGACTACATGGTGTGACGAAGTCCATTGTGTCAGATAAAGATCCGCGGTTTACTTCTAGATTTTGGGAGTGTCTGCATACAGCTTTGGGTACCCGTTTGAACTTCAGCACTTCATATCATCCTCAGTCAGATGGTCAGTCAGAGAGAGTTATTCAGATCTTAGAGGATATGTTGCGTTGTTGTATCATCGACTTTCAGGGTACTTGGGAGAAGCATTTGCCTCTAGTAGAGTTTGCGTACAATAATAGCTTTCAGTCGAGCATTCAGATGGCTCCGTATGAGGCCTTGTATGGCCGGAAGTGTAGGACTCCAATGTGTTGGGCCGAGGTAGGACAGAAATTGTTACCTATGCTGGATTTGCTCGAGGGGACAACCGACAAGGTAACATTGATTTGTGATCGTTTGAAGGCTGCTTCGGATAGGCAGAAGTCCTATGCCGATTTGAAGGGGAAGGAAGTTGAGTTCTCAGTGGGTGAGAAGGTATTCTTGAAGGTATCTCCGTGGAAGAAAGTGATGAGATTTGGCCGAAAAGGGAAGTTGAGTCCGAGGTACATAAGATCGTATGAGATTGTGAAGAGGGTTGGTCCGGTTGCTTATCAGTTGCGTTTGCCATCCGAGCTTGAGAAGATACATGATGTGTTCCATGTTTCGATGCTTCGTAAGTATAGGTCCGATCCATCACATGTTATGCCCGTAGAAGAAATCGAATTGAATCCGGATTTAACTTATGAAGAAGAGCCCGTTGAGATCTTAGCTTCTGACAGTAAAGTGTTGAGGGGTAGATCGATTGAGTTAGTGAAGGTGCGGTGGCAGCGTAGAGGTGTGGACGAGGCCACTTGGGAGAGGAAGGAAGATATGGAAAAGCAGTTTCCGTATCTCTTTCAGTCAGGTAATTTCGGGGACGAAATTCCTTAAGTGGGAGAGAGTTGTAACACCCGTGTTTGGGGCCTAGGAGTTAACCGGGTTTATAGTTCGAGTCAATAAAATTTAATTAAAACAATTCAACCTAAATTGTGGTGTAATTGAGCTTTATTAAAGAGGGAGGGACCTATGTTGCAATTTTCCCCAAAATATTTTAAAAGGATGACAACTTTTGAAAGTTGTCATCTTCTCCCCCTTTCCAACATTTCCCAACGTGAAAAACACTCTCCCTCTCTCCAAACTCTCTCAAACTTCAAGTTACTATTCCATCAATTTGCCACTTGATTTCAACACCATTTTGAAAGGTAAACATGTTTTCTTACTCTCCTCTTTATCCCCTATCTATTTATGGTCTTAGATTTCAAAGTTATGGAGTTTTGAAAATTAGGGTTTATATCAAAGTTTAGGTTTTTAAGGGGTTTTCCATTTGGTTTTGATAAATTGTGTTGGGGCTTTGTTTAATCAAGTTGAAATACACATTATATGTCATCTTAGTTGAATTTTGGTAAAAATCCGAAGTGAGCTCTATTACCCATTTTTGAGTTGTCAAAAACACCATTTTGGTGGGTTTTAGGTTGAAAACAAAGGGCTGATGGTTAGGGTATATTAGGAGGGTGATTTGGGACATTTTGGAGGTCATTTGGGTGTTTGGAAATGGAAATTTCAGCATGGTTTTAGGGGAGCACGAAAATTGGGTTTTTGGGAGATTATGTGGTTTGGGAATTTGTGGAATTTGGCTTGTGTTTGTAAAGTAAGTTGATGGTTGAGTTTAGCATTGAATTGTGAAATAATGTATATGTTTTGGCTTGGCTAGAAGCAAGAGGAGTCGTTGAAGGAGCATTGGGACCGAATCCGGGTTCGTAGGAGGATTGTTTCGATTTGCTAAGGAAGGGCGGTGAGTGGTTTCAAACTTGTTTTAAAGTTTGGTTCAAGTATGTGTAGTGTGCGTGTGTAAAGTGTGCTTTGTAGGCCACTTCTAGTTAATTCAAGTTGTTGATTTAACCATTGATATCTATAAATGCTATTGTGCTCACTTAATTATGCTCTTGAGATTGTGGTTATTTGGTGCATGTATATATCATGATGTGAATATATGTGATGAGCATGCGTGTGGTTGATGATTTGTGATGTGATAATGATAATTGGCACTAAAATAATTATCGGTTGTAAATGATCGATCATTAGGATTAGTGTGCACACAAATTGAGTCAAAACATACGTGGCCTTGATGGCGTTAAGTCATCAAGGAGGAGTACGGTGATGTAATATTCAACCGGAAGCTTTTATATATATTTCTACGGGATGATGAGTGGAATCCCATCCATAGGGTATGTGGCGATGAGTGGAATCTCGTACATGCAAGGTCCGGTGATGAGTGAAATCCCACCGAGGTAAAGTGTTGTCGAGGTTTAAATCCGCACAATCGGGGTAATTTAATAGTGGCCAATTAAACTTGTTTATGTATTGTGATATATGATTGTGGTATATGGTGTTGTTACATGATGTTGATATTGATGTGTGAGCTTGGTAGGATTGAGAAACCATATTTTGCCACTTGAAAGACTAGCTAGGTCTACTTGATTATATGTCTATGCTTGATGTATGTGAGATTAGGATTTACATGCTTGAACCCTGCATTGTTGATGTTTTTCGTTTTAGAGCACCCTCACTAAGCTATTAGCTTACGCTCTCAATGTTCAACAATGCAGATCATTAGCGTGGTGTTAGCTCGAGGCAAGGCAAGAAAGGCTTTCCAAGTTTTGTGGCTCAAGTACGGTTAACAATTTCGTATTAGTTAGCAATGTGGCAAGGGTTTTTGTATGAGCTTGTATGACTCTTGTGAATGTGGATGTCTTGAGTTTGTTTATGGATTGTAAAGCATGTAATACTATGATGAATGTTGGTGTGTGATGGCATGCTTTAGATATTTAGGTTGCCTTGGGTATGAGTGCAAACCTCTTATGATGACTTGTGCCTTTTAAGACCATTTGAGCCTTTATGTATGCACATTATTGCCTAAATTGCTCTTTGATTGGAATGCTATGTATGAAAGCTTTGAACCATGTATGGATGCTTCCTTTGGCTTAAGTATGTTTGCTTATATGTTTGTATACGCTTAGGTGAGTCGAGAAATGCATTTAGAGTCGTGTTGGGGTCTTTTAAGTTGGAATTTGTGGAATTGCAGTGCAGGGCGTATCGATACGCCTCAGGGCCGTATCGATACGGACTTGTCCAGTGGCCACAAATTTTGCCTGGCGTACCGATACCCTAAGGGTATCGATACCCTCCAAAGTTACTGGAATCTGGAGTTTTGGTTGAGAGTAGAACGTACCGATACGGGGTTCACGAGTATCGATACAGGTCTACTCTGTTGACCAAGAAGGGTTGACCGAGAAAGGCGTATCGATACGCTCAAGGGCTGTATCGATACGGTCTTCCCGGAGTTGACTCATTGGGTTGACCTGGTCAGGGCGTATCGATACCCCTAGCTAGGGTACCGATACGGGCTGCCCTGCAAGCTTAAAAATGGACTGTTATGCGTGGCCGTGGTTCGAATGTGTTTTCCTTTGAATGGTTTCCGCTGTTGTGAATCACTTAGGACTTAATGTTCATCTAGGCAAGATTAAAATGGAAGGAAAAAAAATAGAGTTGCTAACCGAGGGGGAATCCTTTGGGCTTCGCTTCGGTTTTCCCCGTGTGGCCTACTCGGACCGGTCATCCGGCCAGACCGGGACGAGGGGGTTACACCGAATATAACTAGACCCAAAATAGCCCAAACGACTTGTTTCTCACCTCTACATGTATTCATACTGTTATCGCTAACTGAAAATTACGATCAACATGCACAAATTACTATCGTAATGAATTTGAGATGAGGTTGTGCAAATTAATTTTTACAGCGAGGACTACACTTTGTTCATTGCATGGGGATTGGTTAATCTAATTATTACAATAACATGGTATAGCTTAGCATTGTCCAAATGGTGGCACATGTAAAATACGACAAACAATTTTAAAAAGAATTAAAAGAAATTGCATTAAACAATGGCTGTCCCTTCGAGGGGAGCATGACATTTCTATAACTTATATTGCTATGTTAAAAATTAAATAATTAAATTACGAGGTTTATATGAGATATTAAGAGTTCGATTCTTATTTTAATATGTAATGGTTTTAAAAGTTGTGGTCTTCGTTCATTTTTATATAAACTATTAAAACGTGCATAATTAATCATTAGACTCGTTTAAATAAATATTTTGAGATAAAATTAATTAATCTAAATGTGGTATTATCTTTTCTTAATTATCACATTGATATTTTCCTATTTATTAAAGGTGGTTGGCAGTTTATATGCTTTAAAAAAAAGACATTCAGTTTAATTGCATTTATGCCTTTCAGTGCTTCACTGTCACGTTTTAATGAGGTTTTAAATATAAAAAGAATTAAGCTAGTTGTGTAAATTTGTTAGTTTAGTAGGACTTTTCTAATCTAATTTTCTGGTTTTATTTAAGAGCTGTAATATTTCCTCATATTAAATCAATAGTTTAATTACATCATACGTCTCTAAATAATGATCTCATTTTAAATTAATCTTTAAACTTTTAAATATTCTAATTCTACCCCCAAACTATAGTTTTATTATAATTAGACCATGAACTTATGAATATTCCGGTTTCATCTCCAAACTATAACCCTCTTTCTAAATTGGTCCACAAACTTCTGAACGTTTTAATTTCATCCATAAATCATCATTTATATCGCATCATATTATTACACAATACACATCTACATGGCTATTATTTTTTTTATAACAATGATTATTAACATGGAATATGATTAGCACATATTGATAATTTGAAGGTTAAATTAGAGCATTCAAAAGTTTGAAGACCAATTTAAAACGAGTCATAATTTGGATGAAATTGGAACATTTTGAAAACCAATTTAGAATAGGTCATATTTTTGGAATTACACCAAATAGGTCATATTTTTGGAAATGCGGTGCAATTAATTATTATTATTATTATTATTATTATTATTATTATTATTATTATTATTATTATTATTATTATTATTATTATTATTATTATTATTATTATTATTATTAGGATGATGATGTCAAAATTAATTAATTGGTGTAAATTAGATTAGAAATGTTGTGGGAACCCTTGATGTTAAGGGTACAAGTATACGTGCAGATCACTAGGGTAATGAATAAAGTCAATAACCTAACCCATCGAAAATACAATTTTTTTTTCCAAAATGAATGAATAAATTTTAAGATTATCTTTTTTAAAATAAAAAATTATAAGCTAATGTGTTTGATTAGTTTAGGCATAATGTCAAAAAATACCCCCTAACGTTGGCTAAATAATTAATTTGGTCTTTATTCTTTTGAACCAATTTAACTTTAAATGTTTTATTTTAGATCAAAATGACCTTTCTACAGATGAAAACTGTTAGTCAACTGACGATAAACAGCTTGAAATGACGTGACTAACTTACATGGCAGTACACGCCGTGATAGCAGTGTCATATAGACCAATATGCTGACTTTACATAATGACAAATCAGTCAAAAATATTTTTATAAAATTGTATAAAATATAAAATATTTTTTTCTTATGGCACGTCATTCTGTTAAGTCATTTCAAGCTGTTTATCGTCAGTTAATTAACAGTTTTGATTCGCATATTTGCCATTTTAACCCAAAATAAAACGTTAAAGGTTAAATTGATTTAAAAATAGAGGCTAAAATGACTATTTAGTCAAACATTAGGGATATTTTTTAATTTTATGCGATTAGTTTATTATTTATGGCTTCTTGGGTTTATTATTTATGGCTTATTGGGTGGAATGTCGGTCTGCTGGTTGCTTCTAGCATACGTTCATGGTTTCCACTAATCATATATATATATATATATATATATATATATATATACATAATACATGCACCCACCAACACACATACATAAATAAAATACAATTTCCGCATTGGATTTAAACATTTGGACTACCGATGTATGATTTTCATTGAGATTAGAATTGAGCTTAGCTGTGTATTTACCCTAAATTGCAAATCTTTTATATTCCACTTTCAGATCATTGCAACTTGTAAATATTATAATAATAAAAGATAAATTAACTTTTGGTCTTTAAATTTGACATTTTTTTTGAACAGTTTTTACTTACGAAAGGAAGGGGAATTTGTCCATTTTGATAATGGATGACCAAAAACATGTCCTTGAACTCAACAAGTTTTTTTTCCTACTTTTGTCCCTAATTTTTTTTAACATTAGTTCCTATATTTGTATTTTGGTCATTTTGAATACGTTGTACTATGAAATTGTGCTACACATCATAATATTAGAGTGTGACGCATCAAAAGTAGGATGTAAATGAGATGAGTCGAGCTTTTATTGTGGAGCTCGACCCAAACTCAAAAAGTTTAAAGTTGAGCTCGGCTCGACTTGAAAGCTCGCGAGCTCAAAATTATTAAGTTCGAAATAAAAATTTAGAGCTCGACTCAAGCTCGAAAAAACCCGAACTCGAAACATTCTCAAACTTATCCAAGAGCTCGGTTCGAGCTCGAACCTGAACTAAAAATGGCTAAATTACACCAAATACCAACTATTAGCGTTGACTCGTTTTTACCACTGAACTTATGCTTACTCCAATTTTAATGCTAAACTTTGAAAAATTATTAGATGGGCTCCCATCCAATTTTGGAGAGGCTATTTTGATGCCGATATCCCCCAAAATGATACCGTTTTGCAAGAGGAAAGTAATATATAATTTTGCGGGATTTGAAGCCATGTCCTAAGGAAAGAAAAAGAAAACTAAAGGTTTAACCACTTAACCAAACTTGAAATTTGATGATATTTTAACACAAATATTATATATGTCAAACTGTAATTGAGATTGTTGTTAAAAAAACTGTAATTGAGATTAATATGTTTTATTTTTGTTCAGTTTAGTCTATATATTTTTATTTAATATGAAATTAACCCTTATTTATTTCCAATTTTTATAATCTAGTCCAATATTTTGAATATATTTTTTTGTTCAGTGTAGTCCCTAAAGTTATTATTTAATATAAAATTGACCCATGTTTATTTTTAATTTTTATAATCTAGTCCATTTTCATATTAACTAAAAAGTTTAGGGACTAAAATAAACAAAAATAAAAGTATATTAAAAAGTTGAACTACATTAGAAAAATTAGGGAAAAATAGGGGTCAGTTTTGAATAACTAAAAACTTTAGGGAGTGAACTGAATAAAAATAAAACTATATTAAAAAACCAGACTAGATTATAAAAATTAGAAAACACATAGAGATCAATTTTGGATTAATAAAAACTTTAGGGACTAAAATAAACGAAAATAAAACTATATTAAAAATATTAGACTAAATTATAAAAATTAGAAACAAAAAAGGGTTAATTTCATATTAAATAAAAATGTATGGACTAAACTGAATAAAAATAAAATCATATTAATCTCAATTACAGTTTGGCGTATATATTATTTGTGTTAAAATATTTTTAAATCTCAAGTCGGTCTAGTGGTTAAGCATTTGCCTTCTTTGTTTAACACTTTGGTTTAAATCCCTCAAGTGTTAAACTCTATATTTTTTCCTCTTGTAAAACGGCGTAGTTTTGGACATCAAAACAACCTCACCAAAATAACGTCGTTTTGGTTTCATGTCCACATCATTCACTGTTAGCCACGTCACTGTACAGTTAAGGATTCAACGGCGGAGTGACAAAAATGAGTCGAAAACTAATGTTTAGTGTTAAAATTAGACTAATTAGAAGTTCAATGGTAAAAACGAGTTAGTTTTTGAAAAAAATGTATGAGCCATAAAAAATTTTGGAAAAAAAATGAAAAGTCCACTCTAAAATTTTAATATATTATTTTTTTAAAATTAATCACGAGTTTTATAAGTCAGATATCAAGTAACTCTTCTCGACTCATTAAAAATTCAGGCCAAATTTAAATTTAAATTAAATTCTTTCAAGTCAAGCATTAATCGAGTCGGACTCGACTAACTCATAATATGTCTAACGACTTTGAGCTCTACTCGGCTAAGAATAGGAATTCTTTGCAGTCATGAAAGGAATTAGGTTCCTGACGTTGGCCCAATTACTCGGTGGAGTGAAGCAGAGTCCAAATTTTATATTTAAACGTTTTATGTTACTCATTAGAGACCCTTATTCAGCTGAGTAACTCGTAAATAATTTGAGCTCGATTCGATTAAAATTTGATTAATATTAGATTTAAGTTAACTCGACTTGAAATTGAGTTCGTGAACAAAGTTGAGCAAGGTCCAACTCGACTCGACAAGTTCGTGAGCAGCTCGTTATCTTTTTATAAATAATTTTATGATCTTTTGGTGGCCACCTTAAAAAAGTATGTTCTAAGAAGTTTAAATACTAGTCAAAAACTCTAGAAAAGTTCAGTGAATTGCTAAGTAATTTACCGATAAAAATTTAGTTTCAAATTTCTTAAACGTTTTGTATTCCCGAGAATTAAAAAAGTTAATTTGTATTAATAAGAAATTAAATTATAAAGGTGTGTCTTTCATTTTTTTTATTATTACATTATGTATAAAAATAGAAGATAGGAAAAGTCTTTAGTTTTCACTTTCCAAATAAAAAAATACGATTGAAAGTTAAAACTCCGAAATTCATAAGGTATTATCTATTTTGTTGTTCATCAAAAATTGTTGAGAAACTAAAATGAGTCTTATACTCGAATATTGACTTCATCTCTAACTCGATCATGACATGTTCGTTTATTGATCTCCTCAGACCTTAGTTCTTTTTTTTTTTACTGAATTTCTATGTTTATATTAAACTCTAATAGTATCACTAGATTTTATCTATATTTAAAAAAATAAGGTAAAATTTTTAACGAGCTTAACGAGTAACGAATTGACTCGAACAACGAATTTTTTTAACGAGCACGAGCCGATCACTACTCAACTCCCGATCGACTCGCTCGATAAACAACCCATTTACTCATTGAACTTAAATCACTTCGTGAGAACAAATAGTTTGTACCACGAAAATCACTCATTGATTTTAAATTAAATTCAAATATTTTATTACTGGTTGAATTCAAATAATTGAGAGAATAAATCGTTATATACCAAAAAGCCACTTTTTGTATTCGAGAACAAATTGTTCAATTATTTATTAGCGTGATATATAAGATAAATAATATTATGCATGGATGAAAATTACCTTTCAAATCACCACAACAACACCATTAGAACTTTAATTTTTTTATGTTAATTTAGTTAAAAAATAATAATAGGAAATTAATTGAAAAATTATGTAAAATTTGAAAACTAATTTTTTTACTATATCTTTTAATTATTTAAATAGATGTATCTGAGCGAGTTTAAACACTCAATTTTATTTTAACTCAAGTTCAAGCTTTAAAAATAAAACTCGATCAAACTCCAAATTTTAGCTTTGAACATTGAATTTCTTGGGCTTGAACTCTGCTGGACTATAATTATGTATTCTTAGTGTAGACATTTCATTTCTTGTTATAGGCCTAATTACTGTATAATGAAGACATGTGATTAATTCTTCTTCAGCTCAGAATATGTGGTTGAAGCCCATAAAATACAGCCTTTTATGATTCATATATAGATGGCTTAATAGTAAAAAAATGTTCAAATTATATTTTTTTCAAATAGGTGTTTAAAGTTTTTTTTTTCTCAAGTAGGTGCCTAACATTTTTATCGTTATCATTTTAGGTGCATTGTTGTTAATAACTGTCTAAAAATTTTTGTTAGTCAATAAAAACATGACACATGGCATGCTTTATTTTATCTTCTTAAAAGATTCTCAAATTTTCTCAAAATAGTCCCCAAATCCCTAAGTCTCAAATCTCGAGTCTAGTCGTTATCGTTGCCAATCATCGGTGACGTGCCCACCACTTTCGTCGCCGGACCCCCAATATTATTATCCCCATCCTCTCGTCGTCGGAAGTGCCTAATGTCAAAATAAAGCTAAACGACGAGAAGAGGGAAAACTGATGAGATGCAAACGACGATCAATCAAACAATGAACGGCGTGCGAGTCTTGTGGTGAGAAGGAGCTTCATTCTGTTGTCGGCAGCGTGATAAATAACAATGACAGTGGCTAAGTTTGGAGATCTAAAGATTTTTGAGTATTTTTTAAATTTTGAGAAATTTAATTTTTTTTAAAATTAATTAAAAAAATACAAAAGTTAAAATCAAAGACATGTATCATATTTTAATTAGTTAAAAGAATTTTTTTAAATCGCCGTTAATGACCATATATCTATAATAATAACAACGTTGAAAACTCAAAACATCTATTTTAACAAAAAAAAAAAATACTTTAGATGTAAAAAGGAATATTTATCTCCGCCACCCGTGGTCAGGTTTTATCATGAATATATTTACCTCCATCCCATTTCGTCTTTATTTGATTTTTATTAATTGTTTTCTTAATAATATTAAAATTTTAAAGGTAAACAAACATATAACCATAATTCTAAAAAAATATTTAAACAGGGAAAATAAAAGATTTTCACAATTATGTATCCAAAAAATGTAAAAAGAAATTAAGATCCTTTGCATGATGCATTCTTACTTTTGTAATAAGTAAAGTTTCTACATCAAGTCATTCAAAAAAATTATATAACTATTAATATTTGATTTATTAATGGGTAATTTACATTTTAGATTATCAAATTCAACATCAACTTTTATGTATATTATAAACTTTTAATTTAATCAACTTACATTATTTAATTTTTATTATTTATAAATTAAGTCACTTTATATTAACAACATTGAAAACTTATAATGTAAAAAACCGAAATTGACACTTTTATTTAACATGTTTTTACATATCATCGATAAATAATGTTTAATTGGCAATTTGAATATTTTTCTCATGACATAGGAAATTTAGATATTTTTATCTTTCAATTATTTAAATGGAATACTTTAGAAAATTCTTACAGAAAAATATTAAAATCATTAATAAATTTTTTTTTTATGATAATGTGTGAAAAATATGTTAAATAAATGTGTCAATTTCGATTTTTTATATTAAAATTATTTAATGTTGTTAATATAAGTGACTTAATTTATAAATAATAAAATTTGAATGATGTAATTTATAAAAATTAAAGATTTATAATGTAAATGAAAGTAAATATTAAGTTTAGTGATCTAAAATGTAAATTACTCATTTATTGTCCTACTAAATTAAGTACCGTAAAATTATTTTATAAAAAAATCTGTTAACTAAGTTTATTCCAGCACAATATCAAGATTTGACATAACACGAAAAAAATCATCTGTTTTTTTTTTTTGTTTTTTTCTACATCTCAACACTAAAAAATTAAATTATAGGTCATAACTTTAAATTTTAAATCCTAAATTTTAAATTCTAAAAAATACACATTGCCCCAAATTCTTTAAACTCTAATCCTAGACTATAACCTTAAATCTTAACTCTAAATCTATTTTTTTAATGTGTGACATAAATAGAGGCACCGAAAAAAGTAGATGATTTCTATTTGACCTAACATCTTATCTACTGAAACTAACCCATAGTAAAGTTAGAAGAATCTAGCTCATATTGAATCTCTACAGAGTCTAATTTAAATTAATCAACCAATAAATCAAGTACGTATAATTTTTTTTTAAAAAACTAACCCATAGTTGATAAGCCATGCAAAATTCTAAGTGCTATACACTTTTCTAATGTGCTTCTTTGTTCATTCATTCTAAGTGTTTTGTTTAATATATAAATCCCCATTTGTCTTCCTCCATAGCCACAAAGCTATACATGCCTATAAATTTTATGACACATTGCAAACACCATGATTAATGAACAGTATTAGAGCAGGGCAATGATTGAATGAATACATAGCCCAAGCTAGCTAGATGCTTCAACTTTTAGTTCTACAACTCAAAAATATAATAATACATATAAAGAAACTTATTCCATATCTATCCATAGTAAATAAAATCCATATAAAACTCATATAGAAAATTTGAATTTCATGCATGAACCCTACTAGTTGATACCGATCATGGGACATGAAATTTAAAACATAAAATCATAAATAATGATGAATATTCGATCAAGTCGAATCAAGAAAATTTTAAGTTAGTTGAGTTGATGAGTCTTATTTTATAACTCAAATTTTATTTGATTTTTTATTTGAGTCGAGTTTACGAAATTTGAGTTGAATGAAAACGAGTTGAGTTGTTCAAGTTTATGTTCAGATTTAATTGTAAATATTTATAATGTTATAGAACTAATTGGTGCCAGTTTAAATGCTTTTCTATAATCATATACGATATACATATGTATTTCTTCATATTTTTATATTTGATATACAAATATAAGATAATTAAGGGTTTTGACTCGAACTTAAAAATCGATCCAGTAATTACTAAAATTTTTGAGTTATTCACGTTATTTGAGTGCTATTTTAAGACTCTAACTTTAATTGAAGAATTTTCAAGTAAAATTTATAAAATTACGATTCGAGTCAAGTCGATTCAAATTAAAAATTTAATTTTTTCGAATCGGTTCAAATTTTATTCATCCGTATATATTAGGGGGGAAAACTTCAATGATAAGAACTCTAGGATAGTTGGTTGGTGGGTCTCCAATTGGATTCAAATAAATAAAGTGTTGTTCTAAAAATAACATTAAAATATATTTATAGGGTTGAAGAATAGAAGAAGCACCTAATATAAAGAAAAGATTTGTTTTAAGTAAATAATAATAAAACCCCATGAGAAAGAGAGAGATAGAGGAAGCAAAGCACATGGGAAGAGGAAGGCATGTGGAGAAGATTCAGTGTGCTTGGTGTTTGTTTAATAGAGATATTGAGGAGAGGCAACAAGGAATAACATGGATCCACCCTATTCCAAAGGGCTACCCCTCCTATTTCCCAATAAAATAACCATGTGAAGGGCTTGTTGTAGGTCACATTAAACCATTACATTGTTGGATCCACTTCTCTTTTAAATGAAAAACAAATTATTAGGATACACTTTATGTGTAATAATTCTTACATTTATGTTGAGATTTTATAGGTATTATCATATTCATGTTTATAATTAACTTATAAGTATAATAATTCCTAACACCACACTAAAATGAGCATCTAGGGTTTATGACTTTGGGGTTGGTAGCCCTAGAGTTAGATACACGTAAAAGTTAACATGGGAGAAGTGAAAGCCAACAAATGATTTCTCCACCAATGGGATTGATGACATACATTATCCTAAGTTTCCCCTTTTTAAGTTATATAGTTTAAATATTAAATATTTGATTGAGTCAAGTCAGGTCAAATTTTTTTGAAGTTGTCGAGTTTATAAGTTTTATTTTATAAATTAAATATTATTTGAATTTTTTTTAGTCGAGACAAATTTATGAAATTCGAGTCAAGTCGAGTTGTTTGAGTTTCTGTTCAAATTTAATTGTAGATATTTATAATGTTATGATATTAATTGGTTCTAATTTAAATGACTTCTTATAACCATATACAATATACATACATATATATTGCTTCATATATGATATACATATATCAGACAAAGTTGTGAGACTCGACTTGAACTTTAAAATTAATCCACTAATTATTAAAATATTTAAATTATTCGAATTACAATTTTATAATTCGAAATTTATTTTTTTAAACCAAGTTTATAAAATCATAATCCGAGTTAAATTAAATCGATTTAAATTTAGATTTTTCCGATGGAGAAGTGAAAGCCAACAAATGATTTCACCATCAATGGAATTGATGGCACATATTATCCTAAAACCTTTTCCTTTTTCTAAGTTATATAATTTAAATTTTGTATATTTGCATCATATTTATACAAAGACACGTCTATATAATTCTTTAAAAAATTAATTAAAAACAATAATAGAGATTTTTTGTTTTATCTATTTAGACCTCTAATTTTTAATTTATTTAAACTTTGTTCCTCTCATTTTATAATTAATTATTTTGTTCCCTAATTTTAATTCCCGACTTAGCTCTTATATTCATATATAATAATATATAATAATCATATTTAAGATATAATTTTTTTACGATGCAAATTAAATTTTATTAATAACCATGAAAGATACCTCTAATAAAACACATCCAGAAGAGAGAATAATGAGGACTAGTCCACCAAAATCTCATACAATATTCAAAGATGCAAATAAAAGTAAATATTTTCATAGAGATTAGCATACTGACAAAATTTAGAAGCCTTTCTGAATCTCCTTGTCTATATCCAAACGAGATGCTTTACGGGGTGAAAAGAGTAGTGAGCGAATCAAATTATTAGGCAGATTGCTCCGCCTACCCAGGTCTGATTACATCGACAAACAACCATGAATCGAGTGGGGATCTATCTTTTTATGACCAACGACATAATCAAAATCAGGAACTAGCGCCGTGAAGATCTATGTACGAGCATCAAGCGACCGCTAATGTATGTTGAAATCATGCCAAAACGACAAATGAAACGAACGACATAAACAAATAAAAAACGTGCCACAAAGGAAGAGAGAACACATGCCATGAGGGCATAGATTCTTAATAAAAATATGAAGAAAAAATATAGAAAAAAGAAAAAAAATAAACTCAGTGGTCGACAATCATTACTAAAATTAATTATTGATCACCGGTTGGTCGACAATATTACTAAAATTAATTGTTGATCAGGGTTAAAAAGAAACAAATGAAGAAGAGGAACCAACTAATTCCGTGGAATTCAGTATTTTAAGATAAATGAAGATGAGGAACCAAACGACCGTTAATGAGAAGCTTAAAGAAGCAGCATTAAGCAAAGGGTGGGTGCCCAAACGTGCAAATGTTTCACTTTATGTTTAATGGGGAATCTCATTTTCTCCCCCCAATTTTCTGCTTAGTTAGCTTTACAACATGTTTTTTTGGGACAATTCTCAAATCCAGACATTAAAGTAAGAAAAGTCAATGAGACCTTAGTTTGTTGATATGATTAAGGTTTTGTGAATTTTGAGATTTTAAGTTCAAATCCTATCTTGTATAAATCATGTCTAAATTCTTTTTAGACTTATTCTTATTTAAAATGTAAATTATGTATGTTTTTTATATTTATAAATGTATAAATTTGTAGAATTCTACTCAAACTGAATTTATAAGTTCGTAGAAATTCTAATCAAACTATATTTTTTTTAGAAAATAGAGATTGTTACACCCAAATCTGCCTCCTTTGCGCAATTCTACAATTACCTTTCGAACTCCTCTATTTTCGGTGAACACCGAAAATGGTCCCTTATTGCTACTTTGTAGAACTAATGTTTTGATATAATAATTGAAAAATAGTTTGGACTAATTTGAAAAGAATTTAAAACTTGTTTTTAAGTCCAAACAACTTGAAATTATGTTTGAGGTATTTTAAGAGGTTTTTGGCAAAAAATTTTCATGTTTTTAATAGCCAAACTTGTGATTTCAGAGTACCCGTATCGATACGGTAAACCCCCGTACCGATACCTTTTTGCCCCAGTTTGGCCACTGTCAAAACCCGTATCGATACAGACCCTTGCCGTATCGATACGCATCGGGATCGTTTCGATACACCTGGTCAGCGTACCGATCCCCTTTCAACCACCCCAACGGCTATTTCTTAACGGCCATTCAAATATGAACTCGTACCGATACGCCCTCAAGCGTATCGATACGCCTATGTTGGCAAGAGCCCAACGGCTAGTTCCTATGAAGGCCGTATCGATACCGTTCCACGCGTATCGATACGGATAGCTGTAGAACAACATTTATGAAGGGAAATAAAGTCCTCAACGGCTCCAATTCATCCCCAACGGCTAGTAACGGCTACAAACTCATTTGGGAGTATAAAAGGGACCTTCAAGCATCAAGAGAAGGCTAATGCTCATATTGTCAAACATCAAATGATCAAGAAATTGTCTTAGCACTTAAATTTTCATTTCTTGTATAGACAAACACTAGTGAGCCAAAATTGTCAAATTTGCTCAAGTGTTTTAGGTTCTGGGTGAGTGCTTAATTGTGCAAACAAACACCTATTAGAGGGTTTTAAGTTTGCTTCTTGTTTCTCTTTGTAAAGAGGGTTTTGATCAAGGCTTTGGGTAGAAGCTTGATCGGTTGTAAGGGTTTCCTCCTAATCCTAAAAAAGGGGATGAATCAATAGTGGATTGATTGTGAAATCCTTAGTGGGAAGCTAAGGTAGTGGATGTAGACCTTGGTTAGAAGGTTGAACCACTATAAATCTTTGTGTCAATCATTCTTTTAGCTTCCTCAACCCTTCCACCCAAAAATCCACCTCTCCACCACTTGGTGAGCTAAATTGGTTGATCGAATCGAGCCCCACATATCTCAACAATTGGTATCAGAGCTTGGCTCAATCGAAGAGGATTAACATCCTATTGAGAAGATCCGGCAAGCTCGACCACTATTTCATCAACCGGCTCAAATGGCGCAATCCATCGACAAACCGCCTTTCTTCGACGGAGACCACTATGCCCATTGGAAGACAAAGATGAAATTCTTCTTGAAGTCAAGAGATTACAAGCTATGGGACATAGTTGAAGATGGTCCGTTCGTGCCTCAAAGAAGTAAAGCGGAGTGGAGTGCTGACGATCGCAAGAAGATGAAGCTAAATTCCAAAGCCTTGCACATTTTATTTTGTGCATTTGGTCCATCCATCTATGAGAAAATGTCTTCTTGTGAGAGTGCCAAGGAGGTATGTGACAAGCTTGAAGTCACATACGAGGGAACCAATGAAGTCAAGGAGACCAAAATTGGGCTCCTAACCTTAGAGTATGAGAACTTCAAAATGGATCCGAAAGAGAACATCGAGAAGATGTTTGATAGGTTCTCCACCATCACCAATGGTCTCAAAGGATATGGAGAAGCCATCCTGGAGGAAAAGCTTGTTCGAAAGCTCATCTACTCTCTTCCCGAGTCTTGGGACTCAAAGAGGACCGCCATCATCGAAGCCAAAATTTTGAAGACTTTGAAGCTTGATGAACTCATGGGGTCACTCCTTACTTATCAAATCATGAAGAAGAACAAGGAGGATGAGAAGAAGAGGGAAGAAATTAGAGCTATGGGAGAGAAGAAAATCAAAGGGCTTGGCATCAATGCAAGTGACATGGCTCTCAAATCCTCCACTTGCCATCATGTCTACTCAAGTGAAGAGGAGGATGAAGATGAAAAGATAGTTCATCTCTTCAAGAAGTGTGCCCCGTTCATGAAGAAAGCCTTGAGAGAGCTTGAACGAGAACCTAAAAGAAAGGAGAGGGCAAGCACTTCAATACATAAGAAGAAGGCACATATGGCTACTTGGAGTGATGAGGACTCCACCAACGATGAACAAGCCAACGTTTGCCTTATGGCCATCGAATAAGATTCAAGGGTAACTTCTAATTCATCTACTTCATGTTCTTATTCCTTTGATGAATTACAAGATGCCTATGATGATTTGTTTTTAGATTTTAAAAGTCACATTTTGAAAAACAATAAATTGATTTCAAAGTTAAAAATTCAAAATGATTTGCTTTCTAAAACCAAACTTGAACTTGAAGCAAAACTTGAAGAGTTTGAATCAAAATGTTTTGATTTACAAAAATTGCTTCAAAATGTTCAAGAAGAAAAAGATTTGATTTCCAAAGATCTTGAAAAGAAAAACAATTTTGGAAAATCAAATTTTTATGTTAGAAAATCTAGTGCCCCTAGATTTATTAAAGGAAAATGTTTTAGAAGTATTTGGGTCCCAAAAGGACTTAGTACTTCAATTAAAAATGATGACATTGAAAAATGGATTCCAAAGGGGACTAAAATTTGTGCTACTAATGTTCATGGATCCAAAGCAATTTGGATACCAAAAATTACTTGATTGTCTATTGCTAGGTGTGATGGAGATGTTCAACAAGTCAAACATTGAGGGGGAGCTCCATGCACACAAGGAAGAACACTTGAAGAAGGAAGGCTTCACATCCTACCTTGAGTTCAAGTGTTGGTAAAAATCTAGTTGTTTTAGCATTTATTTGTTTTATTTTTTTAGTTTATTCAACTAGATGATCATAAATGTTGGACTAACATTTTTAATGATGCTTTGAGTAAGGGGGGCCGTTTTAAAACCAAATTCTTATGTTTGTCAAAGTTTTTACCTCTATTGTTATTTTGAACTTAATGTTTTAAATTCTTTTTGATATAACAAAAAATGGGGAGAAAATGGTTTGAAAAATTGAATTTTCAAATGAATAAGGGGGAGCTTTATTTGATTTCATATTATTAATCTCTTATTCACATTTTTTAAGTTAAAGGTTTTCAAGTTAGTTTTATTATATCAAAAAGGGGGAGATTGTATAACTAATGTTTTGATATAATAATTGAAAAATAGTTTGGACTAATTTGAAAAGAATTTAAAACTTGTTTTTAAGTCCAAACAACTTGAAATTATGTTTGAGGTATTTTAAGAGATTTTTTGCAAAAAAAAAAATTCATGTTTTTAATAGGCAAACTTGTGATTTCAGAGTACTCGTATCGATACGGTAAACCCCCGTACCGATACCTTTTTCCCCCAGTTTGGCCACTGTCAAAACCCGTATCGATACAGGCCCTTGCCGTATCGATACGCATCAGGATCGTTTCGATACGCCTAGTCAGCGTACCGATCCCCTTTCAACCACCCCAACGGCTATTTCCCAACGGCCATTCAAATATGAACCCGTACTGATACGCCCTCAAGCGTATCGATACGCCTATGCTGGCAAGAGCCCAACGGCTAGTTCCTATGAAGGCCTTATCGATACGGATAGCTGCAGAACAACATTTATGAAGGGAAATAAAGTCCTCAACGGCTCAAATTCATCTCCAACGGCTAGTAACGGCTACAAACTCATTTGGGAGTATAAAAGGGACCTCCAAGCATCAAGAGAAGGCTAATGCTCATATTGTCAAATGTTGCTTGTAAAAGAGTCTATCGCAATTGTAGTGCAAGTGTACACGACGCAAGTAGTAAAGTGATACGAAGTATCGGATATCGTCTCCACAGGGATTGGGCTAATGACTTCACCTTAGTTTACTGCACGAAAGTAAAGGATATAGTTTAGAAAGTTGTCACGAGAATAATAAAGAAAAACGTAAATAAAAGAGTTGGAATATCAAGATAGAGAGAATGGGCTGGTATTGAATTGCTCAGTAGTGCAGGTATTGCAATGCTTAGGAAATCCAGTTCTGTCGTCGCGCCCGTCGCCGACAGCACCTGTCGCGACGGCTGTCCGTTAGTTGTCGCGGCAGCGAACACACCAACTTTGTACTTCAAGTTTGGCAAGAATCCCATATCTGCCTTGGCCTATCCCTAGGTCCAAGTCTGTCGATGATCACGTCTTTGATGATACCTCACGGCGTGAATCGAAGGATGAACACCGATGTGTATGAATTCTTCTTTATCCACTTAACCTTGCCCTATCCCTAGGCACAAGATAGTTCAACTATAAACTAGAGAACTCACTCTTATTTCTTTCGTATACTTAACTCTCCCGATGCTAAGTAAATGGATAACCTCACAATGCTCTCCCGATGCTCTTGCAAGATATTAATAACCAAAATAAGAGAACTTGAAGTTTATTTTATTGAACTTGGAAAATCCTAAAATAAAACAACCCTTGCAACTACTTTACAAATCAACCCGTGGCCCTAGGGGGTTTTTAGAACATAACGACGGCGGGTAAACGGCAGAGGGATTTAGGTTATCGGTTATGGGGTATGATCTCCTCCTAGGTTAAAATCTATGCCCTTATATAAGCTTTGGGCTCAAGTATTCTAAATTAACAAGGATTACAACTTTAATTAAAAGTAAGATTCTAATAAAGACTTAATCTCCAAGTATCCTACTTTTCAGCCGCCTCCTTGCTTCATGAGATTTCCTCTCCTTGAGCTTTGGCTTGACATATCTTTTGATCCGGGGCTTGGAAAATTATTTGGTTTTCACACGACAGACGAGCAGATTTTTCTCTATCTATCGAGGTCTACTTTACTTTTTCTCTCCGCCAAACTGCTGTCACCTTGCTGTCACGGCAGATCCATGGCAGCTTCGTCCTCGTCGTCTGCTTGTCCAGTTCAGCTCTTCTGCTTCTCTGCCCTGCGCCCGCCTTCTCCGTCCACTTTGACAGCAACCTGCAAAATAAGCCATCTTTTAGTAGAATCCGTGCCTTTAATATATTTGTGATGTTTTGCTGTAAACTAGCCTAAATGCAATGGAATGATGCTTGAATGCAGCAGAAATATGGGTTAAAAAGGGTGTAAATAATAGAACTTTTACACACTCAACACACCCCCAAACTCAAGTTTTTGCTTGCCCTCAAGCAATTAAACCTAAAAGAAAAATGAATATTTTTGTGTTGGCTTTCAAACAGTGAACTGTCCCTTACCCGTCGCTCATTCTCTGTGGCGGCAGCAACCCGTCGGAAAGGTTAGGATCTGTCCGGAATCTCCCTATAGCTCTCGTGCAGTGTGTGCATGCTTGTGAACAGTTATATGCTAAGACTCTCTTAGTTTCACTAGAATATTCAACTTTTTAACTCGAATTTTTATGCCAAAGTTTATTTTTGAAGGCACATTTTCATGCTTCTTTTTCTTCTATTTTCAAGCTAAATTTTACTAAAGCCAGTTTTGGGCACCTCTAGTTAGCTTTCTAGAGCCGGTTTCGGGCACCTCTAGGTTTTTGAGTTTCTTTTGCTAAACTTCTTTCCTAGAGCCAGTGTTAGGCACCTCTAGGGGCTATTCAAGTTCTAAGCATCCTATTCTAGTTTGGCTAAAGGATATCTAAGCAATATAACAGTCACAATGGTGTTTAAGTTTTTCAGAACTATAGAAAGGCTCTAAACTTCTCCTTAAA
Source organism: Hibiscus tridactylites (assembly GCA_958450335.1). Lineage (NCBI taxonomy): Eukaryota > Viridiplantae > Streptophyta > Magnoliopsida > Malvales > Malvaceae > Hibiscus > Hibiscus tridactylites. The sequence goes on from OY288292.1 coordinate 2,999,071, forward strand.
CTGTCCTAAAGATGCTGCCACGACAGAGCTGTCATGACAGGTAAGTTAACTTCACAGTTTTAAGCCAACAGTTTTTAGTTAGTTTTTTTTTGAACTTAATTAAATAAAAGACACAACAATAAATTAAAGATGTACTAAGACTCCATTAATGATGGAGGGTTTCCACCCCCAAACTCGAGGGTTGCATTGCCCTCAATGCAAAATGACAGATAAAATGAAGGCAGGTACATCACAAAATATATAAGGCAAGCAGCAATAAAAGGAAAATAAAAGACTTAAATTTTCAATCGCTGTCTTCACTGCTGCTGCTGACACGAATCTGACGGCGGCGTCTGGGCTGTGGGGCAGGCTGGACAGGTTGCTCAACGAGCTGGATGTCTGAGCTGTTGCCGCTATCCCAAGTGCTGCTTGTGGTGGTGCTGGCCTTGGGCATTAATTTTCTGCCTGCCACGTGTTTCTGCCTCTTGACAGGCGTGAACTCCTTCTCCAAGTTCCTCCTAATAGGAGGGCTGTCATCTGAGGCAGGTCTCTTCGTTCCTCCGGCGGAGGTGTCGGCCGGAGGACTGCCAGCTGTCGTCGGGGCAGGTGATGGGGTGGAAGCAGTAGAGTGGTTGTGTGGGGAGGCAGGTGGTGTAGGTGTGTGGACAGGGGAGGGGATGTGGAAATAGTGGGCAGGGAAAGTGGGGAAAATAACATCGGGATAATTTAAAGTATTGGTAATGAAATTTACCGTTGAGTTCGCGAAATCCCGGATGAATGTCATCAGCCCCATCTGTCTGTCTTCCACCCGTTGTATTGCAGCAAGGATCTGGGCAGCTTGGTCTGTCTGGGTGGTGGCGCGGCAGGTTCAGAGGCAGGCTCCTCGGATGAATCTGCTGGGGAGGCAGCTGGGTTGAAGGAGTTGATAGGTGTTGCGACTATCAGCTCCATGAGGCTGGTAATGTTGTTTTCTGTCCAGCCTCTGCCTTGGATTAGTTTGTCGGTGGTGGCCTCTAGGACAGCAGCACAGCGGCAAAGGGAAGTGATCGTGAACGGTAGGCAAAGGCGGGAGGCGGAGCGGAATGTGCAGTCCAAGATACTTTCCCTCATATAGCGGCCCACGTTGATAGGGCGGTCGTTCATGATCGAATGAATGAGGGCAAGCCGCTGCTGGTTCACCGTCGTGTGATGGGAGGACGACATGATACGCTTTTTGATGAAAGCGTTCCAGAGTTTGGCTTTTGGGAGTAGCTGCCTCCTTTTTACAGAGTTGGGGTTCTTTTTGCTCGTGGTCCATGTTGTTCCTTCCTCTGTCACCTCCGCCATGACAGCACCGTAGGCGGCAGAATCGAGGGTGTCTAATAATTTCTGATGGGCATCATCGTTGGGGCCAAAATATAGGCTATACATGTGGTTGATGCTGTCAGCTGTAAATGACACCTCTACCCCTCGGACGGTGACTGATGTTGCCGTTCTGCTGTCGATGGCAGCATAAAACTCCCTCACCAATGTATCATTTAGTTCTGCGGGTTGTGCTGCGAACTGCTCCCATAGCAAAGTCCTTATCGCCTTCGCGATGAATGGTCGGAGCCCCATGTTGACTGCCTTGCGGACGTAGATGAATCCTCTTTCCTCCCATAATTCCTTGGTTGCGAAGGGCGACGCTGCTGCTGAAGAAGAGGCTGAGGCAGCACTAAGGCGGGTCTGTCTAGACGACATATTAGTTGCAAGGGTTGTGAAAATAAAGAAAGCAAAGAAAAACGAGAGGAGAAAGCAAGTAAGAATAAGCAGAAGTGAGGAAAATAAAAATGAAAACGGGGTTTTATAGCGGTCGAGTTGCTGCCCGTTTAATGTTGTAACGGCAGGCGTGAATAACGGGGCGACTGTTGAGATTTGGCGTGTCTGACGCGTCTGACACGCATTTATGCGTATGTTACGCGTCTGCCACACGCTTCTGCGTCTGTCGTGTCAGACTGTTGACAGCCTGTCTTATCCGTGTCTGCGCGGCAGCTGGAACGACATGCTTCAATAAATGGGCTCTGTTGGGCTGATGGATGGATGGTGGGCTTGGGTCACTTCTCCTATTCTTCTTGACTCCTTTATTTCCTAAAAACAGAAATTATAAAAGAACATTATTCGAATAAAATAAACCTTAATACCTAATAAATAATAAATAATAAAAATGAATAAAAATAAAACTTAGGTTAAATTAGGGATGCCTTGTGGGGCATCTCCTAAAGTAACCACTTCCTGTATTCCTGGGGCTTCAGTCCCCTGATAATGCTTAAGGCGCTGTCCATTGAGTTTGAATTGGTGCACGTCTTTTAATGATCGGATTGTGATGGCACCATGGGGAAAAGCTTGTACAACTTGGAACGGGCCAGACCATCTAGATTTTAGCTTCCCTGGGAAGAGTTTCAGTCTAGAATTGAACAACAACACAAGCTGCCCTGGGCAGAACTGTTGTGGCAGCAACTTCTTGTCATGCCACTTCTTTGTTTTCTCCTTGTATATTCTTGCATTGTCGTAGGCCATTGTCCGTATTTCTTCGATTTCGTTCAAATCTAATAGCCTTTTCTGTCCTGCCTTGTCCAAGTCCATATTCACTGCCTTGATTGCCCAATATGCTTTGTGCTCTATCTCGACAGGCAGATGACAGGTTTTCCCATAAATCAGTCGGTATGGAGACATGCCCAATGGAGTCTTAAAAGCTGTCCGATATGCCCATAATGCATCATTAAGGAGTAAAGACCAATCTTCCCTAGTTGGTTTAACCATCTTCTCAAGAATGTTCTTAACTTCCCTATTAGATATCTCAGCTTGTCCATTGGTCTTTGGGTGGTATGCTGTCGCGATCCTGTGGTTGACACCATATTTCTTCAAGGCGACAGCAATTACCTTATTATCAAAATGTCTCCCTTCATCACTGATGATCGCCTTAGGAATGCCAAATCTAGAAAAAAATGTTTTTATGTAAAAACTTTTGGACCGTCTTGGCATCATTCTTTTGAGTGGCGATAGCTTCAACCCACTTGGAGACATAATCCACTGCTAGGAGGATGTATAAATTTCCACATGAAGATGGAAAGGGTCCCATAAAATCAATCCCCCAAACGTCGAAGATCTCGACTTCTAAAATGTTCTGCAGTGACATCTCGTTTCTCCTCGAGATGTTACCTGTCCGCTGGCACCTGTCACAGTTCTTGTAGAAGTCCTGTGCATCCTTATACAGTGTCGGCCAGTAGAACCCTGACTGCAGCACCTTGGCAGCAGTTTTATTGCCTCCTAAGTGACCTCCATATTGTGAAGCGTGGCAGTGATGGATAATGTCTTCTTGCTCTTCTTGTGGTACACACCTCCTTATAACCTGATCTGCACACATTTTGAAAAGAAGAGGTCCGTCCCAATAATAATGCTTGACATCATTTTGGAACCTCTTCTTGCCGCCATGGCTGTCGCGGCAGCGATTGCGGCAGCAAAGAGCTGCTCATCTGGGAAAGTCTCCAGTATGTGTGTCTCATCGATTGGTAGACTCTGTCCCTTCTCCAATCTTGACAAGTGGTCTGCCACCTGATTTTCTGTCCCTTTTTTGTCTTTGATCTCAAGGTCGAACTCTTGCAATAGCAGGATCCACCGTATCAATCTAGGCTTTGCATCTTTCTTTGCGAACAAATACTTCAGGGCAGAATGGTCTGTGTGCACTATTACTTTCGTCCCAAGTATGTAAGAACGAAACTTGTCAATGGAGAACACCACAGCTAACAGCTCCTTTTCTGTGGTGGTGTAGTTCACTTGGGCGTCATTCAATGTCTTACAGGCATAATATATGACATGAAATAGCTTGTCTCTACGCTGCCCAAGTGCTGCCCCGACAGCATAGTCACTAGCATCACACATAATCTCGAACGGCTGTGTCCAGTCTGGTGGCTGTACTATTGGAGCTGTCACTAGTTTTTCCTTCAGAACCTTGAATGCTTCAGTACATTCATCATTAAAGTCAAAGGGTCGGTTCTGCTCTAAGAGATGGCATAGGGGCTTCGTGATTTTTGAGAAATTTGCAATAAATCTCCGATAAAAACCAGCATGCCCTAAAAAACTCCTAATGCCCTTGACTGTGGTCGGCGGCGACAGCTTCTCAATCACTTCTATTTTAGCCCTGTCGACTTCTATCCCACGGCAGCTAATTTTATGGCCAAGGACTATCCCTTCGTCCACCATGAAGTGACATTTTTTCCAATTCAAAACAAGATTAGCTTTTTCACATCTTTCAAGTACCTTTTGTAGATTGCCGAGGCAGCTCTCAAAATCATCTCCAAAGACGGAAAAATCATCCATAAAAATATCAAGGAAGTCCTCTACCATGTCGGAGAATATTGCCATCATGCACCTTTGAAAGGTGGCGGGTGCGTTACATAATCCGAACGGCATTCTCCTAAAAGCGTACGTTCCGTATGGGCATGTGAAAGTCGTCTTCTCTTGATCCTCTGGTGCGATAGCGATTTGATTGTAACCTGAATAACCATCAAGAAAACAATAGTAAGGCTTACCCGCTAATCTATCAAGCATTTGATCAATAAAGGGTAAAGGAAAGTGGTCCTTTCGGGTAGCTTTGTTAAGCTTCCGATAGTCCATACAAACCCTCCAACCGGTCACAGTCCTGGTTGGGATTAGCTCATTGTTCTCATTGGTCACCACGGTCATTCCTCCTTTCTTGGGAACGCATTGCACCGGGCTCACCCATTTGCTGTCGGAGATGGCGTAAATAATACCAGCATCTAACCATTTAATTATCTCTTTACGCACCACCTCTTTCATCGCATGGTTAAGCCGCCTTTGGGCATCTATATTCGGCTTATGATCTTCCTCGAGGAGGATTTTGTGCATGCATAACGCCGGACTAATGCCTTGAATGTCTGCTATCGTCCATCCAATCGCCTTCTTGTGCTGCCTTAGCATGTCGATTAGCTGCCGTTCTTGTTCCTGCGGCAACTTAGAAGAGATGATTACGGGCAACGTATCATTTGAACCAAGAAAAGCATATTTAAGCTGCCCTGGCAGGGGCTTCAATTCTAAGGCAGGTGGTTTAACAGTAGATGGCTTTTGGATTAAATGGTTATCCGAAGTATAATTCAAAGGTTCGAATAACTTACCTGGACGATTGCCTATCCAGTTTACCTTCTCTTGACCTTCAGTATCAGATGTATCGGAATCAGAGGAGTCGCTGTCGTCGGTGCTGTCGTTGTTGCTGTCCTGACAGGCCTGTAGGTGGCTGCCGTGTCAGTGACCAAATTTAATATCGTGACAGCCCGACCTGATGCAGGGTTGATCAAGGGTAACATCAGTGATAGCCTTGCATTCCTCGTCCACATCAGCATGTTTCATTGCTTGGAGAACATTCAACTTAATCTCTTGATCGTTCACTCGCATGGTGAGTTCTCCTTTCTCCACATCAATCAGTGATCTTCCCGTGGCTAAGAAGGGCCACCCAAGGATGACTGGTGCGTTTTCGTCTGCCTCACAATCTAAAACAAGAAAGTCAGCAGGAAAAATAAACTTATCCACTCTTACCAGAATATCTTCAATTTTTCCTTCTGGATGAACATAAGAGCGGTCTGCCAGCTGCAGAGTTACTGTCGTGGGCCGCGCCTTTCCAATACCTAATTTCTGAAAAACAGACTTTGGCATTAAATTAACACTAGCACCAAGATCACAAAGTGCCTTACCCACGAATTTATTTCCGATTACGCAAGGTATGATGAAGCTCCCTGGATCCTTCTTTTTCTGGGGTGGTTGCCGATGAAGAATACTCATGCAACCTTCTGTCATCTTTACCGTTTCAAATTCCCCAAGTTTAGATTTTTTCGACATAACATCCTTGAGAAATTTAGCATAACCGGGCATCTCCCTAACGGCATCTAACAGCGGAATATTGATATGAACCTGCTTAAAAATATCATAAATCTTTTTAAGTTGAGATTCTTGCTTAGCTTGCTGTATCCGTTGAGGGAAAGGTGGCGGGGGATGGTAATCAGCAATACGTCCTTCCCACTGCATGCGAATCTGAGAACGGTAATCATCTTTTTCTCCTCTGTCGCTTCTACTGTCGTGACAGGCTCATCGGCAGCAGTCTGTTTGTCACCTGTCGGGGCAGCTTCCTCGGCAGGTTTATCCAAGGCAGGTTCCTTTTCTGTTTCAGCTTCTTTTTCCGGCCCTGGTAGTTTCTTCCCACTCCTAGTAGTAATCGCCTTACACTGTTCATGTGTGGGCGGTCTAGCATTTTCAGTATTGCTAGGAAATCCTCCATTCTGCCTCGGCTTAATATGTTGCGACACCTGACCCATTTGTGTCTCCGGAGATTTCAAAGTAGCTTCATGATTTGTCATCCTCATCTCTGTCTTGTCCATGAAATTCTCTGTCTTCTTGACAAACTGATTTATATTCTCAATATAAGTACCGGTCTGAGACATAAAGGTGGCCAGAGTCTGTTCCAAAATACTGCTCGTGGCAGGTGGTGGTTGTTGTTGCTGCTGCGTCGGCAGGTGCGGCGGCAGTTGCTGTCGCGTCAGCAATCTAGGTCCTCCCTGATTCTGATTGTGTGCTAGCGGATTCAGGGCGTTATTAGGATTACTCCAGGAAAATTTGGGATCCTTCCTCCAATTGGGATTATAATTTTTGGAATTGTAATTTGGCTTGTAGTTTCCAACGTATTTTCCCTCTTCTATTTGTATTGGGCACTCATCCCGACTATGATTTCCCTCACAGATATCACATACTTCCTCAACAGCAAATCCTTGTAATCCATCATCATTCAATAACCTTTTCATTGCTTTAGTAAGGAATGCTACCTGTGATTTCATTGTGCTGTCGGCCTTATAATCCTTGACAGCAAGTACCCGTTTACCCCCTCTTCTTGCAGTCGAAAACTGCTCTTCATTCTTGGCCAGATTTTTCAAAACTTGTAATGCCTCGTCCGGATCTTTATCCAATAATAGTCCATTTGCTGCAGAGTCAATTCGAATGCGAGTTTGTAAGTTAGCAGCATTATAGAACTTTGTAACCTGATTCCAAACGGGGAATCCATGCATTGGGCAGTTCCGTAGAAGAGTAGTAAATCTGTCCCAGGCCTCGTGCATCGGCTCGTCGTCTTCCTGTTGAAAAGTAGCAATTTCATTACGTAATCGCTCAGATAAATGCGAAGGATTAAAACGAGATAAAAATTCACGAGATAAATCTGCCCAAGTCATGATTGAACCCGGTGTTAGTTTATTCCACCAAGTTTTAGCTCTGTCCCTCAATGAATGAGGAAATAACCGAAGCCTCAGTATCTTCGGACTAACTCCTGGTAGTCTAAACGAACCACAGATCTCCTGGAACGTCTTGAGATGCTCTCTAGCATCTTCTGTCACAGCACCACTAAACTGCCCGACATTGTTGATCATACTAAACATGACAGGTTTAAGCTCGAAGTTATCAACATCAATATCCGGCAGCGTGGTCTCCAACTCTACATGATCGTTCAACATGTAATCACGACATGACCGTCGTCTGGCTGCTGCGGGCGGGTCGCCGACAGGCGGTATACCATCACCAGCGGGCGGATTACGGGCCATCTTCTCTAGCTGTTCCTCAAGGTACTCGTTCCTGTCTAAAAGGTGACGAAGTTGTTTCTTGAGATTGAAGGAACGTTCAACTTCCGGATCTAATGGATATTCAGGATCTTCACCTCTTTTAGATCTGCGCATAAACAAGAAAACCTCGTGAAAAACAAGAGTTGAAAGTACTAAAGAAAAATAGAAAAAGAAAAATTAAAATAAAAACAAAAACAAAAACAAAAGCGAAAAGTGCAATAAAAGAAAGGTGTAGTTATGTTGCCAATCCCCGGCAACGGCGCCAAAAACTTGTTGCGTGTAAAAGAGTCTATCGCAATTGTAGTGCAAGTGTACACGACGCAAGTAGTAAAGTGATACGAAGTATCGGATATCGTCTCCACAGGGATTGGGCTAATGACTTCACCTTAGTTTACTGCACGAAAATAAAGGAAATAGTTTAAAAAGTTGTCACGAGAATAATAAAGAAAAACGTAAATAAAAGAGTTGGAATATCAAGATAGAGAGAATGGGCTGGTATTGAATTGCTCAGTAGTGCAGGTATTGCAATGCTTAGGAAATCCAGTTCTGTCGTCGCGCCCGTCGCCGACAGCACCTGTCGCGGCGGCTGTCCGTTAGCTGTCGCGGCAGCGAACACACCAACTCCGTACTTCAAGTTTGGCAAGAATCCCAGATCTGCCTTGGCCTATCCCTAGGTCCAAGTCTGTCGATGATCACGTCTTTGATGATACCTCCCGGCGTGAATCGAAGGATGAACACCGATGTGTATGAATTCTTCTTTAGCCACTTAACCTTGCCCTATCCCTAGGCACAAGATAGTTCAACTATAAACTAGAGAACTCGCTCTTATTTCTTTCGTATACTTAACTCTCCCGATGCTAAGTAAATGGATAACCTCACAATGCTCTCCCGATGCTCTTGCAAGATATTAATAACCAAAATAAGAGAACTTGAAGTTTATTTTATTAAACTTGGAAAATCCTAAAACAAAACAACCCTTGCAACTACTTTACAAATCAACCCGTGGCCCTAGGGGGTTTTTAGAACATAACGACGGCGGGTAAACGGCAGAGGGATTTAGGTTATCGGTTATGGGGTATGATCTCCTCCTAGGTTAAAATCTATGCCCTTATATAAGCTTTGGGCTCAAGTATTCTAAATTAACAAGGATTACAACTTTAATTAAAAGTAAGATTCTAATAAAGACTTAATCTCCAAGTATCCTACTTTTCAGCCGCCTCCTTGCTTCATGGGATTTCCTCTCCTTGAGCTTTGGCTTGACATATCTTTTGATCCGGGGCTTGGAAAATTATTTGATTTTCACACGACAGACGAGCAGATTTTTCTCTATCTATCGAGGTCCACTTTACTTTTTCTCTCCGCCAAACTGCTGTCACCTTGCTGTCACGGCATATCCATGGCAGCTTCGTCCTCGTCGTCTGCTTGTCCAGTTCAGCTCTTCTGCTTCTCTGCCCTGCGCCCGCCTTCTCCGTCCACTTTGACAGCAACCTGCAAAATAAGCCATCTTTTAGTAGAATCCGTGCCTTTAATATATTTGTGATGTTTTGCTGTAAACTAGCCTAAATGCAATGGAATGATGCTTGAATGCAGCAAAAATATGGGTTAAAAAGGGTGTAAATAATAGAACTTTTACACACTCAACATCAAACATCAAATGATCAAGAAATTGTCTTAGCACTTAAATTGTTATTTCTTGTATAGACAAACACTAGTGAGCCAAAATTGTCAAATTTGCTCAAGTGTTTTAGGTTTTGGGTGAGTGCTTAATTGTGCAAACAAACACCTATTAGAGGGTTTTAAGTTTGCTTCTTGTTTCTCTTTGTAAAGAGGGTTTTGATCAAGGCTTTGGGTAGAAGCTTGATCGGTTGTAAGGGTTTCCTCCTAATCCTAGAAAAGGGGACGAATCAATAGTGGATTGATTGTGAAATCCTTAGTGGGAAGCTAAGGTAGTGGATGTAGACCTTGGTTAGAAGGTTGAACCACTATAAATCTTTGTGTCAATCATTCTTTTAGCTTCCTCAACCCTTCCACCCAAAAATCCACCTCTCCACCACTTGGTGAGCTAAATTGGTTGATCGAATCGAACCCCACACATCTCAACATACTTCTCTAAAGGAAGGCACTTCCGGAGACTAATGTCTCGGAGCTCTTAGGTTGTTTGACGAGAACGCATCGTTAGACACCTCTGCACCATATACGTGTGCCCAACATACAAGGCAAAAAACACGAAAATTAGATCCATCCCTTCCAATCCATCCATAGATCATCACTAGGCCTGGCACTATCCAATCATCAACAATACTAAGAGGCTATAAATACCCACGCCCCAATGAGAGAGACCAAATCTAAAAATAAACATGATACGCCTTGGCAACGTCGCTTTAAGAGGGTTGTACTCCTATTTACCTCCTCTCATTTTCTCCGCTCCGGCTATCATATTATTTACGACTTTTCGTCTTAAATCTACAAAAAAGTGAATCGTCTGATTTTACCACAATCATATTAGTCTATCATCTCTATTTTCCTTATTCGATGCCTCATTTTCACATCAACTAAGATATAAAAACATTAGTTTATGTTTTGCAATAAGTAAACCCCCTGCCCTTTTAAGTTTTTCACATTAATTTAATCACTTTGGTTTGACATTAATCCAAGAATGAATGAATCTTAGTATTTAACCAAAATTCTGAACATTTTATAAAGTAAAATCCACCCTAGATGAATGTTTCTGGAATAAGCCTGAAACCCCTCATATGAGTGCACTTTTTATTATTATTTTCCCTCCTTGGATTCTGCACTCTTCATGTCGCCAAGTTTCATCTTCACACACGTGGCCACTGAAACAACATATGCTTGTTAGAAAAATTAAAACCACATATTTCGGACATGATGTTCGAATTCACATACTTTTATATATTATATTCATCAGTAAATAAAAGAATATTAAATATTTAAATAGGTTCCAATCTATTTTTTTGTATGGTGTACTAATGATATATTAATCGAACTAAATTTAATCGGTCGAATGTAATAACATTAAAATTACATATATATAACTTGACATGAACTTTGAAGTCCGTAAAAACACGGTTAAATAATACCATTGATCAATAAATTATTTTTGTTTTTCTATATTTGTAACTAAATTAATTTTGATAAAAGTGTCACTAATATTATTTTTTATTCAATCACTGACCGTTAGAAATTTAAATACGATATTTATATGATATTTTTTAATTTCTCAACAAATCGTGTATTATTTTTAAATTTTTTTTATCAATACGATGATAACACATAGTACCACTATATAACCTGTCAAATATGTACTGCTTAATGTTTATACACTAGTGTTGGGATCTCTTACACAAGGGTCCAACACCAAAACTTGTTAAAATTTCATCAAGACTTACACTTTATACACATCATCTTAAAATTATAACAAAATGCAAATTGGGTGGATCAAACCTACAAACCCTACGGAAGGATTATTTTCACACTTTATTTGAGAATAAAATAAACTAATTAAATATTTTCTTATTTATATTAAATTATTTTAAACATTAAATTTATACTATTTATTTGGATAGAATATAAAATTAAAATTATTTGAAAATAATTATCTTCTTTTTTCCTATATCTCCTAGGTCCCAAGTCTGAACCCTCTTGACTCCATCCAGCTTTTTCATATTTTCTTAAAAAAATCTTGCATAAATTAAAGTTTTAAGTTAGATATAATTCCTATTAACAATAAATCAAATATTGAACTTAATTGATATAACATGTTTATTAAATTATTTGTAATTAAAGTTAGAAGTAAATTTATATACGTAAGTAATAAAGATCAAATATATTATTATACAATTTTACTTCACCGTCACGTCAACAATTTCATTAACAGTTAACGGTCGGCGATTTGATGTAACTAAATTAAAAATTTAATAGCCTAATTTTTTTGTTTGGTGATTAAAATATAATCTACCCTACAATTTAATGATCTTAGAGTAGCTTGCCTAAACTTTTATCCTTCGAATTGTACCATTTTTAGATAAAAATGTGAAATTCACATTACCAATGAGGTTGGTCCAAGTGATAAGTGTTTGGTATTGCTTAAGTGAATTTTGAGTTCGAAGTCTTGCATATACAAAAAATTATTGTTGAAAGATTCAACCATTAAAATCAGGTGTACGACACGAGATAATTTAATTTAATTAAGACAAAGTCTTAGAAATTAAAAGAGAAAAAAAATAAAATTCACATTGATGAGTTACTGGGGATATGAGAGAATGTTTGAATGATTGATGTTTAAGAAATTTCCCCCAAAAATTGGAATTGAAATTTGATTGCTCTACTACAAACATTTCTTTTTGTGGTGGGTTCAATGAGAGATGACAGAAAGGAAATCTTGGTGTGTAATAAATAATAAACTTTTATTTCTGATTTGATGAGTTTTATATTTCTGAACCTCAAGATTGTTTTCTCATTGTATTTTGTCCATTAATCAACTACCATATGCCTATTGAAACTGTGGCCATTGATTTCATACCTTTGGTTACAACTAATGTGACACTGCAACTTCTACTACACTGACAACTGATACAATCATATGGTATGGATTGTGATCGATTTCGGATCAACTTCTTTAATAATATATATATATATATATATATATATACTCTGATGGGTTTCAGGTGGGGTTAAATTAGTTCGTATCAAATCGGGTTTAAGTTATGTTGGGTCAAGCCAATAATTGGAATCGATTTGAGACGGGTCGATCCAGATTCGGGTTAAAGTCGGGTTGATACCAACTTAGATCAGTTCGAGTCAAAACAGTTCTGGACCAAGTCGGTTAACTACCAGGATAACTCAGGTTCAAATGGACTTCGGGTTGAGTCTTAACCGGGTTTGTATGAACTTCATGTCGGGTCATTTTGAGTATTTAATTAAGTTCATATCGGGTCAAGTTGATTTCAAATGAAATTTAATTAGAGTAATATCAATTTTTGGTGATGTTCAGATAATGTCTTTACTAGATTTAAGTTATGTTCGGGTAAGCTCATTACTGAAATCGGGTCATGATTGAATTATGTGACGAAATGGTAGTTCCACTTCCACATCAGACAGCTTGTAGTACTACCGTTTCTTTTTTTAAGTTTGACATTTATTTTTTTCAGGTCATGTTAGATTGTGAGCTTGTGACATTAGTTATTATTTTTACACCTTTTTTAAGTTATTTTGTTGCAATTTGCAACACATGTATCGTTTACGTCTTTTGCTAATTGTGTGATTGACTATTAATGCGGGTGTAATTTGTAAATAGAGTTGCTTATTTGGACCAAGTGATCAACTTACAGGTTGCTCAAATATGATTCAAGTCAGATTAATTCGGGATCAAATGTATATTAATAATTAGTAATAATTATTTTTTCAGCGTAACATAGTAATAAGAAATTAATAATTTACTAAATTTCAATATTCAACAAGTTCAAATAAATCATCTACGCAAGGGTATGCTACATACTTCATAATTTGTAAATCGTAAATTTGTACTTACTTTAACAATAAGTAATATATTTATTTTAAATAATAATGACATTAACAACAATATCAAATTAAGAAGAAAACAAAAATAAATTGTATTTGTTTTTAAATTATAATAAATTAATAATAAAAAATTATTATTATTATTATTATTATTATTATTATTATTATTATTATTATTATTATTATTATTATTATTATTATGGGGGTTTAAGGTCTAGAGTATAAGGATTAGGGTTATATGATTTGGAAATTATGGTTATATAGTTTTGGGTATATAAAAAATGAAGTTCCTTTGAGAGATTGAATTCAGAATTGAGTGTGTAATTTTCCTCTAAATAAATAAGAATTTTTGGTATATAAAAAATGAATTTTGGATTGTGCGTGTAATTTACCTCCCAAACAATTAAAAGTTTTGGGGGTTAAAATGAATACAATGGGTACTACTTACTCAATGCATTTACAGGTCAGTTCAATTAACATTTAGGGTCATTTATAGGTCGGGTCAACAACAAGTCAGGTAAATCGGATCTCAGGTCATTTAAAGTCGAGTTATATCATATATGTACCAAGTTAATTTCAGGTTCGAGTTTATATCAGGTCGGGTGCAGGTCAGATTCAGATCCAGAATCATTGGGTCCAACTCGGTTCGAGTCAACATCAGGTTAGACTCGATCGAGCTCGAGTCATAATCACCTAGGATCACAATCAATTCAGACTTGAGTTGATATCAGTCAGATTTCTAGGATGAGTCAATTTTTTTACTCCCATACATATAATTGTGATTAGGGTTAATCATTACAAAATACATATAAGCAAATCAATAGTAGTTAGAAGGGACATGATAGACAGAAATTTGAGAGATGGCGAAACGTGAGGTTCCATAGGTGGGGTCTGGACGCTCTTTGTGGGAAATCTGTCATCGAATTTGCATTGGAAGGGGCTATGGCAGGTGTTCAATAGCCATGGAGTGGGGGTAGATACGTTTATTCTCCAGAAAACAGGGAGGGGTGGATCGAGATTCGGGTTTGTTAGGATGGGGGTGCGCTGTGACGCCGATCGAGCGATTGAACGTTTAAACAGGGCATTAATATATGGATCGCGTATTACGGTCTCTATGGAAAAGCATGGGGATAAAGGGCGACGAAAGCATGCTTTCGTCAAGTTTGTGTCGATGCAGGAAGAAACCAAGGGTAGGGATAAAGGTCGTCCAGTTTCATTTGGATCAGTTCATTAGAGGAATAATGGCAAGATAAATAATATAATTCTGGGCTGTGTAGATGAGGACAAGCTAAATATTCTTCAGAACTGTGCGGTGGGCTGGTGCAGCAAGCCATGGAGCATAAACAAGTTGGCGACAAGATTGAACATTTCTCAAGTGCAAGGGTTTTCGATTTTGCGCATTGCGGGGTATATGATCTTGTAGATGTTTACGGACATGGCGGTACGTGATCGGGTGATGGAGTTCGATAATATCCGGTAATGGTTTTCAAAATAGAGTTGTGGTCACCAGGACAGGAAATCAATTCTCGGAGAGTTTGGCTATCGGTTAGGGGAATGCCCATTCATGCGTGGTCACAGAAGTCTTTTGAGAATATAGCAGAATTTGGGGTTCTTTAGTACCGCTTGTTGATACAACTCAATCACCAGTTTCATTTGAGCGTGGATTGATTTTGATTGAAACATCGAACATGTCATATATATATATATAAATTAATTGAGATGGAAGTTGAAGGCATGCCATATATGTTGCATATAAAGGAATTCGACATGTCTGGACTGATGGTTGATTGTGAATGCACGCAATTGGAATCGAATGACGAGTGTAGTGAATCATATGAGTCGGCTTCGTTGGAGGATGTTCTAAAGTCGAGGCATGTTTTGGGACAATGAGATGTTGGAGGGATTGAGGAGGGTACCAAGTATGCGCAATCGACTATGGAACCGGGCCGGTCTCTCGAGCCAAATTATTGGCGTTGTAATAATTTGTGGGAGGGCAATCGCCAGGAGGATTTGCACATTTTCAGTATTGAATGGGAACGCTCCAGTTATGCTCGGGAGGATGTGCTGGTTCAGGTAGGTTTAAAAGAGGCTGTGGAAGCTGATTTGTGTGTAAGGCAAAGGTCTTTCGGTGAGCTAGTCGTAGGGGGCGAAGAGTTCTATTTTGGAAAGAGTATAAGATATGGATAGGTATTTGAATCCGAAGGGAATCCTATCTTGTGAGGAGATCGTATTAGCTGAACGAAATAGGGAGTCGGTTAGGATTTATAATGTTGCACAAGTTAAGATGTACCAGGAGTCTTTAGGGGGAGAGCATATTGTGCTGTTAAAGTCCTATCCAGTGCAGGGGTTGAACAGGTTGATTCCATTCGGATTAATGGGTTTGTCCAAAAAAAAACAAAATTGGTTAGCTTTGTGTCAGGTACGAAGCAGCCGCACAAATCAGGGAGGGGTGACCGAGGAAAGGGGTTGTGAAAGCTTCGACCAAGGTTGCTAATAATTCGTTAATAGATTCAGATGTGCAAAATAGGCAGGAGGTCTTGCATCGGGAGATCACAACAACTGTGGCTTTGAGAGGCATTGTTGGTGTTCAAACCATCGGTCGTAAAGAGGATATTATCAAGGACATCTCTCGAGTGATCTTTGAACGGTCTATGGCTTGTGTAATATGCGTGTTATGTCTTGGAATGTCCAGGGGTTGGGTAATGCGATGAAGAGACGAGGGATTCGTGACGTTCTCAAGAAATAGTGGGTAGATATGGTTATGTTTCAAGAGTCAAAGTGAGAGGATGTATCATTTGTGGTTATTGCTAGTTTATGGACCTGTGATGGTTATGAGTATATTTGTTCGCCCTCTTTGGGAGCTTTTGGAGAGCTTGTGCTAACATGGGAGGGTTCGAGATTTCACTTGGAATCCATGGAAGTTGATCGTTCCTTTATATTGGTTTAGGGTTGTTGGGTGCCTGAAGATATCCTATGTTGCATTATGATAGTGTATGCTCCTTGTGATATCACGAAACATTAATATTTGTGGTTGAGAATTGGGGACATGGTCAGTAGCTTTTTTGGTCCATGGTGCGTGGCTGGGCATTTTAATTTGATTCATTGATCAACGAAAAGGGCATGTTGTAGCTCTTTGTTGATTGGTATGAACTCCTTCTCTTCTTTTATTGACTCAGATGGTCTTGTGGATTTGACGTTGATGGACATACAATTTACCTGGATCGATAGGGGAAATCGTAGGAGTCAAATTGATAGATTATTCATGTTGTTTCTCTTGTGTGATGACTGGGACTGGGTGCCTCGTCTATTCCAGTTCATCAATTGTTGGTTGTATAATAAGTGGAACATTCGTATCATAGAAAAAGAGTGATGTCGATTGTCGGGTTTGGGCATTGTGAATGAGAACATCGTGATGAAGCTACGACAGTTGAAACAGTTCTTGAGGAAATGGAATAAGTCGGTTTTTGAGGATATTGAGAAAGAAATTAATTCGTTACAGCTTAAGATTGAGGGATTAGATGCTGCTGATACAGGTTTGGAATCAAATTTGTCAGTGACTGAGCTGATGGGTAAGAAGAGGGATTAGAAGCAGGCGTTATGTCAAGCTATGAAATGGAAAGAATCTTTGTGGCATCAGAAGTCTCGAGCGATTTGGCTTCGTTTAGGTGACAAAAATACAAAAAAATTCATCACACTGCTAAACTGCGAGATGCTTAAAATTTTATCGCATGTCTGAGCGTGAATGGGAAGTGTGAGACGAATCCAAGCAGGTTGCGGTCTCATGTTGTTCGAACTTTCACTAAGCATTTTGCTAAAGATGTCCGATTGTGTGTTTGGGAAATTGAGGGTAAATTTCATTGGGTAAGCGTAAAAGATAACTTGAGGCTTGTGGCTCCATTCACAGTGGAAGAAGTGTGGGAAATTATGCGAGGTTGTGATGGATTGAAATCACCAAGTCTGTATGGCTATAGTATGGTGTTTTTCAAGAAGAGTTGGGATATTATTTAATTGGATGTAATGCACTTCTTAGAGGTCTTTTTCTCCTTGGGCAAATTGTCTCATGGGGGTTAGTTGCATGTTCTTAGTGATGTTGTCCAAGGTGGATTCGTCGTTGGGTTTGGGTGATTTCTGGCCAATTAGCTTGGTCAATTCGATTTACAAAATTTTGGCTAAATTTTTGGCAAGGCATCTGAAATTTGTTTTGGGCGACTTGATTAGTGATCATCAATCAGCCATCGTGCGTGGTCGAAAAATAGTCAATGGTATTCTGTTGGCGAATGAAGTTATTCACTCATTACGCCAAAGTTTTACAAGTGGTTTCGTGCTTAAGCTAGACTTTGCCAAAGCTTACGATTGTGTAAGGTGGGAGTTCTTGGAGCATATGTTGAAGTGTATGGGTTTTGATGAGACATGGAGACTGTGGATTTGGGAGTGTATTAGTACTGTACGCATGTCACTTCTATTGAATGGTAGCGCGACAAAAGATTTTGGTATGGGTCGTGGTCTATGACAGGGCTGCCCATTGTCGCCTCTGCTCTTCGTGATTGTTGCAGAAGCATTGCATCGAATATTGGTTCAGGCCGAGGAAGCAGGAATTCTTCTTAGACTAGAATTGGATCTACATGTGTCAATTTCGCACTTACAATTTGCGGACGACACAATTTTGTTCTTTGAAGCTTCACTTGAGTTTGCTCAAAGTATTCATCGCTTGCTACGTTATTTTCAAGTGTGTTACGGGCTAAAAATTAATTTCAATAAGTCTTCTCTATATGCTTTTGGTGTTGATGAAGCGCTCTTTGACTTTGTTGCTTCAATTCTGGATTGTCAAAAAGGAGAAATGTCATTTGTGTATTTGGGTATGCCTTTAGGTGTAAATCCGAGAAGCATCGTAGTTTTGGAGCTGGTGATAACTAACGTTCGCAAGAAATTGGCGTGTTGGAAGCGTTCATCGCTCTCGTTCGTAGCTCAAGTAATATTGGTAAACTTGGTTCTTTCTTCTTTACCCGCTTACTATATGGGTTTATTCATGGTTCTGAAAGGTGTTATTGAAGCGATCAATAAGATTAGACGTTCACTTTTATGGGTAGGCATGAGTTTACAACGCAAAATGAGTCGGGTCAGTTGGGATTTTGTATGCAGGTCGCGCCATTTAGGAGGCTGGGGATTACAGATTTACAGGTTCGTAACATGGCTTTGTTGGCGAAGTGGTCGTGGCGCTACACCACAAATACATCGTCATTATGGAGGGCGATAATTGTGGCTAAGTATGGTGCTAATGCACAATGGTGGCAATTTAATTCTTCACATCATGGTTCAATTATGTTAATTTGAAAGCAACTAGTAACTACAATGAACTCGAATGAAGTGGTTGCTCATATGAATGATTCGATTTTTTATGGGAAGTTGGGGATGGGAGTCGAATGTTGTTTTGGTTCGACCTATGGTGTGTTGAGCAGTCGTTGAAAGATATATTTCCAAGGTTGTTTTCTCTTGCGTTGAATGGGCTTGCTTTGGTCTGTGACTACTCGATTGATAGTGTGTTTCATCGCGAGCATTGACCTGAAGTTTTTCAACAGATCCTTCGATCATTTTAGTCACAGCAGGTAAGGGAGTTACGCTCGCTGATGGGAGATATGGTGCTTCAAGAAGGGAGTCGTGACATGTTGGTATGGACACCTGAACCACATGGTAAGTTCTCGATTAAAGCTTTGTCTCAACTTTTGTTGATGGATAAGGTGGGCGAGAGCGAGTTTGGGGGAATGTTTTGCTTGGAAAGTCCTTGTACCTCCCAAGGTTCAAGCTTTCCTATGGTTTATTTGGCTTCGTCGGTTGCCAACTTTCGACTTTTTGAGGCTTTGGGGTATTCGTCTTGGTGAGAATCAAGGCTCTTGCGTTTGGTACGAGGTGTTGGTAAAGGAGATTGAGCATTTGTTATACTCGCGTTCGTTTTTCCAGGGAATTTGGGACTAGTTCAAGCTATGGTAAAAGGGTGAGTTTTCTGTTGCCACTCTCGTTTGCGGATTTTTATATTTCTGGTTTCCACTGCTCGTTCTCTGGCGAAATACGCCATTTGTGGGTTTCGTGTGTCGCGGCTCTTCTTTGGTCGCTCTAGTTGGCACATAATAAGATGGTTTTTAACAAGAAGAAGTTACCCATGTCCGAGATTTTCTTCTTGGTAAAACGAAGATCGTTTTATTGGGGTGAAGACTCTAAAGGGTGTAGTGAACATTAGCGAGGCGATGTGGTGGGATTGTCCGAGTTTTTGTAGTGTGACTTCACTTCCGATGCCATGTCAGAGGGAGTGTGTTGGGAGCCTCCAATTAGGGGGACGATGAAGTTCAACGTGGATGGGTCGACTCGCGAGAAACTAGGCTCGGTTGGGTTTGGGGGGTGTTGTGTGACAACAAGGGAAAGATCTTGGCATTGTTCTTAAGACCTCTTGGTTGTATTGAATCCAACAAGGCTGAATTGCGTGCAATCGTGTTTGCATTGTCTTTTTTTGTTGGGTCTTGCTGGTCATCTCAGTTACTTGTGGTGGAGTCGGACTCTAAGGTTGCTTTAGGATGGATGCTTCAGTCGAATAGAAGGTCGTGGATGTTATGGGAGTGTTTCAGAGAGATTGATAGAGCGTGTCATAGTCTTGGCTCGGTTTGTTTTCACCATATTTTCTGAGAGCGCGAATGGTTTAGCAGATGCCTTAGCTCGGGAAGGGGTTTCGCGCAGCACTGTGTTTCATGCAAGTTTGTGAGGGACTGCGTGTGTGCTTTTTTGTTGTTTAGTTTTGTGAAGTTGTGTCGATCTGCCCTTCTTTGAACATGTAGTTGATCCACATTGGTGTGTGCTTTGCTCATTTTGTTTGGTCTGTTGGTGTTTTGTATGTTCGATGTCAACGAGTCATACTCTTTTCCTTCATTAGGCCTAATGAGATTTTTAATGAGGTGCTCGTTTTGACGCTAATTGTATATTTTCTATCTAATAAATATACAATATTTGTTGATAAAAAAGTTAGAAGAGACGAAGCCAAAAAGGGTAAAGTTGAATTATATTTTTTTAAGAAACCAAAAATAAAATTTTAATATTGCATTAATTTAAATTTTTATAATAATTGAAGATACAACGTCATAAAAAAAATTTAGGGGTAAAAATATAATTTTACAATTATACTAATTTAAAATTTTGAAATTTCTAAAAGGATTAAATAATAATTTTATCATTTAAGGGGAGGGTCCAATAGAGGGGGCAATCAAGTGGGGAATAACCGAAAATTGTGTGGATCTGAACTAAGGGTATGTAGAATAACCAAAATCTTCACTCACGGGGACGAGGAGGAGAGAAGTTGTAACGCCCCGAGACTAGGGCCCGGGTGGTTGCTGGGTTCGGAGTAGGTTAATAAACACGGTTTGGGTCTTTTGGGTTCGATTTTGACAAAAAGGGTTTTAAAGGGGTTTTTTGTAAAATGAGTAACAAATAGGTTTTATAGAAATAGTTTTTTTTTTAATTAAAATAAAATATCATGTTTTAAAAACTACCCACTTCTTCTTCTCCAAAAACCTATTCACGTTATTTTCTCATCTCCATCAAACCTCCACCATTTTGAAGACTCGCCAAGGTAAGTACTTTGTTCTTAACATTTTCTTCACATTTCCTTATTTTCTAACAACTTCTTTTCAAAACTTTGAAAGATTTTTCAAAGTTCTCCCTTTGGGAAGAAAATGGGTTTTGAAGGGTTTAAGAAAAATTTGTTAAAATAGTGATTTGGGTGAGTTATAAACCATATTTTGAGTATAAAATGATGTTAAGATGACGAGTTTATCAAGAAATCCCGGAAGTTGGAAAATAGGTAATTTTTGGGTAGGGGATATTTGGGTTTTTGGCTTGAAAATGGCGGGGAAAGACTTCCAATGTTTTGATGGTGTTAGGTTGATGTTTCCGGGGTATTTGAACATGTTTTGGGTGTTAAATTGATGAAGTTATGGCTGATTTGTGGTTAGAGTGGAATGAGAATGGTTTTGGTTAGTTTCGGGTAGGAAACAGAGATGGTTGTTGTTGAATTGTGATAGGGTTGATTTCAGTGGGTTTAATTGTTAATAATTGTGTTAACTCCTTGTTTTGATTTGGGTAGAAGCAGTAGATAAAGATTTGGGTTCTTCGGACGCTAGACCGAGAGTTGAAGAAGCGTGAAGGTGGACCATTAGCTTGTTTTGGTATTGTGCTGGTGAGTGGAAATGTTTTTGAGGGTTTAGGTTGAGCTTGAAAGGCCAACCTAAGCTTGGCAGTAAGCATTAAATGTTTACGTTTTACTTTTTCTGAATTTCTATGCTTCAATCTTGCTATGCATTATGATATGAGATGAATGTGTGTAGTTGGTTAATGTATGTGGTATTTTATGCTGAATTACATGATGTTTGTGTATGGCAAATATGAGGGTTTTACCGGGTATAATTGTTCGACCATAGTGTTAGAGTGCAGTAGTAAAATTCGCGCGTGGCACTAGTGATGTAAGATGCCATTAGGGAGGAGGACGGTGATGTAAGATGCCACCGGAAGCTTTATTATTAGACATCAGTGATGTAAGATGCCCTCGTATATCTTGTTGTTCATATAGATTCAGTGATGTAAGATGCCATCGAATCCAATCTGTGTATCCGAGTAATGTAACCATAGTTGCCAATATACACTTTGTGCTGAAAGGTTGAATGTTATCCTGTTTGTTGTTGAGATTTATGCTATGTTGTTGCTTGATGTAAGATTCCAATCATATGTAGGGTTGAAGATAATCATGTTGATGAGAATTCATACTTGTGGTTTTGTTTTCAAACTCAAAAATGGTTTTAAAACTGTGTTGTTGTTGTTGTGGTTTCGAGCACCACTCACTAAGCTCTTATGCTTACGCGTTCCTTTCCAACAATGCGGATTGTTAGTGATCAGGGAAGCGAAGGAAGACGTGGGAAAGGCTCCGGTGTTTGTAGCTTAAGCTCAAGTATGGATTTTAAGTTGTAATAATATATTAGCAATGAGAATACTTGCACTTGTGGTTAGGGAGGTTGATGTAAACTCCCAAGTGTTTGATCATGTTGCTACATGTTTTAAATGTTGAAACCATGCTATGTTGAGACTTGATTTGGCTTTTGGTTAAATGCCTTGTGTTTTGGCTTGTTGGTGTTTTGAGTTAAAGTGTTCTTTTTGGGCTTTTAAGTTTGAGATTCATGTTTGTGTGTGTGTATGATTGAAACCTGTTTTTAGGGTGTTTTGCCTCTAGAATGGTTGCTAATATGTTGCCTTGTTGCTTTTACTCTTTCGGGGTGAGTTTATGAATGTTTGGGGATGCCAAAATGTCTTTTCGGGCCAATATGTGCCCAGGTGTTTCGAAACGCCTGATGTCGTTTCGGAACGACCAAGCTTGAAGGACCCCTGTTTCAAAACGGGTTTCGAAACGTTTTGCCTCTGGATACCATCGTTTCGATACCAGTGGGAGTCGTTTTGGAACGACCTTGCTTTGTTTTTTTTTTCTGAGAGCTCGTGTTTCGAAACGGGCAACCCCTGTTTCGAAACACATGTAGTTAAAGCGGTTAAAAAGCATCTTTGAAGGTTTCCAAATGTTGCGTTTTGGTTTCTAATGCTTGTAGGCTTCTTTAATGAGTTTATTTGTCTCGTTTGAGTTTATTGTGCCTCGTGCACTTGAAATTTGACTAATTAACTATTTGGCAAGTTTAAGATTACCTTTTTGTCACTGTTTAGTGTGGTTTTGCAAAATGGTCATTCGTGATTATTTGGTTCCAATAGGACATCCGATTGATGTCCGATTGAGACATTGTTTCTTTCGATGTGTTCCTTAACACCATAGGATCGTTAAAATGCATTTGGAGAAGATAAACCTTAATTTAGGGTTGTTAATCGGAGGGAAATTCTCAAATTTTTCTCTGGTTATCCCCGTATAACTCTCCCTATTCGGTCTTGTGATTAGACTGGGTCGAGGGGGTTACATTTAGTGGTATCAGAGCTTCGGTTACGAGGTTCCCCGAGAAGGTAAGTCAGGTAAGTTAATTCTGTGTGTGTTTGACTGTTTTGCACGGTGTTTGTGAGCATGACTTTGAGTTTCTGCAGATGTTTGAAGGTTGGTTAAGCATTCCCATTGCTAGGCATTATTATGGTAAAGTGGTTTTGATTAAAAGAGCTTAAATACACGGATCCCTACCTTTGCTAATCCAATGTTCTTCTCGTGTTTTGTGTTTGTTGCTTTAGATTGTTTTATTGTTATGGTGAGACCGAGAGGACGACCTAGAGCGGCTAACCAGGCACCCGGGGATGTGCCTCTTCCTCCTCCTGCTCTCAATGGTAATGGGGCGAATGTCGGAGGTAATGTACCTCAAGCTGGTGCGAATGTTGGGGGTGATGGTAACGGACCTCAGGATGGCCAAGGTTAGGCCGGTGTAGACATGGCTCAGTTACTTCAGACTATAGCCGGAGCCTTTTAGACGTCTATTACTGGTCTTCATGCTGCAGCACCACCTCAGGGTGCAGGGACAGGTTTGCCCCTTAAACGACTTCGTAGCTTAGGCGGAGTCGAGTTTTGTGGTATGTCTTCCGAGGTTTCGAAGGCATGGCTTGAGAGCACTACACGCATCTTGGGTCAGATGGAGTGCTCGGACACTCGTAAGTTGGGTTGTATTGTTTCGTTGCTTCAGAGAGATGCGTATGCTTGGTGGACCACAGTTATTTCAAGTATGCCTAAGGCCGATGTTACTTGGGAATTCTTTCGTAGTGCGTTTTGCAAGAAGTACCTTGGTGCTTGCTATCAAGACGAGAAGAAGAGCGAATTCATGGCTTTAGTACAAGACAGTATGTCCGTATCCGAGTATGAGGTATAGTTTGTACGCTAGATTCAGTTTGCTTCAGAGTTGGTTCCCACTAAGAAGAAAAGGTGTGAACGGTTCCGTTACGAGTTGGTTTCGGAGGTGAAGACCTACATGCTTGCTTCTGATTACACCGTGTTCGATGTCTTGGTCTCTAGGGCCAAAGACATTGAGCAAAGTCTAGGTTCAGTTGCTCGTTCAAGTGGATCCAGTTTAGGGAAAAGGTCTACCGAGTGGGAAAGAGATCGTAACAAGAGGCACAAAGATAAAAGGCACCAACCGGACTTTAGGCGTGAAGGTGGTAACTTGGGACGAGGCCAAGTTTTGTTGCTCGCACACCCGAGTGTGCTAGATGTGAGAGAAACCATTTGAGAGAGTGTTAGGATACCTTTCGTGCTTGTTGGAACTGTGGATCTCAGATGCATTTGAGATGTGAGTGTCCCCATTCGGCTAGGGATGGTCAGGCGCCAGCTAGAGTTATTGAGCATCAGAAAGGCTGTGGGCGCGGCCGAGGTAACTTTTAGCCTAGGAATGATGGTCAGAGAAATGTGGCTCGTGTTGTCGCGGTACAACTCGGGGGAGGTGGACCGGCTAGAGTATATGCACAACGTGAGTCTAGGAATGACATGGATATGATCCTAGGTAATTTTGTGTTATAGTCCTTATCTTTTCTTTTGTTGATTGATTCTGACTCGACACATTCGTATATTTTGGGTGAGCATGAAAGATCATTAGGTTTGCCTTTTGAGTTGTTAGATATAGGTATGAATGTTACGAGTTCTTTTGGTGAGACAGTTGTAGTTAGAAAAGTGTTTAGAAGATTTCCTTTGATGATTCAAGGTCACGTGTTTCCCGTTGACATGATGAAGTTGCTCTTCTATGGTTTCGATGTAATTCTGGGCACGGATTGTCTTGTGAAGCATAGATCTAGGATAGATTTCGAGACTAAAAGAGTTTCTTTGAGGCTTTCTGATGACTACGATGTAGTAGTAGTTGGCGAGAACATTATGTTCTTGTCTAATGTTATTTCAGCTTTAGAGGCTCAGAGGATGATGGGTTTGGGTTATCAAGCTTACTTAGACTATGTGATGAATCCGAATTTGAGTGAAGTTAGACCACGAGACATTAGAACAATTTGTGACTTTCCGAGTGTTTTTCAGAAGAATTGTCTGGTTTGCCTCCAAATAGAGATGTGGAGTTTGCTATTAAGACGTATTCAGATTCTGCTCCCGTATCAATTGCTCCGTATAGAATGACACCTAAAGAGTTTAAGGAGTTGAAGACACACCTTCAAGAACTATCAGATAGAGGTTTTATTAGGCCTATTATTTCACCTTGGGGTGCTCCGGTCTTGTTTGTGAAAAAGAAGCATGGCAGTATGAGGATGTGCATAGATTATAGGCAGTTGAACAAGGTAACAGTGAAGAACAAGTATCCTTTGCCACAGATTGATGATTTCCTTGATCAGTTGTGAGGTGCTTCAGTGTTTTCGAAGATTGATTTGAGATCGAGTTACTATCAGTTGAAGGTAAAGGATGTGGATATACCGAAGACAACTTTTCGTACACGATATGGGCACTACGAGTTCTTGGTAATGCCTTTCGATTTGACTAATGCCCCAGCTGCATTTATGGACATGATGAACAAAGTGTTTCACGAGTTTTTGGATAGATTTGTAGTAGTGTTCATAGATGACATTCTAGTGTACTCTAGGACCGAGGAAGAACATGATGAGCATTTGCGATTAGTACTTCAGACCTTGCTTAAGAATCAATTGTATGCCAAGTTGAGAAAATGTGAGTTTTGGATTAGGGAAGTAGTCTTTCTAGGTCATGTGATCTCAGCCAATAGGATTAGTGTGGATCTCAAGAAGATAGAAGCAATAATGAGTTGGAAACAACAGAAGTCAAGTGACCGAAATCCGTAGTTTTCTAGGTTTGGCCGGGTATTATCAAAGGTTTGTTGAGGGATTCTCGAAGATTGCTACACCTTTGACTAAATTGTTACAGAAAAATGTTTCGTATGAGTGGACAGATGCAAGGCAACAAGCGTTTGAAAAGTTGAAGAAAGCATTGACAGAAGCTCCTATTTTGATTCAGCCTAAACTAAGGAAAAAGTTCGTAATCTTCAGTGATGTGTCGTATGTAGGTTTAGGGTGTGTGCTTATGCAAGAAATAAGAGTTGTAGCATGTACTTCGAGACAACTGAAGGTTCACGAGAAGAATTACCCCACCCATGGCATAGAGTTAGCGATTGTGGTCTTTGCCTTGAAGATTTAGAGACACCACCTTTATGGTGAGAAATGCACAGTCTACACCGACCACAAGAGTTGAAATATTTGATGACTCAGAAATAGTTGAATCTTAGACAGCGTAGGTGGTTAGAGCTTCTTAAAGACTATGACCTCACAATAGAGTACCATCTGGGTAAAGCAAAAGTAGTGGCCGATGCTTTGAGTAAGAAGGTGGTAGTTGAGTTGCGAGTTATGTTTGCAAGATTGAGTGTGTCACGGGATGGCGATTTGATAGCTGAGCTACATGTTAAACCTTTGTTAGTTCAGTTGATTCGAGAGAAACAGTTGCAAGATAGATCTTTGGCACCTCACGTGCAAGATATAGCTGAGGGTAAATGTTGAGTTGTGTGGGGCTCGATTCGATCAACCAATATTGCTCACCAAGTGGTGGAGAGGTGGATTTTTGGGTGGAAGGGTTGTGGAAGCTAGAAAATAAAAAGACACAATGATTTATAGTGGTTCAACCTTCTAACCAAGGTCTACATCCACTACCTTAGCTCCCCACTAAGGATTTCACAATCAATCCACTATTGATTCGTCCCCTTTTCTAGGATTAGGAGGAAACCCTTACAACCGATCAAGCTTCTACCCAAAGCCTTGACCGGTACCCTCTTTACAAGAGAAACAATAAGCAAACTTAAAACCCTCTAATAGGTGTTTGTTTGCACAATTAAGCACTCACCCAAAACCTAAAACACTTGAGAAAATTTGACAATTTTGGCTCACTAGTGTTTGTCTATACAAGAATTGACAATTTAGGTGCTAAGACAATTTCTTGATCATTTGATGTTTGACAATATGAGCATTAGCCTTCTCTTGATGCTTGGAGGTCCCTTTTATACTCCCAAATGAGTTTGTAGCCGTTACTAGCCGTTGGGATCAAATTGGACTCGTCGAGGACTTTAATTCCCACCATAAATGCAGTTCTACAGCTCCCCGTTTTGAAACGCTCGAAGCCGTTTCGAAACACTCTCCATATGGAAAGAGCCGTTGCAGTCTGTCAGGGTACCCGTTTCGGAACACCCCCTTGCCGTTTCGAAACGCGTATCGAAACGCTATAAGCCCGTATCGAAACGTCTGTATTTGAAAGTTGGTTGGGAAAGAGCCGTTGGGTTTTATGACCGTTATGGTCAATGCCATGTAGGCGTATCGAAACAGCCTAGCCCATTTCGAAACGCTGGGATAAAATCCTGTCCAATGAAGGCCCGTTTCGATACGAGTATCGAAACGCTTTTGCCACTGGAATCCCCTGTTTCGAAACGCCCTAAGGTGTTTCGAAACGCTTGGACAGTTTTGTTTAGATTGGCTTTGAAAAAAATGAAAAACCCTTTTAAGAAATTCCCTAAACATAATTTCAAGTTGTTTGGACTTTGGAAATGTTTTAAATACTTTTTAAATCAGTCCAAAACATTTTTCAATTATTATATCAAAACATTAGTTCTACAATAAACCCACAAATTTTTGCTTTAGTGAGAATGGGATCTTATGTTTTAAGAATATAGTAGTTGTTCCAGAAGATGTCGAGTTGAGACGTATTATTTTGAATGAAGCCCATAATAGTCCTTTTTCTATGCATCCGAGTAGTACGTAGATGTGTCGTGGGTTGAAAGATGAGTACTTCTAGATTGGGTTAAAGAAAGATGTGGTCGAGTATGTGAGTAGATGTATGGCTTGCCAGCGTGTTAAGGCTGAGCATCAGTTTCCTTTAGGTTTGTTACAGCCGTTGAAGATTCCGAAATTGAAATGGGAACGTATTACTATGGATTTTATGTCAAGTTTGTCGTTGACTCCTTCGAAGAAGAATTCAGTATGGGTAATAGTTGACAGATTTACTAAGTGTGCCCATTTCATACCTGTTCATACTACTTACACCTTAAACAGGTTGGCCGAGTTTTATATCAGTGAGATTGTGAGGTTGCATGGTGTATTGAAGTCTATTGTGTCAGACAGAGACCCGAGATTTACAACTAGATTTTGGAAGTGTTTGCATCGTGCCTTATGGACTTGGTTGAACTTTAGTACTTCGTATTACCCACAGTCATATGGTCAGTCAGATAGAGTTATTCAGGTGTTAAAGGACATGTTGATGTGTTGCATCATCGTCTTTAAGGGTTCATAATAAAAACATCTACCGCTAGTAGAGTTTGCATACAATAACAATTATCAGGCTAGTATTCAGATGGCATCGTATGAAGCTCTGTATAGTAGGAAATGTAGAACACCTGTTTGTTGGGCTGAAGCCAGGCAAAAGCTTGTACCTATGCCAGACTTTCTTAAGGGCACTACCGAGAAGGTAAAAATGATTTGCGATCACTTGAAAGCAACTTCAGACAGACAAAAATCGTATGTAGATTTGAAGAGGAAAGAGATTGAGTATGTTATATGTGATAAAGTGTTCTTGAAGGTTTCCTTGTGGAAGAAGGTAATGAAGTTTGGTAGAAAGGGGAAGTTGAGTCCGCGATTCATTGGTTCTTACGAGATAGTTGAGAGGATTGGTCCTGTTTCATATAGGTTGAGATTGCCATCCGAACTTAAGAAGATTCATGTTGTGTTCCATGTTTCGATGCTCCGAAAGTATAGATCAGATCTGTCTCATATGATGCCAGTGGAAAAGATTGAATTGAATCTGGATTTGTCGTATAATGAAGAACCAGTTGATATTCTTGCTACGAATAGTAAAGTTTTGCGTAGAGGGACCATTGAGTTAGTTAAGGTTTTGTGGAGACATCGGGGGTGTGGAAGAAGCCACTTGGGAGAGAAAAGCGGACATGGAAGAGCAATTTTCATACCTCTTTCCATTTGGTAAATTTTGGGGACGAAATTCCTTAAGTGAGGGAGAGTTGTAACGCTCCGAGACTAGGGTCCGAGTGGTTGCCGGGTCCGGAGTCGGTTAATAAACGCGATTTGGGTCTTTCGGGTTCGATTGACAAAAAGGGTTTTAAAGGGTTTTTTATAAAATAAGTAACAAATAGGTTTTATGGAAACAAATTTTTTTAAAATTAAAATAAAATATCCTATTTCAAAAACTACTCACTTCTTCTTCTCCAAAAACCTATTCACGTTATTTTCTCATCTCCATCAAACCTCCACCATTTTTAAAGACTCACCAAGGTAAGTACTTTGTTCCTAACATTTTCTTCACATTTCCTTATTTTCTAACAACTTCCTTTCAAAACTTTGAAAGATTTCTCAAAGTTCTCCCTTTTGGAAGAAAATGGGTTTTTGAAGGGTTTAAGAAAATTTTGTTAAAATAGTGATTTGGGTGAGTTATAAACCATATTTTTAGTATAAAATAATGTTAAGATGATGGGTTTATCTAGAAATCTCGGAAGTTGGAAAATGGGTAATATTTGGGTAGGGGATATTTGGGTTTTTGGCTTGGAAATGGTGGGGAAAGACTTCCAATGTTTTGATGGTGTTGGGTTGATGTTTCTGGGGTATTTGAACATGTTTTGGGTGTTAAATTGATGCAGTTATGGCTGATTTGTTGTTAGAGTGGAAATGAGAGTGGTTTTGGTTAGTTTCGGGTAGGAATCGAAGATGGTTGTTGTCGAATTGTGATAGGGTTGATTTTAGTGGGTTTAATTGTTGAAAAGTGTGTTAACTCCTTGTTTTGATTTGGGTAGAAGCAGCGGATAAAAATTTGGGTTCTTTGGACGCTACATCGGGAGTTGAAGAAGCGTGAAGGTGGACCGTTAGCTTGTTTTGGTATTATGCTGGTGAGTGAAAATGTTTTCGAGAGTTTAGGTTGTCCTTGAAAGGCCAACTTAAGCTCGATGGTAAGTATTAAATGTTTATGTTTTACTTTTTCCGAATTTCTATGCCTCAATCTTGCTATGCATTATGATATGAGATGAATGTGTGTAGTGTTTTGGCTTGTTGTTGTTTTGAGTTAAAGTGTTCTTTTTGGGCTTTTAAGTTTGAGATTCATGTTTGTTTGTGTGTCTATATGATTGAAACCTGTTTTTAGGGTGTTTTGCCTCTAGAATGGTTTCTCAATATGTTGCCTTGTTTCTTGTACTCTTTCGGGGTGAGTTTGGGAACGTTTGGGGATGCTAAAATGTTTTGCTTGAAGGACCTCTATTTCGAAACGGGTTTCGAAACGTTTTGCCTCTGGATACCATCGATTCGATACTAGTGGGAGCCATTTCGGAATGACCTTGCTTTGCTTTTTTGCTGAGAGCCCGTGTTTCGAAACGGGCAACCCCTGTTTCGAAACACAGGTAGTTAAAGCAGTTAAAAGGCATCTTTGAAGGTTTTCAAATGTTGTGTTTTGGTCCCCTAATGCTTGTAAGCTTCTTAAACGAGTTTATATGTCTCGTTTGAGTTGGTTGTGCCTCGTGCACTTGAAATTTGACTAATTAACTATTTGATAAGGTTAAGATTACCTTTTTGTCCATGTTTAGTGTGGTTTTGCAAAATGGTCCTTCGTGACTATTTGGTTCTAATTGGAAATCCGACTGATACATTGTTTCTTCCGTTGTGTCCCTTAACATCATAGGATCGTTAAAATGCATTTAGACAAGATAAACCTTAATCTGGGGTTGTTAATCGGAGGGAAATTCTTGGATTTTTCTCCGGTTATCCCCGTGTAACTCTCCCGATTCAGTCTTGTGACTAGACTGGGTCGAGAGGGTTACAGAAGTTTTATCATCGAAGCTCAAATGGGGATGAGGATGAGAATTTCTATATCCGAATTGTAGGGATAATTGAATTGTACCCGTATAAATCATTGTGGGGATCCCAAAAAAATATTTGCATGAATCCCCAATATTTTACAAAGTTGGATGACCATAAAGGTAATTTACCCATTTTTCAACAAAATATAATATCCCTTAATTTGAGTATGACTGGGTGGAGTAAGTTTTGAAATTCTCTATAAATTCCATAAAATAATTGAAAAGTGGTCTAAACATCGTTGTAAACGTGAGTTAGACTAGTTTTATTTAAAATACATTGTGACCGGTTTCGATATGTATTTTAATAACTATGAATATTTGAATGTTGAAAGGTCATAAAAATTTGATAGAAGATTTCTTAGAAAACAGTTTTAGCAGTGATTTTGAAAAATCACCAAAAATTTTACAAGATAAATCAGAAAGCGAGCCTTATATTTCTATAACCACACAGAAGTCTAAATTCATTTAAAACAAACAGTTCTTTATTTCGAGTTATATATTATGAGTTATTAATTTTTTAGTGAGCAAAGGTTTGAAGAAAAGACTGCAGAATGTTTCCGAAAACAACAATGGGAGTGACTTCAGAAATTCGCCATAAATCGTACGAGTAAAATTAGAAGAGGAAATTTATATGGTTGGAAAGATTATTGAATCTAGTTCCTTTTAGAACAAACATATCATGATTTTGAATAGATTATTAGTTACATATATTTCTTTAAATGTAGTGCATGATGTCATGTTTCAATAGTTAATATTTTAGTCATGTTTTATAGTTTTGAAATGATTTGTTTGTTGGTGGTAAAATTTAAATTTATCATTTATGTTTGTAATTTTGGAGATTTAATATTGAATATTTGTTTTTAATGAATTAAGTTTTTTTTTGTTTTTTTAGTATTAACCGAAAACTGCGGGGATCCATAAGGGATGAGTATGGGGACGAAAAAGTTCATGAAATGTTTAATGAAGATTCCTAAAATTGCACTCGCAAGTGTTAGGGATGGAGTGGGGAATGCAAAACCATCCCGACCCGCCCATTGCTACCCTTAGGGTCAAGGCTATTACCCGCTCCTAACACTATCTTTGAGCGTTGAATTAAGGAAGACAATTGACTGAGATTTGGCCATCTTGTTGATTTACTCCGCTTTGGACTCTTCGACTGGTTCTATTATTTTAATAAGTTCTTGCAATCACTCTATATAATTCGTGCTTGAGTTGTGACACAACTAGTTGTTAACGTGTTGTATATGAGTGAATAAAACTCGATTCAACTCAAAAAATATCGATTTTTTGACCCAAATCAAATTTTATAAACTTAAGTCGAAAATTTTCAAATATAAATTGAATGATAAAATAAGACTTCACTAACTAAAATACATATGTAACTTCAATTCTATTTTTTGAAAATAAATTCATTTTTTGCAATTTAGTCTATCAACTTTTTATTTTATTCAATTTAGTTATTTGGCTACAACTTTTTGTAAATTCTTTTTTTCCATCCATTCCTTGACTTCTTTTTTTAAACTTAAAAATTTTATTGCTGAGACTTGGCAAGGATATGAGCCACATTAAAACCTTGACTTCTTTATACTCTCATCAATATTTCTCTCTCTTCAAAATTCTTTCTTTTAAAAAATAAAATTATAAATAAATTATATAGTTTTAGATTATATTTTATTTATTCAATAAATTATATAGTTTTAGATTATATTTTTTTAGGATTTGACTCGATAGAATACTCACCTCTAATGTTGTCATGCTTTAAGTGTTGATGGTGCTTATCTCTAACCATAAAATATAACCCCTAAAAATTATTTCTATAAACTCTAAACCCTAAAACAATAAGGTTTGTGTAAACTAAAGTTTACAAAACTTGTGTATCAAATAATTTTCTTTTAATAAATAAGTAATCTTTTGATACAAATTATGTGTAAAAATTACACTATTATATATATTTACTCTTTAAAAATTAAAATCTAAATCATTAACCCTAAAAATCTAAAACCTAAACTAATGTCTTAAACCCTAAAAATTGTGTAATCTGAATAACTTTTTAAATAACATATACGTCAATTGCACGTGTAGAAGTATGTTTATATACAAATATAAAATTTTAAAATTATTAATTAGGTTAGAAAAATTAATTCTTAAAGTGATAAAGAAAATATTGAATTAGTTTAAAAATATAAAAATATTGCAACAAACACATATGAACTTAAATATTGTTTTGTAAGTTATAAAAAATAAATATTTAATTTGGTTCAGTGGTTAATTGCGCATATACATACATTTTATGTTTGAATTCTTTGAAGGAAAAAAACTTTGATATGCATGTTGTGTAAATTAAATGTAAACTTTTCAATTTTAGTGGTTAGAGTTTAATTAGTTTAACGATTTATGTTTTAGAGTTTAAAATTTAAGGTTGATATTCAGAATTTAAGGTATATAACTTAAAGTTTAGGGTTATAAATTTAAAATTTAAATTTTATAATATAAATATGTAAGCTTGTGTAGAATAAATTCTACACGATATGTATATCAAAATTTTTCCCTTCCTTATAACCTATTTTTATGTAAAATGTTCTTTTACCACTTAAGTTCAAATCCTATTTATTTTATTTTTACTTTAATTTTCACCGATAAAATAATTTATATAGGGTCTATATTTCAATGACTAATCTTCTTGAGTTAATGTTCCGTAAAAAGATATACAATTAGCAATAAATTATGTTTTATCTCTGAATAGAAATCTTCTTCCCCGTTTTGTACCCCTTTTTATGTTCTTAAATTAAAAATTTAGGTTTAGGGTTAATGTTTAAAGTTAGAGTTTATGGTTAGGATTTAAGAAAGTATGTGTATGGTATATTTTTATGGTTTAAGGTTTAGGAAATTATGAGTATGATATATTTTTAGAGTTTGAAGTTTAATATTTATAATTTAGGATTAGAGCTTAAAATTTAATTTTTTAGTATTGGAACACCAAAAAACAAAGGATTTTTGTCCTTACTCTCATAAGTGGAAATACTTTTTGTACAATTCATAAATGGAAATTAAACATCAAACCACAGTTTTTTTTTACAAAATTAAAAGCTATGTTTTCATTAAAAAATTAAAGGTAATGTACAAACAAAGATAACACAATCGTAACATGAATACCCAAACGTATGTAAAGAAACAAAATCAAAGAATTTAATACAACATTCATTTTTCATAGAAAAAAAAAACTTAACAACTATCAATAGTTTTCATGCCTCTAATTGAATAAATAAATTTTACATATTACTTTACGAACAATTCTAAATACAACGATAAACTTTTACAAACAAAAAAATTTCCCCTAATCAAAGGGTGCACGTAACGAATACAACAGCTTTAGATGATGCTTAAACTGTTAATGTTTGGACCATATAAGTCCAAACAAATTTACTACTCCTGTATGAATTTAATTGAAGAGCTAGCTAGCTAGGTTTAAACTGTTAAACAGTTAAACTGTATGAATGATGAGGAATTTGTATGTAATATAAAGAAGCATGTGTAGAGAGAGGGAGAGAGAGAAATGCACACCTTTCGTTTACTGAGTGCATGTTCATTTCTCTCTCTCTCTCTCTCACTGTCAACCTAAAAATCGCTGTCATCCAGTCTCTGAACCCCATCACCACCCCTCCCTCCCATGTCTTCTTCCTATAACCTCTCAATCCATCATACACTCATTTGAGAGCTCAGTCCTTATAATCCATTCTTCCCCCAACTTCATGAATCATTGAATCTTCATCCTTTATTCCTCTCCAATGGCTTTCCCCCCTCATGCTTTCATGTTCCAACCCCATGCTGATCACCACAATGACCATCTCTCTTCCCCTACTTCCCTCAATTTCCTCCCTTCTTGCCCTCCTCAGCTCTTCCATGGTATCTATCTCCTTCTCTCTTATTCTCTCTTATTTCTTTCTCTTCTTTGATGCCTGATGGGTGTTTTTCTGTTTGTTTTTACCTATAGGTGGTGGTGGCGGCGGCGGCGGCGGTGTACCGTTTATGATGAAGAGATCAGTGTCATTCTCTGGTGTGGACAAGTCGGAGGAAGTGCATGGAGATGATGAGTTGTCTGATGATGGATCAAATCTAGGGGAGAAGAAGAAGAGGCTTAATCTTGAACAAGTGAAGGCACTGGAGAAGAGTTTTGAGTTGGGGAACAAGCTTGAACCCGAGAGGAAAGTGCAGCTGGCTAAGGCCTTGGGGCTGCAACCGAGACAGATTGCCATTTGGTTCCAAAACAGGAGGGCTAGGTGGAAAACCAAGCAACTGGAGAAAGATTATGATGCCTTGAAGAAACAGTTTGAAGCTCTCAAGGCTGACAATGATGCCCTCCAAGCTCAAAACAAGAAACTCAATGCTGAGGTACTTTCTGTTTCATGCCCTAATCATATTAGGTTCTGTATCGCACACCTGGCTTTGGTGAGTGAGATGAGTCTTCCGGCGGAGATTTTCTGCTTACACAAGTCCTCACTCAAGACTTGCTTAAGCAATACTAAGCTGGTTACCAATTGGATCAACCATATTGGTAAATCATCTTAGGTTTTATATCGTACAATTAATTTTGGTGGGTGATGGGTGAATCTCCCGACAAAGATTTTCTGCTTACACAAAGCCTCAAACTCGAGACCTGCTTAACCGATACTATGCTGGTTATCATTTGGATTGACCCTGTTGGTAAATCATCTTAGGTTTTGTATGAGGATTTTGATCCGACATTAAAAATGTTCATAAAAGTCATCGAATTGTTTTATTTTAATGTTGTCAGTGTCAGAAAGCAGCAACTCTTAGGAATATAAGTTTGTTTATTTATTTATTGATCTTCCTGCTGTAGTTGTTGGCTTTGAGAACCAAAGATTCGAGTGAAATCATGAGCATCAAGAAAGAAAACGAGGGTTCATGGAGCCATAACGGAAGCGACAACAGTTGTGATGTCAACCTAGACATCTCCAGGACACCATTGATGAGCGGTAAACACCTTTTCCCAAGGCCGACAAGCATGACTCAGCTTCTCCAGGGCTCGTCAAGAGCAGACCTTCAATGTCTGAAACTCGACCAAGTGGTTCAAGAAGAGAGCTTCTGTAACATGTTCAATGGAGTGGATGAACAGCAAGGGTACTGGCCATGGTCCGAGCAGCAAAACTTCCATTGAAATCAAAAACACCAAATTCATGCATTTTCATCAGCTTTTGGCTTAGCAAGTTGATTAAAAAGAAGAAAAGCTAGGATTTTTTGGCTGTAGATTTGGTGTATAGAATTGGACATATTTGCTTCCACATATCAGAAGAATCAATATGGAGAGTTGGTTGGCTCTGAATAATACATTTCCTTTCTTCCCATAACTTTAGTAAATTCTGATATATTTTTTTGCTAAGTTGGATCATATAGTAAACAGAAAAATAATAATAATAATTCAGCCTACATGTGCTACTGAGTGGTTTTCCAGCTCTGTCATGGTAGGCCATGAAAAAGAAAGGGATTCCCATTTCCCTCCCATTTTTTAATATGCATGCAACCTAATTCGAATTCGATTAGGTTAGTGTCACGAATTAATCAGAAATCGAGATGGGTAAAAGAAAATATAGAGGAAGATTCTGAGCACACATTCCAAGGGGAAAGCAGCCAAGGAGATGGGAAAAGAAAGAAAACAAATGGAGAGGGTTAGGACATGGACATTGCTTTGGTTTTAGAAGGGGGACATTGATATGTATACACATATATGTTTATCTGACAAGAGAAAGTATCTAACTGTGCCCCTCTTCTGTAGGCTCTCCATGTGACTTTACTGTCATCCAGTACTTCTTCCCCCACCCTATCATTCAACAAACCAAATGTTTCTTAACTTGTCATTACATCATATTAAAGAAACCCATTCATCATCTGTGTTTTACTTTGCAGAAACCTTATGAAAATCAGGATTAGAACTGATAGATAGCTATTTTTTTAATGTAATTCAAATGGGACTGTGGGTGTGCATGATGCATGTTCCTGATGTGGAAATGTAGGGTTTGCTTAACTCGACATTTACCATCTAAGTTTGTCATGCATTCTCCCTATATATCTCAAGAAAGACCGACAAAGGGGGACTCTACCATACTAAGCTCTCCTCTAAGTATATTATCTGCACTACGACCACCCTCTATTGCGGCTCTCCACCCAAATCAAAAGAATGAACCGTCACACGCTACCTCAACAACTTCTATCTCAAGTTTCTCACCAATAATTCTCATTTTTATTTCTTCGAACAAAATTTGAATCCGCAACCAGTTCAATTGGATCATACGAATCATTCGCGAGTTCGAATTCGAACAAAATACCCTGAGATAAAAAAAAACAACCAAAAATCTTGCCATTTACAAAACATTGAAAAGGGTAGGGATGTGGGGGTATCATGAATGTGGGGAAGTTCATGTTTTGTTTAAATGATTTCTCGGTGCAAAGCACATGATTATGTGATAGGTCAACTCTCATAACATTTTTTTATAAAACCCCCTCTAATATAAATTAATAAACTTGAGATTCAATCTACTGTTCTATTGCTTTTAGGATGATACTGTAAAATCTATGCAAAATCTGGTGCTAAATAATAATAATCTGACCATTTAAGCAAAATAGTGATGCTTTGCCTGGTTTCCTGGGTAGGAATTAGATCTAGATATTGAGATCAAATGACAGCTTGTCTTTGACAACTTGGCACTGTTTAGGATAAAAGATTCCTTGTTTTAACTAGAAGCAACTGTTGGAAATTTATCATCCCAAAAAAGGGATAATTGTTGAATTAATATTAAACCTCATCCATTTCCCTCATACAATCTTTTCTTTATACCCTGGTTGTTTTTTTAGTTCAACAAATTCATCTGCCAAATACGGGTTCCGGTTCGAATAATTTTAAATTCAAATCATATTTCTAAATTTGGGTTTTGACTTTTTGGTAGTTTAATATCTATTTTATCTTGAGAAAGATTTGATTATTGTTGAGGGATATTACGAATCATTAAAGAAAAGTCTGTGAAATATCATTCGTCAAGTAGCCAGTTAAATCTTCAACAATTAGTTGATGTTATTTTAGGTTTAGAGTGTTGTCTTTTGAACTTTGCTGAGAGAGGATTCACTTACTCAAGAAAACTTTAATGATTGATAAAGTGAACCCGTCAAGGAAGAACAAAATTTGTCTGCTTATTTTTTGTGCCTTTTATACGTC
This sequence comes from Hibiscus tridactylites, assembly GCA_958450335.1. Classification (NCBI taxonomy): domain Eukaryota; kingdom Viridiplantae; phylum Streptophyta; class Magnoliopsida; order Malvales; family Malvaceae; genus Hibiscus; species Hibiscus tridactylites. Next base: position 3,037,269 of record OY288292.1, read on the forward strand.
TCACCAATAATTTTTGTCATGTGTATTGATAATTATTTTTTATTGTCTTATTAATAATATACTTGAAGTAAAATCATTGGTGAGGCATATAAAGGGCACAGAAAATGAGCGGACGAATGCTATTTGTCAGGAAATTGAAGTGTTTTAAATATACCATATTGCTCCTTGAATGTCCTAAATGCATTAAAACATGAACTCGAACCCCACCAAGCACAAACTCTAAGTTTTCTTGATGAACTTGTTTTCTTGTGCTTTTAGGAGGTTTCTGATTTTGTAAACTTTGTATTGACACTCAACAAAATTCGAGAGACAAAATTTCGACTCGGAACAATAAGTTTTAAACTTTCTAATGACACTCAACAAAATTCAAGAGACAAAATTTCCACTCGGAACAATAAGTTTTAAGTTTTAAATTTTCTAATGACACATAACAAAATTTGAGAGACGAAATTTCGACTCAGAACAATAAAGAGCTACCATTACAAAGGGATCCATTGCCACACATATTTGAGAGTTTTGGCATAAGGCAATTCAGTGGGGCATTAAAATGAGAACAGATTCATGTTTATCTATCTGTAAAAGGAGGTCCGATACAATGTTGACTACTAAATCAAACAACATGTTGGAGAATTAAAGGTGTAAACATTAGCGTTGTGTAACTCAGAATTGACACAAAAACATGGTTCGGACCAATACAACATGACCAGTCCTTTGGTTCCTCATAAATGGAGCCTACAAGTTCATGCTGTAGATTGACATAACAACCAGATGCACGTGTTCTGTTCTGCAAATATAATCATCTTCCTCATCACTATCACAATGGACTTTGGTTTTTCGATCTCGAAAATACGATTCAATTAATTCAAATCTAAACATATTCCACTTTCAAGAAAATCAATACTTCCAATTCAAAACAACTTGAAATTTGAATGACCTAAATCTTAAATGAGTGTGAAATGACTTAAACTCGAGTGTTAAACCTTAAACATGAAATTACTCAATACGAAATAATAAACAAACTTGAATAATCTGAACTTGAAATGGCCTAAACTTGAAATAGCATAACTTTAAAATGATCTAAATCTAAAATGACCTAAATATTTAAAAACTCGAGTAGAATTTGTTGAAAATATTACTGTAAAATGAAACTGTTAGCATTGACTGAATGAAATAAAGGAAATTGGAAAAGATCAAAATGTTTGATGTATCGTGGTATGACCACTGCCTTAGAAGGAAATTCGCTCCGATTGGTGTAATCGTTGCATTGGACTATGCCCCTGAGGTTAACACTGGGGTGTTCGTTTTCGGATATCACATCGGATCCGATTCGAAAAATCAGATATCCAAAATTTCAGATCGATAAAATAGCAATCCGTATCCGATCCGAGAAATATAGGATATTCGGATATCTAATTATCTGAATATATAACTTGATTTAAGTATTTTTTTAATTTGACGGTTGTATGTATGAAAATTTCAAATTTCGAATATAAAAAGCAAGAAATTGCTAAATATAACAAGATTCACAACTATGAAATTTTCGATTTTTCAAATTTTCGGATATAACAAGCATCAAATTGTTAAATGTAACAAGATTTGTATTCGTGGCATTTTAAATTTTTGAATATTCTGATTTTCGGATAATCCAGAACTTGAAATATTGCGATCCGTATTTGATTTGGAAAATTAAAAATCGGATCGGATATCTGATCTGAAAATAAAAATTGGATCGAATATCCAAAATTTTGGATCTGATCAATGGACAATCGGATGAGATTGGATATTTTTGCACACTCATAGTTAACACAAAGCCTTCAAAATTCATACACCCGAATTTTGAAGTTGGACAAAGTGGTATTGCTCCTCTCTTCACATAAACACATATGAGATTGTTTGAGGTACTCAAAAAGTGAATCTGAAGCCTTCTATTTATAGGCCGAAAGTTGGGGGTAAATAGTCAAATCACTCACAACAATAATGACAAACATGTTTGTTTGTAACTGTCCTATTAAATGTGATTTAAGTCATAATTGCCATATTAAATATACATTAAATAAGTGATAAAATCATGTAATTGTCATATTAAATATATAGTAAATGAGTGATTTAAATCATGTAACCGTCATCTATATAAATTAACCCAAAATTAATTCAATTTGAAAACAATGTGATCCGATTTGATTAACATGAATCCAAACTCAACTCAATTATAAAAGGTTGGCAACTAAATTTGTCCAATACGGATCCGTATTGAAGGAAAAGGGTGTATATGACTCATGAATGAAAGAAATTATTCTTTCAGTTAGTTTTTCTGTTAGCAGACCCACTTACTCTAATTGAATGGATAACTAATATCTAATTAGTTAAGAGTTGTTAGATGAGCCATATTAACCTTAGATAGGTACTGGCCCGAATATCAAGAAGTTTCCTATATTTTTTTCTTACTGTAATTTCTTCTTTCTTGCTACAATGGTGTTGAATTAATTTCATATGGTGTCATTCGCTGGGTATTTCTGATTTCGTTGCTCCCTGTTGTGTTCTCTTGTGTATTCTCTTCTTGTTTGTCGTTTATCGTTTGTATTTCTGTTTGGCATGGCGATTGAAGCATCTAAATCGACGTAATAAGGCAACTTGCCTAGACAACTTTCGATCACTGGTGCTACCTCCGATTAGCCGTTTGTGAACAAACAAGTCAACATTCAATTAGATGAGTGCAACTTTCTTCTCTAGAAACAACATGTAATCTTCATGATTCGTGGCTATGACTTGGAGCATTATTTGGATGAATCGACACTGATTCCTCCAAAGGTTGTGATCGGCTCTGATGAGCAACTCACTCTAAATTCGGCCTATCACCGCTTTAAGAAGGAAGATTGCTCTCTGGCGTCGTGGTTATTATCCACAATCAGCCCTAACATTTTACCTTAATTGGTTGGGGTTGAGTCCACTATGACGATTTGGAGCACAATTCTCAAGCTCTATTCAAAATTATCTGCTACGAAGGTCATCAATTTTCATGTCTGGCTTCGAGCGTTGAAGAAAGGCTCGCTCTCGATTCGTGATTACACAACACAAATCAAGGAAATCTGCGATTTATTGGCAACGAGTGGAAGTCCAGTGTCCGAAGTTGAACAGATTGCTACCGTCTTGAATGGCTTGCCCTTAGAGTTTGAGTTGTTTGTTACAACTATCACGGTGAGTCGCGAACCCTATACTTTAGAATCGGTCACCTATGTTTTAATGGATGCTGAATCGAGGCTCTCGAATCTGATACGGGTGCCCATGGTGATCAACTTCACTCGTTACAACTCTAACAAGGTACCTACGTCAAATGATAATGAACGGGCTGCTACTCCATTGACCTCTGATAATAGATCTTCTGGCTATCACACTCCTAGACAATCTGCCGACTCTTCTTGTTATCGAGGTTGTTCCCATGTGCAATGCCAATTGTGTGGGAAATTATGGCATTTGGTAGACTGTTGTTGGCACAGGTTTAACAAAAATTTCAAAGGGATTTCGTCTCAACAAAATGTTTCGTCTATTGAAGCTCAGGCTAATCTGTGTCACTATAGTATTACTACTGAGAAAATCTGTTATAATCCATTTGTAAGTGCTTCTGTAAGTACTACTGAAAATCCTGTTGATGCGACAGAGAATACATCTCACTTTAATTCATTAGTTGCTAAAGGGGTGCTTACCTTGAGTGATCACTGGTATCCGAATTCTGGAGTGACACATCATGTGTCTCATGCTCAGCCCAATGGACAGTTCACTTCACCATACGCATGTGCGGGTAAAGTTTTTCTGGGAGATGGATCTTCTTTTAACATTACTCATATAGGCAAGGTAGTTATTTCCACTCCATGTGTCTCATGCTCAACCCAATGGATAGTTCACTTCACCATACGCATATGCGGGTAAAGTTTTTATGGGAGATGGATCTTCTTTTAACATTACTCATATAGGTAAGGTAGTTATTTCCACTCCATCTAGACCTTTAGCTCTTGAAAATTTGTTATGTGTGCCACAAATCACACGAAATTTATTGTCTGTCTCATAGTTTGCTCAAGATAATGCAGTTTATTTTGAATTTCATGCTCAAACTTGCTTTGTGAAGGATGAGGTCACTGGGAATATCTTACTTCAAGGTCATTTGGAGGATGGTTTGTACCGTTTCATCTTTTATTCTACCACTTCTTCTGTTGTTTTTCTACTTCTGTATCAACTACTCATGTTTATCATGCCACTGCTCATTCCTCTGCATCACAGTCTACTTACAAGCTTTGGCATAGAAGACTTGATATTGTTAGCATAGTTCTCAATAAACATGTGTCTGCTGATAGAAATGATATTTGTAATGCATGTCAATTAGGCAAAGGTCATAGACTTTCATTTGTTGATTCTACTATTGTCTATAATTCTCCTTTTGAACTAGTTGAAACTGATGTTTGGGGACCTGCCCCTGTTAAGTCTTGTGAGTGGAGATATTATGTCGCATTTGTTGACATGTATAGCAGGAATACTTGGGTGTTTTTGTTGCGTAATAAAGCTGAAGTGATTACTGCTTTTCAAATGTTTCATGCTATTGTTCAAAATCAGTTTTCATCTAATTTAGTAGCTCTACAAACTGATGGTGGAGGTGAGTTTAGAGCCTTGGATTCTGAGCTAAATAGACTAGGTGTTCAACATCGTATTACATGTCCTAAAACCTCTCAGCAAAATGGCGTAGTAGAGCGTAAACATAGGCATGTAATTGACACGGCTCTTACTTTGTTAGCTCAAGCTTCTGTATCCTTTCATTATTGGTCATTTGCTGTCTTGAATACAACTTATTTGATCAACAAGATGCCTACACATGTTCTTAATGGTTTGTCACCTCATCAAAAACTATATGGCAAGTTACATGATTATAAATTCCTTAAGGTTTTTGGTAGTTAATGCTACCCATGTCTTAGACAGTACAACACTCATAAGTTTGACTATAGATCTAAACCATGTGTGTTTTTGGGATACTCACCCAATCATCACAGCTACCAATGTATGGCCGAATATGGTCGTATTTACATTTCGAGGCATGTCAAGTTTAACAAAAGTTGTTTTCCTTTTACTTTAGCTGCTTCATCTAAAAAGCCTGCAGGTTCGAATGAGTTTCATTCTGCCCAGTTTCCTTTTCCATAAGGACATTAGTGTGCTATTGCCCATGTTGAGCCTACTACTGCCCCTGTAGAGCCTAATGATGCCCCTGTTGAGTCTAATGATGCCCATATTGAGCCTACTACTGCCCATGTTGAGTCTTCTTCATGTGCTGATACATAGGCCATTATACCTATTGTACCTGAAGCATTACCTGATATGTTTGATGCTGCAAACCCTGATGCACCTACTGAGGTCTTTACCTCTGTTGAAGAGTCTGATTCTTATGTTGAAATGTCTCATCAACATCAGTTTGGTGGTCATACTTCTCCTGGTGTTGACTTTAGCATGCAAAAATATTATGATGTTGTCCAGAATCATTCTATGCTTGCTTCTTTGTCTAATCAGACATCTGCCAGTGTTTTTAATAGTCATCATATGGTCACGCGAAGTAAGGCAGGCATATTCAAGCCTAAGGTTTTTAATGTGGAGGCTCATGGTGTATCTTTCTCTATTCGTGAAGCTTTTCAAGATCCTAATTAGTCTGCTGCTATACATGCAGAATTTGATGTTGTGCAAAACAATCAAACTTAGGAGCTGGTCAAGCTTCCTCCTGGTCGTAAAGCTATTGGATCTAATTGACTTTTAAAGGTGAAATATAATTCTGATGGTTTTCTTAATCGCTACAAAGCTAGGCTTGTAGCCAAAGGATACTCCCAAATCCATGGGTATGACTTTATGGAGATATTTAGTCTGGTTGTAAGGTTTTTTACTATAAATATTCTCTTGTCTTTTGCTGTCACCTACAACTGGGGCATACATCAAGTCGATATCAATAATGCATTTCTTAAAGGTGAGTTAGAAGAGGATGTCTATATGAAACAACATGTTGGCTTTGAACAACGTAGTGCGGATGGTTCTCTTTTGGTCTGCAAGCTAAAAAATTCTTGTATGGGCTCCGACAAGCACCTTGCAATTGGTTCACTAAACTTAAGAATTTTTTGTATACACTTTGCTTTCATTCCTTGAGTGCTGACTCCTCATTGTTCATAAATCAATCTGTCCATGCTCTAATTTATATCACAGTCTATGTTGATGATATTCTACTCATTGTAGCTTCCTCGGAGTATATTGGAGAAGTTATTGCATCATTACATGCTAAGTTTTCTTTTAAGGACCTTGGACAACTGCACTATTTTTTGGGAGTTTAAGGTGTGCGAACTGAAGAAGGTCTCTTTCTTTGTCAAAAGAAGTTTCTTGATGAGGTCTTGGACAAGCACAATATGAGGAGCACCAAGTCTATGGATACTCCTATGACAATGTCTCCTAAACTTAGCAAAGATACTGGCCATGACTATACAAATGCTACACAATATAAAAGTGTAGTGATTATGCTGCTCTATATGTGTCACACAAGGCTGGACATCGCTTTTGTTGTCAATAAAGTGGCCCAATTTATGCAGCAACTTAAGGATGCGCACTGGTCTGCTGTAAAAAGAATTATGTGATATCTTCAGGGTATGTCTGGTCATGGTATATGGTTTGCCAAGCAGGATGCGTGTGTAGAACTTCATACTTTCTCGGATGCTGATTGGGGTAGTGACGTTGATGATCGGCGTTCTATTTCTCGATTTTGTACATTCTTCAGAACCTATATAATCTCTCGGAGCTCTAAAAAGCAAAAATTTGTGTCCCGGTCCACTGCTGAGGTCGAGTATCGGAGCCTCGCTGATGCTGCGTCTGAAGTAATCTGGGTTCAGGCTTTGCTTTCTGACATGGGTGTTAAGCTTCCCTCTACACCAAAGATAAGGTGTGATAACACCAGCACGGTTGCTATGGTCGCCAATCCAGTTTTGCATACAAAAATTAAGCATGTGGAACTTGACTTACACTTTGTTCGATAAAGAGTTTTAACTCGACAATTGGAAGTTAATTATATTCATGCTGAAAACCAAGTGGTTGATGTGCTAACCAAACCTTTGGCTATCTCCAAGTTCCAAGCACTTCGTCATCAGCTAATTGTCTTGTCCGTTCGATAGATTTAGATTCAAGACGAAGATGAAGCAAGAAGCGGGGTGAATATTGAAGGAAAATGGTGGATATGACTCATGAATGAAAGAAAGTATTCTTTCGGTTAGTTATGTTAGCAGACCCACTTATTCTAACTAAATAGATAATTAATATATAATTTGTTAAAGGTTGTTAGATGGGCTATATTAACCTTTAGATAGGTACTGGCCCGGATATCAAAAAGTTACCTACATTGAAAAAATTCCCTCTCTCTTTTCTTCTCTCCAAGTGTTCCTATTTCTCTTTTTTTCTTACTGTAATTTTTTCTTTCTTGCTGCAATGGTGTTGAATTAATTTTATAATCCGAAATGATACTAACAAAGAATCCGAAATAACCTAGACAAGTATCTTATTATTCCTAAATGGCAAACTCAAATTATCCTAACTTAAAAACTCGATTGACAAGATTTTGTTAGCTAATCAGACCTAAATCGAGTAGTTTTTTTTGTTACGCAAGTTTCATTTCTAACATAATAAATAGATAATATAATGGGTAAACTATACCGTTGACCACCAATCTTTAGGTAAAGTATTAAAATGACCACCTTAAAAAAATCGCGTCAATTGACTACTCAAACTATTAAAATGGGATCAATGTGACCACCAGCTGTTAATGGGCTAACGGAAGGTGACGTGGCAGTTAAAAAATTAAAGGTATAATCACACATTTGGTCCTTACTATTTACACATTTTTTCAATTTAGTCCTAATTTTAAACTAATAAAATAAATTAATTAGGTGGTGACACGTGTCAACACCTTATTGGAGGAATTTAATTATTTATATTTGATTAATAAATTATTTTCCTCCTCCAATCAGGTGGTGACACGTGTCACCACCTATTTAGAGGAGAAAAATAAATTCAACCACACATGCTATCCAAGGGAATTGAACCTGGGCAATTTAGGTACAAAGGCAATGGCTTAGCCACTGCACCAATCACAATTTTGGGCTTTAAAACACCAAATTCAATATATATCTTTTTCCAATCAGTGTTCTTCGCCCTTCCCTGGGTTCTCATCGTCTTCATCTTCATCATCTTCCCTGAGTTTCAAAAGCCTTACATGTTACTAAGAGCCAGCTCCTTTACCCAAAACTCAGCACGTTTAACCAGCTGTTGGACAAGCAAAAATATATTACTGCATTAAATTAACCATCAATAAGGCAATACCTTGTTATTTCAAGACTGAAATAAGAGCAAGCAAATGTAAATTTACTCGAAAAGTACAATTGTTGAATAAAATAGACCCCGAGGAGTTCTATCTCGTACTTTTTCTCGTATTTCCAGTCCCAAATAATTTTTTGAATCAGGGTTTTGTTTCGCAAGCCATAAGAGAAACCTGCCACTTCCTGAGAATTATTTTTATTGTTGTTAGATTTATAAGTACTTATCCATCTGGTAGCAGTTCTAAATACTTACCACAAACAAAAGTAACAAAAAGAAAGATACTTAAGACAACAATATTATTAACTAAGTTGCGAATCAAATTTTGACAGACATTGTGAATGATGTGAACACCGTTTTTAACCATCGATATCCGTATCAAAGATGATTGAATAAAATATATAGAAGATGAAAGCCGACTGTTCAAACTGTTGACAGAATCATATTAAAGCTAAAGGAAGGAAGGCCGGATAGAAAACAATAAATAGCTGAAGAAACATCTATGGTACTCTTCCTCAACATTAACATACCTGCTCTATCATAATGGTATACATTATTGGATCATGTAAACAATTTACACGTTCAAATTCTTGAAGTTTTTCATAGTTATCAGTCATCATTTGAGTCCGAAAATGAGAGGAGAAAAGAGAAAATTGTCCATTTATTATACAAGGATCCCAGTATCTTGGTGATTGGTTCAGATTCTAATGGAATTGAAACCAGGAGCCAAAAGGGAACAGCCACCTGCTTTCCCAAATTCTACATAGATAAAATTAGGACTAAATTAAAAAAATGTGTAAATAGTAAGGACCAAATGTGTGATTATACCTTTAATTTTTTAACTGCCACATTAACTGCTGGTGGTCACATTGATCCCATTTTAATAGTTTGGGTAGTCAATTGACGCGATTTTTTTAAGATGGTCATTTTAATACTTTACCTAAAGATTGGTGGTCAACGGTATAGTTTACCCTAATATAATTTAAGGTTTTAGCGTTTAAATTAGAGAGTCTCAACCAAACAGTAAACCGTACAAATTCATCCTCTTATATTATTTGGATATTAAAATGAATTTCTCCTCTTTTACTCGTGGTTTTTCATTTAAAATCAATTCGAAATGTTGAATCAATAAGCCCTTGTTATTAGTTAGTTGATGACTGAACTTGCATAGTTTTGCGTTGTCTTGTTTGTTAAACTGGACCAGGTGCAGCTAATTCTCAGACACAAAGGTTTATGATATTACTAACAGATTAAACTTATTTCTTAAAAGATTTCGATGGAAATAATGAGAGAAAACTGGTTGGTAACTTTTTATTATTATTACAATTTACATGGTTGTTGGTTGTGTTGCAAAATATGGGGAGGACAGTGGGGTCCAGGTTATGGTGGCGGTGGGAATATTGAAAGACCTTTTTGTCTGCTTCTTCCTTTTTCTTTCCATTGATTTTTGAGATCACCTCTTCCATTTTCTTTTCTCCACTTTCCACGTTTTCTTATTCAATAGTTTTGCCTCTTACACCTATTCTTTACTACTAACATATATTAAACTATAATAATTTTACGAGCAATGCTACATCTACCCACTGAGTCATCTATACAGTTGAAGTGGCACATGACATAACAGCTAAAATAAATATAATTAAAAAAATTAAAATATCTTTTACCAATAAACAATTTTAAAGACTATAAATGCAATGCAATTAATACATATTTTATTAATAAACAATCTTTAAGACAATAGATGCAATACAATTAATACATCTTTTAACTATAAACACTTTTCTTTAAAAAAAATATTTAATTATAGAATTAAGGCTTAAATGAAAAATAAGTGCTCAAACTATATCATTTTTGAACTTTAAGCGCTTAAAGTATTTTTTTTGCTAAAAATAGGTGCCTAAAATTTTAACTGTTACAATTTTAAGTGCCCGAACGTTTAAAATATCGTTACCCAATAAGAACGTGACATGTGGCATGTTTATTTATTATTATATTTTAAAAATAAAAGGTATATAATTTTAAAAACTCAAAATTTTCAAAATTCTAAAAAAGTCCCAAATAGCTAATACCCAAAATCACAAAATTTTTAAATTGCCACCGCTGCCGCCACCGTCGTCATCGTCGGACATCACCATTGCAGTTGCCGAATCACGCCGCCCATTTTCCCCAACCACCCAATGCCGACAACATTCGGTAAGTGTGTCAATCAGACGACGTTCGAATAGAACCATTCGCGTTCACCGTCCAATTGGCACGCCTCATGTTAGTTACTGACGATAAGTGGTTGGGTGGGCAAAGGGATCTGGCGACAGTATTGGTTGTGTCCAAAGACGACGACGGTGGTGACAACAGCGGTAATTTGAAGAATTTGTTGTTTTGGGTATTAGAGATTTGGGATTTTTTTTTTTTGGAATTTTGAGTTTTTTTAATATATATATATATTTAATTTTTAAAATAAAAATAAATAAACATGCCATGTGTCACATTCTTATTATGTATCGATTTTTTAAACGGCCAGGTACTTAAAATTGTAAGGTTGAAACTTTAAGCACCTATTTTTACAAAAAAAAAATACTTTAGGTATCACTTAAAGTTCAAAAAGGTATAGTTTGGGTACTTATTTTTCTATTAAGCCTAGAATTAATTACAATAAATAAAATATTGATGATAAAATATTAGTATAATTTAAAATATTCTTGATATACAAATAAGTGTCTAAACTATACATATTTTAACTTTAGGTGCCTAAACTATTTTTTTGATAAAAATAGTTGTCTAACGTTTCATTTTGTTAATTTTTGATGCCTAAACTTTCAATCAATTACTGTTTTAAGGTTGTGTTGTTAAAGAAATTCATCACTCAATAAAATTTAGACACATGTTATTTATTTTTTTTCTTTTTTTGAAAAAAAATTAAAAATAAAGTAATTTAAAAAATCTCAAAATCCTCCAAAATAACCATAAATCTCTAACCAAAAATCTTCAAAATTGTCATTGTTGCCACCGTCGATAACTTCGTCGGACCCCAAGTGTCTGACGGAAACAGTGATGGCGTTCGATAAGGTTATCGACAGTGGTAACGATAATAATTTTGATATTTAGAGTTAATGATATTGGATAGTTTTAAAATATATTTATTTTCATTTTTTTTAAAATATAAAAACATGACACATGTCATGTTTTGATTGCATGTCGAAAGTTTTTAATGGTCGTTAACGGCTAATCACCTAAAATTAACGAAATGAAACTTTAGGTACGTGTTTTTAACAAAAAAATAGTTTTTTAACATATCCAAAAAATAGAAAAACCAAAAAATAATTTAGACACCTAAAATTAAAAAATTATAGTTTGAGCACTTATTTTTTTATTAAGTCTTTAAAATAATATTTTAATTTTTATTATTCAAAACAAATTTCATTTAAAAAATAGAAAAACCATAACATTAGCACTGTGCAACTAAATTACTTCATTCTTCTTTTAGCACTATACAACTATAAATAGTCTAAAAGGGTTGTTTTTTTCATAGAAAATGAGGTGAGACAAAGCTTAAAATGTCATGATTCATATATGATATTTTATTTTTAATTTGATTGAAAACAATAGTAACCTTGTTGTTTGCTTGTTGGGTTATTGAAGAGCTGAAAAAATTGAAAATTTTAAATTCAAGATAAAAGAGAAACATATTGTCGTTTATTAAGTTGAACAAAAGAAAAATATAAATTTAAAATACTAAAATCATAACGTTGATTAAAATCTCAGTGTTTAACAAATATCTCAACTTAAATAATTTTTTTTAAAAAAATAAAAATAAAATACTAAAATCATGATCCAAATATACAAATTTAATTTATTACATACATAATTTATATGTAAAAACAGATATGAATATATAGTAAAATTAATTCATTTTAATGTGTTGAAAATTATCATGTATATCTATATCATAACATTAAAATCATGTAAAGATAAATGGATGAGTCTATCACGTGCGACGAACATCGATGAACATCACTAATGATGAACACCGATGAACACCATTAAATTAATTAATAAAGATTTAAAATTTTAAGGACCCATCATACAATTAATAATTATTTTAAAAAATTTAATTTAATTATTTTATATATATATTAAAATTTTATTTTTTAATAAGGGTAAACAATATATTTAGTACCTCACTTATTTCCATATTTCTATTGAACCCTCATTATTTAAATATTATTTTAATTTGACCATCTTTTTTATAAAAAATAATTTAACCCTTAACCCTCAACCTAAAACCCTAAACTATTAAACCTTAAACCTTTAAACTCTTAAACATATACCCTAAACCATATACCATTAAAAATATTTTCTATAACAGTGTTCTACTTCAACCAAAATGTTGGTTGTTTTTGTTAGTGCGCTGGTATTGTTTTGTATAGAATCCAATTCTAAGTTTATTTAAATTAGCAAAAATTAACTGTTTTGTTGCAGTACGACCACTTGAAATTTAAATTCACTAGTTAATGACATGCATTTTTAATTGAACTTTTTCTTACTTTTATAATGTTTCCTTGATTCAATGATCACTGAAAATCTTTTTCTTCAACTGTTTCTATCCTTTCATGTATACTATTTCATCTTGATTTAAGGAACATAATATGGATGCTCCAAGCAAAATTGGTGACCGATCGACCAGTGATGTTGTTGTCAGGCTACGAACTCAAGAAGGGCGTGATGTTGATGTTGATGTTGTTGTTGTTATAGAAAATATTTTTAATGATATATGATTTAGGGTATATGTTTAATAGTTTAAGGGTTTAAGGTTTAATAGTTTAGGGTTTTAGGTTGAGGGTTAAATTATTTTTTATAAAGAATAGGGTCAAATTGAAATAATATTTAAATAATGAGGTTTTAATAGAAATACGGAAATAAGCGAGGTACTAAATATATAGTTTACCCTTATTAAAAAATAAAATTTTAATATATATAAAAAATAATTTAATTGAATTTTTAAAATAATTATTAATTGTATGATGAGTCCTTGAAATTTTAAATCTTTATTAATTAATTTAATGGTGTTCATCGGTGTTCATCATTAGTGGTGTTCATCGATGTTCGTCGCACGTTGTAGAATTTTTCTAAATAATAAATGAAAGTTAAATATGTTTGAATGATTCATTTAGTGCATTTATGATTATTTATATAAGAATAATTAATACATAATTTATTATCTTCCAACCAACTTGCCACATTAGCTGGGTAAGCTACCCAGTGGGTATATTAAGTTTTCTCCTAATTTTACTCATATATACGCCTCAGCATAGAACAACTTTAAAATTTGTAATCATCCTTTGTCTTTTATATAATTCAACAAAACATGTAAGATTAGCCATATTTTTCATTCTAATAGAAACTTTGAAAAACAAAAAAAAAGTATTATAATAATTTTACCAACTATCTGTTAATCTACTAAAATAAAATACTAATTTGTTTGATTCGGGATAATAAAGGTTGTTTTTATTTTTATTTTCTTGGAAGATGAAAAATATTGAAGAATACATCTTGGTTGTAAAATAAAAAATGATTTTTAGAAAATAAAAATTAAAATAAGTAAATATTTAAAAACATAAAAAAATGTTTTTACTATGTTTTTATTGAAAATGTTTTAAAAAACAAGTTTGAGGTGAAAACGAAGTTTTTTTACAATTTAACTTGATTTTAAAACTTTGATTTATTTATTATCATAATAAAATTGTTTAATAATTATATTTTAATTTAATTATTTAATAATTATTTGTTTATTTTCTATTCTGAAAAATTGGACGTCAAACACATTTTTATTATTTTTATTTTTTAAAATAAATTTTCGTTTCTATTAACGGAACATGTTTTTCAATTTTGAAAAATAAAAAAAAATATTTTCTAAAAATGGAAATAAAAAAATACATTCTGGAACCAAATAAATTTTAAATGTCTTAAGTAACATCATATGTTTGAATTCTAATATTGTGTATGGAGTAAGTTAGTTTGAGAGCGCCACTCATATAATGGGTCTTTGCAATACTAATCTGAACTAGTTAATTAATAAATCGAGTACCAATAATTATAAAAAAATTATAATAATTTTATATTCAGCGAACAAATCTATGGTATATTGGCAAAAGAATCGTTTTAATTATAACTGACATTAGATTTCATGTTTGATCTCGGACAATTTTTTCCCTTCTCTTTATCAAATAAAATAGGCTTAAGGGATAATTTTATCAAAGGTAAGTAATTTCAAATCAATAATTTTTCTCCTCTTTTTTATTAAATAAAGATATATTATATTTTTATATCAAGATTCGAACTCATATAAAATAGAAACAATATGTATATTTTTAACCACCAGACCAATTAGTGGATAAGTATTTTAATTTCATCAATTTATCCCTTAAATTGCTGAATTGTATCAATATTGTCCTTCGATTTTCGTTGATTAACAGTGCTATTAAATTTTGCGCATATGATCACTGTTTACTTCCACATTAATTGTCATCGCCATATGTACTTCATGTCAATGGTGATAGATCAATTTTGATGATGTGGTAGTACGAATAAAGAGTTTTAGAATTAATTAATTATTTTAAATTTATTTTTATAAAAAAACCACATCACATGTATTGTTACGTCATCAGAATTAACTCGTTGTCATATTATTAGAGGACATTAATTTATTAAAGAAACTATCATCTAACATAAAAACTCAGATGATTTTAATTATTTAATGACTATGTTAGTCATTGACGATCAAAGGGAAAGATTGAAATAATTTAAGAATTTAAAGACTAAATTAATGAAGTTAAAAAGAAAGGAAAACATTGCTGATTTTGGAAGACTACAAGGCCTTGCAATTATAAAGGATAGACAAAATTAATGATTTGAAATTATTACAGAGTAAAAATTACCCCTTAAGTCAATAAAATATGATGATAATCTAACATTTTTTTTTTGATAAATCAATGGAGAAAGGAATTATCATAGGCCTCATTAAAAACTTTCCTAACTTAATGAAGAAAAAAAAGTACCTATAGATAATTCATACAAACCTTGAGAGAATCAAAAATAAAACGAAACGAACAAGGAGCTAGGGACAATCGTCCCTCAAAAGCTCAAGCACCCCTACAGGGGCGTGAGTGAAAATACAAGTCACAGGGGATAATCTAACTTTCATTTTGAATGTTTCAACAAAAATAAATATCCGAATTTAGTCTAATTAGTTCATTTAATCACCTTTAATAGATGTTACCTCATAGATTCTTTTTACTTACAGTGGATTAGGTTTAGTATGAGTATACCATGCTCAACGAGCACCACTGAACACCACTAACAATGAACATTGTTGAACACCATTAAATTAATTAATAAAGATTAAAAATCTAAAAAACTTAACGTATAATTATAAATGACTTAAACATATAATTATACATTATTTAAAATAAAATATTAATTAAATTATTTTTTATATATAATATTTTTTAATTTTTTTAAAATAATTAGATCAAATATCAACCTTAGTCAATTTAAAAAAAATAAAAACATTAAATCGTAAACATAAACCCAAAACCCTAAACTTGAAACCCAAAACTTGAAATCAGAAACTTGAAACCCTAAACCCTAAATTCAAATATTAGGTTTATAGGTTTGGGTTTTGGGTTTTAAGTTTAGAGTTTTAAGTTTTAGGTTTAGAGTTTTAGGTTTAGGGTTTCTTGTTTAAGATTTTGAGTTTAGGGTTTAGTGGTTGGTATTTGATTCAATTATTTTAAAAAATCAACAAAAAAATATTTATATGGAAAATAATTTATTTAATATTTTATAATTATATGTTTAGTCATTGAGATTTTTAATCTTTATTAATTAATTTAATGGTGTTCAACGGTGTTCATCGTTAGTGGTGTTCAGTGGATCGCTGAGCGTTGTAGAATTTTTCTGATGTTTATACTATCCAAACCCTCTCCTCACTCATAAATCAGATTTTTGAACGCTTAAACAAGCTCTATCCCAAATATCCCTATATATTATACTAACGATAATGTTAATCGAACTATACTTAATAGTCAAAGAATTTAAGATTCAAAGATTAAAATATATCTCCTTTAAAGAATATATATATTATGTGGGTGGTCAATAATTTGCAGCGAAACTCATTATGGACCCGAAGATCTCATACCAGCCACGGTCTTTGGGCCCAAAGGTGGCATTTGGACAATAATGCAATACTAGATAACAGATGCATATGAATGATAAAAGGATAAATGTTCTAACTGGTTACTCACCTTTGAAATTATTGAACAAGGATTCTAATATATATAGGGTAAAATTTGGTTAGATATACAGGCTGTGTAAAATTTATTTTACACAAACATACATATTTACACTATAAAAAAAATCCAAATCTTAAATTCTTAACTTTAGCCCTAAACTTTAAACCATATACTCTAAATTTTAAACACTAACCTTAAATTCAAAACCCTACAACCTAACCCCCTAAACTATAACCCTAACCCCTAAAACTAAAAGGCACATGTAAACTAAAGTTTATACGACTTATGTATCAAAGTTTTTTATATTATATTATATTATATTACCCAACATGTAAAATTTCACAAATAACCCTTAGCGCCTTCACACTCGGTATTTCAAAGGACTTCTCTGGTGTCTTGCAATACCGGAGATGATGAAACCACATGCCTATACGGTCTTGGAAACATACACGACCGGGCGCTACAGTAATCCCACCCACATGATCGACATGAAAAACTTTATACTTGAAAGTTTAACATATCTCTTCCAACTCGTCCATAGGTTGTTACTAGGCTTGGAACCGTCCAATCACCAGCAACACCAGGGGCTAAGGGTGTGCATTATTTAGTTTTAACATAATTAACCGACCGAACTGATTTTTTCCGGTTAATTTTAGGTTAGATTTATCGATAATTTTTCAAATTTCAGTTATTGGTTAATTCGATTTGAAATATGTTAATTAACCGAATTAACTGAAATTATTATATATATATTGCATATATTTATTTTTTAATATATTATAAAATGATCATTTAACTTTAAAAGTTATAAAAAGATCATTATTTTTTATATATATTATAAAATAGTCATATAACTTTATTAAATAAACTCAAAGTGATCATTAAATTTTATTGATTTATTATAAAATAGTCATTAAACTTTTCAAAATTTATCAATAATTTATAACGTGCAATGAGTCAATGACCAATTTGTAATAGTTAGATAAATTTAATGATTGTTTTGTAACTTCTAAAAGGTTAATGGCTAAAAATGTTTTTTTAGAATAGTTTAGTGACCATTTGTGTAATTTATCCAAAATTTTATAACAAATTTTGGTTAATTCGAAAACCGCCCGAATTAACTGAACTTTTTCGGTTCGGTTAAAAATTTTCAAAAAAAAAAAATCGATTAACAGTTAAAACGATAAAACAATCGATTAATAGATTTTGGGTAATTTAGTTTAGTCGGTTAACCGAACCGACCAAATGCACACCCCTACCATGGGCTATAAATACAAGTACAACTGAAGAAGTAAAAAAAGGCTGAATCAAGTGCCCATCGCCCCTCTCTTCTTTCTCCACTCCATATATAATATATATATATATATATATATATATATATATATATATATATATATATATATATTTGTGTGATTACATGATAGTACATGTTCATACTTTATTTCTTAAACCTTTGACAGTATACATACATCTTACACACACAAATACTTGAATTTAGATATTTTAAAATAAATTTTATGCTTTTTTTTCACTAGAACCATTCGTTGGGTTTCGAATATATTCAAATAATAAGGGGAACAAATTGTTGCTTAAAACATTATGCCTTTATTGGAGGAGTAGATTAGAAGCTGTTAGACATTTGTTCGATCGTTTTAAGAGATTATAATCATATTTGAAACTATTCAAAAGTATTAAGATATTCATTTTGTACATAGAACAAATTTAAAATTTGTGACTAATATTTATTTTTGTATATAAAATATTTAGGCTTAAGAGTGTAAGAAGCCTTTGAACTTTTAAAAAAAATTAGTTAAGCCCCTGAATTTTTTTGTATTCAATTAAGCCCTTGAACCACGAAATTTAAGCAATTAAGCATTTTGACCAATTTTGACCATTAAATTTTTAATATTTTTTATGTACTGGTGTAGTGTGTCGTGTCAGAGTGTTTTTCTTTGACATTTTCAAAATTTTTTATTTTACTTAATTTTTTAAAAGTTTTAAATATTCTAAAAGGCTTAAAATATTATAAAAAATATATTTGTGTAAAAAAGTTTAAAGATTTTAATTATTATTTAAAAAAAAAGAGCCGAATATTTATAAAAGAAAAAGAAGCCCAAAACGACCATGGTTTTGGGTTTTGATATATGAAATTTTGAAAGTGATTATCATCATACCTTTTACAAGGCTAATGGCTGAGCATTGGGCCCAAGGTCTTTGTCACTCCTTTGGACAAAAAAAATATTGGGTAAACTATACCAATGACCACCAAACTATAGGGTTGATGTCGACTTGACCACTATATTTTTATTTGTGTCAAATATACCACTTAACTATTTAAATGGTTCCAATTAAGCCACCTGCCGTTAAAAAAACGAAAAAGTTGACGGAACTGTTAAAAAATTTGTATAATTACACATTTGGTCCTTTATATTTATACAATATATCAATTTAGTCCTAATTTTAATCTAATAAAATAAATTAATTATTCAATAAGATGATGACACGTGTCACCACCTTATTAGAAGTCTTTAATTATTTTTATTTAATTTATTTAATTAATTTTCCACCTCCAATCAGGTGGTGACACGTGTCACCCAATTGGAGGTGGAAAATGAGAGCAACAAAATAACCCCATCAAGAATCAAACCTAGGACCTTGAAGTACCCAATGTGTGTGCTTGCCACTAAACCAAGCATGCTTTTGTGCTATGGAGTACAATACTTAATATATTTCTTTAATGATTGTTAATGCCAAGAAAAATGAAAGAGTAGAAAATGCACCTGGGTGGATTTGAATTAAGGACCTTGTGGTGCAAAGCACATGTGCTTGCCACTGCACCAAGTGTATGCTTTCTTATATGAAGTACAACATTTAATATATGTCTTATATAGTTTTTAATGCTTGGAAAAGGAAGGAAATGTGGTTTTAGGAAACTCGAACATAATATTCTTATGATGCATAAAAACATCTAAACAATTAAATAAATCTAATAATTAAATTAAAGTTAAGAATATTAAATTATGTTTGTGAATTTGAATTCGCTAAATGAATTAAATATAATTTTTTTTTAATTTTTTAATATAATTATATATATAATAATTTAATTAATTTTTAATAAGTATTAAAATTATTAATTAAGTTTAAAAAATCATTATAAACGTGAAATTATATAAATTTTAAAATGATTTTTCTATTAAAAATTTAAATATAATATTAATTTTTTTATTTTAAATCGTGCACAAACTATAATTTAAAATATATACAAAATATTATTAACTTTAATTTAGTTATTAGATTTATTTAATTGGTTTAGATATTTTTATGCATCATAAGAATATTATGTTCGAGTTTCCTAAAATTACATTTCCTTCCTTTTTCCAAGCATTAAAAACTATATAAGACATATATTAAATGTTGTACTTCATATAAAAAACATACTGTTGAGATTTTAGGGGCTCGATTCGATCAACCAATTTAGCTCACCAAGTGGTGGAGAGATGGAATTTTGGGTGGAAGGGTTTAGGAAGTTAAAAAGATAATGACACAATGATTTATAGTGGTTCAACCTTCTAACCAAGGTCTACATCCACTACCTTAGCTCCCCACTAAGGATTTCTCAATCAATCCACTATTGATTTGTCCCCTTTTATAGAATTAGGAGAAAACCCTTACAACCGATCAAGCTTCTACCCAAAGCCTTGATCAAAACCCTCTTTACAAAGAGACAATAAAAACAAACTTAAAACCCTCTAATAGGTGTTTGTTTGCACAATTAAGCACTCACCCAAAACCTAAAACACTTGAGCAAATTTGACAATTTTGGCTCACTAGTGTTTGTCTATACAATAAATGACAATTTAAGCTCTAAGACAATCTTTGATCATTTGATGTTTGACAATATGAGCATTAGCCTTCTCTTGATGCTTGGAGGTCCCTTTTATACTCCCAAAAGAGTTTGTAGTCGTTACTAGCCGTTGGGGATGAATTTGAGCCGTTGAGGACTTTATTTCCCTTCATTAATGCTGTTTTGCAGCTATCCGTATCGATACACGTGGAACCGTATCGGTACGACCTTAATAGGAACTAGCCGTTGAGCTCTTGCCAGCCAAGGCGTATCGATACGCTTGAGGGCGTATCGGTACGGGTTCACATTTAAATGGCCGTTGGGAAATAGCCGTTGGGGTTGGTTGAAAGGGGATCAGTACGCTTACCTGGCGTATCGAAACGATCCCGATTCGTATCGAAACGACAAGGGCCTGTATCGATACGGGTTTTGACAATGGCCAAACTGGGGCAAAAAGGTATCGGTACGGGTACAACCGTATCGATACGGGTAACGTGAAAACACAAGTTTGGCTATTTAAAACATGAAAAATCTTTGCCAAAAACCTCTTAAAATACCTCAAACATAAATTCAAGTTGTTTGGACTTAAAACCAAGTTTTAAATTCTTTTCAAATTAGTCCAAAACATTTTTCAATTATTATATCAAAACATTAGTTCTACACATACAATTGGTGTAGTTGCAAGCACATGTGTTTTGCACCATAAGGTCCTTGGTTTGAATCCACTCAGGTGCATTTTCTACTATTTCATTTTTCTTGGCATTAACAATCATTAAAGACATATATTAAGTATTGTACCCCATAGCACAAAAGCATGCTTGGTTTAGTGGCAAGCACACACCTTGGCTACTCCAAGGTCTTGGGTTTGATTCTTGATGGGGTTATTTTGTTGCTCTCATTTTTCCACCTCTAATTGGGTGACACGTGTCACCACCTGATTGGAGGTGGAAAATTAATTAAATAAATTAAATAAAAATAATAAAGACTTCCAATAAGGTGGTGACACGTGTCACCATCTTATTGAATAATTAATTTATTTTATTAGATTAAAATTAGGACTAAATTGATATATTGTATAAATATAGAAGACCAAATGTGTAATTATACCATTTTTAACAGTTCCGTCAATTTTTTTCATTTTTTTAACGACGAGTGGCTTAATTGGAACCATTTAAATAGTTAAGTGGTATATTTGACACAATTAAAAATATAGTGGTCAAATCGACACCAACCCTATAGTTTGGTGGTCATTGGTATAGTTTACCCAAAAATATTTAACAAGCAACTTTGTTTTTGTGCGAATAAAGTAAATTAAATTGAAAAGGTTATTTTTAGGATAAATTACATAAACAGTCCCCCGACTATGCTTTAATTATTTTTTGCGTCCCCCGACTATTAAAAGTTACAAAATGGTCCCTCAACTTATAGAAAGTAACAAATTGGTTCAACGACTTTAAAAATTTAACAACTAATGATGTCACAGTTAATATAAATTGGTATAATTACATAATTAGTCATCAACTTTTACCCTTGTTTTAATTTGACCTTAATTTTAAAAAATTAACCCACATACTTTTAATAATCTATCAATTTAGTCCATGTTCTTTTCTATTTCTCCTCTCTTTTAATTCTTCAAATCAGACTTGGTAATTCTTACCATTATTAAGCTTCAGTTCCTCAAAACCACTATTTTCATAACACAACAAACCAAAAAGAGAACCCTATACATCAACATTAAGAACTTCTAAACGTGCGCAACAAGAGTTGTTTTTCCCTAGATTCGAGCATATGCCAAAGAAGTAACTTTCTCACTATTAAACTTCTCCCACTTCTTTCTATTAAATGCGTGCATAAGGTAGTTAAAATAAATTAATCCAAAGAAAACATTTCAAGACATTTGTAACAAGCTTGCCCTTCCTTTAAAAGGGGCTAAATCTAACAATCCTGAATGCACCCAAGTGTCTAAGGCGTAAAAGTTGAAAATAAATGGAGTTCAGAAAATATAACCTCATAAAATGGTAAAGGAGACAACATATTGATAAAGCCATAGCCCACATTACACTGATTCTTCATTATAAAGGGGAACATTCATCAATTGCAATTGAACTTAAAAAATAAATGGTCTACACTGTAAATTAGAACCCCCAAAGAAATTACCTTAAAATCTATGGGCAAATAGAGGAAATCTTAAGTACTCTGGTGGTTTTCATCAATGGCAGCTTTGAGGTATAACAGAGAATCATAATGAAATACAAATTGTCATGTAAAGACATCAATACTTCAAATGCATGAAACCATAATATTATAAAGGTTGGACTGAATTGTTTGGAATATTTTTATCATTAGAGTTGTTCGAGTATTTTTTCCACTAACAATTTTATCTAAGTCCAGCTGAAACTGTTTTTTGTTATCCAAATGGTTCTGATTATTTTCAACTCGTCTACTTTGGCCACTTTCAGCTAAAATCTCCATATTGTTGGGTAGTAGTCCTGGGTATAGGCCATTGCCCAAAAATACAGGACTCAATCTAGGTGAAGACATCATTCTCATACTCGACGAATCATTCTCAGATGCATTCCGTGAGATGCCAATACATGAACTCATTGCAGCACGTGAACCCATATTAACCATAAAACCTCCATGATGTGGCATGCACCATGCCTCCAAATGTAGCAGGACTCATAAATGAAGTATCTAATGATTCTGGGAAGAAACCAAAGTGCCTTTCCAGTGGAACATCGGAGGGAGCAGAACCGATGTGATAGTGGTGGCGGTGTTAAGATGAGCTAGAGAAAGACCCTTGTTGACCCGCGAATGGAAAAAAATTTCTATGTCTAAATTGAAGAATTAAAGGAGAGGAGAAATAGAAAAAAAGATGGACTAAATTGATAGATTATTAAAATTATATGGGTTAATTTTTTAGAATTAGGGTCAAATTAAAATAAGGGTAGAAGTTGAGGGTTAATTATGTAATTATATCAATTTATATTAACTACCACGTCATCAACTGTTAAATTTTTAACGGTGTTGGACCAATTTGTTACTTTTTTAAGTCAAGAGACCATTTTGTAACTTCTGATAGTCGGGGACATAAAAGATAATTAGAGCATAGTCGGAGGGCCATTTATGTAGTTTACCTATTTTTTTAATGAGTTTATAAAATATTTGATTTAGATTATTCAATTAATAAATGAGGTATTGATGGTTGTATTAAAAAATATTTAATCACCCCACTTCTTTTTAGGGAGAGTAATTCTCAATTCTAACAGGAAAACGAGCTACTGATTTAATTGAGTAAGTCGATTTAGTTGGTTGGAGGATCGGTTAAGTTGAATTTTTCGATCGGTTGTTCGTTATGAAATTTCATAATTGAACTTAATATCAGTTTCAATTATTTTAATATATTTATATATTTTAAAAAATTAAGTAAGTTAACTAGTATATGTTCATAGATATTTTTAATCCTTTTAGAATGAGCATATACTATGTAGTCAAAATGATTTAAACCCGTATCTCTTAAGATAAACATTATCCACTTTTCACTGGGACACTTGTTGGGTTCTCAGTTAACTGACTGACTTTAAATATGTCAGAGTTAAACTATCTAATCGGTCAATTAATTCAGTTTAATAAAAAAATAACCATACCGATCGAAAAACCCGAATGTTCTCTCCTATTAGGGGTGAGCAAAATTCGACTCTAATAAACCAAATTTTTTTACTCGACTCGAAATTTCATAAACTAGACTCGATTCGAAAAAATTTCAAATAAAGTTTGAGTTGTAAAATGAAATTTGAATAACTCAAAATTTTTAGTAATTAGTGGATTTATTTTTAAGTTCGAGTTGAGTCCCCTAATCTTTCCTGATATATATATATATATATATATATATATATATATATATATATATATATATATATATGAAGAAATATATGTCATATATGAAAAAATATGAAGAAATATATATGCATATCTTATATGATTAGAGAAAGTTATTTAAATTGAAATCAAACCGTACTATAACATTATGAATAATTACAATTAAATTTGTATAGGAACTCGAAAACTCGGCTTGAACTCAACTTAAATTTCATAAACTCGACTCGAATCGAGAAAATTTTAAATAAAGTTTGAGTCGTAAAATATGACGCGCCAACTCGAATAACTCGAATTTATTATAAAATTATATATTTATAATTTATTCATCAGCATAAATTTTACTATACATATTTTTTAGCATTCTTAACAATGTATCATAGTAATATTTGTTTTTAAGTCATAAAATTTACACACCGTTTAAACACAGTTGTTTAACGTAAATAATTCTAAAATGTATATTAAAACTAAGTTATATATAATATAATATCATAAGATATTTTTTTTTAATGTTCACACATGAATAACAAATGGATTACGAAATGACTCACGTAAACTTGTTTCTTTCTCTTGATTTATATATCGATTAATCTTAAATAAATATTTATAAAAATTCATTATAAGATAATATTCTCAATTTAATTTATAAAGTCATAATTTAAACATCAATTTACATGTAAGTTAATATTTGATTAATTTTAAATTAGTATTATAAAAATTCATTATATGATAATATTCTTAATTTAATTTATTTCATTTATAACGTCATAATTCGAACATTGATTTACGTGTAAGAAGTCACACTAATCCTAAATTTTGGTAATTTAATAAGTTATAGGGATTAAATTGAGGATAAAGTTCACAAATAGTCACTAAATCATCTTAAAATATTTATTTTGGTCACTAAACTTTCAAAAGTTACAAAATGGACATTAAACTTTAGATTTTATTACAAAATGACCACCGAGCTGTTAGATGTTCTTCACAGCCTAACGACGGGCTGACTGACAACTAAGTAATATAATAGTTGTTACAAAATGATCATTAAACATTGTAAGTGTTACAAAACGGTAAATTCACTATTTAATTGTTACAAAATGATCATTAAACTATTTAGTTATTATAAAAATGGTCATTAACTATTTAAATGTAACAAAATGGTCATTAAACTATCTAATTGTTATAAAATGGTTAGATATTACAGGTTAGCTGCAAGTTTTTTTTTTGCTATTGATTTCAAGACTTTGTTTTCAGAAACACTTCAAACGAAAGGAATTAAAATATTTTTGTTTCTAGAAATCTTTTAAATGGAAGGACTTAAATGTTTTTTTCCCAAAAAATGCTTCAAACGAAAGAAATTAAGGTTTTTTCCGAGAAATATTTTTGGAAACTAAAAACCCTTTCATTCCTTCATTTGAAACGTTTCTAGAAATAAAGTCTTTTGAAATCAAATATAACAAAATTTTACAATATAACCTGTAATAACCAACCATTTTGTAATAATTAAATAGTTCAATGATAATTTGTAATAATTAAATAGTTTAATGATATTTTGTAACAATTAAATAGCGAATTTACCATTTTGTAACAATTAAACAGTTCAATAGTCATTCTATAACAACTAATTTACACAACATTCAAATTATACAAGTTTTATACCAATTAAACTTTCAAATTAACTCAATATCAAGGCATGATTAATTGGGACAACATTCATACAATAAGTAACATATACAAGAAGGAGAAACCAATCTTTATAGATTATAAAACTGGGTAAAGTTTTGATACACTAATTTAAATTATAAAATTTAAATATTAAATTCTTAACTTTAAATTCTGAACTCCATCCCCTAAATTCTAAATATTAACTTCAAATTCTAAACCCTAAAGTCTAAATCCCTAAATTTTAAACACTAAACTGAACTCTTAATTCCTAAAACTAAAAGACATGTATAAACTAAAGTTTACACAACTTGTGTATAAAGTTTTTGGGTAAAGTACCAAAATGGTCACTTAACTTTGTTAAAAAAACAAAATGGTAACTAAACTTTCCAATGTTAAAAAATGACAATTAAACTTTATGTTTTGTAACAATTAAACTTTGCATAATAGCATATTTAGTCTTTCATATTTACACATTCAATCAATTTAGTCATAATTTAAAAAAATTAATAAATTTAACCCTCATTATTTATACATTCTTTCAATTTGGTCCTATTTAATATCTCCCAGTGTTCAACACCAAATTCAAAGGTGACAAATTGCTAACTTTAACAGATTCAAGACTTCGGACATCGATTCCGACATGAAGAAATAATGAGATTAAATACACATATAAAAGCAAGTCCAAAAATTGGTTCATAGATTGAACCATCTCAAAACAACAGGCTACAGATACTATAAGCATCTAATCTATCTTACAAATAAGATTCAAAATCCTTCTCCAAAATTTAGACCAAACTGTTTCCATCAATTATAGGTGCAAGGGCAAGGGGTGCACAAACATCTGGTTCTTCCTTTCCAGAACAAGGCTGCAGCACATTGGAAGATTTTGCATCATCCGGTATCTCAAGATAACCATTTTGAGGGTTACTGCTCCTTTTCGATTTTTCGTTTTTCCTAGTAACTGGTTGCATTCCTTATCTGGTCTTTGCATTGCATTCTTCCTCTGAATTGCCATTTATGATTATTTGCTGCATATCTGCAGTCAAAAGTTTACATGAGAGTCCAATACAAATTGATGTTTCCTGTTTATCTCCAGTCAGAACCCAAACGTTTATTCTGCAGTCAAAAGGACTCTTGCCCCTCCCATCGTTTGATCCTAGCTCCGTCCTTGTTGTCACAAGTTATGCATCTGTAAGATCCCTTGCAGCAACTACAAGAGTGCGGATACCTTCTGACGAGTACTCAGTCAAATGACTTTGAGTTATCAGCACCTTTCACTAACACCTTGATTGTGTTGTCTTGAAATCTTATAACAAAGTTCCGATACCATTTTATTTTTTCTAACAAAGTTCGGTGACCATTTTAATACTTTACCCAAAGTTTTTTCCTATGAAATTACATAATTTTTTTTTGAAATAGTCTCATTAAAAATGGGAAAAAGGGGTTGAAACAGTCTATTTGGATCTCCTGTTTATCATGTTCTTCATTCATTTGGGATTTTTTTTTCTTCATGTTAATTCAATTTTTCATTAATATATTCAAACAGATTTCCTTTATTTGTGTTCAAGTTTTTACAAACTAACAGACAAGAACAACAAAACCATGAAAAAGAAAACATTGTAGTCTGCAAGATTTGAACAGGATAAAGCCAAAAGCAAAAAGCCAACCAAGCTGTTGATTCACACTGCTTTCTCAAAACAAACAAACACTTGTATCTCACTCCTTTTCACGCATAAACACCGCACGTTTCTCTTTTTCCCCTACCTTTTTCATTTCTCTCTCTCTCCTTCAGTTAGCTTTCAAGTTGTTCCATTTCTCAAATTGCTAGCATTACTTTTGAAAAATTGTAATTTTTATTTTAAAAAAGCAATCTTTACCATGCCTTTTGTTTTGTGTCTTCAATGTGTTTGTAACTCGTTTGAATGGATATCTTGTGTTGCATGTCCTTCTCTTTGATTTGCATTCATTTTCAGACCATTTCCCAATCTGGGTTTATGTCATTTTCTGTCATTTTCCTGGGAATTCTATGAATTTTCTCTTAGTTTGGCGGGTTTTGCTTATCAAGGAAAAGAAAGCCCTGGTTTGGGTGGGTGTTTTATAGTGAAATGAAGTGTTTTTGAGTTTAGTTGCTCAATGGGGTTAGGACCAGGTGAAATCCAGGTGGAGACTTGGAATGTTGGGAAATCAAAAGGGGAAAACATGAAAGATTGTGCAGATGGGGAGCCTGGATGTTGGTCTAAGATTAGGTTTATGGGAAGCTGCTTATATCCAAGGACCAAAAGGGAGGATTCCATTAATGGCACCAGCACTCAATATGGTACGCAAATTGAGTTTATTTCATGTTGCTTGATTATATTATGAACTGAACTGAAATGAAGCATATGTTGTTGATTGATTTGGTTATGCTTTAGCAAGTATATAAAGCTCGTTCAGATATCGACATCTATCTAATTCTCTAGCTGTACTACATTGCGACGATCGCTTTCTTTTTGCAAGCATTTGTTGGATTACAATTTTCTCCAATTGTCTAGTTGCCCTATGGTTTACCACAATGCATTGTGAGATGGCTAATCATCCTATTGTGTTCGTCCCCTCCTTTTAGAAGTGTAATAGGGGGAGAAGGCACAAGGGTTCTCTGTTTTTTTTCTCCTATTTTGATTAGTCTAATCTTTTATTGTGTATTGTTATGACATTTGGATTAAGTAATGTTGTTTGTGCACGATTACAATGTCCGCAAACTCATATGTTATGACCTCATGGAGTTCTTTGTACTTCTGTGACTATTTTAAGATACTCTTTTTGTGCAAATCAGCTGACAGTAAATCAACGAATGTGTCAAATGAATCCACAAACGAGTCAAATGACACCAGCACAGGCCAACCAGTTGTTCCAGTTGTGTCATCTTCGACTACTACTAATACCGAAAGTACTTCATGCACTCCAAACATAAGTGAGGAGCTTAAAGTCGCTTCTCAGCTTCGGAAATTCACCTTTAACGATCTTAAGTTAGCGACAAGGAGTTTCAGACCCGAGAGTCTTCTCGGTGAAGGTGGGTTTGGTTGTGTTTTCAAAGGTTGGATCAGCGAGAATGGAACTGCTCCAGTAAAACCAGGTACAGGGCTGTCTGTTGCAGTCAAAACTCTAAACCACGATGGACTTCAGGGCCATAGAGAATGGCTTGTAAGTGTTCTGTATTTTATCATTTATTAATGCGCAAAATCGCATCATAATCGCCTTTTTTCTGCTAGCATTATCGAATAAGTGGTTGAATTATGCTTTGGTCTATTGTGTGAGCTAGGCTGAAATGAATTATCTCGGTGATCTCCTCCATCCTAATTTGGTCAAGTTGATTGGTTATTGCATCGAGGATGATCAAAGGCTACTTGTCTACGAGTTTATGCCTCGAGGAAGCTTGGAGAATCACCTCTTTCGAAGTATAATCCTAAGAATAAGCTTAGTTATAACCGGGATCTGGTGTTTTAGGAGATTGTTCAATCACATGCTCTAGGTAACTACTATTTATTCATTTTGTCAGGGTCCATGCCTCTCCCTTGGTCCACCAGAATGAAAATTGCACTTGGTGCCGCAAAGGGTCTTGCCTTTCTTCATGAGGAGGCTGAACGGCCAGTAATATATCGAGACTTTAAAACATCAAATATACTGTTGGATGCGGTGCGTGCCTGTTATAGTAAAAGTAATTTGCTATTCTTCAACTTGTATATACTTTTTTTCTGAAAAAAACATGAATCTTCTCCAGGATTACAATGTCAAGCTTTCCGATTTTGGACTCGCCAAAGACGGTCCAGAGGGAGATAAGACTCATGTATCTACTCGTGTGATGGGAACCTATGGTTACGCAGCTCCAGAGTATGTTATGACAGGTAAATATGTTTGAACTCTTTCGAAGATAGTTTGACATATATCGACATTTTTGTGGACATTTTGAGCTCTTAATCATGGATTAGAATATACGTATTTGTTCCAGGGCATCTTACATCAAAGAGTGATGTCTATAGCTTTGGGGTTGTTCTGCTTGAGATGTTGACGGGCCGGAGATCCATGGACAAAAACCGACCAAATGGGGAGCATAACTTGGTGGAATGGTCTCG
The DNA here is from genome assembly GCA_958450335.1 of Hibiscus tridactylites. Classification (NCBI taxonomy): domain Eukaryota; kingdom Viridiplantae; phylum Streptophyta; class Magnoliopsida; order Malvales; family Malvaceae; genus Hibiscus; species Hibiscus tridactylites. The sequence goes on from OY288292.1 coordinate 3,067,421, forward strand.
ACCTTTTCTTGGAGAGAGACGAAGATATTACCGACTTATAGATCCTCGCCTTGAAGGACGATTCTCAATAAAAGGTGCACAGAAAGCGATTCAATTGGCTTCCCAGTGCCTTAACCGTGATTCGAAAGCCAGACCTCAAATGAGTGAAGTTGTTGAAGCATTAAAGCCTCTGCCTAATCTCAAGGATATGGCTTGTACTTCTTCCCATTTCCAGGCCATACAATTAGAGCGCACCGGGTCGACTTCAAAATCCAGAACTTGCAGTAGGGTGCAGGCAGGGTTGTCGTCAAGGAGCGGACAACCTATGAGAAGTGTCTCCTCTCCGAACGGTCCTTATGTCTCTCCGCATCATAAAAACCATGTTCATCAATCACCGAAACCCAATGTTTGCCGATCTTTACGATGAGTATACGTCTGTTCGCTGTACTTTTTCATTCCATTACATGTTTTTTGTTCTGGGGATTTAAGTATGTCTTTTGGAATATGAACATCTTGCATAGTTTGGAAGTTCATATCTTAATAGTGAGTATATCGAACTCTCAATCTCGAGTTTCCGTTGTCGCGAGAGCTACATGGTGTATTAGTGTAAATATTAGAACTTTAAGGCAAAGGTGGACAAATCCCACCATATCTTGAATCTTCAGCAAGAAAGCTGGTTGCAAAGTGTGAAGGCTTGCCATTAGCTAGTGTGGCCTTGGGGGTTTGATGGCTTCCAAGAACTCGATTGCGGAATGGACTGGAGTTTATAACAACCTGAATCGGGAGCTAAGCGAAAACAATGCATTTTTCGAAAGGCTCAAGTATATTTCATTGCTTAGCTACCATGATTTGTCATACAGACTTAAGCAGTGCTTCCTATATTGTTGCATATTCCCCGTGTTGTAAACCGTAGATTCGGTTGTTTATGATCAGAGATAAAGGGAGAAGGGAAGAAGAACAGCTGAGAAAGAACCTTAGAACGGCGGAAGGATTAGGCTGAAACCCTAGGTTAACAAAAGAGGAAAATAGAAAAAGATAAAAAGTATGACTTTTATTTAATTTCAACTTAACCCAAATACAAAAGATCCGGCCTTTTATAGAGGCCCAATGTATACAAACTAACCCATAACCACCTAACAAAATAAGGTGGCCCACAATCTAACAAACCCAATTCTAGAATTATCCAATTTCTCATTTATTCTAAAACATATCATATACATTCTATCATTCTCCTGGTTTTCTCATTTTCTAAAATTTCTTGTCTTGACAAAACTCCCAACCTATATCGCATAAGGTTGAAAGCTGATGGAGGAATTGCTTTGGTCAGGACACCAACAATTTGCTCAGAGGAGGGAAGATGATTAACTATGAGACGACCAGCAAGAATTTTTTCCCTTACAAAATGTAAGTCAATCTCAACATGCTTTATCCTTGCATGGTGAGTTGGACTAGCAGACATAGAAACAACTGAAGAGTTATCACACCAAACAACTGGTTTGTGAGCACAAGTAATTCTAATTTCTTGTAACAATTGGTCCACCCACAGCAACTCAGATACAATGTTAGCAACACTGTGGTACTCAGCTTCAGAGGATGATCGAGACACCACAGCTTGCTTCTTGGAACACCAGGCAACCAAATTGGGCCCAAGAAATATACAATACCCAGTAGTGGACTGTCTATCATCAACTGAAGAGGCCCAATCAGCATCAGCATAACAAATAATCTGAAGAGCCTTTGCAAGTTGAAAGTATAAGCCATGATCAATTGTACCACATAGATACCTCAGTATACGTTTAACAACTTTCCAGTGACATTGCAGCAGATTATTCATGTGTTGACTGACTTTGTTAACAGCAAACGCAATATCAGGTCCGGTTAAGCAAACATACTGCAGACCACCAATAATACTCCTATAAAAATGAAGATCAGAGAACTCAAGCTCATTTTCAGTACAAGAGGACGAGGTAACTGTCATAGGAGTTGGAGTAGCCCTGGAGGTGAGCATATCAGCTCGAGTGAGCAGATCAATAACATACTTCTTTTGACTAAGAATCATGCCCTTGTCAGACTGCACAATTTCTATACCTAGAAAGCAACTAGGTTCACCCATATCATTGAGAGAAAATTCTTCATGAATTTGACGAACTACAGTATCAACTTCAGATAAGCAGTTGCTCGTGAGGATGATGTCATCCACATAGACCATCAACAACAGAGAGGACTCAACAGTGTTGGGAATATACAAGGAAGAGTCTGATTTGGAAGAAACAAACCCCAAAGTAGTAGTAAGAAAGAATTTCAGAGTATCAAACCAGGCTCGAGAGGCTTGTTTGAGTCCATACAGAGCCTTACGAAGTCTACAGACCAACTTCTCACCATTAGGACCAGTTTGAACGAACTCTGGTGGTTGAGACATGTAAATTTTCTCAGTTAAATTGCCATTGAGGAAGGCATTAGTAATATCTATCTGCCTAACAGGCCATTGTTTAAGGATATAAGTGGCTAGAATAATGCGAATGGTGGAGGCTTTTACCACATGACTATAAGTCTCTTTAAAATCACAACCAATCTTCTGTGAAAACCCCTTGGCAACTAACCTTGCCTTAAGCCTATCAACAGATCCATCATGCTTCCTTTTGACTCTAAAAAGCCACTTACATCCGACTGCCTTCCTATCCGATGGTAAGGGCTGCAAATCCCACGTACCATTCTTTAGAAGGGCATCATATTCCGCATGAAGAGCAAGACGCCAGTCAGGATGAGCTAAAGCCATGAAAACATCTTCAGGTTCACTATTTTCAGTAAGTGCATGAAACACCTTTGGCTTGAAAATACCGGATTTGCTTCTGGTAACCATAGAGTGAGTGTTTGAAGTAACAGAACCTTGATTCACAATGGAAGGTGGAATGGATAAAAATGGAATGGAAGCAGGTGGAATGGATGTAGGTGGAATGGATGTAGATGGAATAGATGTAGAGGGAATGAATGTAGAAGGAATGGAAGAAGATGTAGATGAACTTGTGGAAGTAGATAGGGATGGAGAAGAGAGAGGAGTCTGAGCTGAGGGAGAGAAGGGAATAGTAGAAGAGAGATGTGAAGAAGAAGAAACAGGAGAAGGTGGTAAAGTAGAAGATATAAGAATATGTGTAGTAGAAGGAAGAGGTGAGGGACTGTTGTTGACAACACTGTGAAAATGAGGATGAGTACTAGTATTAATAGTATTAATGGTATTAAAGAGAGTATGATCAGAAGCAGGAGAGGCAATATTTACAGGGGAAGTTTCAATAGTGATGTCAACAACAAGAGAATTAGTAATAGTATCTGAACTAATATTATTATAATGATTAACATCATTAGTATTATTAACATCAAGAGTATGAATAGCAGAAGTAGTTGAAGTATTAACAATATTAGTATTGACAGTCTTAGAAGTATTAGTGGATGAAGAAGGAATGGGAACAACTTGTGACCTAAAGAAAAGAAACGCAAGTTGCTTATGTGATTTATTTTTCTCAGCAGAAGAACAAGGCACATCAGAAGAACATGACTGAAAATTAGTAGAAAAATTATGGAGATCAACATGATGAGCAGAGGATGAACTAATGGCTGCAGACTTACTACCATAGGGAAAACAAAGTTCATCAAACATGCCATGACGAGAAATATACACCCTACCAGACTTGTCCAAACATTTATACCCTTTATGAGATGGAGAATAGCCTAAAAAGGTACACGGAGTAGACCTAAATTGAAGTTTATGTTTATTAAAGGGTCTTAAACAAGGATAACATAATCAACCAAAGACTCTTAAGCACTGATAATCAGGAATCTTATTAAACAATTTGAAGTATGGAGACAAACCAGACAAAGAAGAAGTAGGGAGCATATTAATGAGAAAAACAGCTGTAGTGAAAGCATCATACCAAAAGGAAAGAGGTAAAGAAGCTTGAGCAAGGAGAGAGAGACCTACCTTAACAATATGTCTGTGCTTCCTCTTCACACGACCATTTTGTTCAGATGTATAAGGGCATGTGAGCCTATGAACAATGCCATGTTGCAGAAGACAGGGAAGAAGAGCAGTAAACTCCCCACCCCCATCAGTCTGCAACAATTTAAGTTTGGGCAATCTTCACTGATGGTCACTTTTGTTTTGGGTTTGTTTTATTATGGTCACCCAAATTCAAAAAAGCTTATTTTGGCCACTTACGTTCGAAACCGTTTCTGTTTTGGTCACTGGACCATTAACCTCCGTTAATTAAAAATAAAAATTTCTAATTTGACCCCCAAACTTTTAAAACTTCATTTTTTACCATCTTCCCCAAAACTCAATGAACTTGTTATATTTTAAGTTGTGGAATCTAACGCATACTGTATGTCTTGTCTAGTGTTCTGAATGTTGTAGGAGAAGAACGCAATGGCAGCATCTGAGAAGAACTCGAAGGGTACTGCGGCAAACATTGGAGAGGTTCCAAATTCTTATTATCAACAATGAATTTCAAGAAAGACCCTTGAATCTCACCTTGAAGAGGACCACCATTTTTATGTACTTTTTTCTCAGCTTCAGCCATCAGTCTTCTTAAAAGTTTCTCTTCTGCGTCTCTTAAGAACTTGAACTTTTGAGGAGGCGAAGATTTGAGCTTGTTTAGCTCGGTGTCCGTTGATGATTCAAAGAGAGGGTTGAATCCTTGGCGGTGATAAGAATCTAAAGGGTTCAAAGGTGGAGGAGAAGCCATTGGAGTGTCCATAGTCAAAATAAGATCACTCAAGCTCCTTGTTCTTGAACCCTTTCTGCTTTTATCGCCTCTGGACCAGCCATCTTCTGAGTCGAGATCTTCCTTTGTTTCCTCCTTAATTGTGAAGAGGAATCTGGGTGAACCGGGCAGATTGTGAAGCCTCATGAGCTATGATTCAATACTCTCCTCGCCATAGCCCTTTAGCAGCAAATCCTTGCTTGACCCGAGTTCCAAATCTGGCTCAACAACGCCATTGATGGTGGTGGTGGATGCATGCAAAGAAGCGGGTTTCTTCCAGCAGAAGAGTTGAATCAGTTCCTTTGCATATTTTGTGTAATCATCTTCAACTTGTAAGCTGCTGCTGCTGCTACTACCAATTAATCTCTTCTTCCACCAAAGAAAATAGTAAAGCTCAGCAACAACAGCTAATAAAAGACAACCAAAAACCAAGCTCAAACCAATCCCTAATCCACTGAAAGATGCCATCTTTTGCTTGAAATTCACATCTCCTGGGTATATAAAACCTTGGGTTTTGCTTGAAATTCTGTACCCAATGTGAAAGAAAGGTTGTCAGAAGAAAATAAAAAAGGACCTTTAAATCACAAAGCCCATAAAGGAGCCTTGGATAAGCTTCACCTTCACTGAAATTCACAAGAAAAGATTCCTTGTGGTGAAGAATAAAGGGGGAAATGTATAAATTTGCCTAAAACACACGCCACAAGGAATCTGAGGAAAAAGCTTAGTGCAGATAAAAACTTACCTTATAAGTCCAAAATCTCAAGCAACAAAGGAACACCACAAAAGTTGTGTAGCCTTACTGCCAATGGAAACAAAAACCTTAGATTCGAACAAAAGGATGAAAGCGAAATTATATTCTGTGGAGATTGAATTGTCAAAACAATGAATGCTGAATAGGGAGCAAAGAAAAGTAAAAATATATGATTGGGGGAATGGGGTGGGCAAATCTGTGTTGTGGTTGTGGAGTTTACTGAAAATGGCAATGGCAGGTCGTGAAAAGAAAACAATGTCAAATTATGGTTTTGGTTCCTTTTTATGCTCAAATCTTTAAATTTATCTGTTGTATTTTAATTTATTTTACTTTAATCGCTAATTTTGTAATGTATTTAGTTAATCAAAACATTTAACATGATCTACTTGCAAGTAAATCTGTCAATTAACCTTGATTTGTTGACTGTTTGATCCGGAATTAGATTTCCCTGCAGTGGGAAGTTCATTGTGTTATGGGGAAGATGGTGAAAAATGAAGTTTTGAAAGTTTGGGGGTCAAATTAAAAATTATTATTTTTAACTAACGGAGGTTAACGGTCCAGTGACTAAAACAGAAACGGTTTCGAACGTAAGTGGCCAGAATAATCTTTTTTGAATTCGGGTGACCATAATAAAATAAACCCAAAACAAAAGTGACCATCAGTGAAGATTACCCTTTAAGTTTTGTGCCAAGAAGTCTCTCTGCCTGCACATGAAATTGCATAAAGGCAGTTTTAACATCAAACTTATACTTCAAAAAATAAAGCCAGGTAAACCTAGTAGAGACATCAGTAAAAGCCACGTAATATCGATAGGTATTAGAGGCAATAGGGGCAGGCCCCCAAACATCAGCAAAAACAAGGTCTAAAGGGTGAGAATAAACAATAGTAGAGGCTGAAAAAGGAAGCTTACGAAATTTGCCAAGTTGACAAGCATTACAAAGAGTACAACCATCAGTTTATTAATTGAAGAAGAAGAAACATTACAAAGCTTTAGAACTGAAGATAAAACTTCCTTATTAGGTGACCAAGTCTAAAATGCCATACATTAGAAGAAACATGATACATGCATGAGAGGGGTGAAATTAATCATCTTGGAAAAGAAGTTAAAAATATTTTGCAATTCAGAAACGTCAGTAAACTTGCAATCTCTTTTTGGATGGGATCCAGGCAATTATGGGTCAACATGTCTTCTTTAAACTTGTCCAGCTGTCAATTATCTTTCCAACGGATCTTGAAACGCCTCAATCGGACATCTAGAACTCAAGATACGTCTATTTTAGCGAAGACAGCGCATGCAGAAATTCCTATACGGGATTAATACGAGATTTTTGGATAATTACGAATTTTCATGATTTTATTTGATTATTTGTAATTTAAATCAATATAGGATTCTGCAATATCTATTAGGATCAGATTTATTTAATTAGTATTTTATTTTTAATATTTATTTATTATTAGAAGTTACTTATGTAATTAGGAGATTAGATTTCAGCATTTATTTATTATATTTAATTTCTTAAGTTTACTAGGATTAGAACTTCTCCAAAGCTTATATAAGGAGGCTTCAACCACATTGTAATTCAGATTCGAATAATTAAATAAAGTTCTCTTTTGAGTTCAGACTTGTAAGAAGTATAACTTGTGTTCTTTATTTTAGAAGCGATTCTTCAAGTTCGTCAGAATTTGTTGTTGATCTTCACACTCCTGCTTGCCTAGGTAACTACATCTAGGAGGGTGGGTTAGAGCCGTTTGAGGTTGCTTGCTTGGTTAATTGCGATCAAGAGGGCGCCGAGGACAATTTATCAATTTATCTTCCATCTCCATCTCCATCGCCATCGCCTATCTCCAGCCATCTTTTCACCAATCAAACATTCGTGCCAACATCCTTATCTGCTTCCGCAAGTTTAACGTTCGCATATACAGGTCGTGTCCGTATTAAAACACCTCTAGTAACATATTTGATACAAGCAATATTATTAGAATTCTTAGACTGCATGGGTGTCAAAGGGGAAAAATCATTCTGAAACTGATAGAGACCATCCTTCTCAATCCCTTTATGCAACACAACACCAGAAGCCAAGTCTTTGATTTGACAGTAGGAAGGAAAGAACTCCACATGAACATTATTGTCCTGTGTAAGCTTAGAAACAGACAAAAGATTTTTAGTGATATTAGGAACATAAAGCACATTCTTTAGCTTAAACTTATGAAGAGGAGACAACAAACTAGATTGACCAGAATATCTAATAGCTAAGGATTTACCATTACCAACTTGCACACTACCTGAAGTAAGAGACATGGAGCCCTGATGAAGAGTGTGAGCATCATTGGTTATGTGATGAGAAGCACCAGAGTCAGGGAACCATGCATTGTCTTCCAGAACAGTAGGGGTAGCTATATGAGCTTGAGCAGCTACAACAGGATAGGATGTAGAAAGAAAAGTATGAGAACCAGAAGGTATTGAGACATGCTGGACAAGATGAACAACAGAAGAGAGAGTCCCAACAACATGAGGCATTGGAGTGACAAGAGAAGGTTGATGTGGCAGAGAAGAGACCATAGGGGAATGCCTGATACCAGATATACTGATATGACCATCAAGAACAAGGACCCAAAGAAGTACCCAAGTGGCCCGATTACACGTGCACGGGCCAAGGAGTTTCAATCAGCCATGGAAAGCTTGTTTACAACAAGCCATGAACGTGAGAAAGAAGAAATAATAAAGGAGGAATGCCTTACATTGCTCATGCATGCATTTGCATGAGAATTTAAGTATTTCAAACTTCCATTGCATTGATAAAGTGTGCTGGTCATTAAAGCATGCATTTCATTTATAGTTTTAGTTCATTTAGGGAAGTAGTTTAATTATGTATCTTAAATCATTCGTTAAAATACTTTATTCATGCATTTAGTTAAATTCAATAAAGTTAGTTCTTTAATTAAATTAGTTCACTCAATTAACTAACTCTTTAATTGTTTCATGCATCTATTATTTTAAGTTTGAATAAATCCTTTGTGTATGTCTAGGTTCATGTGACGTGTGGATTAAAGAAGAGACTTTTCAACTTCAACTTGGAAACAAGTCATTGATGACCATCTTTACTCATGCAAACAAGGCAATTGAAGGCAATTCAAGGCATATTGTTTTCACATCCACTTGCCAAATCTCATAGTCATAATATGCTGCAGTGGCCATTAGAATTCTGATAGATTTAAGCATGGCTACTGGTAAAAAAAGAGATTGACTCATCAAAACGAAGATTCCAACTCTGTAAAGCTTGCTTCAATCCATAAATGGTTCTTTGAAGCTTGCATACTTTAACAGAATTCTCAACTTGTACAAAGCCCTCGGGTTGTGTCATGTAGACATCCTCGATTAAGTTTCCATTAAGAAATATTGTTTTCACATCCACTTGCCAAATCTCATAGTCATAATATGATGCAGTGGCCATTAGAATTCTGATAGATTTAAGAATGGCTACTGATAAAAAAGTTTCATCATAGTCTATACTATGAGTTTGTTTGAAACCTTTTGCAACTAGCCTTGCTTTATAAGTATGCACTTTGCCATCCATGTCGATTTTCTTTTTGAAAACCCATTTGCATCCAATGCTTTTAGTACCTTTAGGTGGATCAATCAAAGTCCAAACATGATTGCCATACATGGATTGCAATTCAGACTTCATGGCCTCTAACCATTTCTTATATTCAGGATCTGAGATAGCCTCTTGATAGGTAGTGAGTTCATCTTGATCCACTATTAATACGTCATGATTTTCAGTGACAAAAAATTCATATTTCTCGGGTTCACGATGTGCTCTATCAGATCTACGTAATTCTTGTGTTACCAGAGGTATGTCAACAATAGTTTGTTGACATTGAGTATCCAAAGGTAGTTCAACGCGTTTCTGTGGTTCTTGAACTTCTTCAAGTTGTACCTTGCTCCCACTGGTTCCTTTAGAAATGAATTCCTTTTCTAAGAAGACACCGTTCCGAGCAACAAACACTTTGTTCTTAGTGGGATTATAAAAGTAGTATACTTTTGTTTCCTTAGGATTCCCCACAAAAAGACATTTATCGGATTTATGTTCAAGCTTATTAGAAACCAAACGTTTCACATATGCCTCACAACCCCAAATTTTAAGAAAAAACACGTCGGGTTTCTTACCAGTCCATATGTAATGTCATATTTTACTGGTTTTACATGACAAATCACATCAGTATCAATCCATCATGTTATCAAAGCTTAAGTAATCATCTAGATCATGATTCTAAAGGCAAATAGCACAACAACATGCTTTCAACAACAACACAACATGTTTAACAATCTATAGGCATGTTCTTTAAACAAAATAGCCATTTAAGTACCAAAATGCAATCCAAACCAAATACCAGCAATTAAAGGTCATTTTTTTGCTCAATCGTATGATTTTAATGAAGAAAGAAATCATACAAAAAATGTCCAAACTCGGGCCTCATTAAAAACCTCCCTACACCTAAATGGAGGAAAATAGTACCCAAGTTGAACCCGGAAACAAAACTCGAAAACAAGTAATTGTCACCCCTCCCTCGAAAAGATAATAGGCATATAAAACTTGCCACAACCCAAGAAGATTCAAAACATACTCTCCCAAAACATAAAGGCATCCTCCCATTAACTACTTATTACTAATGATTTGTTTAAAAACCATACGTGAGATATGAGCGATGTTTGGACTCCTTCACCACTTCCTCGCTACTCGTTCAATCTACTTTTTTACATTGTTGAGAAAAGAGAGTGTAAGCAATAAGCTTAGTGAGGGACGCTCAAAACAAAACCATTAACAATGCCTTTTTGAAAACCCCTTTTTTAAAACTAAACCATTCTCATCATGCTCAACAAGTCCCATACTTAAAAACACATTAAAGCAAAACGTTTAACCTTAAAATACATGTATCATTTGGCTCATGCATTAATTCCCAATGCAAATCTCAAATTACACTTCATATGCTTTAACATGCAAACATGATACAAAATAGAATCTCAAGTATAATGCTCATTATGCAAAACCATTTAAATCAATGACACATTTAATCTCATATATTGACATTCAAGTGACTCGGATGGTTGCTACCCATCCTAGAAAACATGGTGTGGCTGCTCCCACGATAAAAACAACTCGGATATGCGGATACATTTTATGTCGTGGCTGCTCTTACCATAAGAAAAGGGCATAACACTTTGTGCGGCTGCTCCAACCAAAGTGTTCACAAGGTGTGGCTGCTCCTACCTTAATGTTCGCAAGATGTGGCTGCTCCCTGTTTGCGTTGTGTAGTGTACTATAAATGATACGCAAATATGGTGCAAGTATACACGTCGAACAAGTAATACAATGACAAGTGAGTATCGTCTCCACATGGATTGGTGGTGTTTCGAGTTGAGTTTAAGCACACAAGTCACGAAATGTAAATAGAGAATGCTGTGGAAAATAAAGACAGAGGGATAAATGTTTTAGCAACAAAGATAAAAATAACGCGCTGAAATTAGTAGACTTAACATGTCCTCTTATGTGTTCGAAACTCACTTGGGAATGTCTGGCTGGGTTGTCTGTTTAACCTATGCTTTAGTTCTCAACTAGGGATTATCTCGCTAGCTTGCTCTATGCTCAGTAGGATTTGCTAAGGTTGCTCCTCAACTATCTCTAGCGAGGAAACTGGGAGTAGGAAATACTACAACAATACCTCTCAACGTAAACTCTAACACTCCCCCTACCCATACAATTTTATCATTTTTAGCCATTGAAACCCATCATTGATCTCTAAGGTGGATTATAGTTGTGCCTCTCAGCAGCCAACTCTATTGCCTATGAAGGTCAAAGGTAGCTCTCTCAATTACTAACTTCAACTCACACCTAAGGAAATGCCAACTCTTGAGGGCTCTTACAACCCTAAGCATTTAACGAACATAGACAAAACATAGAAAGAAGCAAGTGAGAAATAAGCATGCATTAAAGAAACTAAAACATAAATCATCCAAACAACCCAAGCCACCTAAAATCAGTTTATGGCTGAGCAATAAACATCCAAAGTATCTTCGCTTGTACAACCCATTCGGAGATATAAAAGAAATGCTAAAGAAATAGAAAGGGAAGAAGAAACTTCCGATCCGTGATGGACTGTAATGCCACGAACCACCTTAGGCTCATTGCCTCTCTCAAGGTCAGCAAGTTCAACCCTTGGAGCTTCAATGATGGAGGACACTAAGTGGAGGAAGAAGAAGAAGAAAGGAAAAGAGCCGCCTTTTTCTTTTCTCTCTAGCCTTTAGTCACTTTTTTTGCCGCTCTCCCTTTAATGAAAGTATCATGTCCTTTATATAGTGGGGGCTCCTAGGGTTTTGTGCCCTAATATGCTTTGACATCATGGGGAATATTTCCTTTGCATGTAGGGCACAATCAGACAAAGAGGGGGCTCGCACACGTGGGCTCTCAGAATGTACGCGTTACTTTGTCCTATTATGCGCCCAGAATTGCTGTCCAAAATGTTGTAGCATTTTCCTCCTTTTCCAGCTTTACACCTGCTTCAACCTGCACATCACAGCACCAGCACATACCCTTCAAGAAACATCTAATCTTTTGAAATTAAGCCAAACCACCAACAAGCAAAGATGTATGCAATTATTGTCCCTAAATGCACATATGTGCTATGAAATGACCTTGAGAACAAACAAATACCTAAGTAAAAAAGGTGTAAAATATAAGTATTTTGGAAAGTTATCACACTCCCAAACTTAATCTATTGCTTTTCCTTAAGCAATGAGTAGAGAGAAACAAAGTAAATGTTGTGGCAAAAATTTAGCTCAAGGTAGATGCTATGGCAAAATTTCAGCCCTCAGAAAAGGAAGGCTTTAAATACTTTAGACATAATTGAGCTTTTAAGAATGATTCCCTAGGGTAAGATCCTTTGTTAGTGTGTGCGTGATTGCATGCAACTTAAGCTTAACGAAGTTAGAAAAATTTCTTATAAGAACTCAAGTTCATCCTAGTGTTTGAACTGTTTTAGCAAAAAAATTTACTCCCATAGTTAAACTTTTTTTAGAGAGGGGTGTCAGCTCATCACACCTACCATCCCTCAGTCTAGATGAGCAGGGAGCATACCTCTCATCCCCGAGCTAGTAGGTAGAGTCATCCCGTGACAACTTTCATTCACTCATTTGATGCTGCTGCCATTTATTTAAGCTTAATTTCCAGGCAATGCAACATAAAGTGGAGTGTCATTCTATAAATATGTCGTAGCATTTATTTACAATGTAGTATATTTAATAAGCACAAGGGAGATTAACTAAGCCTTTACCGCTTCATTTTTTTTATATGAGATCATTAAATTCAATTTCACAAGGATAAGCATAAGTTCTAAAAAAAATTCTCTAACAGTCTTAAACCTAAGGAGCATACAATCGTGTAACAATACAAAGATCAAACATCAAACCCTATAGTTAATTCTACCAATCTCAATAGTCATGCATGTCAATCCATAGCCATAAAAAAATTATTCATCATCAAGCATCATTAATTTATTCATTAAACTATCATAGAGCTAAACAAAATGTCATAGCATAATTTCTGTTTCTACCTACTGATGCAATGCAAATGACTAACAAAAGACCACTAACACCCCAATCCTGAAGAGTGCAGTGTCCTCAATACAACAAAAATAAAATGAAATGCAACTCTTCTAAATGCAATGCAAGATGAAGAAGTACCTTACTTCTTGGTGGTGACTGACTTGGTGGCTTTGTGTTTGATAATGGAGGACTTGAATGAGGTGATAGGAGGGTCAACCTCGTCCTGTTCTGGTGGAGGGGTAGGTTCTGTCTCGGATGGAGTCCCTTGATTGGTGGAGCTGGTATCTGATTCATTCTTCTCTACCGGTGTGCTCCAAACTCTGCTGGCGGCGCGTTTGCTTTGCGTTCTTGTTGAAGGGGCAGTGCTTGGTGTAATACTCCAATTCGTAGCCTAGTTGAAAACCTTAAATTAATTAACAAGAAAAAATGTAACCATTTTGAACAAGAACAAATATTAGAAAGAATTAATGAAATTAATGGTGTAACTATTAATCTAAGCTTATAATACATTATTATAGGATATTATATACTAACCTATTGTGGATATTACCATTTTAATATCATAATATATGTGGTTAGTTGGAATTTAGTGGATTAAACATATAGTTTACATGTGACCAAGTGTCCCACTTGTAGAAACTAAGGGACACTCGGCCTTGGCTAAGACAAGCTAGGAACCAATCAACCTTTCTCCATCATTCTTTCTCCATTTCCACCGAATAAACATGCAAAAGGAAAGGGTTAACAAATCTGGAAAATAAGGAGGAAGAAACACAAGGAAATGCTGGGTTTTAGAGCTTGAATAAGGATATGTTCATGCATGCTAGTAGGAAGAACAAGTAAGTGTATTTGTTTAACCGATTTCAATTGTGAATTTTATTGTTGTTCAGGGTTTGAATTATGAATTTTTTTATGAAATTTAAGTGTTGATGTTCTTGAATTGTTGCTGAGTTTATGTTAGAAGTGAAAATAGAATGGAAATTCAAAGATTAAACTAGTTGAATATATATATGCCCAGATTCAAACAAGCATATTGTCTTTGAAAAATCTTGAAATTCGAATGGGTTCTGATTTGATATGGAAAATTTTCAGTAGGAAATAGTTGTAGAACATTGAATTTCTGTCAGAAGTGTTGGATTAGTGAAAATGTTCATAGGTTTCTGGAAAAGTTAGTTGGAATGAAAATGGTCACCTAGAGAGTTAAAACATTACTAGTGGACTATTTCGGCTAAATTGAGAAATTTGGGGATTGAAATGCTATAAGTTTAATTCTCGAAATAATGTTTAGAAACAAGGGAAATGTTGTATGAATGGTTCATAACTTGAATTGGCTGATTATTGACTTGAATTATATGTTTAAAGTGATTAGAATGCTTAATAGGTGAATTGAGCATAAATGGGACTAATATGGTGTAAAGTGTCCATAAGTTCTATATTTTGTGCACATTTCATCTCATATTATTGTTGTTTTTTAGTACATTTTAGGCATAATTAGGATCATGCATTGCATATTTACAGTATTCTTTACTTTGCCATGCATTTTATTTATTATCTTTTATTTGGTAAGGAAAAGGTATTGTTTTAGTTTAGTTTTAGTTTTAGGTACTAAAAGCTGGGAGCTGAGGACATGATGCTGAGGTAGTAGATCAAGGAGTTGTACTGACGTAGTTCCAGACAGAGACAACAACTATCGAGTAGCTGCCGCCGCCATACCTGCCACCCATGACAGCAAGCTGAGGAATTAGAGAATTGAAGTGCGATTTGTAGAAAAGAAAATCATGATTCTAATGATGCCATCCACTCAATTTTCTGATGCCTGTAGCAGCATATAGAGCCACCGAAGGAAGAGAATGAAGATAACTTGCTGAGAAAGGCAACGTGAAGGGGTCCACATTCAACTCAAAGAAGTCAGAATTAAAGGTTGCATTTAATGCAAAAGCTACTTTGAAGACTTCTACTCCAAGGAGGACTTGACCTAGCTAATGCCTATATATACTCAATGTATTCTTACTTCAAAACAACTGAGGTTTTCCCTTAGGAATATTTTAGATTTTCTTGCCGTCAATTATGTTCTAAATTCTCTTTTGGGTTTGGGTTATGTTGTAAACTAGTGTAAGAACGGTTGTTTAGGATTTCAGTTTTGTTTTGCAATAAAGCTTTAAGGTTTGTTTATTTCATGTTCTTCATAGTTTTCAATTAAGGAGGAAGATCAATTGTTTACTATCCATTTGTTCGGTATCGAGAGAGTCTAACTCACGAAAGGAGTAAGTACGATCTTCACCTTAATCAAGTGTTGATCAATCCAGCCTAGACATAGGTTAGGGTTTAAGGCGGCTAAAAGAGAACGAACCAAACATTGATGTCTTTACACAATTCACGCCGCGACTGGTATTATCTGTAGTGGGCATCAACAATACTCTGACTTAGACATAAGCGAGATCACTTTCAAAGCGTTCTACCGAGTCTTGGAGTATTGCCGAGTTTGTCGCTGAGACACACATCTGTCCCACTACCGAGGAAGCGAAAGCGTCATAGCAGCCAATCTGCCATCTCCCACTGAGGTAGCAAAGTCTGACAGCGTAGAACAACTTATCCCATTCAACGCAGTTTCACACTAGGGAGTAGCATAATCTGGCCCATTCCATCAATCTAATTCATTCTCTATTATTTACTTGTGTTTTATTTACTTTCATCTCAAACAAACTAAACTTATTTGTGCATTTAATTTTCCCATGTGCAGGGATCACAATTTGAGTTTAAGTTGTTCAATCCCTGTGGGAGACGATATGTTATATACTATAACTTGACAGTAGTGTGCACTTGCGCTCATATTTAGAGAACACATAAACACTATACAAGTTTTTGGCGCCGTTGCCGGGGATTGGTAACAGCGAAATTTGTTTTTATTTTTGCACTTTTATTTTTATTTACATTTAATTTTTAGTTTTTATTATTTTTATTTTTAATCCAAAAAGAAGAAGAATTTTACAGTTTCTTTTGCTACTGCATGACCAGAGCAAATCCAAAGGCATAGTCCTCAATTGGGAAAAATGCCACTTTATGGTCGATGAAGGCATAGTCTTGGGGCATAAAATCTCTACGCAAGGAATAGAAGTACACAAGGCTAAAATCGAAGTAATCGCTAACCTACCGCCGCCAACCTCTGTCAAGGGCATCCGAAGATTCCTATGACACGCAAGTTTTTATCGTCGATTTATTGAAAAATTTTCTAAAATTTCTAAACCACTGTGTACCTTACTGGTACAGGATAAACCATTCAACTTCAACGGGGCATGCCTAAAAGCATTCAAAGCCCTGAAGGAAAAGCTCGTGACAACACTTGTAGTAGTTCCCCTAATTGGAGCCAGCCTTCTGAGCTAATGTGTGATGCCAGTGATACTGTCGTCGGGGCCTCCCTTGGAAAGCTCAAGGACAAAATTTTCCATGTCATTTACTACGCAAGCAAAACACTGAATCCTGCCCAGACCAACTACACCACCACCAAAAAAGAACTATTGGCAGTGGTGTTCGCCTTCAACAAGTTCCGTGTAACCCCATTGTCCCGGCCTGGCCAGATGACCGGTCCGAGTAGGCTACACGGGGAAAACCGAAGCGAAACCCGATGAGGCTCCCCTTCGGTTAGCAACCCTATTTTTTCTCTCTTTATCTTTTCTTGATGCCTTTATTAAATCCTATGTGTTAGGTTATGCAGCGAACAAACACGGATACAAAACCCACAAGACATGCAATTAAATAGCCAAATTTTCCGTTTTAAGCAGGTCGTATCGATACACCTATAGAGGGTATCGATACGCCTTGACCGAGGTCAACATCCTTTAGTCAAAACAGGAATACCGTATCGATACAACCCTTGAGCGTATCGATACGCCCTTCTCGGTCAACATCTCGTGGTCAACGAGATAAGCCCGTACCGATACGCTCAGAGCCCGTATCGATACGCCAAAGCCTCACCAATTTCTCAGATTTCCAGTGAGCTTTGAGTGTACCGATACGCCCCCGTGTATCGATACACCAAGCCAAAACTGGGTCCTGGAGGGCAAACCGTATCGATACGGCCCTCAGGCGTATCGATACACCCTGCTCTGCAAGGCCTCAAAATTTAGCAAAACGATACAAGAATCGACTCTAAATGCATTTTGGGACTTCCCTAGCCACACTCAAACATACATACATCACCTATCGACCAAGATCTAAGCATACGAGGCATCCAACATGAACAAACATCATTCAACCAAGGAATTCATGTATTCATTCAAAAGAAGGCTCACACATCTTTGCATCATGAAATATTTTCATGCATCATTGATAGTTAGACACGCCTATGTTAAGAGCATGCTAACCCATACCATCCTAGCATGTTGTTTATTTTAAACAGGCATTTGAAGATTGATAAAAGAGTGGATCTATGGCTCTAAGGAAGGAGAAATAGATCTCATAAGAACCAGGAGTCCTTTGATTGGTATTAAGATTTCTAATCCCTGATGATGTTTTTCTTAAAACTTAAATTTCTCAATTTTATCCTTCCTAAAGGATGTGTTTTTCTTAAAATTCAAATTTCTCAATTTTATTCCTTCTTAAAGGATGTTTTTCTCAAAACTCAAATTTCTCAATTTTATTCCTTCCTAAAGGATGTTTTTCTCAAAACTCAAATTTCTCAATTTAATCATTCTAAAAGGATGTTTTTCTTAAAACTCAAATTTCTCAATTCAATCCTCCCAAAAGGATGTTTTTCTCAAAACTCAATTTCTCAATTTTACTCCTTCCAAAAGGATATTTTTCTCAAAATTCAAATTCCTCAATTTTATTCCTTCCAAAAGGATATTTTTCTCAAAATTCAAATTTCCCAATTTTATCCCCCTTTAGGATGTTTTTAAAAAAAAATCAGTTTTCCTGGTTTCTAAATCAAAAAGAAAGAAGAAGAAGAAGAAGAAGAAGAAGAAGAAGAAGAAGAAGAAGAAGAAGAAGAAGAAGAAGAAGAAGAAGAATGAGAGAAAAGAAAAAGAACGAGATGAAACAAGAAGATAGGAAAATGAAAGAGAAGAAGAGAGAGGAAAACAAAAAGAAAAGAAAAGGGGGGAAAAGAAAGAAAATGAAGAAGAAAAGGGGAGAAAGAAAAGGAAAGTAAAAGAGAAAAAATAAGAAGAAGAAAAAAGAGAGAAAAATAAGAGAAAGAAAAAGAAGAAGAAAGACGAAAAGAGAGAGGGAGGAAAAGAAAGAAAATGAGAGAAAATAAATAAGAGAAATAAGAGAAAGAAAAAGAAGAAGAAAGAAGAAAAGAGAGAAAATAGAGAAAAGAAAAGAAAAAGAGAAGAAGAGAAAAGAAATGAAGAAGAGGAAGAAGAAAAGGAAGGAAAGAAAAAGAATAGGAAGGAAGAACGAAAAAGAGAGAAAAAAAGAGAGAAAAGAAAAAAGAGAAGAAGAGAAAAGAAAGAAAAAGAAGAAGACGAAAGAAGGAAAAAAGAGAAAAAAGAGAAAGAAAAGAAAAAAAAGAGAAGAAGAGAAAACGCTTTAGAGCAAGAGATTAAGGAACTCAAGAAAAAAAGGGAGTATAAAGGATGGACCCGAGGTGAGATAGGAGGCACTGCCATTGCAAAAAAAGAAGAAGATGAAAGAAAGAACGGATTTCAGAGCGGATGAGGTAGATACTCAAAGCTCAAAGATTTCAGGCGAAGAATTTCAGACTCGCCACATCAAAATTTTAGAGCAAAAGAGACAGATACTCAAAGCTCAAAGATTTTAGGCGAAGGATTTCAGACTCGCCACATCAAAATCTTAGAGCAAAGAAGGCAGATACTCAAAGCTCAAGGATTTCAGACTCGCCACGACAGGATTTCAGAACAAATGAGGCAAAAAATCAAAGCTCAAGGATTTCAGGCGAAGGATTTCTAATTTGCCACGTCAAAATTTCAGAGCGAAGGAGGCAGATACCCATAGCTCAAAATTTCCGAGCAGAGGTGGCAGATACTCAAAGCTCAAGGATTTCCAATTCGCCACGTCAAAATTTTCGAGCAAAGGAGGTAGATACTCAAATCTCAAGGATTTCAAATCTGCCATGTCAAAATTTCCGAGCAAAGGAGGCTGATACTCAAAGCTCAAGGATTTCAAATTCACCACATCAGGTTTTTAGAGCGGAGGAGGCAGATACTCGAAGCTCAAGAATTTCAGAACTACCCACCGGAGGAGGTATATACTTGTAGCTTGGGTTTAGGAGCGAACAGGGCAGATATCCATAGCTCAAGGTCTCTGAGGCAAAGGAGGTAGATACTCGTAGCTCCAGGTTCTAGAGGAGAGAAAAGGTGAACAGTTCTATATAGGAAGAACTTGACAAGTCGGATTCTCCAAGTAGGAAAGTAGGACAAAATTAGTGCTCATGGTCTTTGCTTTATTCTTGTTCCACAAGAATAAGCAAAGAGGGGCAGCTGTAATCACTAATTTTATCCAGGGATGACTTGTTTTTAGGTTATATAATATTGTAATAGTAAAAAAAGTAAAGAAAAAAGTAAAAAAAGGCAAAAATAAAGCAAAGAAAAAGGTAAAAAAATCAAAAAGTAAAAAAAGAAGAAGCAAAACTGTAGGATAAAACCCACGTGAGAAAACCACCCGGTTTTCCCCCTCACCCCCACTATAAATAAGGGTGGGGGCTGCTCTCTTTTAGAGGCATTTTTGGCACCCCAAATTTGGGGTATTCGAGCCATGCCCTTTATTTTAGGGGAGGCGGTTCAAGTGACCGCCAAGGATTGGGAGTCCCAATCCTAGTTGGTTCGATTGCTTTTTGATCCGATTTAGTTTTGAAGTCGGGGTACGAGTCAATCGAGATCTTTCGTCTATGCTCTGGGTCAAGTATGTCCTTATTTGTATTTTCTTTTTTATTTAATAAAATTTCAGTTATGTTTTTTCTATATTTAGTTTTTATGTTTATATTCGAATATTATTATGCTCTATATATTTATGTTTCTTTTTTTAATTAAATTTATTTATCATCATGTATGTTTTAATTTATGTTCGTTAAAATAAAATATTACGTGGTAGTTTAGACTTTTAAAGTTTTAAATTAAATAGGAGAATTGATCTAATCAATTAAAATCGTGTGCTCGTCTAATAGGGGCACGATTCTTAAATTGATTAGATTAATTTTAAATTAGTCTTTTATAGCCTTAGTTAGAATTAGAGTTCGAATTAATTTATGAATTTAAATTTGCACTTGGCTTATTAGGGTAAGTTAAATTTATTAAATTAATCGAACATTTCTTAATAATTTTAGGGGTAAAATTAACATCACCATTCATATTGAATTAAAATTAATTTTCATAATTTACTAGTTTTTTTAGTCTTTTAAGGGACAATTAATTAGGGTAAAATATTAGATTCACGTAGTTAATAATTAGGTCACTAATTAAACTTCCATAATTTGAGTTTTTTAGGTTAGAGCTTTAGTAGGGTTTTGCATGTTTAATTTTAAGTCTTTTTGTGACATTCATTTTTAAATTGTCATTCATAGGACCGATTTATTTTGAATTAATCAATTTAAAATATACAAAAGAGAGGTATCTATTAACTCTGGCATTTGTCTCAAAATAGTCTGAGCTTAATGGATGTAGATCAAATATTTGGGTTAATTCTCACCGTCTCTAGGTATGCAATAATATAAATTGGAAATATCATGTCATCACTCCTAAACGCTTGCATCATGCATAAAGGTGACGTACGGGATCCGAACCCTAAACTAACACGGTAGTTAGACTTATATGATGTCGGTTTAGTCTATGGTCCAGTGTACAATCATCCTTTTTAATTAAATGCTCAATTAATTGTAAAGCCACGATTTGATAAAGCTCGTATCATTTAAGTCAAATTTCCAGTTAAGAACATCAAATTAAATTCACTTTAAATCTTAAATAATTTCTATCGATTAAAGGCAATAAGTAATTTGGTACCGATTTCCGGGCGTGATAGGGGTGTTAATCCTTCCCCACACATAACCAACTCCTGAACCCTTTTTAAATCGAATCTCTGGTTTTGTAGTGTCCAGCCTACCTTACTGGCCGCTAGCGACTCCAAATTTTTACTGTTTTTCAAAACACGAATTTTTAAAGGAAAATCTCCCTTTTACAAACCTTTTTCAAAAAGTGACATGCCTTAAATTTTGTCAAAGAAAAAAGGTTGTTACAAATGCTTGTGGTTGTAATTGAGTATATTAACACGTGTTGAGTTGTTACCGGTTATAATTGATCGATCAATAGGATTAGAGTGCACTCAAGGTAAAATTCGCGTGTGGCCTTAGTTATGTTAGATTCCACTAAGGAGGAGTACGGTGATGTGAGATTCCACCGGAAATTATGTTATTACTAGACGGATGAGTACGGTGATGTGAGATTCCACCGGAAGTGTCTAGTGGGCTTGAGAAACTATCTGCATATCCGAGTAAAAACGTTGAATGTCAATATACCTATGATGCTTTAATTCTCATGTTAAGCATGTTGTTGAGTTTCTTCTTTTATGCTTATGCATTGTTGGTTACTTTGCTTGCGTGATGAGAATGAGCAAGTGGTAAGCCTATGGCTTGTAGTTGCATTCGGTAAATGCACGGGAAGGTAAATAAATGTTGTTGTGTGTTCAAGCATGTAGAAATGATTTGGAAATAGTTTTGGTTTTCAAGTAAACAATGTTTTAAAATTGCATTGTTGTAGCTACCGTTTTGAGCACCGCTCACTAAGCTTAAACGCTTACGCCCTCTTTTCCAACAATACAGGCCCTTAGACCTTCGGAGCAGCTCGGGGAACAAGGGAGGATCCAAGGGAATTTGGTTTGCTAAAGTATGAGTTTAGACTTCAATAACTAGTATTAAATAACAGGATAGGACATTTATGTTTGAGGCGTTGTTGGCATGTCCTTTCTGCTTAGACAAGTTTGTTTAGTTGCTTTGGGCTTGTAATGCCTTATGCCATGTTGATTTATGCTTTTCTTTGACTTTTGGCTATGTTGGTGAATGCTATGTATGCATGTTCCTTCTAAAATTCTTATCATGTTGAATGTCGCATCGTTATGTGTTTGACTTGCCTTATATGCTTACCAATTGATGCCTTGTGTTGTATATATGCTTGTATGTTGCTTGAATAGTTGTTGAATGCCTCTAGTGTTGAGTCCTTATACTTTTATCAGCTAAAACATGTTTTGCAGTGCAGGGCGTATCGTTACGCTCAAGGGCGGTATCAATACGGTCCCTTGTTTTGGGCAAGGCGTACAGGTACGCGGGGGGGGGGTATGGATACACAAAATGCTCTCTAGAAATCTGAGAAATTGACGAGATTTTGGCGTATCGGTACGGGTCTTGAGAGTATCGGTACGGTCTTCGTGGTTGACCAAGGGAAAGTTGATCATCGATGGCGTATCGATACCCTCTCCTTGTGGGTATCGATATGGTTTCCCTAGGTTTGACTTGGGGTGTTGACCAAGTCCAGGCGTATCAATACGGTCCTCTAACGTACCGATATGGCCTGTTGTAAAATTAAAAAAAGGTATCTTAATTGTTTGTTTTGCTCGTTTTGTATTCTTGTGTGTTTTCCATTACGTTTCCTCTCACATAGGATATAATCAATGCATCTAGACAAGATAACTTTAAAATAAATTTTCTAGGGTTGCTAATCGGAGTGGAGCCTTAATGGGTTTCACTTCGGTTTTCCCCGTGTAACCCATTCAATGCGGTCTGGAGGCTAGGCCGGGTCGAAGGGGTTATAGTTTTCTTTATAAAACTATCAATACTAGCCATAAATGCACTAGTTTGTGAAATAAAAGCATTTAAGGACTGTTCCAAGGAACTGCTGGCATTTGTTGCTACTACGGCTGCTGAGGCATTTGTTGCCGCAACATGTTCTGTTGGAATCCCTATGCTGGAGCATTCTAATCGTTCATATTCAGGGCATTGTTAGGGTTGCTTCATGAGAAGTTGGGGTGTTTTCTCCAGGCCGGGCTGTAGGTGTTGGACATCGCATTGTTACTTTGGTTGTAGTTTCCAACATAGAAGTTCGACTCTGTATTCTGTGGACATTCAGAAGAAACATGGTTACCCCCACAATTTTTACAAAATAAATCCATTACCTTGACCTCTTAGTGGTTATTTTGCTTTTGCATGTTCATGACCAACTTGGTCAAGGTGGCTATTTGGGTTGAAATCGAGTCTGAGGATTCTATTTTGTTTACTGTGGGTTGGCATCTGATTCCACCTCTTCTGGCTGTTGGGAATTGATAGTCGTTTTTGGCCAGCCTATTCAGGATCTCCATTGCTTCCTCTGGTTGCTTGTCCAGGAGTATGCCATTTGCTGAGGCATCAAACATCATCCTCACTGGCGTGTTTACAACATTGTAGAACATTGTCACATGTGTTCACAATGGGAATCCATGTAAGGGGCATTTATGTAACAACTCTTTGTATCGCTCCCAAGCTTCGTACATGGATTCATCATCAGCCTGTCGAAAAGAAGTGATTTCATTACGCAATTATCAGTAAAGTTTGTAAGATTAAAACGAGCAAGGAATCACGACACAAGTCACTCCAAGATCCTATTGACCATGCTGGAATGCTATTTAACCAGGTTTTTGCCTTATCCCTCACTAAATAGGGAAACAATTTCAGCCTCAAAATATCCTTGTGGACTCTTTGTATTTTAAATGAATTGCAAATCTGCGGGAAGGATTTGAGGTCTTGTCTAGCATCTTTAGTTGCTGAGCCACCAAATTATCTCATGGTATTGATCATGTTGAACATTACGGGCTTTAGTTCAAAATGGGCAGCTTCTATTTCAGGTGTGACAACTCCTGGATTCAGTCCGTTTAGATCTTCTTCTAAGTAATCTCAGACTGTTGGGTTTCATATTGGAGCAAATTGTAGTGGTGGGATTACTTCATCTCCTGTTGTAGTATTCTGATTACCGTTGGCAATTTGTTTGCCATCGGTATTCTCATTACCAGGTCTATGTGCCATTTCTTCTATTATCTTTTGTTTGAGTCTTTGGCAAGTACGGTCGATTTCTGGATCAAGTTCGTATAATGGATTCTTTGGGTTTGCCCTGGTCATGCACCAATGCAAAACCAAATTTGATTAGAGCTTGAAAAACTAAAAAAAGTGCAAGAAATAAAATTAAAAGTTGCAATTGCCAATCCCTGGCAACGACGCAAAAAACTTGTTGCGTGTGTAGAGTGCCCCACAATTGTGCAAGTATACACGTCTCAAGTAATAAAGTGATAAGTATAGAGTATCGTCTCCACAAGGTTTGGTGAAACCTTCAATGTTATCGTCTTGCACTGAAAAGGAAATAAAACTAAAGAACACAAGTGATTGATTGGGTTTTTTGAAATAATCTAATAAATAGAAAATAAAATAAGCCAGTAAACTTAGATGTTGAGTGATCAAGATGAGAGAATGGGCAAGATTATATTGCGTCTTAGTGTGGAAACCAATTGGAATTGTCTCGGTTTTTTAATGCAACGAACACCGGATTGCCTCGGCAAAGACCAAAGTCACTGACGCGGCAACATGTTAAGTAACTGCCTCGACAATCCCTTGCTTGGGCAGCAACGAACAACGTCAAGGTTTGGCAAAGAGTCCTTCAGTGGCTCCTCCTTATCCCTAAGTCGAAATCGTGCTGATGTGCAGGCCTTGATAATACCTCCCAACGTGAACCAAGGATGAACACCAACCAATCTTACGCTTCTTTTAGCCGTAGAAACTAGAACTTATCCCTAAGTTGAGTTAGTTTTCTCCGATTGGGATGAAACCTTGCTTATCCTTTTCGTGAGTCTAACTCTCCCAACATTAGACAAATAGATAGTTAACGAGATCCTCTCCTAATTCACTCGCAAATAAGATAAAGAATCAAGAATAGAGCAAACCTTGAACTAAAATTGCATTAACAAAAACTTAAACAAAATCCAATCGTTTTCTCACAACTACTGAACAATACAATCTAAACTCTAAGAAGAAATTAGAACATGATAATAATGTAAGCTCGTTGCAAAGTCTCTCAACTCTCAATTGCTCGATGGTAGGATGTCCTCAATGGCCGACTTTGGCTTCTTATTTATAGAGAAGGTTTAGGTCAAGTTCTTCTTGAGGAGGAAGTTAAGTTAGAATTAAACACATTAAAAGAAAAGGTCTTCTTTTAAAGTATTATATCTTTCTTCCTAAAATCTTCCCATTTGCGTGGAATCTTCTCTTGACCTTCCTTCGGCATTTTCATGATCTTCTCGCAGTCTGATCTTTATGCAAAGTATGTAGAAAAGTTTAGCTTTTCATGCTATTCAAAACGCGCTCCACTTTGTATATTTTCTCCATTGTTGAGTGTGTCAGGTCATTGCCTCGGCAGTAGCTTGGCTATTGCCTCGACAACGGTCTATCTGTCTTTTCCACTCAACAGGGATCTATCTCATGGTTCAGCTTCCTTTAGTAGAAACTGGCATCCACAGCTAGCTTGATCTGGACCGTCGAGAGATGATTTTGTACCGCTCCTTTCTTTTCTTCATTGCCGTGGCAGTGCTTGCCAAGGAAGTGAGTAACAAAATTTGCATACACACCAAACACACACGTAAGTAGTAACTTTTCCATCAAATAAACTAAATATAAGGATCAAGCATAATAAAGATGAGATCAATGTGATTGATGCATGGAAGGTTACAATGTGATTCGAATGGGTGTAGATTTCGAAATAATTGTCATAGAAAAAGAGTGGAATGATAGTACATTTACACACTTAACAATACCGATACCAAAAGTACTCACAAGAAATCCTCAAGGCTATTGGTACCGATATTGGATCGAATGTGTCGGTATTCGGGCCTCGGGTATCAGTACTCACACGCATACTGATACCAAAATAGCTTATTGGAATTTCTACAAGCCTTTGCGTACCGATACGGATCGACCCATACCGATACTACCTAATTTGCATATCGGTACAGGTTGAACACCGTACTATTACTCTTCTCACAGTTCATCTTTGTTCTTCATTTGAACAAGAGATACTGGTACGGGCTCTCCGCATACCGGTACCGAAGCCCAAAAACCACTTTTTAAGGCTTGATAAACGCTCTTAACTTGTCTCTAATCGCATCCAAACCACCCCCAAAAGGTTACTAAAGTTTACCAAATTATTTATGGGTATTTTAGGGTCTTCTAACAGCATATATAGCATCAAAATCGCTACTTTAATCTCTAAGACGAGCTCCACCCATACAATACCCAAAACACTATAAAATCAAGCAATGCAATCACTCTATGATCTTCAAGAATATATAGGAGTTAGAGATGTATTGACCTTTAAGCAACAATTCTGAATTTAAGCCTCCAAGAATAACCTATCAACTTTCTCCCTTGACCCAAGCTTGAAGAAACCCCCCAAATCCTCCTCTTTTCATATAAGCATGAAAAACGAATCAAAACTTGAAATAACAACTAAGAGGGAGTTTAACTACGAATCTACAAACTTTTAATCAAGGGTTAACTACTGAAATGGTCACTTATGTTTTCTCTCAGTACAGAGTTAGCCACCGATTTTAAAAAACGACCAGTAAGGTCACTTACGTTTTCGGGGTGTAAACTTTTGGTCACTTAGTCGTTTGTTGCCGTTAAACATTAACGGGAGGTTGATCTGACATAGTAAAAAAAGGATAAATTACCTAAATAGTCCTTAAACTATTACTTCAATCCTATTTTGACCACCAAAATAAAAGCAATTTGTATAATTACACATTTAATCCTCCATGTTTATAATTTTTTTTATTTCTTCTCCACTTCACCGTCTCCCATATTCTTCTTCATCTAACCCAATCCCTATTTTTCTACTATATTAATCCTCAATTCATACTTCAAAGTTGGATTTACCTTTCTTTTCACCGTTTAACCAAATAAAAAAATAATTTTCGAATCAAATATTTTAACATAGAGTCAAGTTTTACACAACCCTGATCGGAAAAATACATGTATCCAACAACTATACTCTACTATAACAGTATCGTATCCAACAATCATACGCAAGGGTAGTAGTGTCCAAACATACATGTATCCAACAATCATACGCAAGGGTAGTAGTGTCCAAACATACATGTATCCAACAATTATACACAAACACAGCACACGCGAGTAGCATTTTAGATTACCCATTTTGCACAACTGATAAGAATTTGCATAATTATCACAAACAGACAGTAAGCAATCTAATTAGCAAAGTCATTAACTATATACTTCTCTAAATTCAATCTGTAGCCATAATCATTCATAATAATGTATTAACAAAACATTTGCAACTTTATGTAAAAAATGAAAAACTGGTATCCAAGACTATAAAATTTTAATCAAAAGTGAGTTAAATATTCCAATAAGATTCAGATGGTTCAATAAAGACAAGAATGTAAATTCTTTTAAAAGTAAAGTATCCATCAAACAACGTGAAATCTAAAGATCAGAATTGCCGACTTCTAAAAAAATAAAAAAAATTTAGATCATTGTCTCACATTTTCTCTCTTCTTCTTCAACATCTTCGTACGCTTCATCTTCCACTAAAATTTTACCAAAATGCAAAAACCCATTTCAATATTTCAATCAAAAAGCAAAAACCCATTAGGTCTTCACCGTAGGTCTCATGTTGAAAAGGCTTCGAAATTGATCATTTTTTGCATCTCAAAACCATTGGTTTTAGGTTCTTCTTCAAAGGCTACGATGAGGGAGGAGCCGAAAGTTTTTTGAGTAGGGGATGATATAATGGTAGGAGTTTGATTTATCATAAATTAGGGATTTGAGTTTTGAATTTGAATTTTTTTTATAGATTTTTTGAAGTACATAAGAAAAGCTTTTGATTTCAGAATATGAGACGTGATTTTAAACGGTAGGAGATGAAATTTTAAAATTTAATAGGGGTAGTCTTGTACTTTTATAATAAAATTAGACTGTCCTCTCTTTTCTGTTTGTTCTTCCGTCCAAAATTGGGCCGAAAATATTTTGTGCTTGGTGAAGAAAAGTCCATCCCTCTCTCTTTTCTTTCCTTTTAATTTTCTTTCCAACCAAACAATCATTAAAAATTAAATTATTCGATTTGACTCTATGTTAAATACTCTATTCGAAAATTAAACTTTCTTATTTAGTTAAACGGTAAAAAGAAAGATAAATACAACTTTGATGTGTGAATAGAGGATTAATATAGTAGAAAATTAGGGATTGTGTTAGATGAAGAAGAATGAAAGATGGTGGATGGGAGAAAAAATAAAAAAATTATAAATATGGAGGATTAAATGTGTAATTATACAAATTGTTTTTATTTCGGTGGTCAAAATAAGATTGAAGTAATAGTTTAGGGACTATTTAGGTAATTTATCCTTCTTTTATTGTGTTAAATCAGCCTTCCGTTAATGTTTAACGACAACAAACGTCTGAGTGACCAAAAGTTTATACCTCGAAAGCGTAAGTGACCTTACTGGTCGTTTTTTAAAACCAGTGACCAACTTTGTACTGGGGTGAAACTAAGTGACCATTCTAGTAGTTAACCCTTTAATCAAAGGAGAAACCCTAAAACTCATAAAGCTTTAAACTTTCCAAAAACTCATTAATAAAACCTTACATTTTCATCAAGATATTATACTTTCCTTGAAGCTTGAGAGATGGAGATTAAGAATCCCTAACTATTAAATCTCGTAAGAATCAAATGAAGGAGAAATCTTCAATCTGTGATGGTTGGAAGTTATGGTTTCTTGGGAAAGAAGATGAAGGTAGAAGAAAGAGAAAGAGGTGGGGAAATGGGTGATATCACCCAAGCTCCTTTTTGTCCCCCTTAAACCCCACATAAAGATAAAACTCATTAAAAGATGTCAACCTTTATTTTAGACTTGGTCGTATAGAATTATAAACTCTCAAGTCCTCTTTCATGCCACAATATTTAATCTTCAACTGTTAAAGCACAACTTTGGCCCAAGGGGACCAATTAAACAAACCAACATGAAGGTTCATAATTCGGGTCAACGATCGTTCATTGACTCGAAAATTCAGGTCTTTACATCAGCACTGTAATGATCAACATCGGCTAAGATGTCAATTTGATGCAATTCACGAACTAAAGGGCCTAATTAAGTGCATTTTTATGAGGGTAGAATTGAATTTTTTGGGTTGAACTTGGGGACAAAATAGCCCTTTAGCCTTGTATTTTTAACAAAAAAAATAAAAATATTTATTCTTAATTTTCAAAAAAAATCTTACCAAAAATATACTAAATGGGTAAACTACACTGGTGACCACCCAACTATGGAGTCATTCCTATTTTGACCACCCAACTAATAAACTCGTCAATAAGACCATTGAACTTTTAAAGTGGTCACCAGTCGTTAAAATCTAATGGAGTAGATGACATGGTAGTAAACAGAAATTTGTATAATTACACATTTGGTATTTTTTCCTCTTGTGAAGTTTGAACCCAAGACATGTGGGAAGTAATCCAACGCCTCAACCACTAGGGAAACTTAATTTTCCATTTTATGTTTTAAAACAAATGGTTTTAAATTAGAATATATTGAACCCAACAAGTGTTCTAGTGGAAAAGCGGATGATGGTCATCCTAGGAGACACGGGTTCAAATCACTTTCTCTACAAGATATATGTGCATTATCAAAGGGTTAAAAATATCAAAGGGTTAGAGGAGTCTCTACACGATGAGAGCTATCAAGAGAGGGTTGAGGAGTGCGGAGCGTTGCAGCACGGTCTTGGAGGAGACATTGAGGACGCTTGATTTTCATTATCTTTGCTTTATAAAATGCCACATTCTTTACTGTTTTTATTATGAATGATATTTACTCAAACATGAGCTAAATACATTTTTGATAGGTTTATTATTTTTAGGATTTTACTTTTTAATTACTTGTTCAATGTTATAGCATCATTTCTTTATCTATTATGTTCATTGTTCTCCATGCATAATTATTTATTGTAAGAGCTATCGAGAAAGGCCTTTTAATTACTAAAATGTGACTTAATATCGAGAGAGTTAAGTTAGACAAACGTTAACAATGGAACTTAAGTTGTTAAATTAGGTTCTAATCCGTCTTAGACGTAAGTCTAGGATTTTAACGACTAATAAGGGAAACTTGAACAGATAATAAGTTGTTAGGGTTTACGTAGACATGTATTTTCATAGCATCTTGTTATCAATTCTTATGAATTGAGAGAGTGTAGGAGTTAATTAGAAAACCCTATCTAATAGATAAAGATTTGATTGGTTTACGCAGACACATATTGTCAACCGCTATAGCATTTAAATGGTAATTAGCATAAATCTTAGACAATAAGCATGTCATCCATAATCATTATATTATTTGCTACATCATCTATTTGCATCTGATCATTACTAGTTTTATTTTAATTTCTTGCATTTAGTTCGAAGTCATATCACCATACAAATACTTTTTCAATTGTTTTTATTATGAATGATATTTACTCAAACATGAGCTAAATACATTTTTATAGGTTTATTGTTTTTAGGATTTTACTTTTTAATTACTTGTTCAATGTTATAGCATCATTTCTTTATCTATTATGTTCATTGTTCTTCATGCATAATTATTGTAAGAGCTATCGAGAAAGGCATTTTAATTACTAAAATGTGACTTAATATCGAGAGAGTTAAGTTAGACAAACGTGAACAATGGAACTTAAGTTGTTAACTTAGGTTCTAATCCGTCTTAGACGTAAGTCTAGGATTTCAACGACTAATATGGGAAACTTGAACAGATAATAAGTTGTTAGGGTTTACGTAGACATATATTTTCATAGCATCTTGTTATCAATTCTTATGAATTGAGAGAGTGTAGGAGTTAATTAGAAAACCCTATCTAATAGATAAAGATTTGATTGGTTTACGCAGACACATATTGTCAACCGCTATAGCATTTAAATGGTAATTAGCATAAATCTTAGACAATAAGCATGTCATCCATAATCATTATATTATTTGCTACATCATCTATTTGCATCTGATCATTACTAGTTTTATTTTAATTTCTTGCATTTAGTTCGAAGTCATATCACCATACAAATACTTTTTCAACTAACTCTTAAGTGTAATTACTTTGAGTTTGTTATTCCAATTCCTTTGGGTTTGACACTCTACTTATCTTACTAGTAGTTTTCTTAAAATTAGAAGTTTCACCCCAATCCACTACTTCAATACTCTATTCACCAAACATCCAAATTAACATATTTAACCCGTCAAACCTCTAATTTTAACGCAAACTTCTAATTTTAGCTCAAACCGCTATTTACCAAATAGGGTCATTGTTACAAATAGGTCATTGGTCGTGAAATTTTAGACAAATATAATGGCGTAACATAGTATAATAATTGTATTAGTCCTCGAAAGTTGAACCTATATAGTCTAATAAGTTAAAAATCCAATCAAAATTGTGAAGATTGTCAATCAAATGAGCAGGGGCGAATTTAGGGGTGGGCCTACCTAGGCCATGGCCCACCCATACCTTCTAAAAATATAATTTTTTACCTAGTCCCAAAATTATTTTTTAAAAAAACTAGATTTTTTTTTAAGTTTTTGTGGTTCATAAATTAAAAGTTTTTTTGTTTAAATGTTATCAAAGCCAAATATGAAAATTAGGACACTTTTATCCTTCTATTTTTATAGGAGTGTAAATGAACAGGGGTTGTCTAGTTATAAATTAGCCTCAATTCGAATGGTGTCCACCGGCTGAAGGTTTTGTCAAGTTTAATGTAGATGGAGCATTTAAAGATTCATTTGCAGGTTGTGGGGGAGTACTGAGATCGAACAAGGGTGATGTTAGAGCAATTTTTCCGGTCCAGTAGAAGCAGTAAATGCAAACTTTGCAGAATTGGCTGCTATTAGAACTGCGCTGGATGGGTGGGTAAGTTGGACCTTATTGTTGAATCTGATTCTCATGTTGTGTTGAATTGGATAGGAAATCTGTCTCTACGGCCTTGGCGATGGGGGATATACTCGACAAGATTGATGATTTATCAAGGCAAATTTACAAAGTAAAATTTGTTTATGTTCCGAGAGAAGGAAATGGCTTATCGGACCAAGGATTACATCGGACAAGTCTTTTTAAAGCTTGGTGGGACTAATCATATATAGATTGTTATGCCATGGGGATCAAATCTTTCATTTTCTGGTTGTTGCACTTTATTTTGTATCAAATCTAAGGTGTACTCTTTTTCCCCATTTAGGTTAGAGAGGTTTTTAATAGGCACTTAGTATAGGCTCTAAATTTCAATAAACAAAATCTTTTGCTGAGCAAAAAAAATGAATAGAATATTCGATGAACTATTCTTATAACGTTTACTTATTAAGTTAAATAAATGAGTATGAACAATTTTTTTTATGTTCGTTTACTAAACATACGGACACGAACAAATATGTGTTCGGTTTGTTTATGTTTGTAAACAAGCTCATTTATCTTTTATAAAAAAATTAATATAATATCTCTATTTTAAATTCCAGCTTATGTAACACCCGTGTTTTGGAGTTAGGAGTTAGACGCGTGAGTCGGTTCGAGCCGTTAAAATCGATTTTATTTAAATTGACCTTAGTTTTGATTTAATTGAGATTTAAAATAAAAGGGGTGGCAATTTTGTAAATAAAGTGAAAAGTGGAAGACCATCTTTTTTAATCAAAAAGGAACAAAAAAAAATAAAGCCACCATCTTCCCCCTTTTCCCATTCCAACATGAAATCAAACCAAACCCCTCCCAAAACCCCTATTCACTATTCCATTTGATTTCTCCATCGATTCAAGGGCTTTTTCAAAGGTAATTTCATTTCTCAACTCTCCTCATCATCCCCATCATTTTTATGGTCTTAGATTTGAAAACTATCATCTTTTTAGAATTTCAAGTTTAAGGGAAGTTTGAATTTTTAATGGGTTTTTCAATTGTTTTTGATTTGTTGAGTTGGGTTTTGAATAAATCTCACCTAAATGCACTTAATATCTTGAAATGAGTGGATTTGGGAGAAATCCCGAAGTGGGTCTTTGGGGCAATTTTTAAAGTGTCTAAACTTGAGGTTTTGAGGTATTTTTATGTTGGGTTGAAGGGCTGATGGTATAGGGTTATTAGGGAAGTGTTTTTGGACCTTTTAGATGTCATTTGAGTATAAGAAATCATAGTTTTCAGCTGGGTATTTGAGGAGCACGAAAATGGAAGTTTTGTGATTAGTTGAGTTTGAAAATGGTGAAGTTTGGCTTGTGTTTGTGGATTGGAATTTGTGACTGGGTTTAGCATTGGATTGGTGAGTAATAATTGTGTTTTGTTTGGTTAGAAGCAAGAGGAAGCATTGGAGAAGGATCGGGATCGAATCCTGGAATTGAAGAGGCTTGACTTGCTTGCTTGGTTTGCTAAGGAAGGGTGGTGAGTAAAACTTTAAATTGTGTTAAAGTTGGTTCAAGTGTGTGTAGTGGAAGTGTTGGAATGAGCTTGGTAGGCCATTCCGAGGTAGAAGTTAAATTGGTAGTTTAACTTCGTGATTGTTAACGATGCTTTATATGTCATTGCCTATTTTGATCTTGTGAGATATGAATTGATTCGTATGTGTATACATTGATATGTGTGATGATGAATATGTGCTATAGTTGATGGATGTGTGAAGTGGTTTAAAGGTAATTGGCACTAATTAACTTACCGGGTGTAAATGATCGATCATTAGGATTAGTGTGCACACGTTTAAGTCAAATTCGCGCGTGGCCTTGATGGCGTTGAGTCATCAAGGAGGAGTACGGTGATGTAATATTCCACCGGAAATTTATTTATATTATACGTGATGATGAGCATTCCACATCCGTAGGGCATGTGGTGATGAGTGGAATCCCACCCATGCAAGGTCCGGTGATGAGTGTAATCCCACCGAGGTAATGTTGTTGTCAAGAGTAAATCCGCACATCCGAGTAAACTAATAGTGGCCAATGTACTTGCTCTTATGATTATGATGTTGTGATATTGGTTTATATTGTTGAGCTTAATATGATGTAAGATGCCATATTATTGACTCTTGACTTGCTAGCTAGGTTGTTATGAGATGCCTATGTATGTTGCGTGTGATGTTAAGGATTGCATGCTTGGACCCTACATTGTTGTTGTTTTTGATTTTAGAGCATCCTCACTAAGCTTATAGCTTACGCTCTCATTTTCAACAATGCAGATCATTAGCGTGGTGTTAGCAAGGAGCAAGGCAAAGGGGCATTCCAAGCTTTGTAGTTGCTCAAGTATGGTTTAGTAAATAAAGTAGTAGTTTAGCAATGGGGCTACTATGTGTTTTGTATGAGCGTTGTACGACTCATAGATGTTATTGATGTTTGTGTTTTGCTTGGATCTGTAAACCATGTTATGTCTCGTTGAATGCTTGTGTTGTTGAGGCTATACCTTAGGTGGTTTAAGTTTCTTTGGTTGTGTATGCAAACCTTTTTGTGATGAATTGTGCCATTTGGCCTCTTTGAGCTCTTAAGCATGCCTATTTATGTAATATTTATCTTTTGTGTGAATGCCATGTGTAAATGCCTTGTTAATCATCCAACTTGCTCTATGTGTTAGCTCTTGGTCGTGCAATGTTGTATGAATGCTTGTATGGGGTTAGGTGAGTCTCAAAATGCATTTAGAGTTGAGTCTCATGTCGTTTTGCTGCATTTTTGTGTCTAGCAGTACAGGGCGTATCGATACGCCTAAGGGTCGTATCGATACGGTCCTACACTTTGGGACACAGAATCGGCAAGGGGTACCGATACACGGGGGTGTATCGATACGCTCCTTGCTCACTGAAATTTTGAGAATTTGGTGAGTGATTGGCGTATCGGTATGAGGTTGAGGCGTATCGTTACGGTTTTATCGCGTTGACCTCGAGATGTTGACCGAGAATGGCGTATCGATACGCCCAAGGGCTGTATCGATATGGTCTTCCCTGGGTAGACTGTTTGGGTTGACCTAGTCAAGGCATATCGATACCCTTGATTGGTGTATCGATATGACCTACCCTGTAAATGTAAAATGGATTGTTTGAGGTGTGGGTTGAGGTTCGAATGTGCTTCTTTCTTGATGTTTTCCGCTGACGTGATCACTTAGGAATTAATATGCCTTTAGACAAGATTAAAATAAAAGAAATTTTCTAGGGTTGCTAACCGAGGGGGAATCTTAACGGGTTTCGCTTCGATTTTTCCCGTGTAGCCTACTCGAACCGGTCATCCGGCCAGACCGGGACGAGGGGGTTACAACTTATTAGTCTAAAAAATATATATTATATTTGCAATCGCTATTGATAATTTGACAAAACAAGCTATGGACAGTGTGCTCTAACGACTCACTTGGTAGATCATATGTGTGAGAGGAGTGTTGTGTATAAAAAGATGGATGAAGGATGTGTAAGAGGAATGTTTGTATAATTTGTTACATGGTACATTATTCTTACTTTGTGTTCGAAAAATGTTAAAAATAAGTGTTATGTATGAATGTATCATCTTACCTCATGATAACTTTATTATATTATTGACACTAAATTCAGTTTTAACTATACTATATTTTATTTAATGAACAAATAAAATGATATAAATAGCTGCAGAATCAAAATCTATTCAAATTTTCAATCAATGTTTTTTTTTGGAATAGTCAAACAATGTTTTTAAGGATATTAGACAAACTCATAACCGTAAACTTTGAATAAAACTAATTTAAGTAAAACAAAGTTTAAATTATTGAATAACTGACAATTTCTTATGATATCTAAAATAAGAAAAGAACTAGCAACTGAAGCTAATATTCTATAAAATATATCTTTATAAATAACAGTAAAAAATATAAATTTAAAAGACATTGATACTTATTTACATTTTAAATAAGCATTTACATTGTTGTAAATAGGTATTGATAACTTATTTACACTTAGTCGCGTATGTTTGTTAACATTTAATCATATTATTTTTAGTTATTACCCTAAACCCTCCTCCATAAAATTATTTGAGAAATTCTTAATAAGTTCCAATTTATCTTCCTCGTATATCGTAAAATGATATTATTCCTTCACTTAATGAAATTTGTAAAGATAATGTGCATACCCTTTTTTAATTTAATGGACTCGAATTATTACAAAGATGGAATTGTACTGAATAATTTTTCATAATATATTTATTAAAAAGAAAAATAAACCAAAATATATTTATATTAAAGTTAAAACAACCCAAATTACATTATAAATAAAACATGTTAAATCAAAACTAAAATTACAACATTCTAAAATAAATAAAATAAAAACAATAATAAAACAAATAGTAAATAAATAACGATGCAAGGCAAAGTAATAAAAGAAGAATGGATAGAATAGAAAATAAATAACCTAAAGGACTAAACTATAAGACATCTAAATCATGAAGAACCAAACCTGCAATTAACCCCGTAGAATGTAATGTAAACAAGGGAGGTGGAGGCAAGACTAAAAACAATGTAAAGAAAAAAAAAAATCTAACAATGAATCATCATAGTTATGATATTGGGTTTTATTTGGGGTTTTGACAATATGTTGGACGATTTGTTCATATTGACCCATTTAAACATTGGGCTTTAGATAGTGGACTATATTTGGACTTTCCAACTCATGTATTAAATTAATAATTAATCATAAATAAAAAAAAACATTTTACTTAAAAATTAATTAGTTTAAACTAGAAGAAGAAATTAAAAAAAGAAAGAAATGAAAAGTAAAAGTTCTAGAGAAAATATTCTATGTAGGGGTGAGCGTTCGATCGAGTCGAGTCAAAAAATTTCGAGTTATTCGAGTTGATGAGTCATATTTTACAACTCAAACTTTATTTGAAATTTTTTCGATTTGAGTCGAGTTTTCGAGTTCCTATAAAAATTTAACTATAATTATTTATCATGTTATAGTAGGGTTTGATTCCAATTTAAACTTCTTTCTCTAATCATATAAGATATGCACATATATATTTTTTCACATGTGACAATATTTCTTCATATTTTTATATATCAGTATGTACATATCATAAAAAATAGAGGGACTCGTCTCGAACTTAAAAATAAATCTAATAATTACTAAAAATTTCGAGTTATTCGAACTTCCATTTTACAACTCAAACTTTATTTGAAATTTTTTCGAGTTATTCGAGTTAATGAAATTTCGAGTCGAGTCAAGACGAGTCGAGTATTTTTGCCTCGAGTCGAGTCGAGTTATTCGATTTTTTCGAGTCGAGTTTTGCTCACCCCTAATTCTATGCACCGGAAACACCTTGGTTTTAGGATTTATGAAACTAGGAAAAATGTTCATATGGGTTTATGGGTTTATAATTTAGTGTTTGTGGTTAGAGTCTAAGGTTTAGGTTTAGTGCTTAGATTTAGAGTAATATGGTTAGGGATTTAGGTCTTAACCTATAAACCTTAAACCCTAAGTTCTAAGCACAATCCTTAAATTCTAAATCACTAAACTCAAACCCTAAACTAGATCAATAAACTTTAAAACTAAGACACTCGTGAAATTTTTTTCACCGCCAGTGCATGGTATAATTACCCAAAATATTATACCACGACAAGGAAAAATTATATTATAGGCCCAGCTCGCCACATCATTCATGGTCCCAACCAATAAAAAGCATCAATTTCATTAATTTTTTCCATGTCATTTTTTAACGAGTGAATCTTCACTTAGATTTACTGTAAATTAAATTTAAAAATATTTTTTTACCAATTGTAAATTCACTTGGTAAAAAGATGATATGAAAAATTTTAATAAAATAAATGCTTTTTATTAGTTGAGACCATGGATGATGTGACGAACCAGACCTATGATATAATTTCTCCACTACAAGAATACCAAAAAGAGAAAAAAAAATGAAATGGCCAAATATTTAAAGAAGAAAAAGGAAATACCCAATCAAAAAGTAAATTTGTGGTAAGAATTTAAAACCAAAGGGAAAAAAGTTAGGCAAGGGGACATTAATGGAAAAGCGGAAGAAGAGATTGGAAAATAATTAAGTGTTGTAATGGATATTAGAATCTAAATTAATGGATAGTCCCTAGGAAGAGGAAACTATGGAAAGGTAAAAGAAAAAAAGAAAGGGAAAATCACTTTGTCAAGTAACAGGTAAAGTTACTGTAACGCCCGGGGTTTGGGGCTCGAGAGATAACCGGATTTGATTAAACCAATTCGAGTTAATTTAATCGAGAGAACATTTTTAATAAACAAAAAGGGATCTTTTATTTAAAGGGACAAAAAGGAAATTTTGAGTAAATAAAATAAAGAAAAGAAAAGTTCGAAAAGTCGTCATCTTCTCCGAAAATCCCTTTTCCACATAAAACCTCTCCTAAACCCTATTTCACTATTCCATTGCCCCAAATTCCTCATCCAAGCAAGATTTTTCAAGGTAATTTCTTCCTTGCTTAGATTCTTACATATTTAACTTGTACTCATTGAAAACTTTCTTTTCAACCCATTAAAATGCAATTTTGGTTTTGGGTTGGAGAAATGGGTATTTTCATGAGATTTTCGTTTGGGTCTTTTGATGTCATGTTTAAGGGAGTTTTTAATCATGTTTTGGTGTCTTAAAAATGCTAAAATGGTGGCTAATAGTAGGAAACCCGAAATGGGTCTAAAAATGAGATTTTTGGGTTGAAAAGGGTGAGTTTTTGGCTTGGTTTTGGGTTGAAATCGTGGCTGGTGGTTCCTTTGATGTTGGGGAATGTTTCTAGGTGATTTTGG
This sequence comes from Hibiscus tridactylites, assembly GCA_958450335.1. Taxonomy (NCBI): domain Eukaryota; kingdom Viridiplantae; phylum Streptophyta; class Magnoliopsida; order Malvales; family Malvaceae; genus Hibiscus; species Hibiscus tridactylites. The sequence continues at coordinate 3,106,264 of OY288292.1, forward strand.
ATGTGTTTTGATGGTTGAAATTGATGGATTCAGTTTGAGGTTTGTCTAGAACGAAATTGGTGAAGTTTTGAGTGAAGTTTGGGTTGAATCGATGGGTTTTGGTTGCAAGGAGTTGGATTTCCGGGTTGTTGCTGGTTTACAAGTGTATTAGCATCCTAATATTCTGTTTTGGGTTGTCTTGAAGCAGAGGAGATTGATTCGGGTACTTCGGGGGTGACTTCGGGTCTTACGGAGGCTTGAGATCGGTGTTTCGGCTTTCGTTTGGGCTCTATCAGTGAGTGGAAATTGTTTTGAGGCTTTAAATATGTTCAATGATGGTTTTCTTGGGGTTTGGGTGGAGCCTTAGAGGCTAACCTAGACCCAAGTGCAAGTTTATCTATTCTCGCCTTGTTTAGTTGATTGTTGGCATTCGTGATTATGTGTGCTGTGGTGTTGTTTGTGGATTGTTTTTATCCCGTTTTAATGTTGTTGTGTTGTCGTAGTTGATGTCGAGCCTCACGTGATGGTTAGTCATTGTATATGGTGATGTGTAGTCCCACCGGTAGTGACTAGTAGATGAGTATGATGATGTGTAGTCCCATCGGAAAAATGCTAGTTGTTGTGTACGGTGATATGTAGTCCCACCGGGAATGGTTGTGCATGTGCAAACCATGTTTCGTCTATGATTGCGTTTATTTCATCTCTTTCTAAATGGTTTTGCTTTTAAAACTAAGATATATGTTTTTAAACTGCATTGTTGTTGTGTTTTAGAGCTCTACTCACTAAGCTTTTAAGCTTACGCTCTCTTTTTCCAACAATGCAGATCGTTAGAGGTTCCCGGAGGCAAGTGGGCAAGGGATGAGTTCTTGGAGTTCTTGCGAAGCTCAAAGTATGGTTTTGTGGTTGTAATAACGCTTAGACATTGGGAATACTAGACTTTTATGTTAGGGAGTTGGTGTTCAAACTCATATGCTTGGCTTTGTTTAAGTTGCTAGCATGTTTTAAATGTTGATATCATGTTATGTTGTGGTTTCTTATGGCTTTTGGTAGATTACCTTGCATTTTGACTTGTTAGTGTTTTTGGATACTAATTGTTCTTGTGAGCTTTGGGATTGAGATCTATTTTGTTGCGTGTATGCATGTTTGGAGTTGTGTTTAGGGTGTTTGCCTCTAGATTGTTTGTATAATAAGTTGTCATGTGGTTTGTGATGTTTTGGGGTAAGTTTGGGAGCGTTTGGAGATGTCAAAATGTGTTTTCAGGCCAAACTGTGTCCAAGTGTTTCGGAACGCCTGGTATGGTTTCGGAACGATCGAGCTCCAGAGGTACCCGTATCGGAACGGGGGTGGTGCCATTTCGGTACGATTTGCCACTGGAGGTTCCTGTTTCAGAACCATGTAGGGTCGTTCCGGTACGTTTGGCCACTAGAGGCTTCAATTCCAGAACCAGGTGGGACCGTTCTGGAACGGCTTGATGTTACTTTTTGAATGAAGCTCGCGTTTCGGAACAGACAAGCCTGTTTCGAAACGCGTGTAGTTAAAATGGTTGAAAGGCATCTTCGAGGGTTTCCAAATGTTACGTTTTAGTCCCTAATGCTTGTATGCTTTCTAGTTGAGTTTAGATGTGTCCTTTGTGATGGTTTTGCCTCGTGAGCATGGAATTTGACAAATAAGCTACTTGGTAAATTTAAATTATCGTATGCCCCTGCTCGATTCGTATCTGTGTTCACTTTTCCGTTGTTGTCTTCACACATACGATTAAAAGTGATATTTAGACAAGATAAATAAAAAGAAAAAAATAGGGTTGCTAATCGGAGTGAGACCTTAACAGGTTTCGCTTCAGTTTTCCCCGGGTAACCCGTTCGGTTCGGTCTGTTGGCTAGGTTGGGACGAGGGGGTTACATTTGGTGGTATTAGAGCCTCGGTTACGAGGTCTCCCGGGAAGGTAAGTCAGGTAAGTTGGTTTGTTTGGATTGGTTGCTATTGCACGGTGTATGAAAGCATGTTTTATTGTTCTTGTTGTTGATTGAGGTTTAATCGAGTGTTCCCATTGCTAGGTGTTGTTATTGGAAAATGGTTTTGGTTTAAAGAGCTTGAGAACTTGGATCCTTGCCCTTGCTAACCTCATGTTTTCTTGTGTGTGATGTGTTTGTTGTTTTAGATTTTATCTTTGTTATGGTAAGACCGAGAGGACGACCTAGAGTGGGTGACCAGGCACCCGGGGATGTGCCTCTTGTTCCTCCTGCTCCCGATGGTAATGGGGTGGATGTAGGAGGTAATGTGCCTTAGGCCGATGCGAATGTTGGGGGTGATGGTAATGGACCTCAGGCCGGTGCAAATGTTGGGGGTAATGGAGCTCAGGCAGGTCAGGGTCAGGCAGGTGCGGACATAACCCATTTGATTCAGACTATAGCCGGGGCTTTTCAGACAGCTTTGGCCGGTATGCATGTTGCAGCACCACCTCAGGGTGCGGGGACTAGTTTACCCCTTGAGAGACTTCGTAGTTTGGGTGGAGTTGAGTTCCGTGGTTTGACACTCGAGGGTTCAAAGGCTTGGCTCGAGAGTACTACACGCATCTTAGGCCAGATGGAGTGCTCAGACACTCGTAAGTTGGGTTGTGTTGTCTCCTTGCTCCAGGGAGATGCGTATGCTTGGTGGACTACCGTTACTTCGGGTATGGCAAAAGCGGATGTCACTTGGGAATTCTTCATGACAGCCTTTAAGAAGAAGTATCTCGGGGTCCGATATCAGGATGAAAAGAAGAGAGAATTTATGGCCTTGGTTCAGGGTAGTAAGACAGTTTCAGAATATGAGGTTCAGTTTGTGAGGTTGAGCCAGTATGCTCCCCAGTTGATTCCTAGTGAGAGGGAACGGTGTGAGCGTTTTCGTTATGGTTTGACTAGGGATGTGAAGACTTATATGCTCGCTTCTGACTACACCGAGTTTGATGTTTTGGTCTCTAGAGCCAAGGATATTGAGCATAACTTAGTCTCGAGTACTCGTGCTAGTGGGTCTGATTCCGGGAAGAGACGTGCGGATTGGGACAGAGATCATGCCAAGAGGAACATAGATAGGAGGTATCAACCCGATTCGAGACATAGGGGCGGTAACCATAGACGGGGCCATCATGGCTAAGAAGTTGTTATTCACACTCCTGAGTGCACTAGATGTGAGAGACGCCATCCGGGCGACTGAATGGGTACCTTTGGGGTATGTTGGAACTGTGGTTCGCGAGATCATCTGAGGCATAACTCTCCACACCCGGCTAGGGGCGGACCGGATCCAGCTAGGGGGTTTGAGCATCAGAGAGACCGTGGGCACGGTCGAGGTAATTTTCAGCTGAGGAAAGATGGTCAGAGGAACTTAGCTCATGTGGTGGTAGTTCAGCCCGAGGGTGGAGGACCGGCTAGGGTGTATGCACAGCGAGAGGCTGGGAATGACACGGATGTCATCGCATGTAATTTCTCGTTACATTCTTTGACTTTTCTTTCTTTGATAGACTCGGGTTCGACACATTCGTACATTTTGGGTGAACATGCAAGGTCTTTAGGTTTACCGTATGAGTGGTTAGAGGTAGGTGTAAATGTTACTAGTTCTTTCAGTGAGACCGTGGTAGTTAGAAAGATGTATAGGATGTGTCCTTTGATGATTCAGGGCTATGTGTTTCCAATTGACATGATGGAATTGTCGTTCTATGGTTTTGATGTGATTTTGGGCATGGATTGGCTCGTAGAGCATAGAGCTAGGGTAGACTTTGAGACCAAGAGAGTCTCCTTGAGGCTTACGTATGATTTTGAAGTTGTAGTGGTGGGCGAGAACATTAAGTTCTTGTCCATTGTTGTTTCTGCTTTAGAAGCTCAGAGATTGATGGATTCGTGTTGCCAGGCGTATTTGGCTTATGTGATGAATCTGAATATGAGTGAGGTTAGACCGCAAGACATCAGAACAGTTTGTGATTTTCCGAGTGTTTTTCCGGAAGAGTTGTCAGGTTTGCCTCCATATAGGGAAGTTGAGTTTGCTATTGAAACGTATTTCGATTCTGCACCCGTGTCTATTGCTCCGTATAGAATGGCACCGAAAGAGTTGAAGACACGGCTTCAAGAACTTTCAGATAAGGGTTTCATTAGGCCTAGTATTTCTCCGTGGTGTGCTCCGGTCTTGTTTGTGAAGAAAAAGGACGGCAGTATGAGGATGTGTATAGGCTATAGGCAGTTGAACAAGGTAACAATGAAGAACAAGTATCTCTTGCCACGGATAGATGATTTGCTTGATCAGTTGAGAGGTGTTTCAGTGTTTTCGATGATTGATTTGAGATCCGGTTACTATCAGTTGAAGGTAAAGGATGTGGATATACCGAAGACAGCCTTCCGTACACGTTATGGGCACTGTGAGTTCTTGGTAATGCCTTTTGGTTTGACTAATGCTCGAGCTGCATTTATGGATATGATGAACCGAGTGTTCCACGAGTTTTTGGATAGGTTTGTGGTAGTGTTCATAGATGATATCTTAGTGTACTCTAGGACCGAGGACGAGCATGATGAGCACTTGCGGCTAGTGCTTCAGACTTTGCTTGAAAATCAATTGTATGCCAAGTTGAGTAAGTGCGAGTTTTGGATTAAAGAGGTAGTCTTCCCAGGTCATGTGATCTCGGCCAATGGAATTAGTGTGGTCCCAAGAAGATAGAAGCCATAGTGAGTTTGAAACAACCGAAGTCAGTGACAGAAATCCGTAGTTTCCTAGGCTTGGTGGGGTATTATCGAAGATTTGTCGAAGGATTTTCGAAGATTGTGGCACCCTTGACTAAATTGCTTTAGAAGAATGTTCCGTATGAGTGGTCAGATGTAAGACAACAAGCGTTTGAGAAGTTGAAGAAAGCTTTGATCGAAGCTCCTATTTTGATTCAGCCTGAACCGAGGAAAGAGTTTGTGATTTACAATGATACATCGTATGTAGGTTTAGGTTGTGTGCTTATGCAAGAGGGTAAGGTTGTAACTTATGCATCGAGACAGTTGAAGGTTCACGAGAAGAACTACCCCACTCATGATATAGAGTTAGTTGTAGTAATGTTTGCTTTAAAGATTTGGAGACATCATCTTTTATGGTGAGAAGTGCACAGTTTATACCGACCACAAGAGTTTGAAGTACTTGGTGACTCAGAGAGAGATGAACCTTAGACAACGTAGGTGGATAGAACTTCTTAAGGACTATGACCTTACGATAGAGTACCATCCGGGTAAGGCAAACATAGTGGACGATGCATTGAGTAGAAAAGTGGTAGTTGAATTGCGAGCCATGTTTGCGAGATTGAGTGTGTCAAATGATGGTGGTTTGATAGCCGAGCTATAGGTTAAACCTTCGTTGGTTCAGTTGATTCGAGAGAAACAGTTGCAAGACGAGTCTTTGGCACCTCACGTTCAAGATATAGCTGAGGGTAAACCCACAGATTTTTGCTTTGGTGAGAATGGGATCTTATGTTTCAAGGATAGGGTAGTTGTTCCAGAAGATTCCGAGTTGATGCGTACTATCTTGAATGAAGCTCATAACAGTCCTTTTGCTATGCATCCGGGTAGTACGAAGATGTACCGTGGGTTGAAAGATGAGTACTACCGGATCGGGTTGAAGAAAGATCCGAGTTTGTGAGTAAGTGTATGGTATGTCAGCGAGTTAAAGCCGAGCATCAGTTTCCTTCAGGTTTGTGACAACGGTTGAAGATTTAGGAATGGAAGTGCGAACGTATTACCATGGACTTTGTGTCGAGTTTACCGTTGACTCCTTCGAAGAAGAATTCAGTGTGGGTGATAGTCGACAGATTCACTAAGTGTGCCCATTTCATGCATGTTCATACTACCTACACCTTAGATAAGTTGGTCGATCTGTACATCAGTGAGATAGTGAGATTGCATGGGGTACCGAAGTCGATCGTAACAGACCGTGATTTGAGGTTTATAGCTAGATTTTGAGAGTGTTTGCATCGTGCCTTGGGTACTTGGTTGAACTTCAGCACTTCGTATCACCTGCAGTCATATGGTCAGTCAAATAGAGTTATTCAGGTGTTGGAGGACATGTTGAGGTGTTGTATCAACGACTTTCAGGGTTCTTGGGAGAAACACCTGCTGTTAGTAGAGTTTGCGTACAACAACAGTTATCATGCTAGTATTCAGATGGCACCATATGAATCTCTCTATGGTAGGAAGTGTAGAACCCCTATTTGTTGGACCAAGGCCAGACAGAAGCTTGTACTGATGCCAGACTTGCTCAAGGGCACTACCGAGAAGGTAAAACTGATCTGTAATCGCTTGAAGACAGCTTTAGACCGACAGAAATTGTATGTCGATTTGAAGAGAAAAGAGATAGAGTATGTCATGGGCAAAAAAGTGTTTTTGAAAGTCTCACATTGGAAGAAAGTAATGAGGTTGGGTAGGAAAGGTAAGTTAAGCCCGAGATTCATTGGTCCATACGAGGTAGTTGAGAGAATCAGTCCTGTTGCTTATAGATTGAGACTGCTGACAGAGTTAGAGAAGATTCACGATGTGTTCCACGCTTCGATGTTTTGAAAGTATAGGTCGGATTCGTCTCATGTAATGTCAGTGGAGGATATAGAGTTGAACCCCGACTTGTCGTATGATGAAGATCCGGTTGAAATTCTTGCTACGGATAGGAAAGTGTTGAGTGGGAGATCTATCGAGTTAGTCAAAGTTCTGTGGAGACACCGGGGTGTAGAAGAGGCTACTTGGGAGAGGAAGGAAGACATGGAAAAACAATTTCCGTATCTTTTTCCGTCAGGTAATTTCGGGGATGAAATTCCTTAAGTGGGGGAGAGTTGTAACGCCTGGGGTTTGGGTCCTGGGAGATAACCGGGTTTGGTTAAACCGGTTCGGGTTAGTTTAATCGAGAGAAAACATTTTTAATAGACAAAAAGGGGTCTTTTATTTAAAGGGGCAAAAAGGAAATTTTGAGTAAATAAAATAAAGAAAAAAAAAAGTTTGAAAAGTCACAATCTTCTCCAAAAATCCCCCTTTTCACATAAAACCTCCCCTAAACCCTATTTCACTATTCCATTGCCCCAAATTCCACATCCAAGCAAGATTTTTCAATGTAATTTCTTCCTTGCTAAGATTCTTACATATTTAACTTGTACTCATTGAAAACTTTCTTTTAAACCCATTAAAATGCATTTTTTATTTTGGGTTGGAGAAATGGGTATTTTCATGGGATTTTCGTTTGGGTCTTTTGATGCCATGTTTAAGGGGTTTTTAATCATGTTTTGGTGTCTTAAAAATGCTAAAATGGTGGCTAATAGTAGGAAACCCGAAATAGGTCTAAAAATGGGATTTTGGGGTTGAAAATGGTGAGTTTTTTGGCTTGGTTTTGGGTTGAAATCGTGGTTGGTGGTTCCTTTGATGTTGGGGAATGTTTCTAGATGATTTTGGATGTGATTTGATGGTTGAAATCGATGGATTCAGTTTGGGGTTTGTTTAGAACTAAATTAGTGAGGTTTTGAGTGAAGTTTGGGTTGAATCGATGGGTTTTGGTTGCAAGGAGTTAGATTTTTGGGTTGTTGCTGGTTTACAAGTGTATTAGCATCCTAATATTCTATTTTGGGTTGTCTTGAAGCAGAGGAGATTGATTCGGGTGCTTCGGGGGCGACATTGGTGTTACGGAGGCTTGAGATCGGTGTTTCGGCTTTCGTTTGGGCTCTATCTGTGAGTGGAAACTATTTTGAGGCTTTAAATATATTTAATGAAGGTTTTCTTGGGGTTTGGGTGGAGCCTTAGAGGCTAACCTAGACCCAAGTGTAAGTTTATCTATTCTCGTCTTGTTTAGTTGATTGTTGGCATTCGCGATTATGTGTGTTTTAGTGTTGTTTGTGGATTATTTATATGCTTATAAAAAAAGGGAGAAAAGAAGGTGAGGGTGTGGAGGCTCGAACCTACGACCTCAACCCTCACCATTCAACGTCCTTACCATTGAGCTTAGGGCTCATTTCTGTCAAAGGTTACCAAACCTTGATTTTAACTTAGTTAAAAATAACTCCGAACCCCATTAAATATTATCTGCCTTTCCATCTACCCTCATTTATTTTTGATTCGAATCTCAAAGTTTCTTTTTCTCTGGAACCTTCACCTTCCCCGTTCTTTTCCGGCAAGCAACGTCAGCCCCTCACTGTCGCTCCGTGGCGTACACCGTCACCACCACCGTACGCACCGCCCTTCTCCGAGCCACCAGCCACGGGCCACGCGCATAGCTGCGCCACCGTCCGCCCGAGAGAGCCGATTAAGGCTTCGTCGAATCCCTAACGCCATCGCCTCCGCTTTTCCCCGTTTCCGACCGTCCTCGACGTCCGTTCGAGGAACGGCCACCGGCTCTCGGCTCCCCTCGTCGAGCCGATCAAAACCCACCTGACCGATCGTCGTTTCGACGTCGGGAAGGGTTTCATCGGAGCTTCGAGTTTTCCGGCCATTTCGAATCTTTAAGGTGAGATCCGACCTACTTTTCCGGCTTGTTTCACGTTGCTAATGAATGGGTTGAATTTCTGGTCTAGTGATTTGTGTTTTTCCGGCAGAACAACGTCCGTTGAGCTCTCCGGCGAGTTTTCAGGTCACCGTCCGACGACGCCCGATCTCCTAAGGGTAAGAACCGGTCTGAACCGGCCGGCCCAAGTAGTCCGACCCTACCCGTGTCTGACCCGACCCGAGATTGAGTCAACTCAGTTGACTTTCAGCTGATCGCTGACGTCAGCATGACGTCAGCGTTGACCTTGACATGCTGACGTCAGCGTTGACTTTGACCAAAAAGTCAAAATTTTCGAAAAGGCCCTATTTTATGTTTTCCGACGTCCTGAGTCCGTTTTTGAAGCCCGTTTTGCGAAATTCTAACTCGAAGACCTCTGAATCTGTCCCTAAACCCAAACCATGCATATGTGTTTAAATTGTTTCATTGAGTTAAATGTAAATCGAATATATGGCTAATATAAGCTTTTATCTGTTTAAAGGTAATCGAGACTCCCCTGACCGTTCGTCTGCTCAGCCTAGTTCCTCACGATCTGCTCCTCCGCGTGTTCCGATAGTTACTAGTATAAATCTGTAAACCTTGTAAGCTATTAGAATTATCACATATACCTTGTAGTAACCATTATCCTTTATTGATTTAGGATCTAGCACAGTGGCAGATCGTAGCGAGGCAGGAGCCCGATAGATTCTCTAACCAGCTTTTGAGGTGTGTTCCATGTGTGCTACATTTCTGTTATATATACATATATGTATACGTGGGTCCTGTTACAATTCTCTGAATGTTATAGAATGTATTTGTACTTGAAATGCATGACTACTTGAAAGCATGATTTTTTTTTTGAAAAGCATGATTACCTTCTGTTTGAAAAGCATAATTATGATGTGATAAAAGTCTGTTTATTGTGATATGTTAGAAGGTATACCTCATGTCTGATCTGAACTAGAAATATCTGGTCTCTTAATGATAGAAATGTTATATGTCTGTTGTCTGAGCTCTGTTTATGGTATATTAAACTGAATTGCACTGCTTGGGGTATACTTTCGGGATGTGATTGAAGTGTCTGCATGTACAGCCCTGATCCAGATGGTAAAACCTTCGGTTAAGCTCCTACGCCCAATGAGCCTAGGGTAAGACTTTCTGGGTAGGCTCCTACGCTTTCGGGCGTAGGATAAGTCCTTCAGTATGCAGTTCATGGGGAATTGCATTTTGGTGTTCAGTTGGAGGGTAGATAGGTTAAAATGGAACCTTGGTTGCTCTTATGGCATGTTTGTAATGTCTTATGCATATCTGAATTGTATATATATGTTTTCTTGCACTTATTATCTTGGTCACTCGATAGTGATGCCTGATTTTCATGAAAACTGAATACATGTCATATATGTATATGTTGTGATAATCATCTGTAACTTAGGTATAACGCATAGGCAGGTACAGGGGGTTACATATGTAGTCCCACCGGTAGTGACTAGTAGATGAGTACGGTGATGTGTAGTCCCATAAAAAAATGCTAGTTGTTGTGTACGGTGATGTGTAGTCCCACCGAGAATGGTTGTGCATGTGCAAACCATGTTTCGTCTATGCTTGTGTTTATTTCATCTCTTTCCTAAATGGTTTTGCTTTTAAAACTAAGATATATGTTTTAAACTGCATTGTTGTTGTGTTTTAGAGCTCTGGTCACTAAGCTTTTAAGCTTACGCTCTTTTTTCCAACAATGCAGATCGTTAGAGGTTCCGGGAGGCAAGTTGGCAAGGGAGGAGTTCTTGGAGTTCTTGCTAAGGTCAAAGTATGGTTTTGTGGTTGTAATAACTCTTAGACATTGGGAATACTAGACTTTTATGTTAGGGAGTTGGTGTTCAAACTCCTATGCTTGGCTTTGTTTAAGTTGCTAGCATGTTTTAAATGTTGATATCATGTTTCATTGTGGTTTGTTATGGCTTTTGGCAGATTACCTTGCATTTTGACTTGTTAGTGTTTTTGGATACTAAGTGTTCTTGTGAGCTTTGGGATTGAGATCTATTTTGTTGTGTGTATGCATGTTTGGAGTTGTGTTTAGGGTGTTTGCCTCTAAATTGTTTGTATAATAAGTTGACATGTGGTTTGTGATGTTTCGGGGTAAGTTTGGGAGCGTTTGGAGATGCTAAAATGTGTTTTCGGGCCAAACTGTGTCTAGGTGTTTTGGAACGCATGGTATGATTTCGAAACAGTCGAGCTCTAAGGGTATCTGTATCGGAACGGGGGTGGTGCCGTTTCGGTACGATTTGCCACTGGAGGTTCCTGTTTCGAAACCATGTAGGGTCGTTCCGGTACGTTTGGCCATTGGAAGCTTCCGTTCCGAAACCAAGTGGGACCATTTCGGAACGGCTTGATGTTACTTTTTGAATGAAGCCCGCGTTTCGGAACGGGCAGGCCTGTTTCGAAATGCAGGTAGTTAAAATGGTTGAAAGGCATCTTCAAGGGTTTCCAAATGTTACGTTTTAGTCCCTAATGCTTGTATGCTTCCTAGTTGAGTTTAGATGTGTCCTTTGTGATGGTTTTGCCTCGTGAGCATGGAATTTGACAAATAAGCTACTTGGTAAATTTAAATTATCGTATGCCCCTGCTCGGTTCGTATCTGTGTTCACTTTTCCGTTGTTGTCTTCACACATAGGATTAAAAGTGATATTTAGACAAGATAAATAAAAAGAAAAAATAGGGTTGCTAATCAAAGTGAGACCTTAACGAGTTTCGCTTCGGTTTTCCCCGTGTAACTCATTCGGTTCGGTCTGTTGGCTAGGTCGGGACGAGGGGGTTACAGTTACTAATTTTGTTAGTAACCTACATGTTTCATTATCAAAAATTAGAAAAGTTACGAGGAGTATAAATATATGAATAACAATTCTATCCTTTTTCGTTGTTTTTATTTATATTCTTATAGAAAAAAAATAAGTTTAAAGTTTAGGATTGAAGTTTAAGGTTAGGGTTTAAAGAATTATCAGTATAATATATTTTTTTAAGGTTTAGAATTTGAAGTTATAATTTTTTTGAACAAAAAAGCATGGCATTGAACGAAACAAGAAAACAAAACAGAGAGAACCAAAAGGCCACATACAGCGAAACAAACGCACGACAACATACACCGAGGAAAACACAGAGAACAATACAAAAGCCACAACCAAAGAGGCCAGAACAAAAACGAAAGCATAAAAACACCAACATAAACAAAACAAAAAAAACAACGGGAGAAAAACGCAAGGACACAACATCGACCGGAGTCGGAGAAGGACGATGCCAGCAACCACAGCAAGTCTACATGTCGTTCCGGGGGTCACCGGAGGATGAGGGCAATAATGGTGATGCAATGCAAGAGGCCAAACAGCAACAACACGGCAAATCTGAAATCGCAGAAGGCGAGAAAGAGCGGAGCCGGAGAACCTAGCCATTGAACGGATCATCGGCGACAGGACAAAGCCACGTCGAACGCACCTCCACAAGGACACAAAGAGAACCAAAAAAACAGAAAGAAAAGGAAAGAACCCAGCCACCAGAGAGCTGGAAACAAAACATCAGCAGCGGAGGCGCCGTCAAGCCTCCTGACCTGCTGCAAACAGCACCACCCGAACGGAGCCTCAAAGTTATCGTTTCATGAGGAACCGTTCTCCTCAAAAACCTGGAGCAAGGAATGGAGAGAAACCACAAGGGCAGCGCCATCCGACCACCGAACGGGCACAACGACCCATCAGGTCCAAAAAGGACTTATTTTGCTGGAGGAGAACTGACCAGACTACCGACAGTTGGTAGCCGTTGAAAGAGCGGCGCATCTTTTAGGTTAACTTTAGAAAAGAAGAGAGGGAAACTAGAGAGAAGAGAGAGTATTTAATGTTATAACTTAAAATTGAATTTTTTTAGTGTTAAGATATAAAAAGAGTCACCGAAAAAAGATAATGAATTTATGTTCATTACTATATGTAGTAGCCACAATAAAAGCTAACGGTGTATATTTGAAAGAACTCAACAAGTGGCTTCATAAAAAAATAAATTATGTTTATCTTAAAAGATTCAAGTTTAAACATGTGAGTGTTCAAAATATATGTGCATCATCAAAGAATTAAAATATATATATATATATATAAACAAATATTGTCATGTAATCATACGTGTACCCATTCTTAATCTTGAGGATAGCCTTATTTCATTCCCGAACAAATCATCGTTTAGTAATTATTCTTTAAATACCAATTTTAAATCCACTATTTCAAACTCAAGGATAACTCGTGGTTAAATGATACCGTTTCCCTAACCGACATCCTTAAGGTGCTAACCCTTCGTCACATATAATCGTGCTTTCGAACCGTTTTTTTGTTTCTGCATGCTAAAGTTGTTGTTTTTAAGTAAAAAAATGGAAAAGATAAACAGTCTTAGCTGTCTCCATTTCTGGTAACATCTCATCGGTTTTGTGTGTCTTAACCAATTTGCAGGGCATTAGGCAACACTCAAATCAAACTAATGGTTATCTTCAAAAATAGGAAATCTAAATAGGCTACCTCCAATATTTGACTATTACATCTAAATATAATAAATCCTCATTCTTTCTTTAGCTTCCTATTGTTTGGTTTCATGGACATCATATGTTTCTGTTCTCTCTTTATATTCCTATAAATTCCCCAGCAAATCCTCCGTGATTCTCAATCCAACATGAATAAGCTTTGTTTCTTGTTCTCTTTGTTGCTTGTGGCCGTCAATGGTGAAAAAGTCGAATACCACATCGGGAAATCGAAAGAGAAGATCGGAATATATGAGCTGAAGAATGGGAACATGTCTGTTAAGTTCACCAACTGGGGTGCAACCATTATGTCACTTGTTATTCCAGACAAACACGGTTGGTTCCTTTTGTGTCTGGTTTGGTTTTCGGTTTGAATTTTTCTTTCTCATTTTTCCTGCATTTTCTCAGGGAAACCGGGTGATGTTGTTCTTGGATACGATAGGGTAAAGGATTATAAGGTGAGCTTTTCTCTTTATTTTTTCAGATTAATTCTGCAGTTTCCTTGAAAACTTGGTATGAACATTGGCAGAACGATACCACGTACTTCGGTTCCGTAGTCGGACGTGTCGCGAATCGAATCGGAGGTGCAAAATTTTCTCTAAACGGAGCTCAATACAAACTGCCGAAAAATGAAGGGAATAACACACTTCACGGTGAACTTAATCTCTTGATATTTACGGGTAAAACATGTTTCCGACTTGTTTTTCTTTCTGTTTCTGATATTTCGTGTTGCAAATTGCAATTCGATGGAAAACTTTAGGTGGTCCGAAAGGATTCGCTGATGTTGTCTGGAAAGTGAGGAAGATCAAGAATGAGTCCGAAGATCCCACAATTCTCTTTGGTTACGATAGCAAAGATGGTGAAAATGGTAAGAAAACACAATTCATTGCAGGGGACTGATCATAAGGCTAATATATTCGATTTCCGGTATGTTTTTCGCCTAGGATTTCCCGGAGAAATCAGAGTCACTGTCCGGTACCTCCTCCGTTCGGATAACCGGTTGCGAGTCACGATGAAGGCCAGAGCATTAAAACAGGCCACCCCTGTTAATCTAGCACAGCATACATATTGGAACCTTGGTAACCATAACAGTAGTGATATCTTGTCCGAAGAAATCCAAATTTTTGCCTCCCGGTTCACGCAAGTCGACACACACCTGATTCCAACAGGCGTGTTGTCGACCGTGCGAGGAACTCCGTACGATTTCCTCAAACCGCAGACGATCGGAAGCCGGATCAGTGAGCTTCAAAAAGGTTATGACATAAACTACGTCATTGACGGTCCAAATGACCCCGTAAAGCTGAAGAAAACGGCAATAGTGAGGGATAAGAAGTCGGGGAGAATGATGAAGCTGTACACGAATCAGCCCGGCGTGCAATTCTACACCGGAAATTCGATCAAACGTGAGAAGGGGAAAGGAGGGTTTGTTTATAAAACTCATGCAGGGCTATGTTTGGAGACTCAAGGCTTTCCGGATGCTGTGAATCGACCGAACTTCCCTTCACAAATCATTTCACCCGGAAAGCCTTACAAGCATAAAATGCTTTTCAAGTTCTTGATTGCAAAGGAGAAAAAATCAGATAAGTCGTAGAGCGGTGAGTTCGATATCAGTGAGATTAAAAGTAATGGTAACAATAAGATTAGTTATTGTAACCATTGATTAGATACTGTAATTGTGACATTAAAAAGATATGAGTAAATAAAAGTAACCCATTTCTCTATTATGTTCAAACCTCTAATCATAACATAAACCTTAGGAATCAGCCTAAAAAGATATCTACAAAGAATGAAACACAATAAAAAACCAGCAGTTGCAATGTTAGAGGATTGCTAAACTTGCTCCCCGGTGAAGGGTGATCCGGACCAGTAAAACCAGTGCTGTTTTCCATGGAACAAGTGTAGTTGCACCGACTCGGACGAACAATTCTATAAACACCATTGCTGGTCAATAAGAAGATGTCTTTGTTATTATCCTGGCCAAAGGAGGATATGATTCCTAATGAAGGAGATGTTGACTCGGGCTGAGCAGTGCATCGGATAGGTGAGTCATGAGCACATTCAACACGATGCTCGGTTGTTGTGAAGTTTCCACTACCTTTTGGGTTCTCAAAACCAGACCAAAGTGCATCAGCATACAAATCTGCATATAGATACCTGCATACAGGGACGAAGCTAGGATCAAATAGAGAGGAATATGGGGGCAGTTGACCCCCAAGATACAATGTAGCTTCGTACAAGAACGGAGTTAACTCGCCTTCCGTACAAGCATGGATCATTGATGGATCTATAGAAGTAGCCACCGGTGATCGCTGCAGATCCTTCGACTCTGTTAACAGAAGAATGGTTATATACAATAACCGGGAAGATTGCATTTATGGAGTTTGATGATTTATTAGCAACAGAAGAGCTTGATGAGTTGTATAAGAACGGTCCCTCGTAAACTCGCCAACCATAGTTTCCTCCCTTTGTCACTATATCCACTTCTTCGTATCGATCCTGCATATCCATGTCAGACACGTACTTATATCCAACATCCACGATTCGAATAACATAGGTCATCAAGCTCTGTAGGAGAACTAAACCTGACCAACATCTGCACATAGGAAGTAAGAAGGCCTCTCAGAATCGAAACTGCATCGCCAAGGACTTCGAAATCCCATGGCCCAAATTTCCGGCAGCAATTCGTTATCTTCATAAAATGGATTATCTTTAGGAATTGAGTAATTTCCCCATAGATGAAGTTCATTCATGTATTTTGCACCTGCAGAGTTGAAAATTTGGAATATCAGATGACACTTTGTTTGCAATTCTGTTCCGGTAAGCAAAAATTCATGGCAATACTTAACTTGGTATGGTATCTATGTCAATCCTGATAATCTTTCCAAGCAAAGATCTCTTGTTTTGTGAGAAGTTGTAAGGGTCGCCACTGCCTCCCCCATCTCCCATCATAAAATACAAATATCCGTCTTCCGGCCCGAAGAGAATCTGATCACCGTGATGGGTGGTGAATGGCAGTCCCATTGTAAGTATTCTTCTGACTTCTACCGGTCTGATTCGAGTAACCTTAAATCAAAACCGGACTAAATAAGAATGAAACTTGACTTGTAATCATGATAAATAACTGGTGTAACTAGAAACCGTTTTCGGGTTTTTACCTAGGAAAGATTCGATGTGGTACCATTGGCTGTGAATTCTGCTATGACACTGTGATATTGGCATGGTTGACCCCCATTATCGGAACTTAACTTTGAAGGATCACATCCTACATCAGTGTTGCATGAACATCTTCCAGAACATTCTGGCCATCGAACCTTGTCGCAGTTAAACGAAGCAAAGAATCGGTCGTATTGTTGAAAGTTCGGATGAAACGCCATTCCCAACAATCCAAGCGCACCATCAGAATATACTTCATCAGTTAAATCTAGAAAAGGATGTGATTCATCAATGCCTAATGTTTCTCCTGATCCTTGCTCAGGAACCGTTGCCACCAAAGTTTTCCAGCTTGGTTAGACAAAAAGACACGGTTCGAACCATCGGGATGAGCCACCATGTTAAGGTAGGATCCATTCCCTATTTTCTCAAGACAAATACCACTTGGAAGACTAAGATTTTCGGAACTGTTTAGCAATACCGGACCTCCACTAAAGCATGTCGCCTGATCATCGGAAGCTCCACCAAAATCATCACAAAAAGCACCCTTGGACTGCCATAGATCGGTCAACTTCAAAGTCGAATTAATCAGTGTACCACCCGTAGCTTGCAATGCAAAAGGAGAACTCGTGATCGTACATTGTGGCATTTATCCCAGACTTCTGAACAGTAATCAATCTTGGCATGTTGAGACTGGCTTGATCTTGTTGAAATAGATGAGTTGCAAAGAACAGGAACAGCTCGTGGTACGGATTCGATTCGGTACAGCTCCGATGAATATTGGTCACATTTCTGCAATCATAAAAACTGAACTTCTTTTAAACAATGTGACAATTTGCAAACATATAATGGCATCCAATGGACCAGCCATTACATATTATAATCTATTACAAAGACTAAACCGGTAACCTTACCGAGCAGAGTATAGATTTAAGTACCAAAGCACAATCAGAAGCTGAGACATTCATTGACATGAACTGAATCCTCAATTGCAGATCCTCAGTGGAATTACAGCAAACACTTCCATTGTACTGGCAAAAGGAAAGAGGGGTCTTAGTGGTAAAGGGTGCTCCTGTTTCAACAAAAAGAACATCGAATTTCAATTCGATCACCACAAAGCAATAGGATGAAATTTCAGGAAATGAATCACCATAGAAGATAAAGACACCTACTGAAGTTTGTGCACAGCGGATGCGAAGAACAACGAGGACTATGCAGAAGAACCAGGCAAGAAAAGCAGAAGATTAAGATTATGGCTAGAACACCAGCCATCTCTTAGAAACAAACTATGAACCTGCATAAGCTTATGATAATGAACCAATTATGCAAGCAAGAACACAAATATATTCAATAGTGCTAACAATTTTCCATGTGTTTCTCAGTCTTACCAACTAAAAGGCATTTTTTTCTCTTTTAGCACTGAATTCAACTTTTTTTACTATATTATGTAGCATGTCTACTTCTAATTTTCTGCCTGCCATGTCTGACTTTTCTTGGTTGCTTGAATCTTAAAATGTTAAAACAGTGGAAGGGGAAAAAAGGCAATGGGAACACAAAATCAAGCTCACCTGTTGTATGACATAAGCAAAATAAATAATTGTTACACCAGAGATATACCGAAGACGAACAATAACAGCAAAATAAAGAAGAAAACGATCATGTTATGACCCTAGGTGAAGTCGGAGAAAATATTGGAATGAAGAAACATGCTTCAAACTATGTCGTTTTGCATTTTGTATCAGTAGGTGTTTGTTTTCTTTATTTACCGTTAATAGTTGTTAATAAAACGGCGTGTGGAGGGACATATGGTCCTAGACCTAGCAAACTTGACTCGAGACTCGAACCGATTTACTCGAATCGAGATTTAATATTGACTAGAACATGATGATCTGAAATCCAAAATAAACCGAACTGAACCGAAATCGACCCGAAATTTTTATTGAACCGAAATGAACCTGAACCAATCTTCAACCGAACCGAATGGACCCGAACTGAAAGCTGAACCGAATATTGACATGATTTTAACGCGATAATTAAGGTAAAGTAAATGAATAATATATTTTTACTATTATCTATTTTTAACAATGGGATAAATAGTAAAATTGTGTATGTTTTATTATCTTTTTGGATTATACTACGGGAGAGACCGTTACTCTTCTCAAAATTGTGGTATAATAACATTTTATGTCATTTTAAGTTTAAATATCAATCAAATAAGGTTTTTTACTAATTTTTAAATTTAGAAGTTTAATAGACTATTTTCACTCCCAATATTTGATCATAATTTCATCATAAACTACACCATAATCCCTAAATCATTAACACTAAGCCCTAAAAATCCTAAACCATAAACCTTAATCCATATAAATTAATATCATAAATCAATACCATTAAACTACAATATAAGCCCTAAACCATTAACACTAAGGGCTAAATCCTAAACCATAAACCGAAATTAGGGACCAATTTGACAATTTGAAAGTGGAGAAATTTGAGAGCCCAATGACCAATTTCATAATTTTACCATAAAATATAGCATAAAACCAAAATTAGTGATTAATTTGACAATTTGGAAGTGGGAAAATTTGAGAGTTCAGTGACCAATTTCACAATTTTACCATAGAATTAAATAAGGGTCAATTTCGGCTAAAAATTTGAACTAAAATGAACAAAAATATCAATATATTAAAATTATCAAACTAATTACAAAAATTAGAAATAAATAAGGGTCAATTTCGAATAAAAGTAAATTTTTAGGGACTAAATATCACCGTGAGAGATTGATATATCCAAAGTCTAAACATTGGAATACATTATACTTGTGACTAAATTAAATTAAACTAAAATTAAAAGTGAATATTAGATTAAAATACAACATTTTAAACATAACAAGACCTAAAGAATAATTAATCTCAACCCTAAAAATGAAGCGACTTTTTTCTCTCTAAAATTTAAATCCCCCTTTAGCAATTGTTTTTTTAATTAAAATGGACCAACGTGTCATCCTTTAGTTTTAGGTTAGGGGCAATTAATTGTTTAGCCCTTCTGACTTTACATATTTTTTTTATTTAAGTATCAAATTTTTATTTTTAGATTTTAGTTTAATTCAATTGAGTCCTAATTTAAATTAATTTAATTGAAATTTCACATTTAATTTTTGAATTTTTTAATTTTGTCAGTGATTTATGTTTCTAGATTTTAGTTTAGCTCAATTAGATCCTAAATTTAATAAGTTAATTCAATTTTACTCAATATAGGTTTAATACTTTAGGAAATATTATTAGATCGACCCGACTCACCACGTCATCTTTAGTTCCAGCCAATAAAGTCCATGGTTGGGACCACGGATGACGTGATAATTAGCCGAATCCATCTAATAATTTCTCCTTCATTAAACACTCAAAATCAAAAGTATAGTTTCACTTGGTCATTCTTGAATTCCTTCATATATACCATACGAAGAATATTAGCAGACAACTTCAGTTTACGGAGAATACAAGCGGAGGACGCCAATCCGATGGACATCAACTAACGAAAAAAATATATTTTTTCTGAAATAAAATTTGAGTTACAACTCTAACAATAACAACAATAATAATATGTTGATTTCATCATGGATATAGCTTAAGTAGAAAGGAGAGCAGGAAAAAGAAAAAGTCAAACATGCATTCTAGAAGTACGATACACAAAGTTGTAAGTTTTTTCTGGGATTGAGATAAGTTATTCACTGCCGATAATAATGATTAATCCTCTCATTGCGGGTGCTTTCATTAAGAGGTAAATGATTAGCAATGAAATGTACTTCATTCTCATGGGTAAGAATTAAACCCCTGACCTCATGGTTAAAGAATGACAAAACTCTAAGTTAAAATCAAGCACAAACATCTTAAGAATATAATATCTAGAGGTGTGCATTTCGGATATTTGATTCGATCCGATCCAAAATTTTTTAATAGTCAATTTAGCAAACCATATACGATCTAAAAATTTCGGATATCCGAATTTATAACTTGATTTACTTGTTTTTTAAATTTGGCGGTCATATCCATGGAAATTTTAGGTTTTTGAATATAATAATCAACAAATTATTGAATATAACAAGATTTGTATCCATGAAAATTTTAATATTTTATATATAACAAGTAAAAATATCGAATATAACAAGATTCATATATATATATATATTGAATTCTCGGATATCGGATAATCAGATATTCAACCCGAATGTGAAATAACTACCCGTATCCGATCTGAAATTTTCGGATATTCTATCCGAATTATCCAAAAAATAAAAATAGATCGGATATCTGAAATTTCAGATTGAATCAACGAAGATCAAATTTTTTTGTACACCCCTAAATTAATATCAATTGTTGGAAGTTTGATCGTCTAATGAGCGACACTTTGTTAGAAATAATAGTCTATTAAACCTTTAAATTTAAAATTTTAAAGAATTAAATATCTTATTTAATTCATATTAACTTAGGATAAATTAAATTTAATATCAAAATATCATAAACGTATATTTTAGTTCCAACCTTAGAGAAAGCACTCTTATATTAATCTATATGGGATTACGTCATATCCACCATAAAATTTATATTAGAAAACAATTTAAAAATGTTATGTAAAAAATATATTTATCTTAAAAATTAGTAATTTTCAGAAATGGTAAATTTTCTAATTTAAATATATTTAATTTAAAATTAAAGAAAAATAATTTTATAAAAATATTGTAAGTATTTTTTAATCCAGTTTTTGGTGAAAAAAAGACTATCAGAGAAAGAGGATACATTGGAATATTTATTTTTAGGTCCTCCTGAATTGATGATTATTTGTTTTCTCTGTAGCATATTCTGCTTTTTTTTAATGAAATAGAATACAGCTTGTCAAAAAAAACAATAATTTATATATAGATGTCAAAGCATTAATTTTTTTTATTAAATTTTATATATTCATTGGATTATTATCTTATACACTGGCGGTGGAAATAAAAGATTTTAAAAGCGGTGTTATTTAAGGGTTTAAGGTTTTAGTTTAGAGTATATGGGTTATGAGTTTAGAATTTAGGGTTAGGGTTAGAAGATTTTATAATTTAGCTTGAAAATAAGCATATTTATGTAAAAAAGTTACAATAGCAGTGTATCAAATATTCATATGAATTTTTATATTATTAAATTACAAAAATCATCACTAAACTTTGCTCTATGGTCTATTTTGGTCACTGAACTTTCAAAACGATCAATGTACGCATTGAACTTTATACATTGACCTATTTTGGTCACTGAATATTATTTTATTAACATTTTGGTATGACTTGGTATATTTTATTATTATTAAATATTATTTTTAACCTATTAATAAAATAACATTGAGTGACCAAAATAGGTCAATATATAAAGTTCAGTGCGTAAATTGATTGTTTTGAAAGTTTAGTGACCAAATTAGGTCATAGAACAAAGTTCAGTGATGATTTTTGTAATTTACCCTTTTATATTTATTTTATGGTAAACTACATTGAATGATCCCTTAAATATAAAAGAGTTTCTAATTTGTCCATTAATCTATTAATTTTAACAAATAGGTTCTAATTTGACTATGTAAATGATATCAATTAAATCACTTGTGTTTAAATCTAACGAAGGAGGTGGTATAGTTGTTAACGAAAATTTATATAATTACACATTTGATCCTCATTACTTGCATATTCTATTAATATAAGAATTCATGTTAAATAATCTCGAATATCAAACATAAACAATAAAATAAAAGATTAAAAATAGAATCACATCATAATTAATATATAAACTTGGTTTTTAAACAATTTAAATTAGATAATTTTACTTTTAATTAGATCAGTTTTAGGATTGTGTGGGTTCCACAAAATTTAATCACAAAAACTCCCTAAATGTCGGTTCCATACAAAAATTTACAATCCATTGAAAAAGAAAAGAAGAGAAAAATTATAAAACTTGTAGGTCAATTAGTCTCCTCAAATTTTCCTTTCTTCCAAACAGTTTCTGGGTGGCCATTTAAATCTTCATATTTAGGTAAGAAATAATAGAAAAGTATAATAAAAATTGAAATTGATTAAAAACCATAGACTTTTTATTGATTTGTTTTGTAGAGTGCTGCCATGGAAATGTTTGAGGAAGCAAGCGTTGTTCGACTACGTAGTCACCATGACAAATACTTGCTCGCCGACGACGACGAGGAAACTGTTTCCCAGGAACGAGGTGGAACGGTGAAGAATGCGAGATGGAGGGTGGAATTCGTGGACTATAATTCAACCCACATCCGTCTCAAAAGCTGTTATGGCAAATACCTAACGGCTTCCAACATGCCTCTCCTGTTAGGCATGACCGGAAAGAAAGTGTTGCAGACGTTGCCGAAACGACTCGATTCCTCCGTCGAGTGGGAGCCGATCCAAGAAGGTTCCTTGGTTCGGCTCAAGACTCGTTACGGCCTATATTTACGAGCCAACGGAGGGTTACCGCCGTGGAGAAACCACATCACACATGACACTCCCTATAGAACCTCGCATCAAAATTGGATCCTTTGGCATGTCGAAGTTTTACGTTACCGCCGTGACGAGGGAGCCCCGGCTCTTCCTCCTCCGCCTCCTCCCGGTCAAGTACTGGTTAATGGAGTGTATAGGGATGCAAGTTCTGAAGATACTGGTTCATCCGCAAGAATCTCTCTTACCGGCCCTAGAATGTCTAGACTTGAGGTTGACGAACAACCTTTTCACGTTCATTTAATCAACATTTCCACCGTGTTAACAATTCTCTTTTCTGGTTTTTTTTCTTTTTTGTATGCAGTCCGATGAGTCGGAGATGGAATCACCAAAGGCGTTTGAAGGACGAGTTATTAAGTACGAGGTAGTTGATGATAATGGCGATGTCGACCAAAACATCGGAGAGCGCAGCTTCAGTTTTAAAGGGAATAGTGTTGAGGAACTGAAGCAAGCGTTGAAGGAAGAGGGTCCGGTGAAGGAAGAGTTTTCTCTTTGTTCTCGTAACCCTTTGAATGGCAACCTTTATCCCCTCCGTCTGCATCTTCCTCCCAATAATGTCGCTATGCATGTCGTCGTCGTTCCTCTATCGTCTAAAGGTTTACTCTCCTACTATGATCCAATATGTAGTCTAAACAGGGACAGAGCTAGAATCAAACATTCCCCAAATATCTTATTTGATTAATATCTAAATTTAAAAAAAATTAAAATACTATTATAACAACAACTTTGGAAGAGACAATCGTCAACAGCCCTTCCCAGTCAATACATAACTTCTTTCCCGGTCAATACTAACATAATTTGTTTCTTTTTTCATGGAAAATTTACCAGTTGCAGATGAGCTATGGCTTTGATTCAGATGAGGGAACCTTAAACTTGTAATGTGAAATCTGCTCCAAACTGCTAACAGCAATGGAATGCATCTGTTTATGTCATGCGTGTGAGAGCTAAATGAATGTTCTGTTCTTTACTTGTTCAGCCATTTGTCTTCTGCTTGATTAGACTTGTATACAATACAAAATTACCATTTTAGGGAAGTTCGTACTATTATTCTTGTCACATATTGAGTTTTCTTAGAGTTTAAAATAATTTAAATGATAAAATTACTTTTAAAAAAATTAATTTTTAGTTTTATTAGAAAATTAAAAAGGATAGAAAAATCTTTGTGTGTTATAAAAATTGTTGAATTTTTTAAAGTAACAATTTGAGTGTGACAATTTTAAAACATAAAAAATGATAATTTCATTAAGACAGAAAGAGTTTCTGTTTTGCTTCGAATTCTCATTTTCTTTCAACATTTCGTATTTGATATATATATGTGTGTGTGTCAAAAATTTATTATGTGATACTTGTTAGTTCGAAACAAAATTAGGGTAAAACATATGATAGATTACTTAGTTATAGGTTTAGTAATAAACATGTCAATCTTCTTTTAATAGTAATAATTGAGTACTCAATTATAGGTTTAGGAACAAACAAGTCATTTTTCTTCTAAAAGTATCAATTTAGTCACTCAATTATAGGTTTAAGAACAAACATGTCACTCAATTAAATTTTTGTGACAAACAAGTCACTCTGTCATTAAAATTGAAATAAGGGTTTGGTATAATATGATTTTGGTCTCTGAAACTTATGCATTCTATTAATTTTTTATAATTGATATAATTCAATAAACTTTACCCTTCATATTTAAAAATTTTGACACTTCATCATCCTGACACATCCTCCGACCACTTACCACACTCCATGCTTCCATCAATCTGATAATCAACAGATGTGATAGTTCGACAGACAAAATCGCTTCACTGATGGACATCTGACAAACTGATGGAATAGACTCATTATGACTTTAATGTCGCATGCTAGTATACACATTCACTTCACTAATAGAATTTTTAAATATGAAATGTTAAGTTTATTGGATTATTTCGAATTAGAACCAAAGCAATCTAATGCATAAGTTTTGAGACTAAATTTGTTATCATATCAAGCCCTTATTTTAATTTTAAAGATATATCGACTTGTTTGCCACAAAATTTTAATTGAGTGACATGTTTGTTTCTAAACCTGTAATTGAACTGAATTGTTACTTTTAGAAGAAAAATGACATGTTTGTTCCTAAACCTATATTTGAGTGACTCAATTATTACTTTTAAAAGAAGAGTGACATATTTGTTACTAAACATATAACTAAGTGACTTGGGTATAATTTATCCATATATTTATCGACACGACGACACCCAAAATCTACCCATAAAATATTGTTTGTTTCCACTAGACAAGGCGACACCCCAACCATGAGCCACCGCCACTCCGGCACCACCAGCGGAGCCTGGACCCGTTGCTTAACCCTCTTACAACGGCGCACCAAAGCAGCTCAAATCAAGCCAATCCACGCCCTTTTAATCACCCAAGGCCATCACCAAAACCCCCATCTCATCAGCAAACTAATCACCTCCCTCACCTCTCTTTCAACTACCCTCGCCCTCCACTATTCTTCCCTCATCTTCAACCAGCTCCAAGAACCCAATTTGTATATCTACAATGCCCTCATCAAAGCTCACTCTAAAACCCCACACCCCCAAACTTCCTTCCATTACTTCAATCTTCTTTTGAAGGACGAAACCATAAGACCCGATTGTCAAACCTTTAGTTTAATCCTTGTTTCTTGTGCCAAAACTTGTTCTTTGCTTTCGGGGAAGCAAATCCAAAACTGGGTATTCAAAAACGGAGTGTTTTCATCGGATTCTTATGTTCAAACTGCGGTTATTAGGCTTTATGTTGAATCCAGGTTGTGGAGTGATGCCAGGAAAGTGTTCGACGAAATTGCTGTCGTTGATGTTGTGAAGTGGAATGTGGTTATGAGTGGGTTGATCCGGTGTGGTTTGGGGATTCAAGCTTTGGGTATGTTTAAGGAAATGTTGGTTTCCGGTTTGGAGCCGGATGAGTTCTGTTTGACTACTGCTTTGACAGCTTGTGCACAAAGTGGGAATCTTTGGGAAGGGAAATGGATTCACGAGTATTTGAAGAAAAATAAGAATCATTTCGAATTTGATGTGTTTCTCGGAACAGCTCTTGTTGATATGTATGCAAAGTGTGGATGTTTAGACTTGGCCGTGGAAGTTTTCCAAGGGATGGCTAGAAGAAATGTATTTTCATGGGCAGCCATGATTGGAGCTTTTGCAGTTCACGGTCATGCAAGGGAAGCCATTCATTGTTTTGAAACGATGCAAACTCGTCGTATTAAGCCCGATGGAGTTGTCCTTCTTGGTGTTTTGACAGCTTGCCGGCATGCAGGCTTCGTTGAGGAAGGTTTATTTTTGTTGAATAACATGGAAGATAGGTATAGGATTGTGCCCAAACATGAACATTATAGTTGTGTGGTGGACTTGCTTTGCAGGGTAGGTGAATTTGCTGAAGCGCTTAAGCTCATAAAACGAATGCCGATGAAACCTCTTGCTTCGGTCTGGGGTGCTTTATTGAATAGTTGTCGGATTCATAACAATGTCGAACTAGCTGAGCTTGCTGTTAAAGAGCTTCTAGAGGTGGAAGATTGTGATGAGGATGAAGAAGATGCAGCTCTTGTGCAGCTGTCTAACATTTACTTTAGTGCACAGAAAAGTGAAGAGGGTTATAGGATCCGTCGGATGATCGGTGACAGAGGGCTCAAGAAAGCACCAGGGTGCAGTATGATCGAGGTCGATGGTAGGACAACTGAGTTCGTTTCCGGTGATGTATCGCATCCGCTCCATCCTCAAATATATGCTATACTGAGGCTACTCTTCCCTGAGGACCCTGACACCTTGTAGACTACATGGATCTCAGCAAATGGCAACAATGTCTGCACATTGCAAATCAACACATCTGAGAAATACTTTCGATAGCGGATCCGTATCGAACAACACTTTGTGTCCGAGCTATCGAATTTTACCAAGACGGTAACAGTCAATTCTTTGCTACAATGGAGCCAGCTGAGTCAATCTGTTTTTCTCTGAACTTTTATTATAAAAGGAATTAACCATTCTTACCAATTTATCAAGCACTTTCTTGCTTGATTGCTGCCATTTTGGAAAAATTGGAGAAATAGGGCAGTTTGAATTTTTATTTAAGAGATAGGAGTTGTTCGGAGAAAATTTTGGAGAATAGGGCAGTTTGATTGCTGTGATTTGGTATGAAAACACCAACTTTCCGAAGCTAGTTCATTGTTTTATTCCCTTTTAAATTGAACAATGCAATGGCCATTTTTGGTTCTCATAAGCATGGAATCAAATAGCGGTTCACTACCGAAATAAAGACCGCTATATAGTGGCAGTGGCACCGCTGAAATTGTTATTGTGAAAAATAGTGATCCACTATAACCGCAATATATCCGTTATTATCCGCAACCGTAATAAAATACCGTGACCAAAAAATACGTTTGCAACCGCAATTTAAATCCCTGCTAATAAGTGATGAATTTGCAGTCCATGCCTTTAATCTGCTCTGACTTTACTGAGAGATACAAATGACAGCAAAAACTTTGAAGCATCAGCTGAAACAGAACGTTCTCACCAAGAAATATGTTTGTGTTACTAATTATATAAGAGTAAAGTACACAAACTAAGCAGATATAATATTTTGGCCATTAAAGTTTTGTAATTAAAAACTGATCAATAAATTTATTGAACTATTATAAAATGGTCACTACACGTTTTAAAATAATAGTAAAATTTAAATAAGTTCAAAGATATTTTATAACAGTTTATTAGTTTAATGACATTTTTTTTTAATTTTTGAAACTTTAGTGGTCTAAAAGATCATTTTTGTTTAGTTTAGTGATCATTTTTATACTACACTCAATGAGAAAACTACTCAAATGACCACTTAACTATGAGGTTGGTTTCGATAATATCACTATACTTTTAACTTTATCATTTTAATAACTTAACTATTTAAGTAGTGTCAATCAAGCTACTAGCCGTTAAAATCTAACGGAGAGGGTCATGTGGTAGTTAACAAAATTTTGTATCATTATACATTTGGTCTCCCATTATTTATATATTCTATTAATTTAATTTTAATTTTAATTTAATTTACTTTTTAAAATTCAATTCATTTATTTTCAACCAACCAGTGTCACCAACAGATTAATCAAAAATAAATGAATAAAGGTTGGCACTAGTAGGATTTCATCTAGGGCACCTTAGGAGAAAGTTAAGAACCTCCACCACTAGGCTAAATTTTTAAGAAACCAACATACAAGGCCACTTAAGAAATTAATACCAAACACCAACAAATGTAATGGCAACCCAATAAAACAGATTGTAATTTTCAGGCAACTCCTAACACTCCAGGATCTTATTATATTAATGGTTGAAGATTTTAAGCTACAATCTCCATTATCTGTAAAATATCTAACCTTGGACTTTCACTTGCTTGCTTCACGGTTCAACTGTTGGAATTAGGGATGTAAAAACAAGTCAGAACCTGGTAACCTGACTGAAACCTGCCCGAGTCAGAACCTGATATGACCTGAGTTTTTGTTGACCCGAACCCGATCTGCAACCGACTGTTGTTGATTCGAACCCGAATTTGACCTGTTACTGTAGCAACCGAACCCGATCTGCGTCCGACTGAAAACGACCCGAACCCGAATTGGACCTGTTAATTTGGACCTGAAACCCGACCTGCGTCCGACTGAAAAGAACCCGAACCCGAAGCCGACCTGGCAAATAACCGAAATTACCCGACTGGATTGACCCGATATCCGATTTTACCCGACCTGAAATGGACCCGACCTGAAATGGACCCGACCTGAAAATGGACCCGACCTGAAATGGACCCGACTGAAATGGACCCGACCTGCTTTTGAACCCAACCTGTTAAGTGACCCGACCTGTTCTTGACCTGAGCTGAAATTAACCCGAAACCTATGACATGATGAATTAAAAAATTTATAAAAGTTGATATATCATATACATATATAATGTATATACATATACACTTACATATATTGATATAGGTGATGTATATGCGCGCATACATATATATATATATATATTAAGTACTAAAGTTTGAAAAAAGAATAAGTAATTGATAATTTATGAAAATAAAAAATTAAATGAAGAGTTGTTTTTAATTTTAAAGTTTATTCATTAACTTGAATAAAATTATAAATTTACAAATTATAAAAAATTAAATAACAATTGTAAACTTATTTGTAGTTCATAAAATTTACTAAAGTTATAACATATATATGTATAGCATTTGTAGTTCAAAAATTTACAAGTCTAAAATTTTATAAGTCTACAATTTTATTTTTTTATACTTAACAGTTAACAGATTCTTCAAGTTTGTAAAACTTAGTGAAATTATAACTTATGTATAACATTTATAATTGAAAATGACTAAGTAAATTTAGAAATTATAAAAAAATTTGAAAGTCTACAACTTTAATATGTAATATTTTATACTTAACAGATTCAAGTTATAAAAATTGTAAGTCATCCTACAACTTTTGCAGTTCAAAATTGATAAGATTATAAAGTATATGATTTTACTTAAGTAGAACAAATTAAGTAATTGTTGTCTTAAGTTACAAAATGTAGAATTAAGTTAAGATATAAAAAAAAATTCATACACTTAAGTAAATAAATTAACAGATATAAAATAAAAATAACTAGAATTTAAGATTATCAATACTTTATTACTTAAAAAATATCAATACAGAATGTAAAAAAATACAAGATAAAAATTTACACTTATAATTTTACAAACCGAATGTCACAAAATACAAGTTTGTAATAAAATTAGCCCTCAGATCTTATAGCAAAGCTAAAAGCACTTTGCTACCAGATAATTCTTCATCGGGCTATCTCATCTAAATGCTACCAACAGCTAATTATGGGTAACTGGTAAGAAACCAACATAATTATGGGCAACACTAAGATAAGAGAGGAACAACAAGCTACCAGTAACCAACAGCAACACCAAGCCATTAACAACAGCAGCATTCAGCTAAGAAGCAAGAAAAAAACAGAATCAGTAAGACAATTAAAGAAACAGTCAAGGGAGAAGGATTATACCTCACTTAACAAGAATCACTAAGTCAAATTAAAGAAACAGAATCACTAAGAATCACTAAGTCAAATTAAAGAAACAGTCAAGGGAGAAGGATTATACATCACTTAACAAGAATCACTAAGTCAAATTAAAGAAACAGAATCACTAAGTCAAATTAAAGAAACAGAATCACTAAGTCAAATTAAAGAAACAGAATAACTAAGTCAAATTAAAGAAACAGAATCACTAAGTCAAATTGAAGAAACAGTCAAGGGAGAAGGATTATACCTCACTTAACAAGAATCACCAAGTCAAATTAAAGAAACAGAATCACTAAGTCAAATTAAAGAAACAATCCAATAAAACAAAAATTTAAAGAAACACAAGGGATTATACCTCACTTAACGAGAAGGATTATACCTCACTTAACAAGAAAGATTATACCTCACTTAACATCAGATGCAACATACACATCAGATACTTCTACATTGAAGTGCTTCCTGCAAAACAAAACAAAGTCAGTAACTGAATATAAAAATAAAACAAGAATTGAAAAAACAGAAAAAGGATTATACCTTAACCTTGAAGTGGATCTTCAACAGACACATCAGAGACTGAGACATCCTTTCCAACAGCAAGAAATTCTGCATCCCTTTCCTCAGGCTCAAAACCATACAACCAATTTCTGGTTGTTACAAATACTTCTACATTTTTAGGCAAAAGCCTAGCCCTCAACTTGTTCAATATTCGACCTCCCATACTAAATGAAGATTCAGAAGCTACAGAGGTGATTGGAATGGCTAACACATCTCTAGCCATGAGTGAAAGTATTGGAAAAGACACAGATTGTGTTTTCTAATACTCTAAAATATCGAACTCAGCATCTGATGTGCGAGGGAGAAGGGGCAAAGAAATGTAGGAGTCAGCATCGGACTTACCACTCCTAGAAGCTGCCAAATTGGCATCAAAGTTCTGCATTAAATAAAAAAAATTAGTAAACTGTAAATGAAAAAAATTAACTATAAAAACAGAAGCAAAAAGATAAACTGACCTGAAAGACATTAGATTTTTTGAAGGTCCTAGGGCGACCAGAACTTGACAGACTTGAACTATGAGTAGAGTTACTTTGGACAGAAGAATTATTAGAAGAAGTACGTGCAGATCTTGAATAATAAATATACATACTCACAAACTCATTATAAACAACACTTACCCTCCTTTCGACCTCATCCTCAACATAGAGGACACCATACAACTCCTTCAGAAGTTGTAACTTATACCGAGGATCAAGTAAAACAGCAAAAGACAGAATAGTTGAATGATTAGACCAATATTTCTCATACAATTCAAGCATAGGACCAGCCATTGCAGAGATGCCCTCACATGGATTATTGTGAGCATCACATAAAAGTTTCTCAATGGCAACAACATTAGCCAAGTACAAATTAGCAGTAGGATACTTGGATCCTGAGAACAGAGTTGAAATTTCAAAGAAGGGCTCAAGGAAATCACAAATTAATTGAGCAGTTTCCCACTCAACATCAGAGATTACATCCAAACCATTTTCCCTATTAACAAACAAGTTAATAGCATGTTTAGCTTCTAGTGCCCTACGAAGCATCAGGTAAGTAGAGTTCCATCGAGTAGGAACATCCAAGACCAACTTACCAAAAAAATCAGAACCACAGTCATTAATAGCAGAATCAAAGGAACAAAGTCTAGAATCAGAAGAATCTATAAATTTAACACACAATTTAACAACAGATGAGTCGATTACCTTCAAGCTCCTTTGAACTATCAAGTTCAGGATATGGGCAGCACACCTTATATGAAAAAACTTACCATTGCATGGCAGAGGAGAAATTGCATGCAAATCATCTTTCAGACGCCTCATCGTTCTTTCATTTGCAGAAGCATTATCAAGAGTCATTGTAAAAGCTCTCTTCTCAAGACCCCACTCAGTTAACATATTTTTAACAAACTTATAAATAGACTCACCATCATGGGGAGGGGGGAAACGACAAAAAATTAAAATCTTAGACTGAAGTTTCCAGTTATTATCAACATAATGTACAGTCAGTGCAAAGTAAGAACGTGAAGTGCAAGCAGACCAGCCATCACATGTAAAACAGATACGACTCACAACAGATTGCATTGAATCAAAAAGCAATTTCTTATGCATCTCATGCTTTAACATGCAAGCCTTAGTAATAGAGTATCTTGAAATATCTTTCACATTAGGATTTAAATAATTATGCAAAACCCTAAGTTTATCATGCTCAACAACACTCAAAGCATAACCATGACAAAGAATTGCTTCAGCAAACAACTCACAATATCTTTTCTGATCAAAAGCAGCTTCTAAACTACTATTGGGATTAGTAGCAAGAAACTCCTTATAAGCATCACATTTTTCAGTATGTCTTTTAGGATTAGAAGTACCAATATAAGAGTCAGCTTTATACCTTTTCTTTTTGCAGTACTTACATTCTGCAAAAAGCCCTTCTGGAAGCTTGATGAATGTGTAATGATCCCAAACAGGGGATGTTCTTCTCCCAATGTCCCCTCCAGCTGAAGCTGCAGACTTCCTCTTGGAGGTACGAACTGTCTCAGACAGTTGATCATTTGCATCCTCTTCTAGCAAAAACATACAAAAAAAGAGTCAGAAATATACAAAATATAAGTTAAAAAAAATCATAATGAACAAGGATTAATAAATTACCTTGAGACAATATAATTTGGTCATTTAGATTTCTTTCTCCAGGAAAGTCCAACTCATAAGAGAAAGAATTCATAGCTGTCACAAAACTGAAAAAGTACAAATCAGAGAACCAAAAATAAAAAAAATACAAAATCATATATACAAACATCCATAAACAAAGAATAAAATTTCTAATGGTTTCAGTTTAACCCTTGTACGTGGCGTTGTTACACCTATCCACAGGGACAAAATTTAAAATCCCCCTTTGGCACCAGTAGCCCCGCAGGTCAGGTAGTCCAGCCGATATACTCAGGTTAAACCAACGAAACCCTAAAGACCCAGACCATACATATACATACATGCATAAAGATATAACATGCAGAAAACAGATATAACATGCAATAAACAGATCTCAGATAACATGCAAACTGATATAACATCCAAAAACAGATCTCAGAAAACAATCATACATATAAACAAACAGAAACATAAATACAGAAACATGCATAAAAACATACATGATACAATAAACAGACTCGGACCATACATATAAATACATGCATAAAAATAAAATCATAGAAACTGACATGCATAAATACAAACTGACAGAAACATACATGATACAGATCTCAGATAACATGCAATAAACAGATCTCAGATAACATGCAATAAACAGATCTCAGATAACATGCAAACTGATATAACATCCAAAAACAGATCTCAGAAAACAATCATACATATAAACAAACAGATCTCAGAAAATAATCATACATATAAACAAACAGAAAGAAACATGCAAAAGGAGATATACAACCTTCCAGCTTGATGAACAGACCGGCACGCAACAGGAACAGACAGACAGAAGCCAGAAACGATTCTGAGAAAAAAAGGAAAATAGTAAGAATCTGTAATCAAACAAAAAAATAAATAGAAGAAAAAGAATATATAACTTACCCGAACAGATCTGGGAAAATGAAAAGGCAGAGAACAACTCTCGGAAAATGAAAAGACAGAGAAGAACAGATCTCAGAATCTGAAGAGGTAAGATGAGAATACGAAAGGATGTCGGGATTAGAGGTTAGGGTTTGGGGATTAGATGTTTAGGGTTAGGGTTTAGATGTTAGGGTTTCAGATTTAGGGTTAGGGTTTTGGGATTAAGGGTGTAGAGGTTAGGGTTTCAGATCTAGGGTTAGGGTTAAGAATAAATTAGGGTTTAAGGTAAAACAGAAATGATTTTGGGTTTTGGGTTTAGAAGGATTGAAGATAGAAATTCTCAAGAACACGAGGTTGTTCTTGAGAAAAGAAGGGGGTTTGATCGAAGAAAAACAGGTTTAAGGAAGAAATTTGTGTTTGTAGAAGATCTGGGAGGAAATTTTGGAAGAACAGGGAAGAACTTGGGAAGAACACGAGATTTTGATCAAAAGATATGAGGAAGATCTGGGATTTTGGTGTTTGTGGATGAGAGAGAATTTGAGACGATATTTCGGCAGAGTAACAGTAGGGAGAAAGGAGCAATTTTGGCTGAGGGGTGAGGGTGTATTTATAGGCCTCAAGCCGGGTCAGAGGATCCGCGCACTTTGAAACGGGTTATTCGGGTTTTGCTCCGCAAGCACTCCTTCTTTGCTTTCTTTCAATTTCGTCCTTTTTGTTTTGAAATTGAGCTTAAAGCTTTGATTATTTTTCAATTGCATTCTTAATTCAGTTTTAACTTTTAAAGTTTAGGGTTATGGTTTTAATTTAGGGTTTGTGGTTTTTATTTAGGGTATAAATTAAGGGTTTACCGATTTGTTTATGGCTAATATATTTTATTTAGTTTTTTTCAGGGTTAATATGTTAATTTAGGGTATAAATTAAGGGTTTTGGGTTTTTCATTTAATGTTAATGTGGTTTAGGGTTTATGATCTTTAATTAGGGTTTTAATTTAAATGTTTAGGGTTGAAGGGTTTTAGGTTTTAGTAATTAATTTTCAGTTTTAATACTTGTAGGGTTTTGATTTAGGGTTTAGGGTTTCATGAAGCAATGTACTCCGAGTGTTTAGTTTTAATGTTTATGGTTTAGTGTTAGGGTTTAGGGTTTCATGAAGCAATGTACTTCGAGTGATTAGTTTGTAAGGTTTAGGGTTTAATGTTAGGGTCTAGTGTATTGTGCTTAGGGTTTAATGTTACGATAACATGTGACATAGGGTTTTGATTTTATGGGTTTCAATTTAGGGTTTAAGGTTTAGGGTATAGGGTTATCATTAGGGTTTCATGTTTTTTTTAATTTTAGAATTTATATTACAATATATGTATATAGAAAATTGGAAACCCTAAACCCTAATCCCTAACCCATAAAACCCTAAGCATTAAACACTAAACCCTTAGATCCTAAACCTTAAACCCTAAGCCCTAAAGTATATAAGTATTTATGCATTTAGGTTTTACGGTAGTGTAATGAACTAAGGTTAGTTCGAGTGATTAGTTTGTAAGGTTTAGGGTTTAGTGTTACGGTCTAGGGTATAGTGCTTAGGGTCTAGGGTATAGTGCTTAGGGTTTAATGTTACGATAACAAGTGACTTAAGGTTTTGATTTTATGAGTTTCAATTTAGTGTTTAAGGTTTAGGGTATAGGGTTATCATTAGGGTTTTAAACCTTAACCCTAAGCCCTAAACCCTGAATCCTAAACCCTAAACCATAAGCATTAAACACTAAACCCTTAGATCCTTACCCTAAACCCTAAGCCCTAAAGTATGTAAGTATTTATGCATTTAGGGTTTACGTTAGTATAATGAACTAAGGTTAGTTCGAGTGATTAGTTTGTAAGGTTTAGGGTTTAGTGTTAGGGTCTAGGGTACATTGCTTAAGGTCTAGTGTATAGTGCTTAGGGTTTAATGTTACGATAACAAGTGACTTAGGGTTTTGATTTTATGAGTTTCAATTTAGGGTTTAAGGTTTAGGATATATGGTTATCATTAGGGTTTTAAACCCTAAACCCTAAACCCTAAACCCTAAACCATAAGCATTAAACACTAAACCCTTAGATCCTTACCCTAAACCCTAAGCCCTAAAGTATGTAAGTATTTATGCATTTAGGGTTTATGTTAGTATAATGAATTAAGGTTAGTTCGAGTGATTAGTTTGTAAGGTTTAGGGTTTAGTAATAGTTTGGGCATTGGGCCTTTGGGCTCTTATCCCACCACCCATTTATTTTAGATGGGCCCTAAAACCTATATTGTATAAATATAATATATATATATATATATATATAAACTTATAACTTATAATTTATATAATGTATTTATAATATAATAATTAATAATTAGTAATAGTTTGGGCCTTGGGCCTTTGGGCTCTTATTCCACCACCCATTTATTTTAGATGGACCCTAAAACCTATATTGTATAAATATAATATATATATATATATAAACTTATAACTTATAATTTATATAATAATTAGTAATAGATTGGGCCTTGGGCCTTGGGGCCTTTGGGCTCTTATTCCACCACCCATTTATTTTAGATGGGCCCTAAAACCTATATTGTATAAATATAATATATATATATATAAACTTATAACTTATAATTTATATAATAATTAGTAATAGATTGGGCCTTGGGCCTTTGAGCTCTTATTCCACCACCCATTTATTTTAGATGGGCCCTAAAACCTATATTGTATAAATATAATATATATATATATATATATATATATATATATATATATATATATATAAACTTATAACTTATAATTTATATAATAATTAGTAATAGATTGGGCCTTGGGCCTTTGGGCTCTTATCCCACCACCTATTTATTTTAGATGGGCCCTAAAACCTATATTGTATAAATATAATATATATAAAAACTTATAACTTATAATTTATATAATAATAAGTAATAGTTTGGGCCTTGGGCCTTTGGTAGTAAAACCTATAATGTATATATATATATATATATATATATATATATATATATATAAACTTATAACTTATAATTTATATAATAATTAATAATAATTGGTAATAGTTTTGGCCTTGGTCCTTTGGGCTCTTATCCTACCACCCATTTATAATAATTGATAATATCAATAATAAATATTAATTATTAATTGTTGGGCTTTGGACTAAATATTTTAGATGGGCTGAATATAATAATTAATAATAATTATTAATTGTTAGACTTTGGGCTAAAAATTTTAGATGGGCTAAATATTTTGTGGCCCTTTAAATTTTAGATGTTAAGTCCTTTAAGTTTTTGTTCAATTCAATTGAGTTCAATTCAATTTATGTATTTATGTATAATACATTACATATACATAAAGGATTAATATCCTATACACTGGCGGTGGAAAGTTTTTATTTCCACAAGCGCCTCAATTATAGGGTTTAGGGTTAGTGTTTAGGGTTTAGAGTTTATGGGTTTTATTGCAAAGGTTTAGAATTTAGGGTTCATGCTTAGAATTTAGGAATTATGGTTAGAATTTAGGGTTTAGGGTTAGGGTTTAGTTTTAGGGTAATATGGGTGGGGATTTAGGTTTTAACCTATAAACCCTAAATTTTAACCCTAAACCCAAAATTCTATCAACAATCCCTAAATTCAAAACTACTACACTTATACCCCTAAATTTTAAACCCTAAACGAAGTCCTTAACCCCTAAAACTAAGGCGCTTGTGTAAAAAAGTTTCCACAAGCGCTTGTGTATAGAACAATTACTCATACATAAATACATTATACATTATACATACATGTTTGTATAATATATAATTATATATTGTAATTTATATACATGTGAATACATAAAAATACATATATATATAATATATACACATAATCACGTGTATTTATACTTATAAGTTATAAAGTTATTATATTAATTAATAAGTTATATTATATTATAATAATTAATAAATAATATTAAATTATAATATATATGGGCGGGAAAATTTGATTTCAAACCACCAATTTTCAAATTGAATTTCAATTTAGGGTAAATTATAAATAAAGCCCTTTATATTATATAAGTTTTTTATTCAAGTCCTTTAAGTATGTACATATTAATAAACCCTAAACCCTAAACCCTAAACCCTAACCTACATACACTACAACACAACCCCTAATGTATGTAAGTATGTACATGTGTACATATTAATACATGAATCTCAAACCTCAAACCCTAAACCCCAAACCCTAAACCCCAAACCCCAAACCATAAACACTCAAACCCAACCATATTGTATATAAGTAATTAATTATATACGTGTGTACATATTAATGCATGAACGCTCAACACAAAACCCTAAACCCTAAACTTTATTTTTATTCTAAATTGACATATACTTATTGTTTTTTTCATTACTCTAATTTTTATACTTTTAATTTGATATTTTTGTTCATTAGTCCCTAAAACTTTATTTTTATTCTAAAATACCCATTTTTCTTGTTTTTTTTAATTTGTCTAATGTTTTATAATTTTAATTTGATATTAATGTTCATTATAATCTCTGAAATTTTATTTGTAATCTAAATTGACCCATTTTCTGTCCAAATCGACCCATTTTGATTCTTTTTTTAATTACTCTAATGTTTTATAATTATAATTTGATATGACTTTAAATAATTAACTCAAAATTAACGACGATT
Organism: Hibiscus tridactylites; assembly: GCA_958450335.1. Lineage (NCBI taxonomy): Eukaryota > Viridiplantae > Streptophyta > Magnoliopsida > Malvales > Malvaceae > Hibiscus > Hibiscus tridactylites. The sequence continues at coordinate 3,144,296 of OY288292.1, forward strand.
GACGAAGGTCAACCTAAAGTCTATCAACTACTTATATGGTTGTACGACCGAACTCAAACTGAATACGAATTTCAATCCCAAAAATACCCCGACCTGAATTACCCGATCTGAAGCTACCCGACCTGAAATTACCCGACCTGAAATGCACCCGACCTGAAATGCACCCGACCTGAAATGAACCCGACCTGAAATGAACCCGACCTGAAATAGACCCGACCTGAAATGGACCCGACCTGAAATGAACCCGACCTGAAACGAACCCGACCTGAAATGAACCCGAACTGAAATGGACCCGACCTGAAATGTATCCGAACCCGAATTAACCTGCCAATTATCTGCTTCGGACCCGACCCGTTCTAACCCGACCTGAAATGGACCCGACCTGAAATGGACCCGGTCTGGAATAGACCCGACCTGAAATAGACCAGCACCCGACCCGAGTCGAGTCAATTTTTTTTTTACCTGAAATGACCTGTATCCGATTTTACCCGACCTGACAGAACCCGACCTGAAACCTGACCGATTACCTGTTTTTACATCCCTAGTTGGAATGAGTGAAAAGCCCATTCTTTTTGTTGTTTTTTTAATGAGAACTCCATTCTTTGATTAAAGGCGGTAACCATTTTGTCCATTCAAAGGAATCACCTTTTCCCATTTTCGGAATGAAACCAAATTGTGGTTGGAGATTGTCATTTGAACTTAGCATGTATTTTATAAATATTTTGGTTATACATTAGTGTAAACTACCTGGCTGACCACTTAATTATTGAGTCTGACCTGTTTTGATTACCGAACTATAAAAATTCAAAATTCGACCACCTAACTATTTAATTAGACCTATTTTGACCACCAGCTATTATCTGTAAACTATCTCGTTGACCACCAATCTTTAGGTAAAGTTTTAAAATTACCACCTTAAAAAACGCGTCAATTGACTACCCAAACTATTAAAATGAGATCAATTTGGCCACCGGCCGTTAAGGGGCTAACGACAGAGCTGATGTGGACAGGTGGGCTTATTAATCTATGATTATTTTTTCCACGTTGGATTAGAAGCCATCCACATCAACCTTCCACCTAAGCAAATAAAAAAACGTTTATAAATTAAACCCAAACTTAACCCTAAAAACAATATATCGTGAAGAAGAAGAAGAAGAAGAAAGCAACTGGTTTTGGTGTAGAAGAAAATGGCAGCAGAGATGAATCGTGATTGCTATTGTGAGGTTCGTTCGAAGCTGACAACAAGTTGGACTTATGAAAATCCAGGTAGGAGGTTTTGGGGTTGTGGAAAATTTCGAAATGGGGTTAGGGCTTGCAATTTTTTTTCTTGGTTTGATCCACCAATGACCGATAGGTCAAAAAGAGTTATTGTTGGTCTTCTTAAAAAAGTTGATTCGATGGAGGAAGAAAGAAAGAAGCAAAGAATTGTTGCAAGTTTGCTTGTTGTTGTTGTTGTTTTGGTTGGTTTTATTTTGGGGAAAATTTTCTTCTAGGTTAGGGCTGTTATTGTGGTGGGTGGATTTTGTGTTGGTGAAGGATTTTGTGGGTTGATAGCTATGATTGAGGGAGGAAGAAAGGAAGAACGGTGTTGGTTGATAGTTAGGATTTTGTGACTGTTATTGAAATGTATTGTAAGGATTATGTATTTGGGGAAGAACATTCAGGGAGGAAGAATTATGTAATGTAATCTTTAGGGTTTATCTTATTGAAATGAAATGTAGTTATTGTTTGTTTATGATAATTGATCCATATGTTATCTTACACATTGAATCTACAAGACATAAAATAAAAGAAAGATGATAAAATAAGCAAAATATAATATTTCATTTGATAATTTCATAATAGTATTGCATACATATGTTTGACCAATACATATGATACCTAATGTTTGTAATGACAACATGTTATACTTTGGTCAAACTCAACCCTAAATATGACAACATGGTGTCATACAAATGTTTGACCAATACATAACAAAAGACATTGACCCCCAAAAGCAAGTCAAAACAAAATTAACAAAATGTGATATTCATGTTTCTTATCAGAAGAACGTGGTGTCATACTTTGGCCAATTGTATGCAACACACATTCACTAAACAAAATGACCACCTAAGTCTTCAACAGAATTCAAGATAGATTGTAGGAGCTCTTTTGAGTTGTAGGAACTCTTGGTGTAGGCATCCATCTTATAGTGGTGACTTCTGAAGGCTGAGATGGTGTTGAACTTGGTCCTTGACTGGTTCCAGCACCACCAGTTGTAGGCATCCATCTCATAGTGGTGGGTTGTGAAGGCTGAGATGGTGTTGGACTTGGTCCTTGACTGATTCCTGTAGAAAAGTGGTATGTGCAGAGAAGAAAGATTATTTCTCTGTATTTCTTAATTTTTTATTGATAAAGTAGTACCTATTTATAGGTTACAAAATGAGACTAATCTAGGAAAATTACATAAAATCAGCAACTATATTATTGCTAAATCCCTAAATGTTAGCAGCTAAATATTTGGGAATATAATTTCCTAACTTTATGTAATTTACAATCTAATCTTTATTTTAAATGCCAATTATCTACACTCCCCCTCAAGCTGGTGAGTATATATTATAGAGTCTCAGCTTGGATATAAATTCGTCAAAGGTAACTCTTGGTAGTGCCTTGGTGAGTACATCGGCTAGCTGCTTCTTTGTAGAGACAAAGTTAAGTTTAACCACTCCATTGTTGACCTTTTCTGAAATGAAGTGTCTATCGATCTCCACGTGCTTTGTCCTGTCATGTTGGACTGGATTTTTAGCAATACTAATAGCTGATTGGCTATCAGTTTGCAATTCAAATCGACTGCAACTATCAAGTCCCAGTTCTGCCAAAAGTCTCTTAAGCCATATTCCCTCGCAAATTCCCAAAGCAAGAGTTCTATATTCTGCCTCAGCATTGCTTCTTGACACAACTGACTATTTTTTACTTCTCCATGTCACCAAATTTCCCCAAACAAAGGAGCAATATCCACTAGTTGACCTTCGGTCTGTTAACTCTCCAGCCCAACTTGAATCAGTAAAGATTTTTACTGTTATGTCTTCATTCTTTCTGAAAATCAAACCATGGCCAAGAGTCATTTTTAGATACCTTAGAATTCTGTAGACTGCATCAAGGTGCTCCTCTCTCGGGTCACACATGTACTGGCTTACAATGCTGACAGAAAATGCTATATCTGGTCGTGTAAGTGACAAATAAATTAATTTCCCCACAAGTCTTTGGTAATGTTCCTTGTTAACAGGAATTCTCAACTCATCTTTCCTTAACTTCAAGTTGATCTCCATAGGAGTTCCTGCTGGCTTACAACCCATCATTCCAGTTTCTTCAAGTAAATCTAAAACATATTTTCTCTGATTAATAACAATGCCCATCTTGAATCTTGCTACCTCAATTCCCAAGAAGTATTTGAGATTTCCAAGATCCTTGGTTTCGAATTCAAAGGCCAATATCTTCTTTAGTTGTTCTATCTCATAAACATCATCTCATGTAATGATAATATCGTCTACATAAACAATTAGAATTGCCTTTTTTTCACTTGGAGTTGTTTTTACAAACAAAGTGTGATCAGTTTGACATTGCTTGTACCCATTTTTAAGAATGACTCTAGTAAATTTATCAAACCAGGCCCTTGGAGATTGTTTTAATCCATATAAATATTTTTCCAATTTACAAACCTTTTGATCATTACGATGTAGTTTCATACCTGGAGGAATTTTCATGTAGACCTCTTCTTCCAGAATCCCATTCAAGAATGCATTCTTAATGTCCAGTTAATGAAGTTCCCAATCTTTATTTACTGCCAAAGATAACAACACTCGAACTGAATTTAGTTTTGCAACAGGAGCAAAAGTTTCTTCATAATCTATTCCATAGGATCGTGTAAATCCTTTGGCCACAAGTCTAGCCTTAAATCTCTCCACACTACCATCAGAATTGTACTTCACTGTAAATATCCATTTACAACCTACTGATTTTTTACCTGGTGGTAAATCGACAAGAGTCCATGTTTTATTACCTTCAAGTGCACTAATCTCTTCATCAACTGCCCTATTCCATTGAGGATCTTCTAAAGCTTTTTCTATTGTTTTAGGGACAAAGATTCTGTCAACATTTGCAGTAAAAGCCTTGAATGAAGGATTTAGTTTTCCATATGCTACAAACCTTTGAATTGGATGGTTAGTGCATTTTCTCACACCTTTCCTTTGAGCAATGGGCAAATCAACAGTATCAATAATAGGAATAAGAGCTGTATTTTGAGAAATTCCCATACCTTCCAAGTGTTCTGAGGCTGTAGGGCTGAGTTTCAGTTCTCGGCAGTCTCCAGGTTGTATGTTGGTCTCTTTAATAGGCTTTTGTCTCCTTTTATAGACACTAAGTTCCCTCTTCTCAAATTGCTCAGGTTGGGTCTTTTGAGGAGTTTGTGGTGAGCTAGGAACTGGAGATTGTGTGGGTCCTGAAGATGGTATAGGTTCTGAAGGAGAAGTTCTAGTTATGAAGGGTTGAACTGTAGGTTCTGAAGGAAGTATGGGTTTTGAAAGAGAAGGTATATGTATGATAGGTTGAGCTATAAAAGGCTGAAAATCATCAATAAACTGAAAATCATCAAAAAGTTGAGGTTTTCTTACACTCTCCCCCTGAATTTCAGCCTTGGAGTAAAAATGATTGTTTTTCAAGAAAGTAACATCCATGGTGGTATAAGTTCTTTTAGTGACAGGTGAGTAACACTTGTAGCCCTTCTTAGTGGAAGAATATCCTAAGAAAATGCACTTAAGAGCTCGAGGATCAAGTTTAGACCGAGAATGAGGATAAATATGGACAAAAACGGTACACCCGAAGACTTTTAATGGCAGATTGGAAGAAAGTGGCTGAAAATTAGAAAAATGATGAAGAAAAACATCTCGAGGTACCTTAAATTGCAAGGGTTTACTAGGCAACCTATTTATAAGGTATGTGGCTGTAAGAATGGCTTCCCCCCAAAAGAATTTAGGAACATTTATGGAAAATAATAATGACCTTGCTACCTCTAAAAGGTGCCTATTTTTTCTTTCGGCAACCCCATTCTGTTGAGGAGAATCAACACAAGAGCTAATATGAAGAATTCCTTTCTCCTGAAAATAGGATCTTAGAGTTCTAGTGAAATATTCACTGATATTATCAGTGTGAAAAATCTGAATTTTTGTTTTAAACTGAGTCTCAATCAGGTTCTGAAATCTTCTAAACACACTCTCAGTTTCAGATTTTTCTTTCATTAAAAAAGTCCAAGTGAGTCTAGAGTGATCATCTATAAAAGTAATGAACCACCTAGAACCATCTATGTTTTCACTCTCGAAGGGCCCCAAATGTCACTGTGAACAATGGAAAAGGGATGAGAGGATTTGTATTTGGATGGAGGGTATGAATTTTGTGTGTGTTTAGCAAGTGGACAGATTTCACAAGTAAAAAAATTTGGACTTGTATTTTGAAATAAATGAGGAAACATTTTGGCAAGGTACTAAAAATTAGGATGTCCTAGTCTGTAATGCCATAATAAAACATTTGGAGAAGAATTAGAACCATGATTAGGAAAAAATTTTGGTTGAGAACAACTTGAGTTAGCTTGTCTATGTAGAGATGGTTGGCCTTGAAGAATGTAGAGGCCACCACACAACCTAGCACTTCCAATCACCTTCCCCGAGTTCATAGCCTGAAATTCACAAACATGTGGAAAAAATCTAATAGTGCAGCGGAAATCAGTAGAGAGTTTACTGACAGAGAGAAGATTGCAAGCTAGATTAGGCACATATAACACATTCAATAATTCAATGTTTTCAGAAACTCGAATTGAACCACTCCCTTCAGTGGGTGATAAAGAGCCATCTGCAGTCTTTATGTGAGAGGGAAAATTTAATTTCTAAAACTTCTGAAACAACGTCACATCTCCTGTCATGTGATCTGATGCCCCTGAATCCACAATCCATGATGTACAATTATTATCGGCCAAATTTGTAAAAATTGTACTACCTCTATGAGTCTTAGAAGTCACATTGGTTTGCTGAAAGGATGAGTGTGGTTGTAGATTATCAACATCAATGGGCTGCTGGAAGGCTGAAGATGGCTGGAAGTTATCAACAACATTGAGCTGATGAAATCTGTTGTAAGGCTGGAAATTGCCGACAGCAGTGGGCTGCTGGAATTTTTTAAAGGTTGAAATACATCATCTGAAATATTTTCTGAACTGATTGCAGAAGATGTATACATCTCACAAATTTTAGGATCTAAAACCTAATCTGATACCGTGTAGAAAAGTGGTATGTGTAGAGAAGAAAGATTATTTCTCTATATTTCTTGATTTTTTATTGATAAAGTAGTACCTATTTATAGGTTACAAAAGGAGACTAATCTAGAAAAATTACATAAAATCAGCAACTATATTATTGTTAAATCCATAAATGTTAGCAGCTAAATATTTGGGAATATAATTTCCTAAATTTATGTAATTTGCAATCTAATCTTTATTTTAAATGCTAATTATCTACAGTTTCAGCACCACCAGTTGTAGGCATCCATCTCACAGTGGTGGGTTGTGAAGGATGGACTGGTTCAGGTCTTCTAACCTGCACAACAAAGAAGCAACAACAGTTTATTATATATGAATTAAACAAGTAACAAAGAAGCAACCAAGAAGTAACTTCCTGGAAGTTTTGGAATTCTAGGATTTTTCCTGGCAGCAACACCACTGGATGCATGTCTGTGTCTTCTCGGATTGGCACCAACCTTTCCCTTGCACGTTCTGATATTATGGCCACTCGAATTGCATCTTTTACAAAAGATTTTGATATCCCTTCTTGACACTCGACTAGTCTGAGATGGTGTTTCATCACTTTCCTTACGTCTTTTCTTGTGTGGTCGTCCCGGAGGTCTTCTAAAGACTGGTGGCAGAACAGGCTCTAGTGTGTCAACATGCTCCCATTGTTTCTCACCCCTCACAGGACATATCAAATGGGAATAGATTGCTCTTTGGGTTGAGCTGAAATAGCACGAGTCAACATATCTTTCTGGCCTATCTTCAATGGATAAAATCACAGGAATTGCATGAACACATGAGACCCCTAAACAATAAAAATATTTGTTAGTTAAAAAACAAGTTAACAATAATTGAAAGTGTAATACCCTAAACTTATTTCCATGAAATACCAGTTAGTTGCCATTTCCTGCATGTGCATGTCCACTGTTGGATGTTAACAGAATGTTGGGTTGATGGACCACATGAAACCTGGCACATGTGTCTACCAGCATAAAGAGGCCAACAACTAGTATAAAACAAAAAAAAATCAATTTCACAGTTCACAGTTACAATGAAAACACTAAAATAGTAAAAAAATGGTCAAAATACCTATGTGCTGATGATGTGGCATGTTCTAACTTCTTCTGAATATTAGGGCAGAGAAGGCCTGTCCACTTTTCAGCTTCATCCTTCTTTTTGGCAAGTCTTTGCATCAGCTTTGATCTGATGGATTCCACCAATGTTATTATTGGTTTGTCTCTGACTTCAAGTATAAGCTGTCAGAATTAAAAGATTAGCGATTAGCACAATTATTAGTCAAACATTCACATAAACACTAAGTTGGAAAGTAATTTAGATAAGTTAGAAAGTGAACCTTATTAAAACATTCGCAATTATTATTAAGGAGCATGTCAGACTTGCATCCAAGAGAGAAGTGAGACTTTGACCAGTTGGTGGGATCCTTAGGTGAGAGCCATTTCCATGCAGTTTCTGATAAAACCTACAAAAAATGCAGTGGTCAAATTAAAACAAAACAGAAAAGATAGTGGTCAAATAAAACTTTAAACAAACGATAGTGATCAAATTAAAACCAAAAACAAAAGACAGTGGTCAAATTGAAACTCAACAAAACTTTAAAACATGAGTTAACCTTTAATTCATCCATGCAAGATTGGAATTCTCTCACATATGTAGCCCTTGCAGCTTTCCAAAGTTGGTCCTTCACTACTTTTCCTCCCAAAGTGCCACTACTCTTAGCATTTGAGTACAAGTGCCTCACACATGTCCTATGTGTTGTATGGGGAAACACTTCTGACACAGCTTCCATTAATCCCTACACATACAAAAAAAAACAAAATAAATTAACAGTTCACAGTTAGCAAAAAAATACAAAAGAAAATGTTAAAGAAATTTACTTATACCTTCTGCCTATCAGTCATAAAGGTATAGCTGTGAGAATTTTCCATCTCCAAATCAGTGGCAAGTAATTCCAAAAACCAGAACCATGATGACTGGTTTTCACTCTCCACAACTGCAAAGGCTATAGGATAGATTGCATCATTTGCATCTATTCCTACAGCTGACAAAAGATGACCTTTGTAGTACCCCTTTAAGTGACAACCATCTAGACCTAGAATGGGCCTACAGCCTGCTTTGAAGCCATCTTTCAATGCTTGCATGCAGATATAAACCCTCTCAAACTTTCTTTCATCTAACTTACAAACAATTGTTGTCCCTGGATTAGAGTGTCTCAATTCCCCTAAGTAAGCATACATATTTGCATACTGCTCATTGTAGTTACCATTCAAGTTCTCAAGAGCCACATTTTTTGCCCTAATGCATTTATCCTTACCTACAACTAATCCCCAATCCTTGTGGACAACTTTTTTTAAGGATGCACTAGAGAAATTAGGGTCAACAAAAAAACTACTAAAGTAGTTTTTAGCTAGACACTTGGCAGTGCAATTGAAATTTTTGAACTCCCTAAGACAACTCTGTTCACCAATTATAGACCTAATCTACCATGTACCAGTAGAAGGATCTTCACCATGTATAGGGGCTGCCCATTGACACTCTCTTTTACATTTTGCTTGAATCCTTCTATTATCATTTCTCTTTAACTTAACACTGTACCTATTTTTAATACCATGCATCTTAATGGCATCCTTAAGTATGTCTTTGCTTGCAAACAATTGACCAACCTTCAACTTAGGGTTCATTAAGTTTGACTCAGAATTAAATTCAGAAAATCTAGGTTTTTTGGACCCTCTGAATCTGACTCATCTATACTGTGTAGTGAGTCAGATTTGCCACTGTCATTATCACTTTCATATTGTACTTGCTCACTGCCCAACCCAAAATTCCCACTACACATTTCATTTTCAGAGCTAAGAACTTCTGTTTCACTGTCACTAAATTCAGACTTATGACTGGATGAGTCTGACTCCACAAGGTACTCATCATCTTCTAAGTTAGAATCTGAATCTAACCTAGTTTCAGAATCTATCCTACTTTCAGAATCTACCCTAGTTTCAGATTCTACCCTAGTTTCAGAATCTACCCTCATCTCAGGCTCATTGTCCACTCCTATTTCCTGTAAGTGTAAATGCATGTAATGATCTTTAGGTAAATGCCCTACCATCTCAAGAACATCAAAATTAGTTATCAACTTTTTCAGTTCTAATGGACTATCTGAAACCTTCCAAAACACAGTCACAGCAGTAGTAATCCCTAATCGCTCTACCATACTAACAATCTCAAACATTGACATAGTATCCACATTACAATGATCGAAATAATCCAATCTTTGTCCATGATGTACAATAACACTAAACTGGTTTGAATCAGCCCCTGTCAAATAACAGAAATATTGTACAACAACACTAATCATTAATGGTTTCACAGTGCAACAAACAAATAATAAATACCCCACCCACCATTGCAGTACCCTAAATATTGATGTCAACCCACGTCAAACTAAAATAACATGTGTATTTTATTGTTCAAAAGGCAACATTAGTTTAGTATATCTTATTAACCCTAACAAAAAAGACAAAAAAATGTGTATTTTATTGTTCAAAAGACAAAAAAAACATTCTATTAACCCTAATTTATGAGATTAGTGTAATCTATTAACCCTAACAAGCAGACAAAACCAACAACAAGTAAACAAAAGCACCCTTACCAAAAACCGAGTTTTTTATTAACCCTAATTTCTGAGATTAATGTAATCTATTAACCCTAATCGCAATTTTTAAGTGTAATCTGAAATCCCTAATCTCGTATTAACCCTAATATCAATTGTTTAACCCTAATATGAAATCCCTAATCTCATTTTAGCCCTAATCATTTTAACCCTAATCTGAATATTCACCCCTAACCTCAGAACAAGAATCAAACTTACCGTATCGCGGAGAAGGATTCCTTTTTCGCGTAGAAGTCCGATCATTTCCTCTCTATCTCCAACAAAAAGATCACAGATAATCACAGATAGTTGGGGATTTTTTGGGTTTTCAGAGAGAGTTCAGAGAAATGTGAGTTTTTTTTCGTGTCGAAGTAAACAAAAAAATCGGGACGTTTTGTTTTCTATTAAGCTGACTTGGCTTTTTACTTTTTTTTACAGCTAAGCGTCACCGTTTGTTTTAACGGTCCACGTCAGCTCTGTCGTTAGCCCCTTAACGGCCGGTGGCCAAATTGATCCCATTTTAATAGTTTGGGTAGTCAATTGACGCGTTTTTTTAAGGTGGTCATTTTAAAACTTTACCTAAAGATTGGTGGTCAACGAGATAGTTTACCCTTGATTAAAGTCAGTAACCATTTTGTCCATTCAAAAGAATCACCTTTTCCCATTTTCGGAATGAAACCAAATTGTGGTTAGAGATTGTCATTTGAACTTAGCATGTATTTTATAAATATTTTGGTTATACATTAGTGTAAACTACATGGCTGACCACTTAATTATTAAGTCTGACCTGTTTTGATTACTGAACTATAAAAATTTAAAATTCGACCACCTAACTATTTAATTAGACCTATTTTGACCACCAGCCATTAAAATCTAGCCGAACACCCGTAGTTGTTAATAAAAATTTGTATAACTACAAATTTAGTCCCTATTAATTACATATTATATCAATTTGATCCTAATTTTAACTTCACATCTTTCATCTTCTCCATCCCCCCACGCAAAGGGTTTCTCCCCGGTCACAAGTTTGCTTTTGCTTTTTTGCCTTCTGCTAGTATATCCAGTGCTAGCTCAGCTCAGAATCTGAGTTTTTTAACTTCACCAACAATGGTAATCCCAACAACATCTTTGGTGTTGAGTTCGATGTGTTTTTTAACTAATAATTCGATGATATCAATGACAATTATGTGGGTGTTGATCTGAACTCACTGAAATCTGTTGTTTCCGGTCCTGTTGGGGTTTGAGGAGGGGATAAAGATGATAATTTGAAGATTTCGAAGCTCAATAATGGTATGAATTATCAGGTTTGGATTGATTATCAAGATTCTATTGTAAATGTTTCCATGGTTGAAGTGGGAGGAAATTAGGCATCAGAGTCCTTTGATAAGTGTTTTTGTGAACCTTTTCTGGTGTTTTTCTTGATGAAATGCATGTGGGGTTTGTTGGATCAACGGGACAATTAGTGGAGAGTCATAGGATTCTGGCTTGAAGCTTTAGTAATTTGAATTTTTCGATTGGCGATGCTTTGATCACTATTGATTTGCCTTCATTTGTGCCACCAAAGGATCATGTGTTTCAATCATTTGGGTTCATAGTTGGTGTCACCATTGGGGTTGTCCTGGTTGTAATGAACTTTTGGATTGTGATATATTTTGTTTTAATTAAATTAAAATTAGGATAAATTAAATAATTAATTTATTTAATTAAATTAAAATTAAGATCAAATCGATAGAATAAGTAACTAACATGGACCAAATGTGTAGTTATACATTTTTATTAATAGCCATGTCACCGCTCTGTTAGACTTTAACGACTGGGGGTTAAAATAAGTCTAATTAAATAGTTGAGTGGCCGAATTTTAAAATCTTGTAGTTCAGTGGTCAAAATAGGTCAGACCCAATATTTAAGTGGTCACCCAAGTAGTTTAGCCTATATAGTATTGTAATAACTATATAAATAGTACCCCGCCTATTCACACTTTACAGTTTTAGTACCTCACCTATTTTTTTGGCAAATTGGTACTTGACGTTATGTTGTTGTTCTATTTGGGTACCCTGACTATTAAAAACAAATGAAGATGATGGCGTGGCTTATTTTTAATTGGGATAATCACAGTTTTAGTCCATTAATATCTTAAATGTTTGGTTAAAACTATAAATTCTTATTTTATTTCTTCTTTCCAAAAACCCTAACCCCATTTTATCTCAAAGTCGTCGATGAATAATAGTAATAAAAAGAATGATGAAAATTTCACGAATTTGGATCGGTTCTTGGAGTTTACGACTCCAGTGGTTCAGATTTAATATTTTCCCAAGGTAACAAAGAAAACCTCACTTTTATGAGAAATTATATCATGGGTCATTCTCGCCGCATCATTCATGGGACTAACCAATAAAAATTGGCTCCATTGGATTTTTAGGCCAAATGGAAGTCAATATTTAGAATATAAGGGATGTTGAAAAATATTTGAAGATATAGGCCATTTTCTACAGTACACGGGGGACCTCGCCACCTGCACATGGCGAGGTCCCCATATACTGTAGAAAATGGCTTATATCCTTAAATATTCTTCAACATCCCTTACATTCTCCAAAAAAAATAGGATCAAGTCCCGGTCCCAGTTGCAATCGGGGACCTAATTTTTGGATCCAGTCCTGGTACCACCAAAATCAATTTCGGGTAAAAATTCACCGGGTCCGATCGGGTCTGGGACCGAGACCGGATAATCATGTTTTTTGCCCACCCCTAATTGTCAACAACACCTCGCCATGTGAAGGTGACGAGGTTTGACTCCCTTTTTTGAGTCTGTCAAGCCAGCAAACCATGCATGCCAAGCCTGCCAAGCCACACGAACCAGCTGACAAGCCAGTTTCTCTACACCTCGTCATTTGCACATGGCGAGGTCCGAGAACACTAGCTCCACATGGCACGCCACTGTAAATTTTGATATATTCTGTCAAATAATCCATAAACGACCATAATTTTTTAATTAAAATTTTTAGTTGGCCTAGTTGGCCAATTATGCCAAGTAGTTTACCCAATTTATATTTGTTTTTATTATTTTTCGTACTTAAATAAAAAATCATAAGATTTTTTTATAAAAAAAATCATAAGATTTTTAAGTTACCCACTTGTTGAAACATTTTAGGTTGCACCTATCCATTTTCAAAGATAATGTTTGGGTCCAAATAAATTAGTAATATTCTATGGAAAATGACACATACAAACACCAAATTTGTCACTTTATATTTTTATATAAAATAAATTCCCATGTCTCTATTAAAACTTTAATAAAAAGACAGAAAGGTTGTTAACTTTACACGTCACCATCAGTTTTCGCCCAAAGCAAAATCATCACCCACTTTGGATATTCCACAATCCAAAAGTTCTCGTCTCCAAACATCCCCCAATGAAAAAACATCATTCATTTGGAATAAAATTAAAAGGGTAAACTATCTCTAAGGGCACTAAACTATTTGATGTGATTTCATTTTTACCATAAACTATGAATTTTATCAATTAAACCACTAAGTTTTTAAAATAATTATAATCAAGCCACTGGTCGTTAACTTCTTGATAGAAATGATGATGTGGTAGTTAATTAAATTTATATAATTAGAACCGAATTGATAGAATGTGTAATTAAGAAAGACCAAGTGTGTAATTATGTAAATTTACCTAACTACCACATCATCATTTTCGTCAAAAGTTAATAGTAAGTGGCTTGAATGAAATCATTTTTAAACTATAATGGTGTAATTGAAAAAATTCATAGTTAAACGATAAAAATTGAACCATGCCAATAATTTAGTGGTCTTGAAGGCAGTTTACCCTAAATATAAAAAGAGTAAAGTATACAAATGCTCATTAATCTAAGCTTAAATGATTGATTTGGCCAATGAAGTTTCAAAATTCATTTACAAATTTTCAAAACTTAATAACATCTCATTACCGATTAATAAATTTAATGACCATTTTATAATTTTTAAAATTTAAATGACCAAAAAAAATTGGTAAACTACTGAAATGGTCTCTTTCAATTTATAGGTGTTCACTTTTGGTCGCTTACGTTATTGATTTATAATATTTTAATCACTTGGACGTTAAATGTCGTTAGTTTGATGACATGACATGACATGTTACTAAAAGAGTTAGTTTTTAATTTGACATATGAACTTTAGATGAAATACTAATTTAACCCCTGAACTAACGACAATTAATGTTCTAGACTCCCAGTGACACAAACGTTATAAATTGATAACGTAAGTGACCAAAATGTTACTTTTAAATTCGGTGATCAGAAGTGAATACTTAGGAAACAAAAGTGTCAATTTAAGTAGTTTACCCAATTATTTTTACATAGTTTAATGAGAAATAAAATCCGCTGATATTTCATTCATGTTTGGCTCCAAAAACGTTCCATTTCATTTTCATCTCTAAAACATTTCTCGTAATTTCCTTTCTCTCTTTCTTCTTAGCTGAATCGCTTCCCTGTTCACTTCTTTTGTTTTTGCCTTTTTTTAATAAAAAAAAACTTCTTATTAGCTATTACGTACGTATTCCTATACGTACTTTGTATAGAATACGCGTCTCCGGAGGAATTTGCGGCTGCGATTGGCGTTGTGGCGGTGATTGGAAGCTTAAGAGTTCAAGTTGGTGTTGTTGCATCGCTTTTGTTCGTTGAAGTTAGTTCATTCTCCTGAGTGAGCGAAAGAGGCAGAGAAGAGATGAAAGGAGGAGATGAAGAAGAAATTAGAGGACATAGGAAGATAACAGTTGGAGTCTGCGTCATGGAAAAGAAGGTAAAATGCAGAAGCGAGGCTTTTTGTTTCTCTTTTGTTGCTCAAGCCTTTTCTACTAAATATATCCACATTATACTTTAAAAAAATGAAAAAGTGTTGAGTTATTTGTATAGTAATTAATTTAGGATATGTTCCTTTGTATTACTGCTTAAATTTAAAGATTTAGAAGATTTCGTGTTTCGATTTTCAGGTTTTTTCTGCTCCAATGGGACAAATTCTGGACAGGCTTAAGGCTTTTGGTGAATTTGAGGTAGATGAAGATCAGATTTACTTTTAGTTTAGATTTAAATAAATCCGTCTTTTTAAAAAAAATTGAAGTAGATTTATGAAATGTCAATTAGTTCACGAGAAATACAACTACTTGTTCGCGCGAAATATATATTTTTATTTTCTTTTTATGAGAATAGTTATGATTTTTTTTTGGGTGTAAGTTCTATATTTTTACTTCGAAAGCAATTGGGGAATTTGTTGGTGCGTGTACGTATGAAATTGCACGTGTTAGAAGTTTTGTTGCTTTATTCTTATGTATCCCTTGCAATTTCTTTGACAGTAATCCCTTGCACTGTAATGTTTTTGTAGATTATACATTTTGGCGATAAGGTTATTCTTGAAGAACCTATAGAAAGGTACATTTTCAGCTAATTAGTTGGAAGTTGGAACACAGTGTCTCTGATTTACATTATGAATTTGTTGATAATATAGGTTATAGTTGGTATTATCTTTCTTATTAGAACTCTTTGCTTTTTCGTAAAGCATTGCTGTTTGAAACCTATGTGTCTAACATGTATTGAAACATGATTTTAAGGGTATGATCCTCCAAACGTGTCTGATACACTGTGTCCGAACTTCTCTCGAGTCTAAGTCCTGATAACATATGGTATATGTATTCTAATTTTTAAATGTTCTTGTGAATTTCAATAGTTTGAATGCTAATGTTGAATAAAAATAGGGAAAATATAAAAGAGGTGCGGAGGAGGTCCAAAAATTTGCAAACTAAATGTCTTCTTCAAACCAGCACTGGTTGCATTTATCTTGAATTTTTTATGTCTTCCGTTTGGCAATTTCATGCCCTGTTTATGAACTGTGTGACATTTGTTTTCTTCCAAAAGGTAGAGCTTGAGTTGATTAACTATGTAACTGAAGATCACTCCCTTGTTTGACATTTTACTCTCTCCTTCTCTCTTCTTCTAGGAGGATTGTTTGATTTCTAGGAGGGAAATAAGGTAGTGGATTAGACAGAGAGACATGTAGGTGTGCATTACTGATGAATATAATTCTTGGTATTATGGTTGAGATTCATGTTGCTTCTCTTCTGTATTTCGGTTGAGAGGTTCTTTGTCATTGAATTGTCTAATTTATTATAATTTTGCATGTTTCAGCTGGCCAGTCTGTGATTGTTTGATCGCATTTTATTCCTCTGGGTATCCCCTTGAGAAAGCTGAAGCATATGCTGCTTTGAGGAAGTAAGTTCTTTTATATATTTTTTTGTTTATTTTCTGCATGTATTCTATGTGCAAGTTTCAAAATAAGATACCATTCCATTTCAAAATTGTAAGAAATTTACATTTTAATAAGATTACTGTAGATACTTGTTTTTGGTGATCAATGATCTAGGCAACAATACTACTTAGACATGACTTCCACATTGGGAAAGCTGTGGAGCCAACTTGGGCATAGATTCCTTATTGGAAAAGCCAACGTTGGGCATGACTTCCACTTTGGGAAAGCCATGCGACCAACATTGGGAACAATTTCCATATTGGGAAAGCCGTGGAGCCAATGTTGGAAGCAACTTCTACATTGATAAAGTTGTGGAACCAATGTTGGATACAACTTCCACATTAGGAAAAACTATGGAGTCAACTTTGGGCACAACTTCCATATTGGGAGAGCTGTGGAGCCAATCTTGATAACAGCTTCTATATCAAAAGCTGTAGAGTTAAGCTGAGGAATTGTAGCAAGATTCTTGAGTTTGCTCCACTTTTGAGATGTCTTGTAGAGCATGACTTGGAGACTCAGAGTTAAGTAGTTTACTTAAACTTTTCCTAGAGTACAAGTGTTTTCCCCTCCCACTTGAACAGAAGACACATTTGCATCTAGACATGGAAGTTTCACCAAACTTTACATGAGTATAACTTCTGCAAGATCTCCATAATTTACCATTGTGTAACAGACCTCAATCTCGTTAAAACATGTTCGTGTGATTCTCTCATTTCCATTACCTAATAATTTGTTACTCGTCCATCCATGTCCTTTTATAACTGTTACTTAAACAACATTTTTGAGCGGGCTATAAATAGATGTTGGAATGTTTCATTTGAGGACTTTTGCTCTTTTGGAAAACTTACTCTCTAAATTCTCTTTGTGAAGTTCTCTTTACAATCTTTCTCTCCGCCATCTCTCCACTACATCTTGTTTTACTATTTTGTAACATCTCCTTACCTGAGTAAAAGAACCCTTTACAGTTAATTTTGATTCTAACATGGAAAACTTGATAGAATAATTTCAAAATTTTGACCATCATACTCATACTTTACCTTCGGAGGATACTTTATGGATATTTGAGCTGTTAATTAAGCCTTGTTATTAACAAGGGATGTGCTAAATGTTGGCCAAATTCATATGAAAAGTTAGGGAAGAATTCTGAAGCAGGAGACTATGGGGCATTTCTTTATTTTGAAAATTTAATAAATGAGAATCTGTAATTAGAGTAAGAAAAGGAATTATTCATAATAATTCTGATTGGGTCTTGGATCCCAATTGTCAAGCATCAACATGTGAAGATTGCCCCATCAATACATCGATATGAAGAAGATTCAGTTAATTTCTCTCTAATTAAGGTAGGAGGTTTATAACTTGGGGTAATGCATGAGTGCAATAGGAGCTAAGTTTGTATGGTAAGTGTCATGTTTTCTACAAGTGCAGTATCATTCAAGTCTTTTACTTGTGTGTAGACCTGCAATAAGTTTGGCCTTATTTTATTGAATTACAATCTAAGTGGTGTCTTCATCTGATTGTTCATCTTAAATATGATTACCTTAGCAGAACCAATCTTTTGAAGATTGTAAATTTGATTTCTGTCACAGTTTCAAACTCTGTTGTCTATATAATTGTCTTTTTTGGGCAAATTATATCATTGCCTAATGGTTTATTACTGTGTTTTGTTCATTTTAGTTCGTTGTATAAGAAAACTTTCTCTTCTCTATAAAATAATCTTGTAGACCTAGTAAGCAGTAATTATGTTTTGCATCTGTTTCTTCTCTATGATTCAGATCGTTCCTTGTGAATGAGTTGCACCCACAACACCTTCTCCATGATCGACGGAAGGTTTATGAGGTATACATCCTAAAGTTCCATCTTGGTGTCAAGGTTTTTGATCCATTAACAACTTAGGAAAACCAAGACCACTTTCCACCTCAGCTAGGGACCTCAGGGCAGTCACTTTTATATTGCCCTTGACCTTTGAGATGTTGAGAGAGGAGACCCTAATAGATGCTTTTCTTCTCCGCCCCCTGCAATATTTAACTTTGGAACCGATTGACAGTAATGTTAAGTCTTGTACCGTAATTGGTCAAAGCTTATATTCTTTGAGAGAGAAAATGTCCTTTGAGCTTGACTGAGAACTAACCACATAAATAGTTGAAATGTATCACATTAACATAGCAGCTGATTGACTAAAACTTAACTATTTAATTTTGATTCTAGCTGCTAGAAATGTATGGGATTCCTGTTCCAAGATATGCCCTTGTAAATAGAGAAGAACCATACCAAGAGCTGGATTATTTTGTTGAAGAAGAAGATTATGTTGAGGTCCATGGAAATCGTTTTTGGAAGCCATTTGTGGAAAAGCCTGTTGATGGTGAGTTTGGCCTTTATATTTCCTTTATCTTCTTGCATATATTTGCTTCTCACCAATATCCAGAGACTGAATTTAATATGGTTCTTTGTGACATTCTTCTTGTTTCCATAAAGCTTGAACTTCCATGCCAAATATGTTAGATCATGAAAATGATAAACTAGTGGACATTTCATTTATTGCTCATTTCTTTATGCATTTTTTTGAAGCCTAATTCATGATGCTTGAGGTTACTTCATAATTGCAATAGCGGTGTTGACCTTTTTTTCCAGTACACGTGCTAACACCATTGTTCTGTTCTTTCTTGAAGGGGATAATCATAGCATAATGATTTATTACCCAAGCTCAGCAGGTGGAGGCATGAAGAATTTGTTTAGGAAGGTCTGAATACTTATTTGAACTTTTGGCTACAACTTTTATGCAATTCTTCATCTTTGATATGAATTTTATAAGCATAATGCGTTATTTGGAAAATGCTTTTTTTTTTGTCGTTTACTTTTTATATATGGCAGCCAATATCCTAATAGCTGTCCCATGATTGTTTAAGTATTCTCTTTGATAAATCTAAATTGTAACGTGATATGGTTTTTCTTCTTTATTTTGTTTAGGTTGGGAACAGATCAAGTGAGTTCCATCCTGATGTTAGAAGAGTACGACGTGACGGTTCTTACATATATGAGGAGTTTATGCCAACTGGAGGAACAGATGTCAAGGTGTGCATTTTGGTGAAAACAATTCTAGTTAATTTATTGTTCTATAAAATTTTACTCGTATGAAACTAAATTCTTTTGTTGTTGCCAAACTTATTGCACTCAAGAAGCATACTCTTTATGCTTATCTGTGTTTGAATAGGAGAGTGGAGGGAAATAGTGTATCATGGGCACCTCACATTTGCATTTTCTTTGAATTTTAATACTATTAATGCAGGGCATAATTTGGCATTGATTTTTATATCGATAATGTATCATTGTAGGTTGCCAACCGAAGATTTCAGAATGATATCCCATTTATAAATGGTTACTGATATTTAGGAAATTATTTCCTAATATCTAAGTCAATGCAAGCATAAAATAGGAATTAAATCTCTGCAGTTAATGCAGAAATCAATGGTTATTCTTATCTAATTAAGACTTTCCTAAATTAGATACTCCTTGTAAACTATAAATAAGTGTTACTTCTGTCAATAGCAATATCAAGAAATACAAAGAAATTCATTCCTTTATCTCTACTTTGGTTATATCGTTAAACTCTAGCTTTTCACTTTTATTGCTTATTTTTCTCCGTCGTTCATCTTTCTGGCAATTATGCCAGAATTCTTACATGGTATCAGAGCCACCGACGATCCCGACGCCGGTTTTCTTTTTCCGTTGCCGCCGACGGTCATGAAATCGTTTTTCTTCCGTTACTGACAAATCATCAGATCTGGTGCGTCGTTCTCTTCTGTTGTAGCATCCATCCGGTGAAGCTGCCTAATTTCTCTCTCTAATATTCACCTCCGTTCAATCACCTTTCGATCACCATACCGGAATTCTCATATCCCATCAAGATGTCTTTTTAATGGTTCTATCTTAGCCAATGTAAAAAGATAGGAGAAGAGGTTCTAGTTTAGCCTTAAAAAACTAGATAATATTTTTTTCCTAGGAATTCTACATCAAAGATCCAAGCTGGAACTTTAGTACGTGTACCTACCAGCTGGAGGGGAGTGTAGATTCCTGTGATCTCTTCCTAAATCATTCGCATCAGACCTTTCAGTCAGGAACTTCTTCAATTTTCAGTCCTGATATTCCAACTGATGCATCAACCATCTCAAGCATGCCATAAATTGAAGTGGCAACAAGCAACAACACATGAAATTTAAGTTGCTATCAAAAAGATTTATTTCAGCACAGATGCTAATCTATTTGCATTTGAATGCAAAATCTCAGACCTCGGCCCTTGGATTTCACAGCGAGTGTACTCGACCGCCAAGTTTCCCGGAGTGAACTCATCGTTGGTCTACGATGTTCGGTCTCGCCTCTCTGCCGGCCTTGGTTAGGCTCCACAACAAGGCATCGCATCCAAGATCCAAGCTGGTGCTCTATTGCGCTTGCTCACCAGCTTGAGGGGGAGTGTAGGTTGCCAACTGAAGATTTCAGAATGATATCCCATTTATAAATGGTTACTGATATTTAGGAAATTATTTCCTAATATCTAAGTCAATGCAAGCATAAAATAGGAATTAAATCTTTGCAGTTAATGCAGAAATCAATGGTTATTCTTATCTAATTAAGACTTTCCTAGATTAGATACTCCTTGTAAACTATAAATAAGTGTTACTTCTGTCAATAGCAATATCAAGAAATACAAAGAAATTCATTCCTTTATCTCTATTTTGGTTATATCGTTAAACTCTAGCTTTTCACTTTTATTGCTTATTTTTCTCCGTCGTTCATCTTTCTGGCAATTATGCTAGAATTCTCACAATCATGGGTTATTTTTTTTGAGATTCTGTTTTAGCATTACTCAATACTCTTACTGCACTCTCTCTCTCTCTCAAGTTTGTCTGAAACATCTTGTCAAATGAATGTAGGTCTATACTGTTGGCCCCGAATATGCTCATGCAGAGGCTAGGAAGTCTCCTGTTGTTGATGGTGTTGTTATGAGAAACCCTGATGGCAAAGAAGTAAGTATTTTGCAATATATTATCCAAAACATGTTCTCTGCTTCTTTTTGATGCATGCACGAGTGCATATCCAGAAATCCCTATAATTTGCTTCTTTGTCAATGTTTGATTCTAAGCAACCTTTTCCCTTAGTTTTTCAGTGTTTTTGCGTGAGGATGTTTTTCCTGTAGACAGTGAGTATGTAATTTCAAGTCAAATCTATGTGGAGTTGTTTTGTTATCATCTTTGAGAATTGATGCGGTTGATGAAATCACATTTGTTTGGTTGGACTGAATTATCAGGAGAATGAGCCAGTCGGGTTGGTCTATGATGCACTTATTGTTTTAGATGTTCTAGTCATTTGCAATGACTTAAATCATTGCCCATACCTTCACAGTCCCGCAGGGTGGAAAATGGCCGGTAAAATGCAAGCTTAAATCAATAGTTTAGTAGAAATCATATGTAAAATGATAGTGAGCAGGATCTCATATGCAAAAGCTTCTAATTTGATTATATCTTAGTGTAGTAATGGTTTAAACTAAATGGGTTAATATTTGATGCACAGACACTGGAATATTTTTTCCACAAGCATGCCTATTTAGCTTTAAAACCTAAAATCTAAATCTTAATTCCTAAACTCTAAATCTTAAATTCAAACCATAAACCCTAAATAAACCCTTAACCTCTAAAATGAGTCTGCTTGTGTAAACGGTAAACTAAAGTTTACACTGGCAGAGCATCAAATATTTTCCCTTAAATTATTTGCTTGGATTTCTGGCCGATCGCTTACCATTAAATGTCCAGTTAAAAGTTATGGAAAAGTTAATTAATTATAATTGATGTCTTCAACATGTAGTACTAGTTTCTAATCACCTACTGCTTTTGCTCCCATAGTTGATCCAGTGCTAATACACGAATTGGAAAATGTGATGCTTGAAACATATCTTTATTACCTATATGACAGGTCAGGCTAGTTAATTATGATTGATGTCTTCAACAAGTAGTGCTAGTTTCTAATCACCTACCGCTTTTGCTACTATCACATGTATTGTAATACACGATGTTTGAAACATATCTTTATTACCTATTTGACAGGTCAGGTATCCTGTGTTGCTGACGCCTAATGAGAAACATATGGCAAGGGAAGTTTGCATGGCATTTAGGCAAGCGGTATGTTGAGTGAATCTCCTTTGCAACAGATGCCTTAGTGTTTGATCATTGTGGAGATATGACCATTTATTTTCTGCAAGTGTTACTTGGTTTGCTTAAATTGTGCTCATGGTAATTTCTTTTGCATTGAGAGTGTCTTTTCTGAAAAGTTTGATCATAAGCTCATATTAGCTTCTTTAGATATTATTTACGCTTGATACTTTATCATATATTTTACCATCAAATTTAGCTCTTAGATTTTCTTTTTTAGGAGTTTGTTTCCATTTAAGTATGTACGGCCAATAAAAGATTTGTGTACATGTTGGAGTTACTATCAATTTGGTTTATGAAGAATGGTTTCATTCAGTTGAAGAACTTAATGTATATGTTCTTTTGAGGTTGTCTTGATGTTGCAACAATAATTGCACTTATCATCTCTTATAATTGAACGTAGAAAGATAGGGTTTATTAGGAATTACGTGCTTTCCTTATTTTGGCATAAATGTCCATTTGGTTTCTTGCAGGTTTGTGGGTTTGATCTTTTGCGTTCGGATGGGTGTTCTTATGTTTGTGATGTGAATGGATGGAGTTTTGTTAAGAACTCTCACAAGTAATACTAACCAACTTCTCTTCGCTCTAGTGATAATTCATGGTTTTGTTATCATAGGTGTTTTCATTCGACTATGCTGCATATTGTCTTGAGTTGATCTGTTGATTTTCCACGGTTCTAAACATAGTATTGTCATCCGGTCTTGTTTATTTGTTGTGAAAAAGACTTACGGGCTCTATTGTTATACAGGTATTATGATGATGCTGCTTGTGTGCTGAGGAAAATGTTTTTAGATGCAAAAGCACCTCATCTTTCCTCAGCAATACCACCAACTTTGCCATGGAAAGTAAATGAACCAGTGCAGCCTTCTGAGGGACTTACTCGCCAAGGAAGTGGACTCATTGGATCGTTTGGGCAGTCTGAGGAGCTACGTTGTGTTATAGTAGTTATTCGCCAGTATGTTGCTTCTTTTTCCTCGCTATTTTTCCTTTGATAGAAATCCTTTCATTTTACTCATAAACTATCCTGAATGGGCAGTGGTGATAGAACTCCCAAGCAGAAGGTGAAATTGAAGGTTACTGAGGAAAAATTGCTAAACCTGATGCTAAAGTACAATGGGGGAAGACCCAGATCTGAGGTGGTTATTTCACTTCTTTATTACTTACCTTTATTTTACAAATAGATTCTGTTGCCTAAGCAACTGTTTGTTCTTTTATCACTTGTTAGACAAAACTTAAGAGTGCTGTTCAATTGCAAGATTTGTTGGATGCTACAAGAATGCTTGTACCCCGTTACAGGTAGCTCTTCATATTTCAGAATTTTTCTGATCTAGCAAGAACAATTTATACTATCCACCTCCCTGCAACACAAAACATCAGAAGGACTGAAAGCAAGAGTTTGTAACAGTGATATGTTATCGGATGGGAAAAGGAATTGCAACAAATTTAGTAGGGTAGGAGTTGAGGTTTGTTTTAATGAGGCTGTATTAGTCACTAACTATTTATTTCGTGGTTTAATTCAATGAGAGAAGCTAAGAAGGTAATTAATGTTGTTGGTTAGTTTAAAGGAGGAAATATGTAATTTTGACAGCTGAAGCTAAGAAAAACAAAAGAAAAAATTGAGCTGTACTCTGGTACATTGCCAGAACTATGAAGGCCTTCTTTCTTTCTTTTTATTTTTTGGGGTGGGTGTAGGAGGAGGGCGTTCAGTGTTTACTACCTGTAGCAATATCTGCATATGGTTTTTATTTTTGTATAAAGAAAGTACTTAATCACTTGGATTTTTGAAATTATTTAAAGATCAATAATGATTTATCTTTGATCATTTATGGGATATAGACCAGGTCGTGGAAGTGATAGTGAAGCAGAAGATCTTGAGCATGCTGAAAAGCTTCGTCAAGTTAAAGCAGTACTTGAGGAGGTTATATATCTTATCTTGAAATGATTTGCCTTATTCAGTCTACTAGCTTTGCTACATTCATTTTATTGTTGCTCTTGGGATGATTCCTCATTCCTCCTCTATCCTAAATTACCATTTATATATAATATCCCCTTTTTTATTAAAAAAATGTTAATATGGGCCGGCTGTCACATGCTAAATGCTTTTGATTCCAGGGAGGACATTTTTCTGGTATTTATAGAAAGGTTCAATTAAAGCCTCTTAAGTGGGTTAAAGTACCAAAAGCTAATGGTGAAGGTGAAGAAGAACGGCCTGTTGAAGCACTGATGGTTCTTAAATATGGAGGTGTCCTTACACATGCTGGGAGGAAGCAGGTAATAAATACGAACCTCCCTTGCATGGAGAATCACTTTTCAGTTGAGAAGCCAAACTAAAATTTAGAAAATTGTTTGATTTAGAATTAAAAGTAAGGATAGTATTGGAAAGTTCTAAATGAGAAGGGTTAACTGAATTTAAAGTGGATATTCACTTTTAAGACATTTAAGGTTGGAAGGACAGAAATTCATTTTGGACATGGTTAAGAATTTAACTAAAAATCTATTGCTTCATTTGTTTGTTTACCTTTTTCTTTTCTCTTCCATAATTTTTGTCTCAATTTCATGCAGGCTGAAGAACTGGGTAGATATTTCCGAAACAAAATGTATCCAGGTTACCAACAGTAGAACCTTTTATCTTTGACTTTTAGTAGTCTGCACCTTGCATGACAAGAATGAGCTCATTATAGATATGTTGATCTGTTTAGTATTCACTCAAGTTAATCTTGTCTCTTAAGATTTATGTTATTTGTTTGGTAGATAAAATAGTGATGAATTCAGAAGTATGCTGCTTTTTCTTGATGGATTTTTATATAAAATTACAGGTGAAGGTACTGGCCTTCTTCGCCTTCATAGTACATATCGTCACGATCTAAAAATTTACAGTTCTGACGAGGGCCGTGTTCAGGTATTATGCCTTAACTCACAGATGAATCAGTATATATTTGATCTTTACCTGTTTGTGCTCCACTTCTGAACTAAGTTGCTATAAACTTGTTGTCATTGCTATTTGACATCATTAATAGGTTTGTAAATTAAATAATTTAACAGATGTCTGCAGCTGCTTTTGCCAAAGGCCTACTTGACCTTGAAGGGCAACTAACACCGATCCTGGTATGTAATGTTCACGTAATAAGTGCGTTCTTCCTTTTAACACTGAATTTGTATGACTGAGTTGGTTATCTTTTTAGGTCTCCCTTGTTAGCAAGGACTCCTCTATGTTGGACGGACTTGACAATGCCAGCACTGAGATGGAAGATGCCAAGGTTTATATCTCTTCTTGCCCTTAATTTGGGCTTTCTTCTCGCATCATATGAGTGATATGACTACACATTAAACTAAAATTCTTGGCTAGGTAATTGATTTAAGTTATCTATCCATCGGTGCACATTATGAAGTTTTAACTATAAAAGGTACTCTGCCGCATAACTTGATTTTTTAATTGGGCCACGAGGAGAGCTCTGAAAATGCCTAACCTGGATATAATCTGGAGAAAGTTAACTCATGGGTTCATAAGTAACTTTTCGACCTAGCATCTATCAATTACCTGAATATGCGGACATTATTGAAACTCCGGGCCACTTGACTAAAGAGTCTTTGATATGGTGTTTGAGAACAATCTAAAATGTTAAGCTCTAGGTGTCTGCTTAACAATGGGCGTGGACATATTATTTAGTTGTGCGGTCATTAGTTATTGCCTTCTACAACCTTGTTCTCCATCTATTTCCCAAATTACAACCCCAACCCTCCCCCTAGGACAGGGTATAAGGATAGATAATTCAACGTAAAATTGTTTTTTTCCCACATTTTTAGTGCTGTTTTAGGATTCCTCTATATTTTGCAGGCTAGGTTGAACAAAGTTATAACTTCTGGTGCAAGGAAAATTCATAGTAATGGAACATCTAAATCTCCTTGGATGACTGATGGAGCTGGATTGCCTTCTAATGCTTCTGAACTCCTTCCCAAATTGGTAATTTCATCATACAAGTGAATATGCAACATTGTAGTCACTCCTTCACTCCCTTTGTTACCAAGTATGCAATGCAAGATTTTACTGTAACTATTGCCATTTTTGTTACCCCCTTTTCATTTTGCACCTCTTATGTACCAGGTAAATTTGACTAAGAAGGTTACTGAACAAGTCAGACTACTTGCCATGAATGAAGATGAGACTCTTACAGAAGCAAGCCCATATGATGTGATTCTTCCATATGACCAAGCAAAAGCTCTTGGCAAGACAAATATTGACATTGATCGTATTGCTGCTGGATTGCCTTGTGGTAGTGAGGGATTCCTCTTGATGTATGCTCGGTGGAGAAAACTTGAAAGAGATTTGTATAATGAACGTAAAGAGTAAGTATCTACCATTTATTCTTCATTATACTTGTTCATCGGTTTTCGGAATATTCTACTAGTTGTGTTATATTGTCTTTCATGTGTATTGTATGAAGAGCAATATCCATTCTTAAGCTATATATAATCTTCCATTTGGTGTCTTAAAAGTGTGATTCTTGCCCAACATGTTATTTTAGCATTATCGGTTTTACTGACAATGGACTTTCCTGCAGACGCTTTGATATAACTCAAATTCCTGACGTTTATGACTCTTGCAAGTGAGTATTATCTATTTTATTTCTATTTACATTTTTTGGCTAGAAAGTAGGCACTATATGCACAACAAATTCTATAGTTCAGAAAGCATGTGTACATGTCCTTTCTTCCTGGTTTAAGAATTTATCTCTGCCTCCACCTTTTTCTCCCAACATAGTTTCCTCATTTATTCTTCATTAATCCTTTGAATCCACTAAACAGATAATTGAATTGAAAACAATCTATTTTTTCAAGGAGATTATTGCGTGATTTTAATTGCATTCGAGCACCACAAATTATACTTGAAGTAAACATTCTTTGGATTTTAGAAAATGAACCATCAATGATGATGGTATAGGCCAGATCGATGGTCTGAGTGCTGCATCTCACCATGGTATTGGATATAGGGTTGAACATTTGCTTCTTTTAAGGAGATTTCTGCAGATTAAAATTTAGGGTCTCCTTGGATTAGGAAAAATAATGCATGAAGAAAATGGTCTGGAGTAGTGAGGAGGTTGGAGATGCATCTTGCTGTAATGTAACAAATGCGTGGTACATGGCATAATTTTGATGTTCGATAAATCTAATCTATCATGCAAATCTCCCAAAACTTGAGCAAGCTGTTCTGTCTTGATTGTTAATTCTTAAAACGTTCACAAATATGAAAATCCTTGGCTTTAAATGCTTTGTTTCTTTCTGAGCACTTTTGCATGTTTGATTGACCTACTTTTCAACAGATATGATCTTCTACACAATGCTCATCTTAATCTGAAAGGTCTGGATGAGCTCTTCAAAGTTGCCCAGGTACAAACATCTTACCACCGTTGAGAAATCGATGTTGATCTCTTATCATTTTTGTATTAGCCATACTTGTCTTTAATTTGCAAGTTCTTTGTCTACATTATCTTAGTTGCTTCTTTTGATGACTACATCTTAATGTTTTTTAATTTGGCTTAGGTTGCTTATTGACCATTGCATTTTATCCTAACGCTCCTGACTAGTCTGCATGTTGTCTCAGCTTCTTGCAGATGGTGTCATCCCTAATGAATATGGAATTAATCCGAAGCAAAAACTAAAAATTGGTTCGAAGGTGATTCCTTTCTGCATGTCTTTTTCAATTAGAAAGGTTCCGATGTTTGTGTTATTTATTAAAATGTCCCTATTGATTCCCCGTTTAACAGTGTGCAATTGCAGCCTTTACAATGGAAGTTAAGTGCTCATGTCTTTCCTAATTTTCGCTCTGTTCTTTTAGATTGCTCGCCGTTTGTTAGGTAAAATTTTGATCGATCTGAGGAATACTCGTGAAGAAGCCCTTAACGTTGCTGAGTTAAAGAGTAATCAAGACAAGTGCTCAAAATCAACAAAGACCGAGAAGGATGATAAAGAGTCACCACCAAAGTTCTTCATCAATATCGATGACACAAGACGATCTAGCACAAGTGAAATTTCAATGGATCCAGATGATGACGATGATAAAGAGACCAAATACCGTCTAGACCCGAAGTCAGTGATTAAAACCTTTTAACTCATGTATTGTTCTCTATATATTAGTTAGTTTATCATCTTATATTCGAATTTGTTCTCATTCAGGTATGCAAATGTCAAGACACCAGAGCGCCATGTGCGAACAAGGCTTTACTTCACATCAGTAAGTGCAAATCACGATCAAACTGACCAAGAACCATTCTCACCAAACCAATAGGCACAAGTTTCCCAAATTTGCTATATATGTACTTACAATGATTTTCCTATGGCTTTGATTTGTTTAACAGGAATCTCATATCCATTCTCTCCTGAACGTACTTCGTTACTGTAACCTGGATGAATCTCTTCAGGGAGAAGATAGTCTCATTTGCCAGAGTGCTTTAGAGCGTTTATACAAAACCAAGGAGCTCGACTACATGAGTTGCATTGTGATAAGGATGTTTGAGAATACAGAGGAGGTAGGTGCCTTGTTATATCCAGTCATGGTTCGAGCCCTTGACCTTTTTATCAGCGGAGTTCTCATACTGAGGTTATGTTTCCTGTGGAATTGAAATTACAGGTAGCTTTAGAAGACCCAAAAAAGTTCCGCGTCGAGTTGACATTTAGCCGTGGTGCAGATTTATCCCCATTGGAGGTAATACTGTCCAATACACAGTGACACAGATAAATCTGAAGTTAAATTCGATATATGAACCATTTGTATGCTTGTTGGCTGCATCATGAAACTATGCTAATGCTATTTTGTCTTGACAGATGAAGGATGGCAAGGTTGCTTCACTTCACCAAGAGCATACATTGCCAATAATGGGTCCAGAAAGGCTGCAAGAACTGGGATCCTATCTCACATTAGAGAAAATGGAAGAGATGATTCGTCCGTTTGCAATGCCGGCCGAAGACTTCCCTCCTCCATCAGTTCCTGTCGGATTCTCGGGTTACTTCTCCAAAAGCGCGGCGGTGCTTGAGCGCCTGGTAAACCTTTGGCCTTTCCATAAGAATGCTGCTCATACCAATGGAAAGTAACAAGTTGGTTCTTCATTTCCCTTTCTTAACGTCAGTTTCCCATTCTTTTTTTGTTGTGTTAATGATGCATCTCACTGTTTGTTTACCTCTGCTCAATATGACAACCAAGAAATCATCGACTGAAATAGTTTTCTCCAAGTTTCAACAACGGAAGATGTTTGTTGGAAGTGTGTAAAAAAAGGTGTAATTTTTCCCTCACTAATGCCAGTTTTCAGGGGTAAAAAATGATGGGGGAAGAAAGAAGGGCTGGGAGGTTTGGTTTATGGAGTTGTGTTTAATTTAAGGGAAAATACCTCGTAGACCGGTGGTAGTAACGAATTTTTTTACAAATGCATTAGTTTTAGGGTTTAAAGATTTGGGTTAAGGGTTAGAGGTTTAAGTGTAGGGGTTTAAAATATATAGGTTATGGTTAAAATTTAAGATTTAGTTTTTAGGATAATATGGTTAAAAGTTTAGATTTTAACTTATAAACTCTAAATTTTAACGTTAAACCCTAAATTCTAATTACACCCTTAAATTTAAAATTTGTCCACTAAAACTCCTACATACTAAACCGTAAAAACCACTTAAACCCTAAAACTAATATGCATGTGGTTTTCTCAAAAAAATTAATGTTTGTGGAAGTAAAAATTTGTGCATGAAATAATTACCTTTAATTAAAAGAAGAAAAAAATAAAAAATTGTCTTAAAAGGGAGGGGTACAACACGAGGACTTCTTAGGAGGTCACCCATTCTAGTACTATTCTTACCCAAATACACTTAAATAATTTGATTCAAAATAAATGAGAGAAATTAATTTGGTTCTGTCATTTGAGCTTAAATAATGTTAATTATCTGACAAATAAAATTTAAATATCTTAATATTTGGTTTAAATATATATATATATATATATATATATATATATATATATAAATTAATATGTTTGTGGAAATAAAAATTTGTGCATAAGATAATTAGCCTTAATTAAATAATTTGGTTCTATCATTTGAGCTTAAATCATTCTAACCATATGAC
Source organism: Hibiscus tridactylites (assembly GCA_958450335.1). Classification (NCBI taxonomy): domain Eukaryota; kingdom Viridiplantae; phylum Streptophyta; class Magnoliopsida; order Malvales; family Malvaceae; genus Hibiscus; species Hibiscus tridactylites. The sequence goes on from OY288292.1 coordinate 3,174,867, forward strand.
TATTAGAATTTAAATATTTTAATATTCGGTTCAATTATATATCATGAAAATAGAGATGGTCATGGATATGGACATGATAGGTTTCGACTCGGCCTTAAAGGATTGTTTTTCTTAAGAAAAAATTGGGTAGTGTTCAGACTAATAAGGATGAAAAATATCTGATTTGAGATATTTGTATAATATTTTTAGGATAAATATTTTATACATATACAGTAGAAATTGAAAGTTTCTACAAGTTCTTTAGTGTTAGGGTATAGGGTTTATGGGTTTAGGTGTAGGGGGTTAGAATTTAAGGATATTTGTTTCAATTTAAGGTTTAGGATTATAATTTAAGGTTTATATGTTAAACTCTAAATCCTCACCATATTATTCTAAAAATTAAACCCTAACTTATAAACCCTAAATTATAACATTAAACCTTAAATTAAAACAACTATCCCTAAATTCTAAACCCCTACACCTAAACCCCTAAATCCTATATCCTAAATTAACTCTCTATACTCTAAAACTAAGTCGCTTGTGGAAACTTAAAGTTTCCACCGCCAGTGTATAGGATATTAATCCATATTTTTATATATTTAAAGATAATTGTTACAATGTCTATCTTTTTATATACTTTTCAATTACTTCCTTAATTTTATCAAATAAAAAATATAGATAATTACTATAAATACTCCTCTATATTTTGTCTATTGTCCCCTTATTTTTAATTATTTTGAGTTGGGTCGGGCTGGAAACGAGTTTTAATCTATAATTTTAAGTCGAGTGAAAAATTACCACATATCGAGTTTTAATCTTTAATTATTGAATTAAACATAAGTTATGGATTTTAGGTTTACTGGGAGCACCCTTTCCTCCTTCTATAGTCTTCCCTTTCCCCTCCCCTCTATGTAAGATTAAGATTATGATTAATTTTTTTTAATAGAAAATTAGAATTAGACTTTGTTAAAAAAATTATTGAATTAAACTTATTAACTTAATTAATAATTTTAATACTTTATATACTTTATATATGTTTTATATATACTTCTAAATTTATAAAAAATGTTTTATTTTATTTTTTAAATAAAATATACTTCAATTACATATATAAAAAACATATTTATATACAAATATAAAAGTTGCACCATAAGTGATAAACATCACTAACAGCGAAGGAAATATAGTTGATATGGACGAACGTATGTCAATTATTCTCTTTTTATTCCACTAAAATTATTTTATTTGACTTTTTTTTTATAAAAAAGTTAAATTTAAATTTTTATTATTGATAAAAATAAAATGAAATAAATTTTAAAAACTTTCAATCAAATAATTTTAAAATGTATATTATATAAAATTTAACTATTTAAAATAATTAAAGTAAAAAATAAAAAAAAATTAATAAAGAAAGAAGTAAGTTTAAAGACAACTCAGAACCTAAGTAATACAATCCTCATGCAATATGTATAATATCTGTTCCGGTGATGAAAGAAATCGATGACAAAGGAGATCTCCAGTTGGCCAGCTTATTGTCTTACCCAAAAACATGCTCGATCTTTATCTCCCATGGACGCTACATAAGCATGATGAACTAATGTCATCACAACCATATACCCCCATAGTACAGCTTCAATACCAGAGCATATTCCTATTCTCTTGGAAAACTCAAGCAATCAATGTCCATCTTCGTTTCGAAACATTCCGTCGTAGGACGTTATACTCGTCGTCGCGATGAATGAGCCGTCAATGTTGAGCTTGCACCACCCCTGAGGGGATGGCTGCTAGTGAATTACGTGCCTTACCAAGCATCCTAAGGCAAACCGCATTGCCAACGACATCGCAATCGCATGACATGCTTCACTTTTCATTCGTCTACTCTTCTCCATGGTTGATTTGCGGCCTAAACTGGAAGAATAAAAAAATATCAGTGTTCCAGTGTAATCAATGGTGAATCCTGTAATAAGAGTTTGAGGGATAATTTTAAAATATAGAGGCTTAAACAAAAAATTTTAAGATTTAATTAAATTTTTTAATAATTTTAAAAGATTTAATCAGAATTTTTAAAAATTTTGAGTCGACCAATTAAAATTTTTAAAAATTTTAGGGGTGAAATTTAAAATTTTCAAAATTCTAAAGGACCATGATCCCTAACCCCTTAAAGGTTCCGCCATGAGTGTAACCATAAATTCCATAAAATCAAGTCAATCCCAGTCGTCACCCTCCTTCATAAAATGTTGTGTTATCTTCATGGATAGATGTAGGAAACCTTAAGATTATTTCCTACAATCTCAATGCTAACTTAGATTCTTTTTTGTCGTTGACATAATTAGATTCTTTCTTCTTTTTTTACGGCTATTTTTTACTAGTTAATTGTTATATTATTATGTATTAATATTTAACTATAATTTTATACATTATTCATAGAATTTTCCTTATTCATAACGATCTATAGAGGTATAGACCATCCATAAATCAAATGTTGAACCTATTACTATTTTTTAAAGCACTTACATCATGCTTGTTCTACAGTAATTACAATATTGGGTCAAAAAATTAATTATATAAAAATTATGAAAGTGGTTATAACTAATTAAGTGAAAATCTCAATTATAATATAATATAATATAATATAATATAATATAATATAATATAATATAATATAATATAATATAATATAATATAATATAATATAATATAATATAATATAATATAATATAATCATGTCACAGAGTAGATTGAGTTATTAGTATATGATATAAACATGTTAATTTTGGGACACGTCGACTTGAACCATATTAATTTGAATTTAAAATTTTTAGATTATTATTTTTTAAATAATAATATCTGAATTTTTTTAATCACCATGAAAGATATTACAATCTAATGCATCAAAAAGATTAAAAAAAAGACAAATCCACTAAAAGTCTCTTACAACGGTGCAAAGAAAAGAAAATACTTCCATCGAAATTAGCATACCAAAATTCAGAAACCTTCATGAATCTCATTATCTCTATCCAAATGAGACACTTTACGGGGTGAAAAAGGAGTGGTGAGCACACCAAGCTATCAGGCAGATTGCTCCGCTATTCAAGTCAGATTACATCGGCAACCAACCATCAACCGAGTGGGAATCAATCTTTCTAAGATCACCGAAAAAACCATAATCAAGGATTAGCGCCGTGAATATCTCTATACGAGCACCAACCGACCGCTAAGGTATGCTGAAATCATGCCACAAGGATAGATGAAACGAACTACAAAAAAAACATGTCACAAGGACAGGAAAAACGCGTGACACAAAAGCAGAGATTCTTATTAAAATATAAATAAAAAAGAAAAATATTAAAACTAATAGTCGACAACTAATATTAAAATTTATTTTCGACTACCAATTAAAAAAACAAAATTACTGACTATAGAGATTTAAGAGAGAACGACTTGGTTATAATCGGAAAGAATGGCTGGATTGCCCAAAATTTTAAATTATTTTATATTGACCACTTTTGAATTTGGATCATTTTGAGTTCGGATACAAGATGTGTAATCCAATCTTGATCTAATACATATGTATCCATGTTTATTTCTTTTTATATATTTTCTTAATATAAACGTTCCTAGGGCAAAAGGAATGATCTTCATAAGAGGTTCATATTTGAGAAATTATATCCATTAGTTATAGAAATTTTTTTTCACCTTTTCGGTGCCCCTATTTATGCTTCCACACTAAAAATTAGGTTTATGATTTAGGGCTTAGAGTTTAAGGTTATAATTTGTGGTTAGGGTTTAGGAAATTTGGAGTATGTTATATTTTTAGGGTATATGGTGTATGATTTAGGATTTAGAATTTAGGGCTAGAGCTTGAAAATTAATTTTTAGTGTTGGGGCATAAAAAGAGACAGATAATTTTTTATCATATCTATTAGGTATATGCAGATTTTATTAAACTATAAAAATTAAGTAAATATTATCATGAGACTATATTAAGAAGGCTTTTGTCTAACCTATGCCCTAAGGATAGGCTAAGGTGTAATTAATAACATTAATTAAGTAGAAGATTCTATTATTACATAGTAATCAATCCAAGATGATTAAAAAAGAAAAAGGAAACAATTGTATTTAAGTAAATTAAATAAATGAGAAAATAAGGGTACAAGGTACAAAACTAGATTCGAAAGAAATAGATGAAAAGCGTTGAGGCCTGTAGCTACGCAGTTTTCTTGAGACAGATTTTGACCACTCTCGAGTGCTTGAGTTCTTTGGCCGTCTTCCATGATACAACAACAGAAGATCTTCAACAGTAGCACGGCTGAAGAGATCTCGAACGAAAACCTCGCCTTTGCCTATCACCGAAAGTTAGGGAAAACAAAAGAAATAATGTATTTTTTGAATTGTATTTAACCTAGTAGGTTAACACGATATTTATATGGGTTTCATAGGGTTATTATGGGAAAATTATATACCAAATATAATGGCCATTAATGTTGTTTTCCGGATACAATAAAAAAAATTCATATATATAAAATATATTTTTGGATCCCGGGCAATATCTGAGTAATATTCGAATTAATTGGATACAATACATTTCTATATATTTATCCTCTTAATTCTGAATATTCAAAAAGATATGTAGCATTTAAAGAAAAATATAATTCACAGTGGGCAAATATCCACAGACCCAAGGAAGGCCTAACCGGTCCAAACATCCGCGTCACCCACATCGTCCGGGTGCGCCCCAACCCGAATTGGGATTGATTCTCACCACCTTGCGCACTAGGAAAAATTTCCATATGAGTGATTCAATGACTATAAAGTGGGTAAGTGTATGTAAACACATCCCAAGCCTTTTATCCCACCAATGTTTGACAAGGGGGTTTTTACTTCCTTATTCAATTCTCAAGATCCCTACTTTAAACATCAATTTCTCATTCATCACCTGATTATTTCGAATACGAGATACCACTGTAAAAGTCTTATACAATAGAATATGAACCAATACATTCATCTTTTGAGTCTCTACCTTTACCTATAGAAAAAGCGTTTCAAAGTTACCAAATTATCAATTTTTCCAGCATCCATGTTTACTTCTTTTTATATTTTCTTAATGTAAACAATCCTAGCGAAAAAAATGATGATCTCCATAAGAGGTTCAGATTTGAGAAATTATATCTATTAGGTATATGCAAATTTTATTAAACTATAAAAATTAAGTAAATATTATCGTGAGACTATATTAAGAAAGCTTTGTCTAACCTGTGACCTAGGTGTATTTAATAACATTAATTAAGTAAAAGATTTTATTATTACAATTAATATGAAACATTTAATAAGTATCTCATTTAAGATGATTTTTTATTATTTAACTTATTTAATAATATTAATTCTCACATTGAGTTGCTTAAGTGTTTAGGGTCTAGAGTTTTTGTTTAGGGTTTAGGGTTTATGGTTTTTTATGATTTATAGTTTTAGGGTTTATAATTTATGGTTTTGTTTAGGGTTTAGGGTTTTGTCTAGGGTTTTTGTAGTCCTCAACGGCTCTAAATCAACCCCAACGGCTAGTAACGGCTACAAACTCATTAAGGAGTATAAAAGAGACTTCCAAGCATCAAGATATGGTTAATGCTTCAATTGTCAAACAACAAATGATCAAGAAATTGTCTTAGAGCTAAATTGTCATTTCTTTGTATAGACAAACACTAGTGAGCCAAAATTGTCAAATTTGCTCAAGTGTTTTAGGTTTTGGGTGAGAGCTTATTTGTGCAAACAATCACCTATTAGAGGGATTTAAGTTTGCTTATCTTTTCTCTTTGTAAAGAGGGTTTGATCAAGGCTTTGGGTAGAAAGCTTGATCGGTGTATAAGGGTTTCCTCCTAAGCCTAGAAAATGGGACGAATCAATAGTGGATTGATTGGAAATCCTTAGTAGGAAGCTAAGGTAGTGGATGTAGACATTGGTTAGAAGGTTGAACCACTCTAAAATCATTGTGTCAATTATCTTTTTAGCTTCCACACCACATCCACCTAAAATTCCACCTCTCCACCACTTGGTGAGCAATATCGGTTGAAGGAATCGAGCACCTTAAAACTCAACAATTGGTATCAGAGATTGGCTCAATTGAAGAGGATTAACATCCTATTGAGAAGATCCGGCAAGCTCGTTCATCATTTCACACAACCGGCTCAATGGCGCAATCCATCGACAAACTGCCCTTCTTCGACGGAACCCACTATGCCCATTGGAAGACAAAGATGAAGATCTTCATTAAATCAAGAGACTACAAGCTATGAGACATAGTTGAAGATGGTCCGTTCGTGCCTCAACGAAGCAAAGCGGAGTGGAGTGCCGACGATCGCAAGAAGATGGAGCTAAATTGCAAAGCCTTGCACATCCTCTTTTGTGCATTTGGCCCAACCATCTATGAGAGGATGTCTTCTTGTGAGAGTGCCAAGGAGGTATGGGACAAGCTTGAAGTCACATACGAGGGAACCGATGAAGTTAAGGAGACCGAGATTGGGCTCTTCACCTTAGAGTATGAGAACTTCAAGATGGACCCGGAAGAAAACATCGAGAAGATGTTTGATAGGTTCTCCACTATCACCAATGGTCTCAAAGGCTATGGAGAGGCCATCCCGGAAGAAAAGCTTGTCCGAAAGCTCATCTACTCACTTCCCGAGTCATGGGACTCAAAAAGGACTGCCATCATCGAAGCCAAGAATTTGAAGACCTTGAATCTTGATGAACTCGTGGGGTCACTCCTTACTCATCAAATCATGAAGAAGAACAAAGAAGATGAGAAGAAGAGGGAAGAAATTAGAGCTATGAGAGAGAAGAAGCTGAAGAGGGTTGGCATCAACACCAATGCCATTGCTCTCAAATCCTCCACTTGCCATCATGTTGACTCAAGTGAAGAGAAGGATGAAGAAGAAGAGATAGTTCACCTCTTCAAGAAGTGTGCCCCATTCATGAAGAAAGCCTTGAGAGAGCTTGAACGAGAATCCATGAAAAAGAAAAGGGCAAGTGTAACACCCGGGTTTGGGGGCCGGGAGAAAATGATATTAAAATATTGTTTCGGGTTTTGGTTCTATAATTTAAAATAATAGTTTAATATTTTGGGTTCATATATTCGAAGCAAACAATTATATTGGATTTAAATTGTTTTGGGAATCAAATTACATGAATTTTAGTATAGATATGGATGACCATCTCATTGGTGGCACTTTTGTAAATAATGAGACTTGCAAAATAAAAACCCTTTTTATTCTAAATCATCTATTTTATTATCATCTTCCCCCACCCTCTTCTCCATTTTCACGGTAAGCTTCCCCTTCCCCCTTTGAGCTTTGCCACTCGATCCTGCCTCCATTTTTGGAGCTTTTTGAAAGGTAATCCCATATTTGAACTCCCCTCTTCATTTCCTATCTATCTATGGTTATAGTTTTTAAAACCATGAACTTTTGAAAATTAGGGTTTGGTTTAAAGTTTGGATTTTTAAGGGGTTCTTCATTTTATTTTGATAAATTGAGTTGGGGTTATAGTTAATCTTGTTAAAAGGTGTAACATATATCAATTTGGTTGTAGTTGGATGAAAATTCGTGGTGGGTCTTTAGGGCAAGTTTTAAGGTATCAAAATTTGGGTTTTTGGTGGGTTTAATGTTGAAATTGGAGGGCTGATGGTTAGGGTATAATAGGAGGGTGATTTGGGGTGTTTTAGAAGTCATTTGGGTGTTTGGAATTGGGTGTTTCAACCTAGGTTTGTGGGAGTACGAATTTGGGTTATTTGGGGATTTATCTTGATTGGAAAATTAGAGTGAAATTGATTTGAATTCAAAGGTTGTGAGATTATTGAATATTAGCATTGATTGTGGCTATCGGTTGTGTTTTGGTTGGTTAGAGGCAAGAGGAGACGATGGAGAAGCTTCGGGCTCGAATCCGGAATTTGGATGCTTGGTAGGCTAGTCGGCTTGTGCTATGAAGTGGTTGGTGAGTGGTTATGTTTTTAAATTATTTTAAAAATTGGTTCAAGCATGAGGACCTAGGTTGGGCTTGGTAAACCCTCCTAGAGTTGAGGTTAGGGTGGTAGCCTAAACTCAAGCTTAAGTTTAGGAAACTTTGGTTGAACTTCTAATTGCTTGTTATGCCTCTTATTTATATGTGTTTATGGTGGTTATGTATATTGTGTTATACATGTTGTTGAGGCATGATTTGATGCATTGCTATGCATGTGGATTGGATTGTGAATTATGCATGATGAGGATCATGGTGAGTACATGCTAGGCATGGTATTGGGTTGTGAAATACATGTAAGTGAGACATGATATTTGATGCTTTGTCATATGCATGTAGCTACGAAAAATGGATTGCGTTTAATGTTGGCACTAGTATGCTTGGGTACAATGATCGATCATTAGGATGAGTGTGCACACAAATTGAGTCAAAACGTACATGGCCTTGGTGGCGTTAAGGCACCAAGGAGGAGTACGGTGATGTAATATTCCACCGGAAGCTTTTATATATTTCTACGTGATGATGAGTGGAATCCCATCCGTAGGGCATGTGGCGATGAGTGGAATCCCGCACATGCAAGGACCGGTGATGAGTGGAATCCCACCGAGGTAATGTTGTTGTTGGAAATGCGTTCCAACGGGTTATCCGCGTATTCGAGTCATAGCTAGGTGCCAATGTGAGGTTGTATGCGTAAACTAATATGATATTATGTATACATGCTTATATGATACGAATGTGACGCCTTTATGAATTGAGATGTGTTGCCAATATGATATTAAATGTGAGTTCCATATGCTTTGAGATACGTTGTTATTAGTACATGGCTATATGTATCTTTGTAAGTTGATCTTATGTGTTGTTGAGCATGGCATAATGTTGACTGTATGCTCATGCATCATGTTCATCTTGGCTTGGCAGACCGGAGGTAAGGCTATGCATTTCATCATGGAAATAACTCGTGTTTGGACCCTGCATTGTCGAATGTTTGTTTTATGAGCCACCCTCACTAAGCTTTTATGATTACGCTCTCTTTTGTTCGACAATGCAGATAAATGACTTGTGGGTGGCAAGGGCAAGGAAAGGTCTCCAAGTGTTGCTTTTGGTGAGCTCAATGTATGAATTTTAAGTGATAGAATGTAATAGTTAAGCAATGGGATAGGTATTGTTGTCTGAGTTTGGATGTATGTTGATTTTTTGATTTGGCCTTGGTTTGTAAAGCATGTTATGCTTTGATGTATGCTTGTGTATGGTGGCATGTCTATAGACGTTTAGGTTGCCTTGTTATAGTGCAAACCTCTTTATGCTTATCATGTACCTTTTAAGGCCTTTGAGTTCTATGTATGCCCTTATATGCTAAATTGCCCCTTTGTAAGGCCATGTATGGATGCTTAGATGGTGTTAGATTGCTAAAGTTGCTTGATTGTATGTGTGCCTCTTCGTGTTGTTTAATGCCCTTGGTTCTTGTGGAAGCATGTTTTATGGTTGGTTTGCCTTAGGGATTGATGTTAGTGTGTTGGTTGAAGTGTTAGAGGGATTTAGGGGCCTCTTTGTGCTCTATATTAGCTCAAACCTGCAGATTCGTAGCTGGGGTATCGATACCGTTGGTCTGGTATCGATACTGCCCTTGGGTTTCAAGCCTCGTGTATCGATACTCGAGGGGAGTATCGATACCTTTTTGGCCACTGGAGCCACTGTCGATTTCGGTATCGATACTGGCCTCTAGGGTATCGATACCGTTGTCTTAGCTTTGACCGTGGGAAGTCAACTTTTGGAGAGGGTATCGATACCCTTGAGGGAGGTATCGATACTGCCTCCTCAAGTTGACCAAACCCTGTTGACCTAGTCAAATGGGTATCGATACCCCCTTAAGGGTATCGATACCGCCTGCAGATTAACTTTAAAAATGGGCTTTTAAGTGTTAGTTTGGGTTCGATCGATTGCTTCGTAAATATTGTTCCGCTGTATGATCACTTAGGATGTAATTCTCATCTAGGCAAGATTAAAATGAAAAAAAATATAGGGTTGCTAACCGAGGGAGAGTTCCTTAGGGAGTTTTCACTCGGTTTTCCCCGTGTAGCTCACTCGGACTGGTCATCCGGCCAGACCGGGACGAGGGGGTTACAGCAAGCACTTCAAGCCATAAGAAGAAGGCACATGTGGCTACTTGGAGTGATGAGGACTCCACCGACGATGAACAAGCCAACCTTTGCCTTATGGCCATCGAAGAAGATTCAAGGGTAACTTCTAATTCATCTACTTCATATTCTTACTCTTTTGATGAATTACAAGATGCCTACGATGATTTGGTTTTAGAGTTTAAAAATCACATTTTGAAAAACAATAAATTGATTTCCAAGTTAAAAATTCAAAATGATTTGATTTCTAAAACCAAACTTGAACTTGAAGCAAAACTCGAAGAGTTTGAACAAAAATATTTTGATTTACAAAATTTGCTTCATAAAGTTCAAGAAGAAAAAGATTTGAGTTCCAAAGAGCTAGAAAAGAAAAAAATTTGAAAAATCAAATTTTTATGTAAGACAATCTAGTGCCCCTAGATTTGTAAAAGGAAAATGTTTTAGAAGTATTTGGGTCCCAAAAGGACTTAGTACTTCAATTAAAAAGGATGACATTGAAAAATGGATTCCTAAGGGGACTAAAGTTTGTGCTACTAATGTTTATGGATCCAAAGCAATTTGGATACAAAAAATCACTTGATTGTCTTTTTCTAGGTGTGATGGAGAGTGATCAACAAGTCAAATTAATGAGGGGGAGCTCCATGCACACTAAGGAAGAACACTTGAAGAAAGAATGCTTCACATCCTCCCTTGAGTTCAAGTGTGGTAAAATCTAGTTGCTTTTGTTTTATTTGATTTATTTTTATTTATGTCAACTAGATGATCATATATGTTGGACTAACACTTTTTATGATGCTTTGAGTAAGGGGGAGCCATTTTAAAACCAAATTCTTATTTTTGTCATTTTTTACCTCTATTGTTATTTTAAACCTAAAAGTATTTTGAATTCTTTTTGATATAACAAAAAGGGGGAGAAATTGTTTGAAAAATTGAATTTTCAAATGAATAAGGGGGAGCTCAAATTGATTTCAAAATTTTGATCTCTTATTTACATTTTTAAATTTAAAGGGGGAGAATCCCAAACAATTTTTCAAGTTAGTTTTATTATATCAAAAAGGGGGAGATTGTAGAACTAATGTTTTGATATAATAATTAAAAAATGTTTTGGACTGATTTAAAAAGAATTCAAAACTATTTCCAAAGTCCAAATAACTTGAAACTATGTTTAGGGGAGGTTTTTACATGTTTTCAAAGCCAAACTTAACAAAACAGTCCAGGTGTATCGAAACACCCTTATGCGTTTCGATACGGGGTCTTCCAGTGTCAAAACGTTTCGATACGGGTTTCAAAACGGGCTTTTCTAGATGTGTATTTTTTCCCAGCGTTTCGATACAAGCTATGCCGTTGCGATACGCCTACATGGCATCGACCACAACGGTCATAAACCCCAACGGCTATTTCCAACTAACATTTAAATGCAGAGCGTTTCGATACGGTGCCTAGCGTTTCGATACGGGCGTTTCGATACGGCCCATGGCGTTTCGATACGGATGCTAATCAGACTGCAACGGCTCTTTCTACTTGAAGAGCGTATCGAAACGGGTTCGAGCGTTTCGATACGGGTAGCAACAGAACTGCGTTTATGGTGGGAAATAAAGTCCTCAACGGCTCCAAATCAACCCAACGGCTAGTAACGACTACAAACTCATTAAGGAGTATAAAAGAGACCTCCAAGCATCAAGATATGGTTAATGCTTCAATTGTCAAACAACAAATGATCAAGAAATTGTCTTAGAGCTAAACTGTCATTTCTTTGTATAGACAAACACTAGTGAGCCAAAATTGTCAAATTTGCTCAAGTGTTTTAGGTTTTGGGTGAGAGCTTATTTGTGCAAACAATCACCTATTAGAAGGATTTAAGTTTGCTTATCTTTTCTCTTTGTAAAGAGGGTTTGATCAAGGCTTTGGGTAGAAAGCTTGATCGGTGTATAAGGGTTTTCTCCTAAGCCTAGAAAAGGGGATGAATCAATAGTGGATTGATTGGAAATCCTTAGTAGGAAGTTAAGGTAGTGGATGTAGACCTTGGTTAGAAGGTTGAACCACTCTAAAATCATTATGTCAATTATCTTTTTAGCTTCCACACCACATCCACCTAAAATTCCACCTCTCCACCACTTGGTGAGCAATATCGGTTGAAGGAATCGAGCACCTTAAAACTCAACAAGTTTGGTTTTAGAAATCAAGTCATTTTGAATTTTCAAATTTTAAACTAACTTTTTGTTTTTCAAAATGTGATTTTTGAATTCCAAAACCAAAACATCATAGGCTTCTTGTAATTCATCAAAAGTGTAGGAAGTAGAAGTGGCTGAATTAGAAGATACCCTTGAATCTTCTTGGATGGGCATAAGGAAAAGGTTGGCTTGTTCATTGTCGGTGGAGTCTTCATCACTCCATGTAGCCACATATGCCTTCTTCTTATGGCTTGAAGTGATTGCCCTCTTCTTTTTCCTTGATTCATATTCGAATTCTTTCATTGCATTCTTCATGAATGGGGTACACTTCTTGAAGAGATGAACTATCTCTTCTTCATCTTCCTCCTTACTTAATTCAACATGGTTGCACTTGAAGGATTTGAGAGCAATGTCATTCGTGTTGATGTCAAGCTCTATGATTTTAGTCTTCCACATCTTCTTTATCTCTTCCTTCTTCTTCTCCTCTTCTTTTCCTTTCTTTATGATTTCATGAGTGAGAAGAGACCCTATGAGTTCACCAAGCTTTAAAGTCTTGAGATTCTTGGCTTCGATGATGGCGGTCTTCTTTGAGTCCCATGACTCGGGAAGAGAATAGAGAAGCTTTCGGACAAGCTTATCTTCCGGAATGATTTCTCCATAGCCTTTGAGCTCATTTGTTATGGTGGAGAATCTATCGAACATCTTCGCGATGTCTTCATCCGGTTCCATCTTAAAGTTCTCATACTTGAGGTTGAGAAGACCGATCTTGGTCTCCTTTACTTCGTTGGTTCCTTCGAATGTGACTTCAAGCTTGTCCCATACCTCATTGGCACTCTCACAAGAAGACATCTTATCATATATGTTGGGGCTAAATGCACAAAAGAGAATGTGCAACGCCTTGCAATTAAGTTCCATCTTCTTGCGATCATCCGCACTCCATTCCGCTTTGCTTCGTTGTGGCATGTATGAACCATCTTCAACAATGTCCCAAAGCTTGTAATATTTGGCTTTGATGAAGTACCTCATCCTATTCTTCTAATAGGAATAGTTGGTCTCGTCGAAGAATGGTGGTTTGTCGATGGATTGCGCCATTTGACCAGTTGATTGAATTGATGTATCGAGCTTCACGGATCGCCTCAATAGGTGGTTAAACCTTCTCGATTGAGCCTTGCTCTAATACCAATTGTTAGGCTTGATAGACTCAATTTTCTTCAACCGATTTAGCTAGTGAAGTGGTGGAGAAGTTGGATTTTGGGTGATTTGTGGGAAGCAAAAATTAGACAATAAACACAAGAATTTATAGTGGTTTGGCCTTCTAAACAAGCACCTACATCCACTACCTTAGCTCCCACTAAGGATTTTCCAATCAATTCACTAATTGATTCGTCCTCTTTTCTAGGCTTAGAAGGAAACCCTTAAAACGGTCAAAGCTTTCTAGCCCAAAGCTTGATCAAACCCTCTTTTACAAGAGATGAATAAAAAGCAAACTAAACTCCCTCTTGCAAGGTTGATGTTTGCACACTTTAACACTCACCCAAACCTAAACACTTGAGCAAATTTGACAATTTTGGCTCACAAGTGTTGTCTATACGAAGAATGAACAATTAAAGCCCTAAGACAAATTTCTCATCATATAGTTGTTGACAATTGAAGCATTAGTCTTCCCTTGATGCTTGGAGGTCCCTTTTATACTCCCAATTGAGTTTGTAGCCGTTGAGGACCGTTGAGATTGAATTAGAGCCGTTGGAGCCTTTATTTCCAACAATAAATGTAGTTCTAGTGATGTCTGTTTCGATACACGGGTAGCTGTATCGAAATGCCCTTCTTCAAAGCTAGCCGTTGGGTCTAATTCAGCATCTCGTTTTGAAACACCATAGGAGGTATCAAAAAGCCCGTTTCAAAACGTCTGGTCCTATATCGAAACACCTACAATTCAAAAGACCGTTGGGAAATAGCTGTTGGGGGTTTTGACCGTTGCGGTGTCTGCCATGTAGGCGTATCGAAACACGAAGGCTTGTTTCAAAACGAACCTTGTTGTTTCGATATGACCTTAGCCTGCATCGAAACACATTTTGACAGTTTCAAAACGTATCGATACAGATATGCCTGTATCAAAACGGGTACATTAAAATCACAAGTTTGACTACTTAAAAAAATTTTAAAACACTTCAAAACCTTTTAAACATCCTCAAACTTATTTTCAAGTTGTTTTGACTTAAAGCATATTTTAAATTCTTTTCAATTTAGTCCAAAACATTTTTTAATTTATTATATCAAAATCTATATTTTTACACATTCTTATCCCTAATCCCTCTTAATTTTAATGTTAATATTAAATTTATAGACCCAAATTTCAATATTGCATTAATGCAAAACATGAACGAAACATTTAAAAGAAAATAGAATATGACAGGGAAATAAATTAAGGTAAGGGAGAAAAAGGGTAGAAGAGAGTACCTAACCTGAGATAATAATTTTATTAAATTCAATTCCACTTTGATAAAAATAAAAATAATTAAATTTATTTTAAATTGATAAAATTAATAAAAATTATAGAAGTAGAGTGAAATTCATAATTAAAATTATATTTATTTCCAACATAAAGATAATTATTTATTTTTTTTCATAAAAAATATTCGAAATCAATATTAATATCTGATTTTAATTAAAATTAAAACCATATACCAATAGAGATTGGGTGCAACGACAAGACACATTATTTCAGAGAAGTCGAGTTCAAATCTTAGAGACGCATTATTGGGAGGGAGAATCATAAACCCCAAATATGGACCATAAAATAAACATGTAATGTTCCAAAAAAAATTAAAACGATATCACTGGACAATACACCCAGTGCCGTATCTGGGCCTGGGCAGAAGGGCACCCGCCTAGGGCCCAAAATTTTTATTGTGAAATACTTATAAAATAATATTTTTATATTAATTATAGTCCCAATTTTTTTAATATTTGTTATTAGGGGTCTAATTTATTCATAATATTTATTATTAGGGCCTAATTTTTCCCTTATTTATTATTAGAGACCAAATTTTCCTAATATATACTATTAAGGGTCTATTTTTAAATTTCATTTTTTTCCTAATATTTGTTATTAAGGGCTCAATCCCCCATATTTGTTATTATGAGCATACTCTTAAAATTTATTTATTTTTTCTTTCTAATACTTGTTATTAAAGACCCAGTTTTTTCAATACTTGTTATTAGGGCCCATTTTTTCAATATTTGTTATTAGGCGTCTACTCTTAAAATTTAATTTTTTTCTAATACTTATTATTAAGGGTCTAAAGTTTCCAATACTTGTTATTAAGGACCCAATTTTTTCAATACTTGTTATTATGGGCTCATTTTTTCTCAATATTTGTTATTATGGACATACCCTACTAATTCAATTTTTTCAATATTTGTTATTAGGGTCAATTTTTTTTTCAATACTTGTTATTATAGATCTTCTCTGAAAATTTAATTTTTTTTCAATACTTGTTATTATGGACATATTTAAATAAAGGTCCGCAACCGCAACAACGGTCGTTATATAGCAGTAGAGACATCTTTTGAAACATCAATATCCATAACTGTTATGTCCACAATATCATGTCATTAAAAAAAATCACATTGTGATCCTCGCAGTAACTGCAAGTAGCCTATGTTATGTCTGAAATCGCGATTAACACGATTGAACAAAAATAAAAGCAGCTGTAATTTAAATTTCTAATTAGGGGTTAATTTTTTGATTCACCCCTAAAATCTCGGGCATGCTTTTGTCACGAAGTAAATTTTATTTTGGGTAAACTACCACAGTGACCACCCAACTATTACTCGCGACCTGTTTTGACCACCAAACTAAAAAAAATCAAATTTCGACCACCAAACTATTTAAATGGACCTAATCTGACCACCCGTCGTTAAAAAGTTAACGACACGCTTGACGTTGTTGTTAGTCACTAAGGGCAAGCATATGTCGTCATTTTATTTAGCGTCTAAATATTTAATAAGAAAATAATTTACCCTTAAAATTAAGAAACGTAAACGACACTTAAAAGATCGATTAGTTTCCATTACCTTAATTTTCTCAGTCGTTTCAGAGAGAAAATTTGTTTGAGAGGGATAGTGAGAAAGGAGCAGTTGGTTCTTGTCTTGCTTAGAGATTAAAATGGTAAGAGTTCTTCGCGAAAGAGAAATCCGACAATATATATGGTAATTTTGAAATATATTTTTCTTTTAAAAAATCTATAATTGTTGTTTGGGATTTGATTTGGGTTTTGGAATAGATGATTTAAGGTTTTGTAAAAAAATAATCTGAAATTATTTGGGTGTGGGGATAAACAATTTTTGTTTAGGGTTTTGGGATAAATGATTTAGGATTTTGTAAAAAAATAACCTGAATTTATTTGGGTGTGGGGATAGATGATTTTTGTTTAGGGTTTTGGAATAGACGATTTAGGGTTTTGTAAAAAAATAACCTGAAATTATTTGGGTGTGGGGATAGACAATTTTTGTTTAGGGTTTTGTCATTTAGAGTTTTTAATCTGTAACTTTTTTTTATTAATGTTTTGTCATTTAAGATACGATTTGATGAATTAAGAGTTAGAACATAATAATGAGTATTTTTTGTCATTTAGGGCTATTAATCTCTTTGTTAGTAGAAAAACCTAATCTAATACCCGAAATTAAGAGTTAGAAACTTTTTTGTCTCTTAAATACTGGTATATACAACTTTGTGTATGCTTTTTATGTGACTTTTTATGCATGTGAAACTGATTTCTATGTAACTTTGAATGTTGCAGAGGAAGTGACAGAAACTTTGTTTTCTTCATTATGCATGTGAAACTGAAATTTTGTTTTTATTCACGTGCTTCATAATTATATGACTTTGGTATGCATGAAAGTGACAGAAAATTGAGTATTTATTTGAGTATTATATAATTATAGATGGTGGGGTCTTTATTTGAGTATTATATGATAAGGCCAATATATTATGCCATTTGATATATGTGCTAGTGGATCATTATTATATGATTTTGTCTGTCACTTAAAGTGGACTATTATTTTTGTTTATTTATTTGAATAATAAATGTGATAGTTATTTTTATGTCACTTTTTGCATGTAGGTAGGTGGGGCATTTACTTAATTTAGGGTTTTTTTATTTGATTGGTATATCAGTTTTATATATCAATTGTTTCCTTATTTAGTTATTGTTATGTCATTTGATTAATAAATGTGATACTTATTGAATTTGTTTATTTTTTGTTTTGTATCAGAGACAAATTCATTAAAGTTCACCACTTTCTTTCACCGTGGTGGTTTCTTTTTGAGGAAACCATGTCTCATATATACTAGTGAGTTTGTAAATTACTTTGATCAATATGATATAGATAGAATGAATATGTTTGAGATTAGAGGCATGGTTGAAGTGTTGGGAATTAATTATATTGTGAAGGTATATTGGGAAGTGTCAGTTAATCCTTTTGAGGTTAAATTGCTAACAACTGACCCTGATGTTCTTAAAATGGTTAGTAATTTATCTAGGAACCATTGTGTCCATGTGTACTTAAAGGATGTTGCAAATTTAGCTGATTCTGCTAGTGTTGAACCTAAAATTACTGTTGATGAAGACGTTGTTAGTGATACTGGTCATGTTGAGCATATAGATAGAGTAGATGGTGAATCTGACTCAGAGGATTTTGATTATGATAAGTGTAGAACTAATGTTTTGATATAATAATTGAAAAATGTTTTGGACTAATTTGAAAAGAATTTAAAACTTGGTTTTAAGTCCAAACAACTTGAATGTATGTTTAAGGGATCTTAAAAGGTTTTTGGCAATGTTTTTATTGTTTTTAAATAGCCAAACTTAAGTTTTCAAGCTACCCGTACCGATACGGTCTTACCCGTATCGATACCTTTTTTCCCCAGTTTGGTCACTGCCAAAACTCGTATCGAAACAGGCTTGGTCGTTTCGATACGGATCGAGATCGTTTCGATACACCTGGTAAGCGTACTAATCCCCTTTCAACCACCCCAACGGCTACTTTCCCAACGGTCATTTAAAAGTGAAACCGTACCGATACGCCCTCAAGCGTATCGATACGCCTAGGCTGGCAAGAGCCCAGCGGCTAGTTTCTGATGAAGGTCGTACCGATACGGGTCCAAGCGTATCGATACGGAAGGCTGCAGAACAACATTAATGAAGGGAAATAAAGTCCTCAACGGCTCCAATTTGATCCCAACGGCTAGTAACGGCTACAAACTCAATTGGGAGTATAAAAGGGACCTCCAAGCATCAAGTAAAGGCTAATGCTCATATTGTCAAACAACAAATGATCAAATATTGTCTTAGTGCTTAAATTGTCAATTCTTGTATAGACAAACACTAGTGAGCCAAAATTGTCAAATTTGCTCAAGTGTTTTAGGTTTTGGGTGAGTGCTTAATTGTGCAAACAAACACCTATTAGAGGGTTTTAAGTTTGCTTTGTTCATCTCTTTGTAAAGAGGGTTTCAATCAATGCTTTGGGTAGAAAGCTTGATTGGTTGTAAGGGTTTCCTCCTAATCCTAGAAAAGGGGACGAATCAATAGTGGATTGATTGAGAAATCCTTAGTGGGGAGCTAAGGTAGTGGATGTAGACCTTGGTTAGAAGGTTGAACCACTATAAATCATTGTGTCTTTTTACATTCTAGCTTCCACAACCCTTCCACCCAAAAATCCACCTCTCCACCACTTGGTGAGCTAAATTGGTTGATTAAATCGAGCCCCACACAACTCAACAATAAGTTAACTACTTATGAGTCTGGTTTTTTTATTCTAAAAATGATTATGAAGATGAAGTTTCTGATGTTTTTTTTTGAAATGTAGCGGGCCTCGTTAAAACCCCCCACTAAGCCTAGGAGGGGGAAAAGAGTGTCCAGTTTTATTGATGATAGTCAAAGCGGAAAATTACAACCTTAAAGTTTGGAAGAAATGACCAAAGGATCACCTAAGAATTACAACCCATAGACAGAACATAAGACAATTACCCTATTCCTTGCTTAGCTAAGGAGTCAGCTCTAGTATTACAAGACCTTGGAATCCACCTTAGAATGGAGCCCCTGGAGTTGATCCAACCTCTGATCCCCGAGATGAAGGAACCAAGATGGACCGGAGGGGGTACGTCTTTTAGGATTAGATTTACCGCCTCTTGACAGTCGGATTCTACAATGATCATCGCCTTTTTGTCGAAGCCTTCTTTTTCGCAAACCTCCAGACCGGCTTGTATGGCTCTTACCTCAGCAGTTAAAGGGGGCAAAATGTGATAGAATCGGAAAATTGAGCTAGCGACATTCCTTTCTCGTCTCTAACTAAGCCTCCTATGCCACATTTACCCAAATCAGTGGAGATTGCTGCATCAACATTCAGTTTAAACCAACCTGCAGGGGGAGGAACCCACGAGAGGGGAGGTGGTCGATTCAGCCGGACGAGCGAATCGTTGTTGGCAAGGAGAAGGTCCGCAATAAGATGGTCCAGCGAAATGAGACAGTCTTCGTATTTGGCTTTGATCCACATGGCAAGTCTTAGTCTAATTAGGAAGAATAGTTGAGCTTCATCTAACGAAGCACCATTGAAGATCATATCGTTCCTATATAACCAAGTGGACCACATAACAGCAAAAGGGATTAGAGACCATACCAAATTTAGATTCGGACGACATAGAGAGTTCCAACTTTCCAAGAAGAGAAGAGGGTCGTTGGGGAGAGCACATGACCAACCATTCAAATCAATAAACCTGACCCAAATTCTCCAACTGATCGGGCAGCTAAGGAAGAGATGAACAACCGTTTCTATGCTGTCATTACAGAAAGGGCAACGAGGATCGTTCGAGCAGCAACCCCTCTTGCTAAGTCCAAAGCGAACAGGAACTCTGTTCTTCATAACTAACCAAGCGAATAGTTCAACTTTAGGGGGCGCAAGGCCACGCCAAATGAACTGGTTCCAGAATTTATTGTCGGGGATAGGACCGGCACACATTAGACGGAGGGACTTTACCGTGAAAGAACCGTCATTCGTCCCCGCCCACCGAATCCAATCTACGTCGGAGACACTGGAGGAGAAGTTTCGCAGCTTGTCCATGAATTGATTCCATATGGGAATTTCTCTATCGAATAGTTCACGGCGAAGAGGGATCTTCCACTCCCAACCGCTATGCCCTTTGACACCAAAATCCGAAATAGTACCTGATTGGCAGCGAGAGAGAGCCCAAATCCTCGGAAAATTTGCTTTCAATGTTCCGGGCCCCAACCACTCATCGTCCCAAAACAGAACATTTTTGCCGTTGCCGACCTGAATCACAATATTGGCTCTCAGCAAATTCCCCATTTGATCCGAACCGTGGAAGACTTTCAAAATGTCGTTCCATACCCACGAGAAGTGACGAGCAGACGGATTGGGAGGAAGGAGAGAATCACCGCCCTTGGGGTGAATACAATGTAGAACACGCCTCCAGTAGCAATCTTTCTCATTCCCAAATCGAAGACCCCATTTACAGAGGAGAGCTTTGTTAGTAACACTCAGATTTGCAATACCAAGACCCCCGACTTGTTTAGGAAGGCAAACTTGATCCCAACGGATCCAATGAATACTTCTCTTGTCTGCTGAGCCTCCCCATAGAAATCGAGCCATTAAGGAGTTGAGACGATTCGAGATAGCAACTGGCATCTTGAATAATGAAAGATAATACATTGGTAAGCTTGATAAAACGGACTTAATTAATACCATTCGGCCTCCTAACGAAAGGAATTTTGGTTGCCAACCCTCCAGTTTCTTGGAGAAATTTGTGACAATGGGGTCCCAAAAAGAAGCCGAGTTGCGCGCTGCTCCGAGGGGGAGTCCTAGGTACATCGTGGGGAAGGAGTCCACTTTACAGCCAATCATGTTAGCCCAGTCCTGAAGCTTATGTTCCTCAACATTTATGCCTATGATCCTGCTTTTCCCCAAGTTTAAAGTCAGACCAGAGGCGATTTCGAAAAGCCTTAGAACCCGTTTGACATTTTTAATATACATTTCCGAAGCACCGCAGAAGATCAATAAATCATCAGCGAAATGAAGATTCGTAACCATCATCCTATCATCCTAACGGCCAGTCGGGCAACCCCTGAACAAACCCAGATTTACCGCTTTTAAACACATCAAGTTTAGGGCTTCGCCGATGAAGTTGAATAGCAGGGGGGATAAGGGGCAACCCTGGCGAAGACCTTTCGAAATTGAAAAAGCTTCCGACGGAGCGCCATTTACCAGCACAGAGATTTTAGCCGAAGAGAGACATTGGTTGATCCAACGACACCACCTATCACTGAAACCACACTTCTTTAGGATTTTAATCAAAAAATCCCAATTTACCGAGTCGAAGGCCTTTCGGAAATCTATTTTGAAAGCCACTCTACTTCTCCCTGACATCCGAGTAGAGTTGATAGTTTCATTAGCCACCAAAATACAATCAAGAATCTGCCGGCCTTTAATAAATGCAAATTGAGTATCGCTTATAAGGTCGCCAATAACCAATCGAAGCCTGTTCGACAAGACCTTGGATAATATTTTGTAGACCCCTCCTACTAAGCTTATCGGTCTGAAATCATTTAGAGACTCAGCATTGGCAATCTTGGGAATGAGCGTGATAAAGGAATGGTTGATACCTTCCTCCCATGGCTTCCCTTCTTCAAAGTCAGTAAAGAACCTCAAGATACTATCTTTTAACAAATGCCAATATTTTTTATAGAAGCTCAGATTGAAACCGTCAGGGCCAGGGGCCCTGTTCCCATCAGCATCTGCCAAAACGGCCCATATTTCACTCTCGGAGAAGTTTTTGTCTAGGAAACTTACTTGGCAGTCCTTGAGAGTCTTGAAATCCAGATTGAAGTCGAGGAGTTCTAATGCCGAATCTTCATTATATATAGACTTGAAGTAATCATGAACTAAACTTTTGACAGCCGACGGCTCTTTTACTTCTCGCGTACCATCATGCAGGGAAACAATCATGTTGGTTCTACGTCTAGAGGAGGCATGAAGGTGGAAGAAGCGTGTGTTGCGGTCGTCTTCTTTAAACCAACGGAGTCTTGATTTTTGGAGCCATGCGGATTCCTCTTTACGATACTCTGACCACAGAATCCTCCTCAACTCATTGAGTTTGAATATTATACTAGGATCGGATTGATTAGTTTGGAGGGCTGATTCGAGAAGGGTGATTTCGTGCTCCAAGGATTTGATGGAACTGCTCTGATCAATTCCAACTCTCTTCGACCAGCGCTTGACCCCTAATTTCACATTTCTAATCACCCCTCCAATTCCCAAATGCCTGCTATTGCTGTTTGACTTCCTGATAGCAGATTCCACAACAGACCCAAACTCTTCCGAATGCATCCAGTGATTAAAGCACCGGAATGGTTTGGGGCCCCAGTTGACCACATCTTCCATGAGAGCGATGGCTCTATGATCCGACAAAGATTTATCAAGGGCCTTTTGAATCAGATTCGGGAAAAGAGACATGAATTCCACGTTGACCAGGAATCTGTCGAGACGAACAAAGGTAGGCCTATCCCTATGGTTGCTCCAAGTGAACCGTCCGCCATGAAGGGGGAGATCTAGTAGCTCAGCATCGAAAACAAACGCTTGGATTAATTCCATCCATCTAGGATTCATCGAGAACCCAACCTTCTCATCCGGGTGAAGGAAGAGGTTGAAGTCGCCTCCAATGCACCACGGATTATCGTTTTCTTTGATTACGACCAGTAAGTTGTTAAGGAATTCCTCCTTGCCATTATCCGAAGGCGGACCATATACATTTAGGATATCACAATTGTTGTTGTTATGTTTCAATACACCAGAGAGCATTATGAATCTAGAATTAATAATCTTATCCTTGACTTCGAGGAAATTAGAATCCCATATCGATAGCAACCCCCCTGAAGAGCCGGTAGCAGGTGAAACCGCAAAGCAGATGTTTGAACCTGGCCAGATTCTCCTGATGATTTTTTCGCTGATAATTTCTAGCTTGGTCTCTTGGATGAGGACCACACCCAGCCGATTGGCCTTGATTACCCCAGATAAAGCCCTTAATTTTTCTTTCCTTCTCATTCCCCTAACATTCCAGCTTATAAAAAAGTAGTTCATCATTAAAAAGAGGGTGGAATTATAACCGATATACTCACAGGTTTCCCCGGAGTTCCTTTTCAAGGTTGTATACCTTGGTAACTACCGCGTCTCTGCCACCATTGAAAGAAAATTCCAGCATTTTGCTAATTTCCCATACCGCAATTGCTTCTTCTTTTTCGGGAGAGGCGAGCTTACCGTCGACAGATTTAGATTTCCTGGGGGAGCAGTCATCAGTAAGGCCTTCGATCGAATTCCTAACTCTCTTGCGAAGAGCCCTGCGAACCGTGGCATGGTAGAAAGTTTCTGATGTTGGGGTGGGTGTTAATGTAGATAGAGGTAATGAGGAGGGCAATGATGAAGTGAGGTTTGATAGTGATCATGACATCGGGCATTCTGACTCATTACACAGTCTAGATGGGTTAGACTCAGAGGGTTCACATAGGAAATATAGATATCCTCAATTTAACACCACTGCTGACATTTTGAATCCCACTTTTAAGGTGGATTGCTTTTCACAACAAAACATGTCTTAAGAAAAGCTGTTAAGAAGTATAGCATAAACAATAGGAGAATTCAAGTAGTTTGTAAGGAAGGTTGTCCATGGGTTCTATGGGCATCTCCAGTTGACTTTAAACAACCCTATGGAACTTGGCAAGTAAAGTCACTAAGGGATGAACATAGATGTCTTAAGGATTATCATAATTCCAACATTACTTCTAAGTTTATTGTTGAGCAGTACTTAGATGCATTTCATAGTGATCCCAACTACTCAACTAGGTCCCTTAAACAAGCTATATTTAAAGATTTCACTATCCATGTCCATTTGAGTAAGTGTATTAGGGCAAAGAACTTGGCCCTTGAAAAGCTGCATGGTAATTTAAATGAGCAATATACAAAACTCTATGATTACCTAGCTGAGCTTAGGTCCTCAAATCCCGGGACAACTACAATCCTTCAATTGGATGAAAGGGTATTCAAGAGATTGTATATATGTATGCAAGCAATGAAGGATGGCTTCAAAGCTGGTTGTAGGCCAGTAATATGGATGGATGGGTGTCACTTGAAAGGGTACTATAAGGGTCATCTTTTGGCAGCTGTGGGACTGGATGCAGATGACTGCCTTTATCCCTTAGCATTTGCAATTGCGGATAGTGAGTGTGAGTCAACTTGGACCTGGTTTCTTGACCAATTGAAAATTGATCTTGAGTTGAACAATTCTCACCACATCTCATTTATGACTGATAGGCAAAAGGCAAACCTAATTGTTTTTAATTTTCAACATATTTATTCAATTTTGATTACTAATAGTTTCTTTTTTAAAAAAAAATTGTAGGGACTGGTGGAATCTGTGATGAAGTTGTTTCCCTATTCAGAACATAGAACCTGTGTGAGACACTTTTACAATAATTATAAGTTAGTTGGAGACCACAAGGAAAAAACATTGAAGGACCAACTTTGGAAAGCTGCTAGGGCAAAATATGTGAGAGAGTTTGAAGTTGCTATGACAGAATTTGAAGTATAATTATATATTTGTAAATATTTTTTAGTATGCGCATTTGACTAACAAGCTTGTTTTAAAATTACTTTGCATCGTTTATCAAGTACATGACACTTGTTTCTGTCAGAAAAAGACCCTAAGCAGTGGACAAAGTCTCACTTCTCCTTCAAATCTAAGTTAGACATTTTGGTAAACAATCATTGTGAGTCTTTCAATAATGTAACTTATTATGTTTAGATTTCTGTTAATGTGATATTGTGCTAAGTTAGATTTATGTTAAGATGATAGACTGTTTAGGTTTCTGTGTAGATTATATATATTGTTGAGTTTGATGTCTGTTTAGATTATACTATGATCATACTGTGTAGATTTTTGTTTACATGATATTGTGATTGGATGATACAGTGTAGATGATACTTGAAGCTAGAGACAAAGGAATTATTACCTTGGTGGAGTCAATCAGATCAAGATTGATGCAACGAATAGTCAAAAAGAAGGAAGTGGAGAAATTAACTGGCCTTTTATGTCCTAAAATTTAGAGAAAGTTTGTAACGCCTCGGTTTAGGTCTCGGGAACTTATCGATTATAACCTAGGATTAGTCCGGGTTAAAATTAGACTTAAAGTGATGATTTTTACAAAAGATGCTCATATTTACTAAAATGCCATTAATGAAATTGAGAATGGGAATTTTGAGAAAAAGGGAATAAAAAGGAAATTTGAAAAAAGATGTCATCTTCTCCAAAACCCCCTTTTTTCCACTAAAACTTCTCTAAAACCCTAAATCACTATTCTATTGCTCAAATCTCTCATCCAAGCAAGATTTTTGAAGAGGAATCGGGTTCGAGTGCGATACCGGGTGCTACGGAGGCTTGAGATTGGTGTTTCATCTTACGTTTGGGTTCATCGGTGAGTGGATACTGTTTTGGAATCTTATTTATGTTCAACGAAGGTTTGGGGTTTGGGAGGATTCTTAGAGACTAACCTAGACCCAATAGTAAGTTCACCTAATCTCATTTGTTGGTTGATTTCCGGTTCTCATGATATGTGTGATGTGATGATGTTTTTAGATTGTTTTTTCTCTTCGTTTAATGTTGTTGTGTAGTCGTTGTTGGTGTCGAGCCTCACGTGATGGTTGTCGTTACTACGGTGATGTGTAGTCCCACCGATAGTGACTAATAGGAGAGTACGATGATGTGTAGCCCCATCGGAAAACTATTAGTCGAATGGTGATGTGTAGTCCCACCAGGTTTTGGGTCATGCATGTGCATACCTTGTAATGTGATGTTTGTGATACATTACGTCTTTCCTTATTTGTTTTTGCTTGAATTTAAGTTTGCGTTTTAAAACTGAATTGTTGGTGTATTTTAGAGCTCCGCTCACTAAGCTTCTAGCTTACGCTCTCTTTTCTTCAACAATGCAGATTGTTAGAGGCAAGTGGGCAAGGGAGGAAACTCTTGGAGTTCTCATTAAGTTCAAAGTATGGTTTATGTTTTGTAATAACACTTAGACAGTGGGATTGCTAGATTGTATGTTTTGGAGTTGGTGTTCAAACTCCCTTACCATGGGTTTTTTATGTTTCAAGCATGTTCTAAATGGTGATGCTATGTTAAATTGGGACTTGGTGTGGTCTTGTGTGGATTTCTAAGCATATTGACTTGTTAGTGTTTTTGTATCTTAGTGTTCATGTGAGCTTAGAGCTTGAGTTCTAAATTGTTGCTTGAATGCATGTCAAATGTTGTGATTAGGACTTTTTGCATCTAGAATGTATATATGGTAGTTTGCCATGTTGTTGTTTCTTGATTCTTGTGTTTTGAGGCTTGTTTGGGGACTTTAGAGATGCGGAAAATTGTTTCAGGGTCACACAGAGTGCAGGCGTTTCGAAACGCTTGTGGTTGTTTCGGAACGGTGATAACTCCAGGGATACCCGTATCGGAACGTGTTTCGATACGATTTGACACTGTGAGCTCTTGTTCCGATACGCGTATCAAAACGGTTTGCCACTGTAAGGGCCTATTTCGGAACGAGTTCCATAACGCATTGACAAAATGGACCCCCGTACCGAAACGAGGTGGACCGTACCGGTACGACTTGGTCTAGCTTTTGAACTGGGGCCCGTGTATCAAAACGGGCAAGCCTGTTTCGAAACACATGCCTATAATTTGGGCTTTCGGCATCTTTAAGGATTCTCAAATGTTGGGATTTGGTCCCGTTTGTCGTAAGCTTCCTTGAGAGCCTCGCGTGAATCGCTTTTGTATGGTTTTGGTTTCGTAAGCATGAAATCAGACTAACTCGACACTTGGTAAATTTATATTACCTTGCGCCTCATTTATATCTTTACGTTTTCGGTTTTACGCTGTCGATTCCACGCATAGGACTAACGATACATTTAGGCAAGATAATGTTTAAAAGAAATTTTCTAGGGTTGCTAATCGAAGTGGAGCCTTAACGGGTTTCGCTTCGGTTTTCCCCGTGTAACCTGTTCGGACCAGTCTATTGCCTAGACCGGGACGAGGGGGTTACATTTGGTGGTATCAGAGCCTCCGTTACGAGGTCTCCCGGGAAAGGTAAGTCAGGTAAGTTGGTTTGTATTGTTACTTGCTATTGCATGATGTATGAATGCATGCTTCTAGATGTCCTTGTTGTTGGTCAAAGTCCAGTCAAGTGTTCCCATTGCTAGGTGTTGTTATTGAAAATGGTTTTGGTTTAAAGAGCTGAGAACTTGGGTCCTTGCTCTTTTGCTAACCTAATGTTTTCTTTTGTGTGTGATATGTTGTTTGTTTTATATTTTATCTCATTATGGTGAGACCGAGGGGGTGGCCTAGAGCGGGTGACCAGGCACCCGGGGGTGAGCCTCCTGCTCCCAATGGTGATGGGGTGGGTGGCGAAGGTAATGTGCCTCAGGCTGGTGCGCAAGTCGGAGGTGATGGTAATGGGCCTCAGGCCGGTGCTAATGTTGGAGGTAATGGAGCCCAGGCAGGTCAGGGTCAAGCAGGTGCGGAC
This sequence comes from Hibiscus tridactylites, assembly GCA_958450335.1. NCBI lineage: Eukaryota > Viridiplantae > Streptophyta > Magnoliopsida > Malvales > Malvaceae > Hibiscus > Hibiscus tridactylites. Next base: position 3,202,791 of record OY288292.1, read on the forward strand.
ATGACCCATTTGTTTCAGACCATAGCCGGAGCTTTTCAGACAACTTTGGCCGGTATGCAAGCTGTAGCACCACCTCAGAGTGCGGGAACATGATTACCCCTTGAGAGGCTCTGTAGTTTGGGAGGAGTTGAGTTTCGTGGTTTGACTCTCGAAGGTTCAGAGGCTTGGCTCGAGAGTACTACACGCATCTTGGGTCAGATGGAGTGCTCAGACACTCGTAAGTTGGGTTGCATTGTCTCCTTGCTTTAAGGGGGACGCATATACATGGTGGACCATTGTTACTTCGGGTATGGCTGAAGCGGATATCACGTGGGAATTCTTCAGAAATGCTTTTAAGAGGAAGTATCTCAGAGTTCGGTATCTAGATGAGAAGAATAGGGAGTTTATGGCCTTGGTTCAGGGTAGCAAGACCGTGTCTGAGTACGAGGTTCAGTTTGTGAGATTGAGCCAGTATGTACCCGAGTTGGTTCCCAGTGAGAGGGAACAGTGTGAGCGCTTTCGATATGGGTTGACTAGAGATGTGAAGACTTACATGCTTGCCTTTGACTATACCGAGTTTGATGTCTTGGTCTCTAGGGCCAAGGATATTGAGCAGAACTTAGGCTTCAGTGCTCGTGCTAGTGGGTCCAATTCCGGAAAGAGACACGCGGATTGGGGTAGAGATCATGCCAAGAGGTATATGGATAGAAGGTATCAGTCCAATTCGAGGCATATGGGTGGTAACTATGGACGGGGCCACCAGGGCCAAGGAGCTGTTGTACACACTTCGGAGTGCGCTAGACGTGGAAGACGCCATTAGGGCGAGTGTATGGGGGCCTATGGGGTATGTTGGAACTGTGGTTACCGAGACCATTTGAGGCGTAACTGTCTACACCCTGCTAGGGGCGGACCGGCTCCAGCTAGGGGTTTTGAGCATCAGAGAGGTCGTGGGCGCGGTCATGGTAACATCCAGCCGAGGAATGATGGACAGAGGAACTTGGCTGATGTAGTGGCAGTCCAGCCCGAGGGTGGAGGACCGGCTAGGGTGTATGCGCAGCGGGAGGCTGGGAATGACACGGATGTCATTGCATGTAATTTCTCGTTACAGTCTTTGAGTTTGCTTTCTTTGATAGATTCGGGGTCGACACATTCGTATATTTTGGGTGAACACGCAAGGTCTCTAGGTTTACCGTATGAGTGGTTAGAGGTAGGTGTAAATGTTACTAGTTCTTGGGTGAACCGGCTAGGGTGTATGCGCAGTGGTAGTTAGGAAGAGGTATAGGAGGTGTCCCTTGATGGTTCAGGACCACGTGTTTCCGGTTGACATGACGGAGTTACCGTTCTACGGTTTTGATGTGATTTTAGGCATGGATTGGCTCGTAGAGCATAGAGCTAGGGTTGACTTTGAGACCAGGAGAGTCTCCTTGAAGCTTACAGATGACTTTGAGGTTGTGGTAGTTGGCGAGAACGTTAGGTTCTTGTCCAATGTTGTTTCTGCGTTGGAAGCTCAGAAGTTAATGGATTCGGGTTGTCAGGCTTACTTGGCCTATGTGATGAATCCGAATATGAGTGAGGTTAGACCGCAAGACATCAGGACATTTTGTGATTTTCCAAGTGTTTTTCCGGAAGAGTTGTCGGGTTTGCCTCCATATAGAAAAGTTGAATTTGCTATTGAGACGTATTTCGATTCTGCACCTGTGTCAATTGCTCTGTATAGAATGGCATAAAAAGAGTTGAAAGAATTGAATACACAACTTCAGAAGTTGTCGGATAGATGTTTCATTAGGCCTAGTGTTTCTCCGTGGGGTGCTCCGGTCTTGTTTGTGAAGAAGAAGGACGATAGTATGAGGATGTGTATAGATTATAGGCAGTTGAACAAGGTAACATTGAAGAACAAGTACTCTTTGCGTAGGATAGATGACTTGCTTGATCAGTTGAGAGGTGCTTCAATGTTTTCAAAGATTGATTTAAGATCCGGTTACTATCAGTTGAAGGTGAAAGATGTGGACATACCAAAGACAGCCTTCCGTACACGTTATGGGCACTATGAGTTCTTGGTGATGCCTTTCGGTTTGACTAATGCTCCAGCAGCATTTATGGACATGATGAACCGTGTGTTTCACGAGTTTTTGGACAGGTTTGTGGTAGTGTTCATAGATGACATCTTAGTGTACTCTAGGACCGAGGAAGAGCTTGATGAGCATTTGGGGTTAGTGCTTCAGACTTTGCTTGAGAATTAGTTATATGCCAAGTTAAGTAAATGTGAGTTTTGGATTAGGGAGGTAGTCTTCCTAGGTTATGTGATCTCGGCCAATGGGATTAGTGTGGATCCCAAGAAGATAGAAGCAATAGTGGATTGAAAACAACCGAAGTCAGTGACGGAAATCCGTAGCTTCCTAGGCTTGGCGGGATATTATCGAAGATTTGTCGAGGGATTTTCAATGATAGAGGCTCCTTTAACCAAGTTGCTTCAGAAGAATGTTCCGTATGAGTGGTTAGATGCAAGACAACAAGTGTTCGATAAGTTGAAGAAAGCTTTGACCGAAGCTCCTATCTTGGTTCAGTCGGAACCGGGAAAAGAGTTTGTGGTTTACAGTGATGCATCATATGTAGGTTTAGGTTGTGTGCTTATGCAAGAAGGTAAGGTCGAAGCTTATGCTTCGACACAGTTGAAAGTTCACGAGAAGAACTACCCCACTCATGATATTGAGTTAGCCGCAGTAGTATTTGCATTGAAGATTTGGAGACATCACCTTTATGGTGAGAAGTGCACCGTTTATACTGACCACAGGAGTTTGAAGTACTTGATGTCTCAGAAAGAGTTAAATCTTAGGCATCGTAGATGGATAGAACTTCTTAAGGATTATGACCTCACGATGGAGTACCATTCGCGTAAGGCAAATGTAGTGGTTGATGCTTTGAGTAGAAAAAGTAGTAGTTGAGTTGCGAGCTATGTTTGCGAGATTGAGCGTGTCACGGGATGGTGGTTTCATAGCTGAGTTGCAAGTTAAACCGTTGTTGGCTTAGTTGATCCGAGAGAAACAGTTGCAAGATGAGTCGTTGGCACCTCACGTGCAAGATATAGCCGAGGAAAGACCCACAGATTTTTGTTTTGGTGAGAATGGGATCCTATGTTTCAAGGATAGAATAGTTGTTTCGGAAGATTCCGAGTTGAGGCGCATCATCTTAAATGAAGCACATAACAGTCCCTTTGCTATGCATCCGGGTAGTACGAAGATGTACCGTGGGTTTAAAGAAGAGTACTACTGGGTTGGGTTAAAGAAGGATGTGGCCGAGTTTGTGAGTAAGTGCATGGTATGTCAGAGAGTCAAAGCCGAACATCAGTTTCCTTCAGGGTTGTTACAGCCGTTGAATATTCCGGAATGGAAGTGGGAACGTATCACCATGGACTTTGTGTCAGGTCTACCGTTGACTCCTTCGAAGAAGAATTCAGTGTGGGTGATAGTCGATAGATTTACTAAGTGTGCTCACTTCATATCTGTTCATACTATCTACACCTTAGATAAGTTGGCCGATCTATACATCTGTGAGATAGTGAGACTGCATGAGGTACCGAAATCAATTGTGTCAGACCGAGATTCGAGGTTTACAACTAGATTTTGGGAGTGTTTGCATCGTGCCTTGGGTACTTGGTTGAATTTCAGTACTTCGTATCACCCGCAGTCAGATGGTCAGTCAAAGAGGGTGATACAGGTGTTGGAGGACATGTTGAGGTGTTGTATTATCGACTCTCAGGGGTCTTGGGAGAAGCATCTACCGTTAGTAGAGTTTGCGTACAACAAAAGTTATCAGGCCAGTATTCAGATGGCACCGTATGAAGCTCTGTATGGTGAGAAATGTAGAACTCCTATTTGTTGGGCCGAGGCCGGACAGAAGCTTGTACCGATGCCCGAATTGCTTTAGGGCACTACCGAGAAGGTAAAATTGATATGTGATCGCTTGAGGGCAGCTTCAGACCGACATAAGTCGTATGCCGATTTGAAGAGAAAAGAGATAGAGTATGATGTGGGCGAGAAGGTGTTTTTGAAGGTCTCACCTTGGAAGAATGTGATGAGGTTTGGTAGGAAAGGTAAGTTGAGTCCGAGGTTCATTAGACCTTACGAGATAGTTGAGAGGGTCGGTCCCGTTGCGTTTAGATTGAGACTCCCAACCGAGTTAGAGAAGATCCATGATGTGTTCCATGTATCGATGCTTCGAAAGTATAGATCATATCCGTCTCATGTAATGCAGTGGAAGAGATTGAGTTGAACCCCGACTTGTCGTATGATGAAGAGTCGGTTGAGATTCTTCCTACAGATAAGAAAGTGTTGCGTGGGAGGTCTATCGAATTAGTCAAGGTTTTGTGGAGACACCGAGGGGTGGAAGATGTTACTTGGGAGAGGAAGGAAGACATGGAAAGACAGTTTTCGTATCTCTTTCTGTCAGGTAATTTCGGGGACGAAATTCCTTAAGTTCGGGTTAAAATTAGACTTAAAGTGATGATTTTTACAAAAATGCCCATATTTACTAAAATGCCATTAATGAAATTGAGAATGGGAATTTTGAGAAAAGGGAATAAAGAAAGGAAATTTGAAAAAAGATGTCATATTCTCCAAAATCCCCCTTTTTCCACTAAAACTTCTCTAAAACCCTAAATCACTATTTCATCGCTCAAATCTCTCATCCAAGCAAGATTTTTGAAGAGGAACCAGGTTCGAGTGCGATAGCGGGTGCTACGGAGGCTTGAGATCGGTGTTTCATCTTACGTTTGGGTTCATCAGTGAGTGGATACTGTTTTGGAATCTTATTTATGTTCAACGAAGGTTTGGGGTTTGGGTGGAGTCTTAGAGACTAACCTAGACCCAAGAGTAAGTTCACATAATCTCATTTGTTGGTTGATTTTCGGTTCTCATGATATGTGTGATGTAATGATGTTTTTAGATTGTTTTTACTCTCCGTTTAATGTTGTTGTGTAGTCGTTGTTGGTATCGAGCCTCACGTGATGGTTGTCGTTACTACGGTGATGTGTAGTCCCACCGGTAGTGACTAATAGGAGAGTATGGTGATGTGTAGTCCCATCGGAAAACTATTAGTCGAACTGTGATGTGTAGTCCCACCGGGTTTTGGGTCATGCATGTGCATACCTTGTAATGTGATGTTTGTGATACATTACGTCTTTCCTTATTTGTTTTTGCTTGAATTTAAGTCTGCGTTTTAAAACTGCATTGTTGGTGTGTTTTAGAGCTCCGCTCACTAAGCTTCTAGCTTACGCTCTCTTTTCTTTAACAATGCAGATTGTTAGAGGCTTCGAGAGGCAAGTGGGCAAGGGAGGAAACTCTTGGAGTTCTCATTAAGTTCAAAGTATGGTTTATGTTTTGTAATAACACTTAGACAATGGGATTGCTAGATTGTATATTTTGGAGTTGGTGTTCAAACTCCCTTACTATGGGTTGTTTATGTTTCAAGCATGTTCTAAATGGTGATGCTATGTTAAATTGGGACATGGTGTGGTCTTGTGTGGAATGCTAAGCATATTGACTTGTTAGTGTTTTTGTATCTAAGTGTTCATGTGAGCTTAGAGCTTGAGTTCTAAATTGTTGCTTGAATGCATGTCAAATGTTGTGATTAGGACTTTTTGCATCTAGAATGTATATATGATAGTTTGCCATGTTGTTGTTTCTTGATTCTTGTGTTTTGAGGCTTGTTTGGGGACTTTAGAGATGCGGAAAACTGTTTTAGGGTCACATAGAGTGCAGGCGTTTCGAAACGCTTGTGGTTGTTTCGGAACGGTGATCACTCCAGGGATACCCGTATCGGAACGCGTTTCGATACGGCTTGACACTGTGAGCTCCTGTTCCGATACGCGTATCGAAACAGTTTTCCATTGTAAGGGCCTGTTTTGGAACGAGTTCGGGAACGAATTGACAAAATGGACCCCCGTACCGAAACGAGGTGGACCGTATCGGTACAGCATGGTCTGGCTTTTGAACTGGGGCTTGTGTATCGAAACGGGCAAGCCTGTTTCGAAACACAGGCTTGTAATTTGGGCTTTTGGCATCTTTAAGGATTCTCAAATGTTGGGTTTTGGTCTCGTTTGTCGTAAGCTTCCTTGAGAGCCTCGTGTGAATCGCTTTTGTATGGTTTTAGTTTCATAAGCATGAAATCGGACTAACTCGACATTTGGTAAATTTATATTACTTTGCGCCTCGTTTATATCTTTACGTTTTCGGTTTTCCACTGTCGCTTCCACACATAGGACTAACGATACATTTAGACAAGATAATGTTTAAAAGAAATTTTCTAGGGTTGCTAATCGAAGTGGAGCCTTAATGGATTTCACTTCGATTTTCCCTGTGTAACTTGTTCGGACCGGTCTGTCGCCTAGACCGAGACGAAGGGGTTACAAAATTGAACAATGCAATCACACAGTCACATAGGTAAGTTTGTTTTTAAACTTGTCCATTAGTTGTTTGTGTATATAGATGTTGGACAATGCAATCACTTATTATTTCTTGTTTGTGTTATATAGATGTTGGACAATGCATGCTGGTGGCTCAATATATCAAGTCTCATGTGGTCCTTTAGACCAACATGTTGTTAACATCCAAGCACGGACTTGCTCATGTCGAAAATGGGAATTAACAAGTTAAGTTACTTATTCTACAACTCTATAAGCCTCCAATAATGTGTACACATACAAATCAGTTTCATTCATTTGTTGCAGGCATCCCATGTATCCATGGCATTTCTGTTATATTGTTGATTGAATACATGCCCGAGACATATGTAGACCCATATTACTCAGTGTCTACTCAAATGAGGATCTACTCTCATTTCATCAGTTCAGTGAGAGGTAAAAATCAGTGAGTTCCTCAACAAACTAATTTAACTGTCTTGCCACCTGTAATAAAAAAACCACCAAAAAGACCACATAAGAGTAGAAGAAGAGAGGCCGATGAAGCACCACCTCACGGTGGTAAGATAACCAAAAAGGTGTAAAAATATCATGTAAAAAGTGTAGAGGGTCTGGCCACAATGTGAGGACGTGCAAGGGCCCTGTTGGTGGTAATACCAGAACTCAGAATCGAGTTTCCACTTCTGCTGTTGGTGGTAATATCAGACCCCAACAACGAGTATTCATTGCTAATGTAAGAAGAGCTCCTAGACCTAAACTGCCAGTAAATTTTTTCATAATAAATGTGGATTGTTTGTTACATTGCTTTCTTCTTTGGTTGATCCATTTCTTGCGTGCAGATAAAGAGAAGCACTGGGCAAAATCAAAATAACATTCCAAGGCCAAAACAACCTCCACCATCAGTTCATATAGTTAGATAAATGTCCACCCCTATTTTTTCTTCGAGTCAAAAAAGTTATGTTAGTCAGTCATCTACACTAGAAGCTCCTGCTCAAAAAAAGTCTAGGAATGACCCTTGAACATGTTCCATTAAACATTTTTTGTAATGCATGTATTTAACCATTGTAATGGATTCTAGATTTCAACATTGTTATTTGACCATTGTTTTGTGATTATGGGTATCACATGAATTTTTTTGTTTTAGGTTTTCACATGTTTTATAAATGTGCATATATTAGTCATATTGTAACTTTTTGTTGGTGGTGGTCACATGTTTTATACATGTGTATATATTGGTCAAAATGTAATGGTCAAACACTTATTTTGTATGAAACTTTTGGAACTTGACAAGTAATCAAATTATATGTATTTGTTAAACACTTGTTTCGTTCTTATATGTTCTTATCTTATTCATGCAAATTTTCGTCCATCACAAACCAAACACAAATGTAACTTTAAATTTTGCATTCATTTCATAAAAATAAGCAACACAGTACATGAGGATCGTACCAACACAACACACAATACATGACAGTATCATACCAAAGAAACCCAAAAATTAGGACAACACTTTTTGTATTTCTAAATCTAGAATAAACCCTAAACAAAAAATACGATCCTAAAAGGTATCTCTTTCTTTTTTTGCACGCTCCATAACTGAAATTTTTCTTAGAAAACTCGCAATCACAGACCTTGATCGATTGTGTACTGGTAGATCATACCAAACAAAAAATTTGCAAGTATTTAAACCTTTTTCATAATTTCCACATCCCCAAAACCTTCTATCATGATTCTCATCCGTCCATCATGTTGTTAATGTAGAGCGCGCTCCACATTTGTATATTCGATGCAAGTACTCATCTTCTATTTTCGATCTCAACACTCTAAAATCTTCTTCCTTTCTTCCTCCTTCTGTAAATTTTTCTTCCCCTTTAGTCGTTTGAGAGATAAATGGAAAAAAAATAAAAGTTCTCAGCTTTTAATTTAGGGTTCTATTAAATAGAAGATTGTGTGGATGGAAATGTCCTTTGCTTATATGGTTTTTTTTCAACATGACAATTAAATATTAGAAGTAAAATTCACGCCAGGCGTGCCGTTATTTTTTTAACGGCGGGTGATAAGATTAGGTCTTTTAAATAGTTGGGTGATCGAAATTTGAATTTTTTCAGTTGGGTGGTCAAAACAAGTCGCGAGTAATAGTTGGATGGTAATGAGATAGTTTGCCCTTTTATTTTTAATGAAAATAATGAGAATATAATAAAAACAGAGGGTACATGCCAAGTACAGATAAATATATATAATTTCTTTGTTCATGGCTATCAAATTATCCCTACTTCAAAACAATCCCAGCCTTGAGAAAAAGAAAAGTTTCTATTTTTTGAGATTCTTGTGAGACAAAAAAAAAAAACTTTGTGAATGACAGAAACATAAAACAGAGTATTTGCAGAGGCAATGATCTTCTTCTGAATTCCTGATTCTCTTTGTGTTTCGACTCTTCTTGTTTTGTTTTTAGTCTTTTGATGTTTTGAAAAAAAAATACCAACTTTATAGATATGGCAAACAAGGATGAAACTTTGGATGATGTGATGAAGGAAACTGTTGATTTGATATGATATTATTATACTCAGCTAAAACAGAGGAAACCTTTCTTCTTCTTCTTTTCTGGGATTTTTGTTTTGATTTTGATGAATTTGAACTTTTTTGGTGTAGGAAAATGTGCCACTTGAAGAGGTTTTTGAGACTTTGAGGTGTAAACAAAATGGTTTAACCACAGAAGATGCTAAGCAAAGGCTTGTTATTTTTGGCTACAATAAGCTTGAGGAAAAACAGGTCTTAATATCTTTCAAAAAGATGAAACCTTTACTTATAATTCTATACTCCTTTTGATTTTCATGTGAGAAAAAAAGGACTAATCATCTGGGTTTATACACCTGATTTTTAAGCTTTATGGACTGACTTGTAGCTTTTAAGATACATTAACTTTTAGTTAACCCAGGGTTCTTTTCAGATTAAGTTTTTCAACTTAACTAGAGTTAATTCTTCTTCTTCTTTTCATTTCTTTGCTGGGATTTTGCAGGAGAGTAAAATTTTTAAGTTCTTGGGGTTTATGTGGAACCCTCTCTCATGGGTTATGGAAGCTGCTGCTATCATGGCCATTGCTCTTGCTAATGGAGGAGTGAGTATATATATTCAATTACATAAAGTTTAAGGACTAGCTTGAATGATGTTTATATGGTGTTTTGCTTCTGCAGGGGAAACCACCAGATTGGCAAGATTTTGTTGGGATTATTACTCTTCTTATCATTAATTCAAAATAAGTTTCATAGAAGAGAACAATGCTGGCAATGCAGTTGCTGCTCTAATGGCTCATCTTGATCCTAAAGCTAAGGTAACATGGAAGAACAACCCAGCCTTTTTGAAAAGATCATTCATAAGAAATGAAAATTGACTAAAAAATGATTTGTCTCAGGTGTTTCGAGATGGGAAATGGATTGAAGAAGACGCCTCCGTTCTAGTTCCCGGTAATATCATCAGCATTAAACTCGGGGACATTATTCCTGCGGATGCTCGACTCCTCGATGGTGATCCTCTGAAAATTGATCAGGTTCTTTCAAAACCTTAACCGATGTTGAACTTCATTTTCTTGATGTTAATTCTCTTTTCGGTGTTGCAGTCAGCGTTAACCGGTGAGTCTCTTCCGGTAATGAAATGCCCCGGTGACAGTATTTACTCGGGTTCTACATGTAAACAAGGAGAGATTGAAGCTATCGTGATCGCCACCGGTGTTCATATGTTCTTCGGCAAAGCTGCTCACCTTGTTGATTCCACAAATCAACAAGGTCACTTTTAAAAGGTCTAAATATCAGCTTATTTTCAATTGTTTTCTATGTTCTTCATTTGTTATATTCATGAAATGCTTTTGTTGCGGATTTTGTTAAACAGGTGTTGACGGCCATTGGTAATTTCTGTATATGTTCCATTGTGGTCGGGATGATAACGGAAATCATTGTCGTGTACCCGATTCAACACTCCCGGAATTGACATTTTGCTGGTACTACTCATTGGAGGAATTCCTATTGCCATGCCTACAGTTCTATCTGTTACAATGGCAATCGGGTCTCATCGCTTATCTCTCCAGGTCTGCGCTGATTCGTCTTGCGAATTTGTTTCTTTCGACGATTGTTGCTTAATCATGATGATACAAAAATGTCACTGCAGGGAGCTATCACGAAAAGAATGACCGCAATTGAAGAAAGGGCAGGCATGGATGTCCTTTGCAGCGATAAAACCGGAACTTTGACATTGAACAAGTTATCAGTTGACAAAACTCTTATTGAGGTAGATTAGCAGATGCTTCTATTTTATTTCCAGTTCCAAATTTATACTGATGTTATGGAATAGATCTTTGCAAAAGGAGTGGAAACCGACACGGTCGTCCTGATGGCAGCTCGTGCATCTCGGCTGGAAAACCAGGATGCCATAGATGCTGCTATAGTAGGGATGTTGTCTGATCCAAAGGAGTATGACCCTCAATGTTAATGCATCAAACATAATTCAATCCTACAATTTTGATGTAATCTTTTTCCTATTAATTTGTTTTCTTTGCTACTGCCTCCGAAAACTACCTAGGCACGAGCTGGTATTCAAGAAATCCACTTTCTTCCCATCTGATAAGAGAACGGCGCTTACATATAAGGTCGAATGCACTGGGTTAGCAAAGGTGCACCTGAACAGGTAGGTTTACATAATGTGGTATGTAATACATTTCGATCGTATTACAATGTCGTTCAAAGTAATTCATTTCTGTGATGTGATTATCAGATTTTGAATCTTGCACACAATAAATCAGAGTTGGAACGTCGAGTTCATGCAGTAATTGATAAGTTTGTGGAGCGGGGATTGCGATCACTTGCAGTAGCATATCAGGTACATATATCATGTCGTATGAATTTTTGACGAGTTGATCCTTTTTATGTTTTATGAAATCGGTAACATTCTAGGATATGTTTATCGACCAATCTGCAGGAAGTTCCTGATTGAGAAGGCTGACGGTTTTGCTGGTGTTTTCCCTGGTATCTTAACCTTTTCCTTTTCCTTTTCCTTTTCCTTTTCCATCTCAACATGTGATGTTTGGAGGCAGTTTATCAATAACGCGGTGCTCAATTTCGGTTTTAGAATACATGGATTTTGTTGTTGTTGTTATTGCTTATATGGCTTTCAAATTGTTGATGCAGAGCACAAGTATGAGATCGTGAAGCGCTTGCAAGCCAGGAAACATATATGTGGAATGACCGGTGATGGGGTCAATGATGCTCCTGCTCTTAAGAAGGCTGACATCGGCATAGCAGTGACTGATGCAACCGATGCAGCTCATAGTGCCTCGGACATCGTCTTGACAGAACCCGATCTTAGTGTCATTATCAGTGCTGTATTAACCAGTCGAGCTATATTCCAGAGGATGAAAAATTACACAGTGAGTCTAGACAATTTCCTATGCCATTTAATCGAAACTTGATCAGTATTTTTGTCTAATTAAGCCATTTGATTTGTTTCATTTTCACAGATATATGCAGTCTCCATTACAATCCGTATTGTGGTAAGTTTCGGCATTGACTCAGACATGTCGCCGCTAAAAGAAGACATTGATAGATTCCTCTTCAAATAGCTTGATTCTGACTTAGATATTCCACGTTCTCGCTTGACAGCTCGGTTTCATGTTACTGGCATTGATATGGCAGGTTGATTTCCCTTCGTTCATGGTCCTCATTATTGCTATCCTTAATGATGGTTAGTATTTGCTTCTCTTCGTATGCTCAAACTTCAATTTTCTGATTCCATTTAGTATGCTTGAAGAAACTTGGCTTTATGTGTGACTGCCGGACACGTATATGTGTTCGGTACAGATCTACTCGACAATTACCTATATCCGGATATGAACGGTCTGCAGGCACGATTATGACAGTATCCAAGGATAGAGTGAAACCATCTCCCCAGCCAGACAGTTGGAAGTTAGCAGAGATCTGTAATCCTGGAGTCATTCTTGGTGGTTACTTAGCCATGATGACTGTCATTTCTTTTGGGCAGCATACAAGACAGATTTCTTCCCTGTAAGAGAACACTTTTCTCATTATTACCTTTCAATGATACATGTTCGTTTTTTTATCATTCCTAGTTTAGGTTTGCCCCTATTCGGTTCAGCTTACGGTAAGATATTGTGTGTTTTCTGTTGCTTGCAGCGTACGTTTGGGGTTAGGAGCCTTCATAAAACCGACCACGAGGACATAAAAATGCTTGCTTCAGCGATATACCTGCAAGTGAGCATTATAAGTCAGGCCCTCATATTTGTGACATGAGCAAGGAGTTGGTCTTTCGCCGAGCGACCCGGTCTGTGGCTCCGGTCTGTTACTCTTCACGGCTTTTGTCATTGCTTAGCTGGTTAGTCAACTTCTGGTTTATTTTGCTTGCAATGCAAGGAACCGAAAACAGTATTGCTAGATGCCGTGTATGAATCAACTCGGTTAAATCAGTAATAACGAAATAAAACTGCTATTGATTTGTCAGTTTTGTTTGATGAACAGATTGCTACACTAATAGCAGTTTACGCAAACTGGAACTTTGCTGCAATTGAAGGAATTGGATGGGGTTGGGCAGGCGTCATATGGCTTTACAACATTTATTGGATTCTTTCTCCTCATCAGCTTCTTCCACATCTAAAACTTCACTAAACCCTCTCTACTTTAAATCATGTCTTTACAATCAATAATGTATGTATCGAAATCAAAAACAAAAGGGGATGTAGCTCAGATGGTAGAGCGCTCGCTTAGCATGCGAGAGGTACAGGGATCGATACCCCGCATCTCCATTTCCCAGCATTTATTTTTTTAGAACTTTGAACAACAAACAATGTTGATCAGATCAACCTTGTGCCGGTGCTGCCAACCATTGTTGGGTGGTGTGTAAGCTTCATTTCTCCGTCAACAAACATGAACACATGGATAGATTCCTGTTAAAATAGTTTGATTCAGACTTAGATATTCCACGGTCTTGCTCGACAGCTCGGCTTCGTGTTACTGGCATTCATATGGAAGTTTGATTTCACTCCATTCATGAGTTGTTTCTAATTTGTTATCCTTAATGATGGTTAATAAGTATTTTATTTTGGGCAGCATACGAGACAGATTTCTTCCCTGTAAGAGAAAAGTTTTAGCATTATTCGTTTTTTCATCATTCCTAGTCTCGGTGTTTTGCTTATGGTAAGATATCGTGTGTTTTCTGTTGCAGTGCACGTTTGGGGGTTAAAAGCCTTCATAAAACCCGCCAGGACTAAAAATGTTTGTTTCAGCAATATGCCTGCAAGTGAGCACTATAAGTGAGGCTCTCATTTTTGTGACGAGAGCAAGGAGTTGGTCTTTTGTCGAGCGTCCCGGTCTGTTACTCGTCACGGCTTTTGTCGTTGCTCAGCTGGTTAGTTAACTTCTGGTGTATTTTGCTTGCAATGCAAGGAACCGAAAACAGCAATTGCTTGCTGCAATTGGATGGGGTTGGGCAGGCGTGATATGGCTTTACAACCTTATCTTTTACTTTCCACTCCACCTCATCAAGTTCTTCATCTGATACGCCCTCAGTGGAAAAGCTTGGGATCTCGCTATCGAACAAAGGGTATGAATTCTTTTCAACTGATGCAGTAACTTCCATTGTTGTTGGCTGTAAAACTTGTTTGACGTTTCATTTTCGGGTTGTTGTTTTGCAGATCGCTTTCACGAGGAAGAAAGACTTCAGGAAAGAAGAACGTGAACTAAAATGGGCACATGCTCAGAGGACGCTCCATGGACTGCAGCCACCGGACACCAAGATGTTCAATGACCGCACCACTTACAATGAACTTAATCAGATGGCTGAAGAGGCAAAGAGACGAGCCGAAATTGCAAGGTATGCATCTATTAAGTTCAACTTTACTTTGCAATAAAACCCAGAGCTTGAAACTCGAATTTAGTTCAGTTAGCTCAAATCATATGCATAACCAACGGCGATGTCTGGTCAATGCTACACATTTGCATTTTCCACTTGCAGGTTGAGAGAACTGACTACTCTAAAAGGGCATGTCGAATCGGTTGTTAGACTGAAGGGCCTCGACATAGACACAATTCAGAAAGCATACACTGTCTGAGAAAAGGCATCAAACATTTTGATTCTACGTATATTGTATGCATACTGCTGGGATTTGCTACTGCTGAGAGTAATACAAATCTATACTTTGTCATCTTACCGTATAAACTGCTTTCTATCTGCTTAAATTCATCATCTTCCTGATAGACTCATGTTTGTCATGTCTTCAATGTAATTTTTGCATACACTTTTCTATACAACCTTCCATTCTATACAACTTTTGAATGTGCCTTGCTCACAAACTACTCGAGGTTAGCTTGGAACCGCTCTGAGTTATTAAGCAAATTGAATTCTAGTGTCTTAAAGAGAACCTATGGTCCTAAGTTCCTAACATGAAGAAAATGATATCAGAGGCCATTGATTGAAAATGAAACATATGAACATCCCTTCTGTTTTAGGTGCAATGACCACAAATCTAAACTACAACTTCAATACGAGACATCAGATAAACACATGCAAAAACAAGTGAATGTAAAGCATCCGACAATAGATTATCAATCACATTATATAAAGAGTTGAATCATTGTTTTACCATCATTAAATTCAGGAAACTCCATTTGGCATTTATTAATGGAAGTGTACAAACTGAAAGTTCAGATAGTCAGCTTGTATGGTGTTTTAACACTTGTGCTTGTCAACTTTCTTCTCAAGCTCATTCTTTTGAGCTCCAACCACCCGATCGACTTCCTCCCCGTTCTTCAGCAACACAAATGTTGGCATTGCCTGCACTCCAAATTCTTGTGCCACATCCTGAGAAACCCACCATGTAAGGATCAGCAACCGAAAAAGAGGAAACGAACAAATAAAATCCTCTAAAAAATCTAACAAATATATGAACAAGATCAACATAGAATAATTGCAGCAAAGGATTTCCAGTATATGTAAAAGAAAAGGATCATAGAATACACATACAGGCAGCTCATCAACATCAAGTTTTACAAACTCAACATCAGTAAACTTAGCAGCCATGTCATTCAAAGCTGGTTCCATAAACTTGCAGGGTCCGCACCATGAAGCTGAGAAATCTATAACCATCTGATCTCAATTAAAGTTTTGTTCAATCAAAAACAACAAAAACCCAAAGTCAGATCTTTCATATAATGACGAAAACAAGCAAAACAGCACCAAAAGAACAATTATCAAGAAATCAGGTTTAGGGTTGAGAGAAAGATACAAGCTTTGGGGTTTCTTTGACAGAGTTGAAGTGAAGCTGCCATCTCGGAGCTGAATGGAAGGATAAGACCCTTGAAGACTCAGATGAAGAAGATGAATCTTCTGATGCTGAATAGGAATTGCCTAACAAGCTTGAGAAGAAAGAGCCCATTTTCCCCCTTTTCTCAAGGTCAATGTAAAAAAAATGAAAAAGTGAAGACAATGTTTCCTTGGACGGCAACTTCGGGTTTTGTCGGATCTCTGTGCAAATATATATATAGGGTTAATTACTGAAATAGTCACTTATGTTTCTTCCTAGTATAGAGTTGGTAATTGATTTTGAGAAACGACTAGTAAGATCACTTATATTTTCGGAGCCTAAACTTTTAGTCACTCAGCCATTTAGCGAAAAAAATAAGGGTAAATTATTACAATGGTCACTAAAATTTATCACATGTATATTTTTAGTCTCCGATTTTAAAAAATAAACATTATGGTCACTACTGAAAAAAATTTCTTTCTAATTTCACCCTTAAATTTTAAAAAAATTATTTTTCAACTCTAAAACTTTGCAATCAATTAGTACAATAATATTATAAAGGCTTAAATGAAAACTATGTGCCTAAAATATACCCTTTTTAAATTTTAGGTGTCGAAAGTATTTTTTGTAAAAATAAGTGCCTAAAGTTTCAAAAGTTAGAATTTTAGGTGTCTGACCGTTAACGGGTGTTGAAAAAAAATATATTTAACCAATCAATGTTTGACGCGTGACACAAATTTGATTTTTTAAAAAGAACAACACCTAAAATTTTTAATTTTTTATAAATCCTGAAATTTTAAAAATTTCACAAAACAGTCTCCAAATCCCTAAAAATACCTAAACCAAAACCCCCAAATCGCCGTCACTTCTGCCGCCGGTCGTCGTACCTGAGCACACCCATTTGGTTACCGGATCAAGGCGGTCATTTCCCCCAACACGGCATCACCGAAATCGACGAACAGGATGATAAGATAAATAAGTCTCAGACCAACTCTGCTTTGTAATTATACAAATATATATATATATATATATATATATATATATATATATATATATCATCTCATTTAATATATATTATATTTAAGCGATAAGAAACCATTACCTGGAAATTTTATAATGCTTCAAGGATATAAGCAGTTTCTTTTTTTTTCCTCTTCTTAATATATGTCTATTCTGATAATCTTTCTTTTTTTCCTGCTACGAGTATTATTTATTTTAAATAATATTAAACTTTAATATTTTATTTTAAGTTGGTTTTAATTTTTTAAAAATAACTCGTTAACTTTTTAAATTTTTATCACTTTAACCTCTACTAACCTAACCATTGTAATTATTAATTAATATATATTATAAATTTACTTTTCAATATATATATTGTAATTTTAATGAATTTTTCCAACTATTTTGGTTAATACTAATTGGTTGGTACAAGATGTTTATATTTTAAATCAATCTATTAATAATATTATTGGTACGAATTAGTTAATACTTTTGGCACCTAAAATTCAAAAAATATATTCTTTAGGCACCTATTTTTCATTTAAGACTTTATAATATTATTGAACTAATTGATAGCAAAGTTTTAGGGTTGAAAAATAAATTTTTAAAAATTAAAGGGTGAAATTAGAAAGAAACATTTTTAGTGGTGGCTATAATGTTTATTTTTTAAAATTGGAGACCATAAATATACATGGTAAATTTTAATGGTCATTGCAGTAATTTGCCCTTAATTTTTTCACTGCCAGGTCACCAAGCCGTCAACGTTTAACGACAATAAACGGCTGAGTGACCAAAAGTTTACATCCCGAAAACGTAAGTGACCTTACTGGTCATTTTTCAAAATCGGTGACAAACTCTGTACTAGGGGGAAACATAAATGACTATTCCAGTAGTTAACCCTATCTATATACTCCTAATATATTTTTTTAATAAAAACATTATTTATATTATTATTCCTTCAACTTTCTCTCAAACCTAGCCATACTCAAATTTCTCAAAATGTTTCTTAGTTTTTAGACATATGATGAAACGTACTCAAATTTCTCAACATATTTCTATCTTAGTTTTCAGACATAAGCTGAAACATTCGTTCAAATCTTTCCTAACACAATATTTTTTTAATCTCTATCATCTCGTAATTGCTTTCGATCAAAGTATCCAAACTTTTATATTTTAAACTGAATTGGCCATTTTATTTTGGTCAGTGAAATAATAATTTTGTTTAATTTTTTGAGGATGAGGATATTTCAAAAATCGCAGGATTCATGCGTGGAAGGTATCGAGACAAAAAAATCTCTGAAACATTTAGTGGTGATTCTCAAAATCGTAACAGTAAGTATTGGGGTCGGAGTGTGGAATACAAAATCGTCTCCGTCCCACTCGATTCTCACCCCTAGCTAGCATGCAGTATCTTATGTTGCTGCTAAACGGCGGATTTTTTTTAAATAGATTTAGGTATATTTTTGAGTATATAAATTATTAATATATTCTTGTAAAAAATATTTTTTTTATTGTTTGACAATCTTATAATTTAAGTTAAATTTCATCTCTAAACTGTTCAATTTTTAAATAGAGTTTTACATAAATTTTAAGACGGTAATATTATCATGATTTTACAAATTTAGAATTGGACTATGTAAAAATTATTTAACAAGAATTTTAATTTTATTATATTTATTTATTTATGGATTATTTTTAATTTGAATATATTTCAATTGTTTGAAATTTAATTGGATATTTGACTTCGTTATTTAATAAAGGCTTAATACGCTTTTCCCCCCTAAACTATACCTGTTTTCCCAACTTGCCCCCTAAAGTTCATTTTGACCACTTTTTCCCCCTAACGTTTTCACCGTTACTCATATTGCCCCAAAAAGTTAACACCGTTAAAAAAATCTGTCTTGACCAATAAAAACGCGCCACGTCATTTTCTTTATTTATTTTTAAATTTTAAAATAAATAAATATAATAAAATATTTATTAATTTAATTATATCTCCTAAATGCCCAAAATACCCCCATCTCTTCTTCTTCCCCAATTTTCCATGTTCTCCACCGCTTCGCCGACTCACTTCAAGACAAACATCCTCCGATGAGCATCCGTCCGATCTCCACAACTCGATTTCATCACTGTACGAATCACTAAACAAGTCCCTCTCGCCATCACCCGACTCAGTCTCTTCCCTGTCAAAACAATTCCAAGCCCAAGATTTCATCTCGACCGTGGAAACCGGAAACCAAACAATTTTGATTTTCTTACCTTAATCCATTGACTGAAGAACTGTCGGTGAATATCTGAACGGCGGAGAGGTAAGGAACGTAATACTGGACTATTGTTTCGTCGTTGTTCAACTCGATCGGAACACCGGCGCCGTACGCACTCCATTCGTCGTAACAGTTCCAAAGATCACCCAATGTGAAATACTCGACTGTTTCTCTCTCCCATGGGTGCCATAATCGATTAAGATTCCTAATCTCGCTCTGCGAATGAAAACCATGTTTAAAAACTGCAAAAAAGAAGCTTAAACATGGATGATTTTGGTGAATTATCAAACCTTGGAGAGGAACTGGGATTTGACAGTGGGTGTTGTGTAATGGAGGAGGGTCGGCGGTTTTAGGGAGTGGGTGTTGGAGTTCGCCGGAATTACATCTTCACCGGAATTCGGGTATGTTTGTTTGGGGAAATGGATAATAGAAGGAGAGTTGAGGGATGGGGGATGAAATTGAACAACCCAGGATGAGGGGTGGGGTGAAGTTTGGGGAGAGAGGTGGGTCTATTTTGGTAAAATAGAACTAATTAAATAAATATTTTAATGTATTAAATCGAAAATTAAGAAAATAAAATAATTAGGTGACGTGGCGCATTTTTATTGGTCAAGACAGATTTTTTTAACGGTGTTAACTTTTTGGGGCAATATGAGTAACGGTGAAAACGTTAGGGGGAAAAAGTGGTCAAAATGAACTTTAGGGGGCAAGTTGGGAAAACATGTATAGTTTAGGGGGGAAAAGTTGTATTAAGCCTTTAATAAATAGTATAAATTAAATAAACACCGAATCATATAAAATAATATATAAGTTGATTTTAATATATATTATTTTTATTATTTTATAAAAAAAATAAATATATATCGTTTACGATATTCTTTACGTGTAAAATACCATTTGATTTTATATATTTTTATTTATTAATATTTTTTTAATATTATAATGTGATTACATAATATACACATATCATACAAATAAATTGTTTAAACTTTACCAACATATTATTTAACGTCAAATTCCTAAATCAAAGGGCAATATATACATGAATTCACATCCCCTTTGATATTTGTGACATCAATAATATTGTAAATTTGTAATAGCAATCATATTAATTGATTAGTATTTTTAATTCAACAATGAGAATAATCTCGCACAACATATATGACTGGTATAAACGTAAAACGACAATTAATATTATTGTGAAAGTCAACAACAAAAGGGGATGTAGCTCAGATGGTAGAGTGCTCGCTTAGCATGCGAGAGGTACGGGGATTGATACCACGCATCTCCATTTTTTTTAATCTTTTTAGTGTTATTTTGATTGATTGAAACAATCAAAGCTGGGTTCAATGCCCTGGCTGAAACTTTCTTCCTCTAGCTTTTAAGACATGTTTTCTTTTTTCTATCATTTAGGAGCGTCAAGTGAAATGGAGACAAATGATTCTTCAGTTCACCATTGTTTAAGTTTAAGCTGAGTTTCTTCAACTGAAATGGAGACAAAGGATTCTTCATCAGTTCACCATTGTTTAAGTTTAAGCTGAGTTTCTTTTTTGTGCTTCCTTCACAGCGATT
The DNA here is from genome assembly GCA_958450335.1 of Hibiscus tridactylites. Lineage (NCBI taxonomy): Eukaryota > Viridiplantae > Streptophyta > Magnoliopsida > Malvales > Malvaceae > Hibiscus > Hibiscus tridactylites. Next base: position 3,223,318 of record OY288292.1, read on the forward strand.
GTTTGTTTAGCAGTGCTACTGTAATTGTTGTGGTATAATGAGAATGCTATGGAATCACATTTATAAAGAAAAAAGAAGCACATTTCATTGCTAAATCAGCTCTTGAAGATGACATAACATATTCATTTACTACCTGGTGAAGAAAACATTAAAATAAAACTAAAGCCAGACAATCCCAAACCTTTTTCCTTTTTGTCAAACCCTCTAAACTCTAGAGGTTTTCCAAGAATTATACATTTTCTAGACCACAAACAACTGCCCTTCTTACCTTACTTGGTGTTCCCGGTGGTGGTGGGAAACGACCATCATGAACAAAATACAACCAGTAGAGGAAATAACTGACAAAAACAGCTGCAACAAACATCAAAACAGCTGCAACAGGAACAGGGTGAACATTGATGTAGGTCTGGTAAGCCAAACCAAAGAAGGTGGCACTCCATAAAACCCATATCACAGATTTCAGGAAAAACTTCCTTGCTCAAGTCTCCATCAGTTGTGGTTGGCAATGGAGGGTGCAGACATTACAAATGTAAACAAAAGCTATGAAATATGCCATGGAGAAGTCACCATGAGCGTATGCCTGGTAGATTAAGACCATGAAGGAGTAGGGGAATGTGTAATAAAAGTAAGCCATGGCTTCCTGCTTCCTGCACTTTTTGTTGAAAGTTACATGCAAATTTTGAGATTGTTGAGGAATATATGGTTCTAGGCTTTACAGCAAAAACAAGTATTCTCTCTATATATACTTAGGATGAGGGAGTGTTTTGGTTGCTGGGAAACGCGAAGAAATTAGAGGGAAAAATGCTTTTCAAACTTTGACTGAGGACACAACCAGCTTTGCTATAATGGGTGAGTACAGCTTTATTTGAAGTTTTCTTGCAAGTCTTAACTTTCCATTTCCATTTCTTTTATCTTTTTGAGCTTTGTTAAGAAATTTCTTAATTAGAAGTTTCCATTTAATTTCTATTACATATAATTAGATTAATAAATGAATATATGAGAAATATTTTTATTGGTTGTATTTTTTTTATATAAGAGTAATATTTTATAGGCTACAATTAATGGTGAGTGTTCGATTGAGTCGAGTAAAAAAATTTGAGTTATTCGAGTTGGCGCATCATATTTTACAACTCAAACTTTATTTATAAAAAATTCGAGTTGAATTAAGTTTTCGAGTTCCTATACAACTTTTATTAAAATTATTTATCATATTATAGTAGGTTTGATTCTAATTCAAACTTAGGTCGGGTCAATTTAAGGTCGAGTCAAAACAGTTTAAGTCTGGTTCAATTAATTATCGGGTTAATTAGGATTTAAATAGACTTCGGGCCGGATCTTAAATGGGTTCAAATAGATCTCGGGTCATGTTTTAATCAAGTTCAGATTGGATTTAGGTCGGGTCGTTTCCAATATCATATTAAATTCAGGTCGAGTAGAGTCGAGTCGATTTCGAATGAGATTTAGGTTGGGTAATATTAATTCTGGGTGAAGTTCAGATAAGGTCTTTCTTTACTAGGTTCTAGTTACGTTTGAGTAAGTTTATTATTAAAATCGGGTTATGTGGCGAAATAGTAGTTCCACTTCCATGATAGACGGTTATAGTACTAACGTTTCTTTTTCAAGTTTGACATTTATTTTTTCTGATTCATGTCATATTGTTAATTTGTGACATTTAATTATTAATTATTATTTAATTTTAAGTTATTTTATTGCAATTTGCAACACACATGTATCGTTTCATCTCTTCGCTAATTACGTGATTGACTATTAGTAAAAATGTACTTTGTAAATATAGTTGTCTATTCATGCCAACAAATCGATTTATAATTTGTTCGAATATGATTCAAGACATGTTAATTCAGGTCAAAAATTAAAAGTATATTAGTAATAATTATTTTTTTCAGCATAACATAGTAGACATTTAAAAACACTGCCATTAAAAAATAAATGTTAAAATTTTTAAAGATTATAAACGAGTCAATTAATCGATTGTTACAAAAAGGTAACTCTACCGTTAAAAATAAACATATGTTAACTTTTTAATTACAATCAAGTTACTTAATTTATCCATTTTTTTTATATTCAAACCACTCAATTATAATTAAAAAGTTAACTTCTATTACAAGTTTAACGATAATTTTTTAAAATTTTATGAACATTTTTAGTCTTACTGATAATTGAGAAACTTACCCTAAATTTTCATTTGTGCTTTTGGAGAGCAAGTATGGGATATTATATTTACCTATAAAATAAAATTTTCTTAACGGATAAATATCAAAACTAAACTTTGACTAATTGTGTAATGTGATACATGAACTTTCATTTTATTCAATTATATACATAATATTTTGATTCATTTATATACATAAGCATTGATTTTATTCAATAATACGCACTTTAAAAAATGAATACATTCATTTATTTTCATATTAAATAAATATAATTGTTTATGTGTACAATATGTAAAATGTAAAAAGAAACTATATCGATAACGACTTTAGTAATTTGTAAAAATTAAATCGATTTAAGACGAGTATATAATTATACAAAATCAAAATTCTTATATACTATTACACCTTTAATAAAAGTTCATAGTTTTAATATTTATTCATTTGATTAACATAAGTTGTATTTTTCATATATTACATAAATCACAATTAATACAATTCTTTTAATTTAATAAAGATGTACTATAAGTAAAATAATTAAATAAAAACTAAATATATTTTAGTACGGGCTTATCAATGGTGATTAAACGAAATTATACATAAATCAACTTGACTCAGTGGTTAAGGGAACGGTTGTTGTTCCTAGAGGTCACGGGTTCGAGCACCAGCAGCTGCAGCAGGGTGATTGAGCGTTCATTGTCAAATGGTTGAGAGTATATTCAGAACAGATACTACTTGTAATCACCTTAGCTTTGTCAAAAAAAAAATTTAACTCTTGAACATTAATTCTAACGGATTTTTGAATTTTTTTATTTGTTGAGATGAGATGTTAGATTCCTTAAGTTAGAGTAAATATTTAAATTCTAACGTTGTGAATGTAAAAAATCGAGCGTGTCAAGATAAAGTGATGTCACGTTATATTTGAATAAAAATACTATTTTTTTACCAACAACCAGTTGATCTAACGAGATGAGGTGCTAGGTTCATTAAATAAGGTTAAGGGTTCGAATTATGATATTATGAATGAATAAAATCAGACTTTGTTGATCAAATTTAACGAAGATATTATCATCCCCATTGCCCTTCACCGACTCTATTGCTCAAAATAGCAAATGCCGAAACCTAGTGTTTGGTAGGATGTACAAATTAACTTGACTCGAAAAAATTGAATTAGTTAACTCAATTTAATGTGAAAGTATTTAACTGATAATTTTATAAATTCAATTCGAAATAATTTCAAGTAAAGTTTGAGTTATAAAATTGAAATTCGAATAACTTGAATAATTCAAATTTTTAGTAATTAGTGGATCAATTTTCAAGTTCGAGTCAAATTTCTCAATTATGTATGATATATACATATTACATATAAAAAAGATATATGTATATTATATATGGTTATAGAAAATCATTTAAACTGAAACTAATCAGTAACATAACATTATACAATTAGTGGTAGATCTAAAAATTATTTTAAGGGAGAAAGCTCTCCAACCAAATGCGAGTATTCCAAAAAATATTATTCACTTAAATAATTATCTTTTTCACGAACCAAACACTTCTTAAAGGATAAAACAAGTATAAATTCACATCCTCGTTAGTATAACTGATAACAACCGTACCAACTAATTAATATTTTTAATTCATTTATACATTACAAATATATATAAATCAATAACCGGGTTTTACATTATGCTTGAAAAGTATGAGTATGCAAGTAGAAACCTGTAGAAGATATGTATGCGACTGATAAGTTTATAACATAATTATATAAATAATGCTATTGAAAAAATTATCGAAGGGGATGTAGCTCAGATGGTAGAGCGCTCGCTTAGCATGCGAGAGGTATGGGGATCGATACCCCGCATCTCCACTTCCTGTCTTTTTTAAGTGTTATTTTGATTGGGACTATCCTATATACATATATGACCTGAGACTTATTTTGATTGGGACTATCCTATATATACATATATGACCTGAGACTTATTTTGATTGGGACTATCCTATATATACATACATATATGACCTGAGACTTCCCCTCTAGCTTTTAAAACATGTTTTTTTTTTTCTCTATCTACGCCATTTTGTACTGGTAGATTAATTAAGGGAAATGGAGACAAAGGGAATATGAATTTTCGGTTCCATGCCCCATTTTTTGTTATGTGACCTGAGACTTTTCCTAGAGCTTGTAGGATTTCTTGCTTTTTAAGCTGAGTTTTCTATGAATATGAATTTTCTGAATACCTCCAATGGGATAAATGAAGTGTTTATGAGATTCACAAGTCATTAAACCAAACACACAAATGTAAAAAACCCATTAGTGTAGGCCTACTTCATCTTACAAGCATTCACTGTATTTCAAAGCTGTCGATGAGTGCATAAACCAGATACTTATGCTTAGATGCACTTGAATTTAGTTTGGCAAAAACTCAAATTCGACTCGATGAAGGATGAAAAACATGAGCATCCTGTAATTTGGAAATGAATAAATGGGGACGGGGATGTAGCTCAGATGGCATGGTTCTGGCTCAGCATGCAAGATCCTGCAACTTCACTTCCTTTCTTACTTTTAAACTTTGAACAAGCTACGATCCGATCAAGTAGTTTTAATCCTCTTTCTTTTCACTGCTACCGCCAAGTAGGCTACAGTGTGTTCATTGGTTTGGTTTTCATCATTGGTTGCCTGCATTGTTTCTGAATCAAACTCATGACAGTATTGTTAAGGTTGCTAGAGAAACAATGCAGTGACAAAAATTTGTTGGAATTCCTCAAACATTTATTGGATTCTTTCTCCTCATCAGCTTCTTCCACATCTAAAACTTCACTAAACCCTCTCTACTTTAAATCATGTCTTTACAATCAATAATGTATGTATCGAAATCAAAAACAAAAGGGGATGTAGCTCAGATGGTAGAGCGCTCGCTTAGCATGCGAGAGGTACGGGGATCGATACCCCGCATCTCCAGTGTTTTATGTTTTTAGTGGTATTTGGTCTAAAACAACAAAAAATTCTCAGTTCCACGCCCCATTTTTTGTTATGTGACCTGAGACTTTTCCTAGAGCATGTAGGATGAATGCTTGCCTTTTAAGCTGAGTTTTCTATGAATATGAATTTTCTGAATACCTCCAATGGGGATAAATGAAGTGTTTATGAGATTCACAAATCCTTAAACCAAAAACACAAATGCAAAAAACCCATTAGTGTAGGCCTACTTGAAGTTTTCATCTTGCTAGTGGGAATCTTTTCTTTTTATTTTTCAATTTTCTCTTCTTTTTATGTTCTGATCAGAATTTTCATGGAAGTTTTCAAGCACATAATACAACAAGCATTCACTGTATTTCAAAGCTGTCGATGTGTGCATAAACCAGATACTTATGCTTAGATGCACTTGAATTTAGTTTGGCAAAAACTCAAATTCGACTCGATGAAGGATGAAAAACATGAGCATCCTGTAATTTGGAAATGAATAAATGGGGACGGGGATGTAGCTCAGATGGCATGGTTCTGGCTCAGCATGCAAGATCCTGCAACTTCACTTCCTTTCTTACTTTTAAACTTTGAACAAGCTACGATCCGATCAAGTAGTTTTAATCCTCTTTCTTTTCACTGCTACCGCCAAGTAGGCTACGGTGTGTTCATTGGTTTGGTTTTCATCATTGGTTCTGAATCAAGCAAGTTAGACAAGTCCTATAATATCATATATGTGTATAAACACTGAAAAAGAAAAACCTTAGAATCATCTTTTAGTCCATCTTCAATAACTCCATAGTTAATGCAATTGAATGTATTGTGATCAGAACCATTCATCCTTAAACTGAAGTAAACAAGTCAATCTCCCTCTGCTCAAACTCATGACATCTTTTATTTCACATGACAGTATTGTTAAGGTTGGTAGAGAAACAATGCAGTGACAAATTTTGTTGGAATTCCTCAAACATTTCTTGGATTCTTTCTCCTCATCAGCTTCTTCCACATCTACAACTTCACTAAACCCTCTCTACTTTAAATCATGTCTATACAATCTATAATCTATGTATAGAAATCAAAATCAAAAGGGGATGTAGCTCAGATGGTAGAGCGCTCGCTTAGCATGCGAGAGGTACGGGGATCGATACCCCGCATCTCCATTTCTCAATGCTTAATTTTTTGAACGTTGAACAACAAACAATCTTGATCAGATCAACTTAGATATTCCACGGTCTTGCTCGACAGCTCGGTTTGGTGTTACTGGCATTAATATGGAAGTTTGATTTCACTCCATTCGTGAGTTGTTTCTAATTTGCTATCCTTAATGATGGTTATAAGTATTTGCTCAATCTTCAATTTTCTAATTCCATTTAGTATGATTGAATGAAACTCGGCTTTATGTACAAGTGCCGGACATGGATACGTGTTCGGCACGAATCTACAGGTACGATTATGACAATATCCAAGGATAGAGTGAAACCGTCTCCTCAGGCAGACAGTTGGAAGTTAGCAGAGATCTTTACAACTGGAGTCATTCTTGGTGGTTACGTAGCCATGATGACTGTCATTTTCTTTTGGGCAGCATACAAGACAGATTTCTTCCCTGTAAGAGAGCATTTTTCTCATTATTACCTTTCAATGATACATGTTCGTTTTCTTATCATTCCTAGTTTAGGTTTGCCCCTATTCGGTTCAGCTTACGGTAAGATATTGTGTGTTTTCTGTTGCTTGCAGCGTACGTTTGGGGTTAGGAGCCTTCATAAAACCGACCCCCACGAGGACATAAAAATGCTTGCTTCAGCGATATACCTGCAAGTGAGCATTATAAGTCAGGCCCTCATATTTGTGACACGAGCAAGGAGTTGGTCTTTCGCCGAGCGACCCGGTCTGTTACTCTTCACGGCTTTTGTCATTGCTCAGCTGGTTAGTCAACTTCTGGTTTATTTTGCTTGCAATGCAAGGAACCGAAAACAGTCTTGCTAGATGCCGTGTATGAACCGACTCGGTTAAATCAGTAATAACGAAATAAAACTGCTATTGATTTGTCAGTTTTGTTTGATGAACAGATTGCTACACTAATAGCAGTTTACGCAAACTGGAACTTTGCTGCAATTGAAGGAATTGGATGGGGTTGGGCAGGCGTCATATGGCTTTACAACATTTATTGGATTCTTTCTCCTCATCAGCTTCTTCCACATCTAAAACTTCACTAAACCCTCTCTACTTTAAATCATGTCTTTACAATCAATAATGTATGTATCGAAATCAAAAACAAAAGGGGATGTAGCTCAGATGGTAGAGCGCTCGCTTAGCATGCGAGAGGTACGGGGATCGATACCCCGCATCTCCATATGTTTTTTACTATATTTTTTGAACTTGGAACAACAGTCTTGATCAAATCTACCTTGCCGACTTTTGCAATTCCATTGTTGGGTTTAAACCCTCTGCTGTATAAGCTCCATTTCTGTTTCAACAAAAGCATCCCATCTTTTATTATCATGGGAAGGAATTGCTTCCCTTAATCACAAGTTGTAGCAATGGATTCATTTAGGGACTGTACATGCTCGGTTATTCATAAAAGAATGAAGAATTGGTAAATGTTTAGATCGAAAGCTTTTCAAACTGCCCAGATTTTCGGGTGACATTCGAATTACATGCTGAAAATTTTAGCTGAGAATGAGCATCATAACATAACCGACTTATGTTGAATGCGTATGATTTGTTTTAATTGCTTGTTTAATTCGTGAAAATATGCAAGTTTAATAATATGATCACTGAACTTGTTTGCACCATATGCTTAAATGTGTAAGTTTAATAATATGATCCCTGAACTTGTTTGCATCATATGCTTAAATGTTTTTCAGTGTATGTTTTAAGTCCAATTCGGTTTCCGTTAAAGTTCCGATTGCCGTCCAGTTCCGACCAAGATAGGTCGGAGGTGTTACAGCTTCTACCGAGCAAGAGAAAGAAGGCAAGTATTGCTATCGATAAACACAATAGTTTCTCTAAAATTAATCACTTGGTTCTTGCAAGTGGGTAACTTTTCATTTTCATCTTTTATGCTTTGATCAGAACTTTCATGGAAGTTTTCAAGCAGTTAAGAAAATGATTTCATGGAAAAGTATGGTAGTGATACTACGCATAATACAACAAGCATTCTCTGTATTTCAAAGCTGTCTATGAGTGCATAAACCAGATACTTGTGCTTACCTACACTTGAATTTAGTTGGTAAAAACCTCAAACTCGAGTCAATGAAGGATGAAGAACATGAACATCCCTTGTGTTTAGGGACAATAACCTGTAATTTGGAAATGAACATGTAACTCAGATGGTAGAGTGCCCGTTTAGCATGCAAGAGGTACAGATCGATACCCTGCATCTTCACTTCCTTTCTTCGAACATGCTCTGAACGGATCAAATACTTTTAATCCTCTTGCTTTGCACTGCTACCGCCAAGTAGGCTATGTCTGGAAGATATATGGTTGGTGGACGAATTGTGGTTTGGTTGCCTTCATTGTTTCCGAATGGAGCAAGTTATATGAACTTTGAGATTGAGGAGGCACTAGGATGAAGTCTTTATTTCTTAGATTAATGTCTTTCATGGTGATGTTTATGCATGGAGCCGACTCGCTGCAAGAAAGTTGCACTGCAATTTTTTTAGGTGATGTTCCATGAATTTCTTCGTAGGCTACGTTGCTGATCTCCACAGCTAATGTCTGCAAAACATATATAGCAATTAAAAGGTTCAATTCACAAATCAACACTGCTTCTTTTCCAATATATGGATGATAAAAGATCGAAAGCTAACTATTCGCTATCGATAGTTTCTCTAAAGTTAATCACTAGGCTCTTGCAGTGTGTACAAGGGCAATAAAATTGATCAGTAACAATAGGTCGAACTACAAGATTAATCGATCAATAATTAAAAACAGTTTCCAATATATAATCGATCAATGATTATATATAAACACTAAATTCCTAATATATTATCCAAAAACCTAAACATTAACCCTAAACCTTCAATTTTAACCACAAATCCTATAAATTCTAAAGCCTTAAACCTTAAACTCTAAATTAAAACAATAAACCTTAAAACTAACGTACTTTGTAAAAACTTTTTATTTTCACCATCATTACATGAAGTATTTTTCCATATATAAATATATTAGACATAAATAACATGATTGATTAAATTAAAATATTCAAATAAAAGAACATTTTAGTATTTAATTTGTTAAGAAGAACTTAAATCTTAGTAGTATTTAAATCATGCATGGGGCTGGGCGGAAGGTTTTTCTTCTATCGGTTTTGACAATTACAGCCCTATCGCATTTAAAAATAGCAGATTACGGGTCGGTATCATAATTCCACGGCTACCAATGTATCATAATTACGATATAAAATTATGAAAAATAATGTTTTCTGTGGACATCATAATCCAAAGGGGATGTAGCTCAGATGGTAGAGCGCTCGCTTAGCATGCGAGAGGTACGGGGATCGATACCCCGCATCTCCATTTCCCAACGCTTTTTTTTTGAACTTTGAACAACAAACAATCTTGATCAGATCAACCTTGTGCCGGTGCTGCCAAGTGCCAACCACTGTTGGGGTGGTGCGCAAGCTTCATTTCTCCATCAACAAAACATCCATCTTCTATTTGCTGCTGTTATTCACAAGCAAAGCAACAACTATATTATTATTGCTGATGGAGATATATGTTCCAAAATCACCTCATCTCTGTATATATGTTTCTTGTAAGGTATTTATGTACAAATTCATTATTTACATGTTCGATCATAGTGTAGTCATTTTAAGCCTCTTCTTCTTTTTCCTTTTTTTAGTTTACAAGTAGAAAAGAATCAAAGATTGGCTTCCAACTAATTTACACATTTCTTCTTTCTCATACTAAACTCTGCTCTGACTTCATGCCATGATGCTTATGAATGATGAGATTGTATCATTGTACTGAGTTTATTGCTTGAAAATATGGGGGAAAAAGAGGTGGGTTTTTTTTTTTTTTTTATAGAATTGGCATGGTTTTAAGAGTTTACAGCAAATAGAAATGTGTATATTACTTGTGACGATCTGTTTGGTTCGTGGGAAATACAAAGACACTGGTGGGAAAATATTTGGAAGTTTGTATGACCTTATTTCAAGTTTCTTGAAAGTGGGAAACTCTCTTTCTTTCAATTCTTTGAATGGTTTGATCAGAAAGCTTTGCAATGCCCAGATTTTCGGGTGACATTCGAATTGCATGCTGAAAAATTTAGTTGAGAATGAGCATATGAACATAACCTATTTATGTTATCGTGTGTTAAATTTAGGAACAATTGGTATTTAGAATGTGTGCATTGGTTGAATGCTGTTTTGTTTAGGTGTTACACCTGAGTACCAATACTTATTCTCTTGCTTGATGAAAGTTTTAAATCCTTAATGCGTATGATTTTTTTTAATTGCTTGTTTAATTCATGAAAAAATGTAAGTTTAATAATATGATCCCAGAACTTGTTTGCATCATATGCTTAAATGTTTTTCAGTGTATGTTTTAAGTCCAATTCCATTTCGGTTAAGGTTCCAATCGATCAATGTGATAGGGTCAGTCCTGAGTCCGGTTCGGACCAAGCTAGGTCGGAGGTGTTACGGCTTCTACCGAGCTAGAGAAAGAAGGCAGTGACAAATTTTGCAGCTGAAGCTGGAATTCATCAAACATTTTGGAGGGTGGTGGCTTCAGTGGAGGTGTTTGTTGTGGCCTGGACTTGGGCAGCAATGGCATTTTGCAGAGATGCAAACAGGAAAATAGTGTCCATTCTTCTTCTTTTGTTATCCTCCAACATCTTCATTTGCTTTCATCATCTTCATTAAGTCCTCGAAACCGAAGGGAGTACTCGAATTTTCAGGGGATCCATAGTTTCCGGTGAAACTACAAAAATATGAATTTTCATCATCTCCAAATTGTGTTAATAGATTCGATGTCCTATTCTTCATATTGGCCTGAGTCCAGAATCTAGCGTAAAAACACGGTGAAATATATATATATATATATATATATATATATATATATGTGTGTATGTATTATATATGTTTCATTTAAATCGGAACTAATTTGAAAAAAACTCGAATTGCATCAGCGACTGCTTTTTAGCTTTGCTTGGTACAAAGGATGGAAATATGTTTCATACGAAGCAAATCGGAACTATTCTTCCCATAGGTTCTGGTTTTTTTGTTTGCATTAGTTTATTTATAATGATCTTTTGTATTGACCAGGTTTGAGAGGGAAAGAACCTGCCCTTTGTGCGGTGCGTTGGTTAAACATGCAGATATGAGATCATGTGATAATGAATCCACTGTTTCAATATTAGATTCCTTGAGTTTAAGATATTTTTAGTGAATCAAACACCATATTCGTTGTCATGAGGTTAAAAAAATGAGTGAACCCAAAATTTTGAGTTCAACGGTGGTCGGTAGTGAGCGTCAGTGACTAATTGTAGTGGTGAGCAGTTGCCAATGGTCGAATTCAAGGGTTAAAATGATATTTTCTCTAAAGTTGATGGATCAAAATGTTATTTTATCTAAAGTTTAGGGGTCAAATTAATATTTTATCTAAAGTTTAGGGATCAAATTAAAATTTAATCACTTTTACTAACGTGTCACATCATCAAACTAATGACCTCTTTAACTCCCATAACTAAAAAATTATAAATCGATAATATAAAAGACAACAACATTATGTTTTAAAATTGGTGAGCAAAAGTAGGCACTGATGTAACATAAATGACCCACGTTCTAGTACAACCATTAAATTTATTATCAACGGTAGTCATTAACTAATAGTATAAAATTCAATAAGAGCAGATAGTTAAAGTTCTTAATTGATATCTTCTCTTCTTTAAATTGTAGGTTTAAAATTCAGTAAGAGCAAAATTCCCCTTTCTCTCCCAATAAAAATTGTTAAAAAGACAATAGTACAAACTAAAATAATTATATGTGTTCAAATTCCATCAATTGTTCTATAAAAGTAAATATGTTGAATAAATTTATCTTTTCAATTTGTATAATGATTCCAAGTCTGCTGCTGTTTCATATTACGATAAAACATTAATACTTATAAATTATGTTGTTATTTGCTGTTTAAGCCGAAGGGGATGTAGCTCAGATGGTAGAGCGCTCGCTTAGCATGCGAGAGGTACGGGGATCGATACCCCGCATCTCCACTTTTTGTCTTTTAAATGTTATTTTGATTGGAACTATTAGGGATGTAAAAACAGGTCAACAGTTGGGTTTCAGGTCGGGCTCTGTCAGGTCGGGTCAAATCGGTTACAGGTCATTTCGGGTCATTTTTTGTTTTGACTCGATTCGGTTCGGGTTCGGGTTCATTTCAGGTCGGGTTCAATTCAGGTCGGGTTCATTTCGGGTCGGGTTCATTTCAGGTCGGGTTCATTTCAGGTCGGTTCATTTCAGGTCGGGTCAAAACGGTTAATTGACAGGCTGATTTCAGGTCGGGTTCGTTTCAGGTCGGGTTCATTTCAGGTCGGTTTCGTTTCAGGTCGGGTTCATTTCAGGTCGGTTTCGTTTCAGGTCGGGTTCATTTCAGGTCGGTTTCGTTTCAGGTCGGTTTCGTTTCAGGTCGGTTTCGTTTCAGGTCGGGTTCGTTTCAGGTCGGTTTCGTTTCAGGTCGGGTTCTTTTCAGGTCGGTTTTGTTTTAGGTCGGGTTCATTTCAGGTCGGTTTCGTTTCAGGTCGGGTTCATTTCAGGTCGGGTTCCTTCGGGTTTATGGTTTATTGTGTTATGTGTATTGTATATATTGACGGATTATGATTTTTATTTTTACGGTTTAGGGTTTAGGGGATTACGTATACGTGATATATATATATATATAGTTGGTACTATTGGATTTATTTTTATGGTTTATGGTTTATGATCTAGGGTTTAGGGTTTAGGGTTTATTGATCTTAAATTAATACAAACATGCCTACATTAATTATATATATATTGATGGATTATGGTTTTTAGGGTTTAGGGTTTAGTGTTTAGTGTTTAGGGTTTACTAATCTTAAATTAATACAAACATGCCTACATTAATTATATATATATTGATGGATTATGGTTTTTAGGGTTTGGGGATTAGGGTTTAGGGTTTAGGGTTTAATGGTCTTAAATTAATACAAACATGCCTACATTAATTATATTTATATTGATGGATTATGGTTTTTAGTGTTTATGGTTTAGGGTTTAGGGTTTAGGGTTCAGGGTTTAGGGTTTAATGGTCTTAAATTAATACAAACATGTCTACATTAATTATATATATATTGATGGATTATGGTTTAGGGTTTAGGGTTTAGGGTTTACTAATCTTAAATTAATACAAACATGCCTACATTAATTATATATATATTGATGGGTTATGGTTTTTAGGGTTTAGGGTTTAGGGTTTAGGGTTCACGGTGTAAGGTTTAATGGTCTTAAATTAATACAAACATGTCTACATTAATTATATATATATATTGATGGATTATGGTTTTTAGGGTTTAGGGTTTAGGGTTTAGGGTTTAGTGTTTAGGGTTTACTAATCTTAAATTAATACAAACATGCCTACATTAATTATATATATTGATGGATTATGGTTTTTAGGGTTTAGGGTTTAGGGTTTAATGGTCTTAAATTAATACAAACATGCCTACATTAATTATATATATATATTGATGGATTATGGTTTTTAGGGTTTAAGATTAGGGTTTAGGGTTTAAAGTTTAGGGTTTAGGGTTTAGGGTTTACTGTTCATAAAATGATACATACATAGGTACATGTAATATATATATTGATGGATTAATAGTTTTTGTTTTTAGCGTTTATGTTTTAGGGTTTAGTGGTTAGGGTTTAGGGTTTAGGGTTTATTATTATTATTATTATTATTATTATTATTATTATTATTATTATATACTTAAATACAATTATTATTATTATTATATATTTACTGTGCTTATTATTATTATTATTAGTTATTATTATTATTATTATTATTATTATTATTATTATTAGTTATTATTATTATTATTATTATTATTATTATTATTATTACTATGTACTAATATTATTATTATTATTACTATTATTATTATTATTATTATTACTATTATTATTATTATTATTTGTAATTAAATGTATATGGTTTAGGGTTTAGGGACTATGGTTCATTGATTAAAGATTAGGGTTTAGGGTTTAAACCCCTAATGGCTAATTCTAAACCCTAAGCATTAAACCCTAAAGCATGAGTAATTAACCCTAACCACTAATCCCTCGATCTAGGATTACGGACTATGAGTTATAGATTAAATATTAGAGTTTTATGGTTTAGAGGGTAGTGGTTATTGTTTAGGGTTTAGGGTTAGGGACTATGGTTCATTGATTAAATATTAGGGTTTAATGTTTAAAGCCCTAATGTCTAATTCTAAACTCTAAGCATTAAACCCTAAAGCATGAGTAATTAACCCTAACCACTAAACCCTCGATCTAGGATTACGGGCTATGAGCTATAGATTAAATATTAGGGTTTTATGGTTTAGAGGGTAGTGGTTATTGTTTAGGGTTTAGGATTAAGGACTATGGTTCATTGATTAAAGATTAGGGTTTAGAGTTTAAACCCCTAATGTATAATTCTAAACCCTAAGCATTAAACCCTAAAGCATGAGTAATTAACCCTAACCACTAAACCCTCGATCTAGGATTACGGACTATGAGTTATAGATTAAATATTAGGGTTTTATGGTTTAGAGGGTAGTGGTTATTGTTTAGGGTTTAGGGTTAGGGACTATGGTTCATTGATTAAATATTAGGGTTTAATGTTTAAAGCCCTAATGTCTAATTCTAAACCGTAAGCATTAAACCCTAAAGCATGAGTAATTAACCCTAACCACTAAACCCTCGATCTAGGATTACGGACTATGAGCTATAGATTAAATATTAGGGTTTTATGGTTTAGAGGGTAGTGGTTATTGTTTAGGGTTTAGGATTAGGGACTATGGTTCATTGATTAAAGATTAGGGTTTAGGGTTTAAACCTCTAATGTCTAATTCTAAACCCTAAGCATTAAACCCTAAAGCATGAGTAATTAACCCTAACCACTAAACCCTCGATCTAGGATTACGGACTATGAGTTATAGATTAAATATTAGGGTTTTATGGTTTAGAGGGTAGTGGTTATTGTTTAGGGTTTAGGGTTAGGGACTATGGTTCATTGATTAAATATTAGGGTTTAATGTTTAAAGCCCTAATGTCTAATTCTAAACCCTAAGCATTAAACCCTAAAGCATGAGTAATTAACCCTAACCACTAAACCCTCGATCTAGGATTACGGACTATGAGCTATAGATTAAATATTAGGGTTTTATGGTTTAGAGGGTAGTGGTTATTGTTTAGGGTTTAGGATTAGGGACTATGGTTCATTGATTAAAGATTAAGGTTTAGGGTTTAAACCCCTAATGTCTAATTCTAAACCCTAAGCATTAAACCCTAAAGCATAAGTAATTAACCCTAACCACTAAACACTCGATCTAGGGTTTTATGGTTTAGAGGGTAGTGGTTATTGTTTAGAGTTTAGGATTAGGGTTTAAGATTTAGGGTTTATTAAATCATAAACCATAAATTAATTAAAATAAACCCTAAACCACAACTTACATGTTTAGGGTTTTTATTTTTAGGGATTCATGATTAGGGCTTAGGGTTTAGAGTTTTTAGTATTTTAGGGTTTAAGATTTAGGGTTTAGGTATAGGGTTTATTAAACCCTAAACCCTAAATTAATTAAAATAAACCAAAAACCCTAAATTAATTAAATGAAATATTAAACCTAAAAATTAATTAAAATAAACCTAAGACCCTAAACCCTAAACCCCAAATCTTAATTCAAAGACTAACCCTAAACCTAAAAATAATTACACAAATCTAAACCCTAAAACTAAAATATAAAATTTAATAATATATAAAGAAAAACCCTAAACTATAACCCCAAACCCTAAATTAAATCCATACACTAAAGCTTAAAACTGCATTAATGACGAAATTGAAATGAAAACAAAATTATTAGCTCAATTTCAAATAAAAAAGGATTAAAATGAAAGAATTGAAACTAAGAGTGCTTGCGGAGCAAGACCCGCGTGACCCGTATAATGACGCGCAGATCTTTTGACCCGGACTCACTCTATAAATAGACCTTCACCCCCCCTTCATTTTACACTTTTTTCCCTACCGTTACTCTGCCAAAATATCCTCTCATCTTCTCTCTCCTCTAAAAACACAAAATTCCCAGAAAGTTTCATTCTTTTTCGATCAAACTCTTGGTTTTTTACCAAGTTCTTCCCTGTTCTTCCACTTTCCCCTCTCCAGATCCTATACAAACACCTTAGCCCACCAAAAACCTGTTTATTCTCGATCAAAACATCTTTTTTTTTTCAAAGTTCTTCCTTGTTCATCCAATTTCCCCTCTCCAGATCTTATACAAACACCTTAGCCCACTCTCCATCTGTTTGTTCTCGATCAAAACCTAATTTTTTCTCAAGAACAACCCTATGTTCTTCCATTTCTATCTTTTCAATCCTTCAAACCCTAATCCCCAATTCAATTCTGTTTTACCCTAAACCCTTATCCAGAAACCCTAAACCCTTACCCATTATCCAGAAACCCTAAACCCTTACCCCTGATCCATAAACCCCAAACCTTATACCCCAATCCTGAAACCCTAAACTCTTACCCCTGATCCTCAAACCCCAAACCTTATTCCCTAATCTTGTAACCCTAAACCCTAATCTGCAAACCCTAAACCTCTTCAGATCCACTCTGACCCTTCTCATTCCACTATCCAGACTGTTCGTTGTCTTCTTCTCTCTCTCTCGGTAAGTACAAAACCCTTTCATATTTCATTTAGTTATTTAGTTTTTTAAATTTCATTTTACTAACTCTCTTGTGCTTTGATCTCAGGATCGTTTCTGGGTTCTTCAAGAGTCTTCTTCCACATCTGCGTTTGGGTTTAGGGTTTCTTCTCTTCCTCTTTTAATTATTTTTTAAATGTTTCTGTCTTATTTTTGTTTGCATGTTTCTGTTTGCATGTTTCTGTCTTGATTTGTATATATGTTTTCATTTATATGTTTGCATGTTTCTTCTCTTTCTGATTTGTATTTATGTTTGCATGTATTTTTTCTGCTTTGTATATATGTTTGCATGTTACAGTCTCGATTTATGCTTCTGTTTTTTCTGGTTTGTTTATATGTTTGCATGTTAGAGTTTTGATATATGTTTGCATGTTAGAGTTTTGATATATGTTTGCATGTTTCTGATTCTTATGTTGGTACTTCTACACCTAAAAGACATACTGATAAATGCCAAGCCTATAAAGATTTTCTTGCTAAAAATGTTACTAGTAGTTCTGCATCTGTTTTTGATCAAAAAAATATTGTGAACTGTTTGCTGAAGCTGTTCTCTGTCATGGTTATGCTTTAAGTATTGTTGAGCATGAAAAACTTAGGGTTCTGCATCAGTATTTGAATTCTAATGTTAAGCATATTTCTAGGTATACCATTACTAAACATTGCATGTTAAAGCATGAAAAACATAAAAAATTGCTCATTGATTCTATGAGTTCTATTCCTAGTCGTATCTGCTTTACATGTGATGGATGGTCTGCTTGCACTTCACATTCTTATTTTGCTTTGACTGCTAATTATGTTGATAATAACTGGAAACTTCAGTCTAAAATACTGAATTTTAGGCGTTTCCCCCCTCCACATGATGGTGAGTCTATATATAAGTTTGTGAAAAAAATGTTATGTGAATGGGGTCTTGAGAAAAAAGCCTTTACCATTACTGTTGATAATGCTTCTGCCAATGATCGAATGGTGAAGAGGCTTAAGGATGACTTGAATGCTATTTCTCCCCTACCTTGCGGTGGTAAGTTCTTTCATGTAAGGTGTGCTGCCCATATTTTGAACTTAATTGTTCAAAGAGGTTTGAAGGTAATTGACTCTTCTGTTCTTAAGTTGCGTGAAATTGTTAAGTTCATTGATTCTTCTGATGCTAGACTTTGTAACTTTGACTCTGGTGTTAAAGACTGTGGTTCTTCTTTTTCTGGTAAATTAATCCTAGATGTCCGTACTAGATGGAATTCTACATATCTAATGCTTCGTAGGGCCATTGATGCTAAAGTAGCCATAAACTTGTTTGTTAATATGGAAAATGATTTAGATGTAATTGCTGATTCTGAGTGGGAAACTTCCCAATTGATCTGTAATTTTCTGGAGCCTTTTTTTGAGATTACTACACTGTTTTCTGGTTCTAAGTATCCTACTTCTAACCTTTTTTTGGCTAATGTGGTTGCCATTGAGAAACTGTTGTATGATGCTCACAATGATCCTTGTGAGGCCATCTCTGCAATGGCTGGACCTATGCTTGAGTTGTATGAGAAGTATTGGTCTGAGCACTCGACCATTTTGTCCTTTGCTGTTTTGCTTGATCCAAGGTATAAATTACAACTCCTGAAGGAGTTGTATTCTGTCCTCTATGTTGAGGATGAGGTTGAGAGAAGGGTAAGTATTGTTTACAATGAATTTGTAAACATGTATGTTTATTATTCAAAATCTGTCCTTTGCAATTCTGGATCTTCTGTTCGAAGTAACTCCTCTCTAAGTACAACCGAGTCCTCCACTGGTCGGCCTCGAACATTTAAGAAGTCTAACCTTTTTCAGGTTAGTTTTTTTTGTTATTTCAGTTTCCTTTATTTTATTATTTTAGTTTCAATTACTGACTTGTTTTTTTCTTTCTAGAACTTTGATGCTAATCTAGCTGCTTCAAGGAGTGGGAAGTCAGATGTTGACTCTTTTATTAGTTTGCTCCTTCTCCCTCATGCTGATGATTCAGACTTTGATATTTTGGATTATTGGAAAGCCCAATCTGTGTCTTTCCCTGTACTTTCTCTCATGGCTAGAGATATCTTAGCCATTCCCATCACTTCAGTTGCTTCTGAATCATCTTTTAGCACTGGTGGTAGGATTTTAAATAAGCTAAGGGCTAAACTCCTTCCTAAAAATGTTGAGATATTTGTGACAACCCGTAATTGGTTGTATGGGTTTGAGCCCGAGGAAGAGGATGAGGAATATCTTTCTGTTATGAAAGATTGTGCAGTTGATGAAGATCCTAGTGCAGAGTAAGTTTCTGATTTGTTTAACTTATTTTTTTTGTTTTTTTTTTGATTTCATAACTAATTAGTTCTTTTTTTTGTAGGGACCTCTGAGAACAAGGAAGCTATGGATCTGGTAGGTATGTTTCTGATTTGTTGAAAGCTGGAGATGTTTGGTAAGTTGTTCTTATTCACTGTCTTTTTTTTTTATTTTATATTTCTCATTAATGTATGTATGTTTGCTTCTGTTTTATGTTTGGTTGTATAGGCATGTATGTTTGTATGTTTCTGTTTAGTTGTTCACTATGTAATGTGTATGTCTGCTTCTGTTTTATGTTTGATTATATATGCATGTATGCATGTATGTATGTTTCTGTTAAGTTGCTCAGTATGTAATGTGTATGTATGCTTCTGTTTTATGTTTGGTTATATGAATGTATGTTTATGTTTAGTTGTTCATTATGTAATGTGTATGTATGCTTCTGTTTTTTGTTTTGTTATATATGCATGTATGCATGTATGTTTTTGTTTAGTTGTTCACTATGTATTGTGTATGTATGCTTCTGTTTTATGTTTGGTTATATATGAATGAATGTATGTATGTTTCTGTTTAGTTATATATGCTTGGTTTGCTTTATTTCAGTCTGTTAATGTTTCTAATGATTTTAATTGATTGTTGCAGTTTGTTGCTGGTTGCTGGTTTTCCTAGTTTTAATTATGTTGGTGACTTAGCTTTAAAAGTTAAGTTGCCCATAATTTAAACTTGGTTGCCCTTCAAAGCTCGATGATGATAATTCTGGTAGCAAAGTTTGTAAAACTTTGTTATAAGATCTGAGAGCTTAGAGTTTAAACTTTTGTAGTTTTGTAAATTTTGTAATGTTAAAGTTGAAGTTTCAGTTTGTAAAGATTATTTAGTTTGTAAGTTTTAGTTTGTTGTAAGTTTCAGTTTGTAAGTTTAAACTTCTTGTATTATTCAATAAAGTACTTTATCAGAATGCAAGTTTGTAAGTTTCAGTTTGTAAGTTTTACCTTATTCTGTTTTTTAGAAGTATCCCTGATTCCATCTGAAGTTAATGTTTTATTATATTTTAAGCAAGTTAACATAATTAAGTCATTTAAGTTAATCAGTTTACATACTTAATTGACTTAGAAAAAACTGATTATCTTATATTAATTTAGTATACATATTTAGTTTAATAACTTCAAACTAATTTTAGTTAAGTATAAAAAAATATTTCATAATGGTTATTAATTCAACTTATGTAATTAAGTACTTTATCAGAATGCATGTTAAGTTAATTTAATAACTAACGTAACTTAAAATGAATGCAAGTTAATTAAATTTATTTTTAATCTTAAGTTAAGTTAATTTAATAACTAACTTAATTTCAATTAAAATGAATGTAAGTTAATTATTTAGCATTAATTTATTCTTATAATAAAAAATTTAAGTCATCTTATTTTAATTAAGAATATAGATTTAATTTAATAATTTTTACTCATTTAACTTAATTTGATTAAGTATAAAATTTTAATTTAATAATAGTTATTCATTCCACTTAAGTTAATTAAGTATAATAGTTTATCTTTGAAGTTATTTTAAAATAATAGTCAAGTTAATTAGAAATACAATTTATTAATACTTAGAATTATTATTAATTCAATTTATCTTTTAATTGAAGTTAAGTTAGTAATTTATCAATACTTGAAATTATTATTAATTTTATAATTTTTCAATACTTGACATTATTTTATATTCATTAAATATAACTTCTTTAAATGTCAGATAATTATTATTATTAGCAAATCAAATAATAGTATTAGTTCAGGTTAATATCAGTTCAGGTCAATATCAGTTCAGGTCAATATCAGTTCAGGTCAATAACAGTTCAGGTCAATATCAGTTCAGGTCAAGAACAGTTCAGGTCAGTAACAGTTCAGGTCAATAACAGTTCAGGTTCAAAACAGGTCGGGTTCAAAACAGGTCGGGTTCAAAACAGGTCGGGTTCAAAACAGGTCGGGTTCATTTCAGGTCGGGTCCAAACAGGTCGGGTTAAATCGGTTATCTGGCAGGTTAGTCTCGGGTTCGGGTTCGTTTCGGTCGGGTGCAGGTCGAGTTCGGTTACTACAGTAACAGGTCAATTTCGGGTTCGGGTTCACTTCGGTCGGGTGCAGTTCGGGTTCGGTTTCTACAGTTACAGGTCAAATTCGGGTTCGGGTTCGTTTCGGTCGGGTGCAGGTCGGGTTCGGTCTTTAAATTCTCGGGTTAAACCAGGTTCTGACTCGATCGGGTTTCAGGCAGGTTACCAGGTCGGGTCAGTTTTTCACACCCCTAGGAACTATCCTATATATATATATGACCTGAGACTTCCCCTCTAGCTTTTAAAACATGTTTTTTTTTTCTCTATCTACGCCATTTTGTAGTGGTAGATTAATTAAGGGAAATGGAGACAAAGGGAATCAATCATTTAGATTAGTACTGCTTGCTTTAAGCAGAGTTTCTTTGAATATAAAAGTTTAAAATACCTCCAATGGGATAAATGAACTGTTTATGCATAACTCTTGTTTTAAGAAAATGAATTCATGGAAAAACAAGGCAGTGATACTGATACTACACATAATACAACAATCATTCACTGTCGATGAGTCATGAGTGTGCACTTCAATTTAGTTTGGCAAAAACTCAAATTCGACTCAATAAAGGATGAAAAACATGAACATCCCTTGTGTTTAGGGACAATAACCTGTAATTTGGAAATGAACGGTATACGGGGATGTAGCTCATATGATAGAGTGCTGGCTTAGCATGCAAGAGGTACAGCTCCATGCCCTGCATCTTCGCTAACTTTCTTACTTTTAAACTTGGAAGAAGCTCTGATCAGATCAAGTAGTTTTAATCCTCTTGCTTTTCACTGCTACTGCCAAGTAGACTATGGGTGGAAGATATATATATATGGTAGGTGGGCGAATTTTTTTCCTAAAATGTTGCATTTTAAACACAACATGACTTAAAAGGGTAATTAATCTCTCCTAAAAAAATAGGCGAGTTTTTTTCCTTCATAATTATGTCCGCCTCCCTCTTTTTCTAAAACCAATTACTATCTTCCCCTTTTTAATTAAAAACAATCGGCGGGAGGGAAATAATCAACCGCATGATTTTTAGGTTAAGATAAATTATTCTTTTAGCTCTTTTAATTTTAGACATTTTTCATTTAAGTCTCAAATTTTTACTTTTTAGATTTTAATTTAATTCAATTGAGTCTCAATTTAGATTAATTTAATTGAAATTTCACATTTAGTTTTATAATTCTTTTAATTATGCATGTGATTTATGTTTTTAGGTTTTAATTTAACTCAATTATATCCTAAATTTAATAAGTTAATTCAATTCTGATATTATTATTATTATTATTATTATTATTATTATTATTATTATTATTATTATTATTGATTTAAAATAATTATACACAATTTTTTGATTTGGATGTAAACATGTAATAGTACACATGAAAGTTGAAACTTTAATTTAGTTCAATTGTACACATGAAGTTTTGATTTAAATATTTTCTGATTGGATAATAGGTATTACATTCTCATATGAGATTCAAATCCATACAAGAAGAGACAATATGAACATCCTTAATCAATTCAAGTGCATAAATTGGCAAATTGATTTGAAATTAATCTCGTAAATTAATAACCCTAAACTAAACCATAAACCATTAATACTAAACACATAAACCAATAGCCTTAAATTGATTAAAGAATAAGAATTAATCTCATAAACCAATAGCCCTAAACCCTAAACCATAAACTTTAAAGAATAAGAATTAATCTCATAAACCAATAACACTAAACTAAGCTATAATATTAAACCATAAATCATAAACCACAAACCTTAAGCAATCATGTTGGCAACATTTAGATATTTAATAAAACTTTTAAATTTTTTATATACTATAATTTATAAATGTAACCCCCTCGTCCCGGTCTGGCCGAATGACCGGTCCGAGTGGGTCACACGGGGAAAACCGAGTGAAAACCCCTAAGGATTTCCCCCTCGGTTAGCAACCTTATTTTTTTCCATTTTAAAATCTTGTCTAAATGGATATTAAACCCTAAGTGACCATACAACGGAACAACATATTCAAAACAATCGAACAAACTCAAGTAGTCAAGTTAAAACTCAATTTTAAACTTAGACTGCAGGCGGTATCGATACATCTAGGGGTGTATCGATACCCCTTTGACCAGGTCAACTGGTCCAAGTCAACTAGTGGAGACCGTATCGATACACCTAGGAGTGTATCGATACCCTCCCCACTTGTTGACTTCCCACGGTCAACGTTAAGGAGACCGTATCGATACACGTGAAGGGTCGTACCGATACGGAACTGGACAGTAGCTCCAGTAGCAAAAATAGTATCGGTACACCTTTCAAGTGTATCGATACACGAGGCTTGATCAAGAAGGTGGTATCGATACGATACCAACCGTATCGATACCCCTGCACAGAAAAGCCTCCAAACTCAGCAAAAACGATGAGGACTCGAATCTAAATGCATTTTAGGACTCTCCTAGACCCCAACAAGCATTCATACAACATTTACATGCCACATTAAAGTCATACAAGCACCCAACATATACATACATTGAAGGAACATGCAATTGACCCAAAGATGACACTTAAACATACAAAACCCATACTTCAACATTCAACATAAGGCAAACTCAAAGGTACTTAGCCAACATTCAAGATAAGCAATTTAGGCATGGATTACAACTTAAACATGGCATCGCAAGCCACACAAAAGCAACATAACATGGAGTCTAAACATGCTCCTAAACACCCAACAATCATCCATCAAAAGACACATGTCCCATTGCTTAATCTATTACATGTTCAACGTTTAAAAGCCATACTTGATGTACTCAAGCCAAAAATCACACTTGGAGGCCCTCCACTTGCCCGAGCAACCCACGAACTAAGGATCTGCAATGTTGAACAATGAGAGCGTAAGCAATGATGCTTAGTGAGGGTAAACTCTAAAAACAAACCTCAACATTGCAGGGTCCGAGCACGATCTAGCCAAGGTATCACAATCATACCAAAGGTCCACAAGATAAAATGCATGAGCAATAGACAATAATAATGCCATGATCATAAGCTCAATTTCCATGATACATGTAATCACAAATAAGTATCCCAATAAGAATCATGAACCTCAACACATTGATATACACATCAAACAACATTGGCACCTAGTTAAGACCCGAATACGCGGATAGACATGTTGGAAACTCATGTCCAACAACCACATTACCTCACGGTGGGATTTCACTCATCACCGGTCTCGCGGAGGGGATTCCACTCATCCTCACGCCCCGTCGATGGGATTCCACTCATCACCGACTACATTTAAATACAATTCCGGGCGTACCCGTACTCCTCCTTGGTGACTCAACGCCACCAAGGCCACGCGCGACTTTAGACTCATGTGTACACACTAACATCCTAATGATCGATCATTTGTATCCAAGTTTACTAGTGCCAACATTTACTCACTTCATTAACCTTGTGCTTAGCACGTACTCACCAACAATCAACATTATGCATGTCTCAAGCATCATAAGTCCAATCTCATTCCACATGTATAGAGCAATATACATAGACATTCATACCACAATTTATACGAGACATACACAACCATATAATGAGTTCAACCAAAGGCTCTAGATCAAGTTTAGGATTAGGCTACCACCCTAATCCTAACTCTAGGTGGGTCTACCAAGCCCAACCTAGTCCATACTCGAACCAACTATTTTAAAATCTTTAAAAGCAAACAACCACTCACCTAAGCTTCCAAGCTCCAAGACCAAGCAAGCAATCACCTTCAACTTTCCGGATTCGATCCCAAAGCCTCTTCCACGTTTCCTCTTGCTTCTATTCAAACAAAACCCATACATTACTTCTCAATTCAATGCTAATTCAACCATCAATCTACTTTGCAAAACACAACTCAATTCCCACAATTTCCAAACCACATAGCATCTCCAAAAACCCAATTCTCGGACTCCCACAACCAAGGGCTGAAATATCCAATTCCAAGCACCCAAATGACTTCCAAAAAAATCCCAAACCACCCTCCTAACATAGGTAGACCATCAGCCCTTCAATTTCAACACTAAACCTCTCAAAAACCCAATTTTTCATACTTTGAAATTTGCCCTAAAGACCCACTACGAAAATTTACCCAAAATCAACCAAATTAAGATATGTTGTAAGTTTCATCATGATTAAACATAACCCAAAACAATTTCTCAAAACAAATTGAAAAACCCCATCAAAACCCCAAATTTCCATATGAACCCTAATTCCCAAAACTCAATGTTTTTGAAATCTAAAACAATAGATAGGTAGAGGATAGAGAGGAGGTTAAGAAAATATATTTACCTTTCAATTTGGTGTAGAAATCGGCTAGCAAAACTGATGGAATAGTAACTAGGGTTTAGGAGTGTTTGAAAATGGGGGAGGGTTTTGAAATTGGTAAAGGATAAAATAAAGAGGAAGATGACAACTTTTATAGAAAAGTTGTCTTCCTTTATTTAAAGTGTGGGTAAATTTACAACTTTGGTCCCTCCCTCATTATTAAGACTCAAATAGGTCATTATTTAAAGTTGGTTTATTTTTAATTAGATTCTATTTGACTCGGACAACAACCCGGCTACCTCCTAGGCCCTAGACACGGGTGTTACAACTCTCCCCCACTTAAGGAAATTTCGTCCCCGAAATTACTTGGTGGAAGCAAATACGGGAACTGCTCAACCATATCAGCTTTCCTCTCCCACGTGGCCTCTTCCACACCTCTATGTCTCCACAACACCTTGACCAACTCTATGGTCTTGCCACGCAACACCTTGCTATCCGAAGCAAGTATCTCAACGGGCTCTTCATTATAAGACAAATCCGGATTCAACTCTATCTCCTCAACGGGTATCACATGAGAAGGATCTGATCTATATCTCCTAAGCATAGACACATGAAAGACATCATGGATCTTCTCTAACTCAGAAGGTAACCTCAACCGATAAGCTACAGGCCCAATCCGCTCAACTATCTCATACGGACCAATGAACCTCGGACTCAACTTGCCCTTCCGGCCAAATCTCATTACCTTCTTCCACGGAGATACTTTCAGAAACACTTTCTCACCCACCGAGTACTCATTCTATTTCCTCTTCAAATCTGCATAAGACTTCTGACGATCGGAAGCTGCTTTCAAACGGTCGCAAATCAACTTCACTTTTTCTGTGGTTCCTTTAAGCAAGTCTGGCATAGGTAACAATCTCTGACCTGTCTCAGCCCAACAAATCGGAGTCCTACACCGCCTACCATACAAAGCCTCATAGGGTGCCATCTGGATGCTAGACTGATAAATGTTGTTGTAAGAAAACTCGACCAACGGTAAGTGCTTCTCCCAAGAACCCTGAAAATCAATCACACAGCAACGAAGCATATCCTCAAGAATCTGTATCACTCGCTCTGACTGCCCATCAGACTGCGGATGATAAGATGTGCTGAAATGCAGACGACTACCCAAAGCACTATGCAAACAACTCCAGAACCTCGAAGTAAATCTAGGATCCCTATATGAAACTATAGACTTCGGAACTCCATGAAGTCTCACAATCTCACGAATGTACAAGTTTGCCAACTTGTCTAAGGAATCCGTAGTGTTCACTGCTAAGAAGTGAGCACACTTAGTGAATCTATCAACAATCACCAAACTGAATTCTTCTTCGAAGGAGACAAAGGCAACCCCGATACAAAATCCATGGTGATCCTCTCCCATTTCCATTCCGGAATCTTTAAAGGCTGTAGCAAACCTGAAGGAACCTGATGTTCTGCCTTCACTCTCTGACAAACCATGCAACGGCTCACATACTCGGCTACATCTCTCTTCAAACCAACCCAGAAGTAATCATTCTTCAAATCTCGGTACATCTTGGTACTACCCGGATGCATAGAAAAGGGACTCGAATGTGCCTCACTCAGAATCTGACGTCTCAGCTCAATATCTTCCGGTACAACAATTCTATCCCTAAAGCACAACAAGCTTTCACCACTGAAACTATACTCGGTCGGTCTTCCTTCGGCTATGTCCTAAACATGAGGAACTAGGCTCGCATCTTGCCACTGCTTCTCTCTAATCAACTGAATCAAAGAAGGCTTCACTTGCAACTCGGTGATCAAACCACCATCATCGGACACACTCAATCTAGCAAACATAGCTCTCAACTCAACGACCACTTTTCTACTCAAAGCATCGGCTACTACGTTTGCTTTACCCGGATGGTACTCAATGGTTAAATCATAGTCTTTTAGCAACTCTAGCCATCTTCTCTGTCTCAAATTTAACTCTTTCTGTGTCATGAAGTACTTCAAGCTCTTGTGATCGGTGTAGACTATACACTTCTCACCATACAAGTAATGACGCCAAATCTTCAATGCAAAAACAACTGCGGCCAACTCTATATCATGAGTAGGATAGTTCTTCTCATGAATCTTCAACTGTCTAGAAGCATAAGCAACAACTCTCCTATCTTGCATCAAGACACACCCTAAGCCTACGTAGGAAGCATCACTGTAAATCACAAACTCCTTACCTGAAACAGGTTGCACTAACACTGGAGCATTTGTCAAAGCTACTTTCAGTTTCTCAAAGGCCTTTTGTCTTGCATCTGACCATTCAAACTTGACTCCCTTTTGCAACAACTTAGTCAAGGGAGCAGCTACTCTAGAGAAGCCATCAACAAACCTCCTATAGTAACCAGCTAATCCTAGGAAACTCCTAATCTCGGTCACGGACTTAGGTTGTTTCCACTCAACAATAGCCTCAATCTTCGATGGATCAACTCGGATGCCTTCGGCCGAAACAACATGGCCAAGAAATACAACCTCTCGAATCCAGAACTCACACTTACTAAGCTTCGCATACAACTGATTGCTCAACAATCTCTGTAAAACAAATCTCAAGTGCTCATCATGCTCTTCTTCTGTCTTCGAGTACACAAGTATATCATCAATGAAGACAACCACAAATCGGTCTAGATAGTCTCTGAAAATTCTGTTCATCATGTCCATGAATGCTGCCGGTGCATTCGTGAGCCCAAATGGCATCACGAGAAACTCATAGTGACCATACCTAGTCCTAAAAGCTGTCTTCGGAACATCACACTCTTTCACTTTCAACTGATAGTACCCGGATCTCAAATCTATCTTCGAGAATACTGAAGCACCTCTCAACTGATCAAACAAATCATCTATACGAGGCAACAAATACTTGTTCTTCACAGTCAACTGATTCAGCTGCCTATAGTCAATACACATGCGCATGCTACCATCTTTCTTTTTCACAAACAACACTGGAGCACCCCACGGAGAACTACTAGGCCTAATGAAACCACGGTCTAATAATTCTTGCAACTAACTCTTCAATTCTTTCAACTCTTTCGGAGCCATACGATACAGAGCTATCGAAACTGGATTAGACCCTGAAACTGTCTCAATCACAAACTCAACATCTCTGTCAGGAGGCAAACCCGGCAACTCTTCAGGAAACACATCTGGAAAGTCACACACTGTTCTGATATCTTTCGGTCTAGCTTCACTCATATCCGGATTCATCACATAAGCTAAATAAGCCCCACATCCAGAGTCCATCAACCTATGAGCCTCTAAAGCTGACACCACATTAGACAAGAACTTAATGTTCTCGCCCACTACCACTACCTCGTAGTCATCGGAAAGCTTCAAGGAAATTCTCTTTGTCTCAAAATCCATACTAGCCCGATGCTCAACCAACCAATCCATACCCAGTATAATATCAAAACCGTAGAAAGGAAGTTCCATCATATCAACTGAGAACACATGACCCTGAATCTTCAGTGGACACCTCCTATACATACGTCTAACCACAACTGTCTCACCAAAAGAACTAGTAACATGCATACCTACATATAAGATCTCAACAGGGATATCTAACTTCTGTACATGCTTACTCAAAATGTAGGAATGCGTAGAACCCGAATCAACCAAAGAAAGCAAGGACATAGACTGTAACTCGAAATTACCTGCTATCACATCGGTGTCGTTCCCAGCCTCTCTCTGAGCATAGACCCTCGCTGGTCCTCCCGCCTCTGGCTGCACAGCTACAACATGCGCAAGGTTCCTCTGAGCATCTACCCTAGGTGCATCAGCCCTCGACTGGAAGTAGCCACGACCGCGCCCACGGCCTCTCTGAAAATCATTACCTCTCGCAGGAGCCTGAGCAATGTTCGGTGCCTGAGCTGCCTGACGCGGACAGTCCCTCCTAAAGTGGTCCCTCGAACCATAGTTCCAACAAGCGTGGAAGTTACCCCAGCACTCTCCAGTGTGCTGTCTCCCACACTGTGCACACTCGGGCAAGCGTCCTCCTCCTCTATGGCCCTGATGGCCCCTACCATGGTGGCCACCGCCACGTCTCTGATCAAACTGATGTCCGCCACCTCTGTGCCTCTTAGCATCTCTACCATCAAAGTGGTTATGCCTCTTTCCAGAACCAGAACCACCAGCTCGTTTGGCTGAACCCAAACTATGCTCCAAATCCTTGGCCCTCGCGACCAACACATCAAAGTCTGAGTAGTCAGAAGCCAACGTGTACCTCTTAACCTCTTCATTCAATCCGTACCGGAATCGGTTACAGCGTTCCACTTCAGTAGGAACCAACTCTGGGCATACTGACTCAAGCGAACAAAGCGGATCTCATAATCAGTCACAGAAGCATCCCCCTGAGTGAGAGCCATAAACTCTCGCTTCTTCTCATCCAAGTACCTCGGTCCCAAGTATCTCTTCCGGAAAGCAGACTCAAAGAACTCCCAATCAATCTCTGTCTCTGGAATCCCGGTAGTGATGGTGACCCACCAGGTGTAGGCATCACCCTGAAGCAAAGAAATCACACAACCCAATCTACGTGCGCCCGCACAACCCATCTGAGCCAAGATACGAACTGTCTTCTCCAACCATAACTCCGATCTCTCCGGAGTAGATCCTCTAAACTCCTCGGCCCCCAAGCTACGGAGCCTCTCCAAAGGTAAACTAGCATCATCACACCTAGGCTGAGCTGCAGCCTGAGCTCCCGCAACTGCGGCCTGGAATGCTCCCGCTATTGCTTGCACAAGCGGAGTCATATCAATTCCAGCTGGACCTTGGCCACCTTGACCACCTTGTGGTCCATTGCCTCCAGCTCCATCCTCGCCCCCAACTCCAGGTGGAGGGGGTGGTGGTGGTGGTGGGGGTGGTGGAGGAGCGCCAACTCCCGCGGCCCCCGGTCCCTCTATGTGAGCCCCCGCACCAACTACCAGCTCAACAGGAGCCACAACTCGCGGTTCCTGACGAACCAACCTCGGTCTACCTCTCGGTCTAGACATCGCTCTCACAATTATCAACTACAACCACAATAACAAAACATACAAGCTGGGTTAGCAAGGCAAGGCTTCCAAGTGTTTCAAGTACGTTCCCTCACTTAAAATCAATTTTCCAATGTAATAGTAGCAATGGGACTCTCACACACATGCTTTAAAATAAATCAACCAACATACTTGTCACCCAAGCAATCATTCTTGCAAAACAAGCAAACACCGTGCAATTTAATTTAAAAACATAAACTTACCTCACTTACCTGCCCAAGGTCTCGGTAACCTTAGGCTCTGATACCAACAAGTGTAACCCCCTCGTCCCGGTCTGGCCGAATGACCGATCCGAGTGGGTCACACGGGGAAAACCGAGTGAAAACCCCTAAGGATTTCCCCCTCGGTTAGCAACCCTATTTTTTTTCATTTTAAAATCTTGTCTAAATGGATATTAAACCCTAAGTTACCATACTGCGGAACAACATATTCAAAACAATCGAACAAACTCAAGTAGTCAAGTTAAAACTCAATTTTAAACTTAAACTGCAGGCGGTATCGATACATCTAGGGGTGTATCGATACCCCTTTGACCAGGTCAACTGGTCCAAGTCAACTAGTGGAGACCGTATCGATACACCTAGGAGTGTATCGATACCCTCCCCACTTGTTGACTTCCCACGGTCAACGTTAAGGAGACCGTATCGATACACGTGAAGGGCCGTACTGATACGGAACTGGACAGTAGCTCCAGTAGCAAAAATAGTATCGGTACACCTCTCAAGTGTATCGATACACGAGGCTTGATCAAGAAGGTGGTATCGATACGATACCAACCGTATCGATACCCCTGCACAGAAAAGCCTCCAAACTCAGCAAAAACGATGAGGACTCGAATCTAAATGCATTTTAGGACTCTCCTAGACCCCAACAAGCATTCATACAACATTTACATGCCACATTAAAGTCATACAAGCACCCAACATATACATACATTGAAGGAACATGCAATTGACCCAAAGATGACACTTAAACATATAAAACCCATACTTCAACATTCAACATAAGGCAAACTCAAAGGTACTTAGCCAACATTCAAGATAAGCAATTTAGGCATGGATTACAACTTAAACATGGCATCGCAAGCCACACAAAAGCAACATAACATGGAGTCTAAACATGCTCCTAAACACCCAACAATCATCCATCAAAAGACACATGTCCCATCGCTTAATCTATTACATGTTCAACGTTTAAAAGCCATACTTGATGTACTCAAGCCAAAAACCACACTTGGAGGCCCTCCACTTGCCCGAGCAACCCACGAACTAAGGATCTGCAATGTTGAACAATGAGAGCGTAAGCAATGATGCTTAGTGAGGGTAAACTCTAAAAACAAACCTCAATATTGCAGGGTCCGAGCACGATCTAGCCAAGGTATCACAATCATACCAAAGGTCCACAAGATAAAATGCATGAGCAATAGACAATAATAGTGCCATGATCATAAGCTCAATTTCCATGATACATGTAATCACAAATAAGTATCCCAATAAGAATCATGAACCTCAACACATTGATATACACATCAAACAACATTGGCACCTAGTTAAGACCCGAATACGCGGATAGACATGTTGGAAACTCATGTCCAACAACCACATTACCTCACGGTGGGATTTCACTCATCACCGGTCTCGCGGAGGGGATTCCACTCATCCTCATGCCCCGTCGATGGGATTCCACTCATCACCGACTACATTTAAATACAATTCCGGGCGTACCCGTACTCCTCCTTGGTGACTCAACGCCACCAAGGCCACGCGCGACTTTAGACTCATGTGTACACACTAACATCCTAATGATCGATCATTTGTATCCAAGTTTACTAGTGCCAATATTTACTCACTTCATTAACCTTGTGCTTAGCACGTACTCACCAACAATCAACATTATGCATGTCTCAAGCATCATAAGTCCAATCTCATTCCACATGTATAAAGCAATATACATAGACATTCATACCACAATTTATACGAGACATACACAACCATATAATGAGTTCAACCAAAGGCTCTAGATCAAGTTTAGGATTAGGCTACCACCCTAATCCTAACTCTAGGTGGGTCTACCAAGCCCAACCTAGTCCATACTCGAACCAACTATTTTAAAATCTTTAAAAGCAAACAACCACTCACCTAAGCTTCCAAGCTCCAAGACCAAGCAAGCAATCACCTTCAACTTTCCGGATTCGATCCCAAAGCCTCTTCTACGTTTCCTCTTGCTTCTATTCAAACAAAACCCATACATTACTTCTCAATTCAATGCTAATTCAACCATCAATCTACTTTGCAAAACACAACTCAATTCCCACAATTTCCAAACCACATAGCATCTCCAAAAACCCAATTTTCGGACTCCCACAACCAAGGGCTGAAATATCCAATTCCAAGCACCCAAATGACTTTCAAAAAAATCCCAAACCACCATCCTAACATAGGTAGACCATCAGCCCTTCAATTTCAACACTAAACCTCTCAAAAACCCAATTTTTCATACTTTGAAATTTGCCCTAAAGACCCACTATGAAAATTTACCCAAAATCAACCAAATTAAGATATGTTGTAAGTTTCATCATGATTAAACATAACCCCAAAACAATTTTTCAAAACAAATTGAAAAACCCCATCAAAACCCCAAATTTCCATATGAACCCTAATCCCCAAAACTCAATGTTTTTGAAATCTAAAACAATAGATAGGTAGAGGATAGAGAGGAGGCTAAGAAAATATATTTACCTTTCAATTTGGTGTAGAAATCGGCTAGCAAAACTAATGGAATAGTAACTAGGGTTTAGGAGTGTTTTAAAATGGGGGAGGGTTTTGAAATTGGTAAAGGAGAAAATAAAGAGGAAGATGACAACTTTTATGGAAAAGTTGTCTTCCTTTATTTAAAGTGTGGGTAAATTTACAACTTTGGTCCCTCCCTCATTATTAAGACTCAAATAGGTCATTATTTAAAGTTAGTTTATTTTTAATTAGATTCTATTTGACTCGGACAACAACCCGGCTACCTCCTAGGCCCTAGACACGGGTGTTACAATAAATATAAAAAGTAAACATATTAATAAATTCATAATATCATGTACCTTAAATTGTGAAGATGTATTTTGTCACACTATAATATAATAAATTCATAATATCTCAACTTCATCAATTGTAACTTATTAGTTAGTAAATATCAATTCAGGTAAATATCATACCAGTTCAATAACAAGTCAAATCATTTGCAAGTTGAGTCATTTATACAGATTAGGTTCATAACAGGTCAAGTTGATGACATGTCGGGTAATATCAGTTATTTACCAGGTTAATCTCGGGTTCGGGTTCATATCAAGTTGAATGCAAGTCGAATTCAGTTATCATATTATCAAGTTGAATTCAGGTTCGGGTTAGGTTTAGATCCAAAATTTTCAGGTCTAGCTCGGGTTCAGGTCAACACCAGTTCAGACTCGAATCTATTTCAGATCATCACCACCTCAAGTCACAAACAATTGCAAGCTTAGCATTGCTTTTGAAAAGTGATTTTTAAAAGTGTTGTTAGAAAGAAATCTTGATTTTTTTTTTGAAAAGTTGGTTGTAAGATTTTAGTGTTCATCATTGCTGTTAAAAAGTGCTTTTAAGAAGATAAATGACCATCTTAGACATGATATTGTAAGTTATATATATGTGTGTGTATATATATATATATAAATAATATTCAAATTCTCTAATGTTATAAGATATGAAATATATCAGCTTAAATTATTATAAAAGTATAAAAATATTTTTATTAATAAATATATTTTTAAAAATTATACGCGTTCCATAAAAATATAACAAAATTGAAATATTTTATTTAAAAAACTTGACATGAATAAATATATATCATTTTAAAATTAAAAAATAATTACTAATTATATCTTCGTAAAGAATTATAAATTTATAAATTATAAATAAAAAAATTATAATTTATAAATTATAAATTACTAATTAAAATTATAATTTGGCACTCAAAATTACTTTTACAACGGTAAAAGCTAAAAAATTTAACTTTTACGATTGAGTTGAAAATTACTTTTCAAAAGCAGATTTTTTTTCAAAAGTTTAGTGTTTAGCACAACTTTTAGTCTTAAACTAGCTTTTAAAACTAAAAGCTAGTTTGAAAAGTAATGCTAAACAAAGCTACTCGAGTCACTTTTGGTCGGTTTTAAAGTTAGGGTCAACTTTTTACATTCCTAATAAAACAACAAAAATTAAAACTAAACATATATAAGGGTTTCACCTCTCCCTTGTCGCTCTGTGTATTTTACGGTTTTGCAATTTCAAGCACCAATTCTTCTCCTTCCTACTTCTTTTCTCTTTGCAAATCAGCGGTGATAAAGGTAAGTGTTTTTGTTTTTCAATAAATTCCTTCAGGCTTGTTGTTCTTTTTTATTTGATATCTTCATGATTACTTTTATTTTCCATATAATTTTGCCGTATCAGTGTTAATGAATCCTTTCGAAAATATGGGGTCCTTTTTTAATTTCATTTAACGTGATTTGGGATTTCTTATGTATATAAATAACATTCTGAATGTGTTAACTTGAGGTATTGTTCTTACGATTCAATTTATTTGATTTAATTTCTTGTTGAATATGTTGAACATAAGAGATTGTTTCCATTATTACATTATTTTAACCTGAGTTTCTCTTGTTTTAATTATTGGCTTGTTTCCGCCATTGATATATCTTGCTTTGAGCTGTAATATACTTATTATTATCTTCTTCATGGAACAGTAG
This sequence comes from Hibiscus tridactylites, assembly GCA_958450335.1. Classification (NCBI taxonomy): domain Eukaryota; kingdom Viridiplantae; phylum Streptophyta; class Magnoliopsida; order Malvales; family Malvaceae; genus Hibiscus; species Hibiscus tridactylites. Next base: position 3,258,881 of record OY288292.1, read on the forward strand.
CTATGGCATCAAGTATGTTTGTGGTTCCTCACACGATGGGTACTGTCCTGTGTTGTAAATGTGGTATTTCGATGGCACCGAATCCTGCCAACATGTGTGTGACATGTTTGAGGTCTGAAATCGATATCACGGAAGGGTTACGAAAGCATATGACCATTATGCATTGTCCACAGTGTGATAGCTACTTGCAGCCCCCGAGAACTTGGATAAAAGCTCGGTTGGAATCGAAGGAGCTCTTGACGTTTTGCATGAAACGGTTGGAGACTGATTTGAAAAAAGTTAGGCTAGTGAATGCTGAATTCATTTGGACCGAACCACATTCTAAGAGAATCAAGGTCAGGCTGAAAGTTCAGAAGGAGGTTCTTAATAGTGCGATTTTGGAGCAATCTTACGTTGTCGAGTATGTTCAGCAAGATCACATGTGCGAATCTTGTACGAGGTTTCAGGCCAATCCCGACCAGTGGGTGGCTTCTGTGCAGCTCAGACAGCGTGTTACACACAGGCGAACTTTCTTCTATTTAGAGCAGCTCATCCTGAAACATAATGCTGCTGCCCATGCCATTAAAATCAAGCAAATGGATCAGGGTATTGATTTTTTCTTCGCTAACAGGAGTCATGCTGTGAAGTTTGTGCGTTTTTTAGGTGAAGTTGTTCCGACAAAGAGTACAGAGGCCAGACAGCTTGTTTCTCATGATACTAAGAGTAATAGCTGCAATTTTAAGCATACGTTCTCGGATGAAATATCCCCCATTTGCCGTGAGGATCTGATTTGTTTGCCTCCGGAAGTGGCTGCTAGTTTGGGTAATCTTGGTCCACTCGTTATCTGCACAAAAGTGACCAACAACACTACATTGTTGGATCCTTTTACTCTAAGGCAGTGTTTCTTGGACACTGAGCAGTATTGGAGGCATTCGTTTAAGTCTCTACTCGGTAGCAGGCAGCTTGTGGAATATGATGTCTTTAATATTGAAGTCGTTTCCCCTGAATATAATCTTGGGGGCACCAAATATGTAATTGCAGATGCCGAGGTGGCTCGTGCAAGTGATCATGGAAAGTTGTTCTACATAAGAACACACCTAGGCCATATTCTAAAGCCAGGAGATCGTGCTCTCGGTTACGACCTTCATGGGGCCAACATTAATGATTTCGAACTAGATAAGTATAAAGGATTGGTCCTTCCTGAGGCAATTTTGATAAAGAAGAGCTATGAAGAAAAACAACAGAAGAAACACGGGAAACCTCGTCCCTGGAAGCTCAAGTCCCTTGATATGGAAGTTGATGAATGTAGAGGTAGAGCGAATGGACAGAAGATGGAATCGGAGTATGAAGAGTTCTTGAGAGATTTGAAAGAGAACCCTGAATTAAGGTTCGACTTATCACTGTATCGCAGCAGAGATTACCAGCCATCAGAAATGGTATCTGTGTCGGATGGGGACGATGTACCTTCCGTTCCATTGGAACAGTTGCTTGCCGATCTCGAGTTGAGTGAACAAGAAGATGGTGAAGATAGCATGAGAGAATAAGTTTGTAGGTGCTTTATTTATTTATTTATTTATTTATGGAGATTTGAACTAAAATGCAATTAGATCTGCATGAACTAGCCTTATGTTGCGTTCATCTTTGTTGTTTGAATCTGGTTCTGTTTTGTTAAATTCTCAACTCACTCTTGCCTTTGACTATTAGGCTTTCTTCAATTGCAGATAATGGGAATTGATTAAAAAAATATAATAATTCAAGTGTTTGCATAACCCATTGCATGGATTAAGTTCATATATATGGTCAAATTCTGTTAACAAATATTAGTCCATAAGTTGTTGCTTTAATTTAATCAAATTTAATTCCCGTATTTTTAAAAAATTGAAATTTCAATTTTGACTTATATTACAAAAATAATATGACAGAATAATAACACTTGATAGGATCAAAATCAAATTAAAATATGGATGTTAAACTTATAACTATAGAAAATTTTGACCAAAGTATATTGTCTTTTGGGTGGGGGAAGATCTCTGGCAGCTTGCCAAGGTGCTCTTTTGGTTGTTGATGCAGCCCAAGGTGTTCAAGCGCAAACCGTTGCAAACTTTTATCTTGCTTTTGAATTTAACTTGAGTATTATACCTGTCATAAACATGATTGACCGGCCAACTGCTGATCCTGATCGTGTCAAAGCTCAGTTGAAATCAGTGCTTGATCTTGAGCCTAATGATGCCCTTTTAACGTCTGCTAAGACTGGGCAGGGGCTTGAGCATGTCCTTCCAGCAGTCATAGAGAGGATTCCTCCCCTCCTGGAAGCAGCGCTTCACCTTTGCGTATGCTTCTGTTGGATGATTCCTACTATGATGAGTATAAAGGTGTAATTTGCCATGTTGCCATTGTTGATGGTGCATTGCGTAAAGGTGATAAGATTTCATCTGCAGCAGCTGGTCAAGCTTATTCCAACGGGAGTCCTTCTAAGTGGACAAGTTGGATATGTGGTGACTGGCATGTGTTCCACAAAAGAGGCACGGATTGGGAATACACTATATCACACTCGGACTACTGTAGAACCCCTTCCTGGTATACACGAGGCTTTATTTCATCTTTATAGTTTTTTACACCCTCTTCTTATTTGCTATGCTTCTAAATTGCAGGTTTCAAACCCACAAAACATATGGTATTTTCTGGTCTCTTCCCTGCAGATGGATCTGATTTTGAGGCACTTAACCATGCTATAGAGAGACTAACGTGCAATGATGCCAGCGTCTCTATTACTAAGGAGAGTAGCACAGCACTTGGACTGGGTTTTAGGTGTGCTGTCTTATGTTTTATGACTTCATCTCAAAGTACCGATAGTCTAATAGTTTTCTTCTACTATTTAATTATGAACACTTGCTTTGTTATAATGGGACAATCTCTGGTGTGTCCTGTATTCCTTCTGCAGGTGTGGATTCTTAGGCTTACTTCACATGGATGTTTTTCATCAAAGACTTGAACAGGTGATTAATTTTTCCATTTTGTCCATTTACCCAATTTTTCTTTCTATATTTTCAAGTCATAACAGTTTTTATCACGGATGTAGGAGTATGGAGCTCATGTCATTTCCACTGTTCCAACTGTTCCATATATTTTTGAGTATTCTGATGGAAGGTACATATAACAGTGGCCTTTTATGATCAATCTTTATTCGGGGAAACATAAGCTTTGTGAAGTTTCTTTTGACATGTTTTATATATCTTGATCTTATGTAGTAAAGTAGAAGTTCAGAATCCTGCTGCATTGCCCTCAAATCCCAAGAAACGAGTTACAGCCTGTTGGGAACCTACTGTAATAGCAACTATTATTATTCCTAGTGAGTAAGCTCCCATAACCCTTTGTTGTCTATTTTCTTCAGCATGCAAAGGTTTTATTCTTTAGGACTTTTTGCTTACTTTTAGGTATGTGGGGCCTGTTATTACCCTCTGCTCGGAGCGGAGAGGCCAGCAGCTGGAGTACTCATTCATAGACAGGTGATTTATACCATTATGGTTTCTTTAACCTGTAATTTTTGACTCATCAGTGGTAATCTTCAGTGAAATAGTTTCTATTTCTCTTGTCTTGATGTAGAAACATCTGCCGCCTTGTGTCATAGTTGAGTTAATGAAATACTAAAATATCCTATCTGGAAAATTAGGTTCTTTTTAGTAGTAGCTGTGCTTTCAACCAATGAAACCTTCGTTTGTTTTTTCTCTATATTCCATCAATTTAGCAAGTTAGATTATTTCATAGAATGTTACTTCTGACATCCTGTTGGGCCTTTTTGTTCATCAGGAAAAAAAAATGTGTTCTCTATATCCATAAAAATACCATGTTTTAATGTTTCAGTACTTATGCCCAGTCATTCTTTTTATACAGTCAACGGGCTTTTATGAAGTATCGGCTACCTCTGAGGGAAATTGTTGTCGACTTTTACAATGAATTGAAGAGTATAACATCTGGATATGCCTCCTTTGATTATGAGGATTCAGTGTAGGCTTCTCTCTCTCTCTCTCTCTCTCTCTCTCACACACACACACACACACAAATACATGTGTACACTCATGCATGAGGACGAGACCCAGCATCATAGGGGCTGCTGCATGTAAAAGGCTGCTATATGCTCTTTAATGTTCTATAATAATGCATTGGGGAGCAAGTGGTGAAACAAGTTAAGGCAACTGGTTTCAATTAGATAAATTTCATTATTCCCGGGGATTTATACCAATGAATAACGCTACTTGATCTGGCCTAAATTTTCTGTGAAATCCAACGTCAAAGTGTTTTCTGATATTTTACACATACTTCTGATTGGACATTTGATGTCATGAAACCTTCGATTAAGTTGTTTTCCTTTGCCTCCACAAAATTGGAGCCTCTTATTTCCTACTATTGACACATTGTTGGTTTTGTTTACAGATACCAACAATCTGATTTGGTGAAACTTGATATCCTCTTAAATGGACAGCCGGTTGATGCCATGGCCACAATTGTTCACAATTTGAAGGCACAACGAGTTGGTCGTGAACTGGTGGACAAGCTTAAGAAATTTATTGACAGGTCTGTTGGTTTAAACTTTAAAGTCAAATATGAGATTGTGTGAATTAAATTATAGTTAATACAGATGGTTCAATTCTAATCAGGCAAATGTTTGAGATAACCATACAAGCTGCAATTGGATCAAAGGTTATTGCAAGGGAGACGTAAGTAATGCGTCTTTCATTCCTTAAGGTTCCTTAAAAGTTTTAACTCCCCGTTTAATGTTCATTGGTTAGCTAAGCCTTTATTTGCTGGATTCAGAATCTCAGCAATGAGAAAGAATGTCCTTGCAAAGTGTTATGGTGGGGATGTTACTCGTAAGAGGAAGCTTCTGGAGAAGCAAAAGGAAGGAAAGAAGCGAATGAAGCGAGTTGGTTCCGTTGACATACCACAAGAAGCTTTTCATCAACTGCTGAAGGTTTCATAGTGTAAGACTGCATAATGGGGGTAAGTTCCAATGTCTTTAATTAATTGTTAAATTTAACCCGAACTTTGTAGTGCATGCATTCTCTTGTGCCAATGGCAGCAAAGCTATTTCTTTCTGCAGTTTTCAGAGTCTACTAATATACTAAATGATTTGTCTGTCATACATACTGATCAAAGTGAATTTTCCTTTCAACATCATACTAAATGATTTGAGTCAAGTCGAGTCGAGTTTTGCTCACCCCTAGTCTCAGTCTCATGGTCCACACCATCCTGTAAGTTGTTCACTTTGGCCCATCAAAGTGAATTTTCCTTTCAACCTCATGCAAAAGGTATCTATCTCACAGTGAAAATTTAGTAGACAACCGATATGGGATTCATGGCTCAGAATTTGTTGCATGCATGTGTAACTGAAGTTATGAATTCATCTTTTTCAGGAATTTTTAGCTATAAAGATTAAAGAAGGGTTAAGTGCATGCATTACTGTGAGAAAACCTGATTGCAGAAGCTGTTGGAAAATCTGAAGCAGTAAAGATGCATTTGGCTCTGTTTTTTACCTGTATGCCTTCCAATAAACTGCCCTAGTTTTTGGATAGTGATCATAATCATATCCATTAACCTTTTCATGCTTGAAGATGTTTTGTTTATTTCACAGAAATTTAATATTATAGTTATTATTACAATGGTGTCGTAGTGATTTTGATGGTAATTTTACAAGTCTCCATATATTTTTCTCGACTACATAGTTGTTCGCAGTTAGTTTTACTGAATAAAGAGGAAATATAATAATATTACTAGAAGAGTCTACAAATTAGTAGACTAATCACGCAAACTGGACATTTTCTCTAAAATTATCAAAAGTGCACAAACTAACCGCATAAGAATGAATACGATCATATAAAGAAATGGTTAAAAATTTAACTAAACCAACTAATAGAATGATAACACGGATAATGTAACTTGGACTCACATTCTTATTGAAGTTGTAGTAGCAACGATACCAACCGATTAGTAATTTTAATTAATTTATAGTTTACTGATTTAAGTTCTAATGATATTAACTTTGGGTTTATATGCTTGAAAAATATGAGTATGCCAAGTAGAAAGCTTAAGGAAAGCTGTCTGACAACATTGAAAACATATTCGAAAACAGATATTATACAATATGTATAGACAAAAAGCCAAAGGGGATGTAGCTCAGATGGTAGAGCGCTCGCTTAGCATGCGAGAGGTACGGGGATCGATACCCCGCATCTCCACTTTTTGTCTATTCAGTGTGATGCCAGCGTCTCTATTACTGAGGAGACTAGCACATAACTTGGACTGGGTTTTAGGTGTTTATGACTTAATCTCAAAGAACCAATAGTCTAATAGTTTTCTTCTACTATTTAATTATGAACACTTGCTTTGTTATAATGGGATAATCTCTAGTGTGTCCTGCATTCCTTCTGCAGGTGTGGATTCTTAGGCTTACTTCAAATGGATGTTTTTCATCAAAGACTTGAACAGGTGATTAATTGTTCCATTTTGTTCCCTTACTCTATTTACAAGTCATAACAGTTTTTATCACGGATGTAGGAGTATGGAGCTCGTGTCATTTCCACTGTTCCATACATTTTTGAGTATTCTGATGGAAGGTACATATAACAGTGGCCTTTTATGATCAATCTTTATTTGGAGACACGTAAGCTTTTTGAAGTTTCTTTTGACATGTTTTAAATATCTTAATCTTATATAGTAAAGTAGAAGTTCAGAATCCTGCTGCATTGCCCTCAAATCCCAAGAAACGAGTTTCAGCTTGTTGGGAACCTACTGTAATAGCAACTATTATTATTCCTAGTGAGTAAGCTCCCATAACCCTTTGCTGTCTATTTTCTACAGCATGAAAGGTTTTATTATTTAGGACTTTTTGCTTACTTTTAGGTATGTGGGGACTGTTATTACCCTCTGCTTGGATATGCCTGCTTTGATTGTGAGGATTCAGAGTAAGCTTCACTCACTCACTCACTCATACACGCACAGACATTCACTCAGATACATGTGTACACTCACAGTGGCGGATCTAGAAATTTTTTTGAGGGTGGGCACAAATCAAAACATTTTTTAGGATGGGTATAAATCATAAAAATCTCAAAATTTCAGGGTGGGCACAAGTCATAAAATTTAAGGACTAATTTATAAAAATTATAAAAATTAAAACCAAATGTACAAGGTTTGAAAAATTCAGGGTGGGCACAGGCCCACCCAAAGGACCATATAGATCCGCCATTGTACACTCATGCATGAGGACAAGGCCCAGCATCATAAGGGTTGGTGCATGTAAAAAGCTGCAATATGCTGTTTAATGTTCTATACTAATGCATTGGGGAGAAAGTTGTGAAACAAATTAAGACAACTGCTTTCAATTAGATAAATTTCCTGATTCCCTGAGATTGCTACCAATGAATAATGCTACTTGGTCTGGCCTAAATTTTCAGTGAAATCCAACATCAAAGTGTCTTCTGATTGGACATTTGATGTCATGAAACCTTCGCTGAAGTTGTTTTCCTTTGCCTCCACAAAATTGGAGCCTTTTATTTCCTATTATTGATCCTCTTAAATGGACAGCCAGTTGATGCCATGGCCACAATTGTTCACAATTTGAAGGCACAATGAGTTGGTCGTGAACTGGTGGACAAGCTTAAGAAATTCATTGACAGGTCTGTTGGTTTAAAGTCAAATGTGAGCTTCTTATGAGTTAAATTATAGTTACTACAGATGGTCCAGTTCTAGTCAGGCAAGTGTTTGAGATAACCATACAAGCTGCAATTGGATCCAAGGTTATTGCAAGGGATATGCAAGTAACGTGTCTTTCATTCCTTAAGGTTCCTTAAAAGTTTTAACTACCCGTTTAATGTTATTGGTTAGCTAAGCCTTTATTTGCTGGAGTCCAAATCTCGGCAATGAGAAAGAATGTCCTGCAAAGTGTTTTGGTGGCGATGTTACTGTAGAATAATAGGAAAAACACTCTTAATTTTATTTATAGGAATAAGAGAATATATATAGAGACTTAGTTAAGTATCTTTAGTAACTAAGTAATCTAGGAAACTAAATATTCCTCACTAAATACATAAGATACTTGTCACAGGGCTAGATTCGAACAGGCTAGCCCGTGTGGCCTTAGTCGACGATCTTAAGTCGAGGACTAAGTCAGCCTTCGAATATCTAAGCTAGAACGCTTAGAACCTGACGCGGCTGAAGCTTTGTGGGAAAAGTAATGGCTGGACAACGAGGGAAAAACAAGGATTAAGAGAAAATGTAAACTCTTACTCAAATACTCAAGAAACAAAGAAGAGTGGAATCATTTACAAAGGGTGGGGGAAGGCTCTATTTATAGCCTTGGCCCTCTCGATCTAACGGCTAAGCTTGATTCGATCCAAGGGCTATGGATGAATTTTATCTCCTAAACATGACAACACTATCACATAATACAAAGTTTCCTAAGATACAAAGCTATGACATCATGACTTGGGTGGGATAGAAGACTTTCCTCAATTATGGCTCCATGGTGGACAACTTTCCATTTGTGTTGGTCAAAAGATGACAACTCAACAAGGGTCTTGGCCTCTTGGGCGGATTGCGCTTGGCATGGCCCGATGGACTCGTCCAAAACCCCCTTGGTAGCATGCTTGGTGCTAAATCGGACCCTAGGGGTGTGGGCAACTCGGATGGGACTCCCCTAGGCCCCTCGGTGTGCACGTCGGGTGCTGACAAGGCCCCCTTGGGTGCGTGTAGCGTGCCCCCTCGGGTCCTACTTCGTGGGCAGCACATGGGGTGCTTGACTTGGCCCCATGGTGCGCGGGAAGTGCTCCGGCTCGGCTCTCTCGGTTGTGGACACCACATGGGGTGTTGTGCATGACCCCTTAGTGTGTGGTGTTGGCATCTACTCGGGTCCCTCGGTCGGGTGAAGGACGTGGTGTGCTAAGGCAAGCTCCTATGGGTGCGGCTTACTCGACCGTGGGAAGTCGAGCTGTGACATACTACTCTAAATACAAATGCTAAGATATCTTACCATAAGAACTAAGTTACCCAAACTAACATATTTACAGTATATTCTACACTCCCCTCAAACTGGTTTGTACATGTTATATACACCTAGTTTGGTTAAGAAGCCATCAAAGGTAACTCTTGAAAGTGCCTTGGTAAACACATCAGCAATCTGACTTGTTGTAGGAATATAGTTCAGCTTCACTGTCCCTCGATTGACCTTTTCATAGTTAAAGTGCCTATCTATTTAAATGTGTTTAGTTCGATCATGTTGAACTGGATTCCTTGCTATACTCATTGCTGATTGATTATCACTGTAAATTTCAAAGTCTCCATGTTTATTGAGTCCAAATTCAGTGATAAGTCTCTGAATCCAAATTCCTTCACAAATACCCAGGGCTAAGGCCCTAAATTCAGCCTCTGCACTGCTTCTAGATGTCACATCTTGTTTTTTACTCCTCCAAGTAACCAGGTTGCCCCACGCAAATGCACAATAACCACTTACAGATCTTCTATCTGTTAATTCACTTGCCCAGCTTGAATCAATGTACACTTTCACAGTTCTATCTTGATTTTTTCTGAATATAAGTCCAGCTCCTGGTGAAAATTTTAGATATCTAAGAATCCTCCTCACTGCCTCCATATGTTTCTCTCGAGGGTCACTCATGTGTTGGCTCACTGCCTATGCAAGGTCAGATCTAGTAAGTGACAAATATATTAGTTTTCCCACTAATCTTTGATAAGATTCTTTATCTACTGGACTGTCTTCTTCATCCTTGCTGAATTTTAAGCCTGGATCCATTGGAGTCTCTGTTGATTTGCATTCAAGCATTTTGGTTTCAGTCAAAAGATCCAAAATATATTTCCTCTGATTGATCACTAATCCTTCTTCAGATCTTCCCACCTTCATGCCTAAAAAATATCTAAGACTTCCCAAGTCTTTTGTTTCGAATTCCCTTGCTAAATCAGTCTTCAGTCTTTCTATTTCTTCTATGGAATCTTCAATGATGATTATGTCATCGACATAGACTATTTGGAGAGTCATTTTGCCATTAGGTGCCACCCTTTTGAACAATGTATTATCAGCTTGGCTTTGCTTGAACCCATTCTTAATTATAGTTCTAGCAAATTGATCAAACCAAGCTCTAGGGGATTGCTTCAATCCATATAGAGACTTATTCAACTTGCACACTGTCCCTTTTGCTGAATTTTGCTTCAAGCCTGGTGGAATTTCCATGTATACCTCGTCCTCAAGATCCCCATTTAGAATGTCATTCTTGATGTCCAATGGGTGTAATTTCCAATCTTTGTTAACAACAATTGACAACAAAATTATGATTGTATTTAATTTAGCCACTGGTGCAAAAGTTTCCTGATAATTAACCCTATAAGATTGAGTGAATCCCTTGGCTACAAGCCTTGCTTTGTGTCTTCCTACACTGTCATCCGAGTGAAATACCCATTTACATCCAACAACTCTCTTTCCTTCTGGTAAACTGGTTTGACTCCAAGTTTGATTCTTTTTCAGTGCTTTAATTTCTTCTTCCACAACTCTTCTCCACTCAGGATTTTTAAGTGCTTCATCTACTGTATTTGGAATTTGTACAATGTCTAGGCTGGCTGTAAAAGCTTTAAAATGAGGCAGAAGTTTTTCATAGGCAACATATTTATTGATGGGATGAATAGTGCATTTACTTACTCCCTTTCTAATAGCAATAGGGAAATCATTTAAACCAGCATTGGAGGAATTCTGAGTAAGATTGTTACCTTCTGTTTCAATAACTGTAGGACTCAAGATTAGTTTTTGGCAAGTGTTAGGTTGAATAAAGAACTCTTTTCTTTCAGGTATACACACTGAGTGGTTTAAAGGTGTTACAAGGTTTAGAGATAAACTGGAAATGGCTTTGAGAGTTGGAGGAGGTGTTTTGTAAGGGCTAGGATGTGAGCTGATTTGTTGTGCAGGGGAAATGTTCTATGGATTAGGGACTGGAGTGTTAGAGACAATATCAACTTTATTTAGGGGACTGGATTGGTGTGAAGAAGAAGAGGATGAACTCTTAGAGATGTCACCCTCCAGAATAGGCAAAATAGGAAGAAGTTGAAGGTCACCTAAGGACTGAAATTCTCTGTATGTCTCCCCCTGAATTTCAGTCTCATCAAAATATGGCTAGTTTTCAAAAAATGTGACATCAGAAGAAATATAGGTCTTTCAAGTAGAAAGACAGTGACATCTGTAACCTTTTTTGTGTTGAGGAGTACCCTAGGAAAATACATTTTAAGGAACTAGGATCAAGTTTACTGCAGTTGGGACTGTGCACTTGGACAAAAGCTGTGCAACCAAAAACTTTTAGAGGAAGAGTAGAAGACAAAGGTAAAAAGTGAGGAAATTTCTGAGAAAGAACCCGTGTAGGGATTTTAAACCCTAGGGGTGTACTAGGCATTTTTTAATAAGGTATGTGGATGTAAGAAGAACATCCCCCAAAACTTTTTAGGAGCATTAGCTGAAAACAAAAGAGAACAGGTGACCTCAAGGAGGTGTCTGTTCTTTCTTTCAGATACACCATTTTGCTGGGGTGTATTAACACAAGAGATAAGGTGAAATATCCCCTTTTCCTTAAAAAAGTTCCCCAGGGACTTGCTAAGGTACTCACTCCCATTATCACTCCTAACAATCTTAATAGGTGTAGTAAACTGAGTTTGGATCATAGTGTAAAAATTCTGGAAGATAGGAAGAATATTAGATATCTCTTTCATTAAAAAGGTCCAAGTAGTGCGAGAGAAATCATCAATGAATGAAACAATCCAACGATATTCAGAAGTACTAGGGACTTTAGAAGGGCCCCAGATGTCACTGTGAATGGTGGAAAAAGGTGAAGTTGATTTTAAAGATGCAGGCAGATAAGTGGTTCGAGTGTGTTTGGCTAATTGACATATAGCACAAGTAAAAGAAGATGGATTCTTATTGAGAAAAAGATTAGGAAACATCCTTTTAATATAATTAAAATTGGCATGTCCTAATCTAAAATGCCTGAGCATTACAAGATCTAAATTAAAGCTGGAAGATAGGGCAGATTTGTGAGGGGCACTAGAGCAATTGGATGATGGAGAGGGCTGAGTATCAAGGGTATAGAGACCATTGTGCAACCTAGCATTGCCAGTCACCACACTCGAGTCTTGTTCCTGAAAAACACAGCCATCAACCCCAAAATGTACATCACAATTAACATCTCTCACAAAAGCACTAACAGATAACAAATTACAACTCAAATTAGAAATATAGAGAACAGTCGAAAGAACTAGCTTAGGAATAATCTGAACTAAACCCTTTTCCAGTAACTTTAGAAAGTGAACCATCTGCAATCTTAATGTAACAAGGTGAGCTGAGTGTAGAAAAGGACTGAAATAACTTAAGATTGCCTGACATATGATCAGATGCACCATAATCGACAATCCATTGGAAAGATGGTACAAGAATGAAGGAAAATGAATTACCTTCAATAGTTGTCAAGGCTCTTGAAGCAGAGGAGAAGGATAATTGACCAAAGATTTGTTGAAGCTCCGCCATTTGTTGCGGGTTAAAGCCAGTGGATGAATTCTCAGCAGAAGCAAGATTTGCAGCCTTCTAAAAACAAGAGGAATAAGGTTTCCAATCTGCTGGTTTTCCATGTAATTTCCAGCACTTTTCCAACACATGACCAACCTTCTTGCAATGGGTGCACCAAGGTCTGCTCCTCCTTTGCCCATGATCAGAGGTGGCATGAGTAAGAAGGGCAGAAGCATCTGCTTGAACCATAAGAGGCACCATTAACAGTCTCTTACTCTCTTCCATTCTTATGTCTGAAAATCTTCCCTAACTAGAGGAAGAGGTTTAGTTGCTAAGATCCGACCTCTAGCATTATCAAACTCCCTATTCAGACTAGAGAGGAACTGAAATAGCCTTTTTTGATTCTTAAGTCGATTGTAGAAGGCAATATCATCACTGCATTTCCATTCATTAGCCTCATAATGATCCAGCTGCTGCCAACACTTAGTAAGAACACCAAAGTATTGAGCCACATTCATCTCTCCTTGTCGAAGATCCTTGATTCGATTTTCAACCCCAAAAAGTTCAAAGGTGTTATCCACACACGAGTAGGCTTCTTTTGCTGCTCTCCAAATCTCGGCTGTAGTGTGATAGAGCATAAAATTCTTCCCAATTGCAGGGACCATGGAATTGATCAACCATGTCATGATCATGGTATTTTCACTCAACCAGGTTGAGTAGGCAAGATCCGACTCGGAGGGAATATGAGAGGAGTCTGAGAGATAGAAATCTTTTCTTCTTCCAGTGATGTAGAGCCTAACGGATTGAGACCAAGGAAGATAGTTATTTTCATTGAGTTTGTAGGATGTGATGGGAGAAATAGAGGCATCAGACAAGGAGATATCAGAAGGTCGAGAAACATTTGGAGAACGGATTTTTGATTTTTCATAATTCATCTCGAATTAGAACTGAATCGAGAGAGGAAGAAGAAAAGAAGTGATCGAGAGAGAGAAAAGGAAAGGATCAACCTAATCTGATACCATGTAAAATAATAGGAAAAACACTCTTAATTTTATTCATAGGAATAAGAGAATATATATAGAGACTTAGTTAAGTATCTTTAGTAACTAAGTAATCTAGGAAACTAAATATTTCTAAGTAAATACATAAGATACTACTCTAAATACACACGCTGAGATATCTTACCATAAGAACTAAGTTACCCGAATTAACATATTTACATTATATTATATAGTTTCTCGGAAGAGAAAGCTTCTAAAGAAGCAAAAGGAAGGAAAGAAGTGAATGAAGCGAGTTGGTTCCATTGACATGCCTCAAGAAGCTTTTCATCAACTACTGAAGGTTTCATAGTGTAAGACTACATCAGCAATGATGGCGATAAGTTTCATTGTGTTTAGTTAATGGTTAAATTCAACCTGAACTTTGTAGTGCATGTATTCTTTTGTGCCCATTACAAAAAAGCTATTTCTTTCTGCAGTTTTCAGAGTCTATAAATATACTACTCCTAAATGATTTGTCTGTCATTACATACCGATCAAAGTGAATTTTCCTTTCAACTTCATTTATTGATGCTTTGGTGGAGAGGACACTTGAAAATGTTTTAGGATAGTTGTAGGCTACTACTTAAGCTATGCCTTTTAGTCTCACTCTCAGTCGCACGGTCCACACCATCATCCTGTAAGTTGTTCACTTTGGCTCACTTTGAAAATATTGCCAGCAAAAAACCATTGGTGAATAAAATAATGATAAATAATTTTGAGTTTGGGTATTAAATTTGACTAAGGGAGTAAAAGGATACTTGATGCATATTGTCTATACTTCAAGCACACTTCATTAGACTCGGCGTTGTCTACGTAATGTATCTCACAATGAAAATTTAGCAGACAACTTATATGTGATTCATGGCTCAAAATTTGTTGCATGCTTGTAACTGAAGTTATGGATTCATCTTTTTCAGGATTTTTAGCTATAAGATTAAAGAAGAGTTAAGTGCATGCATTGCTGTGAGAAAACCTGGTTGCAGAAGCTTTTGGAAAATCTAAAGCAATAAAGATGCATTTCGCTTTGTTTACATGTATGCCTTCCAATAAACTACCCTAGTTTTTGGACAGGGATCATAATCATATATCCATTAATTTTTTCATGCTTAAAGATGTTTTGTTTTATTCCACAACAATTAAATATTGTAGTTATTAATGCTTAAGTTTTGTGAATCCTAAATGTGCAGTTTGTTTGTTCTGAAATTATTCCAAAATATAGCTAATTTCTATATGATAGATTGTGTGAAGTCCATAATGTAAATCAACACGAATGAAAATAATCGATATAGTTGTATTCGAAGTCAATGGATCAGTTGTTACAAATAGTCGATCAATTATGGGACTTTGTTTTGGTTGACTTCTCTAATTATGAAAAGTTATAAATTCATCACTAGATTTTAAAAATAATAATAAGATAGTCCAATCCTATTATAAAATTAACTGTAAGTTAATAAATTATAATAATAGATTTTATCTTTAACCTGTATAATTTGTGATAGTTAATAAAATATAATAATAAATTTAATCTTTAACTTTTATAATTTATTTTAATTTGATCTTAATTTTTAAAATTATTTTTTGACAGAATTATTTTTTAAATAACCCTAACAGTTTAATAACACCTTCAATATTACTCAATCTAACTCATTAACGTGGACATGTTTAAGACGTGCTCCGCCGTGACGTCAGTCACCGTCATTATTGGAATCTTCCAATTCTTTCATTTAATTAAAGAAGACATTTTTATAATTCTATGTATTATTTTTGTTTAAAATTTATATTAATTGAAACTTGTCGAATAAAAAATAATATATTTTTTAAAAATATTATTTTTATTTAAAATAAATCTTAGAGATTAATTTATAAACTTAGGGAGGTAATTAGATTTGACTACTTTTCCAATCAATCCATTCCCCGCCCAAAAGCAGTTAAGGGGGAAAAAAGCTAAAACGAAAACCATCTTCTTTCCAGAAACTTTAACAAGATTTCTCTTATTTCTCTCCCAAGAAGCTTCAATTGCTTTGTTTCATTCCAATGGTGGAGCCTCAAAACTTCATTACGTTTCCACAAAACAGTCAATCCTGCTTTTTATGTTGTTCTCAATGCAGAAATCACATTCTTAACGTCCCCAACCGCTCCTTCACCATTGTAAGAATTCTTGATTTGACGTTGGTTCCTTTATCTGGGATTGCAAGAATTCTCAAAAACTTGCCTATTTTGAATCAAAGTTTCAGATGCAAGTGTTCGTGGATGACCCAGAGGCAATTGCCGGAATGACACTGATAATGCATGGGGTTTTTTGCGTAATGTAACAGACTTATTTCTCTCAAACTCAATCCGTGCGGCGCTAACACTCCCGACACAATGTTAGCAAGCCTTTCCCACGCGAATGCTATGGCTAAACACACACGAAAATGAAGAAGACAAGAGAGTTACAAGAAAAAGACCTTGTATTGAACTTAGAAAGAAAACTTCACAAGGACACTTATTTTATGAACTTATTGGATGGATTACAAATGAGAGGGGTGATCCTATTTATAGGCACTCACCTCCTCAATGGACGGTTAGGATCATTTTGATCCAACGGTTACAATTTCGCCTCCCAAAATATCTAAGAGACCTAAACTATTTTAGATAAGTCCATACTTATCTACATATGTCTCTAGGCTTCTAGATTAGTCCCTATAGTACTACACTTATCTATAGGTTTCTAGAATGTTCTGGAGATGTCCAGACTAGTCTCGAGTTGTCCCGAGCCTTCCAGAGTCTTCTAGGTCCTCCCGGTTGAGCCTAAATGAGTGTGGAACGTCCTAGATCCTCCTAGAACCTTGTGGCAACGTTTTGAGAAGGTTTTAGGCCTATCTGGGGCACTCTAGAACCTTCTTTGGCTCATGTTTTGCCTTAAAATGCCCATGAGTGCATTGTGCATGCTCAAAGTTCTTCATTTGGCCTCGGTTGGCCTTGGTGCTTAAGGATGGGGTGTGACAGTAAGCCATCTTTAACTCAATCACCCAAACTAGGGGTGTTCATGGTAGGTTAACTGTACCATTTAGCTTAAATGGTTGATTAACAGTTATAGCGGTTATTATTCGTAACTTAACCGTTATTAACCGCTATGAAACGGTTAACCGTTAATTTTTTAAATGGTTAACCATTATAGTGGGTAACAGTTAAGGAATGGATCGGTTACAGGTTAACCTGTAACTTATTACGATTTTCTTTTCAAATGTTCATTATTTCTTTTTTAGAATAAAAAATATATCTTCCCGATAAATATTGTATTAATTTTTTTAAAAAAATTAACTTAAATAGAAAAATTTTAAACACAAACTTTATACTTAGTTAAAATAAAGTACTTATAGGTTAACCATTAACCGTCTTTTTTAGCGGTTCGGTTAACCGAAACCGTTTAACCTTAACGGTTAGATTAATTAATCTATAAAATGAACAATTATACCGATTAACGGTTACGATTTATTTTGCACACCCCTAAGCCAAACTACATTTCATAAAATAGAGTAATCAGTGTTCTTGCTTCAATAATATATAAGTTGAGAATCATGGTGTGCTTTAAGACATAGTTTTACTTCTGTTTAGTACGTAACTGCTATTTATTTTCCTTACTGTTTTACTTTGTCTTTCTTTCCTATAAAGGTGAGCATGATTTTCTGAACATGTATGATAAGTTGATAACCACTTCTTGATACAGGTAACTTAGTAAGCATAATAATAATAATAATAATAATAATAATAATAATAATAATAATAATAATAATAATAATAATAATAATAATCCGGCTAATCTACCTGTTTCATCAATCATCATTGCCCTTACCTGATTGTTTTTTTAATTGCTTAATTGGTTTTTGAAATGCATAATGGATTGTAAAGTATTGTGTTATATATGGTATAAAGACCTCTATTCCGAAAAAATATTGAGACACCAGAAACTATTTTCTTTAAACATATATTCCTAAAATAAATATCTTTGGCAATTGTCTGAACAGAACACCACAATTGAGTTTGAGATGTAACTTTGTCGTCTAACACGTCAGATTTTGCTGAAACTAAAATGTCAAGAGTTTTCTAGGGGCGAATATGTTCGTTTATAGTTAAAATGATGAATTACACCACTAGCCCTTAAGCTCCTCAAGCTTCATACCGTGAACTCTAAAGTCCACCTTGTGTTCAATTTAGTCTCTATCTTCACCAAAATTTATAATATAAAAAATAAAAGGAAAGGGGAACTGAGTAAACGAGTCAATAAACGAGCTTGTTCGTGAACATAAATGAACCGAACAAATCTCTGTTCGTGTTCGTTCGTTTATTAAACAAACATAAGTTTTTTGTTCAAGCCTATTTTTTTTAGCTTAACAAACGAACATAAACGAACATTATACAAAGAGTTCATGAACAATTCGTCGAACGCTCTGTTCATTTACACCCATATATTGAACTTATTGGTTAAGCTTTCCTCAAATTAGAAAAAAGCTTTTTGATGTTTGTCGAATAATGATGCACTTTAGAACAATTATACTCGTCGAATCAAGTAATAAAGTGATGAGTAGAGTGTCGAACCCACGAGGATTGGATCAATAATTGTGAAGTTTTTGAACTTAGGAATGGGTTTGCAAGTATATGTGATTGTTGATTTAATTAAAACTAAAACAATTAAACTGAAGATAGCTATGATTAAGACGAACAACTGCGGTAAATAATAGATAATTATGGAGGTTGGGATTATTGTTAAGGATAGATGTTTGATTGTTTATCACAATGCTATAGTAATCGACAATACAAGTCTGTGTAAACCGTTAAGATCTTTATCTACTCGACAAGATTTTCTAATGAACTTCTGACTCTCTCGATGCCTAGAAGTTAATAATATTGAAGCTAAGGTAATACATGTCTGTATGAACTCTAACAACTCTATTATTTGTTCAAGAACTCCCTTTTAGTCGTTAAAACCCTAAACTTATGTCTAAGCCGGATTAGAACTAAGTTAACATCTTAGCCCACTGTTCACGTTTGTATAACCTAACTCTCTCGATATTAAGTCACAGATCAATAGTTAAAAGACCTCTCTCGTGAACTCTTACAATAACTACACATGAAGAACAACGAACAGAATAGATAAAAAGAAAAACAACTATATCATTATAGTAAAGAAATCAAAACATAAAATCATGGGAAGCAATAATTCCAACGAAAGTATTTAGCTCATGTCTGAGCCTAAAACATCCATAACAAATATATTAAGTACTGTCAGTTTATCAAGCAAGGAAAATAAAAGAGTCGAGCCTCCTCCAAAAACTCCCTATGTGCCGTCCAATTGTGTTGCTATAGCATTATAATAAAAAAAAGTTAAGGCAATGCCAAGGAGACCATTCTCCTGGCAGAGATTGAGTAATTTTTGCATCTTCGATTGATCAGGGTAAATAGTTAGGTTAGTTATTTTTGTTCTTTTAATTTTAGTTTAGTTCTTTTTATTTTATGTTTTTTTCTATTTGAAAGATTTTTCTTTGTGAGTGTTAGTACATGAAATTTTGCCAAGCAATTTTTTCAGGACATGCCAGCATTTGGAAACCCATTAAATACCACGTGGACCTTATGCAAGATTAGGCCTGAGGAAGTAGGATTTTTAGCTGAGCGGGAAAGCCTTAAGCTGCCTAGGTTAAAACCCCAAACTTTGAATTTCTAACCTAACCTTTTACTCCCATTTTTTTTCCGTGCCGTCACCTCACTTAAACCAAAAACCCATCACATCCCACTTCCCTAAACACACATAACTGCCACAACCATCATCACTTCCATTAACCTCACCATTAAACAACCTCAATAGTTTACCATTCCTTCTATTTAATCCAATTTCCCCCAAAGCTAAATGTTTCTATCTCTTTCATTCTCTCTCACACGGCAATAATTTCAAGAATCAAGATTTCTCTTAAACTCTTTTTCCTCCGATCACCATTATCTTTCTGAACCTTTTTCTCATGACTTCTTCATCTGCACCGTTCAAGATTTTTTTTTCAATAAAGAAGTCAAGAAGAAATATGATGAGAACTTCATTGCTCTTACTTTTTGTTACAAGAAGGGATTTGAGTTTAAGAATAAGGCCAATCTTGGTTACTCGTCTGAACTAGTTGCCATCGTCAAGAAGCAAAAATGGGATTGTCCGAGAATTCTACGTCCATCTCATTACAAAGGATTCACCTTTTCTACTGATACGAGGTTCGTTCGTTCGTTTTGATGAGGGGTACATTAACGAATTGTTTAAATTGGATGGTTTAGGAGAAGAACACTTGGCTTTTGCTGAATCTTTGGATGATGCCAAGAGGAAGCTGATTTTGAAGGACTTGTGCGAGCCGGGCACAAAATAGATTGTTTCATCCAAGGGCCATAGGATTGTGAAAAGGCTGGCACTGAAGCCACATCCGAGGGGATGGAATCACTTTCGGATTGCAAACATGATGCCAATCGTGCACAATGAAATCGTTTCAGAGGAATGAATGGCTCTGCCGCATTCCATTATGATGGGTAGAAAAATCAACGTGGGTCGTTTGATTGTGGAGGAGACCTACAAATGTGCTGGTAAGGGAAGTGGTAGTTTTTTTTCCTTCTTTAATTACTAAAATTTGCAGGCTCCATAATGTGCCAAAGTTGGACTCCGACTGCTATGCGAAAACCTACAAAATTACCAACAAAACATCCATTCACATTGGCATAGACAAAATTCCCAACTTCTTATGCAAATGCATGAATTTAACATCTAAATGCAACTAAATATACTCAAAAGCAAGAAAAATCATTGTAATATAGGCATAAAAATATTAATTTTGGGAAGGTAACATTAACCTAAACTTAATGCAAAGGAACCATTACCCCTGCACTGTGGAAGCAATTAATTGACAGAGAAGTCAAGGAGAAGGAAAGGGAAAGGCTGTTTAGCTGGCGTCTGCTACCAGAATGCCTAGGGCAAAATCTGCAACAACAATGCAAGTTGATGCCTTGGCATTAGTTTCCCATATTTATCAGCGACAAGAACTCATTCTCCAGAAGCTAGAGAAGGCTGAGGAGCAGAATTTGATGCTATGGCAATACGTTGGTTCAAGGGATCAAGCCCTTAAGACAACTCTTGAGGGCATTGCCACCGATCCTTTGTCAAAGTTTCCAGAGTTCCCAGTTGAGTTCACTACCCCAGAAGGAATGCCACCGAGCCCCCAATCTGTTCATACTCTGACGCAACAATATGATGCCACTATCCCTATCTCACATGCTCAAATTGAATCTGCCAGGACTGATACCTCTTAGGAATCTAATGATGATGGCAATGCCAAGACTAAGGTGCCTCATGCATCCCCTATCGCGTCAATATCCTCTTTCGCTCTCGTCGTCCCCTCTGCCTCAGATTCAGTGATGATTATGAAAGGAGGTACTCCATAATTTGAGAGCCTCCACTGTCGCATCCAAACCCCAGATAAAGAGAAAGAAGCATATGGATCCAAATCGAGGGATCTTTGTCAAGAGAAAGACCCGCGTCTCATGCCCAGAACATTCTGAATGAGAGTCTTCTTCCCCTTAACTCCTTGCTTGCATAGTTTTTTCTCATTTTTAATCATGCATTTCATTTTGTATATATATCTGTTCTCATGCATTGAGGACAATGCACACCTTTGGTTTAGGGGTGTGTGTTGCCTCACTTCTTTTGCCATGCCATGTATTCATGTTTATATTTTCATTTGCATTCTGTTTTCATATAGATTAGGTATAACCATGCATACCAAGCCACTATTTTTTTTGCTAAGGCTTGCTTGATTGATATGATAAACGTAATTGCTAGCATAGTTAGGATTTGAACTAGTATACTCTGTCCGATGATGAAACTAGAATCTTTATTTAGGATGAGCCAGAAGGATAGTAATGCCATGACTGCTTGGCAATTGATATCTAATTTATGAAACTGAAGTCTCACTTAACACATATTATGCATCTAGGTCCCAAAACAAACTTAGGATTCTTGAAATTGAACTCAATATATATATATATATATATATATATATATATATATATATATATATATATATATATATATAAATGATGTCAGGGTAAAAACAAAGAATAAGACAACAATATTTTGCCAAAGGCTAAAAAATTGTAACACCCCAAAATCCGGTCTAGTCGAAATTGAGTTCCGGTGGTCAGAAGTTTCTCATTGATAAGGTTTAAGTATTAAATTGGCTTGTTAATAATTCGATATTGGGCTCTAATTGAGTCAATTTATTGAACCGAACTCTATTGAATAGTATCAAAAATGTTAGTGGCTAAATTGTGGAAATCAAGAATTTTGGGGTCAAAACCATAGAGAATAGAGAATTGAGGGACTAACCTTGCGATTAGCCCCTCCTCAATTTTAATAACCCAACGTGGGATGGTCTTGTGAAGTTACTTCACCTAAAGGAAAGCTAAATTGTTAACGAATATATATTTTTGTACACAAAACAAAGAAAAAAGAATAGAAAGCTTACCAAGAATTTCCTAAGCAAGCACCTCCCCTTTGCCATCTCCATCATCTTCCTCCAAGCTAGCACCTCCATTGAAGAGCAAGCTTTAGTTTAGTTTTTCATCGTTTTATTGACATCGAATTGTTTCTATCGATCGGGTAAGCTATATTCCTCAATTGATTATTGGATTCCATTGATAAATCGAGCTTAATCTCAAGCTAGGGTTTTGACCATCCATGGATATTTCATCGTTGTTGTTTATATTGAAATTGGATATCAATTTTGATATCATTATATTGACTTTGATATCGTAATATCGATTCTAATAATCTCCCTATTGATTTTCTAGCTCAAGAAGTGGGGAGAGAGGTTTTGCCATCTCCGTCGAAAGCTAGAAGCAAGGGCATTGTCATCCGAGAGCCGTAAGAGCATCAAATTTTAAGGTGAGTGTAGTCGGAGTCTCGGGATTAGACGAGGAGCCTTTCTGAATCTCTTTTGTTGTTTTTGATCTTGTCACTAACAATATCATTGAGGAAGTTGCGTCGGATTGTTAATCAAATTCATTGGTAAGTGTTGGTAAGTTTGTCAATGGACAACAAACATAGTTATTGGCATCGTAATCATGCATTGTCATCGATATAGATATTGTTATTGAAACATTGTAAATAACTCATCAGATATTGATATTGACATTGACATTGAAACTATGAAATATTGATGATGAGTCATGTTCGCTAATAATAGTATTGAAGTTATAGGTAATTGGAATTATCCTTGAATGTTGCATATGGTTATTGACACAGAAACCTTGGATTTGAATGGACATTGGATACAATTGGCATGCCATAGAAATTCATGAGCTCAGTGTACGGGTGGACTACAGTCCTAAGGCTACGACCTATATTAATTTGGCGAGGTGGAGGGATGTGTTTTGGTATTGGTCATATTGTCGAGGCGGAGGGATTGGACCATTCATTGATTTGGCGGGGCGTAGGTATTCGCGTATCCAATATCTTGATTCAATCCAAGGATTAATAATGAATTTGAGATGTTAAACATTTTATATTGAAACATAGTATTGACATTGCTGAGCACGAGATTATGTATTTACTTCATACATTGTTATTTATATTGTTATGACTACCTCACTAGGCAATGTATGCCTAACGTGTCTCATCTCATGCATTTCAGGTTATGTAACCCCCTCGTCCCGGTCTAGATGACTGACCGGTCCGAGTAGGCTACACGGGGAAAACCGAAGTGAAACCCGCTAAGGCTCCCCTTCGGTTAACAACCCTATAAAATTCATTTTATTATTATCTTGTCTAAATGGTTTTATTAAATCCTATATGAAGGGTCAACAACAGAAGCAACAAACAAGGCGATCAATTCAACATCATTACAAAACAGTCCATTTTTAGCTTATTAAGCAGACCGTTTCGAAACACCCAAGAAGTGTATCGAAACGCCTTGACTTGGTCAACGGGCCTAAGTCAACACGAGAGGACCGTGTCGAAACGATGGTCAACCGTTCCAAAACACCTACAACAGTCAACTTCTCGTGGTCAACGACATGTTGACCGTTTCGAAACGCCAAGACCCGTTTTAGTACCTCAATTTATCGGCAAATTCTTAGATTTCCAGTGGCAAAATTGTACCAAAACGGCCCCTATGCGTATCGAAATGCCTGTCCTGAAACAAGAGTTCGTATCGAAACGGGACCAACCGTTTCGATACACGGGCTACGAAAAGATAGATTCTAGCTGGTTTTTGGTACAAGGCAGCCCCAAAACACAACTAAAACCTCCAAATTTCAACATACATCACTTCTAAATGAAAGACACCCTATATAAACATGCTTAGCACTCAACAAACATACATGAGCCATACATTAAGAAAATAAATAAGCTCAATAAGGATCCATACATAGCATTCAAGATTCAAACTTTAGACAAACATACATATAGCATTCATAAAAGGGATATAAGTTTTCAACCACAAGACAAGCAAGCATCAAGTAAACATGGTTTACAAACCATAACATAGAGGCATACACATGGCCAACATAAGCTCAACAAACACATCATCAACTAAGGAGTTTGACACCAACTCCTACAATTCTACACCCCCATCGTCTAGGCATTATTACAATACATAAATCATACTTGAGCTAAATTGAGAACTCCAAAAGCTTCTTCCTTACCCGCGTGCCTCTCGAACATTAACGATCTGCATGTTAGAAACAAATGAGAGCGTAAGCTAACTAGCTTAGTGAGAGAAGCTCTACAATTCAACAAGCATGTAGTTTTCAAAACACTTTTCACAATTCACAATGAAATCAGTGAATGCACGAATGATCATCACAACAAGACTACACATGGCTTGCACAAGCACAACCAACATACACACGGTGGGACCACACATCACCGTTCGACTAGTAGTTTTCTGATGGGACCATTCATCACCTTACTCTACTACTAGTCACTACCGGTGGGACCACTCATCATCGTAGTTTAGACAACCATCACATGAGGCTCAACTTCTACACGACTACACAACAACAACAATGTAAACAACTCGAGATGCACAAGACCACATCATACAACCATTCGTCGACACATAACAAGATGTAGGAGGATTAACTTACACTTGGGTTTAGGTGAACCCTCAAGGTCCCACCCAAACCCCCAAGAGTTCTGATTCGTAAACAAATCAAAGTTTGACATTTCTACTCACCGTTGCTACCCAAAAGAGAGCCGAAATCCAAGCTCAAGTCACCGAATTCTCTGGATTCTCTCCCAAGGCTTCACCAACAAGATTTCTTGCTTCTAATCATCCCAACCCAAGTCAAAACAATCAAAATTCAGTCCACGATTCAAAGTAGCAAACCCGGAACACTAATCAATCATAAAACACAAGATTTTCAAGCTAAAAACAACCCCAAAACCTCAATCCCGAGCAGCCATCATACACAGTCCAAAACTCCTGATTTCAACCTTTTTAACACACTTAAATACTCCCAAAACAACCCCTAACTATCACACTAACATCAGCCCTCAAATTCCAACATATAGCAACCCCAAAACCAACCTTTAAACCCTTCAAAAACCCCTCTAAAATCCAAATCCGAGAATCTTCATAAAACTCTTTAAAATTCATATATGTTGGACCTTATGGGTTATAAACAACTTATCTAACATTAAGTAATCAAAAGCTTTTGTTAAAGACAATAAAGTTCTCATTTTTAATCTAAACTTTCAAAACACCAAAATCCATAAACTAGGAGCTTTGAGAAAAATAAAGGTACTAGCTTGTAGAGGGAAAGGAGGACAAGTCAAAAACGAAATTACCTTTCAAAAAGCACCAAAGATGAAGGTGTATGGTGATGGAATAGTGTTTTGGAGAAGAAGAGCTTCAATGTCGTGAAATTGCAAAATAGAGGGGATGGGGAAGAAGATAACAAGGCTATTTTAATAAAAGGGGTTTTAATTTGAAAGTCCATTTAATTACCATAATGCCATTAATGAGGATAGCTATCTCAATTTCCAAATTCCATGGAATTGGGCTTTAAAATCAAAACATGTCCAACATAAATTATTTGTTTGGAAACCCGAGGCCCAAAATAATATTTTATTATTTTAATTGTAAAACCGAAACCCGAAATATTATTTTAATATTATTTTTCACCCGACCCCCAAACCCGAGTGTTACAGGTTAAGGGCTCATCGTGGTTGAAGATCAGATAGTCGAGGCATGACAAGTCACTACAAGCCTAAAGTAATGTATTTCGTCCTTACAACACCCTAGGAAGGTGGAAAAGTAGTTGAACTAGTCTCTTGTGCCTATTTTGATATGTTTGTAATGTGTGTAAGTTATAATATTGTTAAAGGCTCTAAAATGACTTTTGGTAAGGCTAAAAGTTACTAAAACTTGCTTATTTGGCTCATATGGGTCAAAACCTAGTAAACATATTCGAATGATGATGAAATTTGGCATGCCAATAGTTTATAGTATTGAAATATTGTGCATAAAGTTTCATTGCATTTGAACATTGTTTGGTAGGTTAATTCGATTAAAAACCATCAAAAATCTATCATTACAGGTCAGGCTGTATCGATACGGGGTAATGGCGTACCGATACAGTTATGTATAATTAGACCATAGAAACAGGGCGTATCGATATGGTTTGAGGCTGTATTGAAACATTTTGCTACTGGAATCCTCTGTTTTGATACAGGTCTAACGTGTATCGAAATGGGTCAAAGTCAAAGTCAAAGAGAGTCTACCTGTACCGATACAGGGCTTGCCTGTATCGATACGATTTAAAGAGCAAAGACAACTTAGGTTGACTATTATACATCAGTATCGAAACAGCCTTAAGGTGTTTCGATACATGGTTAGTTAAGTTGGTTAAAGGCATAATTTGACAGTTTGCAATGTTCACAGATTGGTCACTGAATTTTGGTTGAGCTAATTGGATGAATAAATGAACTCCAAATTGCATGAAATTGTACAGACTTGTTAATATTGTATTGAATTTTAGTAAGGTATGATCAGTTGTATCAAAAGACCTCTAAATTGTCAAATTTATAGTTTAGTCCCTAAAACTTGTAATAGGTAAGAATTGGTCTTAAGTGGTTAGTTATTGTTTCATAATTTACTAATTGGACTAAGATGCATGTTTGGTACTGACTTCATAATATTACATTGATTATACAATGTTATGATTTGAAATTTTATCACAACGAATATTGTATTGTTCATATGTAGCACTCTCTGACCCGGTTCTCGACCAGGCCAGGAAAGGGTGTTACTTTTGTGGTATCAGAGCTAGAGTTTAGTCGATTCTAGGACTAAACTGAAGCTTGTTGTATTTTTGTTATGTTACTTTACCACCTAGGAGTTATATATTGTGTATATTGTAACTTGTCGACTAATCTGATCTTTTTATATAGATATGTCTGAAACTAATGAAGCTCACATCGACTAGCTTGTCACCGACTCCTCGACACATGAAGAGGAGATTAGAGGAGGAAATCCTCCGAATCCACTGCATCCGCAGGATCCTTCTGCTCAGAATATCGATCATGTAGCACCTACTGATAAGGCTGAATGTTACAAAAACATGGCCGACATGTTCAAGTAGTTTATGACTGCTGAGCAAGTTGTGCAACCCATCGCTCTTGTTGTCCAATACACTTGAGCTCCTATCGATAAGCTCTCACATTATCGAGCTTACACCTTTACCGGGCCAGACGACGACAACCCTGAAGTTGCTGAATACTAGTTAGATAACACTCTACGGATTTTCAACAAGCAGCTACAGTGCTCAGATGAGCACAAGCTCGAGTGTGCCACCACGTTGCTGGCTGACGAGACACTTCACTGGTGAGAGACTACTATATTGATAGTCTCCGAGGACACTGTAACTTGGGAGTTCTTCCTTCAAGAATTCCACAAGAAGTACATTAGTGAGTTTTATCTCGCTGAGAGGCGAAGCATCTTCCTCCACCTCAAACAAGGCAAATGACCGATCGAGCAGTACATTCATGATTTCTGCAAGTAATGTAGATAGGGTGTTGAGTATATCAAAAAGGAGAAAGAGAAGTGTCGAATGTTCATTGCGGGGCTCAATGATGAATTACACCTTATATTTACTGTATTGAGCATCACTGACTTCCAAGACTTGGTGAATCGAGTTAAAGCTACCGAAGCTGCATAAAGGGCTCAACGAGCCAGTGGGTCCGGAAAATTTGAGAAGAGATTTAGGGAGGATTCTCGACCTCCAAAATGGAAAAAGAAAGGGAGATATCAAGGCTCCAAGCAGGATGTCTATCTGCAGCCCTCCCATTCTGACTTCTTTGAGTTGAATGTGGACTTTATCACGTTACCTTGTTCCGCAAGCAATCTCGAGATTCAACTTTGGTGGCTCTGCCCGCTGCTATAGACGTTGGAAAATTGAGTGGACAACATCGATAGAATTAGGATTTTTTGCTCTAGAGATCGCACTCCGGTTCTCCAACTCCATAGTCTACTGTCTTGGGCAGCAAGGTGGGCGGCGGCAGCTACTCGGCAGCTGTTGTCTCTATCTGGAACTGTATCAGTACAGCTCCTTGGTTCGCTGCCTTAACATCACATCCTCAGCTTCTCTTTCCCTCTATCAGCCTCTAGTACCTAAAATCAGAAGTACACTAAAACAATACCTTTTCTTTACCAAACAAAGGATAATCTAGAAAAACATGGAAAAGTAAAGAAATACTATAAAATACAATGCATGACCCTAATTATGCCTAAAATGTACTCAAAACATCAATAATATGAGATGGAATGTGCATGAAATATAGAACTTGTAGACACTTTACACACCCCAAACTCGTACTATTGCTTGTCCTCAAGCAATGCAACCTAAACATACTTGCCCTTATATTAACCAGAAAGAAAAACATGTTTTTCAACTTGATTTATACCTCAAGGCCGTGGCACCTATATTAGATTAGTGAAGGGAACTTAGCAAGAAAATAACTCAGAATTAATTTCTAATGCCAGTGTAGTGTGTGCAGGACTGTGTACAGGCTGAATATGCAAAATAACTAAATAAACAAAGATGATGTTATAATATATAAGGTTGCTGCTGAGACATCACAGTTAAGCACAATATTTAATCATGGCAATACGGGCTTCAGCTTATCATAACTACTCTTCTGGGTCTGAAATTAAGATAGGAGCAAACTACAAAACCCCGAACCCATGGAGTAGAGTCATGCCGTGAAGACTTTCATTCACTCATGCTAATTTGTCTGTCACTTCAAAACTTTCAGATTTATGGACTTTGATAGCAGCGGAGTGTCCTTGCACACGATTCTTCCTAAAGCCTGTTGCAAGCACCTCTAGTGTAAAACAACAATGTTCTTTGTTTTTACTTCGGCTGCCGTGGTAGTGCTGTATTTTTCTGTTTCTATTTTCTGCCTCGGCGGCTACCTGCAACCATTGTTAGAACTTTGCAAAGAATTCTAAAAACAAAACAGGCAGTGTTCATTAGATATTCTAACAAATTCAACAAGTAACAATAATGTTTGATAGTTTTTGGCAATTAAAAAAATTCTAAGTCATTTTGCATGCTTTTCCCATATTAAGTTCAATTTATTATTGGTGCGAAAATAAGTAATCGGCTAAAAATCATAGGCACAAGATATATAACAAATTATTCTGTTCCGATTAACACTAAGGCAAGTACAATGCAACCTATATGCTACTAAGTATGCCTAGACAAAAAGATGCGAGAGCTATCCCCCTCCCCCCCAAACTCGAGATGGGCATTGCCCTCAATGCAAAAAATAAAACAGAAAATAATAATAGAAAAATAAATACAAGAAAAATATAAAAGAAAACAGAAAAGTAAAGAAAATAGAAAGATAAAAACAACTAAAAATTGGATGAGGGTTGAGAGGAGGCTTGAGTCTTTGCTGCTGAGGAGGAGGAAGAGGTTTGGATGATGAAGCGGCGGCTGGCACATGTCTTGGTGGCAGACTTAGCAGGTGAGATTGTTGCTGTCCGCGGCGACTGGACTCTCTTGGGCGTGGGATGAGGCTCTTCTTGAGGTTCAGTAGGGGGAGCGGCAAGAGGTGCTTCGCTCTTTTCTGACTCTGTCTCGTAGTCCTCAGGCTCGGCGGCTATGATGTTCCGCTTCCTCTTCCTAGTGCCTTCTTCTGTGGGTGCTACCGAATGGTCTATCGCCATTGGGATGGCTGTTGTTGCTGGTTCCGGCAGCTGCTGCTCAATCTCCTCTAATGAGAAGGTGTTCGCCACTGTCGCTGCTGTGCAGGCAATTGAATGGTGCTGCTGATGCCTCTTAGGGGAGTCTGCCACCGTGTTGGATGCGGTGGTGGCTGAGTAAGATGGGTAGTGCATCGGAGAGGGCACCTGGCAGCGGGAAATGGTATGGCAGGCAGCGGCGGTGGATGGCGTTCGTTATGCAAGGGCGGCTGCTGCAAGGTCTGCAGGGTATAGAGGCAGGGTGGATCCATCATCAGGGAATTTCTGAAGGAGATAAGCCATAAAGGCTTCTTGGAATTCCCCCACGTATTTCATGAAGGTCAGTTGCTGCTGCTCGATGTGCTTGTTGCTGTCGATAAAGGTATGCAGCAGCGTGAGGACTTCGTTGTCTGGGGCAGCTTCAGTACTGGCGGGGCGGCTAGAGTGTCAGGTTGGGTGGCAGAAGGATGGCTGGGTGTTATGGGCTCTGTCTCCGGAGCCTGCATCATTTGCATGCAGGCTTTTCTAGTCTACCCTTCTTTTGTTGTCGTCATCTCATCTTTTGGGTCGGTCCGAACACCAAAGTTGGCGCAAAGGCCTGTGATGAGGGACAGGAAGTACAACATGCCCTTCGTCTTGTAGATAACTTCCCCAACATTGATGGGCAGCAGGCGTCTCTTGACGAATGTGTTCCACAATATTGCCTCGGGCAGTAGGTGGCGGCACTGGACAGATCCTCCGTGCTTGTCTGCCAACCATGGCGTGTTTGGCTTGCATAGTTTGGCCTTGATTTTCTCATAATCAACAGCCGTCAGTGACTGCCTCCACTCCTCGTGAGGGTTGTCGTTCATATCCAGACCATAAAAACTGTTGATGACGTCAGCGTTGAGCTTAACAGGATCCCCTCGGACGAACACGAACGACAAATCCGAGCGGGGATGGTGGGCATAGAACTCCCTGACCATGGTGATGTTGGCTATCTCCGGATGCCGTGTAAATATTTCCCATCTCTTGCTGTGGATGGTTTCGAACAGATTTGGTTTTAGGCCGAGATCTCCTGTCTGCCTTGTATAGTGAAAACCTTGCTCCTCCCATATGTTCTATTTTGCGAACTGGGTTCGGTATCTCTTTTCATCTACGCGGTTGAAGAAGCATTGGAAGGTGGGTTTGGGTGCTGATGAGGAAGCCATGTGAGACGGTTGATGTTTACTGAAATTTTGAAAGAAAATAGGTGAGAGCAGTGGATGTAAGAAATAGATAGCAAGATGGTGAAAGTAAAGTAAATGAATGAAGTGAAAAGGGTTTAAATAGAGCTTGCCGAGAGGTGACATGACGACATTAAATGTCTAACGGTCCAGTTGTCTCACGCATGTTACAGGATTTCTTCCTGTTATTTTTATAGCTGTTGGCAGCTAGCCGTTAGCGGAAAACTAGCCGTTACGCGTTTCTACGCTGGGCTGTCTCGGCAGGATAGTGAGTAGGCTCCTTGTTGGGCCTCCTTCTTGATCCGACTCTTTTATTCCTAATCCTGAAATAAAAATAGAAATAAAAGTAATTAAATATCTTCTAAAAAATAAAAATCTGGAAACTAATCTAATCCTAAAAAATAAATTAAACTCTAATCCTAATGCATAAAAATAAAAATAAAAATAAAGAAAAGGAATTAAAAATTAAGTTATGTTGGGAGTGCATTTGGGTGCATCTCCTAGACATAACCACTTCCTGAGGTAATTTGGCTTGTCCTTCCCTCCTAGAGGGTCCTCTTGTTCCTTCAGGTGATGTGCTGTTGGGTCCTTCAGCTTGCCCTTGGGTTTGTCGCGACAGCTGCTGCATGGGCCTGTCTCTATACTAATTTTGGCAGCCTTAGCATCTAGGCATCCTTTCTTTTCTTTTCCAGAGGGTTGTACCACGTTTAACTTCATGCTCTGGTTGTCTGCCCTTATGGTCAGCTCCCCATGTTCCATATCTATTAATGTTCTGCCCGTGGCCAAGAATGGTTGCCCAAAGATGATGAGGGATTTTTCATCAGCCTCATAGTCTAGCATGAGGAAACCAGCTGGAAGAATAAGGTTGCCCACCTTCACTAGGATGTCTTCGATTTTTCCCTCCGGTTGCACAAAAGAATGATCGGCAAGTTTTAGCATGACGGAGGTAGGTTTGGCTGGCCCAATTCCTAATTTATCGAAGACTGCCTTAGGCATTAGGTTGATGCTAGCTCCTAAGTCGCACATGGCTTTTGTTTCATGCTTGATGCATATCTTGCATGGAATAACAAATCTGCCCAGGTCTATTTACTTGGGTGATAGTTTGTTGTGCAGCATTGCCATGCACTCCTCTGTTACATCAATTGTTTCAAACTCCCCAATCCTCTTCCTTTTAGAAACCATGTCCCTGAGATATTTGGCATAGTTGGGCATATTCTGAGTGGCTTCTATTAGAGGGATGATTTTGTGCACATGTTTTAGAATATCCAGGAATCTTTTGAACTGGTGCTCTTGCTTCTATTGCTTAAGCCTCTGGGGGAAAGGTGCTGGCAGGCGGATGTCCTCTATACGCTTCTTGCATGGGAACTCTATTTGTGGAGGATCATCTACTTCAGGACTGTTGTCATGTTCAACTGTCGGGGCAGCTGGTGTTGTTGATGACGCGGCATGTTGTTCTCTCTGGGCAGGCTTTGTTTCTAGTTATTTTTCCACCCTGGGTTCATCCAACTGCTTCCCACTTCTGGTAGATATGGCTTTGCACTGCTCGTAAGTGGGTTTAGCTGTTGCCTCTGAGCTGCTGGATGCTACTCCCATTGTTTTGCTACTGAAGATCTCTGTGAACTGCCAAATTGGGTCTCCAGGTTTTTTATAGCAGCCTCCTGGTTCTTCATCTTCATCTTCGTCATGTCCATGAAAGACTCTGTTTTATCAATGAATTTATTAGTGCGAACAATAAAATCACTAGTTCTAGACATAAAAGTATGAAGAGTTGCTTCTAGTGAATTATTGTTTTGCGACTGTTGAGTCTGCTGTCTTGACATGTTTTGGTGATAGCCTCCCTATTGCTGTTGTGGGTTTGCAGCAATCTTTGGATTGCTCAGGAGAAGTTGGGATGGTTCTTCCATCTAGGGTTGTAGGTGTTCTGGGTACATCTGTTGTTCCTCTCGTATCCTCTCATAAAGTTGGCAGATGTGGTGCAGTCAAAGGAATCATGATTGCCCCCACATTCATCACAGAACGGCTCCACAACCTTCACCTCATAGACTTTCCCAGCAGGTTTCACGATGGTCATGACCAGCTCTGCCAGCTTGTCAAGGCGGGCATTGACAGATTCTGAGGCTTCTACCTCATTCATAGTGGCAGGCCGCCTAACGCCACCTCGGCAGGCTGTTGGATACTTGTAGTCGTTCTTGGCGGCTTGGTTCAGAATCTGTAGTG
Source organism: Hibiscus tridactylites (assembly GCA_958450335.1). Lineage (NCBI taxonomy): Eukaryota > Viridiplantae > Streptophyta > Magnoliopsida > Malvales > Malvaceae > Hibiscus > Hibiscus tridactylites. The sequence goes on from OY288292.1 coordinate 3,292,119, forward strand.
CCTCTTCTATTGGTCTATCAAGGATGATTCCATTGGCTGAGGCATCAATCATCATCCGTGTTGGGTAGTTCACCCCGTTGTAGAACATTGATACTTGTGTCCAAGCCGGAAAACCATGTAGCGGACAATTGTTCAGCATTTGTTGGTATCGCTCCCATGCTTCATACATTGGCTCATCATCCCCTTGTCGGAAGGTTGTTATCTCGTTTCGTAGTTTTTCTGTGACATTGGACTGGCTGAATTGGTCCAGAAAATCCTTACACAACTTTGTCCATGTGTTGAACGACCCTACTGGCTGGTTGTTTAACCACTATTTTGCCCTATCCCTCACTGAATAGGGAAATAGTCTTAGCCTTAGTACGTCTTGATGGACTCCGTGTATTTTGAATGCTCTGCAGATGTCCAGAAATCCTCTCAAGTGTTGTCGAGCATCTTCTGTGGCAGTCCCTCCAAATTGCCCTAACGTGTTAATCATGTTAAACATAACGGGCTTTAGCTCGAAGTGACCCGCCTCAATTTCAGATTTTGTCATCGTTGGATCGAACCATCTGAAGTCATGTTCCAGGTAATCTCTAGTGGTTCGAATATTCTTAGGTTTCTTGGGCGGAACAGGGGGTTGCTGCCTTGGTGGATCTTGTTGTTCTCTGGGCGGCAAGTCTTGCTGCCCATCCCTGTCGTTCGCGGCATTGTTGGGAGGGTTCATGTTTACCTTTGCTTTCTCTTTTTCCTCTTTAGTTTTCCCTAGGGTTACTCTGACTTCCTTCTTGAGCTCCCTTGCTCTTCGTTCGATATCGTCGTAAAAGAGGATTTCTCCTTCTGGATTCGCCCTGGTCATACACTAGCAAAGGAAATTGTAAACTATTTTTTCGATTAAAAATAAAATAAAAAAAATAAAAGTGCAGAAATTAAAGATGAATTCGTTGTTACCAATCATCGGCAACTACGCCAAAAACTTGTAGAGCGTTTGGGTGTTCTCTATTTACGAGCGCAAGTGCGCACTCCTGTCAAGTTATAGTATATAAGATATCGTCTCCCATAGGGATTGGACAACTTGATTCGAATTGTTGTTTCTGCACAAGAAAAGTAAATGCACAAATAAGTTGAATGTTTGAGAAGAAAAGTAAAATAAAAACACAAGTAATTAAAAAGGAAGTGATCAGATTGATAGAGAGGGCTGGGTTATGTTGTTGCTTAGTGTGAAACTGCGTTGAATAGGTCAAGTTGTTCTGCGCTGCCAGACTCTGCTGCCTCGGCGGTGGACGGCAGGTAGACTACTGAGACCCTCTCACTGCCTCGGCAGGGGAATGGAACTGTGTCTCGGTGGAAAACTCGGCAAAACTACAAGGCTTAAAAGAACGCTTTGAACGTGACTCCGCATATATCTAAGTCAGAGTTCTGTTGATGCCCACTGCAGATAATAACAGTTGTGGCGTGAATCATGCAAAGACATCAATGTTGATTCATCCTCTTTTAGCCGCCTTAAACCCTTAACCTATGTCTAGGGTGGATTGATCGCACCGTCTATAGATGAAATCGTACTTACTCCTTTCATGGGTTCGACTCTCTCGATACTGTAGAGCGTTTAGGTGCTCTCCTTTTATGAGCGCAAGTGCACACTCTTGCCAAGTTATAGTATAAAAGATATCGTCTCCCACAGGGATTGTAGCAGCTCCTATGAATGGTTTCCTGCACATAGATTTAGCAATTGCGACATTAAACCTCATGATGTTGAAATATAAAAACACAAGTAAAGATAAAGATAGTAATGAGAGGAATCATAGGGAGAGATTGGGCGATAAGCTGGGTAAGACAAGTGCATCTTAGCGGTTAGTGGACTGCATTATAAAGCTTGAGTATGTTTTGCGCTGCCATGATTTGCTGCCTCGGCGGGTACGGCGGGCGGCAAACTACGACCTTGTCACACGATCGAAGCAGGTCAGTGCCACTGCAGGGGTGTGTACTTTCTCGGCAGGTGGAACGGAAAGAAGTCCTGGCAGACATTCCAAGTTTGGCAGGATAGTCGACAGTGATCCCTCCTATTTCTAGGTTAGGATGCTCGAGATTGCTTAACTTGAGGACTAGTGTGGAACAAAATTAGACAACTCGAATGGTAATCCCTTTTAGCCGCTGACTATTGTGGACTAGTGTGGAACCAAGTTAGTCACGCCTTTGTGAGTTGTGACCGTGCTTAACTCTTTCATGAGCCTTGCACTTTCGTGCCCGAAAAATGGATTTTCTCTTCAATTGACTGGTGTAGACTAATTGAACGAACAAGAAGCATGGATTAAGCAAACTCAGAACTTTAATGAAAACAACTCAAAACTATACAACCGTTTCCTTCAAACTACTTTACATACACGCGCATAAACCCTAGGAGAGTTGGGACGCGACCCCTAACACTCCAAATTATCTAGCAAACCCCCATCTTCACTCTCTTTGGCAGATGTCGTTGATCTCTCATGACATGCCCCTGATCCCTCTACGAGATGCCCCTATACCCTTACATACATTGGGTATATATAAGGCTCATGACCTAGGTTGAGTCCTCCTTGAAGTAGGAGTTCTAAAAGTAAATTACATTAAATACAGACTCCTTTATGCTTTAAATATAGAGTCTTTGGACTTTGCCGTCTTCTGCAAGTAAGGATAAGTTCTCCCACTTATCGATCTTGAATTAACTCTACCAGCCACTACAGGCTTCAGGGAATTGCAAGACTGGGCTCATTGAGCTTAGGAAATTATCCTCTTGAAATCGCAACCCATCTTGGCTAAGTCGGTGCAACTCCTGCCCTGTCGGCTCTTGGCGGCAATGCTGCTTCGGCAACGTCCTTGGTGGCAACTTGAGCTTATTTTGGTTCTGTCTTGTCCGGTCCTTTCCTCTCCTCTCCTAGCTATAGCACCTGAAAATATAAACTAAACTAGAACAGTAACTTTTCTTAACCAAACGTAAAATATTCAACAAAAGCATGGTATAAGAGAAGATATTGTTATAATGCATGAAATGCACCTAAATATGCCTAAATGTACTTAAGAACATCAATATTAAGGGCGGGAATGTGTACAAAATATAGAACTCATGGACACTTACACACCCCCAAACTCGAACTATTGCTTGTCCTCAAGCAATGCAACCTAACTAGTAAACCTGCCCTTAGCACAAAATTAATAGAAACGTTAGCCTTAAACTTGATTTCATACATCAAGGTCGTGGCACCTATATAATGTTAGTGATAGGGAATGACTTGAAATAACTTTGATTTAATTTCTCTTAATGTCAGTGCAGTGTGTGCAGGTCTGTGTTTATGCTAAACATGCTGAAGTTTCCAAGTTAACAAGTCTGTCTATAATAATTAAGTTACTGGAAAGGATACGAGTTGCTACCTTGACAGCACAGTTGGGCACTTTTGTTTTCTTTTTCTGATCATGGCTTTAAGGGCTTCAGCTCATCACAACTATTCTCTAGGTTTGAAGCTAAGATTGGTGCACTCTACAAAACTCTGAACCCTTTGAATAGAGTCATCTCGTGAAGACTTTCATTCACTCTTGCTAATTTGTCCGTCACATAGCTTAGATTCTAGGACTTTTGATAGCAGTGTAGTGTCCTTGCTCATGATCCTTCCTAGAGCCTGTTTCGGGCACCTCTAGGGTCTTTATTCTTTCTGCCTAAAGCATGTTTCAAGCACCTCTAGGATCTTTATTCTTTCTTGTTGTGTAGCATCTTTTCTTTGTTGTGTTGCCCTGTGTTGTCGTGGCGGCAAACTTGTATTCAATCAAGAAACTTTTATTAAGTAAGGCAGGCAATTTTAAACTCAAGCAAAATTTAGCTTTTAACAGACAAGTGTAAAGATGGTTGGCAAAAAGGAAAAAAATTTCTAAGTATTTTTCATGCTTTTTCCCATAGTTAGATTTAAAATTTTTAGAATGGTGTGAATATGAGTAGTCGGCTAAGCTATCATAGTGTCACAGACTTATTTCTTCAAGCTCAATCCGTGCGGCGCTAACACTCTCGGCACGATGTTAGCAAGCCTTAATCTCGCGCAACGCTATGGCAAAACACAAGGAGCAAGAGAGTTTACAAGGAAAGAACCTTGTATTACACAACGAAAGCTTTGCAAGTGTTTGAGTGAATGGCTACTTAGGTGGATTACAAATGAGCTAGGCAAGCCTATTTATAGCCTCCAACCTCCCGAATGGACGGTGGAGATTTATTTGATCCAACGGTTAGGATCTTGCCTCCTAAAATATCTAAGATGCCTAGATATTTCTAGAGAACTCCATACTTATCTATATACATCTCTACTATTCTAGATTACTCCTATAGTTCTACATATATCTATAGGTTTCTAGAATATTCCGGAGATGTCCGGAGTTGTCCCGAGCCTTCCGGACATGTCTTGAGTCTTCTCGACTTGTCTCGAGCCTTCTAGGTTCCTCCGGGTGAGCCTAGATGGTTGTGGAAGCTTCTGAAACCCCTTGGAGATGTGTGGAGACGTTTGGGGCCCTCTAGGCCGTTCTAGAGTCTTCCTTGGGTCTTCCTTGGCCTTAAAAGGCTCATAGCATCTCATTTGATCCAAGTTGGCCCGTGAGCACCTAGGTGGTGTTGTTCGGGCGCGCACTGCGCACCTGGGTGGCACACCTCGGTGCTGTTTGGTGCACCTTGGCGGGTGTGCCCCTCGGTTGGCTAGGTCGCGACCTGGCGGGGCGTGACATCCTCCCCCACCCGATCTCGCGACGCCCTCGTCGCGTCTTTGTGTTACAGGGGTGTTGCTGGAGCGCTTCCCTTGTCTCCTAGCTCGCCTTGCCTTTGCCCTCGGCTTGTCGGCATTGTTGGAAGACCTTCCCTTCGAACCTTGACCTTCGGTGGTCTTAGAAGCGATGTTCTCCCCTCGAACATGCTTGGTGGCCTTCCCAGACACGGTCACCCCTTTGCCTTGATTTGATCCCTTGGATGGCTTGGCCCTTCGGACGGCCTTTTCGAGTTGTAGTGCAGAGATCACTCTTGTCCCTGGCTTGGTGGCCTTTATGGTTGGTACCACACATGATGGTGCACCCTCCGTGATGCACAGACTATTGGCAAATGGCATCACAATTGCCTTAGCTTGCTCGAAAAACTCGATCCCTAGGATGATCGGGTAATCATCTAGCGGCACAATCGAGAAGTCCATGCGGCCTGACCATGTCCCAATGTTGGTCTTGACTCCTCGAACGAACCCATGGATGGGTTGAGCGGCAGAATTCACGGCCTTGATGGATCCTCCCCCTTTCACAACACTAAGACCTAGCCTCTTTGCTTCTTCTAAAGAAACAAAGTTATGGGACGCACCTGTGTCGAGCATGGCTCTCGATGCCTTTCCATTGATGGTGACGTCCACGAATAGCAACCCTTTGACTTGGGTCTTTGGGGCGGACTGGATTCCATTCAAGAGCTGTAGCGATCCCATTTGTGCACCTTGGCCCCCTTCGGCATCACTACTTTCGTCGGCATCACTTTCCTTTTGATGCTTTGCTAGGATTGCACTAAAGGCTCGACGTTGTGGGCACTCCCGAACCCAATGGTCGCCATCGTAGATGTAGCAACTGCTAGGTGGTGATTTCTTGGCACCTTGAGAGTCTTTAGACCTAGCTCTGTCCTTGTCCCTCCATGAGGACGAGCCTTTGTGCTTCGGTGTGTCCTCGTCCTTGTGACTCTCTTTACGTGGGCTCCTATCTCTTCCCCCATTGGAGTAATCACTTTTCTTGTCCCTCGGCTCGTTGCTGGACTCTTTGTGGGTGGAATAATCAATGAGGCTCTCGGCCACGGCAATGGCATCGGCAAGGGTTTGTACTCCTCTTCGCCTTAGCTCGGCCTTGGCCCAACTTTGGAGGCCATCGGTGAAGTTGAAGAGTGAGTCCTTCTCTGAGAGATCGGGGATCTCGAGCACCAAGCTTGTGAACTCCTTGACATAGTCTTGGATGATCCCCATTTGCTTGAGCCTTCGTAATCGTGCCCTTGCTTCTTCCTCGGCATTCTCCGGATAGAATTGCCGTTTGAGTTCCCTTTTAAAATCATTGAAGGTAGTAATGGTGCACGTACCTCTCTCGACATCGAGACGCCTTCTCCTCCACCAAAGCATGGCGGTGTCGGTGAGGTACAAGGTCGCGGTCTGGATCTTAGAGGCATCGTCCCTGATGCCAACGGCTTCTAGATATTGCTCCAAGCCATACAAGAAGTTGTCGACTTCTTTGGCGTTACGTGTCCCTGAAAAGGTTTGAGGCTTGGGCACCTCGACCCTTCTTGCCTCCACGGTGGTGCTTGGCCCGGCTGCCAAAGCACGTTTGCACAAGGCAAGGTCGCCTTGCAATGCTTCTAGTTGAGCATACACGGTTGTAAGTTCACGTTGGAACGACTCACGTACCTTTGTGAGTTCTCCCAAGAGTGCATCGCGTACTTCACCCATTTCCGCGCGCAGGGACTCCTCTAGCTTGATCTTCATTGCCCTCACGGCTGTGTGGATCTCGGCATCCTCCACCTCAAGGCCTTCAATCCGCTCATGAAGGTCGTCCACTTGGGCACCCATGCTCGATACACCTTCCTCCACGCGAGTCAAGCGTGACTCCAAGCTAGAGAGTACGTCCTTGGACTTGGCACGAGGCCTCCCTTCTGCAAGGTCGGCCTTTACTTCTTGCCCACCTTGGTCATACGTGACCTCGGTCTCGGACGGGCTAGCAACTTGGTTCTTGGCGGTCTTGACCATGCTCCTAAGCGATCGAAACTTGCTCTGATACCAACTGTCACGGACTTATTTCTTCAAGCTCAATCCGTGTGGCGCTAACACTCTCGGCACGATGTTAGCAAGCCTTAATCTCGCGCAACGCTATGGCAAAACACAAGGAGCAAGAGAGTTTACAAGGAAAGAACCTTGTATTACACAACGAAAGCTTTGCAAGTGTTTGAGTGAATGGCTACTTAGGTGGATTACAAATGAGCTAGGCAAGCCTATTTATAGCCTCCAACCTCCCGAATGGACGGTGGATATTTATTTGATCCAACGGTTAGGATCTTGCCTCCTAAAATATCTAAGATGCCTAGATATTTCTAGAGAACTCCATACTTATCTATATACATCTCTACTATTCTAGATTACTCCTATAGTTCTACATATATCTATAGGTTTCTAGAATATTCCGGAGATGTCCGAAGTTGTCCCGAGCCTTCCAGACATGTCTTGAGTCTTCCCGACTTGTCTCGAGCCTTCTAGGTTCCTCCGGGTGAGCCTAGATGGTTGTGGAAGCTTCTGAAACCCCTTGGAGATGTGTGGAGACGTTTGGGGCCCTCTAGGCCGTTCTAGAGTCTTCCTTGGGTCTTCCTTGGCCTTAAAAGGCTCATAGCATCTCATTTGATCCAAGTTGTCCCGTGAGCACCTAGGTGGTGCACCTTGGGCGCGCGCAGCGCACCTAGGTGGGGCTGTTCGGGCGCGCACTGTGCACCTGGGTGGCACACCTCGGTGCTGTTCGGTGCACCCTGGCGGGTGTGCCCCTCGGTTGGCTGGGTCGCGACCTGGCGGGGCGTGACAATAGGCACAAGTTTTGAACTAAAGATTCTATTTCATTAAGTGCTAGGGGCAGAATTTACATATGCATCTAAATGCTATAAACCTAAAACAAAGAGGACTAATTCCCCCCAAACTCAAGGTTGGCATTGTCCTCAATGCCTCTACAAAACAAAGATTGAGAACATAAAAAAAGAATTTAAAAAGATAAAGTACAAACAGAAAAAATTTAAAAGAAAAATTTAAAAAGAAAAGAAAGAAAAAATGGTGCTATAAACTGGGGGAGTTTCCCTCTGTTGCTGCCGCATCAACGGAGGAATCTGAGGAGGCAGGCATGACAAGGCGGCGCGTAGCGGATGGTATTTCTACTGAGCTCTTCTTCGAGCTACGCGGTGGCTGGATGCAGCTGGGGGTGGCTTTCTTGGTTTGTTGTTCATTTTCTCCACCATGTGGATCTTCTGCTAGCCGTTTTTCTCTTTTTAGCTGCCTCTGCCGGTTCATCGTCAAGGGAGTCGGAAATTTCCAAGTCAGAGTAGCTGGTATCCTTGGCAGCAGTCGTTTTGGCTATTGGGAAGGTAGCAACTGTCTCCTTTTCTGATTCTGAGGAGGAGGTGAGGTCATATGGCTGGATGGGGGTCGGGGAGGTTCTTCTCTTGAGGCAGTAGTGCGGCCCCTCGCTGTCGTAGGCGGCAGGAGCAGCAACAGGTCTTGGTGTGATGTGGACTTGTTTGGATGTTGCTAGCTCTGTTGGAAAGGCGGAAAACTATGGTCCGGTGTCCTGGTATTTATCTAGCAGATAGGCTACGAAGGCCTCCTGCATGTCTGCTACGTATTTGGTGAAGATCACCTGCTTGTGCTCGATCCGCTGGCAGCTTTCCACTAGGCTGCGCTGTAGAGGAATTGCGGCAGACGTAACGACATCATCAGTACTGCTTGCTGGGGCTGGGGTGGCGGCAGCTTGGGACGGTGGCTAGGCGGTAGAAGGTGTTTCTGGCTCTGCACTATGCATCATTTGTTGGCGTGCTCTTCTTGTCCATCCTTCCTTGGCATGAAGAATTTTATCTTTTGGGTGTAGCGGTACGCCAAAATTGGCACAGAGGCCGGTGATGAATGAAGGAAAGAAAAGTGGGCCTTTGACGGTTGGCTTTTCTGTGTGGGTGTAAATCTCCTTTAGTATTACATCGCCAACGTTGATTTTTTTCCCCTTCATAATACTGCTGATCATGGCGAGTCGCGGCCTGTTTACTGTCGATCTGTGCGAGGTTGGCATCAGGTGGCACTGGACGAAGTAGCTCCAAAGGGCTGCCTCTGATAGCAAGTCTCTACGGTTGACTGACCCATTATTTTTGCCTGTCAGCCATTTGGTGTTTGGCCAACATAGCTCCTTCTTAAATTTGTTGTAGTCAGCCCCTGTCAGATATGATTCCCACTCTCCATGCTGGTCGCCGCTGTCTTCTATGTTGTAGAAGTTGTTGATCATGTCAGCAGTCAACTTAACACCTTCTCCCTGGACGTAAACAAAAGGGCTCTCTAGGTTAGGCCGGTTGGCATAGAACTCTCGCATATGATTGATCCCTTCTATCTGCCGTGCGAATTGGTCTCATCCCATATTATGGATCATCTCGAACAGGGAAGGTTCCAACCCGAAATTATCATCAGGCTGGGTGTAGTGGAAGCCCATCTTTTCCCATAGTTTCCTGTCTTTGTAAAACCGGTTGTAGGTCTCCTCCACAGTAGGTTTCAAGAACCTCTTGTACTGGGTTTTGAAGGTGGTAGCGGGTTTCTGTGATGAGGCCATCATTTGTGGAACAGTTGTTTTCCTAAAGAAAATGAAAAGAATGTGAAAGAAAAATAAAGCAAAGAAATTTTGGAGGCAAAGACTGTAGAAAGAATTCAGCGAAAAGAGAGAGCAAAGTGAAGAACTGGAGGAAAATAATTTGCCTTATATAGTCGTTTCTCTCCACTACCTTGGCAGGTGCGCTGTCAACGAGCGGCAATTATTGCGGCGCGAATAATGGGATTCTAACCGTTACATAGATATCCGTTTCGCTTGTTGAGGCAAATATAACCGTTGCGGCTAGCCGTTATGAAGCCACTAGCCGTTATGCTTATCTGCCTTGGGCTCCCTTGGCCGCTAGTTGGGCCTCTCCTTGTTCTTTCATCTTTCTTGGTCCTTCCTTCCTTCCTTCCTAACCTTAAATAAAATAAATACAAGAATTAAATAAAAATTAAATCTAATCCTAATACATAAAAATAATAATTAGGTTATGTTGGGCTGCGCTTTTCCCAAGCATAACCACTTCCTGAGGGTCTTTGTGTTTGACTATTCGTCTGGGCATGTCCTTCCCCTTCTCAGGTGGATGTTGCTGCCAACCTTGCTGCTCTGGCGGGACATACACCAAGAAAACAAAGAGGCTTCTTTTTTTGTGCAAATAAATAAAAAGAGATTTAATGTGCAAAAACTAAATAGAAGCGCGGAAAATAAAACGTAGTTGATGTTGCCAATCCCCAGCAATGGCGCCAAAAACTTGTAGAGTGTTTAGGTGTTATCTTTTTATGAGCGCAAGTGCACACTCCTGCCAAGTTATAGTATAAAAGATATCGTCTCCCACAGGGATTGGAGCAGCTCCTATGAATGGTTTCCTGCACACAGATTTAGCAATTGCGACATTAAACCTTATGATGTGGAAATATAAAAACACAAGTAAAGATAAAGATAGTAATGAGAGGAATCATAGTGAGAGATTGGGCGATAAGTTGGGTAAGACAAGTGTAGCTTAGCGGTTTGTGGACTGCATTATAAAGCTTGAGTATGCTTTGCGCTGCCATGATTTGCTACCTCGGCGGGTACGACAGGCGGCAAACTACGACCTTGTCACACGATCGCAGCAAGTCACTGCCACTACAGGGGTGTGTACTGTCTCGGCAGGTGGAATGGAAAAAAGTCCTGGCGGCAAGTCTGGCAGACATTCCAAGTTCGACATGATAGTCGATAGTGATCCCCCCTATTTCTAGGTTAGGATGCTCGAGATTGCTTGACTTGAGGACTAGTGTGGAACCAAATTAGATAACTTAGTTGGTAATCCCTTTTAGCCGCTGAAACTTGTGGACTAGTGTGGAACCAAGTTAGTCATGCCTTTGTGAGTTGTGACCGTGCTTAACCCTTTCGTGAGCCTTGCACTTTCGTGCCCGACAAATGGATTTTCTCTTCAATTGATTGGTGTAGACTAATTGAACGAACAAGAAGCATGGATTAAGCAAACTCAGAACTTTATTGAAAACAACTCAAAACTATACAATTGTTTCCTTCAAACTACTTTACATACACGCGCATAAACCCTAGGAGAGTTGGGTCGCGATCCCCAACACTCCAACTTAACTAGCTAACCCCCCCCCCCCCATCTTCACTCTCTTCGGTAGATGTCGTTGATCTCTCACGACATGCCCATGATCCCTCTACGAGATGCCCCTATACCCTTATATACATTGAGTATATATAAGGCTCATGACCTAGGTTGAGTCCTCCTTGAAGTAGGAGTTCTAAAAGTAAATTACATTAAATACAGACTCCTTTATGCTTTAAATACAAACTCTTTGGACTTTGCCTTCTTCTACAAGTAAGGATAAACGCTCCCACTTATCGATCTTGAATTAACTCTATTGGCCGCTACATGCTTCAGTGAATTGTAAGACTGAGCTCATTGGGCTTAGGAAATTGTCCTCTTGAAATCGCAACCCCTCTTAGTCAAGTCGGTGTAACTCCTGCCCTGGCGGCTCTTGGCAGCAATGCTGCTTCGGCAGTGTCCTTAGCGGCAACTTGAGCTCCTTCTGGTTCTGTCTTGTCTGGTCCTTTCCTCTCCTCTCCTAGCTATAGCACCTGGAAATATAAACTAAACTAGAACAATAACTTTTCTCAACCAAACGTAAAATATTCAACAAAAGCATGGTATAAGAGAAGATATTGTTATAATGCATGCAATGCACCTAAATATGCCTAAATAAACTTAAGAACAACAATATTAAGGGCAGGAATGTGTACAAAATATAGAACTCATGGACACTCTACAGATACCAAACAAATGGATAGAATTCAACTAATCTTTCGCCCTAATTGAAAACTATGAAGAACATGGAATAAGTAAACCTTGTAATTTTATTTGCAAAAACAAACTTGAAAACCTAAACAATCGTTCTCACAACTAATTACAACATAACCCAAACCCAAGAATAGAATTAGAACATGTCGACGGTAAGAAAACCTAAGTTATTTTGAATTAGAATTACAATGGGTATATATAGGCATTGGCTAGGTCTAGTCCTTCTTGAAGTAGAAGTCTTCAAAGTAGCTTTTCACATTAAATGTGACTTTAAACTCTGACTTCTTTAAGTTGAATGTGGACTTTATCACGTTGCCTTGTTCCGCAAGCAATCTCGAGATTCAACTTCAGCGGCTCTGCCCGCTGCTACAGACGTTGGAAAATTGAGTGGACATCATCGATAGAATCAGGATTTTCTGCTCTACAGATCGCACTCCGATTCTCCAACTCCATAGTCTACTGTATTGAGCACCAATGTGGGCGGCGGCAGCTACTCGACAGTTGATGTCTCTGAACAACCTATAAATCAAAGGCTTCGATGTGTCCCTGAACAACCTATAAATTTGCAAAACTGATCCTAGCTTACCTTCCACCATTTACAAAACTGATCCCAAAAGAAACCCCTGAATTTGCACCCTACAAAAAGGTGACTAGCGTCTTTTGCTTTTGAATCACACCAACAACATTTTACATCAACAACATCCACTCCTCTCATCCTCAAAAAGACTTTGGTAGGAATGTGATCCAACTTTAACATACATAAGAAGCTTTTATCCTTGGGAGGAACTTTTAATTTCCAAATTCTTCCAAAGTTGAAATCTGGTTCTTCAATCTCAACATTTACCATCATATGTGTTAACTTTTTCACCGAGAAAATCCCCATTTTATCATGTATCCACACAAGTTTATCCGGAACATCCACCACCAACATAGTATCAACTAAACACTTCTTAAGGTCTTTACCATCTTCAATTCTAGATCCAACAGTGATCTTGTAAATTCTAAGTTCCACTTCAACTTGTTCGCATTCCCCTCCATACATAATGTGGCCTCTGCACATCTTTTGGATTTAGCTAGTCTGTACGGTCTAGAGTAAAGAGATCGCAAGGGTTTATCTCCCACCCAAACATCTTCCCAAAAAAAAGTTCAGTTATACCATCACCCAATTTCCACCTAAACGCTTCAAAATTCATCCAATTGATTATTTCATCCTTCTTCCAATTATTCATTATCCCCCTCCAAATCACTGACATTTTACCACTTCTAAACTGAACTGCCATATTTTGCTTTAATTATTTGCCTCCAAAGTGCAGACTTTTCCATTACAAACCGCCACCCCCATTTAGCCAAAAGATACTTGTTCTTTGCTTTTAGATTAACGATTCCCGCTCCACCCTTTCATTTAGGCAAACACATTCTACTCCAACACACTCTTTCCATCTTTCTATTACCATTTGAGCCGCCCCATAAAAAGCCTCTTCTAATGCCTTCAATCTTCTTGATCACTGAACACGGAATTTCAAATAGCGACATATAGTAGAGTGGGAGGGATGATAACACTGAATTAATAAGGATTACCCTACCCGCAAATGTCAAAGATCTGCTCTTCCAACCTGAGAGCTTAAAGTGGAACTTTTCCATAATAGGCTCTCATGTTATCACCTTTCTTGGATCGGCTCCAAGTGGTATTCCCAAATAGCAGAATGGAAACTCGCCCACTTTACAACCACAATTCCTTGCCAACACAACCACCTTTTCCTCCTTAATCCCCACTCCAACCAGACATGATTTCCCAAAGTTAATCTTTAAACCTGAAATAATTTCAAAACATCTCAATAACCGTTTAACATTCGTCAAGACCTTGTCTTCCGGTTCAATGAATATAATGGTGTCATCAGCAAATTGTAGGTGTGAAATGGATTGGTTAGGCAATACATCCTTAATTCCTTTGACAAAACCTTTCACCTCAGCCACATCCAACATCAAATGTAATGCTTATGTGACCATTATAAATAAGAATGGGGACAAAGGATCTCTTTGGCTTAATCCATTTACCATACAAAATTCTCTAGTTGGGGATCCATTTATCAAAACTGACACCTTCGCCGAAGAGATACACTCCCAAATCCATCCCCTCCATTTTGTCCTGAATCTCATCTTCCATAATATCATATCAAGGAACTCCCACCGAACGCAGTCATACGCTTTTGAGAAATCCAATTTTAACACCATACCTCCCCTCACAACCCCACCTTTTTCCATTGAGTGAATCACTTCATTTTCAATGAGAATACCATCAAAGATTTGTCTCCCTTTTACAAAAGAGCATTGAGTCTCACTGATGATTTTATCTAACACTCCGCTAAAATGCTTCGACAATACCTTTGCAACTATTTTGTAAAGAGAACCAATCAGAGTAATCGGCATGTATTCTGCGATATCCATAGGATTGTTGATTTTAGGAATGAGAGTTATAAAAGACGAATTAAAATTTATAGGGAATTTGCCCGTAAGGAAGAAAGCATCAAACAACCTGCCCAACTCCCTTTCACCTCCTCCCAATAGCTTTTATAAAATTTCATATTGAATCCATCTGGGCCCGGGGATTTAGACTCATCACAGCTCCATATTGCGCCTTAATCTCCTCCAAAGTGAAGGGTTCCTCAACTGATCGTGGCTCCGTATCGGAGATCTTTTTGAAATTGAGATTGAGAATAATTCTCCAGCTTTGATTTTTATAGGAGAAATGTTTTCTAAAATACTCATAAGTTGCGCCTTTCAAGCCTCTTGGATTCGAAAAACATTTTTTTCCAACTTTGATCCCTTTAATTATCTTCTTCTTAGCACGAATCTTCAGTGTTTTGTGAAAAAATGTGGTGCTTGAGTCTTCAAGTGATAGCCAATTCTCCCTTGATTTTTGTTTCCACAAGCCTTCTTGAAGTTTTAAACTATCCCATAGTTCCAATTTAAGTTGTTTCAACTCCTCTTGTTTATCAGTGTTCAAGCTGCCACCATTACCCATCTCTTCTAATATTAATTTTGGTTTCCAAATCTCTGACTTTCGCATCAAAGTTTTTACAAGATGACAAATTCCAAGTCTTCAAAGATCCCTTCAGTTTCCTTAGTCTTACTGGAAAGTTGAGATTTTTTCTTTGATCGCCACAAAACACATTTCTAACCATCTCTCGACATTCTTCCATTTGAGTCCACATGTTGATAAATTTGAAGAGTCTTAGACCCCAGTCCACGTTTACATTAGACAACACTACTAGAGCATGATCTGATACCGCTCTTGGGAGTCCCAATTGCACAAGGTCACCAAGATATATCAGTCACTGTTCATCAATTAAAAACTTGCCATGTCTACTTCTTCTGTTCTGAGGGCCGAACCAACTAAATTTTTACCTCCCATCGGCAAATCCACTCGTTTACAATTCGAAATAAAAGAATTAAACTCATTGGATCCTCCATGAAAACTCACACACCCACTCCTTTCACTTCTGCATCTCACCATATTGAAATCACCTCCAACAATCCACCACAATCCATCCTTGTTTCGCATACCACATAACTCATTCCAGAACACTACTTGAGCTCCCACATCACACGACGCGTATAGATTAATGAATACAGAAGCAGTATTATCCTCTATCCAAACTCCCTTTAGGACAATAAATCTTTGAGTTATTGTAGAGTTAACTAACTTGAATTTTGTCTTGTCCTAGATAAACAACAGACCCCCCGAGCGTCCAACCACCGCAGAGAAAGCAAAACTGAGTTTATCATCAAACCATAATTTTCGAATGTCATCTTCCTAAAAGCTCACCTTCTTTGTCTCTTGCAGTAATACCATGTCGAAACATTGTTTTTTTAATTAGTCCACCCACCTATGGTGATTTAAAATCAGCCACTAAGCCTCTCACATTTCAAGCAAGTAATTTCAGTATTTACTTTGAGCCTTTTAATTTCAATTTCCACACGGACTTGAAGACCCCCTTATCTCACTGTTGTTGCTCCAAACTTGCTAGTTCATTGACTACCTCTTGTTCATTCCCCCACTACTTTTGATGTAACTTTTCTCTATAAAACTTTTCTCTCTAAACTTCTTCAGCCAAACACTCTCTTTTTCATCAAAGATTTTAGGTAATGTTCTTGATTTCTTAAACTTTTGATTTCTAATGGATTCTTCAATCTTGTTTTTCCAAAATCTCATTGTTTACCTTTGGTTTTCAAGAGTAAAACATCCAATTGAGAGGAAATTCACTCATTGGAGGTAAGGTTCATTCTTCTCCTTTAATGAATGGTTCTTTGCTTAAATTTCCAAGTATTTGATCCTTGTTTAATGTTTTCTGATGAGTTTTAATGATTTAATTATGGAAAATTGGTTAAGTCGATGGTTAATTAATGGAATTAGGGAGGTGATCGAAGTTCTTTTTGGCAGTGCAAAGATTCATCTTAGATATGAGTCACAAAACCTAACAAGACTGAAAAATCACAACAAGCGATACGGAAAGTGTTTGGACCCATCGATCTGAATAGCAAAGCAATACTACATCAGAGTTTGGTTGGGTGGATATATCGCACAAAGGAGATCATGATTTTCGCAACAGAAATGAGTAATATAGGTTTGAGTGGCTTTTCCATAATGCATATTGTTGGTGCGATGATTCTAATTATGTGTGATAATGAGGGTATTAAACAATTTTTTAAAGAATAACGGTATGAGCCGTTGGTTCACTCATTTGTCAAATTGGACGCCGGATCTTGCGATGCCGTCCAAAAGTGTATGCCTATCAATAAGTGGCATTTCCATTCACTTATGGTCGCAGCAAACCTTTGCTAATGTGGCAGGGTTGTGGGGCTCTTTAGTTTCTTTGGCGGATAACACGGAAAAACCAACGTCTTTTGAGCGAGGGCAAATTCTGATACGAACATCAATCCTAATTTGTATTGATGAGATACTTGATTTGGTAGTGGAAGAGAATTTTCCCAATACATGTACAGGAAATTGATCCATGGTGAGGTTTGGAAGATGATGCTTTGGTGGAGCTGGATGTGGGGACTAGTTTTGCTACACCGTTACTAGTTTTGCATCGAAATTTGACTATACTTTATAGCCATCAATTGGGCGCTCAGGTGGTGTGCTTGTGGATTGGAGTACGAACAAATTTTGTGCATCATATAAACAAACTTGAACATGGGGAGTAATTATCGAAGGTGAATGGCTTTTAGAGGATTGGGTCTGCATCGTGATAGATGTGTATGCTCCATGTTGGCAAGAGATGGGTATCATTGTTCGGTAACGTTATATTGTGTGGTTTTTAGAGGGTAATTTCACATGGTGTTGAAGGCGGTGAACCGACAAGGCTACACAAGACTCTGTCGAGGTATGGATTTGTGGACTGTAATGCTTTTATAGACATACTTTTACGGGGTAAGCGATTCTTTTGGTGCGTGATGAGTTTAACGAGGATGGCTCGGCGTGTGGGAAACCAAGCAATATGCCATGCACTAGTGTTATTATGCAAGTCGACCATGGAAGTTTTAGAAGTGGTTCGGTCTAATTGATGCAGCGTGTTTGTCACTCTTGTAAGTATTTCATAATATATATAGGGAGACGAATGGTTTGGCTAATGCTCTTACTAAAGGGGGTGTAGTTTGATCGTCATGGCTTCATATGATGGGTTTTGTTTGTTTCGGCGTGTGTTTTTTTGGGACCTTTCTAGGTTGTGTCTTGTTTTGAGAGTTTTCGTCTTATGTTGGTCATGGCATGTTCTGGGCGTGTTTTGTTCTTTTGCCTGTGTTTACACATTTACAATGCTATCATAAGTACTCTTTTCCTCCACCTAGGATTAGGGAGGTTTTTAATGAGGCTTGTGATAGTGTAGGCATTATATGATTCAACTTTAAAAAAATCATACGTTTCGTCGATCAAAAAGGTGATTTTTTGTCTTGGATTTGTTTTCTTGGGTTCTTGATTGGATTAGAACATGATTTTTGGTGTTTTATAATGTTAATAAGTCGGTTTTAACATTGAAATCTCGAAACTAAGTGAATGCTGGAGGTATAAGGATGATGTTAGGTTGTTTTTGGATGTATTTTGGTGCTAATTGATGGATTAAACCTGCAGGTTCTGGCTGGGTTAAGTTTGGAAGGTGTTTGATGTTGATTTCGGTTGTTGTGGAAGGATTTTTGGTTAGAGTTGTTGTGGATTAATGTTGTTGAGTCTTTGAATGTATTTAGATGTATTGAATCCTCTGTTTTTGTGTGGATAAATCAGGGGTGGTTGATTGCTTGTGGCACCTTTTCGGAAGCTTTGGAGGAGTAGTTCGCATCGGCGGACGAGGTTTTGCGTAGTCAGTGAGTGAGAACGTGGAATTCAGCTTTGGAATGGTTTAAAGATTATTTTGGGATTTTAAATTAAGCTTGAAATGCTAGTTCAAACTCGGAAGTAAGTATGATGAGATTTCTCCCTCGGTTGTGTTTTGGCGAAATTGGTTTTATGCACTTATTTTTTAATTACACGGTACCTACTATTTAAGCATGTTTAAAGTATGATTTATACTAATTTTTTTATCACATATTGATGGTAGATACATTTGGTAAATGATCCATGTAAGTATGAGAAATACATGTAAATGCATGGTTTAATGCATTGAAAATGGTTTTGAAATGTTGCATATAAAAACAATGAGGTACATGGTTAATAATGAATTATATTGGCAAGTGATGTGGTTTAAAATGTTATCAGATATAGTTGGTCGGCCATAGGATTGATAATGCACTATAAATAAGTCATCTCGAGTGTTGAGGGGTTTATGTGTACCGAATACTCCTCCACAAGTACCCTAACGGTTGAGGGGTTATATGGTACCGAAAACTCCCGTTAGTGGATTATACATCTAACTGATGATGGGTTGTGATGGTACCCGGGTGTGATCGTACCTTAATTACGATTGAGATTGTATGAAGTGTTGAGAGGACACTTGTTGAATACATGTATCCGATGTAATATTTTGTGAAGTGAGACTTGGTTTATATCACTTGAAAGCCAATATAATTGATAATGTATCAAGTATATTATACATGTTTACTCTGTAAGCCTTGCATATGGGTTATTCTACATGGGAAAGCTTAAATTGAGGGATTGCAAATGGTATTTTGCTGTTGATTCATGATACGTGTTGCATATGGTTTAGTATGCTCATTTTTGGAAATGTTAAGTGCATGGTTTATAAGGCATAATATTTTGGAAGATGATTAAAATGAGATTTTCAAGTGGTTTTGATAACCGGTTTTAAATGCATTGATGGTGTTTTGTTTTTAAGCACTCCTCACTAAGCCTAGTGTGCTTACGCTCTCTTTGTCAATCAATACAGAGAATTAAAGGTTAGAGGCAGCAAGCAAGTGAAGGGAATCCAAGGACTTGAATAATTTGAAAGTATGGTTTTTGAACTGGACTAGTAGTAATAAAGACAATTGGGTTCATTGTTGTTTGGGAGGGTTATTTACTAAACTCTCATTTGTGCAAGTTTATATTGTTGTTGTGGAGTTGTATAAGGCTTTATATGTTTGATTTTCATGTGGATTTACGTTCGTATAACCCCCTAAACCCGGCCCAGAAGAAATGGGCCGAATGTAGGAAGTCGCGATTGAAAACTTATCCCTCAAGGAACAATTTAGGTTAAAATATTTTGTAATTCAAATGAATCGATTAAATAAGTAAAACTCAATAAATACTCCGATATAAGTCCCAAATTATAAACAGTCCCAATGTCTATATTACACAAATATCCCAAACAATGTTAAAATAGAAATCTAAAGTAGTCAAAAGAGTTCATACTAAATGATAAAATATCTGAATAAAAGCGAGATGCTCCAAGTACCGAGTCGCCTAAGAGAGTTTGAGTATCTGAAAGAAGAAATTATGGGGGTGTAAGCTAAAGAGCTTAGTGTGTCTCTAAAGTGCAAACAAACACTACACCAAAACATTATTTTTATTTTCATATAAGTACCTTTGAAAACACATTCAATCCGACAAATCAAAATCATAATGTGTTGAGTTGTGTGGGGCTCGATTCGTTCAACCAATGTGGCTCACCAAGTGGTGGAGAGGTGGATTTTTGGGTGGAAGGGTTGTGGAAGCTAAAATGAAAATTGACACAATGAATTATAGTGGTTCAACCTTCTAACCAAGGTCTACATCCACTACCTTAGCTCCCCACTAAGGATTTCTCAATCCATCCACTATTGATTCGTCCCCTTTTCTAGGTTTAGGAGGAAACCCTTACAACCAATCCAGCTTTCTACCCAAAGCCTTGATTGAAACCCTCTTTTACAAAGAGACACATTAAGCAAACTTAAAACCCTCTAATCAGTGTTTGTTTGCACAATTAAGCACTCACCCAAAACCTAAAACACTTGAGCAAATTTGACAATTTTGGCTCACTAGTGTTTGTCTATACAAGAATTGACAATTTAAGCACTAAGACACTTTTTGATCATTTGATGTTTGACAATATGAGCATTAGCCTTCTCTTGATGCTTGGAGGTCCCTTTTATACTCCCAAATGAGTTTGTAGCCGTTACTAGCCGTTGGGATCATATTGGAGCCGTTGAGGACTTTAACTCCCACCATAAATGCAGTTCTGCAGCTCCCCGTTTCGAAACGCTCGAAGCCGTTTCGAAACACTCTCTATGTAGAAAGAGTCGTTGCAGTCTGTCAGGGCACCCGTTTCGGAACACCCCCTTGCCATTTCGAAACCCGTATCGAAACGCTATAGGCCCGTATCGAAACGCATGCATTTGAAAGTTGGTTGGGAAATAGTCGTTGGGGTTTATGACTGTTGTGGTCAATGCCACGTAGGCGTATCGAAACGGCATAGCCCGGTTCGAAACGCTGGGCAAAAATCCTGTCCATGGAAAGCCCATTTCGATACACGTATCGAAACGATTTTGCTACTGTAATCCCCTGTTTCGAAATGCCCTATGGCGTTTCGAGACGCCTGGACAGTTTTGTGAAGTTTGGCTTTGAAAAACATGAAAAATCCTTTTAAAAACTTCCCTAAACATAATTTCAAGTTGTTTGGACTTTGGAAATGTTTTAAATACTTTTTAAATCAGTACAAAACATTTTTCAATTATTATATCAAAACATTAGTTCTACAATCTCCCCCTTTTTGATATAATAAAACTCACTTGAAAAATTGTTTGAGATTCTCCCCCCCTTTAACTTTAAAAATGTGAATAAGAGATTAAGAATTTTAATTCAAATAAAGCTCCCCCCTTATTCATTTGAAAATTCAATTTTTCAAACCATTTCTCCCCCTTTTTGTTATATCAAAAAGAATTTAAAACATTAAGTTCAAAATAACAATAGAGGTAAAAGTTGATAAAAATATGAATTTGATTTTAAAATGGCTCCCCCTTACTCAAAGCATCATTAAAAATGTTAGTCCAACATTTATGATCATCTAGTTGAATAAACTAAAAATAAAACAAATAAATGCTAAAACAACTAGATTTTTACCAACACTTGAACTCAAGGTAGGATGTGAAGCCTTCCTTCTTCAAGTACTCTTTCTTGTATGTATGGAGCTCCCCCTCAATGTTTGACTTGTTGAACATCTCCATCACACCTAGCAATAGACAATCAAGTAATTTTTGGTATCCAAATTGCTTTGGATCCATGAACGTTAGTATCACAAATTTTAGTCCCATTTGGAATCCATTTTTCAATGTCATCCTTTTTAATTGAAGTATTAAGTCCTTTTGGGATCCAAACACTTCTAAAACATTTTCCTTTAATAAATCTAGGGGCACTAGATTGTCTAACATAGAAATTTGATTTTCCAAAATTATTTTTCTTTTCAAGCTCTTTGGAAATCAAATCTTTTTCTTCTTGAACATTTTGAAGCAATTTTTGTAAATTAAAACATTTTAATTCAAACTCTTCAAGTTTTGCTTCAAGTTCAAGTTTGGTTTTAGAAAGCAAATCATTTTGAATTGTTAACTTTGAAATCAATTTATTGTTTTTCAAAATGTGGCTTTTAAAATCTAAAACCAAATCATCATAGGCATCTTGTAATTCATCAAAGGAATAAGAACATGAAGTAGATGAATTAGAAATTACCCTTGAATCTTCTTCGATGGCCATAAGGCAAAGGTTGGCTTGTTCATCATCGGTGGAGTCCTCATCACTCCAAGTAGCCACATGTGCCATCTTCTTATGGCTTGAAGTGTTTGCCCTCTCCTTTCTCTTAGGTTCTCGTTCAAGCTCTCTCAAGGCTTTCTTCATGAACGGGACACACTTCTTGAAGAGATGAACTATCTCTTCATCT
The DNA here is from genome assembly GCA_958450335.1 of Hibiscus tridactylites. Lineage (NCBI taxonomy): Eukaryota > Viridiplantae > Streptophyta > Magnoliopsida > Malvales > Malvaceae > Hibiscus > Hibiscus tridactylites. Next base: position 3,314,085 of record OY288292.1, read on the forward strand.
TCATCCTCCTCTTCACTTAAGTAGACATGATGGCAAGTGGAGGATTTGAGAGCCATGGCACTTGCATTGATGCCAAGCCCTTTGATTTTCTTCTCTCCCATAGCTCTAATTTCTTCCCTCTTCTTCTCATCCTCTTTGTTCTTCTTCATGATTTGATGAGTAAGGAGTGACCCCATGAGTTCATCAAGCTTCAAGGTCTTTAAATTTTTGGCTTCGATAATGGCAGTCCTCTTTGAGTCCCAAGACTCGGGAAGTGAGTAGATGAGCTTTCGAACAAACTTCTCCTCCGGGATGGCTTCTCCATAGCCTTTGAGACCATTGGTGATGGTGGAGAACCTATCAAACATCTTCTCGATGTTCTCTTCCGGATCGATTTTGAAGTTCTCATACTCTAAGGTTATGAGCCCAATCTTGGTCTCCTTGACTTCATTGGTTCACTCGTATGTGACTTCAAGCTTGTCCCATACCTCCTTGGCACTCTCACAAGAAGACATCTTCTCATAGATGGATGGACCAAATGCACAAAATAGAATGTGCAAGGCTTTGCAATTTAGCTTCATCTTCTTGCGATCGTCGGCACTCAACTCCGCTTTACTTCTTTGAGGCACGAACGGACCATCTTCAACTACATCCCATAGCTTGTAATCTCTTGATTTGATGAAGAACTTCATTTTTGTCTTCCATTGGGCATAGTGAGTTCCGTCAAAGAAAGGCGGTTTGTCGATTGAATGTGCCATTGAGCCGGTTGATGAAAAAGTGATCGAGCTTGCCGGATCTTCTCAATAGGATGTGAATCCCCTTCGATTGAGCCAAGCTCTGATACCAATTGTTGAGTTGTGTGAGGCTCGATTCGTTCAACCAATGTGGCTCACCAAGTGGTGAAGAGGTGGATTTTTGGGTGGAAGGGTTGTGGAAGCTAAAATGAAAATTGACACAATGAATTATAGTGGTTCAACCTTCTAACCAAGGTCTACATCCACTACCTTAGCTCCTCACTAAGGATTTCTCAATCAATCCACTATTGATTCGTCCCCTTTTCTAGGTTTAGGAGGAAACCCTTACAACCAATCAAGCTTTCTACCCAAAGCCTTGATTGAAACCCTCTTTTACAAAGAGACACATTAAGCAAACTTAAAACCCTCTAATCGGTGTTTGTTTGCACAATTAAACACTCACCCAAAACCTAAAACACTTGAGCAAATTTGACAATTTTGGCTCACTAGTGTTTGTCTATACAAGAATTGACAATTTAAGCACTAAGACACTTTTTGATCATTTGATGTTTGACAATATGAGCATTAGCCTTCTCTTGATGCTTGTAGGTCCCTTTTATACTCCCAAATGAGTTTATAGCTGTTACTAGCTGTTGGGATCATATTGGAGCCGTTGAGGACTTTAACTCCCACCATAAATGCAGTTCTGCAGCTCCCCGTTTCGAAACGCTCGAAGCCGTTTCGAAACACTCTCTATGTAGAAAGAGTCATTGCAGTCTGTCAGGGCACCTGTTTCAGAACACCCCCTTGCCGTTTCGAAACCCGTATCGAAACGCCTGCATTTGAAAGTTAGTTGGGAAATAGCCGTTGGGATTTATGATCGTTGTGGTCAATGCCACGTAGGCGTATCGAAACGGCATAGCCCGTTTCGAAACGCTGGGCAAAAATCCTGTCCATGGAAAGCCCGTTTCGATACACGTATCGAAACGATTTTGCTACTGTAATCCCCTGTTTCGAAACGCCCTATGGTGTTTCGAAACGCCTGGACAGTTTTGTGAAGTTTGGCTTTGAAAAACATGAAAAACCCTTTTAAAAACTTCCCTAAACATAATTTCAAGTTGTTTGGACTTTGGAAATGTTTTAAATACGTTTTAAATCAGTCCAAAACATTTTTCAATTATTATATCAGAATATTAGTTCTACATAATGATATGATGTCTGATGCATGATTTAATACCCAACAATCTGGTACACCATCCCAAGAGTAAGGTTCCCTAGAACCTACTCTATCCATCGTCACCATCCGAAGTAGAACTCAACCCGAAGGGTGGAACCACTGATCTGAAGCGGAATTCAGCCCTAAGGTTGAAACCATTAAACTTCCGCGAACAATCTCAAACCATGTACCCACAATGATATGATGTTGATTTCAAAATCCAAATATCATCCGAACAATTCTATAAATTTGATGTTTTACAATTCCGAAAATCTAATATTTCACTATTTAATAAATCCAATTTTTAGTTAAAACACAATCTGATATGCTATGCATGGTATCCGAAAAATGTCACAAATCACAATGCAGAATAAATCACACAAAATGTAAAAATCTCATTTCACACAAGTACATGGCACGATAAGAAACACAAAATTTTATAGCACAAGAAGAGACACACCTTTAGCAACAGTAGCTCTAATGCCGAGAAAAACGCGTCTCACGCTCAGATCTAGATGAATCATAACGTAAAGATCTTAAGATCGTGCCCGGTCGAACTGAACAACAGGAAATAACTCGTCGGCCTCAGAGTCAATTCCGGTTTGAGCAAAACAAGGACGGCGAACAAGATCCGAGAGAAGGGTTTGGTTCGCGATGAGATGCTGGTCACGATGGTGGTGACCGGTTGCGAAAGGAACAGTGGCTTGGCACAATCGGAGCTTCATCGAAAAACAAGGGATAGTGAAGGATATCCAAAGGTTGGGGCTTATTCATGAGGTCACAAGGGTTACAAAGGTGGCGTCTGAGCGTGAAACGAATAGAATGGGTGGTCATCGGAATTTGATCAAAGATGCAGAGGTGAGGGTGGCTTATTTGAGAGAAAACGAACAAAATAGGGGAAGGGGCATGCGGTCAAAAAGGAAATGAAGGAGTCAAGGTTTCTGAAAAGATGATTAAATACCTCAACAAACGGGTAAAAAGCAAGATTAGAGTTGTAACTTTTACCCTCATTTTAGAAGGATCAAAAAAGTTTTAATTTTTATCAATTTGGTCACTAGAGTATAGTTTAAGCCTAATTAATCCTTAAATTCAAATTAAGGTTTGAGACTTAAATTACCAAATGTTAGGGTTTCTGAATTAGGAATTTCAAATTTTAGATTTTCCGAATTAGGGAAAATTTGGGGTGTTACATTTTGTGCTTTGGATGGATTGGTTTTTAAGAAGCATGCCTCTAGATTTATGATTGAAATATGTTGCTATGTTTTGATCATGTTTCTTTGATATTTCGGTACAGTTTGATCTTTAGTTTAGTGGTGTACATGTTTAAGGTTTGATAAAGCATGTTTGAATCCATGAATGTGTAAAAAACCAACAAAATTGAACATTGTAGGTCTAGGCGTATCGGTACGCGTGCCCCTGTATCGATACGAATAAGTGAAATCTGAGTATGGGTTTCGATACTCGGGTACTTGTATCGGTACAGTCATGTATATTTCGGTAGGGTGTACTGATATGTGGGGAGGTGTATCGGTACAATTTTGAGCTACTATAATCTATGATTTTGGGATTGTAAAAGTGTATCGATACATTTGCTCGTGTACCGATACGAGTTGCAGTTATTTAAGTTAATGTGTTCTTTATGAGTTGTTGATTCTTTCATATTGGTCCCTAATCTATAACTATGCACAATTGAATATCTTTTTGATGCTCGGTTCAGTTGATATTTCACCCGCAGCCAGCATGCACACCTTAGGTTATAATGTTTCATCTAGATAAGATAAAAATAAAAAAATGGTGTATTTCGAGTTAACTATTTACGGGGTTTTTTTTAGCAAACCCAATGTAGCTCGCTCGGTTCAGTCTGGCGTCTACTCCGGGTCAATGGGGTTACACAAAAAGTTTCTCAAGAGGTTCTTTAAAAAATTTTGGGCTTGCCTAGAAGACCATTTGACTTGGCTTGACTGTTGGAGACTAATAAAAGGCTCAATCACATGGAAGCTGGTAAATTAATTTAATGGTATCTTACCATGGCATATTCCAAGGGATAGGAATATCCACCAATGTGAACATACATGTGAATGCGAACCTAAGGAAAGTATTCCATTCCATAAATAGCTACGATGTAGTTGATAGCTTTCGATATGATCTGCCGATGTAAATCGATCTCAGTCATTCATTATACGAGGATTCAACAATAAATAGAGGTCTCCCACCTCATTTATAATCATCCATCTCTTGAGTGATATAAAATATTTACTCTAAAATTCTCTTTTGTGTTCTTGAGCGTTCTTATTCGTTCTTGCGTTGTCTATCTCATTGTTTGCTTCCGCTTAGAACTATTCAACGTTCTTAGTGCCTAAGAAGAGTTCAATCTTCTAAAGAGAGAAATTAGGCTTATTTAATTATTTGTTTCGAGAGCATCGACTAAGGCCGCGCGGTTCGCTATGCTGAAACTCTAGCCTACTGACAATAAACATTGAAATCTATTCATGATCTCTATCTTTATCCGAGTTCTTTCGTCAATTTATTAGTTTAAGAATTTTATATTATATTTATATTTTATTCTTATTATAAATACACATAAAATGTCACATATTTCTATAAGTTTTTTAGTGTGAAGCTATTAACATTTGCGGATAAGAAAATAGATTGGTTAAAATTATAATTTCATTCCACTGTTGTGATTAAAAATGAATTTTAATCTCTGAACTTTAAATCAAAGGGATTAAATCTTCTATTTTCATAATCTCAAATATAAACATGATAAAGGGATCAAATCCATAATTTAACTAATAATCTCAAGTTGAGCGAAGAGAAAAACAATGAAAGTAGCATGAGAGAATTATTATCAAAGGTCAAGTTTTGCTATAATTTTTTTTTTGTTTTTTGTTTCAATCGAATCTATAATTTAACTAAAAATCTCGTGTTCAGCGAAGATGACGACGGTGAAAATAATATGAGAGGATGATGATCAAAGCTGAAGTTTACCTATAACATTTATTTATTATTTTTCTCGGGTCGTGCTTGAAAAATGGTGATTTAAGTTATTTATTTTATGTTTATGTTTTTCTGTCTCGATCGAATCTATAATTTAACCAAGAATCTCGTATTAAGCGAAGAAGAGGACGGAAAAAGTCGTATGAGAATATGATGATCAAAGCTAGAGCTTTTCTATGATTTGAGTTATTCTTTCGTGTTTTATGTTTCTTTCTGTTTTTTTTTAATAAAAGGCATGTCAGGTTTTGTTGCTATTTGGGACTAAATCAGAAATCATTGATATGTGCAACGTGTCGTGTTACAGTGTTGTCACATGGTAATTTCAGAATTTTTTATTTTATTTAAAAAACTCTTTAAAAGATTTAAAAATTTTAAAAGAACTTATGAAAATTATAAAAAATAGTTTTTTTAAAAAAAATATGTAAATATCACATGACATAATTGTATTGTGTCATGTGACAATAATATTTCAAGAAATAAAACCATCAAAAATTGACGGCCAAAATTGGTCAAATGACTTAATTGATTCAATTTATTGCTTCGAGAACTTAATTGAGTGCAAAAAATTCATGAGCTTAATTGATTTTTTTAAAAGTTCAAGAGTTTATAATACATGCCTTTAATCTTTATACTTTAATATAATAATTTTAGTTTTGACTTATATAATACAAGAATAATATGATAGGATACAAGATTTGATACGATCAAAACGAAGAATAAGAATTAAATCTACAATTTATACAAAATATAAGAATTAAACGTAAAATTTGATTAAACACATTTCACAGTTAGATCAAAATAGTCATTTTAAATTTTAAAAAATTGAAACTAAAAATATCAAATAAATTATAAAGATTAATCCTATAACTAATAAAACTTTTTGACCAAAGTATATTTTGTCTTTTGGGTGGAGGAGGCTTAGTGTTGCCAAATCAAATGAATGAGTCCAATAACAGTGTCAAGTGGACTAAATATCCCTATGTGCCATCATGTTAATAGAGAACTTGGATTTCATAATTTTAATTTTAATATTGTAAATAAAAAATTAAATTAAAAATATTTTCTCATGAAATATATTTATTATATTTAAATTAAATTAATCAACTAATTAGTCATCTATAATTATAAAAAAAATTGTTTATCTCATATATTATTGTCGCGTAAGAATATTTCTTTGCTACGTATGTAAAACTATTATAAAAATTTAAAGGCTAAAGGGTCAATATTGCCCCTGTAGTATTCCCAAATCAGCAATGTTGCCCCTAATTTTTTTTTCCGTAATTTCTCCCTTAAACATAAGAAACGTTAGCAATGTGCCCCTTTGACCGTCATTGACTAACGACACCGTTAATTTCTGTGAAGTTGGACGACAAATCAGCACTGTGGCATCCACGTGGCTGCTGACCTGTATTAAAAAAATAAAAAAAAAATAAAAAAATTTTAAAATAAGGTATTTTCTTTGTGTTGTATTATTATTATCCGTATATGGCTCCAGTCGAGGCCGAGCAGCTCTTTCCCACCGCCGTCGCAACGCCGATGATCATGTCCCACTTCCTCCGGCCGTGATTCTCGCCCCACCGCGTCGGTGTTGATTCCCCGCCGCCGATTAAGCCTGCGAAACAAAAGGGGGAAACTGGGTCAAACCCTAATTCGAGTATGGAGAAGAATTAGCCCCAATTTCACTCCGATTCGAACCAAAATCAAAGCCAATGTCCCACTTCCTCCGGCCGTGATTCTCGCCCCACCGCGTCGGTGCTGATTCCCCGCCGCCGATTAAGCCTGCGAAACAAAAGGGGAAACTGGGTCAAACCCTAATTCGAGTATGGAGAAGAATTAGCCCCAATTTCACTCCGATTCGAACCAAAATCAAAGCCAATGTCCCACTTCCTCCGGCCGTGATTCTCGCCCCACCGCGTCGGTGCTGATTCCCCGCCGCCGATTAAGCCTGCGAAACAAAAGGGGGAAACTGGGTCAAACCCTAATTCGAGTATGGAGAAGAATTAGCCCCAATTTCACTCCGATTCGAACCAAAATCAAAGCCAAATCAAATACAAAAGGAAGGTTAATCTGGATCAGCTTCAAATATGCAATTAGGAGAATGATTTTTTTTTGGGATTTTAGGATTGAATTTCCTTGTATCCAAGGCATGAAAAAGCCTATATAAACACCCTAATTTTTTTTATTTTTTTTATTTTTTTAATACAGGTCAGCAGCCACGTGGATGTCACAGTGCTGATTTGTCGTCCAACTTCACAGAAATTAACGGTGCCGTTAGTCAATGACGGTCAAAGGGGCACATTGCTAACGTTTCTTATGTTTAAGGGAGAAATTACGAAAAAAAAATTAGGGGCAACATTGCTGATTTGAGAATACTACAGGGGCAATATTGACCCTTTAGCCAAAATTAAAACACGATGCAATTATTTGTACCATCCAGAGATAATAATGAGATGAGAGGGACAGCGACAAATTCATTATTGGTATACAATTGGTATATTTTACCCAATCACGCGGATAAAAAAAAATTCTGTTTTATTATTATATTTGTATGTTACAACACAAAAAATTTAAATTATAAATTATAACTTTAAATTTTAAATTATATATCATAAACTTTAAATCTTAAAAATAAACTATATACATAATTCTATAAATCTTAACTTCAAACGTTAACCCTAAATTCTAGATCTAATTTTTTAAAATAAAATATAAAAATAACACTGAAAATAAAATAAAAATTATTCATCATTCACCCCGCTTTATTTAAATGTATAATCTTAAGAGTCACTATCACTTATATGATGTTGGGCATTTAATTTTATCAGCCTTTATTTGATTTTTGCGGATTGATTTTAATATTTTTCAACTTCTTTAAAAGACAAGCAAACATGTAAGAATAATTTTCCAAAAAATATTTATACATAAAACTAAAATATTTTCCACAATTCTCTAAACATAAAGTATAAAACATAAAAGAATTTATGTATTTTATATAGGTCATTTTTACATTTTTACTCTTTCAATCGGTATATATTATTATATATGTATGAGAATAAAATGATAATTTCGTATAATGAGCAAGGTTGGAACATGCCAAATAATTATCATAACTTTTTCAGACCCATTGTCCTGAAAAAATAAAACTCCATCCAATCTTATTTCACATGCACTTAAAAAAAATGGATTCGAGATTTAGGGCCTGTTTTTTGTTGCGTTTGGTAACCAAAAATCACTTTTTTAAGTGCTTTTAGTTAAAACAGACTGTTTTTTGTTGCTTTTAAAACCAGCTTTTCAACCCAAACCAAGAAGCTGGATTTTATAGCTTCTTGGGTGGAAAAGCTAGTTTGAAAATAAAATTACTTTTTTACCCTTATTATTTTATTATAATTTATTGTTAAAATAATGTTTATGCATACATAATTGTAAAATAATATATATTTTATAATATTTATATTGAAAATAAAATTGTTTTATTTGTACTTTATTTTATATTTATTATTAATGTGTAAATGGTATGCCCGTATATAATTTAGAATGTAGTTTATATTTTCAAATTAAATTTTATAAAAAAAATAATTTTTTATTATAATTGAAATTGATTTATTTCATAAATCATAACATTAATTAATTTGAACAATCACCCAAATTTAATTTTACTTTTCAATATCATGTCTAAAATAGACATTTTATCTCCTCAAAATCACTTTTTGACATCAATGACAAACACTAACCAGCTTTTCAAAACTACTTTTCAACAGCTAGTTTGAAAATCACTTTTTTCACCGCACTTTTTAAAAGCAACCACAAACTAAGCATTATTAGTTGGTCTAGTGATTATGAATATTTGTGTTGTCTCATTTTGTATAAATTTAAACTTTGACACTTGTTTTTGAAATGTAAATTCTCTTTACTTAATAAAAAAATTCATTTAAAACAAATCGGTTCAAAATCAATTAAATGGTTTAAGTTTTACCATTCCATTAACATCACAACAAAAGATTGGTCGAATATGTTAATCTTTTCCATTAGCAATCTAAACACACTTAACATCACAACAAAACATGTGTTTTTAAATTTGTTGTTCCTTTCTTCCCCACCTATGGTAGATGGTGTTGGCAAACCAACCCACCTTTAGAAAATGATGACAATTGACATCAGATAACCGACAGATCATTTAACTGAAATATTTAGTTGGATTACATATTATATTTTTTATTTCATTTATTAAAATATCAAGTTTAATAATATGATAAATTTAATAATTGTTTGGTTACAATAGAAGTGCAAAAACAACCATAAAATCAAAATTTGAGAGTCCACACTTTTTAGTAATTGAACTCAAGACCAATTTTTAAAAAAGAAAAACAGAAAAGTATTAAAATCATTGAACTATATGTTATTCTAATACATAAAACTTACAAAATTAAAAATATGTCGATTGTCAAACAAATAATACTTTATAGACTTCTCCAGAAAAGATAAAACAAACCATCCCTAAAAAGATTATATAGACTTATGTACAATAATAATTTAAAACCTCCTCAATAAATAGGGAATTATTTTTTATTAAGTAAATAGATATTGTATTTTCAAGATAAATGTCAAAATTCGACTAACGGGCGAATGGTGCGATGGAAGCAGTGATAATTGGACAACAAACATACCAATGAAAGTGATAGTTGTCTGTCTGTTAGTAAAAATTTTATTTTAATTTATTTGAGTAAAGTACCCCCAATAGTTACTATATTATGAAAGATGATTCTTTTGATCATTAATTTTTTTAATTAATAAATAGTTATTAATTTTATCAAATTATTATAAAATAATCACTGAACATTTAATGATATTTTACATCAGTTCAATAAAATTAATGATACTTTTGAAAATTTTGAAATGTTAGTAACTAAAACGATCATAGTTCATAGTTAAGTGACTACTTATGTACTTGACCCATTTTGTTTTTAATTAGGCAAAATATAAACCTACCTACATGAAAACGTGGCATTGTCTCAATGGACTTTCATGTATCTTAATGTTTTCAAGATGTAACGGTAAGATAACACTAAAACAAATATTTAAACAAAACAAAGTTTTCAAGTATATCACTCTCATATTCCTTTTTATTATAAACTTTCTTTCTTTATCAAGTTTCATAAATAATTTCATTAAACAAAATCAATAATTAGTTCCTCAAACTCCTAAATTAAAAGAGAATTCGTGTTTAAACCATTCAACCTTTTTTTTAATATTATATTAGCTAAAAAATTTAGATATTACACTTGAAAAACCTGAGATCTATTGCACTTTATTTTTTTCTAATTTATTATATTTTAAACAATGAAAGGTAAAGTCGACATGTACTTTTATTGACTTTACTGTTTATAGTTTTCTATTATAAAGTTATAGAAGTCGACTCTCTATATTGTGCATGCAGTTAATAATAAACAGTGATATCAACTTGTGATCTTACCGTCTTCACTATTATTTTATAAAGAAAATCATAAACAATAAAATTGATTTGTAATCTTATCAACTTCTACTGTCACAGTAGAAAAATGTCATAGATCCGAAAATAGAGCGATAGGTACAATGGGAAATTTTTTTCCCTGGTTGCAGTAGTGCAGCAATTACCCGAATATTATAATATTAGAAATTTCAATGAGATTAAATTTAATAATAACAACTTTTTTAGCATTTGGTGATAATAAATTAACAAAAATAAGAGAGATTTTTTTTATTGGAAAAAAATTAGGTTGATGTGTAATATGCTGAGATTACTGTTGGTCGTTAGCAGCACAGAAATGAAAATTGTTTAACACTTGTTTTCTTTGTTTCTCTCTCTTGCCCAAGCTGCCCATTTTCTCTGTTTCAAACTGCCCATCTGCCCTTTGTTGAAACACTCCCCCCGCCCCCTCTCAAAAAGTGCCTTTTGACTAAATTTCATAAACTGGGTCTTGGAGATTAACAGCTAAAAATCTACTTTTTTTTTGTGTTTGATTGCTTAAAACCATTTGTGTTTAGAAGTATTAAGATCAAAAGTCATCTGTTTGTTGAAAAAAAAGGTTCTTTTTTGGTGAAGGAATTTGGATGGGGTTTGGTCATAAATCTGAAAGATTTGTAGAGAAAAAATCATCAAGGAAGAAGAAAGATGGAGGAGGTGAAAAAGAAGAAGAAACTGGATGTTGGGTTAAATTAAGGTTTATGGGAAGCTGCATGTCTTCAAGATCAAGGGTTGATAATTCTTTGAGTGGTAGAACAGCTACTCCTTATGGTAATCTTCTAATTTCTCTTCCTTTTAATCTGAAAAATCACTTTTTTATTCCTCCATAAAAGGAATATACCATTAGCTTTATGTGTGCAAAGCTTGCTTCTTTTTTTTTTCTCAGTAAATGAGCTGAAGGAATATGATCATATGTTGAGAGCATTTGAAAGAAAATTTGCATGTATGTATGTATGCTTTACTTTTCCATTAGTCACATGATTAGTTTTGCTGAATGGGGTGATTAGTTGGAACTTGAAAGCAACTATGTTTTTACCAATTTAATCTGAAAAAAAAAACTTTTTTATTCCTCCATAAAAGGAATATATAACTTTATAAGCTTTATGTGTGCAAAGCTTGTTTATTTTTAGTTTTTTCCAGTAAGTGAGCTGAAGGAATATGATCATATTCATATGTTGAGAACATTTGAAGAAGAAGATTCCTCAAAAAAAAAGAACATTTGAAGAAGAATTTGTATTGATATAAATGGATATATAGAGCTTTAAGATTATATCCTAGTGTTTTGGTGTTAAAGAAAACGAGTGTTAATGGAATATATACAGGAACGGAGCCAGGAATGAACTACGAGGGGACAAATTGATTAATTTTAAAATGAATAGGTCTGAAAAAGTAATTAATTCATAAAGTTAAAGAGAGTTTAAGTTTAATTTTGCAGTAATAAAACCAAAAAATATTGATAAGGTTTAATTTTATTAATTTTAAATGACAAGGTTCTAAAAAATATTAAACCATAAAATTTTGGGAGGGTCAAAGACTTAATTGTAATGGCTTCAAAATTCTTAGGGCATAAAATGCAATTAACTCATCAAGTTGGGGGGCAATTGCCCCTCCTACCTATAAGGTGGTTTCGTCACTGAATATATGTATGTATGCATGAGGGGTGTTTATTGTCGGATATGGTATCGGATCCGATCCGATTTTTTTGGATTTCCAGTTTTTCGGATTGGCGATATAATGATCCGTATCCGATCCGAAAAAATCGGATGTCCAAATATTCGGATATCCGAATATTCGATAATCAGATCGGATATTCGGATATCCGATTATCCGGAAATATAATTGATTTATTTATTTTTTCAAATTTGAATGTCGTATTTATGAAAATTTCGAAATTTCGAATATAACAAACAACAAATTACTAAATATAACAAGATTCACATCTATGGAAATTTTGATTTTTTTAAATTTTCGGATATAACAAGCATCAAATTTTTAAATATAACAAGATTAATGTTCATAAAATTTTTAATTTTCAAATTTTCGAATAATCCGAAACTTGAAATATTGCAATCCGTATCCGATCCGGAAAATTTAAAATCGGATTGGATATCCAATTCGAAAATAAAAGTCGGATCGAATATCCGAATTTTCGGATTGGATAATCGGATAGGATATTTTTGAACACTCCTAGTATGCATTCATGCTTTACTTTTACATTACTCACATGATTAGTTTTGCTGGATGAGGTGATTAGTTGAAACTTGAAAGCAACTATGTTTTTACCATTTCTTATTTTGGAATCCTTTTGAGGCATTTGATACGGTTTTGAAAACACTTACTGTAAGATAGATGCATATATAATGTATGAAACGGTATCTGATAGTTGCTATTTTTTGTAATGTTGAATGACCATTGATTTCAACGCCTTGTTGTTTGTATAAATTCAGGTAGTAAACCGGAAAAAGAGAAAAGCAGAGATCAGCCGGTTGTTTCGGTATCTTCTACCACAACTACTAGTAATGCAGAAACTGCTTCTTCCACGCCAAAATACAGTGAGGAACTGAAAGTTGCTTCGCAGCTACGGAAGTTCACATTTATTGACCTTAAATTAGCAACCCGGAATTTCAGGCCCGAGAGTCTTCTTGGTGAGGGCGGGTTTGGTTGTGTCTTCAAAGGTTGGATCGAGGAAAACGGAACTGCTCCTGTGAAACCCGGTACTGGACTTACTGTTGCTGTTAAAACACTAAACGTGGAAGGACTTCAGGGTCACAAAGAGTGGCTGGTATGACATCTGAATAGTGTTTGTTTTTCGGGGCATTATTTTGTATTGTAAATTCCATGTTATTTCAGGCCGAAGTGGATTTTCTTGGTAACCTCCTCCATCCCAATTTGGTTAAATTGGTTGGTTACTGCATTGAAGATGATCACAGGTTACTGGTATACGAGTTTTTGCCACGAGGAAGCTTGGAGAATCACCTCTTCCGAAGTACGTAATAACCTTCTGTTTAATGATATATGTTAAGCATGGTTTAAGTGATTGTTTAACCAAAGTATTCCTAAACTTAAGTAGCTCAGCCATGCATAAGCAGAGAGCGTTGCTAAATAAACACAATTTCTAGGGTGCTCTTTACGTATGGCATGCAGTAAGCTCGAACATTCATTTGGCAAAAAGATTTCGTCAAATAATTGGATTTTGACAGTTAGTCTGCTGTATGCGATCATAGTAATTTTTTTGTGTTTAGAATTGACTTGAGTTGTCATTTTTATTGTGTAAAAGCCTCAAATTTGAGGTATTCGATCGGACCATAACTTGTGCAACTTCTGTATTTGTCATGGTTCTACATGGCCAAAGTCATGAAGTCTGCTAAAATTTTCGAAGTGACATATCACGAGATACTTGGAACGAAGAATCTGATGTGTGGTTATTACTTTCATATTCGTTATCATTTTCGTGTTTGATGTTTTACTTTTCTCTGGTAACAACCATTTTTTGCGCAGAAGGGTCCTTGCCACTTCCTTGGTCTATCAGAATGAAAATTGCACTTGGCGCTGCAAAGGGTCTTACCTTTCTTCATGAAGAAGCAGAAAGACCGGTGATATATCGGGATTTTAAAACATCAAATATCTTGTTAGATGCGGTATGTAGCTAAAGACAGAATGTAAGTTTCCTCTGTAAGTTTATGTTTTTATTGTTCTAAAACCGTTTCCGTCTTTTAGGATTACAATGCCAAGCTCTCTGATTTTGGACTTGCCAAAGATGGTCCCGAAGGAGATAAAACTCATGTATCTACCCGAGTTATGGGAACATATGGCTATGCTGCACCAGAATATGTAATGACTGGTACGTTTTTATTTAGAATATGCGAGTTTTTATTTTGATCTTTGGTTATATAAATCTAAAACAGTTATTGGTTTAGGACATTTGACATCGAAGAGTGATGTATATAGCTTCGGGGTAGTTTTACTTGAGATGTTGACTGGCCGAAGATCAATGGACAAAAACCGACCTAATGGGGAACACAATCTTGTTGAATGGGCAAGACCGCATCTAGGAGACAAGAGAAGGTTCTTCCGAATTTTAGATCCTCGACTCGAAGGCCACTTTTCGATAAAAGGTGCACAAAAAGCTGCCCACCTGGCTGCCCAATGTCTTAGCCGTGATCCCAAAGCCAGACCTCGGATGAGTGAAGTTGTTGAAACCCTAAAGCCTCTACCGAACCTTAAAGACACGGCAAGCTCTTCCTATTATTTCCAAACTATGCAATCCGTCCGCGTTAGGTCCAACGTAAATGCTAAAGACGGCAGCAGAGCACAAGCCGGATTCGTAGTGAGGAAGGGACAACCTATGAGGAGCTTATCCGCATCAAACAATCATCAGGCTCCTCAATATCACCAACCTCACCCATCACCAAAGCCCAGAGCAAAAGAGTCATAGGTTCTTAGGTTCATACTTAGAATTCGGTTCTTATCCGGTATCTGCTTCTTTGGACTACTGTTCTATACGAATAGAACTGAACAAGCAATACTGGACTGTTTGCAAGGGAGCTCGTCTCGTTTTTCATCGCCATCCTATACCTTTACTCCGGATATTCAGGTTACATTGGAGAATAGAGGCTGAAAAGCTACGCCGGCAATGGATTACGGTATGGTGGTGAAGGGCAGTCGATAGGTGCCGCAACCATGACGATATTTAATCTGTCCGTTGTTATCTTTAGAGTACTGTTGGCGATTTAAGAGTGTGGTGCTGCTGCACTCACAATTTACCCTCTTCATTCTCCTTTTCTTTGATTTGGTGTTGTACAAATGGATCTCTTCAGTCTTATTAACATCGTAACATAAGAAAAATTTGTGTGAATATAATATGCATATATGTATATGTATATGTATATGTATGATTTTAGAGTGTATGTATCCAAAAGTTGATGAATGGTAGGTTCACAGTCACACTCACACTAATCTAAAGACCTAATTACCCTCTCAACCCTAAACCTACATTTAGTCAAAAGTTTGTTCGGTGTTACACAATGTTCAGTCGTCTCAAAATTTTAGGATCGGTTTAGTTTTAGAGAATGAAATAAATTTATTTTTATTTTCTTAAAAAATAAAAAACGATAAAGAAACGCATTTACTTGTAAAAATAAAAATTAATTTTTAGTAAATAAAAATAAGTAAAAATTTGAAAACATAAGAAAAATATTTTATTATTGAAAATGTCTAGGAAGGTAGAAAATATAAAAGGGCTCTTTAATTTTAATTTTATTTTTATTTCCGGATGTAAATCATTCTAACGCTATTTTTAAAAACTTTAGATTCTTTACTTATATTTTATTTATTATTATTATATTTTTCTAACAATATTTTATTTATATTATTTAATAATTATTTTTCATTTTTATTTTAAAAAAGTTAGATACTAAACACATTTTTGCTATTTTTATTTTTAACAATAAATTTTCATCTCTATTAACCAATCAATTTTTCTAATTTTTAAAAAATTAAAAATAAAAAAATAAAAATCATTTTCTAAAACTAAACTGACCAACAATCAGTTGGTCTAGTGTGATGAGTCGAAAATTAAGCGAACAATAATTCTTCTTACTCTATTTTTTTTTTATCAAAATTGACACGTGATATCTGATTAAAAACTATATCTCTTAGACCAACAATCAGTTGATCTAGTAGGATAAATCGTTTTCATAATGGACCTTTACAATATTCAGACTTGGATTAGTCACAAAGTGAATTGAATACCGATGGTGATAAAAAAAAGTCTCCCTCACCATTCAGCAAGCAAATCTTTGATTTTTGAACCAATGCGAAATACCATAGAAGAAAACATAATCTAATTCATGATAATCGAACGGTCGGATTTGCGTATCGAACCATAGTTTAAAACACTATTTTCCTTCACTTTTTTACACTGACATAGAGTAGTGTCTATACGGCAACGCCATGAAAACCAATATAAAAAAAATTACATTTCGAAATTCTAGGCTTCCCATACTCTTTGGAAATAAGCTTATAAAAATTCAAGGCTTGAGTGCCAAAGCAAGTCCAGCCTTGGCACTCATGTCAATGGACTTGGTAACGACTTCTCCGGAGACGATGAGACCAAGGTAGACAGTATAGAGGGAATTCGGATGGCGCCACTGGTGCTGGATTAGAGCACTTGCCTTGCCTACGTTGTTCACTCGTGTATTAACCATGGTTAAGGGATCCAATGCATGTTGTGTACCGATGGTGATCGTGTTCTCATTGGTAGAGAAGCTATGGGTCATCTCTGCACCAACAACATGTTAGAAAAATGATATGGTATATGGACATTTTTGAGCTTGAATTTGAATAGGTTCCATTAGTCAAATTATTCGAGACTAAGTGGATTATTAATCTACTACAAGAGTAGATGAAATGTGTATATTTACATGCTCAAAATGTTCAATGGATGAATGAGAAATTGTTGCTCAAAGTAACACTCATAATGTTAGAAAAAAATGAGATGGAAAGTAAAATGTCCCAAACTTGTTGGGAACATAGATTTGGAAAGCTTTATATGTAGAAGATCTTCATGTTATTGTTGGAAACAAGACAAAGGCTTGGACTAGATACTTTTGGCTAGTCATAGTTTAATTATATAAAAATCAAAGATAGGACTTGGATTTCAAGATAACAATATTTTTTTTGTTTCCTGACTTAATTTTCCAACAGAAACTATAGAATTAACCCACCATTTTTATGGAGTTACAGACCCTTCAGCTGGTTGTAACCTCTAATTTATTTAGATTAATTCTGTGATAATTATCATTTTGAATTCTGGAAAGTGTAACTCTTCAAAAACTTAACTAGCAGATTAATTATGTAATTAATCATGTCCCATGCATGAACACTATAAAAGGAGGCCTCATGTTTCTATCTAAAAAAAAACCCTTTAGCCAGATTGTTAATAGTGTTATGCTTCTGTAAAGTTCGCTGTTGCAGTCAAAGTTGCATTGTTCCTTTGGTTGTATTCTACCGTTGTATCCTGGGAGACAGACGTTCCATAGTAACTCCAGCACTGGGAGGGGACGAATCTGTTTTAAGGACACTGTGATAGCACAGGCCTCGGTCTAAGTTTTTGATTGGTTTTTTTCTTTGGTTTCTATTATCTTTGATTTTCCAGTTTATTTCAATTTCATTTACAGAAATTGTTTTTAATATATATATATATATATATATATATATATATATATATATATATATATATATATATATATATATATATATATATATATATATATATATATATATATATATATATTGTTGTTTCTCTGTTTAACTTGCTTCGTTTGTTGAATAACACAACCGTCTTTGTCAAGCAATTTACGATGCAAAAGCAGGAAGCACTAAGAGAGTCACCCTTTTCGTTCCTGCATCAATAAACAAGGTATTGGACGAGGAACATGTTAGAGTAATAGAACAATAGAGTATTTCTATTAGTTGGATCACCCCAAGTTTGCTAAGTTGTTATTAGTTTGTTATAACCGTTTGGGCTGATCATCTCAATTTAAGATGTGCTATAAATATCAAGCCCAATCATTTGTAATTGCAGGCTTTTGTGTATTCTCATTAATTCATCAGAAATAACATCTCTGTTACCTTTTTCTTTTCTATGTTTAACCTTTCGTTTCTTCGTCTACATTTTTGTTTCTTTACCATTGTTGAGTTCGTAACATGGTATTAGAGATTCCTCAAAGCTTGACAGTGGTGTTTCGTTTCTCTTCTTGGACTTTGATTTTTTGTCTGATGGATGTGCGATGCGTGGAGTTACAGAAACTCTTCAGCTGGTTGTAACCTCTAATTTATTTGGATTAATTCTGTGATAATTATCATTTTGAATTCTGGAAAGTGTAACTCTTCAGAAACTTAACTAGCAGATTAATTATGTAATTAATCATGTCCCATGCATGAACACTATAAAATGAGGCCTCGTGTTTCTATCTAAAAAAACCCTCTAGCCAGATTGTTAATAGTGTTATGCTTCTGTAAAGTTCGCTGTTGCAGTCAAGGTTGCATTGCTCCTTTGGTTGTATTCTACCGTTGTATCCTGGGAGACAGACGTTCCATAGTAACTCCAGCACTGGGAGGGGACGAATCTGTTTTAAGGACACTGTGATAGCACAGGCCTCGGTCTAAGTTTTTGATTGGTTACTAGTTTTTTTCCTTTGGCTTCTATTATCTTTGATTTTCCAGTTTATTTCAATTTCATTTACAGAAATTGTTTTTAATATATATATATATATATATATATATATATTGTTGTTTCTCTGTTTAACTTGCTTCGTTTGTTGAATAACACAACAGTCTTTGTCAAGCGATTTACGATGCAATAGCAGGAAGCACTAAGAGAGTCACCCTTTTCGTTTCTGCATCAATAAACAAGGTATTGAACGAGGAACATGTTAGAGTAATAGAACAATAGAGTATTTCTATTAGTTGGATCACCCCAAGTTTGCTAAGTTGTTATTAGTTTGTTATAACCGTTTGGGCTGATCATCTCAATTTAAGATGTGCTATAAATATCAAGCCCAATCATTTGTAACTGCAGGCTTTTGTGTATTCTCATTAATTCATCAGAAATAACATCTCCGTTACCTTTTTCTTTTCTCTGTTTAACCTTTCGTTTCTTCGTCTACATTTTTGTTTCTTTACCATTGTTGAGTTCGTAACATGGTATTAGAGATTCCTCAAAGCTTGACAGTGGTGTTTCGTTTCTCTTCTTGGACTTTGATTTTTTGTCTGATGGATGTGCGATGCGTGGATCTTTTGTCGGTGTTTGTCTGGTTCTTCGGCTAGGGTTTCTGTTGTGCGGTTGTGCTTCGCGGTGAGATCTATCATTTTCTTTGTATGCTTTACATCATTGGCTGCTAGTTTTGTTGCTTTGGTTTCAATCCGATTGGATTGCTAGTGTTGTATCCTTTTTCTCTTTGATTTTGCTGCTTTATGCTCTATTCTGGTTTGTGATTTCGGTGTCTTCTGATCCGATTTGGCCTGCTAGGGTTTTTGCTTTCTTTCCTTGTGGCTTGGTTGTTCTTTCGTTTTCCTTTTCTTTGTTCGCTGGTTTTCTGTTGCGCTCTATCTCTGCACCAACAACAGTCTTTGTCAAGCGATTTACAATGCAATAGCAGGAAGCACTAAGAGAGTCACCCTTTTCGTTCCTGTATCAATAGACAAGGTATTGAATGAGGAACGTGTTAGAATAATAGAACAATAGAGTATTTCTATTAGTTGGATCACCCCAAGTTTGTTAAGTTGTTTTTAGTTTGTTATAATCGTTTGGGCTGATAATCTCAATTTAAGATGGGCTATAAATGTCAAGCCCAACAGACTTTTGTGTATTCTCATTAATTCATCAGCAATAACATCTCATTTACCTTTCTTTTTTCTCTGTTTAACCTTTTGTTTCTTCGTCAACATTTTTGTTTCTTCACCATTGTTGAGTTTGTAACATTGTATCAGAGATTCCTCAAAGCTTGATAGTGGTGTTTCGTTCTCTTGTTGGACTTCGATTTTTGGTCTGATGGCTATGCGATGCGTGGATCTTTCGTTGGCGTCCGTCTGGCTCTTCGGCTAGGGTTTTTGTTGTGTGGTTGTGCTTCGCGGTGAGATCTATCCTTTTCTTTGTATACTTTACGTCATTGGCTGCTAGTTTTGTTGCTTTGGTTTCGATCCGATTGGATTGCTAGTGTTGTATCCTTTTCTCTTTGATTTTGCTGCTTTCTGCTCTGTTTTGGTTTGCGATTTTGGTGTCTTCTGATCTGATCTGGCCTGCTAGGGTTTTTGCTTTCTTTCATTGTGGCTTGGCTATTCTTACGTTTTCCTTTTCTTTGTTCGTTGGTTTTCTGTTGCGTTCTATCTCGTTTTCTTCTGATGTGTTGTTTCTTTGCTTATGTTGTTTCTGTCCATGGCTATTGAAGACTCTACTCAGCAAGTTACTAGTGGTAGTTCTCCGATTAGTTCTGATTTTAATGTGGCTCAATCTCGGTTGTTTGCCACTAAGAAAATTAATGTGATTCTTGATGCTGAAGTTCGGTAGAATAAGATTAATAGTCATGTTGTTGCTTCTGCTAATGTGGTCACTCAACCCCTGTCTGAGAGGTCTGGCTCTCAATCCTTGATTGTTGATAGTGGTGTGGGATCTGGGTCTGCTAAGCCAGTTCATTCTGATCAGCATGTGTTGGGTTTTTCGGTGCTCGATTCTTTCAATCGTTCTTGCTCTCCAAGTGGTGGAGAAGTGGGATTTTGAATGTAAGAGGTGTGGAAGCTAAAAAGATTAAAGACAAGAAGATTTATAGTGGTTCAACCTTCTAACCAAGGTCTACATCCACTACCTTAGCTTCTCACTAATGATTTTTACTGAGTAAGCCGAGGATGTTGTGAACCGCTTCGACTCATCCCAGCGCCAGCCCGGTTTGTCGCGTCCAAGTGTCGCATGAGGAGGCACCACAGTTGCAATCCGATACACCACGCTAGATGAGAGAATTTGGTATAACTTCTCTCAATCCCACGATCCGGACGGATGAACCATAGCAGCCTCAGGCAACGAGTGTAGCGGCGGTCTAGACAAATAATAAGACACAAGCGGTGCATCACCATCAAGTCAAAGATTCCACCAAAAATCAGTATACCATCCGTCATAAATCTGCCAACAAATTTCTTTACGAATCTCATCCCTTAGATGGCTCAGCCCCTTCCATAGCCGCGAGCAACATGATCGGTGAATACGGGTAAGAATATCGCCCTCCCATTTATACTTGTGTCTAAGAACTTGCACCCAAAGCTTGTTCTCGTCAGTAATCAGTTGAAAACTTATTTTCATAAGTAGAGCTGCATTATGGCGACCAAGTTCACGAAGGCCTAACCCCCCCCCCCCCCTCGGTCATAGGTAAAATTTAATTATTTAATAATTATTTTTTTCATTTTTATTTTAAAAAATTATAAACCAATCAAGTTTTTATTATTTTTATTTTTGAAAACAATATTTCATATTTATTTTTTAATTTTCTGAAAATTTTAAAATAAAAACTATTTTCTAAAAATAAATATAGAAAATATTTTTTAAAACCAAACAAGACCTTTAATGTTTCGAGCATTATGAAATTAATACCAATTTTAAACCACGTCTGAACTGTGTAAACAGATTGATGTTCTTTATTTTTTAAATAAGTTGTGTCAGTTAGTGGTGAGCGTTCGATCAAGCCGAGTCAAAAAAATTCGAGTTAGTCAAGTTTACGAGTTTTATTTTACGACTCGAACTTTATTTAATTTTTTTTATTCAGGTCAAGTTTTCATACAAATTTAATTTTAGTTATTTACAATGTTATAATACATAACGATTCTAATTTAAACGAATTTTTATATCCATTCACAACACGTGTATATTTTTTCACATTTTCATGTGGTGTGTGTGTCTATATATATATATATATATATATATATATATATATATATATATATATCAGGCAGAATTAAGAGTCTACTAATTATTAAAAATTTTGAAATATTTAATTTTTTATTTTATAACTCAAACTTTATTTAAATTTTTTGTAGAATCAAATTTATGAAATTTCGAGTCGAATCAAAAATTCGATTTTTTTCAAGTCAAGTCAATTTTTTGAGTCGCATCAAAAATTCAATTTTTTCTGAGCCAAATTTTACTCACCCCAGTGTAACAACCCATTTACATGTTCAAGGTAAAAACGCATCAACATTTCTAAACAAAAATCACTATAAAAACTTTGTCCAAAATTTTTATGTAATTGGACACAACACAAATAAACTTCCTATGAATTGGATTACAATAACAAAATGAAGAGTTGAAGTTATACAAGAATTCTCTGGTGGTCGAAAAGTATTGGTACAAATTTGATAAAATTGACTTAAAATAAAAAAAAAATGAGAAAACAAAAATATTAAAAATCAAACCGCAAAACAGTCAAATTACTAACTAAAAATAAAAAACGATATAGCACTTCCAAAAATCAAAACTCGATTTAGACTAAATATCCAGACCACTAATTTAAGGTGGCCCGACTAACTCGTAACTAAAAAACCAAATTTTGCTCACCAAAATACTTTACCACTCTATCCATAATAATAATCAAATTTGTTTATAAAACTTATTCCTTAGCAATAAAATGTTTCTGTTCACAATACTTATAGTATGTAAACATTAATGATTTATTTTATATAAATTTGATATATTAATAATATATGAAAAAATATCTCATAAATCAGTGGAAACGAAAATATTTCACAAGTGTCTTAATTTTAAGATTTAGATATTCAATTTAAAGTTTAAGATCTAAATATATATAGTTAAAATTTAAAGTTTAGAGTTACAATTTAGAATTTATGTATTAAAATTTAAGTTTTAAGTAACATGGTTAGGGATTTAAGCTTTAACTATAAACTTAAATTCTAACCACACCCCTTAAATTTAAAACATCTACACTTAAACCCCTCAACATTAAACCCTAAACAAAATATCTAAATCCTAAAACTACGAACTTTTTGTTTCCATATATGGAATAATTACCCATAATATATTCATAAAACATTTTAATTATTTCGTCATAGAAAAGACAAGTTGAAGTTATGATTGTTCAAATGCATCAGACATAGAAAAGTTATATTTTGCCAAAATAAGTCAAATCCCACAACTATGACAGAATATAACCGAGTACTACCATACAATTTTCTCCATCTTACATCCTAGAAAATACATATTTTCTTCATATTACATCCTACAAGTTCTTAAACATCCTTGGAATTAATACTTTGAAGCCAAACCTTTTTACTGCAAAACAGTCTCTTACCTTCTAAATTTTACTCACTGTCGGATTCATTTCCCGAATCCACGTCCATAGGTTGAGGATTTTTATACGCGTTCCGTTCAACATCGTATCGTTTTCTATCTAGTTTAGCCTTTGCTTCATATGGTTCTTTTTCCTCGTCTGCACAAAAACAAATCGAAATGTTTTCATTGTTACCATCCAAGCTAGTTTTGAACCTATAATTACCATATTGATCTAACAAACTACATCAATTTGGCAAGGTAACTTACCTGACAGTTTTTTCCACTTCTCTCCGATTATTCTCGACACCTCAGCAAATGAAGCTCCAGGATTACTTTTCTTCAGATTCTGTCACCAACGTAACCAGATTAATCAGAGATCCAGCAGAACTCACTTCATCATTAAATGGCAGCCACAAAATTTTCACCATTAATCAATGTATGTAAAGAAAATACATGACTCACCTCCCTTTCGACTTGTGAGAAAAACATGAAGCCAGACATAGCCCTCTTGGGTGCATTCGGATCCTTCTTTTTCCTTTTCTTCTTCTTCCCGTCATCTAGCCCGTCTTTAGTTTTTTTCTTAGTTGCCTTGGAAGAAGAAGCTTCCTTTCTGGGATCCTTTTTGGCGGGCTTCTGGTGATTGGATATTCGGTGTGAGATACCAAAAGATAAATTGTCCTGAATTTGAGCTGCAAGAACAAAGTACGACGAACAAAATTACTTGCCTCTTTCTCATCTCCACTGTCACTAGCATCTGAATCGTCATCCCCAGAATCATCGGTCGGTGATCCTCCATCATCTTTGTCAAGAACAAAGTCCTCATCCTGCATTGGTTCAGTGTGTTTACGACATTGACAAAAAGACAACCAGTAGGGGACATGCAGAAGCTAGAAAGATGGACACGGACATCTACGATGGTTGCCAACATTACATGCAAGCATCATAAACGGCGTACTATGATGACCGGGGCATTTTCTTTATCTATAACTACTAGTAAAAACCAATGGACTTAACACATGCTTCATATTTGAGGCTGAAACAAGTTCAAACTACAAATAAAGAATGAAACAGTCGAGTAAGTTCAAACTAAGAAGAAATAAATAAATCAGGAAATTGATAAAGAATTCACCTCCTCATCACTTTCATCTCCACCAGCTTCATTCTTAATGCGTTCAAGATGTGGGTCAACAGCATCATCGTCATCATTTTGGAGAATTTCAGCCACGCCATCTGCGGTTCGTACATCTCCGAGGTTCATAATCTTCAAACCCTTCGAACTGCATTTACAGCCAACAGTTAATATATTGCTCAATGGAACAAAATTTTTCGTCGAATGAAGAACATTGAAACCAGACCTGATGAAGTCAAACAAATTGTGATATTCATTTCTCTGAATATTCCGGAATAAATGCTCTTGCTCAGTTTTTAATCTTATGAGAAGATCAAAGTAATGCATATTTGAGCCACCAGCAGCATGCCTCTCAAATTCAACATAGTCAATCTGGCATTTTAAAATACGAAATAACAACCAAATGTGTCGTTTGAATGGGGTAATTAGCAATTAAATTTAGAGCAACAAAGCAATGTACAGACAGTTTATAATATATACCTCCTCATGAAGAATAAGCGTAGGAGGTTTGGGTAGAAAGAAGAAGCTTTTTTCAAGTGGATACAGCACTCCATCTTCAGCTTTCAGGGAAGACTTGACCGCATAACCATCTTGACAGCTACGGAATTTTCCTGGTTTGGTAACTTTGGCACCAGATAAACCACGCATCACCGTGGTAAACACTTCATGAATCAGTCCCTGTTTTATCAAGCCCAGCAAAATAATAGGTGTAAATTTGACAACACCGGGCCATGCTTTGACATGAAAATATTGTATTACCTTGTAAGAGGGTTCCAACTTGTCCTTGTACTTGGTATTCAAAAGATCATCGTTTATAGACAAGGTGCTTTGAACAACGTAATCAGTTTCAAACTGCAAAAAGTGAATGAGAATATATGAGTGCAAAACAGTCATGGCACATGCAGTAAACACGGATCTATGGAACCAGCAATACCTGTAAGACAATATGGGGGTACAAAGTTTGCCCTTTACGGATAGGAGGATCAAGTGTCACAACAACAAAAGTGTGAGGCTGGTTGGACTGTCAAACACACAAAAGAGTAGGTAAAATATATCTTAAGAGGTTATACGTAAAATAAGACTTTTTTTATCAATGAACACTATTAACTTGATAAGAAGGTAATGAATTAAAACCTTTGGAAGCAAAAACAGGCGAACAACACTGCTGTACTGAATTTTGAAATCATTTGCCATGCCTTGGAGTCGCAAGAACGAGAGATGAAGTTCAACACTATAACGACCCCTGTACAAAATGCATGCTTTGTCAGCCATATACAAATAGGAAAATAGTCTTAATAAACCAATATATGAAACAAATCAGATATATACGAATCATAATCGAGTGTGATTACACATGAGTGTCGCTTCATCCCTATCTCAATATTTGAGCAAGACCTACCTAGGTGTGAGGATTGCGATGCCCTCAAAAGTGACAACAGCTTCCTCAACTCCAGCACCAACATCAGCCACTGACATGATTTTCTCACGGAAAACCTACCAGAAAGTTAATGTGACATACATCAGCATAGCAATATAGAATTGTACATTTACATTATCCTGACAGAGAAGTGACAACAAACTTACCTGAGCTGGTGGACGATTTTCATCACCAACAAATTGGGTGTTAGAATTAGGTATGTGGAAACTTATCTCCATAAGTGAATCTTTCTGTCATCAAAGGAACAAAACCTACTTAGGGGGGAAATGAAAGTTTTCCGTCTTGGGCAAATGTGTTGCGGGTAAAACTTCAAGTAAAGCTTACATAAAATAATATGGTCACGTGCATTTAGGGGGGGAGGGGGGACTCCTTTCAACATTAACAAATAATCAGCAGAACATTTAGAAACACACCTCATTGGCTCCAGTAGTGTCATCCACGTGGAACTCCAAGATGACATCATTTTTTCCTTGAAGTTGAGTTTGCGACACATCAGCTAATGACACTTCAAAAGCTTGTTTCGCACCAGTCAGAAAGGTAAGCATATTCCCTGCATACACAATATTGGGGGTCCCATAAAGGATAAAGATCAAAGACACTATCAAACTGAAGCAAAAACTCCTCATTCTCTCAAGGGCACAAAATATAAAGTTATAGCATGCAGAGAAGAAAACACACCATTATCCCACAATGACAAAACAGTACAGCAGCTGAAAACTGTGTAGAAGTGCCACATGGCACTAGAAATCACCTAATTTTGGTAAAAGCTTAAAATTTCACAAGATTCAAGGTGGTATTTTATGTTTATGGACTCCTGGGCCCTGAGCCATAAAAAGCTTGCAAACCTAAAAATGATGAAAAAGTTGTTGAAGGCCAAAGGACAATGTTTGAAATCTCAATCATCATCAAGCAGAAAATAACAAGCATAATGCAAGATTTAGAACACAAAAAAACAGAAAACAGTTTCAAAGCACTTTATGTAATCTGCTTCTGTAGCTACAAACAGAAATCAACATATCCAAGAGGCATCGATAAGTAGAAAGAAATCAAAAGGATTCACCAACCACTTAAATCAACTTCTCCCCAATTACGACCACTGACAGAAAGCTGCTTCTCTTCGGGTGTTATTCCACAATTATTCTGGAAAAAACTTGTCAAACTGGCAACATCCTGCAAAGCAAACATAACAGAAGAAAACAAGGGTCATTGATAAATAGTACCGCATCCAAGGACTATAAATATGGCACTAATATTATTTCTAAATTAGCATAGTTCATAACTGCTACTGGAAACCTTTAGGTGTAAATGAGAGAATACAACACAACACTACTGAGGATAGAATCGAATATTAACCTGGTCACGGAACCCAGTGAACTTGTAGTACAACCCATCTTTGATTCTAACACCAAGTTGATTTGTCCTAGGGACCTTCATCCATGTAACACCTAAGATATCAGATTTATCAACTTCGACAGCTTTGCCACCTCCTTGTTTCTTCCATAAAATCCCTCCTGAATAGATTTTAAGCTGTCCAGGATTCTGCATTTAATCACATAAAGCGGCATGTAAGATTCACATTTTTATTTCTTTCCAAGTTCAACGGAAAGTAAAGGGGGGAAAGAACTTAAGTCAGTGTTAAAAAAACAAATGATCAAACTCTGTTTCTAAAGACCATAATATTAAGTCAGTCAAAAACAGGCAGAACCAAGACTGCAAACTTTTCACAGCAGTTCATATGAAAATTACATCCAAATTTAGAATTCACAAACCGTGATGCCTAATGCTATAATAACCCGAGCATACAAAAGTAACAGAGTGAAAAATTTAGCAGCAGTCGTGTACTTGTGCATTCCACAAGTAGTCCCTACTCTAGCCATTTTCCTAAATTTTACATTTCAGCAGCAGAGTGAAAAATTGAAACTTTCTTCTTTGAAACCAATTAGGGTTTCTGCATTAGTAAGCAGGGAAAGTAACAGCATAGAGGAGTCCCTGAAAAAGCCTGAACTGAAAAACTAGCATTCTTCAAAACCTCCGATGAACTAGGGTTTCAAAAGAACCATCCGCACTTACTAAATAAGGCATGCTCCATTTCCTTCTATCAGAACCTAAGAATATATCAAGCACATAAGAACATAAAACAAACAAAAATTCATAAAAAGGAACTAAAAAATTAGAATTTCTAGAAAAGGAAGAAACCCTAGCAATAACAACAACAACAAAACACTGAAAGAACCGGTCGTTTTCCTCCAAGGTTTAAACTGGACATATTGAAACCACGTGAAATCAAATAAACTAAGAACGAAATGATTTAAGAAGAGCAGAAGAAATGAAAAAGGAAAGGCAGAAACTCAAGCTTTCTAGAGTAAAAAAGAAACATGGAGAAAGTTCGAGCGAGAGAACGAACTAACCGTGCCACCTCGGCCGCCGAGGGAGATGTTATTGAAGAGATGGCCGTCCGTCATGGCGGCAACGCGATTCGGAGAGAGAGATAGTGAACGGAGTTCAGACAGAACTAGTTAGAGTGAGTGGGATTATTACAGGGAGAGAGAAATTTAAGGAAAATGGTAAAGCTGTGAATTTTATATGTAAGAAAAAAACATATAGAGTAAACTACACTACACTCGTCCAACTATTACTGACATTTTGTTTTGTTCACCCAATTCCTAACATTTATATTTTAGCCACCAATTTTACGTTTTTATTATGCTTTGGTCGCGGGCCGTTAAGAAAATGTTGACGCAATTTTTTAAATGGTATAATAATATATTTAGTCCTCAATATTTACTCATTATTTCAGGTTAGTCATAATTCTTAATAATTCAACAAATTTAACATTTCATGTTTACAAATTTTATCAATTTAGTCCTCAAACACATATTACCATCAACCAAAAAAAAATTGCAAGTCAAAAGAAGAAATGGACTGGAAAAATTTAGTCCTCAAACATAAATCGCTCACCTTGAAATTCTCAAAAGCTTGTATACTCTATTGAAGGTGGAATCATGCATTTCCAATTATGACTAAATTAAAAGAATATGTAAATATGATGGTTAAAAGAATATGTAAATATGATAGTTAAATATGTTATTATACCAATTAAAATGCCACCTCAACATTTATGTTATCTTTTTTACAACTAAGGATCAAAACAGAATAAAAATACAACGCTAATGACTAAAATGAAAATTTTAGTAAACGAGTGACCAAAACATAAATATATAGTAGTTAGGTGAGTAAATAGTTAGTTTATCCAAGAATATATATAGTTAGTTAGTTAGTTTATCCAAAATATATATATGTATAGGCATAAAACAAACTATAGATGAGATAGTTTAATCATATATTTTCTATTTGTGTGCGTTTAAATCTTTATATTTGTATTGAAAATTAAACAATATTTTATTGTATCAAAAAAATTATACAATTTTTAATTTAGAGTTTAAAATTTAATTTATAGGGGTTAATGTTATGGTTAGAACATCCTTCATACCAGACAACTAGACAAGGCCTTAAGTTAGAATATAAATTTTGAGATTTTAATTTTAATTTTAAAAAAATAAATATACATGTTTGTATAACATTTGCATCAAAAAATTACTCATATATATACACAAATATTTACACAACTATAAATCTTGGTAATCAAAGCAGACAATATCTGAAAGCCTCTCTGGATAGATCATAAGTTCCCTCTGCTTACAAAAGCTATAAATGTGAAAGCGAAGCTACAATATGGAGACCTTAGACCAAGGCAGATGAATCTATAAATGTTGCAATCAAATCTCACTTTCTAGCATCTAAGATTATTCCGAATTGAAATTTTAAGCACCTCAGTTTTTACGTTATTCTTAAAAAAAACTGATGGAATGGTTAAATTTATTCGAAAAAAATATCTTCTTTGTCATCGTTTTTTATCACCTTCAGATGAGATTTTATCGTTTCTGCGTAGCAATTATGTTGGTTAGGCCATGAGATGCCTCTAAGTTTAAGTCTTTGTTTATAAAAAATGTTAAAATATTTTAATTAATGACTTTTTCATTAATTATTTTTATCTATAATTTTATATCAAAATATATTGTAACTTAATAAAAACAATCTACTTATTTATGCTTCTATTTATGCCTCACACTAAAAATTAAGTTTAAGGTTTGAGGTTAGAGTTTATGGTTAACGTGTAGGGAATTTGGGGTATGGTGTACTTTTAGGATATATTGTGTAGGGTTTAGAATTTGATTTTTTAGTGTCGGGGCATAGAAACATGGTACCGAAAAAATGCAGATGATTTTTGTCCTTGTCAATCCATTTACTTAATTCCTTTCACTTAAAAAATATTAAAATTAAAGTCACTTACTCTATCGATTTAGAAATTTTTAGGGTTTAATTTTGATACACAAGCTTTGAAAAAATTATTTTACACAAGTCTGCATATTTACACTATAAACTTAAATCCTAAATTACTAAACTTAAACCCTAAAAATTAAAACTCAAACTTTAAACTCTAAATTCTAAGTATTAACCCTAAATTCTAAATACTGCAACACAAACCTCTAACCTCTAAACTTTAAACTAAACTCTTAACCCTTAAAACTAAAAAGCTTGTGTAAACTAAATTTTACAAGGACTGTGTATTAAATTTTTTTATCCAATTAATGACACTATTAGTATTGATAGTGAAAATTTGCTTATTATTAGATATGTTTTTTAATAAATTAGACGTGTTTATTGAATTTATAATTATTTGCTTCTAGAGTAGAGTTGGTATCATTGTATGTGTGTATTATATCGATGACACAACAAAAAATACTAATAATATTAATAATTGTACTAAAACTTTTATATAAGAAAAATAAAAAGATTAATTTTGATCTTTTAAGCACGACAATTAGAATTGTAATTTTATTCAAGGATAAGGATTGACAACAATTTTAATCAATAGTTATAGAAAAATATATAATTGATAACATAACTGTAAGTTATTTTGATAACATTATAATTGAAAAGGTGAAGGATTCAAAATACATGTAATTTTGAAATTACACTGTAATATATTGATTTAAAAATTTAAATAGAAATAAAAGAAACATTAATATAAAATTTTTAATTTAAATTTAAAATATAAACTATTATAATTAATTTTGCGAGATGCATTGGCATTTGCTCAACACTTGAAGCAGAGCTATGGAAGCTCTATGATAGCCTTTTACATGCTTGAACATTGGGTAAAAGGAGTAGGGTTGTGACTTTGATGATTGAATCTGATTCGACATTCGTTTGTGGCTTGGATTAATTTTGGGCGAGAGCATCGGCTATGGAGGTATTGGAAATGTTTTATTCAGATTGATGAGGTTGTTTTGCAAATTCTTCATTTAGTTTTCAATAATGTTTATCGCGAGGCTAATTCTATCGCGGATGCACTGACGAAAAATGATATTCACCGAGCTTCTTGGCTTGAGAAGGTGTTTTGATGTTTGTTGTTTTTTTGGTTGTTATTTTTGGTTGTCTCGTTCCATTTTGTATTTTTTGTTGGCGTCTTGTTCTTGATTGTACAGTTGTTGTAGACATGACCACGAGTATTCTTTTCCTCTATTTAGGCATAAAGGGGTTTTTAATGAGGCTTGTGATTATGTGGATTGACATATTCTATACTATAATAAAGTTTATTTTTACCGATAAAAAACAGGGTTGTAAATGAGACGACACAGATCACGAGCTACTAGAGCTCGACTCGGTCAAAGCTTGGTCAACACTCGACTCGAATGGACTTGACTCGACCTCGAACTTGTCTCGGGTTCTTAGCGAGCCGAGCCGAGCCAAGCTACTTGATACTTGACTCGAAAAGCTCGCGGGCTACTCGAAAATATAATGAACTATTTTTTAATTTTTAAAATTAAAGTGAATTAAAATGTAGGTTGGATGATTTTGGTTGTTATGTCATGTTAGTTTAATTTTTAGGTTAACTCTCTTTATATTTTCATGTGTAATTTTTTTCATCTACTAAGATTATGAAGTTTTTAATGAGTCACATGAAAATATTTCTTTTGCATGATTCTATCTACAATGAAATAATGATGACGATGATGTTGTTGTTGTTGTTATTGTTATGAACCTGGTTGTAAATGAAACGAGACAAATCGCGAGCTATTCGAGTCCGATTCAGTCAAAGCTCAATCAATACTCGAATGGATTGGACCCGACTTGAGCTCGAGTTCTTAACGAGCTGAGTCGAGCTCAACATACTCAAGCTCGAGTCAAGCTCAAACTCGACTCAAATTCTTAACGAATCGAGTTAAACTCAACACTACTAAAATTCGACTCGGCTCGATTACACCCATAAAAAGAAATATCATTGTGAAATATGACAGTATGGAAGTGGTTCAATTACTACAGCAGAAGATTTCATGAATAATTTTTTTAAACAATTTTACAACATATTATAAATTTACTACTCAAATTTGGGATATTGTCGTAACTCATGTCCCCGAGAAGGTAATGAGATCACGGATAGAATAACTAGATTGACATGGAGCTATGATGATAATATTACTTATGGTGATCTCCTTATTGTAACACCCTTAACTAAATCTTTTTTTATTCATCAAAAATAAAATAAATATATTATTTTACAACAATTAAATAATTAGATACTTATTTTATAACAATTAAGTAATTTAATATAATTTTATAATATCCAAATTATAAATTTATTATTATGTAATAATTAAATAATTAAATAATTAAATAATTATTTTGTAATATTTATAAATCTTGATGATTGTTTTGAAACAATTAATATATTTTATAGTTGTCTACTCATCATCATGTTTAACGGTCGCAGTGCTTATTTTGTGACAAAATTTAAAGTATTGAGATATCACTACAAGAATATAGATTTTTAGTGACAAATTGATAGTGACTGGGAATAATTTTGTCACAAATATTAGCTTTTTGTGATAATTTTTTTGTGCGACACAATTAGTATAAGTAATTGTGACATATTTTTATTTGGTCACTATAACAGTAGTAATTGTGACGATTGTATTTTTCACAAATGAATTCTCACTATAACTATACAATTGTGACACAAAGTTTATTGTCACTAAAATTTTGACACCTGATAGTGACGATATGTGAAGTGGTCACTATTATTTGATATTTGTTGTTACAATGAAATTACTTGTCACTTAAAGTTTCTCTTTTTGTTGTGATAAATTTTGTCACAAATAAAAAAATAAAAGTAATGACAAATTAGACATTGTCACAATGATAAATTTATTTTTATAATTATAAAAATTAAAGTTATCATAAACTAGTTTGTCAAAAGTTAAAATATTTCTATAGTCTATACTATGTGTAAATTGTTGTTTTAGTCAATCTATTTTTGATCAACTTTAGTCTCTATATTTTTCAAATTTTCAAATTTTAATCATAATCCTAACGAGGCACCGACAATATGACTAAATTGCAAGGACTAAAAATGATCAAATTAAAGAAAAAAATTAAATAAACAACTTATGTATAACAAATTAGCTAAAAAAAAAATTTTACTTAACATATTTAAATACGACCATTCATGTCAGGATAAAAAATTCAAAATATAAAAAGTATAGAAATTTAAAGTGACCAAATTAGAGCACAAAGACTACTATGTGATTTTAGCATAATATATGATAGAATTTTTTTTTGAAAATTTTAACAGATATATTCCATTTTGATTAGTTTTTCCTACAGAAAAAAATCTTAATGGTTTCTTTAACATACGTACTTCGTATAAGAAACCATAGAAAAATTAGGTAAATTATTATTATAATAATGTGTTATAATTAATAAATATTTTTAAAATTAATTTCAATTACAATTAAACCTAAATATTATTTTTCTTTCAAAATAGTATAAAATTTCTTGCCTAGCTTAGTGGATAAGTATTGCACTCTCGCCCTAAAGGTTCCAGGTTCGATCCTTCTTGAAGCCATGCATTGCATTTATTTACTAAAAATTGATATTTGAATATGCTACATCATCTATAATTAAATTTCAGTGATCTAATGAAAACTTAAAAGTTTGTGGACTAAAATGCAAAAACTCCATTAAATTTTAGGGACAATTAGTGATTAGTTTAAACCCTAAATAAAATGGTTACAACTAAAAATATAATTAATTTTTAATTATTGACAGTGACGACATATTTTAGACACTATTTAAATATGTATTTGTGATAGAATGTTTGTCACTAGTAAGAATAACATTAGTGTCTAAATTTTAGTCACTATTAATAATCATTTGTGTCAAATAATGTGGTCATAAAAAACATAACTATTGTGACGAAATACATGAAAGTTGTCACTAATATAATAGTGACGGAGTTTTTAGTGACGACAGGTGACGACTCAGAAAAATAGTCACTGTAAATTTCAGTGACTAAATTTAACACTTTTTGTGGCTATTTTCAATGTCACTACAAATGCATTTTCTTGTAGTGTATATTTATAAGTTTGAAAACTTATGGTCAAATAATTATTTTAAAATAATTTAGTGACCGACTATAATTAACTTAAGAGTAAAGTACTCCAGTGACTGTACTATTGAACTTGTCAATCAGACCACTAAACTTATTAAATTGACCTATTTTGATCATCAAACTATTAGGGTGTACCTATTTTGACCATTGTACTATTGAACTCGTGAATCAGACCACTAAACTTATTAAATTGACCTATTTTGACCACCACTGTTAAAAAACTAACGGAGTGGTGACGTGACAGTTAACAAAAATTTGTAAATTACACATTTAGTCCCTATTATTTACTTATTAAATCAATTTGATCCTAAATAAAATTAAACAACCAATCAAATGATAACACGTGTCATCGCCCAATGGATCAATTTACTCAAAATTTATTTTATTTAATCCTTCAATCAGGTGCTGACATGTGTCACCACCTGGTTAAAAGGAAAACTTAAGAAGAATGAAAAATGACTTTGGTGTGGTTCGAACCTAAAACTAAGTGGATAAACCACACACCTTTTACCACTAATGTATTACTTTTCTTGTTATTTTCAGGTTGTTGTTATTGAAGTATTGAGTGGTGGAAAATTTTATGTTCAGACGGTTGGAGATAAGAGAGTATCTTATATACAGAAGCAGCTTGCATCTTTAAATATCCAGGAAGCTCCTGTGATTGGTGCTTTTAATCCCAAGAAGGAAGATGTTGTTCTTGCTCAGTTTAGCATGGATAATTCCTGGAATCGTGCACTGGTTAGTTTCATATACTTGATATCTGACTTGTTTCATCCTTTTTGTAGCTTCTAATGAGATATAGTAGTTGTTTGTATAATTCTAGCTGTGGAATTCAACTGTATTCATATTGTGTCCAGCACAATATTGGAGTTGTTTGTTTATAACCCTGAAACCGAATTTAGATGTTAAGGACGGGCCTTGTTTTTTAAAATATTATGGAACTGATGGTAGAAATTGTGAAAAGGCACATGATTCTCTTATCTCTATGTGCTAAATATTAGGGATCATGGTTATCTGGCCTGTTCCAAGATTTATATGCTATTTGAAATGTATTGTGCTTTCACCTTTCATTTCTCTTTTTATTAACCGAATGCATGCTGGTTTGACTTGTGAAGATTGTAAATGCACCTCGAGGAGGAGTTGGATCTCCAAATGACAGGTTTGAAGTGTTTTATCTCGACTACGGGAACCAGGAGGAGGTTCTATACAGTCAGTTACGGCCTATTGACCCTTTATTATCAGCGACACCTGGGCTTGCTCAGTTATGCAGTCTTGCATTTCTGAAAGTTCCTACCCTCCACGACGAATTTGGTACCGAGGCTGCCCAGTTTCCGAGCGAGCAGACATTAGGAAGTTCTCTACAATTAAAGGCAGTGATAGAGGAACGGGAAACTTCCGGTGGAAAAGTCAAGGGACAGGGTACTTGCACCGTTCTCATTGTAACTCTCTTTACCGAGGACCCGGAGGATAGCATCAATGCTGCAATGCTGAAGGTTCGAACGATTTTGATTCTATTAAAATCTTTGATACGCCATATTCATACTCATCTTCAAATATTATCTGTTTGTTTTATTTTCTGGAGGGACTTGCTAGGTTGGAGAAGAGGAAGAAATAGGAACCAAAGGATAGAAAATTGATGCTTAATGTTTGGTATTTATATACCAGAAACAAGCTTAGCATAATAGCAAGAGCGTCGCTTTTTTTCCCTAAAAACCCAAGTTCAATTCTACTTGGGGCCATTTTTCACTATTTCATTTTTCTTACTCCAATCAGGTGGTATCACCACCTGATTGGGGAAGGAAAATAAATCTAATAAATTAGGACTAAATTGAATGATTGTATAAATAAAGGGGACTAAATGTGTAATTATACCAATTATTTTAACAGCCTCGTTAACTTTTTTGTTGTTTTTAACGGCAGGTGACTACATTGGAACCAATTAAATAGTTATGTGGTATATTTAACACAATTGAAAATATAACGGTCAAATCGACACCAACCTCATAGTTCGGTGGTCATTAGTATAGTTTACCCTTTTATTTAATTAAAATAAAATTAAGATCAAGTTGATTTAATAAGTAAATAACATGGACTAAATGTATAATTTTACAAATTTTCGTTAACTGCCACGTCAGCTCTCCGTTAGTTTTTTAATGGCGGTGGTCAAAATAAGTCAATTTAATAAATTTGGTGGTTTGATTGACGAGTTCGATAGTTCGATGGTCAAAATAAGTATACCCTAATAGTTCGGTGGTCATCAAAGTAGTTTACCCTTAATTAATTATGTAGAACGAAACTTCTTAAATCTGAACTGTAATTTCCAGTTTCCCCGTCTTTTCCCAGCAACACACGTCTTTTGGAACCAATAAATTTCCCAAATCTACACCTTTAGGGTTCTGTTCTTGCCTCTTGGCTTCCATTTCTCTAATTTAGATCTCAATTGTTCGAATTAGTAAAAACTCAGCAAAATGTACGGATTCGAAGCTATGACCTTCAACATCCATGGCGGTTACTTGGAAGCGATCGTGAGAGGTCACAGGGCGGGACTCTTAACCGCCGCCGATTACAACAATCTCTGTCAATGCGAAACCCTCGACGATATCAAGATGCATCTTTCCGCCACCGAGTACGGTCCTTACCTCCAAAATGGTACATTTCCGATCTTCAATTCAATTGCCTTTTCAATTTCAAATCTACTAAGATAATGCATTATTTTTCACTTGGATAGAGTCTAAATAGATTTAATTTTAACTTTAGAGCTTTAATTCAAAGCACATATTGTTAGATTTTATTATTGATTGAGGATGTGCTCTTAAAAAAAACAAATTGATTATACCTGTTGCTGATGCTATGTAGAACCTTCACCGTTGCATACGACTACCATTGTGGAGAAATGCACTCTTAAACTTGTTGATGAGTATAAGCATATGCTTTGCCAAGCTACCGAGCCATTGTCCACCTTCTTAGAGTACATCACGTATGTAAAGATTTGTCCTTTTTGTTTCTTTATTCGAATTTGTTGAGATACTTTTAATGACACCGTGGATTTTCTTAATATCACGTGTTCTGATACCTTTGACATGATTTATCATTGGCAATGTGCAGCTTTCTGTGTAATATTAGATGCTTTTTAGAACTAGGCATAACATGCTAAGTGTTATTCAGTAGCAGCAAACACTGGTGACTGAGACTTGGAAATATCAGTTGTGTATATCCGTATGCCGCTATGAGGTTTTGTTATTTTGCGGGGGAGAAACAAAATCTGATTAGATATTTTCTTTAAAGATAGAGGAGTTTTGTTTCCCTCATCTCTTGATCTGGTTAGTCCATATTACACTCTGGTGGAACCTATGAAGCACGGGGACGGCCCTAAGGTGGCGTCCCGCGTCCCCAATACGTCCCCGTCACGGGGACAATGCGGGGACGGCTGGAGGACGTCCCGAGGACGTCCCAACTTTACCGGGGACGGTCAAACCTATATCGGGTACGGTCAACACCTATTGGGGACGTACCCAAATCCAAATATATTTACTTGAAAAAATGAAAATAAAACCTCCATCTTCTTTATGAACAAGGTTTTAAAAACCATTAAACTTATCCGAACTTAAAAAGCTCAAGGATAATTAAACTAAAAAATTATCCTTAAAATACTACTAAATTAAACACTCCACCTAAAAACTATAAACTTAACACTTAATCTAAGCCAAAAGGCTAAGACTAGATTGCTTCTTTGTTCTATCTGATAAATGCCTATTTATAGGATGCTTTCTCTCCTTGCTTTATGTATCTTAAGGATGTGGGATATTAGATGTGTATTGTATTTGTAACCTGTTTTAAGGTTTAATCACTCAAGCTTTAAATAGGAATGGATAAATATATAATTCAGCCATGTCATCTTTTAATTTTATTATTTTAGTCATTTATTTTCTCTTTATTTAAAATGTAAAGTTAAATTTTCGTTCAATTTAGTCATTTAATTTTAGTAATCTCTTAATCTAAGTGTTAAAAAGTAATTTAAAATTATTAGAAGTGGATTTAAATAACTACAATTATAATTATTGTTTAATACAATTATAATTTTAGTCATTATTGTATTATAAATTTTAATATTTTTTATTATATATATTAAATTTTATTTTATATTTGCCTTACCCTCACCGTACCCGTACCCTCTAATTTTGAAAATTGCCGTTTTCTGTCCCCGTCCCCGTATCTGTATCTGTGCAACTTAGGGTGGAACATAGCTGCCTGAATGTTTGGGGTACTTCCAGTTATCTAACAGGGTGTATGGAAAGCAATCTGTTTAGATGGTGTTGAGATGCGGTTTGATTAACTG
Organism: Hibiscus tridactylites; assembly: GCA_958450335.1. Lineage (NCBI taxonomy): Eukaryota > Viridiplantae > Streptophyta > Magnoliopsida > Malvales > Malvaceae > Hibiscus > Hibiscus tridactylites. The sequence goes on from OY288292.1 coordinate 3,352,761, forward strand.
GGTTTTGTGGTAGTGACAACCAGAGAAAAACTGACATTTTGACTGTTCAATTCAGATATGGTCACATGATAGACAATGTTGTCTTGATTGTTACTGGAACCTTGCATGAGAGAGATGTTCAAGAGCTTTTGGATAAATGCCATCCTTTGGGCATGTTTGACAGGTAATCTAACCCCTATATAGAGATCAGATTGTTATTTTTATAGTACAGATGCTCACCTTTCTTTTTCCTCTGATTCAGCATTGCAACCCTCGCAGTTGCTCAGAACATGCGTGAACTCTATAGATTGGTTCTTGTTGACACTCCACTGGCTCCATACTTCTCTGAATGTATTACCTCTGAGGTACATGGTTCTAAGAACTATCTAATAATGTTTCACCGTATTAGTTTTAGTCTTTGATTATCTGTCTGACCTGTCCGTACAGCATGCATGTCAGACTGTTGCTAACTACGCTGAAGGAGTATTGTATATGTTGAATATTCTCTTTTTCTGACTTTGATTTTTGGTCATTTATCTTCTTCCTTTTAGGACCTTGATGACATGAACATTGAAATTATGAGGAACACACTCTACAAAGCTTACCTTGAAGATTTTTACAAGTTTTGTCAGGTAGGGTTCTGAATACAGAAGAAAGGTGGCTTTGTATTTTGGCTATGCAAACTGTTGTTATTCCGTACCTCCTTTTAAGTTCAACCTGTTCTTTTCTATAGAAACTTGGTGGTGCAACTGCAGAGATAATGTCCGACCTCTTAGCCTTTGAGGCTGATAGGAGGGCTGTCAATATTACAATTAACAGGTATTGTTACTTAGGGAGACGATTTACTTCCTAAATGGTTTGAGTTTTACTCTCAATACTTGCGTTCCATGGATTTTCTAACAAACATGTTTGGTCTTGTTTACTGTTTGCAGCATTGGAACTGAACTTACTCGTGACGATCGTCGGAAATTATACTCTAACTTTGGTTTACTGTAAGCTCTTTCTCTCTGACCTGAGTATTTTTTTTGTTGGGGGGGGGGGGGGGGGGGTTAGATATGGAGTGTCATCTTTGACAATGCTGCTTCATGCTAAACAGTTATCCTTACGGTCACGAGGAACTTGCTGTCTGTGAAGATATTGACCAGGTGTGTTTCACATTTTATGCTTGCTTAAACGAAGTTACTTGTGGTTCTTAGTGATTAATTGGATTGCTTCTAGGTTCGTGGTGCGATGGAAAAATATCCTCCCTATCAATCAATTTTCTCTAAATTATCGTATGGAGAGAGTCAGATGCTTGACAAAGCATTTTACGAGGAGGAAGTGAAAAGGCTTTGCTTAGCTTTTGAGCAACAGGTTCGTACTGGTTATTGGAGGCATCATTTCGTTTTCATGAAGTGAAAATATTGTCTCTGCTTCTTTCCATGAATGAATTAGTGTTGTCTAAGTTTTCTCTGACTCGGTTTTCTTGGACGATGACCCCCCCCCCCCCCCCCCCCCTGCAGTTCCATTACGGTGTTTTCTTTGCATACATGAGATTAAGAGAGCAGGAGATAAGGAACCTGATGTGGATCTCTGAATGTGTGGCTCAAAACCAGAAGTCTAGGGTTCATGACAGTGTGGTCTTTATATTTTAGACTATCCATCCGACCACCAAGACGGAGTCGGTTGGGAGAATAATGAATGGTAATGTCTTTTGCTTGATCAGGTGTATATTGTTCTTCCTCTCTCAAATTCTCCACTCATATTTTCATTTGTTTAGCTGCTCTATATCCCCAACTATTTTTGTGTGTTAAATAATAAATTATTGCAATTTAGTCTTTTTAACTTTAACTTTGTATTTTATTCAATTTGATCATTCAACTGAATTTTATTTGTGTAAAGTTTTTCTACATATCAATTCATTGACTTCTTCATAGCCCAACAATACTTTATCCTCAAAAGTTTCTTATTTAAAAATGACATTAGCTATGTTTGATAAACAATTTTTTGAGCCAAAATTAGAGGTTTGAAGTATTTTTAGAGGTTTGAAGCATTTTTAGAGGTTTGACTATCAAATCTGCTAATTGAGATGTTTGGTAAATAAAGGATTATAATAGTGTATTGGAGTGAAACCTCTCCATTTGAAAAAGCTCTTTTGAGTTAGTGTTTTAAATAAAAGACTTGTAAAAAATTTTTTGTCCTTGATAATTATAATTTTATTTTTTAAATAACATAAATTTGAATAGCTAATAAAATTTAAAAAATTATAAATAAGAAATTAATATATAAATTTAATAATTAATAAAATTATATTCAAAATATAATTTTATAAATAAAAAATTAACATATACATCTAAATTTAATAATTATTAAAATTATATTAAAAATATATTTTTACAAATAAAAAATTAATATGTACATCTTTATATATGCTTAGTAATGATATTAAAAAAATATTTTTTATAATCTAATTAATATTAACATATACAAAATATTCATAACTAATAAATTAATGAAACAAGTATTGAATATAATCATGTCTCTATATGTAATTTTGTTTGTTCAAATAATCATGTCTCTATATGAAAGACATTTAAATTGGAATCGAAGCGTACTATAACATGATAAATAATTATAATTAAATGTGTATATGAACTCGAAAACTAGATTTTGACTTAACTTGAATTTTATAAACTCGACTCGAATCAAGAAAATTCCAAATAAAATTTGAGTTGTAAAATATGACGCGTCAACTTGAATAACTTGAAATTTTTGACTTGACTCAATCGAATGCTCACTCCTAGTGGTAATGACCGTTTTTTCAATGTGTCTTTATTATCATATGTATTTTTTATGTTAGTGTTGATGATTTTTTATCCTTCATTGTCGATTAATGGTGTCGTATGTATCTAAATTTTATTCTGAGTCTTTTGATCAATTTTTTTATCATTTTTGTATGACTAATTTCTTATTCTAATGGTTATAAGAAAAAGTCGGATTGTGTTGTTTAATTTATTTTTATAATCGTAAATTTTTATTGTAGTTTTGAATATTTCATTTTTTTTAATAAAATTAATTCTCAAATGTATTGTTGATTTTTTCATGAATGTTATGAAATTTTAAATACTTTTATCAAACAATTTTTCAAAATAGATATTAAATTAAAAAACATATAACTAATTTTATAAATTATTAGAGATCTAATAATTGGGAGAATGATAAAAAATGTTATATTATTCTTTTTATGAGTTCTAATTCCGACATTTGTTTTAAATTTTTAAATTTTTTTAATAACTTAAAGGCTTAAGGGTGCTTGAAGCACTTAAACTTTTTAAAACCAATTAATTAAGCCTATGAAATTTTGCCATCCAATCAAGCCCTCCCAAACTAATAAATTTAACCAATTAAGTGTTTTCACCAATTTTGACTATCATTTTTTTTATTTTTTTTCTAGAATTTTAAAACTTTTATTTTTTATTTTAAATAAAACAAAAAATTTATAAAAATACTAAGTGACAACCGAATTATAGCATGATACATTGCACTAACTGATTTTTTTATAAAAATTTAAAGGTCAGTACTGGTTAAAAAAATAAGAAATAATAAAATTTTAAAGTATAAAAAATTTAACTTTGTGCAAATATTTAGTAGTTTAATTGATTTTTAAATAAAATTCAATGGTTTATGATATTTTTAACCCTAACTTAAACTATTAAAATTTGATATTAATTTAATACTCAATAATTAAATTAAACAATTAGTAATTCATGGTTTAAATTCTGAGGAATTGAATAATAAAAAATTGTGTTTTACAAATACACCATCAGGTCAATAGATCAAAACCGTAGCACTCGAAATCCGAAGATTCATCCTTCTCTTCTCTTTGCTGATTCCAAATTCCAAACCAGACCACGGAAGATCTATTATCAGATGATAATGATATACAAATAGCCAGCCTTCCCCGTTTAAGCACTCGAATCACCCTCTGAAAATGCCCACCACCACCACCACCGCCGTCGTCTTCCTCCTCCTCTCCGCCTCCACAATCCTCCTCAGCTCCGCCGCGCCTATCCCCGGACTCGACTCCTTTTTAACCCAACAATCCCGCATCGACCCCAAATCAACAAATGACCCTTTCCAGTTCCTCCCTTCTTCCCTCAAAAAATCCCTTTCTTCTTCCTCCCCCGGCCCTCTCCACATCCCCTCCTTGATCTCCTCTCTCCTTTCCCTTTCCGTCCCAATCCCTCTCCACATCCGCCTCGTTGGCCCCAATTTCTCCTCCTCCTCCATTTCCCTCCTCACTTCCTTCCTCCAATCCTCCGTCACTTCCTCCCACTTCCACCTCATCTCTTCTTCCGCTTCCCATCATTCGCTTTCCATCACCCACTCCCTCCATCTCGACGCCTCCTTTTCTCCCTCCTCTCTTTCATCTTCCCTTTCCGCCGCTATTTCCTCCGCACTCTCCTCCTCCACTTCCCCCCTCCGTTCCCATCTCATTTCCATCTCCTATACCACCGTCGACTCCATCATTTCCCGCCATTTCGACTCCGAGAATACGGATAATTCCGTTTACATCTATATTCTCAATCTGGGTGTAACCTCCAAGCAACCTTATGCATATTCTTACTACCATGCCGATTCTTCCGCGGGCTACACTAATTGTTTGGGGTCTCTTTGGACCGGCAATAAAAGGTATCTTTGGATTGATCTCGGGGCCGGTCCGGTTGACTACGGCCCGGCTTTATCCGGTGATGGGGTACTTCCTAGAGGTGAGTTTCACCCTTTAGCAGCTTTACATGGAAGACCCAAATCCGATAAAGCCTTGCTCTCGGAGCTGGCTTCTTTGATATACAGTGCTTATCAGGTACTTGTTGTTCCTCCTATGAGAATTCCTGTTCATTTTGAGAATGTTTTAACCGTTCAGCTTATACATATTCGCGCATCTGGAAGTGAGGATTTAAGTGGTTTGGAGTGGAATGCGATTGAAAAATCGTTTCGCCCCGAGGCGAATGATGGTGAGCTCTTGTTCGCCAATCAGAGTTTAGAGTTCAAAAAGTATAGTGTTAACTACGAGGAGTGTTCGATTTGTTCTTTTGCGGTTTCTAGGTCAACCAACTCGTTTACTTCTAGGTTTCTGTTTGATAACTATACTTTGATTGTGAATGAGTATTTGGATTCGAAACGATTGCATCAGATATTGTCTGATTCGGGAGAGGAGTTTAGGAGGGTTGCAGGCTTGCCCGAGGAGGAATTCGGTAGTAGGGTACTTCCTGTTTATGTGTTTGACTTGGATTATCATACCATTTTGTTGCTTGATCGGTATCATCAGACTGTTGCTTTTAGAGATATGGTTATTGCTGTTAGGACAAAGACTTCTCAAACGGTGAGTGATTACAGTTGTAACGGTCGTCCCGTTTTTACTCGTACAAGGGAGCTGCAGAGGCCACTTGTTGGTTCGATTTTACAGAGTATGTGGGGAGTGTCGCCGACTCATTTGATATGGAGCCCTACACATAATAGTACTCTGGTGGATTACACATGGAGTGTTGGTCAGACACCTTTTGGACCATTTTCAGAGGTTTTGTTGTTGTCTTTTGTGCAGAAGGATGCAGCTCGGAGAAATTTTATCTTGACGTCATTGAATTACAGTATATCAAGTGCTATTGATGTTCTGGAATCTATTGATGCACATGGCGGGGATAGAAATCTTCTTAAACAGAAGGAGCATGTTGAGTTCATACAGAGGTGGCACTTGTTCCAGTACAAGCTGGACAAAACAGTTTCGGCTTTGTCACATTTTGACTTCGAGATGGCATTCTATTACTTGAAGTCCTCAGATCATGATCTCTATGCTATCCATGATCTTGTTTACACTGCATCACAAGAAATTGAAGCATCACTTGTTTGTTTCAAGGACCCACCATTCCCATGGGCTGCATTATCATTTTCTGCAGTTGGTTTCCTTGCCCTCTCTTATGTTTACGCAAAAAGAGACATACTTTTTAGAAACAAGAGGAAGCAGTTTTGAAAGTTGATGAAACAAAGTTTGTATCATTTGAACTTAGTAAAACACATGTATTCCTCTGAGAATGGTAAGTCCCAAGATCAAAACTTAGTTTTACTCGAGACTTTCTGAAATTATAAGGAGAATTCTGCTTCGTTTCGCAAATTTTCATGACTGCATAATCTGTCAAAATGCTATATTTTCCTTGCATGCTGGATGAATGTGAATCATATGATTTGAAGCTTTTTGTGGCATCTGTGATATCTGGCCCGGTTCGAATTGTTTTGAGCATGAAACTATACATCCATTTGAAAGACCATGCATGTGCTCTTGTAGTTGTTATTTTGTAGATAATGCAAGATTTGGCCTGTGACTAGCTTCCTTCAAAATACCTCCTGAATTGCAGTGCACTTCTATTACTATATCAGATTATGACTATTTATCCTGCCATCTTTTTCAACCTGAAGTTTATAACTTAGTGCTGATATGAAAGCAAATGGTGTAGACTTCCCTATGAATCATATAGGTGAAATAGCATTTCAAATTTCTGTATGGAATATGAACTAGCTGTCTAGTCTGCTGTTTTTTAGTTCAATGCACATTTGCACTTGATGGATTAGTTAGCCTCTTTCTAGATTTGACATGAGCTTGTCACCGTTCTCTTTTACTTCCCCATAGTGTTAAAGTTAGAGAAAATGCGCGAGCTTGCGGTGGACAGATGTACACACACTTTTTCAATTTGTTGTCGTGTCTTGTATCTTTTTTGTTGACCTATGTTGTTTTATCTTGATGGAAACTCAGAATCTTATCCATTTATTTGTTCTTTCGTCCATTCATGCATGATATATGTTTGAGTCTCAATGATATGGTTCTTCATGCATGATATATGTTTGAGTCTCAATGATATGATTTAACGCATGTTGCTCATATTTTAGTGCTTTCAATTTTACTCATAGTTTTCCATACACTTGGAGAGTCATACCCTATAGTCAATAGCCCTCTTTTTGGAGCCAGATATTTTTCGAAAAAATTGAAAGGTCAGACGAGCAACATAGAACATCCCCAGCATCGAGCACAAGTTTGATGTAGCAAGTCTAATAAGATGTTAGGGGAGAATGTGTAAAACTATTGTTGGCACTAGTAATTGCAATGTATCTCTTGGATATAAATATTGACAAGGAAATGGATTTAGCAACTGTCTGATTCTTTAGTCTGCAAATTTTCTTGATCGCGGCTTGATCCGTGGAACTGCCTTTTGCCTGCTTACCAACATGTCAAAAGCTTTGATCTTGCCTATTCAATTCAAGCTGCATACAGTCCAACTATTTGTTTTCTAGCATTGATCATTTTGTGGTTTATGTATCAATGCATTGATGGCAGCTATAGTTTAGGTTTATAGCATTTATCCCAAGATGGCGTATGTTGGTCTTCGTTTTGCTACAATACCTAATTATTTTCTGACTATTCTTTTATGTTGGTCTTAGCTCGAGCCCGATTCGAAATTCATTGCTTGAAGATTGGCTCGACCTCAATCATATACCATTGCCTAAGCTCGAGTTTGGCTTGAAATAAATTCAAACTGTTTGAGTTTGATTCGACTTCGATTGAATACCAATCTAAGCTTAAGTTTGGCTTGAAATAAATTGAACTTTTAGGGTTTGGCTTGATTAAGCTTTTTACATGGTTTATATATCCAAACTTGAGTTCGAACTCGCCATGCACATTTTTTTGTTTAACTACTAATTTAATATATAAATATTTAAACACATTTATAGATAAAAAGCTCAATTAGGCTTGAAATGATTGAATCGAATTTAATATTTTTTCAGGTTGAACTCAAATAGTTAGAAGCCCATCACCAATTGGCCATAATCAAAAGCCCAGATAATAGACCACCCCAAATAGTAAACCATTATTTTTATAAGGGTAAAATACATCGTTCACTCAATTATCTTCTCTTAGTCACTCAACTTTCAATATTTTCAATTTACTAACTCAGATTGTTCATGTTTTGGTTAATCTGAAATATTTTATCATTATTTTTAAATATTTTAATATTATTAAATATAAAAATAATTTAAAATTAATAATAAAAACTATATTTTATTATTATTAAATTTAAATATATACATAAATCACCACCGCCGCCGGTCTCAAAATCGACGACCGTTTGATCTCAAATTGCACTGGTGGACTCGTTTTGACACGCTGAGTCCGAATCTGGTGTTTGTTTCACCGAAAAATGTCCTTAAACCTGCAAATCTCGTTTGAAACTTTTCGGTTCCCTCACTTTTGATCTCTTTTTCGTGGACTTCGGAGTGTTTTTCGGTGAAATAGAGGCCAGTTTCGAACTCAGACGACCGTGATAAAACAACCGGTAAATTTTAAGACTGAACGGCCACTATCTACTTAGCGTCCGATGATGGCGAATGAGGGTCGGTGAACAGTTGAATTTAATCTTACATTTCATATTTAAAATTATTTTTATATCAAATAAAATTAAAAAAATAAAAAATAATAAAATAGTTAAGAGTTTCAAAACTGAAAAAATTTAAATTTCAGTTAATAAATTGAAAATTTTAAAAATTGAGTAATTAAAATTGTACTGAAAAAATAGTTGAATAATGATTGTGTATTTTACTTTTTGTAATTAATGATAATCAAAACCCAAGGTCTAGACTACGAACCTGGGCTCTTTCTTTTGGTTAAAAGCTTGTAGTTTTTAAATCTTTTAGTAAATTACATGAAAGGGAGGGAACTTTTGATCAATTTATGCAAAGCATGTGACAGTGGAAAATCAACAGCAAAATTACATTCACAGATTCTCAAAACTGGGTTTTCCCATGACGGTTTTCTCACCACAAAGCTCATCCCCCTGTGCGCGACCTTTAGTTCCATTGAAGATGCTCAGAAACTGTTCGATGAAATGCCTCAAAGAACTGTTTATCTGTGGAACTCACTTCTTAGAGCTTATTCTAAACATAAACGATGGAAGAAAACTTGGGTATTATTCAAAAACATGGTATCTGATGAAAAAGGAGAGAAAACCTTGCCTGATAATTATACTCTGGCTATAGTTTTAAAGGCTTGTGCAGAGTTGCAGTTGCTTAAACAAGGGAAGATTTTACATGGTTATTTGTGGAAACATGAAAAGATTAGATTGGATTTGTTTGTGGGTTCTGCTTTAATTGATTTTTACTCGAAATGTGGTGAAATGAGTGATGCTTCCAAAGTTTTTAATGAGTTTGAGAAACCTGATGTTGTTTTATGGACTTCAATGGTTAGTGGATATGAGCAGAATGGTTACTTTGAGAAGGCTATAGCCTTTTTCTCAAGAATGGTAGTGGCGGAGGGTATCGCTCCAGATCGTGTAACACTTGTTAGTTTAGTTTCAGCCTGCGCTAAGTTGATAAATCTTAAGCTTGGCAGGACTGTACATGGTTTTGTTATTCGGAGAGGGTTTGAAAATGAATTATCTTTGGCTAATGCATTGTTGAATTTATATGCAAAAACCGATAGTGTAACAGTAGCAGAAAAATTGTTTAAGATGATAGAAGGGAAAGATGTTGTAACATGGAGCTCAATGATCAGTTGCTATTCTCATAACGGAGCCGCTGTTGAAGCATTGAAGCTTTTCAATGAAATGATCAACAAGGGATGTCTACCGAACGCTGTTACTGTAGTCTGTGCACTACAAGCGTGTGCGGTTGCCTGTGATTTAGACGAGGGTCGGAGGATTCATGAACTTGTATCAGAGAGAGGTTTTGACTTACAAATTTCCGTTTCAACCGCTCTGATTGATATGTACATGAAGTGCTTGTCACCTGATGAAGCTGTTAACGTATTTAGCAAAATGCCCGGGAAAGATGTGGTTGCGTGGGTTGCTTTGTTAAGCGGGTATGCTCTAAACGGGATGGCTTATAAATCTATTGGCATCTTCAGAGATATGCTGTCTAGTGGAATCCAACCTGATGCTGTTTCTATGGTAAAGATTCTTGCTTCTTCATCGGAGTTGGGTTTTTTTCGCCAAGCCGTATGCCTTCACGGTTATGTCACTAGAAGCGGCTTCGATAATAATGCTTTCGTTGGGGCTTCTCTCATAGAGTTGTACTCGAAATGTGGTAGCTTGGATTATGCAATAAAAGTGTTTGAAGGAATCATAGACAAGGATGTTGTTCTCTGGAGTGCTATGATTGCCGGCTTCGGAATCCACGGACGAGGAGAAGAATCACTAAAGTTATTTTACCGGATGGTCAAGAGTTCAAAAGCTAAGCCGAACAACGTCACATTCGTATCTATTTTATCTGCCTGTAGCCATGCAGGTTTACTTTCGGAGGGGATCGAAATATTCCATATGATGGTAAATGATTATGGACTGGATCCTGGTTCACAGCATTACAGCATAGTTGTCGATCTCCTTGGCCGTACTGGAGAGGTAGACAAAGCCATGGACATCATCAATCGAATGCCCATTCCGGTTGAGCCACATGTTTGGGGTGCCTTGCTTGCCGCATGTCGGATTCATCACAATGTCGAGATAGGTGAGGTAGCTGCAAAGAATCTACTCGGCTTAGAGCCTAACCATGCAGGTTATTATATTTTGTTGTCCAATATGTATGCTGTTGATGGAAAATGGGGTAATTTGGAACAAATAAGAACTTTAATAAAGGAGAAGGGGTTAAAGAAGATGATTGGGCAAAGCATGGTTGAGATACGAAACGAAATCCATAGCTTTGTTGCTGATGATAAACTTCATTCCGAATGTGAGAACATTTATGAACTTCTAGGACAACTGGAGGTGATTATTAGACTGCAACTATAACAATTTTTTGGAATTCCTTGAGCTCCATCGAATCTTAAGATAACCCGAACTCATCGATCGTTGTGATATCGGCTTTGATCGGGATCGGTATCGGTATCAGTATCGCCGACAACATGGTAACAAGAAGATGTAACATAAAAGAGATGTTCCTGCCATGGTGGTTGCAAGTGAATTCTGGATTTTATTGCAATTCGTTGGCAGTCCTGCATGTCGGCTTCTATCGGTAGCTCGCCAACAACACTGTAAGAACAGGAAGTAACACAGAATTCTAGCTCACTGCATCTCATCGACGGTAGCCTTAGCTCACCGACCACCTTGGTGACTTGTAGTTTGTGAACTTCTTGCAACTAGCCATGGAAAATAATATATTGTTTTCTTTATATGTTTGTTTTAAATCAATTAAAACAATATGTTATTACACTCTAAAAACTATATATTATTATTAGTTGGTTTAAGGGTGTAAGAAGCCCTTGAACTTTTGAGAAAAAGATTAATTAAAATTTTGATTTTTTTTGCACTCAATTAAGTTCTTAAATCAATAAATTGAATCGATCAAGTCCTTTGACCAGCATTGACCGCTAAAACTAATAAAATTTTGTGGATAAGTTAGTGCAGCGCGTTGCGTTATAATGGTGTCACTTGATATTTTTTTGAATATTTTATTTTATTTTAAAAATTCTCTAAAAGTACTAAAAATTTTAAATTTTTTATAAAAGTTATAAATATATATATATATATTTTAAAAATATGTAAATGACACATGATAGAATTATAGTGTGTCATGTGACAATAGTAGAAAAAATTGTCAAGATCTAATGGTAAAATTAATCCAAAGCTTAATTGATTCAATTTATTAGTTCAAAAACTTAATTGAATGCAAAAAAAATAATCAAAAGCTTAATTATATTTTTTTCAAAGGTTTAAAAGCTTCTTACACTTTTAAACCTCGTTAATTAAGTGAGGGTTCGTATAAAATTATATTTCTCTTTACAATCGCAATGCTCGTATTGATCTTAAAATGAAATTATTTTTACATGTAATTGGTTAATATTAAAAGAAAAATTATACGGGTGGTCACCCAACTATCATTTTTTTTACTTTGGTTATTCAATAAATTTTTTTCATCAAAATTATCCCTCGCGTTAAATATTTTTCTTGCTTTGGTCACCCTTTGTTGACTTGGCATTTTTTATATATTTTTAATCATTTCTCAATCCTCTCCATATTATTTATGTTTAATTTTATTCAACCAATCAGGTGATGACACATAACTCCACTAATATGAATGAAAAAAATAAAAATAAAAAGTTGTAACCAAAAGATTCGCAAAAGCTGAGACTTGAACTCACAACCCATAGCATGAAAAAGGCAACGCACAAACCAACTATGTTAAGCCAAAATTTAGATTTAGTTTCACTAAAATACGTGTATTAAATTACTACCAATACAAAATAAAATAGTAAAGTTAGGGGGAGTGATTCGTACACAAAATCTCATTGATAAAAATATAAATTATATTTAATTAGTTTTGTTATTATCGAACAAAGTGAAAAAAATATAGTTTGATTTTAATTTTAATCACAATTTAATTAAATAGTATTTAAGTTAAAAGTATTGTAATTTATTAATTTAATTTGGTGGTTAAATATTTAAATTTTTATCGATGAGGTCTTGTGTTCAAATCACTCCCTTAACTTTCATATTTTATTTTGTATCGTTGGTAACTTAATATAGGTTAAATATATACTAGTGGAAATGAAACAAAATCTTAGCTTAGCATAGTTGGTTTATTGCCCTTTCACGTTGTTGTATGTTCAATTCCTATCTGTGAAACCAAAATTGATTTTGATATAACATCTAAACTTATGGACCAATTTGTAAAACAATAAATTTTTAAGTACTCTTTAAAAGTCTCACTATTGACAAGTATTTTAAACAAAAGAAAAGTTCTGAAAATAATAAACTTTTCCAAGTCTTTTTCCTTTAAGTTTTCAAGCCAAACCATACAAAAACGCCCAGGCGTATCGATACCCCTAGGCGTATCGATATGGGCTTTTGCCACTGGAATTTTAATGGACTTAGCGTACCGATACGATATTACCCCGTATCAATATGATATTCATCTGGGCAACTCTTTCAATGAAACCGTACCGATACACTTTGCAACCGTATCGATACGATAAGCTTATCTTTGAAAAATCTTTGCATTTAATTTTCGACCGTTGACTTGTCAGTTGGTTGGTTTCCCAATTTTTAAAAGACCGTTATACCGTACCGATACGCTTGGTATGTGTATCGATACGATCTTTAAGAAAATCAAACTTGGGATTCCAGTGAGCAAACACCGTATCGCTACGGGCTTCCGTACCGATACGCCCCTTAAAATCGTACCGGTACGCCTTCTATGCGTATCGATACGCTCTGTTTTCAGTCACAACGGCTCTTTCCTCTTTGATGTAGGTATCGATACGCCCTCTACGAGTACCGATACGGTAGGCTGCAGAGCTACATTTATTGCGGGAAAATTGCTCTCAACGGCTCTATTGATGATCCCAACTACCCAAACGACTAGAATTCAATACAAGGGTATAAAAACAAGCTTCAATTGATCAAGCAACAACTATTGAACCTACAAGAAACATCAAAACATCAAATCCAAACCCTAGTGCCTTTCATAGTCAAATTCTTGTACCCAACTCTTGTGATCTTATTGTAATCTTGTATTGTGAGTTTGGGGAGTTTGAAATTGTATTTGGGTAAACATTTATCCTTTGAGAGGAACTTTTAGAGTTTACCAAATTCATCTCTTTGTAAAAGTGAGTGGATTAAGCTTTGGGTAGAAAGCTAAATCAATTTGTAAGGTTACCTCCTCATCCAAGAAAAGGGGAATAATTCAAGTAGTGAATTGGTTAAAAATTCTTAGTGGGAACTAAGGTAGTGGATGTAGAGTTCATTTGGAGAACTTGAACCACTCTAACCATTTGTGTCACTTTTTATTTTTCACCCTTATCTCCTACCAAAATTTTAATTGCCAATTCACCCCCTCTTGGCCATTTGCAATTGTGTGATCAACTCAACAACTGGTATCAGAGCTACACTCATTGGAAGGATTACAACCCTTTTGAGTCGATTCTAGGAGAGTTTGATCAACAACTAGTCAAGCAATGGCATCCACCTCCAACTCCAACCTCTACGAGTCTCAATCTACAACCAAGCCACCATTCTTCAATGGGGATAACTACCCATATTGGAAGAATAAGATGAGGCTCTTCATCAAGTCTACCGACTACATGGTGTGGGATGTGGTTGAAGAATGTCCATACATTCCCATGAAGAGAGATAGTGAAGCAAGACTTGTCCCAAAGGTGAAAGCCAAAATGACGGAAGATGAACGAAGAAGGATGCAAGTGAATGATAAAGCTCTTCATGTCATCTTTTGTGCACTTGGTCCGGATATCTACTCCAAGGTGTCTTCGGTCGAGAATGCTAAGGAGGTTTGGGACACCCTCGAGAAAACATATGAGAAAACTAGCGATGTCAAGGAAACAAAAATTGGGCTACTCAATCTAAGCTACGAAAATTTCAAGATGGATCCCGGTGAGAGTGTTTCCAAGATGTTTGATCGATTCTCGGTCATTGTCAACGGATTGAAGGGTTTCGGTGAGATCATCCCCGAAGACAAGCTAGTGAGGAAATTGTTGTACTCTTCCGAAATCATGGGATAGCAAGAGAACGTCTATTATTGAAGCTCGAGATTTGAAGACTCTCAAGCTTGATGCTCTTGTTGGATCTCTACTCACCCATGAGATCATGAGGAAAGGAAGAGAAGAAGAAAAGAAAATGGAAGAGAAGAAGGTTGAGAAGAAGGATGTTGAGAAGAAGAAGGTTGGAATCGCTCTTAAAGCTTCATACCATGAAAGTGATTCGAGCGAAGATGAAGATAAGGAGATGGCCATGTTGGCCAAACGGTTCACTCGCTTTATGAAGTCCAATCGTGGGAGAAAGTTCATTAGAAAAGGAGACTTCAAGAGCAAGAGTAAGAAAGAGGAGAAGGACCAAATCACTTGTTATTAATGCAAAAAGCTCGACCATATCCGTTCCGAATGTCCTCAATTGAAGAGGAAGAGCTTTGGGAAGAAGAACAAGCTCAAAGCTCAAGTAGCAACTTGGAGTGACGATGAGTCATCCGAGGAGGAGGAGGAAGTGGCCAATCTTTGTCTTATGGCTATTGATGATGAACCAAAGGTAAATCCTAACTCATCTAATTTTAATTTTACCTTTGATGAGCTTCAAGATGCTTACGATGAATTGCAAGAGGTTTACGATGAGTTAGTTGGAAAATATAAGGAATCCATTTTGAGAAACAAGAAAAACATTTCCGATTTGAAAAATCAAAATGAAACATTTTCTAGAACTAACTCCGAATTGGAAAAGAAGGTTTTGTTTTTAGTAAATCTTTCAAATGATCTTAAAACAAAAAATCTTGAACTTGAAAAACTTCTTTCCGATTTTCAAGATTATCACACAAAGGAAGTGGATAATCTTAAAACATCAATTGCTATTGGGAAAAACCATTTTGAAAAGGGAAACTCTTTTAAATCCCAATATGTAAAAAGAAAACCTTTTATTCCTAAACAAAGAAATTTTCATAAGCAATCTAGAGGTCAAAAGGTTAGAAGTGTTTGGGTTCCTAAGGAACTCATTATTTCTAATAATATGAATGCTATTGCTTCTTGGATTCCTAAGGGAACCAAAATTTTGAAGGCTAACACACATGGACCTAAAATGATTTGGGTACCAAAAATCAAGGCCTAATTTCTTTGTTTGTAGGGGGAGCATTGCTACAAGGCCAAAGCTTCAAGCCAAAACTCATGGTACCTTGATAGTGGATGCTCAAGACATATGACCGGTGACAAGAGTAGATTCGTGGAACTAAAGCCAAAAAGTGGTGGAGTGGTAACTTTCGGTGACAACTCCAAAGGCCACATTGAAGGAATAGGCTCCATTGGTAATCACTCTTCTATTTTCATTGAAAATGTTTTGTATGTCAACGGTCTTAAACATAACTTATTGAGCATTAGTCAATTATGTGATAAGAGTTTTAATGTTTTATTTGATAAAAATGGTTGCAAAATTGTGAACATTAAAACAAATCAACTAATGCTCATAGGACATAGAATAGGCAATATCTACATAGTGCATTTAGATGACATCCATTCATCCCATACATGCTTAGTTGCACATGATGAACATGACTCATGGCTTTGGCATAGAAAATTAGGACATGCTAGCATGAGTGTCTTAGAGAAATTAGTTTCCCTTAATCTAGTTAGAGGTTTACCCAAACTTAAGTTTTCTAATGAAAAAAATTGTGATGCATGTTCAAAGGGTAAACAACATAGAACTTCATTTAAATCCATTAATGATGTCTCTACTAGTAGATGTTTACAATTGATTCATATGGATCTTTTTGGGCCTATTAGAACAATGAGCTTGGGTGGTAAATCATATGCCTTTGTACTTGTAGATGACTATTCTAGGTTTACTTGGGTTCTATTATTAAGTACAAAAGACGAGGCTTTAGAAAAATTCATCACATTTTCTAAAATAACTCAAAATGACCTTGAACTTAAAATTTCTCACATTAGAAGTGATCATGGAACCGAATTTCAAAATCTAGGTTTTGATGAGTTTTTAAATGAAAATGGGATTAGCCATAATTTTTCCGCACCTCGCACTCCTCAACAAAATGGGGTAGTTGAGAGGAAAAATCGAACTTTAGAAGAAATGGCTAGAACCATGCTTTGCGAAAATAATTTACCTAAATATTTTTGGGCGGAAGCCACAAATACCGCTTGCTATATTATAAATCGAGTAATGATTAGGCCAATTTTGAAGAAAACACCTTATGAGATTTTAAAATCTAAGAAGCCTAACATTAGCTATTTTCATCATTTTGGTTGCAAGTGTTTTGTTTTAAATAATGGTAAAGAAAACTTAGGTAAATTTGATGCTAAAAGTGATGAAACTATTTTCTTAGGGTACTCTTTAAACTCTAAAGCCTATCGTGTATTTAATAAAAGAACTCTAGTAGTTGAAGAGTCTATACATGTTGTTTTCGATGATAACCTCCTTCCGAGGAAGGAATCTTGTGATGATGATGATGTAGGAATTCTTGATGCCATTGATGGAGGACAAACGTCAAATGTGGACGAGATTCCAACTAAAGATGAGGATACACAAGATCCACCTCTTGAAGCCTTGAAGGACTTGGCTCTTGAGGAAAATGAGGTATCTTACCCAAGGGAGTTCAACTATGTCAAAGGTGGTGAAATCTTGGGTGATCCATCCAAAGGGGTAACTACTAGACCCTCTCTCAAATTAATGAACCATGTTGCATTTTTTTCATGCATTGAGCCTAAAAATATTAAAGAAGGTTTAAAAGATGATTTTTGGATTTTGGCCAGGCAAGAGGAATTAAATCAATTTGAGAGAAGTAAAGTTTGGACATTAGTTGAAAGGCCTAGTAACCAATCTACTATAGAAACTAAATGAGTGTTTAGGAATAAACTAGATGAAAGTGGTGATATAGTGAGAAACAAGGCTAGGCTTGTTGCTCAAGGCTATACCCAAGAAGAGGGAATTGATTTTGATGAGACATATGCACCCGTAGCTAGGATGGAAGCCATTACGATGCTTTTAGCATTTGCATGAAATAATGATTTCAAGCTTTTTCAAATGGATGTAAAAAGTTCCTTTTTAAACGGTTTTATAAATGAAGAAGTGTATGTTGAACAACCACCGGGTTTTGAGGATTCAAAATTTCCAAACCATGTGTTCAAACTAACTAAAGCTTTTTTATGGTTTAAAACAAGCTCCTAGAGCTTGGTATGAGAGACTTTCAAATTTTTTAATTGAAAAGGGGTTTGAAAAAGGTAAGGTGGACACTACACTCTTCATAAAAAGATATAACAATGGCATCTTAGTAGTACATATCTATGTTGATGATATCATTTTTGGTTCTACTAATGAATGTTATTGCAAAGAATTTTCTAAGATAATGCAAGGTGAGTTCGAGATGAGCATGATGGGGGAGCTCTCATTCTTTTTGGGACTCCAAATCAAACAAAGTAAAGATAGCACCTTCATAAATCAAGCTAAGTACGTGAATGATATGCTAAAAAAGTTCAGCTTGGAGAATGCAAAACCTCAAGCCACACCTATGAGCTCTTCCATAAAGCTTGAAAAAGATGAAGGAGGTAAGTGTATTGATTCTAAGCTTTATAGATCCATGATAGGTTCTTTGCTTTACCTTACCGCAAGTAGACCAGATATCATGTTTAGTGTTTGCTTGTGTGCTAGGTTTCAAGCTAGTCCTAGAGAATCACACTTAGTTGCCATTAAGAGAATTTTTAGATACCTTAGAGACACACCTAACTTAGGCCTTTGGCATCATAAAGATTCTTCCTTTAGCCTTCATGCTTATTCGGATGCGAATTATGGGGATGTAAGATAGATAGGAAAAGTACTTCCGGGACATGCCAATTCTTAGGTAGTATGCTCGTATCTTGGTTCTATAAGAAACAAAATAACGTAGCCTTATCTACCACCGAGGCGGAGTACATATCCTTAGGGAGTTGTTGTGCTCAAGTCCTTTGGATGAAGCAAAAACTCTTAGATTATGGTGTTGAAGTAGAAACCATACCCCTTAGGCGTGACAACACTAGTGCCATTTGTCTCACTAAGAATCCCATCCAACACACTAGAACCAAACATATAGAAATTAGACATTATTTCATTAGAGATCATGTGTTGAAAAATGATGTTGTTTTAGAGTATGTTGACACCTTGAACCAATTAGCGGATATATTCACAAAGCCTTTAGATAAAGAGCGCTTTTGGACTCTTAGGAGAGAGTTAGGTTTAACTAGCCTTTCTTGACCCCTTCTAGGTCCCAAAATGTCAAAAATTTGCTTGAAATTGTTTGTGATTCATGCTTGTGTTAATTTAACTCCTTTTGCTTCTATGCATGTTGCTAGGGGGAGTATGGATTAAGTTTAGCCATTAAAACTTGTTCATAGGACATTTACATGCATTTAGGGACGTTTAAAGTTGGATTTTTGCACTTAAATATGTCAAAAATGCCTTATCTAGTAAAGGCGTATCGATACGGCTGAAGCGTATAGATACGGGTTCATAACTGGGAAAACTTTGAAGTTAAACGGGTATCGATATGACCCCGCATATCGATACGGTTAAGTCAAGGGAGTAAGTCAAGGTCAAGTCGTACCAGTACGGTCCCGCGTATCGATACGGTAGTAACGACAAATAAAAAAAATTAGGGGTTAAAGGGTATCGATACGCTATACACGCGTATCGATACGACCTCAACAGAGAGGCTATTTAGGGCTGCATCTTTCAAAAGACTTTAAAATTAAAAACCCCTCTTTTCTCTCCAAAACCCTAGTCGCAATACCCTATTAAAACCCCCTCAATCCTTCAATTTTTTCCATCCAACTTAAAAATTCTTTGAGGGTTTTTAATCTCCACATCAAAGCTAAGCTTTGTCAACAAATCTTGTGCATTCACATCAACACATTCATCCAATCTAAAGTTCAAGGTATAAAACTTTTCTCTTTTATATTTCTTTGATTTTCGTTTGAGTTTTATAATTGTTTCAATTTAATTTTTGTACAAAACATAGTTTTATATTATGGGTTTCAATTTTTCATCAAATTTTTTTCAAAAATTAAAATTTTTTCATTCGAATATATTTTCTATTCGTATTTTTTTAATCTTTTTTTTCAAATTTTTATATATCTTTTTCAAATTACATTTTTTTCTACAATTACCTTGAATTATTAGAATTTATTGGTTTGAATAGGATGTTAACTGCATACATATTCGAATCATTTTGATGTGTTTTAAGGGTTATGGCACCGTCGAAAAAGAGAGCTAAGCGTTATCTTGCTACTTCCGATCCTAGTGAGGATGCTGAGGGTAACCCTAAACCTAATCTCCCTTATATTATCCAATTAAGTTTTCCCGATGATGCTGATATGACTCGATACAAACTATTTCAAGGCATGACCCTTAGGGAAGAACGTGTTGTGTCTGTCCCGTTTTTAAGTTCTGCCCGTTTCAAATTTCAATACCTCCCTTTAATTAAGCAATGGAAATTTCTGAATTTTTAAGCATTCCTCCTATTCTATATAGGAATTTGGTCATCATATTCTTTTCAAATGCTTTATGTGTTCATGATGAAGCTAGGGAGAATGTCATTGCTATTGAGTCCTCTATTATGGGCAATACCTTTACAATTGATCAAAAAGTTTTATGTACGATTTTTGGTTTTGAAAACATTGGTATTGATGATGAGAGGTCCTTAGGTACGTGTCCTTTAGGCTCAGTCAAAGTTTTAAATTCTCATGACCGAATCCTTCATCTTCTTGTCTCTTGGTTTTTTCGTCCATCGGGATGGAAATTTTCTACTATTCGTCAAGTCGATGATTTTTGGCTTAGGTGCTTTAGGGAAGGTCAACGTCCAAACCTTTGTCAAATTATGTTTGCCGACCTTGTCTATCTAGTCCAACACCGTCACACTGAACAAGTCAAATCTTTTTACTACTCTACGGCTTTGAGTTATCTTTCCCATTCCCTTGACATTGATTGTTCCCATGACTATCCCGAACCCCTTGGCCTACCCATAGATGAGCGTTCTCTAGCTCGTGCCGGTTTCTCTTATGTTGACAATGAATGGGTTCGTAACCCTCAAGCTCCTCCACAAGATGCTCCGGTCGATACTTCTCATGCTTCTTCGAGCTCTCACCGTGCTCCGATTGAATCCTCTTCCATGGGCACTCTAATGACATTCCTCAATGAGAAGTTCACTTCCATGGAAGCCGGGTTTACCTCTATGGACACTAAATTCACCTCCTTGGAAGATCGCGTCAAAGGTATGGAGAAGAAAATGGAAACCATGGCTTCTCGCCAAAACTTCATGGATATCTCTCTCACCGCCTTCCATGGTGCTTGTCTTAACCAAAATCGGAGGAATCAACCCACTCAAGATGATGAAGATGAAGAGGACGAGGAAGATGATGATGATGGGGCGGACGAGTAGTTTTTTTTGCATACCATCACATGGCATTTAGTCTTTTATATTCTGTTATTACACTTTTGTTTTAGGATCTAAGTTTATGCCCTTTATCTATGTCTTAGGATTTAAGTTTGGATTATTATGTTTGCTTTGAAGTTTATGCATTTGAACTATTATGTTTGCTTTGAATTTAATGAATTAATTGTTGCTATTATCCTTGTGTTTATATTTGATCTAACAAAAAGGGGGAGAAGGATTATATAGTCAATTTTTTATTTTTGAAAATCCATCTTAAATTAAGGGGGATAAAACTTTTCAAAACTTTTAAAAACTTAAAAATTTATTTGTGGTTTTGTTATATCAAAAAGGGGGAGATTGTGAAACCAAAATTGATTTTGATATAACATCTAAACTTATGGACCAATTTGCAAAACAATAAATTTTTAAGTACTCTTTAAAAGTCTCACTATTGACAAGTATTTTAAACAAAAGACAAGTTCTAAAAATAATAAACTTTTCTAAGTTTTTTCCTTTAAGTTTTCAAGCCAAACCATACAAAAACGCCCAGGCGTATCGATACCCCTAGGCGTATCGATACGGGCTTTTGCCACTGGAATTTTAATGAACTTAGCGTACCGATACGGTATTACCCCGTATCGATACGATATTCATCTGGGCAACTCTTTCAATGAAACCGTACCGATACGCTTTGCAACCGTATCGATACGATAAGCTTATCTTTGAAAAATCTTTGCATTTAATTTTCGACCGTTGACTTGTCAGTTGGTTGGTTTCCCAATTTTTAAAAGACCGTTATACCGTACCGATACGCTTGGTATGTGTATCGATACGATCTTTAAGAAAACCAAACTTGGGATTCCAGTGAGCAAACACCGTATCGATACGGCCTTCCGTACCGATACGCCCCTTAAAACCGTACCGGTACGCCTTCTATGCGTATCGATACACTCTGTTTTTAGTCACAACGGCTCTTTCCTCTTTGATGCAGGTATCGATACGCCCTCTACGAGTAACGATACGGTAGGCTGCAGAGCTGCATTTATTGCGAGAAAAATGCTCTCAACGGCTCTATTGATGATCCCAACTACCCAAACGGCTAGAATTCAATACAAGGGTATAAAAACAAGCTTCAATTGACCAAGCAACAACTATTGAACCTACAAGCAACATCAAAGCATCAAATCCAAACCCTAGTGCCTTTCATAGTCAAATTCTTGTACCCAACTCTTGTGATCTTATTGTAATCTTGTATTGTGAGTTTGGGGAGTTTGAAATTGTATTTGGGTAAAAATTTATCCTTTGAGAGGAACTTTTAGAGTTTACCAAATTCATCTCTTTGTAAAAGTGAGTGGATTAAGCTTTGGGTAGAAAGCTTAATCAATTTGTAAGGTTACCTCCTCATCCAAGAAAAGGGGAAGAATTCAAGTAGTGAATTGGTAGAAAATCCTTAGTGGGAACTAAGGTAGTGGATGTAGAGTTCATTTGGAGAACTTGAACCACTCTAACCACTTATGTCACTTTTTATTTTTCACCCTTATCTCCTACCAAAATTTTAATTGCCAATTCACCCCCCTCTTGGCCATTTGCAATTGTGTGATCAACTCAACATTATCCTTTGCAAACCTTTTGGTTTTAATTTTTATTTTGATTTTCTTCATTTAATGTGACGGAGACACGTGTTACTACTTGATTGATTAAATAAAATTAAACAAAAATAATATAAAGAGGAGAGAGAAATAGTTATAAAATAATAATAAAAAGTCAAGCGAGTATTGTCGTTAATTTTTTAACGAAGTAAGACCAAAACAGAAAATGTATTTAATATGAAAAACTTATTGTGTGACCAAAATTAAAAAAAAATGGTGATAGTTAGGTACCACCCGTGTAATTTTCTCATATTAAAAATATTTGAAATAACTGATTTTTGACAGGTGGAATGCAAATCTCATTTTAAAGATGAGAAATGAAGCTCATCCTCTACTTGTTGCTGGGAATGAGGCTTCATTTACAGTGAACATTGTATGGTTTGAAATTTGAGCTGTAGAGGATAAGTTGGGAAAGGGGAGCTAAACTAGGTTGTTGCTTCTCTAAGGTGTGTTCAGAAATAATGAAGCTTTGTTGAATTGTATTAAAGGCATAGTTTGTATTAGATTGCAAAACAATAACATAAGATTGAAAAATGTAAATAGAAAATTTTGTGCATATTGGGGAATTCTCTAAAAAGATGGCTGCCCAGGAGCACGTATAGGTAATATGTAGTAATTTTGTTGTTTTTCTTTATAATAAAACAACTCTTATCCAAAAACGCACGCACACACATATTAACGAGTCAATTTTCGAGTTTGAGTCGAGTTTTAATTTTGTCAACTTATGTGTTTTTAATTTTTTTGACCAAATTTGAACCACATGCTTCTAAACTATTGTAGAATACTTATGTGTCTTCAATTTCTCTTTTTGAAAAACAAATTTTACCTTTTTTCCAATTACTCCCTCAATTTTGCATAATTTACTATTTTTTCAATTCTTTGTTCGTTTTAAGTTCATTTTTAACAAATTCAAATAACATCCTCTACTAGCACTATAATATATATATATATATAACTACAATTCATATTTTTAATAATAAATTTTTTAATTTAGTCCTCAACTTTTTATTTTGTTCAATTTGGTCCTTCAACTGTTCTTCCCATTAATTATCGACCCCTTTATACTCACATAAATCTTTGTCCTAAAAAATCATTCATTAAAAATATTGTTGAAATATATGTTATATTTCTAGAACATGTTTGATTTATTAAATAACATTACAAATCTTACTTATACAAGTGAAAAATATGAAAAAATATATGTGTATATCTCATATGATTAGAGAAAGTCGTTTAAACTGGAACCAATATGCATCATAATATTATAAATAACTAAAATTAAATTTGAAGAGAAACTCGACAACTCGACCCAAATTTTTTTAAATAAAGTTTGAATCATATTTTTATAATATCAATTTAGTAATATAATTAACAATATTATATCCTCGTTAGTTCTTAAATTTATCCAAATTCGTGAAAACTTGGGTAATTTACATTTTAGATTACTAAATTTAGCATCAACTTTCATTTACATCATAAATCTTTAATTTCATCAAATTACATATTCAACTTTTATTATTTATAAACTAAGTCACTTATATTAACACCATTGAATAATTTTAATGGGAAAAACTTAGATTGACACTTTTATCTAGCATATGTTTCACACACCATAAAAAAATAATTTTTAATTGACAATTTAAATATTTTTTGTTAGGATTTATATGAAATTTAATTATTTTTTCATTGAATTTTTTTGAATGAAATATTTCAAAAAAATCTTATAAAAATTATTAAAATTACAAATAAAACATTATGTAACACCCCGACCCAGATGTCACAATTGGGCCTCAAGCACAATCCAAAAACTATAAAAATTCTCAATTGGGTTTAGCCCAAACAAGTTATTTCCAAAACATTTAAATTCACTAGGTGAAAACATAGATAAATAACTGAAATCGTTACAAAGGAGCTTCGTTTCATTTAAAAACATTTAAACATTCAACTTGAATTAAATAAAATTCCAAAAGGAAGATTTACAAACTAAACCACATAAGACCCTATGAATACATAGCCCACTAAACACAAGTACCGTACTCTAAAAGCCTCAACATGCTGGAACCCCGAACTAATAGTGCTCCACGGTCCCACGGATCGACGATCAACCTACGCACGGAAATAACGATTCCAAGCGCTGAGCTTATAAAGATCAGTTGTACACATATAATCTACTATACATCATGCTAATCATAAACATAAGCATGCAAGCTAGTACGAGCAATAAGGATAGAAAAATAAACACATGGCACTACCACTATTTGCCTAAACATATTCTCTCAATATAACAATCATCATACATGGCCCAAAAGGCCAAACCATACTCAGGATCTCACTAGATCATCCGAGAGAAAGCACACAAGTCATACCAAAAACTTGGAGTGAGGCCCCACAAACCTAAAGTGAGGTCCGATGTCACATAACATTGGGAATGTACACTATGTGTGAGGCCCAGTGTCACACAGCCTCGGGAACGTACACTCTCTCTAGGTGAGGCCCAATGTCACACAACCTCGGGAATGTACACCCATGCTCGGCATCTCTCTTTGACTATCATCGGATGAGGCTCAACGTCACATAGCCTCGGGAATGTACATCCATTATCTCTAACCATGGTGTTTAAACAGTCTTCCACTAGATATCCGGATCCATGAATCAAGGTGACTCAACCACACAAGTGCCCATACTTGGCACGTAACCACACACGATCCACTGCGGATCCCTATGGTTGCTATTACAGACAAGTCATTCAATATTTACCGATTTATTACTCATTATGTTGGTATATAATTAATCTCATTCATTGGCAATCACATTTATGATGGTCATGAAGCGATAAGAGTTCGAGGTGTACCGATCTTATGCTAACATCGCTAAAAATCCACATCCAAGCTTCCTGAATATTTAACTTGACCCGATATCCGATCCTAAATAATCCTCGTATACCAACGAATATGAAACTATATTAATTCATCCATTCCCTAATCAATTCACAAGGTCAAATGCGTAAAAATAGCTTACTGGATTTGAATTTGGCGAAACAGACTGTGCCATTGGATCCGAAATGTTGAGAAACCCACGGGTAGGGTCCCCCGGAAAAAGTCAACGCTGGTCAACAGTCTGGTCAACCCTGGTGATCTGGTGCGATCAGACACGTGGTAAGCAGCGTGCACCCTAGGCGCGGGATCTGGTGTGAGCGAGTGCACGAGAGGTTGGGTGCACCCGCTAGTAGTGCTTGGGTGCAGCAGGGTCCATGTGCACCTGGGTAGAGCTATCTCGTACGTCGCGGTGCATCACAACAATGTGCACCCGTCTGGACAGACGCACACCCACTCGCAATGGCGGCGCGTGAGCCGCCCTCCAGTGGCCGGATGGCGGCAGCGAGCTATAATCTCGCTGTTCTCCAGCTTCTAGTTATAATGGTGACCTCCGTATGCGGCTGTGACGACCAGTATTTGCCGAACCATGCTCCTCCAAACCTTCTTTCTCTTCACTCTGGCGAACGATGGCTCGGACTGTAGTGGGAAGACCACCGTTGGACTCGTCTCAGTGAGACCTTCCCATTGATGTTGCTGGTGTAATGCACGACGACTCCGATGGGTGTAAATCGAGGTTCAAAACCTCCAATCCGTTACTTTTTCTCTCATTCCCTCCTTTCCCTCTCTCTTAAAATATCATCTTTCTTTTCTTTTCTTAATCTCCCCATCAAAATAATCACATTTTATTTATTTTATTTTTTTCCATTTTCTTTTTAAATTCTCCTCACACCCATTATCTCATTAATTTATCACAAAGCCCAACTATCCTTAGTTCGGGCTCCCAAACATAAGGCCCAAAATTCGGGTCGTTACAACTTTTCCCACCTTAAAAGAAATTTCATCCTCGAAATTTATACCGGTAAAACAAAGAAGATGATAAAACCTTTATAAATCTCCAACATTCTCAAACGTATCCCGCTATGCTACTTTGATCTCCCACAACACTTGTCAAATCTCATCGTTGTCTTCAAACGATACCAACATAATCTAAGCGGATCCTTTCTCTTAGAAGAAATCCATCCTTGCTCAGTACAACCCAATTCAACTGACCATTTCTTTTGAAGAGATCCATCCATTTTCTGTGCATAACCAAAGCTATAGACAAACCCCACGGTACCTTGACCAAAGTGTCACACGAATATGTCATTCAATATACTTAACTTATGCTTCAAATCTCAAAAGGTTTATTGCACAAAAAAATCCTTCCACAACTCCGTATAATCTAAATGCTCATGAGGGTAAGCAACCATTACATCCAAAATGAAAAGATTCCTCTTGTGGCGGCTCCCTAAAGCAGACTTTAACTCTGATGGCATCTCAAAACTACAACATTGCTTGCCCGATGCAAGACTTCTAACAACGAATGACGTCTTAACAAACTCCAAGCACATACCTTAAACTCATCATGCTACTTCATATCAACAACAAAAGTAGCCCCAAAAAACTCGGTCCACCCAAGAGTCTTAAACTCCAAACTATCACGTGTCTGGAGAACACGTCATCTGTACCCTAACCAGGGTCTGTCATCGCATGGAATCTCATCTAGGAATAAGGTTCCAACACAACCCTCGTATCTCGTACCCAAAAGGTAGCATATACACACCGTAGTGTTGTACATCCCAACCCACAAGCAACCCAAGCAGACTTTTTATCTAGATCTCGCATTGCTGAAAATATCAACGGTACATACCAAGGACCACATCATTACCCAAGGAAATTCATTGAAATTGTGTGCTCATAATCCTTTGCAAAAACATCAAACGGTACCTACCAAGAATCATTTCATCACTCAACATAATTCCAACGAACTGTGCACTTACAAATCCTTCACAAGGTCTATGGTCATCAATTTAACTCCCTCTAAATCACATCAAAACTTCACAACAACTCTAAGGACTCTGTGTTAGACTCCTAACCGAGGGCAAGTCAACCCCTTATCAGTATCTCAAACACTCGGCCCCACATTGTTTCCACAAAACACGCGGCGAAAGCTTGATTCAACTGTCGCTCTCAAAATTCACCATGTGCTTACTTTTGTACAACGTCAGAGAACTTATACACTATTACATCGATATCTAAAACACACTTAAAATATCTCGAGGTCAACAAAAGCCATCGAGCTTACCTATAATCTTAACATTGTACCCATTTAAAAACAATCAGATGTTTCTTCTTGCGGTTTCCAAGCCAAATCAATCCTTAGCTCGAAACTCAACTACCAAAATGTATGTGTACCAATAAAGACCGTTCAATACTATGTAAGAAGAATCCCTTGCATTGGCATTCCTTTCTCAAAAACACCCACAATAAGATCTTATAACCCATAAAAAACCATCGGACCTAAATCTAACCATAACACTGAACCCACTCAATTATAAGCAATCGATACTTCTCACAATTTCCAAAACTAACTAATCCTCCACACAAAGCTTGACCATAAAAACCCACACGAGTATCAGTGTTGGCCGACTAGTATCAACAATAAATGAAACAAGTAACGGTACCGCATAGATCTGGTATCGATACTCCCTTACATTACCATCACTTGCAATCCTAGATCGCCTCACTTGGACATCACGATACATTGACCTGGACTAACTACATACATTATGTCTCTTATCAAGCCCACTTTACTTATGTGGTAATCGATCACACGATCAACATTTCTCAATTCCTTTGACTCACGACGTCGTCTAAAACTCAAATTCCGTAAAGATTAAATACCAAAAATTCACATTGTTGGGGTAGGCACACCCTTCATCCTTCTTGCAAAAAAAAGTAGTCTTGATAAACAACAAAACATCCTAAAAAATCTTGAACCCTTACTCAAGCTTAATCAAGTCAGAACCATTATCACCACAAAACGGTCTCACGTAGCTCAAATTCCCACCAACGTTTATCAGCTTGCTTCAATGAAACTGTGATGCAACCAAAAGCATTTACGAAGTCTCAAATCCTTGCTTCCCTGATTGATTACATGGTAACTAACCATTCTCATACACAAGACCGTTGAGGTAATTATCTTGCCAACACTCACCTTTCCATGTTCCTTATACATTCACACGTGTCGCGCAAAGCATCAAACTTACATTCGAGTGACACTATGGTGGACCCTACCCTATCATCGTTGAAACACCTCAACATCACTGCATACATCAATCGTTACCATAACACACTTTAAAGAGAGAAATCCTCATTCCAAGGTTCATTTCAACTACAAGTAGTTGACACTTTAACAACAATCATCTTGTTCTCGAACGAATCTCTGGAAAACACACGGGTACATCAAAACCGGTTAATTAAGACATCTACCTTAGGAGACATGCAACAATCTTTCACTATTACTTGACAAGTTATCAATAGTTTTAACATCACCACAACAGACCAACTTCTCGTTAGCGAACAAGCCCGACTCTTCCTTGAACGAAACACTTAGACAAAAGAAACCTCGTTTGAGTTGCACCTTCACAACTGAACCTCTAACTTTCTCACTGGGTCGATGTTCTTTGACAACAATGATGGGCACCAACGTCTAACTCGGTCTTGCCTTAACACCCACTCACATAATTAGTAGGGAAGAAGTCTTGACGACTCTTACAAGGAGCATAAACAAACACTTAAGTGATCCGAAAACTCCCAAGAGTCGAGTTGTGCACATTAGCATCTATCGAACGACCATACATGCCTCACAACACCATTGTGCCATTCTATGAACAATGTAATCACTAATTTTGTCCGAACCTTGAACCCCTTATGTTTGTGTTGTTAGTGGGCTTATCGGGCTATTAGGAAATTCAAAAATAAAAAAATAAAAAAAAAAGAGAAAAAGGAAAAAGAAATATATATATATATATATATATATATATATATATATATATGTGTGTGTGTGTGTGTCATATTATTATTTAGTATTGTTACCATACTATTATCATTAATTAGTGCTATTTATTGTATATGTACGCATGTGACATATTAGATATAGGTGTGTTTTGATTACACATTGTGTACATATTATTGTTCATTATTATTAGTATTATTATTATTACTCACGTTTATTGTTTATATTATTTATGTATCATTGTATTTATATAATTTATATTATTATTAGACTAACTAAAATCATATAAATAAAACCATCATATAAACAAAAAGGCCCAGATTTATTAAATATTAAAGTCCATTTAACAAAACCCAAGAATATTCATTACACAGATTGACCCAATAAGCCAAAATAATACACAGCCCGTAAGCCCAAATAGTGCTAGCCCTAATAATCAAGAAAAACCCTAATACATTTTGTTTCCCATGCAGCCGCACCACAGCCGTCAGATCTGGCTTAGATCTGACGGTCCAGATCAACCCGGGTATGGAGAAACCCTAGCAAGCTTCCCCAAGTCTCGCGCCGCACCATCGTCGCCGTCGGATCACGCGAAGATCCAACGGCCCAGATCGCACCCACATGCGAAACCCTAGAGACGCCCCTACCCTCCTCGCGCCGCACGATGTCAACCGTTAGATCGAGCCGATCTAACGGTCCCAGATGAAGGACGACGAAGCTTCCAGATCCCGTCTCCTCTGCTACCCACGCGCCCACGCCTCTGACCCCTCTGTCCCCGTCGCGCGCCCTCTGCCGCCCCTGACCCGGTGCACGCTAACACCGTTTTGGGAGAGTTCGTCATGCAACAGTCGAAAACAAGTGCATCAGATACCCAAAATAACAATGGCAATAGAAACCTCAGAGACCGATCGGGCAAACCCGACATGCAGACACAAAAAGCAAAAGACACAAAATCAGAAATATGGAATACGACAAGGTAGAGAGGTTATTTTTATTTTCCTTTAGACTTGCATGTAACCTTCGGTTATATAGGAAACCGAAGCCAAAAAAAGAGGGGGGGAGATCCAGTGAGCATCAACTAAAAAATCAGAGAAAACACGAGAGGGAGAAATTGAAAATCAAACCATTGTATTCGGAATTTTACAGAGAAGAATCGAATAAAAAAATACCTTCTAAGGTACCTTTTTCTTATCTTTCAATCCAGTTGCATGCATCAAATCGAAACGAAAGTTTGAAAAAAGAGAAAAAAGGAGATTCGAAGTCTGTTACTCATCTGTCGGTCGACGTTTCCCGCCGGTGACAATCTCCGAAGCCTTCCACGGACTTAAGGAGTGAGCCGACGCCGGGAAGTCTTCCTCCACTTCGAAGCTCGCGAGTTTCCGGTAACGGAAAAACAAGGGTCTTCGTTTGAAACCATTTTAAACTAGAAAGGGGCTGGGTTTTCGCTTTTTTAGTTTTCGGTTAAAAGGGGTTTCTTTTCTGGTAGCTAGAAAGGGGAGGTTTGTTTTTTTGGCGTTGCCGTTGCCGGCGTTAGACGTCCGGCGAGCAGGAAGTGATAGGGATTTAGATCTCTGATTTTTTGAGAATGGGGAAGGAGAAGGAACATGTGGCGTCGTTCTCTTCATTTTGGGGCTAGGTTTTCTCAAAAGCTGAGAAATGTTGAATATATATGATAGTGTATTGGTTTAATCTAGTTTAGGCCACCCCGTTTTTTAAAATCATGCCCGCAGTCCCTGTCCTTTTATGGCTCGTTAAATTTCATCCCCTAATCTGCTTTAAGCGTCGCCGAATGGGTTAATATCCATTCCGATCCCCCTAGATTTTAGCGCCCTTTCATTTTGGTCCTTATTTCGATGTTTTGATAAGCCTTTTCTTTGGTATAAACCCCCAATCGGTCCTTAGGATCTGCCTCGAGGTCATTACAGCCCTTTTCAGTCTTGTTTTCTCTTTTACGCATTTTAGTTGGACTACCTCATACTTATGTTTGTTTAATTTTAATCCCCATTTTGTTCTTTTTATACATGTTCGTTTCATGATATATTAATAGTGTGATATATTATATGATTTAGCATGTGAATGACGATTTACAATGTAGAGTGCATGCCATATTTGCTCAATTTATGTCTTCTGATTCTCTTACTTTATGCTTAATTGTTTGCTTTATATTTCGCTTATTTTTCTGAGATTGCATCTCAATCTATAAATTGCAATGTGAGCGTCTTTTTATTCGGGAATAAACGAGGTCAGTACCAGTCGTAGTGATGGTGGTTCGGACGTTCTTTCTCGAATACCAAGACCTTTAAAATCCACTCGCCCGTATAACCAAATTTCGATACGAATCGTCGCTTTAATTCACAAAATTTGATATTAATTAAGCGGTAATGTTTTTGGTACCAATTTTCGGGCACGACGGGGGTGCTCATCCTTCCCCGCGTGTAACCGACTCCCGAACCCATTTTCAAAAGAAAAATCTCTGGTTTTATTTCGGTGTCCGGTCTACCATTTTTAAATGGCCGGTGGCGACTCCTCTATTTTACAAATCCGACTAATTTTTCGAAAACCATCAAAACCCGGTTCGTCCGAGCGACACCCGAGGTACTTTGTATTTCTTAAATTTTTAGTCGCAACAGATGGCGACTCCGCTGGGGACAAATTTTTGTTTTCAAAAGCAAAAAAAGAGAGTCAAGCCAAAAAAAAAACTTTACCGCTCAATTAATATTAGAAGTTGTGAATTAAAGTGACCGAGTCGATCGATATTTGTTTATAAGTGCGAGTTTATTTTAAACGCATTTAAAATTGGCATTTAAACTCGTTCGTTTAAGTGGGGGGGGGGAACGCTAGTGCTTTCGTGGGGATATTGTTCCTCCGTATGGGCCTAGCAAGTACCTTCGGGGCTCGAGTACCCTATATCTTCGTGAGATTATCGTTTCTCCGTGCAGATATATTTAAAGGGTCCCCTCGAATTGAACTCGGTTGAGAGGAGCCTATAATGGGTGATGACCGGGGGCCTTGCTACCCTTAGAAGGGGACAGCGAGGACAGTTCGAGTACCTCCTAGAACCAAAACTGCATGTAGAGAACTAGATTGCCCACCCTTTTTAGAGCCATGCGGACAACCTAGGTTTATTAGACGGGATAAGTAGGGTTGCTTGCTTTCATGCTTGCCTTTTTCTTATCATGTTTATCCTACACTAACGATTATTCTTATGATCTTTTTGCATTTATTCTCGCATGCATATCATGACATAAAGGTGTTGAGTCAAGGTGGTTTTTCCCAATCGAGGGCTATCATTGTGGACGGGAGGTTGCTAAAAGAAGATGTTGTCAATTAGCAAGTCCGATATCGGTTAAAGGTGAATCAGAAAGGATAAGGGAACAGCTTACCGAGCGAACACACAGTAGAAGATACCATTGAAGGAAGCATAACCCTTCTCCATCCCGAGGAAATCAAGCAAGATCGGAGCTACTCCGAACATCCAAAGTCCCGAAACTACCCGACCGAGTACAAAGAGGCGGCCGAAAAGAGCGTGACAACCGGAAAGGGCATGGATTAGGTCAAGAGATGGATTCAGCTTCGAGGAAATAGCTTGTTTTTCGGGACTTGATACCAGCAGTTTTAGAGGGTCTTGGATCGCTAGAGAAGAAAGCAAATCCGGCCCCAGCATTTTTGCCGAAGTTTTCATTTCCTTGAACATGATTAGG
Source organism: Hibiscus tridactylites (assembly GCA_958450335.1). NCBI lineage: Eukaryota > Viridiplantae > Streptophyta > Magnoliopsida > Malvales > Malvaceae > Hibiscus > Hibiscus tridactylites. The sequence goes on from OY288292.1 coordinate 3,385,885, forward strand.
GGGCAAGAAGAGTACTCGTAGGACTTTTGCTATGACTATCTTGTAACAAGTAGCCTCTTTTACGTTCAAATGAAAGTTGACCTAAGGGGAATCACCTATATGACCAACACCTTTGACTTGCATACATTTGTAGCATTTGTTTCATCTATCATTTCAAAGCAGCATTAAAATTGTCAGCCATGCACCCATCTCATGAGCATGCATCTGTTGATTCGAGTCCATAATACATCCATCATTGGACATTAAAATTTGCTTAAGGCATTTCATCGCACCATTACTAATTGGGGAAAAACACTCATGTCAGAGAGAGAAAAGAGAGAGAAAATGGACAAAGGAACAGTTTCCAGCCAATACCGCTTCGGGAATGTGAACAACCTGGTCAGGAGAATGGATGAGCTCGAGCAGTTCCACCAGCAGTTAGTGTGGAACCAGAAGGAAACAATCGCATGCGTGAAGAAGTTCCAAGATGAAACCAAGGAACAATTTGACGAGTTGAAGGCTATGATCGCCACCCTGACCAAGAAAGGCAAAACCCTAAAGCCCAAAGAGAGTAGGGACGGGGATTCTGATATTGTGATGGAGGAGGTCTTATCTGAAGAAGACCAGGCCGTCATCGGCCAATATGAAGTGCACTGCCCCTATTCTGAATGTCCTATCGAGCTAGCTCTAGACAAGATCGAGGATTCCCTACGAAAAATCCTAGATGAAGAATGGGACCGGAAGCAGCAAGAACGGGTGGAGACCGCCAAGAGTGCCACCGTTTCGAGGCCCCGGGGTATGGCTGAAGACCCTCGGAGCTTAAGGAAGGCCAAGAGTGCCGAGAAAGGGAAGGAAAAACTCACCCCTTTGCTAACATACTCCCGAGTCTACCGCGCGGATTAGGTCTAATGACGGCCTAAGATGGGGCAATCTTTTGGAGGGGCAACTTTTGGAAGACGCTGGTCTTCAACGTAGTTTAGGATGTTATGTCTCCATGCATCGTGTCTGTTTTACCTTTTGTTGTCGGATCTTTCCCTCGTTGAGGTGCATGTGAAAGTTTGTACTGTTGCCCCGTGATAGCTAGCATCTTTTGTAAGGGATTTTGTGATGTTCGTTTGTTTTATTTTCAATGAAGGAGACTTTTGCAAGCATTTTATATTCCTTAATTTCTTTTAGACATTTCATCTATTCTTTATGGTTACAACCTTATTGTTTTTCTATTAAAAAACATACATGTATATATTTTTACAAAAAATGACCTTAATACTTTGAAAAGAAAAAACCAAATGTTGTGGGAATGATACGAATGGAAGCACCATCTGTTTTACTCAGGCCAAGAGAGGGGTGACAACGAGTGTTTAGGAATAATGGGCCACTCCCATCGAGTGAATTTTCCTCTCGGGCATTGTTGTCTAAGGTTCTTGAATGAAGTGATAACCCTAAAACTTCTACCACCTAGAGACTAATTTTGATATCCGTGTATGGGAGGACATTTGGCATTCCATCAATTCTGTTCACATGGAAAGAAAATAAAAAAATACCAATTGTTGTCCCCGTTTGAGCCTATCAAATTTTTTTCTTCTGATTGAACCCAAACCAAGGATCACCCCTACACTGGGGGCAGAAAAGGATAGAAGTTTGCAGACAAATGTATGACATTGGAGCTTGAATATGCTATGAAGACGAGACCTTGTGAATTAAAGGGCAATAAAAGAGAACAGATTCATTGGATACACTTTTAGTTTGAGCAGTCAAAAACATCAAAAGGAAACAGCGAAAGAAAAGTCGGTTCTCAAAGAGCTACTCAAATCAAGTCAAAAGTCACCGACATAAAAGTTGAAGAAATCAAAAGCAAAGGCACTAAAGTGAAAAGTGCAATTTTGAAAAGAGAGAGAAGCGGATAAAGAAAAGGGACAAGAGGTTTCCCCATCCAAATGAATCTCTGCTTAGATGAGTCTCGAAAGATTGTTCACCTTTGAGACAGAGCCTACATCAATACAATGCAAAGGCGCAACTTGATCCGAAACCACACTTGAGGAAAGGAAATGAACTCTAGGGTGAAAACCCCAACAAGAAGGGGCAGTCTAGAGCGATCCAAAGAAGTAAGAGAGGAAATAGCATTTCATCGAAGCATAATTGAGACTTCAGGTTGGAAGAAGTGATCCTTGGTTTCACCACCCTTAAACACTTGTTTGAGCCTATTTACCCTTTCTTTCATAGCCGTGAGCCTTAGCCTACATTACAAGCCATAAAAGACCATTTGGACCATACGCAGACAGATAAGTTTGTCTTTAGATCACATCCCGCCTATCGGGGTTAACCTTTCTTCAAGGATTGCCACACTTCTAATGCCTGATTGAGATCAGAAAAGAGGGAAGGATGGGGCATGGTGAGTTAGTGAGGTAAAGAGAGCCACCTTTAAATTGGGTAGAAACTAAGTATGGGAGTCGCTCCTCTTGGAAGCCTAATAGCCCAGAAAAGATTTCATATGTGCATCCCTGCAACATTCGGAAAATTTCACTCGAGTCAACCTTTTTTCAAAGACCCCAAATTTGATTTTCACTTGACATGATTTTTTTAAAAATGTATATCTACATAATAAAATTATTTTTACTCAATCACTTGCATAAGTCTTCTACATGGGAATGAACAAGCGGATTGACCGTGGCCCGAGGTGAAGCCATCAGTACCCAGAGGGGCACCCTCGGAGGTTCAAACATTGCTACTAATACCTCTAGTTGAAATATCAAGACCGTCTTCGGTGAAATGTTGAGCTACAAAGTCGACCTTCGCTAAGAAGTGTTGGAATAGAACATGAGGGTAGAAATTTTGACATTGAGAATCGGGGAACAGAAGTTACCCTCGGAGCCTAAGCATCTTGCCGAAGAGGATGTCTTGAGAACGACCGCGCGCGCCGCGTTGAGGGCACGCACTGAGATGAGACAATAATCAACTCGACAAAAGGCGACGAAGATATGCCAAAGGAAAGAAGGAAGGTAGAGGAGAAAAATAAGAGAAGCCGAGACGAAAACCCAAAAGGCACTTTGGGGCAAATGAGCGAAATTCAGAAGAGGCGCTCTTGACCACGAATTTAGAGGAACAAGGGCCAAAAATTGGTGGCATCTTTGGACAGAAGACACCATTTAAAGCAGTCGACATTAACCAGAGGTCATTTAGAAGGTACATAAGCCTAAAGCAAGTGGGGTCAATGGGATTCTAATCAATGTAAGTCTTCCCTTCAAGAAGAAGCGAAAAAGAGAGAAGTTGACTTCAAGATGAAAACTCAAAGGAGTGCCCAAAAAGAGAAAAAGAAGAAGAAAGAAGACAAAGAAAAGAGAAGACGCAGTGAAAACCCAAAAGACACTTTGGAGATTGAGGCGAAATCCAAGAGAAACGCTTCAGATCACAAACTCATGGCGAAGGAGGCAGAAACTCAAAGCCAAAAAGATTTTAAGAGCAAATGAGGCAGATACTCAGAGCTCAGGGCAAAGGAGACGGAAACTCAAAGCCCAAGAACTTTAAGAGCAAAGGAGGCAGATACTCAAAGCTCGTGAAAAAGGAGACAGAAACTCAAAACCAAAGGATTTTAGAGCAAAGGAGATAGATACTCAAATCTCGAGACAAAGATATATGACATCTGCTTATCTATTCGAGCATTTGGAGAATAGAACCCACCTATCCGTTTAAGTACTTGAAGAATGGAAATCTGCCTATCTATTCAGGCAATCAAAAGTCAGTAAAAAAAGGAAAAAACAAGAAAAGAAAGAAAAAAGAAAAAAAACAGAAGAAAGAAAGAAAAAAGAAAAACAAGAAAAAAGAAAAAGGGTTTCAAAGTGAAAACCCGAATGGGCACTTTGAGGCAAACAATTCCAGAAGTGGATGAGAAGAAGAAGAACAAGGGCCCGGTAGAACCGAGAAGAGGTGCAATCAACGCAAAAAGCTGTATCAAAGGACACGATGGCAATAGAATTAATATGTTTAAATAACTTGGAAACCCCAGTCATGCATCACGAGTAGTTAGGCATCCCTAGGTTAGGGGCATGCTAATTCATGACATCATAGCATTCCATCTTTTTCACAGGTATCTGAAAAGCGAGTCGGGCCTTTTATAAAAGGAGTAAATGACAAAGCGAAAACCTAGAAGAGATTTTGGAGCAGATGAGCCAGATACTCAAAGCGCAAAAAAATTTAGGCGAAGAATTTCAAACTCGCCACGTCATGATTTCAGGGGAAAAGAGACAGAAGCTCAAGACCCCAGAATTTCGGAGCGAAGGAGAAAGATACTCGCCGCTCAAAGATTTCAGGAGAAACCTTTCATAATCGCCACTCAAGGATGTCAGGTGAAAGCTTTCAAGCTTGCCGCCAGATTCCAGAATGAAGGATACTACAGAGAAAGGGTCCGAAGAGGTTCTGTATAGGGGGAACATACGACTTTAGGATCTCGAAAGCGAAGGGTCCTATAGGGAGATGACTTGGAGATCTTTGATTTCAGAAATACGAAGACGAGAGTTCCACAGAGAAGGAACTGCCACTCGAAAAGTACGCTAAGGAATAGGAGTTCTGTGGAGAAAGAACTCAGAATCCTAAGGCTCCAAGATCTCGAAAGCGGAGGGTCCTACAGAGAGAGGATTGAGGAGATCTTTGATTTCAGAAATACGAGGACGAGAGTTCTATATAGGAAGAACTGCCACTCGAAGAACACGCCAAGGGAATGAGTTTTATAGAGAGAGAACTCATATTCTTAAGGCTTCAAAGAGAAAATTACTCGGTGTAGCGCGTTGCAGCTCCAGGAGAGTAAATCGTCCAACAGGGAAGTTGGACAGATATAGTTATGACCAGTTTGCTTTACGACCGTGAAGGGAGAGCAAATCCACTTGGACGCCCAAGTTCGCCTTTTGGCCGCGAAGGGGAGGCAAAAGTATTTGGAATTTCAGCTTGCTTTTAGACCGCGAAAGGGAAGGCAAGGTTGTTTGAATAACCAGCTTGTTTTTTTCGAAAAGAGAAGAGAAAGATATTCGAAATCTGCTCATCGATTGGGCACTTGGAGAATAAAACTTGCCTATCCGTTCGGGCACTTGGAGAATGGAAATCTGTAAAAAAAAAAAAAAAACTCTGTCTACCTGTTCGGGGCATCCGGAGGGAGAACTCACGATTGGAAGGTGTCGGGAAGAGAAATTACTTGGAATCGCGTGGCTGCGTCAGGAGTAAACCGTCCAACAGGGAAGTAGGACAAAATTAGTGCTTATGGTCTTTGCTTTATTCTTGTTCCACAAGTATAAGCAAAGAGGGGCAGCTGTAATCACTAATTTTGTCCGAACCTTGAACCCCTTTATGTTTGTGTTGTTAGTGGGCTTATCAGGCTATTAGGAAATTCAAAAATAAAAAATAAAAAAAGAGAAAAATGAAAAAGAAATATATATATATATATATATATATATATATATATATATATATATATATGTGTGTGTGTGTGTGTGTGTCATATTATTATTTAGTATTGTTACCATACTATTATCATTAATTAGTGCTATTTATTGTATATGTACGCATGTGACATATTAGATATAGGTGTGTTTTGATTATACATTGTGTACATATTATTATTCATTATTATTATTACTCACGTTTATTGTTTATATTATTTATGTATCATTGTATTTATATAATTTATATTATTATTAGACTAACTAAAATCATATAAATAAAACCATCATATAAACAAAAAGGCCCAAATTTATTAAATATTAAAGTCCATTTAACAAAACCCAAGAATATTCATTACACAGATTGACCCAATAAGCCCAAATAATACACAGCCCGTAAGCCCAAATAGTGCTAGCCCTAATAATCAAGAAAAACCCTAATACATTTTGTTTCCCACACAGCCGCACCACAGCCGTCAGATCTGGCTTAGATCTGATGGTCCAGATCAACCCGGGTATGGAGAAACCCTAGCAAGCTTCCCCAAGTCTCGCGCCGCACCATCGTCGCCGTCGGATCACGCGAAGATCCAACGGCCCAGATCGCACCCACATGCGAAACCCTAGAGACTCCCCTACCCTCCTCGCGCCGCACGATGTCAACCGTTAGATCGAGCTGATCTAACGGTCCCAGATGAAGGACGACGAAGCTTCCAGATCCCGTCTCCTCTGCTACCCACGCGCCCACGCCTCTGACCCCTCTGTCCCCGTCGCGCGCCCTCTGCCGCCCCTGACCCGGTGCATGCTAACACCGTTTTGGGAGAGTTCGTCATGCAACAGTCGAAAACAAGTGCATCAGATACCCAAAATAACAATGGCAATAGAAACCTCAGAGACCGATCAGGCAAACCCGACATGCAGACACAAAAAGCAAAAGACATAGAATCAGAAATATGGAATACGACAAGGCAGAGAGGTTATTTTTATTTTCCTTTAGACTTGCATGTAACCTTCGGTTATATAGGAAACCGAAGCCAAAAAAAAGAGGGGGGGGGAGATCCAGTGAGCATCAACTAAAAAATCAGAGAAAACACGAGAGGGAGAGATTGAAAATCAAACCATTGTATTCGAAATTTTACAGAGAAGAATTGAATAAAAAAATACCTTCTAAGGTACCTTTTTCTTATCTTTCAATCCAGTTGCATGCATCAAATCGAAACGAAAGTTTGAAAAAAGAGAAAAAAGGAGATTCGAAGTCTGTTACCCATCTGTCGGTCGACGTTTCCCGTCGGTGACAATCTCCGAAGCCTTCCACGGACTTAAGGAGTGAGCCGACGCCGGGAAGTCTTCCTCCACTTCGAAGCTCGCGAGTTTCCGGTAACGGAAAAACAAGAGTCTTCGTTTGAAACCATTTCAAACTAGAAAGGGGGCTGGGTTTTCGCTTTTTTTAGTTTTCGGTTAAAAGGGGTTTCTTTTCTGGTAGCTAGAAAGGGGAGATTTGTTTTTTTGGCGTTGCCGGCGTTAGACGTCCGGTGAGCAGGAAGTGATAGGGATTTAGATCTTTGATTTTTCGAGAATGGGGAAGGAGAAGGAACGTGCGGCGTCGTTCTCTTCATTTTGGGGCTAGGTTTTCTCAAAAGCTGAGAAATGTTGAATATATATGATAGTGTATTGGTTTACTCTAGTTTAGGCCACCCCGTTTTTTTAAAATCATGCCCGCAGTTCTTGTCCTTTTACGGCTCGTTAAATTTCGTCCCCTAATCTACTTTAAGCATCGCCGAATGGGTTAATATCCATTCCGATCCCCCTAGATTTTAGCGCCCTTTCATTTTGGTCCTTATTTCGATGTTTTGATAAGCCTTTTCTTTGGTATAAACCCCCAATCGGTCCTTAGGATCTGCCTCGAGGTCATTACAGCCCTTTTCAGTCTTGTTTTCTCTTTTACGCATTTTAGTTGGACTACCTCATACTTATGTTTGTTTAATTTTAATCCCCATTTTGTTCTTTTTATACATGTTCGTTTCATGATATGTTAATAGTGCGATATATTATATGATTTAGCATGTGAATGACGATTTACAATATAGAGTGCATGCCATATTTGCTCAATTTATGTCTTCTGATTCTCTTGCTTTATGTTTAATTGTTTGCTTTATATTTCGCTTATTTTTCTGAGATTGCATCTCAATCTATAAATTGCAATGTGAGCGTCTTTTTATTCGGGAATAAACGAGGTCAGTACCAGTCGTAGTGGTGGTGGTTCGGACATTCTTTCTCGATTACCAAGACCTTTAAAATCCACTCGCCCGTATAACCAAATTTCGATACGAATCGTCGCTTTAATTCACAAAATTTGATATTAATTAAGCGGTAATGTTTTTGGTACCAATTTCCGGGCACGACAGGGGTGCTCATCCTTCCCCGCGTGTAACCGACTCCCGAACCCATTTTCAAAAGAAAAATCTCTAGTTTTATTTTGGTGTCCGGTCTACCATTTTTAAATGGCCGGTGACGACTCCTCTATTTTACAAATCCGACTAATTTTTCGAAAACCATCAAAACCCGGTTCGTCCGAGCGACACCCGAGGTACTTTGTATTTCTTAAATTTTTAGTCGCAACAAACAACACCCATGAAAATCCCGATAGAAGGGCAACTGTTCAACATACTCATTACCAAAGGCTAGGTTTGCTCGAGATCTCAAGGCCTCGGGTACAACTCTTGACATTACGGGCTAACATTGCGCTTGATTATCCCAAAGCAATATCTGAAATGCAATAACTCTAAAAAAGGTAGCTCTCTCTCTCTCTCAAATCTGTAGAACGTCTCACTTCGGTCACACTCTAACGAGTTAGTGGATCCTGAACCCACTATCTCCGAGAAACACCTCTAAGAAGGGTGATGATACTCTTCAAGTATCAACGAAACTCAATTTTAAGCGAACAAAGGGTCATCCAACCAACATGCATCCACTGATCGATTCTGAAAGTGGTTTGTCCAAACCCGCAATAGAACTGCTATTCACACATAACGATGAAGAATCCTTGCCACAAACTCTTATAATGTATCCGAAGGCTCCAGAATGACCACAACACACAACGAAGACACCATATAAATGACGTGAAAATGACATATCCTCAACTCCAACATCATTCATCCAACTCGTATATCAACAATCCAGGGCAACCCTGCCCACAAAATCGCTCCTAAGAGTGGCTCAACACTTAACTCAGCCCTCTCGGCCATGATCGCAACCATTTTATTATCACAACATTGGACGCACCATCAAGATTCTAGTCTTTAAGGAGTACAAACTTAATTTAAGGGCTTGTATTCACTAGACACCTTACTAACACATTTATACCACCCCGAGGTTTCCTAGAACCGGCTAAACTTAAGCTCTGATATCACTGTTGTAACACCCCCGACCTGGATGTCACAATTGAGCCTCAAGCACAATCCAAAAACAATAAAAATTAACAATTGGGTTTAGCCCAAACAAGTTATCTCCAAAACATTTAAATTCAATAGGTGAGAACATAGATAAATAATTTAAATCGTTACAAAAGAGCTCTGCTTCAATTAAAAATATATAAACATTCGACTTGAATCAAATACAATTTCAAAAGGAAGATTTATAGACTCAACCACGTAATGCCCTATGAATACATAGCTCACTAAACACAAGTACCATACTCTGAAGGCCTCAACATGCTGGAATCCTAAACTGATAGTGCTCCACGGTGCCACGAATCGACGATCAACCTACGCACGGAAACAATGATTCCAAGCGTTGAGCTTATCAAGCTCAATGGTACACATTTACTCTACCATACTTCATGCTAATCATAAACATAAGCATGCAATCTAGTATGAGCAATAAGGATAGATAAATAAACACATGACGTTACCACTATTCGCATAAACACATGCTCTTAACATAACAATCATCATACATGGCCCACAATGCTCAGCCATACCCGTGATCTCACCAGATCATCCGAGTGAAAGCACAAAAGTCATACCACAAACTTGGAGTGAGTCCCCACAAACTTGGAGTGAGGCCTGGTGTCACACAACGTCGAGAACGTACACCTTGAGTGAGGCTCGGTGTCACACAACCTTGGGAACATACACTCTCTCTAGGTGAGGCACGGTGTCACACAACCTCGAGAATGTACACCCATACTCAACATCACTCTTTGAGTATCATCAGATGAGGCCCGACGTCACACAGCCTCGGGAACGTACATTTGACACCTCTAACCATGGTGTTGCAACACTCTTCCACTGGGTATCCGGATCCCATCAATCAAGGTGACTCAACCACACAAGTGCCCATACTTGGCACGTAACCACACACGATCCACCGCAGATCCCTATGGTTGCTATTACAGACAAGTCATTCAATATTTACCGAGTTATTACTTATTATGTTGGTATATAATTAATCTCATTCATTGGTTCCATTAATCCATGTTATCATATTTATTCGATCCCTAAAGCTTATGAAAGTCATTAGAGTTTGGTTTACTAATGTATTTACCCAATTAATATTATTTACCAAATTCATAATCATTTATTCGAATATAACCATTATTCAACTATTACATAGTTTCCATTGAATTGCATCAGTCTATTCAAACAAGCACACAAAACATTACATTCATCGCAATCAATCCAATAATTATCAATTATTCATTTTGGCATCCAAAACATTACATTCATCTCAATCTTCTAACAGTCCCATCATATTCGTATTATTATCATGCACCTCATAAATATCCAGTCTCAATATACCGATCTCTACCCATGCTTATCTATCATCAACCCATATTGTAACCACTAACAAGCAAGACAATCATATTTATGATGCTCATGAAGCAATATGAGTTTGAGGTGTACTAACCTTATGTTGACATCGCTAAAACTCCATATCCAAGCTTCTCGAATATTTCACTTGACCCGATATCTGATCCTAAATAATCCTCATATACCAACGAATATGAAACTATATTAATTCATACATACCCTCATCAATTTACAAGGTTAAATGCATAAAAACAGCTTACCAGGTTCGAATTTGGCAAAACGGACTGCGCCATTGGATTCGAAACGTCGAGAAACCCCAGGGTAAGGTCCCTCGGAAAAAGACAACTCCCGGTCAACGATGGTCAACGGTCCGGTCAACCCTGGCGATACGGTGCGGTCATGCACATGGTAAGCAGCACGCACCCTAGGTGCGGGGTCTGGTACGAGCGACTGAACGGGAGGTTGGGTGCACCCGCTAGTAGTGCTTCGGTGCAGCAGGGTCCATGTGCACCCAGGGAGAGTTATCACGTGCGGCGCGGTGCATCATAGTAGTGTGCACCCGCCTAGCCAGGAGCACGCCCACCTGCAAGGGTAGCGGCGACAAGTTCCAGTTCCGCTGTTCTCCAGCTGCTGGTTCCGATGGCAGCCTCTGTATGCGGCAGTGACGACCGGAACGTGCCGAACCATGCTCCCCCGAAGCTTCTTTCTCTTCACTCCAACGAATGACAACTCAGACGGTGGCGGGAAGACCACCGTTGGACTAGTCTCGGTGAGACCTTCCCAATGATGCTGGTGGTGTAGTGTACGACAACTCCGACTGTAACCCCCTCGTCCCGGTCTGGCCGGATGACCGGTCCGAGTGGGCCACACGGGGAAAACCGAAGCGAAACCCGTTAAGGTTCCCCCTCGGTTAGCAACCCTATTTTTATTTTCTTTTACTTAATCCTTTCTAAGGTTCATTTAAGTCCTATGTGATCAAACAGCGGAATAAAACACATGAGACAAACATTCGAACCTAAAACAGCAGTTAAACAGTCCAATTTTAATCTTTTAAACAAGCCGTTTCGAAACGCCCTTGAGGCGTATCGAAACGCCTTGACCAGGTCAACTGTCCTAGAGCCCTTTACAAGAGGTCGTATCGAAACGATGGTCAACCGTATCGAAACGCCTACGACGGTCAATATCTCGTGGTCAACGAGATTTTGACCGTTTCGAAACCTTTATACCCGTTTCGAAACACCTTCATCTCGTGAATTTCTCAGAATTCCAGTAGCCAAAACGTTCCGATACGCGTTTCGGAACAGGGGTTCCAAAGGCCATACCGTATCGAAACGCGTTCCGATACGGGGTCCCTGAAGCTTACCCGTTCCGAAACGATTCCTCCCGTTTTGAAACGCTGGCAGTCTGTAACCTTTGAAATGCAGATTTAGGGGTGTTTTGACAAGTCTAAAGGTCCCATAGGACCCCTAAAGGTTCACAAAACCATCAAACAAAGTCTAGAGGCATACATCCTAGATTTAACATACTCAAACACATACGAGCATGGATTTGGACAATCTTTCTAACATGGCAAATTACACAATAAGAGCCTTTCATACAAGCATGCTTGAAGACATTAAAAAGAACCAATAAGCATCATACATATCAAATGAGTTTACATGCCATTCAAAGCAACTTAAGCATTCATAAGACATCCATCGAACTAGCATTTGGCAAGATATATCATGCTTACAAATCAAGTCAACCATAGACATACATCAAGACTCGAATCAATAATTCCTATCCCATTGCTTTACTATTACAATCTTTAAATTTAAACATCATACTTGAGCTAACCGTAAGCAACACTTGGAGGCCTTTCCTTGCCCTTGCCACCCTCAAGCTATTGATCTGCATTGTCGAACAAAAGAGAGCGTAAGCATAAAAGCTTAGTGAGGGTAAGCTCTTTAAAACAAACCTCGACAATGCAGGGTCCAAGCACGAGCTACAACCAAGATAAAATGCATGATCTTACCTCCGATCCACGCGAGCCATAAATATAGATGATGCATAAACATATATTCAATATCATGTCATGCTCAACATGTTTAAATCCATCACACATGTAATCACATATACTTAACCATGTTAGCAACACATCCCAAAATTACATTGGTTCACGACTAATCACATATTGGCAACATAAACCACAATCCGTATTGGCACCTAGCTATGACCCGAATACGCGGATAACCCGTTGGAACGCATTTCCAACAACAACATTACCTCGGTGGGATTCCACTCATCACCGGTCCTTGCATGCGCGGGATTCCACTCATCGCCACATGCCCTACGGATGGGATTCCACTCATCATCACGTAGAAATATAAATAAAATTTCCGGGCGAACCCGTACTCCTCCTTGGTGACTCAACGCCACCAAGGCCACGCGCGACTTTTGACTCATGTGTGCACACTAACATCCTAATGATTGATCATTTGTACCCAAGCATACTAGTGCCAATACTACACCTTTCACAATATCATTTATTAACAACTTTCGTGCTTAGCACGTACTCACCATGACTTACCGTCATGCACAAACCACATTTCCATGCCTAGCATGTACTCACCATGACCCTCGGATCAAGCAATCACCTCATAATCTCATTTCACATGACAACACCACATGTACATCATTATCAAACATATCGCATCATATTTTGCACATATGTATAACCATATCACATCTATCATCATCAAGCATATAACAATGCATCAAACATGCCTCATCATACATGTATACAACACATACATAATCAACACTATCACAATTTAGTACGAGGCATATACAACCATTAAAAAGTGCAACCAAAGTCTCTAATCAAAGCTTGGGATTAGGCTACCACTCTAATCCCAACTCTAGGTGGGTTTACCAAGCCCATCCTAGGTTCACATGCTTGAACCAAATACTAAAAACCATTTTGAAAATATTTAACCACTCACCTAAGCTTCCAAGCTCCAAGCCAAGCAAGCAACCTCTCTCAAATTTCCGGATTTCTTCTCGGGGCTTCTCCAACACAAATTCCCGCTTCCAAACAACCTCAAACACAATTCAAACAATTCCAAATCAGCCCAACATTATAAGACCAACCCGGAATACAATTCAATCACAATTTACAACGTTGCAAGCCGTGACCAAACCCCATACTTTGCAATTTCGGACAGCCCACATACCCCTTCCAAAATCCATGTTTCCAACACCCATTGCACCCACAAATGATTCCAAACCAACCCCTAACCATAGCACTACCATTGGGCTATCAATTCCCACCTAAAACAACCCCAAAAATCACCCAAAACCCTTCAAAAAACCCATTTTTACCCAATTTCGGAAATCCATCAAAATCCAACCAAATTAACATATAATGTGTACTTCAACTTCATTAAACAAAACCCCAACTCAATTTAACAAAACAAGATGAAAAACCCATAAAAATCTAAACTTTTAAATCAAACCCTAATTTCCAAAAGTTCATATTTTTGAAATCTAAAACCATAGATAGGTAGAGATTAAAGAGGAGAGTTTGAATATGATCTTACCTTTCAAAACCCCTTTGAAAAGAAGTTGAAATCAATGGAATTGTAGTCAAGCTTTGAGAGGGTTTTGGAGAGGGTTTGGGGTGTTTAACATTGAAGATGGGAAAAAGGTGAGAAAGATGACAACTTTATTTTAAAATTGTCTTGCTTTTTAAAACTTTTGGGTCCAATTACAACATTGGTCCCTCACTCCTTATTAAAGCTCAATTTGGTCATTATTTATAGTTTGTTTATTTTAATTAAATTTTATTTGACTCGAACTATAACCCAGCTAACTCCTAGCCCCAAAACACGGGTGTTACAACTCTCCCCCACTTAAGGAAATTTCGTCCCCGAAATTTATCGATCACGGAGGGCCACTGAAACATGCACCTCCACGCATTCCTCTCTCACCACAACATACTAACCAACTCGAAAGACTTACCACGCAACACTTGCTATCTTACACTATGATCTCAACTGATTCTTCAGGGCATGCCAATTTCAAACTCAACTCAATCTCTTCAACAAACATAGCACGGAACAGATCTGTCTTACATTTTTGAATCGTAGATACACAGAACACATCTCAAACCCCTTTCTATCTCTGGTGGTAACCGCAACAGATAACAATAGAACTAGCCCGATTCACAAACTCTTACGATACTACTTGAACACTTGACTCATAAGTTTCTCTGACTGATCCTCTGTCTTCATCAATTAACCAAACACTATGCAGACGTCTTCAAAATTATTCTAGTTGAAATCTCGGATCTTTATTACTCACTTTTACTGCGAACCTTCCACGGATGTAACAGACTAGAAGAAAACTGAAGCTCAGTCTTGACACTCTGATAATTTACACACTCACTCGCACGCTGAACCACATTATTTGTCAACTCAATCTAGAAGTACTCGTCCTCAACCCACAATACGTCTTCATATAACTCAGATGCAATACAAAAGAAATACCGTGTGCTTCGGCCAAAACAATATGTCTCATAACACTATGTCAATCAGTACAATTATTCTGTCTCTGAAATGCAAAATTCTATCATCTCTGAAACTGTATTATGATGGTCTTCCTTCCATAATGTTTTGCACGTGAGGTGCCACGAATCTGTCTTGCAACTGTTTCCCTTCAAGCATTCTGACTCAATGTAGGTTCAACATGAAACTCGGCCACAAGAATACTGTCATTCGGTAATTGAATTTAGCAAATACAACTCGCAACTCAACTACTAATCTAACAGCAATTACAACTCGGAACATCGGTCACCACGTTGACTATCTTCGGATGGTACTCAATCTTGATATTACAGTCTTCATGTACTTCTAACACTTTATGTTGTTCAAGTTCCAACCCTTCCTAGGTTGTCTAACAATTCAAGTTCTGATAATATGTACATATACACTGTGCATTCTTGCTATACAAGCTTTGTCTCTAAGTCTTCGAAGCAAATACAACTGTAATTAACTCTATGTCTCATATCGGATAACTCTTCTCACAATCTTCCAACTATCTTGATGAACAAGCCACAATCTTCTGTCTTGCATAAGCACACAACCTAACTCTACATGTAATGCATCACTGTGGTTCACAACTCTTTCTCTGACATAAGTTGATTCAAGGTCGAAGCTCTCTTCAAAGTTTCATTCGGTTTCTCAAGGGCCTATTGTCTCTTATCTAACCACACAATTGAGCATTCTTCTGTAGCAATCTATCAATGGAGCAACTGTCTTCAAACACTATTTACAATTCTCTGAGAGTAACAAGGCTAGACCTAGGAACTATAGATATCTGTCACAGTCTTCAATTTCTTCCAACTCGTATCTTCTTTTGCCTACTAAGGATTTATTCTAGCACACTCAGCTGATCTACAGGTCCTAGGAGGACATCTTCGTTAATCTCGGAGTTCACGTTGGCTCAACTTGGCATTCAACTGATTCTCTAATAGAATCTACAATACTAACTCTAAAGCTTGTCATGGTCTTCTTCGGTACTTGAATATACTCAGGTATCATCTATGAGGACTACTACAAACTGATCAGGAAGCTTAGGAAAATATTCTGTTCAACATCTCTATAAAAGTAACCAACACACTAGTCCAACAAAACAGTATAACTCGGAACTCAAAACGGTCACATCTTGCCTCAAAAGTTGTCTTCGGTACTTCAAATTTTCTCACTTTCAACTGTAGTAAACGAACCTCAAATTAATCTTCGAAAGACTGAAGCACACACTACTGACCAACTAATCACTGACACTCAGAAACGGATGTTAATCATTCACTGTCACTTGTTTCAACTATTTGAAATCTAAACACATCCTCGTACTGTCACTCTCCCCTCTCCACAAGTTACACTGTAGAACTCTGAGATGATGCACTAGGCCTAATGAATCTAAGATCTGACAAGTCTCGAAGTTAATTCTTCAACATTCTCAATTCTTCCGGAATACATAAGTTATAGAACAACAAAACTGAAGCAACCTCGGAGACGGTCTCAATAACAAACTCTTATTCTCTATCAAGAGACAAACTGGGTGAATCTTCCAAACACTTCTAGGCAAACACAAACTAATTTAGTATTCTGTGGTCTAATCTTCATTCAAAATCAAATTCGTCACGCTTGCTAAGCAAGCCTGCCAACTAAACTCAATCAATCTTCGACGTCCAAAGCTGGATCAACATTCGACAAGAAGTTCACATCTTCACCCACTACTACAGTCACACAGAAATCTGCAACTTCAAGGCAACTCTCTCTTTGTCTCAACGTATATCCTAGCTTTGCGCTCTACAAGCCAAACCATGTAAAAAAGGTACATCGAAACCGTAGGAAGACAATCACTTCGCATCTACTAGAAACTAGTAACTTTGAACCACCAACAAACATCTTCTGTACACCTTTATGATCACTACTATCTCCCAAAAGGCTAGTCACATGTGTCTCTACATCTAGGGTCTCAACAAAGATATCTAATTTCTTACGTGCTTACACAAAAGGAGGTATCCGCGGAAATTGCAACTTCACATGTACGCAACTAATAGTCTTCGGTCCTCTTGTTTTCAGACTGGCTCTTCAACAAAATTTGACTCTTCTAGACTGTTCTTAGGACATTTCAAAACTTCAAAAACGCAGTTCTGAGCACACACAGACAACCATGCTGGAAAACCACCCAGACGCACACTGACCCCAAACACACAAACCGGTTCCCATTCACGGATACTGATCGGCTGTCTTGTATCAAAATCATAGGCTGAACCCCAACGGTCACCAACTAACACTTCTGAATTTCAGATTACTCGCACGAGACCCCTACCTTGATCTTGCTAAAAGAACCAAGGTACTCACGCCTACCTCTAACATTTCACTAGGTATATCCAAACTTGCATACCTACCAATGATATACCAAAGCACGGATTTAGAATCAACTGAAGGAAGCATCTTAATACTGTACCAATGTAACACCCGGGTTTTGGGGTTAGGAGTTATCCGGGTTTATAGTTTGAGTCAATAAAATAAAATTAAAATAAATTCGACTTAAAATGTGGCCTAATTGAACTTTAATAAAAAGGGAAGGGCTTATGTTGTAATTTGCCCAAAAGCTTTAAAAAAAAAGATGACAACTTTCAAATTGTCATCTTCTTCCCCTTTTCATTATATCCCCCATGTGAAATATCTTCCCCATTCCCCAAACTCTCTCAATTTTCAAGCCCTAATTTCATTCGATTTCTTCATCAATTCAAGGGGCTTTTGAAAAGGTAATCACATATTTGAACTCTCCTTTCCATTTCCTATTCATACATTGTCTTAGATTTTAAAAATATGAACTTTTGAAAATTAGGGTTTATATCAAGTTTGGATTTTTAAGGGGGTTTTTCAATTGGTTTTGATAAATTGAGTTGGGGCTTTAGTAAATCATATTAAAAGGTGTAACATATATCAATTTGGTTGAATTTTGATGAATTTCCGAAGTGGGTCTTTAGACCCATTTTTAAAGTGTCAAAAAGTTGATTTTTGGTGGGTTTTAGGGTGTAATTAGAGGGCTGATGGTATATGTATACTAAGGGGATGATTTGGGACCATTTAGATGTCATTTGGGTGTTTAAAAACATGATTTTCTGCTAGGTAAAATATGAGTACGAAAATGGAGTTTTGGAAGGTTTTAGGTGAGTTTTGGGGTTGTTTAAGGTGGGAATTGATAGCCCAATGGTAGTACTATGATTAGGGATTGATTTGGGATCTTTTGTGGGTGCAATGGATGTTGGAAACAAGGTTTTTGGAAGAGGTATTGGGGCTGTCCGAAATTGTTAAGTATGAGGTTTGATCATGACTTGAAATGTTGGGTTTGATATTTGAATTTGTATTCCGGGTTGGTATTTTGAGGTTGGGCTAATTTGAGGTTGTTTAAATTGTATTGAGATTGTTTAGAAGCGAGAGTTTGCGTTGGAGAAGCTTCGAGAAGAAATCCGGTAACTTGAAGGTGATGTTTGCTTGGTAGTTGAGCTTGGAGGTAGAGGTGAGTGGTTAATGTTTTTAAATTGGTTTTTAAGTGGTTGGTTCAAGCATGTGAACTAGGTTGGGATTTGGTAGGCCCACCTAGAGTTAGGGTTAGGGTGGTAGCCTAATCCTAAGCTTTAGTTAGAGACATTGGATGTACTCTTTAATTGATGTTATGCCTCATGATTATCCGTGTATGTATAATGCGTTATACATGTTGTTGAGACATAGTTTGATGCATTGCTATGCATGTGGGTTGGATTGTAATTGTGTATGATGATGTTGAGTTTAATATGATGTAAGATGCCATATTATTACTCTTGAACATGACATTATGATATTATGTTGTTGAGATAATCGATGTTGAGCTTAATGTGATGTAAGATGCCATATTATGATACTTGAACATTAATAGTTGTGAAATTTGATTAATTGGCACTAGTATGCTTGGGTACAATGATCGATCATTAGGATGAGTGTGCACACAAATTGAGTCAAAACGTACGTGGCCTTGGTGGCGTTAAGGCACCAAGGAGGAGTACGGTGATGTAATATTCCACCGGAAGCTTTTATATATTTCTACGTGATGATGAGTGGAATCCCATCCGTAGGGCATGTGGCGATGAGTGGAATCCCGCACATGCAAGGACCGGTGATGAGTGGAATCCCACCGAGGTAATGTTGTTGTTGGAAATGCGTTCCAACATATTATCCGCGTATTCGAGTCATAGCTAGGTGCCAATAAGAGAAAGTATGTTTATGCCAATATGAAATTATGCATACATGATAATATGAATTGATATGTGTATCGATGTAATATGAAATGTGAATTTCAACGTGAAACGATATATGATGTGGATAATACATTGAGATATGTATCATTGTATGTTAAACTTATATGTTGTTGAGCATGGCATGAATTTGGTAATATGTTCATGCATCACCTATACTTATGGCTCATGTGAATGGAAGGTAAAATCATGTATAATATCATGATAGTTGCTCGTGCTTGGACCCTGCATTGTCGAAGGTTTGTTTTATGAGCTTACCCTCACTAAGCTTTTATGCTTATGCTCTCTTTTGTTCGACAATGCAGATAAATAGCTTGGGAGTGGCAAGGGCAAGGAAAGGTCTCCAAGTGTTGCTTTTGGTGAGCTCAAAGTATGATTTATAAATTGAAAGATTGTAATAGTAAAGCAATGGGATAGGTGTTGTTGTTTTAGATGCCTTGATGTGTGTTGATTTGGTTTGGCTCTTGGATGCCTTGTTCGATTTGTAAATATCACTTATGATGCATGCCTTGATGAATGCTTGAGTGATGTATGTCCTTATATACATAAATTGCTCTTTATTTGGTATGCTATGCATGAATATTTTATTACATGTTCAAATGACTCCCTTGGCTTGATTAGGTGCTCTTGCATGTGTGTATATGCTGTATTTCTACCTAAATTATGTTCTTAGACTTCATATATATGTTATTAATGTGTTTTTATCTTTGAAAGACATTAGAATGAAGCAAAATATGCTCCCCTGCACCTAGGTTTCGAAACTAGGGGTAAAGTTTCGAAACCTTTGCAAATTTTTGGATTCCAGAGGCTACTGCCAGCCAAAGTTTCGAAACCTTTGGGCAAGGTTTCGAAACTATGGTCAAAGGTTTCGAAACCTTCCCAAGGTTTCGAAACTTTTGGTGAAAACTGCATTTTTGAGCATGTTAGAGTCATTTCTGGAAAAAGTGTTCTTCTACAAAGTTGTAGAGGACAAAATTTTACATGAAATTGAGGTATTATTTACTCAAAAATGTTAAGTATAGGTCTCTGAATTGTTGTTAGAAGTTGACAGGACTGAAACTGAATGTTTTTGGAATCTGCTGGATTAAATTGTGAAATTTGAAATGTTTAGGGGTTTGGCTGTTTGTCTCGTGTGATACGTTCCGCTGTTTAATCACTTAGAATTTAATACTCGGATATGTCAAGATTAAAATTTTAAAAAAATAGGGTTGCTAACCGAGGGGGAACCTTAACGGGTTTCGCTTCGGTTTTCCCCGTGTGGCCCACTTGGACCGGTCAACCGGCCAGACCGGGACGAGGGGGTTACATTTGTTGGTATCAGAGCCTAAGGTTACCGAGACCTTGGGCGGGTAAGTGAGGTAAGTTTAAGTTTTGAATTGATATGCACGGTGTTTGCTTGCTTTGTAAGTATGATTACTTGTATGACAAGTATGTTGATTGTTTGTTTAAAAGCATGTTGCTCGTTACCCGTGTATGTTGTGATGTGTGATTGTTTGATTGAGAATGCATGTTGTTTGATCGTACGCATTTGTTTGCTTGTTCAGCAAGTATGCCTTGTTATATGCTTGGTTGAGCATGTATGTGTGTTGATTTGTTTGAAACGTGTTTAGTAGAGTCCCATTGCTACTATTACATCGAAAAATAGATTTTTAAGTGAGGGAAACATACTTGAGCCACTTGGGAGCCTTGCCTTGCTAACCCAATCTTGTATGTTTTACTGTTTATACTGTTGTTGATTTAATTGCTTTTCGGTAAGTAGAAGTCGTAGTTTCTAAAAGGGTGGACTAGGTTGAGGGAGTCCATCACCTCAGTTAGAGAGGTATGGTTGTACCAGAATTGAGGTACAATTCGTCCGTTTGAGACAGTGTGTATATGGGTTGATTCTTGTGGATGAGGGACGGTGTGATCAACTCTGGAATTAGTTAGTAAGAAGAAGTGAAGGCCTATGGGCGGGGGTCAGAGTGGTGTCAATGTTTTATCGAATGAGCCCTTAGTACAGTATCAAGTTGTTCCCTCCAGTTGACTCTGAATCCGTATCTCTGTACGTTGTTAGCAAGTATGCAAGTTGAACATGCCTGGTGAGGTGTTAGTTGGTGACCGTTGGGGTTGGCCTATGATTTTGATGCAAGACAGCCGGTCAGTGTCCGTGAGTAGGAGCTAGTTTGTGTGATTGAGTTAGTGTACGTTGAGTTGTTTTCCAGCAAGCGGAAGAGATGAAGTCACTTCCGATACAGTTGAGCCGAGAAGGGAGTCTTGAGCTTTGACTTCAGGATTGTTTGGTAGGGGTAGAACAAGTCCAACAAGACTGTTTGTGTGCGATCAGAATTGAGTCTTGAAGTTACGAGATGCTCTAAGAACAGTTTAGAAGAGTCAGATTTTGTTGAAGAACCAGTCTGAAAACAAAAGGACCGAAGACTATCAGTTGTGTACATGTGAAGCTGCAATTTCCTCGAATACCTTCTTTTGTGTGAACATGTGAAAATTAGATATCTTTGTTGAGACCTTAGATGTAGAGATACATGTGACTAGCCTTTGGGAGATAGTAGTGATCGGAAAGATGTACAGAAGATGTTTGTTGGTGGTTCAGAGTTACTAGTTTCTAGTAGATGAGAAGTGATCGTCTTCCTACGGTTTTGATGTATCTTTTGACAAGGTTCGGCTTGAAGAGCACAGAGTTAGTGTGTACGTTGAGACAAAGAGAGAGTTGCCTTGAAAGTGCAGATTTTTGTGTGACTGTAGTGGTAGGTGAGGATGTGAGCTTCTTATTGAATGTTGATCCAGTTTTAGAGATCAAAGGTCGATTGAGTTTAGTTGACAGGCTTGCTAAGCAATTGTGATGGATTTGATTCTTGAACGAAGATTAGACCGCAGAATGTTAAAATAGTTTGTGATTCTTCCTAGAAGTGTTTAGAAGAAACGCCCAGTTTGTCTCCTAACAGCGCAGAAGAGTTTATTATTGATGTCGTCTCCGAGTTTGCTCGTGTTTTAGTTTGCTCTGTATCTTATGGTTTCCGACAGAATTGAGAATGTTGAAGAATTAACTTCGAGACTTGTTAGACCTTAGATTCATTAGGCCTAGTGCATCATCTCAGAGTTCTACAGTGTAATTTGTGAAGAAGAAAGAGTGACAGTACGAGAATGTGTTCAGATTGCATACAGTCGAAACAAGTGTCAGTGATTTGTTGATCAATTAGTGTGTGCTCCAGTCAAATTGAAGATTAATTTGGATTCGATTAGTACCAGTTGAAAGTGAGAAAAGTTGAAGTATCGAAGATAGCTTACGAGGCAAGATATGATCGCTTTGAGTTCCGAGTTATGTCGTTTTGTTTGATTAGTGTATTAGTTACCTTCATAGAGATGTTGAGCAGAATATTTTCCTGAGTTTCTTGATCAGTTGAAGTAGCTCTTCTAGATGTCACGTGAATATATTCAAGTACCGAGGAAGATCATGACAAGTTTTGAAGTTAGTGTGGTAGATTCTATTAGAGAATTAATTGTATACCAAGTTGTACAACGTGAACTCCGAGTAATGAAGATGTTCTCTTAGGTCATGAATTAGCAGAGTGTATTAGAACAAATCTTGAACAGATAGAGGAAGATGTGAGTTGGAAGAAATTGAAGACTGTGACAGATATCTATAGTTCCTAGGTCTAACATTGTTACTTTCAGAGAATTGTGAATGGTCTTTTGAAGATAGTTGCTCCATTGATAGATTGCTATAGAAGAATGTTCAGTTGTGTGGTTAAATGCGAGATAATGAGCCCTAGAGAAACTGAAAGAAACTTTGATGAAAGCTTCGACCTTGAATCAACTTATGTCAGAGAAAGAGTTGTGAACCACAGTGATGCATTACATGTAGAGTTAGGTTGTGTGCTTATGCAAGACAGAAGATTGTGGCTTGTTCATCAAGATAGTTGGAAGACCGTGAGAAGTGTTATTCGATATGAGACATAGAGTTAACTACAGTTGTAATTGCTTCGAAGACTTGGAGACAAGCTTGTGTAGTAAAAAAAATGCACAGTGTATATGTACGTATCATCAGAACTTGAAATATTTGAAGACTTAGGAAGGGTGGAAACTTGAACAACATGAAGTGTTAGAACTGCTTGAAGACTGTAATATCAAGATTGAGCGCCATCTGAAGATAGTCAATGTAGTGATCGGTGTTCCGAGTGTAATTGTTGTTAGATTAGTAGTTGAGTTGCGAGATGTATTTGCCGAATTCAGTTACCGAATGCCAGTATTCTTGTGGCCGCGTTTCATGTTGAACCTACACTGAGTCAGAATGTTTGAAGAGAAACAGTTGCAAGACAGATTCTTGGCACCTCACGTGCAAGACATAGTGGAAAGAAGACCTTCAGAATACAGTCCAGAGATGATAGAGTTTTGCATTTCAGAGACAGAATAGTTGTACCGACTGACCTAGTGTTTTGAGATGTATTGTTTTGGCCGAAGCGCATGGTGGTTCATTTGTATTGCATCTGAGTAGTATGAAGACGTATTGTGGGTTGAAGATGAGTACTTCCGGAATGAGTGGATGAATAACGTGGTTCAGTATGAGAGTAAGTATGTAAATTGCCAGCGTGTCAAGACTGAGCTTCAGTTTTCTTCTAGTTTGTTACATCCGTGGAAGATTCGCAGTAAAAGTGAGTAATAAAGATCCGAGATTTCAACTAGAATAATTTTAAAGACGTCTGTATAGTGTTAGGTTAATTGATGAAGACAGAGGATCAGTCAGAGAAAGTTATGAGTCAAGTGTTCAAGCAGTATTGTATGAGTTTGTGAATCGGGCTAGTTCTGTTGTTATCTGTTGCGGTTACCACCAGAGTTAGAAAGGGGTTTGAGATGTGTTACGTGTATCTATGATTCAGAAATGTGAGTCAGATATGTTCCGTGCTATATTTGTTGAAGAGATTGAGTTGAGTTTGAAATTGGCATGCCTTGAAGAATCAATTGAGATCTTAGTGTAAGATAGCAAGTGTTGTGTGGTAAGTCTTTCGAGTTGGTTAGTACGTTGTGGTGAGAGAGGAAAGCGTGGAGGTGCATGTTTCAGTGGCTCTCCGTGATCGATGAATTTCAGGGACGAAATTTCCTTAAGTGGGGGAGAGTTGTAACACCCGTGTTTTGGGGTTAGGAGTTATCCGGGTTTATAGTTTGAGTCAATAAAATAAAATTAAAATAAATTCGACTTAAAATGTGGCCTAATTGAACTTTAATAAAAAGGGAAGGGCTTATGTTGTAATTTGCCCAAAAGCTTTAAAAAAAAGATGACAACTTTCAAATTGTCATCTTCTTCCCCTTTTCATTATATCCCCCATGTGAAATATCTTCCCCATTCCCCAAACTCTCTCAATTTTCAAGCCCTAATTTCATTCGATTTCTTCATCAATTCAAGGGGCTTTTGAAAAGGTAATCACATATTTGAACTCTCCTTTCCATTTTCTATTCATACATTGTCTTAGATTTTAAAAATATGAACTTTTGAAAATTAGGGTTTATATCAAGTTTAGATTTTTAAGGGGGTTTTTCAATTGGTTTTGATAAATTGAGTTGGGGCTTTAGTAAATCATATTAAAAGGTGTAACATATATCAATTTGGTTGAATTTTGATGAATTTCCGAAGTGGGTCTTTAGACCCATTTTTAAAGTGTCAAAAAGTTGATTTTTGGTGGATTTTAGGGTGTAATTAGAGGGCTGATGGTATATGTATACTAAGGGGATGATTTGGGACCATTTAGATGTCATTTGTGTGTTTAAAAACATGATTTTCTGCTAGGTAAAATATGAGTACGAAAATGGAGTTTTGGAAGGTTTTAGGTGAGTTTTGGGGTTGTTTAAGGTGGGAATTGATAGCCTAATGGTAGTACTATGATTAGGGATTGATTTGGGATCTTTTGTGGGTGCAATGGATGTTGGAAACAAGGTTTTTGGAAGAGGTATTGGGGCTGTCAAAAATTGTTAAGTATGGAGTTTGATCATGACTTGAAATGTTGGGTTTGATATTTGAATTTGTATTCCGGGTTGGTATTTTGAGGTTGGGCTAATTTGAGGTTGTTTAAATTGTATTGAGATTGTTTAGAAGCGAGAGTTTGCGTTGGAGAAGCTTCGAGAAGAAATCCGGTAACTTGAAGGTGATGTTTGCTTGGTAGTTGAGCTTGGAGGTAGAGGTGAGTGGTTAATGTTTTTAAATTGGTTTTTAAGTGGTTGGTTCAAGCATGTGAACTAGGTTGGGATTTGGTAGACCCACCTAGAGTTAGGATTAGGGTGGTAGCCTAATCCTAAGCTTTAGTTAGAGACATTGGATGTACTCTTTAATTGATGTTATGCCTCATGATTATCCGTGTATGTATAATGCGTTATACATGTTGTCGAGACATAGTTTGATGCATTGCTATGCATGTGGGTTGGATTGTAATTGTGTATGATGATGTTGAGTTTAATATGATGTAAGATGCCATATTATTACTCTTGAACATGACATTATGATATTATGTTGTTGAGATAATCGATGTTGAGCTTAATGTGATGTAAGATGCCATATTATGATACTTGAACATCAATAGTTGTGAAATTTGATTAATTGGCACTAGTATGCTTGGGTACAATGATCGATCATTAGGATGAGTGTGCACACAAATTGAGTCAAAACGTATGTGGCCTTGGTGGCGTTAAGGCACCAAGGAGGAGTACGGTGATGTAATATTCCACCGGAAGCTTTTATATATTTCTACGTGATGATGAGTGGAATCCCATCCGTAGGGCATGTGGCGATGAGTGGAATCCCGCACATGCAAGGACCGGTGATGAGTGGAATCCCACCGAGGTAATGTTGTTGTTGGAAATGCGTTCCAACATGTTATCCGCGTATTCGAGTCATAGCTAGGTGCCAATAAGAGAAAGTATGTTTATGCCAATATGAAATTATGCATACATGATAATATGAATTGATATGTGTATCGATGTAATATGAAATGTGAATTTCAACGTGAAACGATATATGATGTGGATAATACATTGAGATATGTATCATTGTATGTTGAACTTATATGTTGTTGAGCATGGCATGAATTTGGTAATATGTTCATGCATCACCTATACTTATGGCTCATGTGAATGGAAGGTAAAATCATGTATAATATCATGATAGTTGCTCGTGCTTGGACCCTGCATTGTTGAAGGTTTGTTTTATGAGCTTACCCTCACTAAGCTTTTATGCTTACGCTCTCTTTTGTTCGACAATGCAGATAAATAGCTTGGGGGTGGCAAGGGCAAGGAAAGGTCTCCAAGTGTTGCTTTTGGTGATCTCAAAGTATGATTTATAAATTGAAAGATTGTAATAGTAAAGCAATGGGATAGGTGTTGTTGTTTTAGATGCCTTGATGTGTGTTGATTTGGTTTGGCTCTTGGATGCCTTGTTCGATTTGTAAATATCACTTATGATGCATGCCTTGATGAATGCTTGAGTGATGTATGTCCTTATATACATAAATTGCTCTTTATTTGGTATGCTATGCATGAATGTTTTATTACATGTTCAAATGACTCCCTTGGCTTGATTAGGTGCTCTTGCATGTGTGTATATGCTGTATTTCTACCTAAATTATGTTCTTAGACTTCATATATATGTTATTAATGTGTTTTTATCTTTGAAAGACATTAGAATGAAGCAAAATATGCTCCCCTGCACCTAGGTTTCGAAACTAGGGGTAAAGTTTCGAAACCTTTGCAAATTTTTGGATTCTAGAGGCTACTGCCAGCCAAAGTTTCGAAACCTTTGGGCAAGGTTTCGAAACTATGGTCAAAGGTTTCGAAACCTTCCCAAGGTTTCGAAACTTTTGGTGAAAACTGCATTTTTGAGCATGTTAGAGTCATTTCTGGAAAAAGTGTTCTTCTACAAAGTTGTAGAGGACAAAATTTTACATGAAATAGAGGTATTATTTACTCAAAAATGTTAAGTATAGGTCTCTGAATTGTTGTTAGAAGTTGACAGGACTGAAACTGAATGTTTTTGGAATCTGCTGGATTAAATTGTGAAATTTGAAAAGTTTAGGGGTTTGGCTGTTTGTCTCGTGTGATACGTTCCGCTGTTTGATCACTTAGAATTTAATACTCGGATATGTCAAGATTAAAATTTTAAAAAAATAGGGTTGCTAACCGAGGGGGAACCTTAACAGGTTTCGCTTCGGTTTTCCCCGTGTGGCCCACTTGGACCGGTCAACCGGCCAGACCGGGACGAGGGGGTTACAACCAAGGCTTATCTGTTACAACATCGACACCACTCTAACTCCTACTCATATGCCTTCACTTCTTCTTACCAACTGATGCCAGAGTTGATCACATCGTCCCTCATCCACAGGAATCAACCACATACACCGTCTCAAACAAACGAATTGTACCTCAATTCTGGTACAACCATACCTCTCTAACTAAGGTGATGGACTCCCTCAACACAGTCCACCCTTTTTAGAAACTATGACTCCTACTTACCGAAAGGCAATTAAATAAACAACAACATCAACAATAAATTTTCATACAAATTGGGTTAGCAAAGGAAAGGTCCAAGTGGCTCAAGTATGATTTCCCTCACACTAAATCCTTTTTTCGATGTAATAGAAGCAATGGGACTCTACTAAACATGTTTCAACCAAATCAACACACATACATGCTCAACCAAGCATATAACAAGGCATACTTGCTAAACAAGCAAACACATGCGTACGATCAAACAACATACATTCTTAATCACACAATCACACATCACAGCATACACGGGTAACGAGCAACATGCTTTTAAACAAACAATGAACATACTTGTCACACAAGCAATCATACTTACAAAGCAAGTAAACACCGTGCATATCAATTCAAAACTTAAACTTACCTCACTTACCTGCCCAAGGTCTTGATAACCTTAGGCTCTGATACCAACAAATGTAACCCCCTCGTCCCGGTCTGGCCGGATGACCGGTCCGAGTGGGCCACACGGGGAAAACCGAAGTGAAACCCGTTAAGGTTCCCCCTCGGTTAGCAACCCTATTTTTATTTTCTTTTACTTAATCCTTTCTAAGGTTCATTTAAGTCCTATGTGATCAAACAGCGGAATAAAACACATGAGACAAACATTCGAACCTAAAACAGCAGTTAAACAGTCCAATTTTAATCTTTTAAACAAGCCGTTTTGAAACGCCCTTGAGGCGTATCGAAACGCCTTGACCAGGTCAACTGTCCTAGAGCCCTTTACAAGAGGTCGTATCGAAACGGTGGTCAACCGTATCGAAACGCCTACGACGGTCAATATCTCGTGGTCAACGAGATTTTGACCATTTCGAAACCTTTATACCCGTTTCGAAACACCTTCATCTCGTGAATTTCTCAGAATTCCTGTAGCCAAAACGTTCCGATACGCGTTTCGGAACAGGGGTTCCAAAGGCCATACCGTATCGAAACGCGTTCCGATACGGGGTCCCTGAAGCCTACCCGTTCCGAAACGATTCCTCCCGTTTCGAAACGCTGGCAGTCTGTAACCTTTGAAATGCAGATTTAGGGGTGTTTTGACAAGTCTAAAGGTCCCATAGGACCCCTAAAGGTTCACAAAACCATCAAACAAAGTCTAGAGGCATACATCCTAGATTTAACATACTCAAACACATACAAGCATGGATTTGGACAATCTTTCTAACATGGCAAATTACACAATAAGAGCCTTTCATACAAGCATGCTTGAAGACATTAAAAAGAACCAATAAGCATCATACATATCAAATGAGTTTACATGCCATTCAAAGCAACTTAAGCATTCATAAGACATCCATCGAACTAGCATTTGGCAAGATATATCATGCTTACAAATCAAGTCAACTATAGACATACATCAAGACTCGAATCAATAATTCCTATCCCATTGCTTTACTATTACAATCTTTAAATTTAAACATCATACTTGAGCTAACCGTAAGCAACACTTGGAGGCCTTTCCTTGTCCTTGCCACCCTCAAGCTATTGATCTGCATTGTCGAACAAAAGAGAGCGTAAGCATAAAAGCTTAGTGAGGGTAAGCTCTTTAAAACAAACCTCGACAATGCAGGGTCCAAGCACGAGCTACAACCAAGATAAAATGCATGATCTTACCTCCGATCCACGCGAGCCATAAATATAGATGGTGCATGAACATATATTCAATATCATGTCATGCTCAACATGTTTAAATCCATCACACATGTAATCACATATATTTAACCATGTTAGCAACACATCCCAAAATTACATTGGTTCACGACTAATCACATATTGGCAACATAAACCACAATCCGTATTGGCACCTAGCTATGACCTGAATACGCGGATAACCCGTTGGAACGCATTTCCAACAACAACATTACCTCGGTGGGATTCCACTCATCACCGGTCCTTGCATGCGCGGGATTCCACTCATCGCCACATGCCCTACGGATGGGATTCCACTCATCATCACGTAGAAATATAAATAAAATTTCCGGGCGAACCCGTACTCCTCCTTGGTGACTCAACGCCATCAAGGCCACGCGCGACTTTTGATTCATGTGTACACACTAACATCCTAATGATCGATCATTTGTACCCAAGCATACTAGTGCCAATACTACACCTTTCACAATATCATTTATTAACAACTTTCGTTCTTAGCACGTACTCACCATGACTTACCGTCATGCACAAACCACATTTCCATGCCTAGTATGTACTCACCATGACCCTCGGATCAAGCAATCACCTCATAATCTCATTTCACATGACAACACCACATGTACATCATTATCAAACATATCGCATCATATTTTGCACATATGTATAACCATATCACATCTATCATCATCAAGCATATAACAATGCATCAAACATGCCTCATCATACATGTATACAACACATACATAATCAACACTATCACAATTTAGTACGAGGCATATACAACCATTAAAAAGTGCAACCAAAGTCTCTAATCAAAGCTTGGGATTAGGCTACCACTCTAATCCCAACTCTAGGTGGGTTTACCAAGCCCATCCTAGGTTCACATGCTTGAACCAAATACTAAAAACCATTTTGAAAATATTTAACCACTCACCTAAGCTTCCAAGCTCCAAGCCAAGCAAGCAACCTCTCTCAAATTTCCGGATTTCTTCCCGGGGCTTCTCCAACACAAATTCCCGCTTCCAAACAACCTCAAACACAATTCAAACAATTCCAAATCAGCCCAACATCATAAGACCAACCCGGAATACAATTCAATCACAATTTACAACGTTGCAAGCCGTGACCAAACCCCATACTTTGCAATTTCGGACAGCCCACATACCCCTTCCAAAATCCATGTTTCCAACACCCATTGCACCCACAAATGATCCCAAACCAACCCCTAACCATAGCACTACCATTGGGCTATCAATTCCCACCTAAAACAACCCCCAAAAGTCACCCAAAACCCTTCAAAAAACCCATTTTTACCCAATTTCGGAAATCCATCAAAATCCAACCAAATTAACATATAATGTGTACTTCAACTTCATTAAACAAAACCCCAACTCAATTTAACAAAACAAGATGAAAAACCCATAAAAATCTAAACTTTTAAATCAAACCCTAATTTCTAAAAGTTCATATTTTTGAAATCTAAAACCATAGATAGGTAGAGATTAAAGAGGAGAGTTTGAATATGATCTTACCTTTCAAAACCCCTTTGAAAAGAAGTTGAAATCAATGGAATTGTAGTCAAGCTTTGAGAGGGTTTTGGAGAGGGTTTGGGGTGTTTAACATTGAAGATGGGAAAAAGGTGAGAAAGATGACAACTTTATTTTAAAATTGTCTTGCTTTTTAAAACTTTTGGGTCCAATTACAACATTGGTCCCTCACTCCTTATTAAAGCTCAATTTGGTCATTATTTATAGTTTGTTTATTTTAATTAAATTTTATTTGACTCGAACTATAACCCGGCTAACTCCTAGCCCCAAAACACGGGTGTTACACCGACGACCGCAGAACGAGGTTCAAAACCTCCACCCCTCTACTTTTTCTCTTTTTCCCTCCTTTCTCTCTCTCTCTCCTAAAATATCCTCTTTTCTTTTATTTTCTTTCTCTCCCATCAAATCAGCCGCCTTTTATTTATTTTATTTTTCCATTTTTTAAATTCTCCTCACATCTATTATCTCCTTAATTTATCACAAAGCCCAACTATATATGGTTTGGGCTCCCAAACATATGGCCCAAAATTCGGGTCGTTATACATTATTTGACGGTGATATGTGAAAAGTGTGTCAATTTTAATTTTTTCATTAGAATTATTTAACGATGTTAGTATAAGTTACTTAGTTTATTAATAATTAAAGTTTAATAATGTAATTTGATTAAATTAAAATTTACTGTGATCTAAATGAAAGTAAATGTTAAATTTAGTAATTTACAATTACCCTTCAAACTTTGTATAATAATAATCCAAAATGTTTTGACTGTATTGTTTTTTTTCTTCTAAGTATAATCAAGATAAGCATGGATTATTTTAATTAATTAAACTCAACTGTCGTATGTAAGTCAAAGCTTCAATAAATGATCAACTTAATTGACTAAAAACATAATTAATTTTCTGTGACAATAACTTTTTGTATATTTTATTTAAGCAACTGAGATCGCCAATTCTATATAAACCTTGAGAAATCATGTATTTAAAATAACATTATTTTCCTTTGTGAAGATAGGCTTAATTATAAAATAAGTGCCCAAAGTATTTACTTATTTTTATTTAAGGGTTTAAATTATTTTTTGAATAAAATAAGCGTATGAAGTTTTTATTTTTGTCAAAACATGTGCCTAACTTAAAAAACATAACACCCAACATTAATTGACACATGGCCAAAAAACCTCAAATTCACAAAAGAATTAGGCACCTATTTAGACAAAAATTAAAACTTTAGGCACCTAATTTGACCAAGAAAAACTACAGGCACCTATTTAGATCAAAATAAAAACTTTGGGCACCTACTTTATATAAAAATAGTTTTGAAACCTAAATGAAAAAAATGGAATAATTTAAACACTTATTTTATAATTAGGCCTAAAATATATTATGATGACTTATATATATATATATATATATATATATATATATATATTAATTAATCACTTGTATTCATTCTATTGACTAACTAATTCGAATTGAATATTGCAGATGTCTATTATAGGGATGACCCTCTAAATTCAGTTGTTACATTCACACCCAACATTATTTTTGAACTAATAATCTAAGTCATATCTTATGTCGAAGTTTATTAATTTAATTAACTTAATGTCAAACGTATGGTATTAATTATGACAATATTAATTAATTGATTAAATTCAAAAGAAAAAATATATAATTATTACAAGATGTAGAAAAATTTTAACGAGTTGAATAGAGAATTGATCCTCATCCAATAATATATAGACAAGAAGATTGACGGAGAACTATTAAACTGATAAAAATTAATAGAAAAATTGTAAAAACGAGAATTAAACTTATTTTTGATGATAAAAAGTAGTGACATTTGAACTCTTAATCCACTAGGTCTTATCATTTAGCTAAATATCTTTTGTTAATTATCTGCTATAGTCGAAACCCAATGAATGGTCCAGTAGAAAAGATTATAGTGTTCATCTTAAGAAATTTGAGTTTAATACGTTTTATTTGTAAGGTGTGTGTGACTGTATGCTTTATCAAAAGTTTAAGAAAATGCGTACAAATATTATCTTGTAATCACTTTAAGACTATTAAAAATATATTAAGATTAATAGATAACAAAGTGTTATCACAAGTATAAGTTATTGAGTTAATGCGGATGTTTATGTTGAGGTCCAATCATTGTAGTTACATTTGAATTCAAGGAAAAATATTTAATGCAATCACGTATAAAAGTTTGAAGCAATAATCTAACTTTAAACTCTTTGATAAGCTTTACTTGGCACTATAATTTTGTTATGCTACTACATGATTGTTACTAGAGTGAACAAAACTCAATTTAAACTAAAAAATATTTTTTATTTCGTGTAATTTGAGTCAACTCAAATTAGTCGGTCAATTTTTAAGTTCGAGTTGATTTCAAATTTTACCAATTCGAAAAATTAAATAACCAAATTTCTTGATTTTTGAATTACTCATCGGTTCTAAATTTATTTTGACCAAACTTGAACTACATGCTCCTCAACTATGAATACATATGTAACTTCAATTTCTCTTTTTTAACAATATTTTTTTTTTGCTTTTGCAAGTTAGTCTCTCAATTTTGCATGATAATTTTGTTTATTTAATTCTTCCCTGTTTTTTTAACTTTTTTGTCAAATTTGAACTATATGTTCCTCAATGGCTTTAGAATACCAATGTGACTTCAAGTCCTTTTTTTTACAATAATTTTCTCTTTCTACAATTTAGCTCATCAACTTTTTATTTTATTCACTATTTAAGAAATTATTTGCAAATTATTTCTTCATGTGATCTTTTCGAAGACAACCGTCAAAATTCCCAAAGGTTACTTAAATAAAGCTAGAAATATTGTAATTTATAGGTCAAATTATGGTTCTAATTCCTTTACTATTTTTAACTTGTTATCAACCATTTTTTTACAGTACACTGAAATATAACATTCATAATAGCAAAGGAACCATATTAAATTTGTATAGAATTCAAATAAATGAACTAGAAAAAATTTCAAATAAAGTTTAAATCTCAAAACAAGATAGTCAACTCGACTAACTCAAAATTTTTAACTTGACTCGACTCGACTCGATCTAAACTCCACTGAAGTATATGAGTGGAACAATTAATCATGGAGTCTGATTGTCAAAAGATGTATGAATTTGTCAAGTATTTCGAAATTTTACCGAACAAAAATTTTCTATTTTTTAGTGTAGTTATTCATATCTCAACACTAAAAACTAAACTCTAAATTCTAATCTTAATTTCTAAATCTTAAACCTTAACACTAAAGTTCTAAATTTAAAATTTTTAATGTGAGGATATAAATTAAAACACTAAAAATAGAAAGAGAATTTCTGTTAAATTTGATCGAGTATATAGTCGACACATGCATAATCATCCTGAAGTTGAATTATCAATCCCTAGAAATTGCAGCAGTTTGAATCCGTGTGAAGCAAGCGTATACATTGACAATGAAAAACAATGGCCAATAGGCAGCCTACAAGCCGTTGAAAACTTGACACTGACCTTTCCTTGAAACCTCATCGCTCAAAATCAATGCCCATACTTTGACTCCTAACCCCATGTGACGTCCCTTAAGTATCTTAGTCTTCCAAAATGAAGCTTCAACCCTCTATCTCTACACATATAATATTAGGGTTTGGCCGCAATCTTAGCTCTCGTTTTCCATTTCCACTATCATTAATCATGTTTTTGTCTAAACTGTGAAACGTTGGAGTTGAAGTCTTCTCTAATAGTTTACTCATTCTTTTAGAGATAATAAAATTGATCTTTCAACTGTTGTTGGGGTGTTGACATTTTTTGTATTAGTTCTTATATTCAATCCATTGGTCTGTTTAATCCAGATCGGTTGTTATAATTATCAAAACGATAATGACAAAATAACAAATAATGTTAGAAAAGAGATTACAATTTGTATCTAACCTTTAATCTATGGTACCTATTAGCCGGTTACGAAGGAAACTTGCGTAATTCTACTCAAATTGAGTTTTTAACTCTTCGCCACATATCCCGAGCAAGCCCTCACTTTCTGCCATTGCTTCTTTATAAATATTCGGAATAACCTAAAATAGAATTTGGGTCATAACTCTAACAGTTGATCTGTCTAAAATGTCAAGATTCGAGTCACTAATCTTGTAGTTGGTGAGGTGTTGACATTTTTGTGCCTTGTAACTGTGTTTTGGTTGTATTATAAGAAAGGGTTCATTTCTCCATATCAAGGGAGGTTTTAATGATGGAAATGTCAAGGGAAAATGATGCTAGTAAACAAGAAGAAAGCATTACTCAAATTGTCTGCCATGAAGATGGTTGCAGTCCAAAAGCTAGCCAGGTAAATAATATACATACATACATACATACATACATACATACATACATACATACATACATACTTACATACATACATACATACATACATACATACATACATACATACATACATACATATATTGATGGGATTTGCTGATGGATTGTTTTGTTCTTTGTGTTTTAGACTGATATTGGAAGAAAACTTCATAAAAATGCTGATATGAACTCATCATCTTCATCATCAAGCCACGAGGAAGAACTTGAATCAGCAATGGAAGAAAACGAGAGATTGAAGACGATGATAAAGCAAATCCAGGAGAATTACAAATCTCTTCAACTGCGTTTCATTGAAATGCTTCAACAAGGATCCGCCATTGAAGGTGCAGAAGAAGAACCTGAACTTGTTTCACTTTCCCTTGGAACAAGTCCAACAGGTTCCAAAAAAGATGATCAAAAGAGGACAACAACAAACATCAATGGCGGTCTAACTCTGGGATTAAACCCTAGATTTCCAAGCCATGAAAATAATTCAGAATTACCAAAGGAAGAAGATCATGAAGAGGCAGTAGTAGCAGCAGATAAAAGCCAAGTAAAGAGAGCTAGGGTTTCTGTAAGAACCAGATGTGAAGCATTAACGGTTAGTAAGAAAGTTTTCACTTTTCAAGCTTTTGGTTATGGCGGAATCTTGTTTTGTTTGATTCATTTCTTTCTTTACAGATGTATGATGGGTGCCGATGGAGGAAATACGGACAAAAAATATCAAAAGGAAATCCATGTCCCAGATCTTACTACCGTTGTACGGTTGCACCTGCGTGTCCTGTAAGAAAACAGGTGCAAAGAAGTGTTGACGATATGTCGATCTTAATCACAACTTATGAAGGGAAACACAACCACCCACTTCCGGTATCAGCCACCGCCATGGCTTCCACCACCGCGGCGGCCGCTTCCATGCTGTTATCGGGTTCTTCAACATCTCAACCACCAGGCCTAAGTTCCGCCGTTGAACTCAATGGACTCAGTTTCAGCAGCAGCCTGCATGATAACTCGAGACCACCTTCGTTCCCGACGATTACTATAGACCTAACCGGCTCTCCGGCGTCGTCTAATTATATTTCCAGCAGGTTCACCGCCGACTTCCCTGCAACACCCAGATTTCCTCCGGCGAATCTCAACTTTTCTTCACCGGTGGCCGACGTTTTACCGTCTGTTTGGGGCAATGACCAGTTTTACCAGACGTTAACCAAGGCAATCACGTCGGACCCGAGTTTCCGATCATTAATATCTGCTGCCATTTCAACGGTGGATCAAGCTGATCAAAGAGCCGAAAGTTTTGGTCAGAATCTGATGCAGGCAGCCATTTCGCAAAGTTTAAAGGATTCAGCAAGCTACTTTAAGGGATTTACATCTTCGAGTTCTCGTATAGGAAGTTCACCTCAATCGTCGCCGTCTCCGTCGCCGTTCTCGTTTTCGGTTTTCAATAGTGCCTCTGCACTTGGTTCTGATAATAAAGAACAAAAGAAATAATGAATGGGTACGTATGTATGCATCTTTTAAATTGTTTTTTTAAGTATCTTTTAAATTGTTAAACACACTGTTTTGCCAATAAAAATCCATAATTTTTATCTTAATTTTGATTAATATATTTTAGAAAATAATTTTATTTATTTTAAAACTAATTAAATATAATTATTTATATATACCATCAACAAATGTGAAATCGATACATATGCTTTAAAACTAAATATGCAGGCATGTCTACTTTTTCTAAACAATGTGTATAGAAAACACTATTAATTGTTTGTGAAAACTGAATTAAAATTAAAATATTATATATTAAGTTGCATCAAATCAACATGTTGCACATTAAGACAATTTTTGTCGCATTGTAAAAATATTTCAATAATCGGTTGACTTAGTGGGATATAGTGTTAGATCTCTTAAGCAATGTTAGAAGCTTGAATTCTAATGTCGAGAATAGAAACAAATTGAGTTGATAGAATCGTCAGCATGATGAACTGCTATAATACATTATTTGAATTAATCAATTAATATATTAGATAGTTATATATATATATTCTATACACAAGCGGTGTAAACTGAAAGTTTCCACAAGCGCTTTAGTTTTAAGGTATAAGGAATTAGTTTAGGGTATATGGTTTAGGGGTTTAGGTGTAGAGGTTATAATTTAGGGATAGTTGTTTCAATTTAAGGTTTAGGATTATAATTTAGGGTTTATAGGTTAAAACCTAAACCCTCACCATATTACCTTAAAAACTAAACCCTAATATATAAACCCTAAATTATAACCCTACACCTTAAATTGAAACAATTATCCCTAAATTCTAAACCCATACACTCAGTATGTTCTAATTTAAAGGATTATCTATTTATGATAAAGTATACTTGAAGTATGCGAGATAATAATTTTTTTTGATATAATGATTAATATTTGATCTATTAATTCATTAGTTCACATTAAATATCATAAAAATTCAATATAAAAATTAATTATTCTAATCTAATTTATTTAAGTTGTAATATTAAAATTTAAATTTATAATCTTACTTAAGAAATTTAAGAATTTATTCCGCTAAACCAATATAATTGGTATTTGTGAAAATAATATAATCAGCCATGTCCCATGTGTTGTAAAAAAAATGTCAAATCTCTTAATAAACTAGAAATGTCAACCTTAGTGATCCGTACTTGGTGGTGGATTTTTTTTTATTTTAAAAAAATCAACTTGGTTTTTAGAAATGGGAATTATAAAATTAGACTTTTGCCGCTGAAAAGGGTAAATTAATTTTAAGATTATTAAATTATTAGTATGATTTTATTTTAATTATTAAATTATAAAATTTAGTAATTAAATAATTAATTTTTTAAAATGACTTCAATTAAGTCATTGGTCATTGACTTTTAACGGAATGATAATGTGGATGTTAAGTAAATTTGTATAATTATACATTAATTTTACGTATTCTATTAGTTTGTTTCTAATTTAATTTCGTAAATTTAATTCACTAATCAAATGATGCACGTGTTATTAGGGGTGTGCAAAACCAGGTTCGATTAACCGTTAACAAATTATTTTGAATAACTAATAAATTTAGATTGCTTAATTCTTGAACCTAAACTATAACCATTAAACCATTTAACTAATTGACCGGTTAACCGAAATATTCGGTTCGGTCGGATAATGTTTTTTTTTACTTTTGTTATTAAAAATATAAAATTTAACAACATAGTCAAAGAAAATATCTTTCAAAATTTTGACACAAAGAAGCAATGGTCCTGTTTGGGAATTAGTAGATAGTTGATGACGGATTACATTAGATGATAGTTGATTGCATTAGCTGATTTGACTAGTGGATTGTATTAGCTGGTTGTATAAAAGTGTCTGGTAAAATTAACTGATAGCAGATAGTTGTTTGATTATTTAAACACGCAAAATGACATATAAGGACATGCTTATATTCGATACTTGTTTGAATTATCAATATTTTGTATCTATTAATATTAATTAGATTATGAAAAACATATTTGAAGAATATCTATATATTAATTTATTATTTATATAATTATTTTTAATACAATTTAATTAATTATTAAATTTAAATAGAAATGTAAATGTGTGAGAATAGAAAGAAAAAGGAAAAAAATATTAGTTTACAAACGTCACAATGTAAATACATGAGGTTAAAGTATTAAAATAGAAAATGTTAAATTTAGGTTATTTGAAGTTTTTTGATAATTGTCAAAGATAAAAGGGCCTTTATAACTATTATGTCAAAACTTCTAATTTCAAAAACTCCTTTTACCAATTTTTTCAAAATTAGAGGTTTCACCCCTATCCGCTATTTCACTATGCTCTTCACCAAGCATCCAAATTAGTAGATTTGACTGCCCAAACCTCTAATTTGAGCTCAAACCACTCTTTACCAGACAAATCCAATATCTTCTCAATACTAGAACAAATTCAATAAAACATAATTGTAGTATATGCAAAAACCAGGCCTAATAAGATAAAAAAATCTAATGAAGTCAACTAAAAAACTATAAAATCCTTTTAAAACAGTAAACACTTTAAAAAAATCAATGGCCATGTTTGGCAATTAGCGAGTAGTGATAGCTGATTACATTAGCTGATAGCGGATAGCTGATTGCATTAGCTGATTCGACTAGTGGATTGTATTAGCTGGTTGTATAAAAGTATTTGGTAAAATTAAGCGATAGCTGATAGTTGTTTGATTATTTAAAAAAGCAAAATGATGTATAAGGATATGATTATATTCGATACTTGTTTGAATAGTTTATTAGTTATTAATACTTTATATCTATTAATAGTAATTAAATTATAAAAAAAAATATTTTTTAACATAACATTACTAAGCATATTTGAAGGATCTATATATTAATTTATTATTTATATAATTATTTTAAATATAATTTAATTAATTATTAAATTTAAATACAAATATAAATGTGTGAGAATAAAAAAAATAAAATATTAGTTTACAAATGTCACAATATAAATACGTGAGAGTGAATAATTAAAATAGAAAAGATTAAATTTAGGTTATTTGAAGATTTTTTATAATTGTTAAAGGTAAAATGGTCTTTATAACTCTTATGTCAAAACCTCTAATTTCAAAAGGCTTATATTAGCAGCTTTTTTTAAAATTAGAGGTTTCACCCTAATACGCTATTCACCAAAGATCCACATTAGCGGATTTGACTGGTCAAACCTCTAATATTAGCTCAAACCTCTAATTTTTTGCTCAAACCGCTATTTACCAAACAAGGCCAATGTACGACTTGAAGTGTAATAAAAATATTATGGAAATAAATTACCTTTAATTATTGACTTCCCAAATCAATATTCAATATTTCCTAAATCAATATTTTGCGTTGACTATCTACTCCTAGGATAATAAAAATATGTAAATATTTGGAGGGGAATAAATTAAAAATAACCGTAAAATTTTGCTAATATAATTATATAAATATATGTGTTTGTATATTATATAGTATATAGACGGCTGGTTCGGTTACCCGCTTTTTTTTCAAAATTATAAACCTTATCCGAACTGAAATAATATTAAGAAAACCTAACGAAACTCATTTTTCAGTTCAAGTAACCGTATTTTTAGATCGTTTTTTCAGCTTTTGGTTTCGGTTTCGGTTTGTCGCATTTTTTGCACGGTACTATTATTTTTTTCTCTTATTTTAAATTTATTTAATTTAATAAATTTAAACCACCAATGAAATGATAATACATGTCACATTTTCTATGTTTTATGTATTGATAACATTCATTATTAAAAGTTATCTTGTTAGTAAAAATTAAATACAGTAAGATTCACATGAAAAATTATGGTTCCTGATTCTTCGGAGGGAACTAACCCTTGTGCGAAAAATCCTAGTTTCGGGTACTTTACGTTCTCAGGCGGTCAGCCGCCGGGAGGAGGGCCACCGGTGGTTACCCCGCCTACTATCGCGAACCCTGAGTCGCAGCAGGCGAAGGCTGAGTTGGGGGAGGTGCAGGTGGCGCCTATGGATGTTACCGTCGCTGACGTAGTCAGGGCTAGTAGCGTTGTGGGGAATGGCCTGGGGGCTGACGGAAAGTTGGCAATCACTGGGGATGCAGGTAGGCCGGCAATGGTTGCTTCTGGTCCGAGCAGAGGCTCCTATGCAGATATGGTGGCGTGTGATGGGAACAGTGGTGGGAGTTACAAGGCCAGTGTGGTTACGGATGGAATACAAGTTTCGGATTTGGATTTCTCCTTCGATCGTAGTGGTTCGTTTCCAAAAATAAGATTTTCCGAACGTGTCCATGCATCGATTGACGAGAGTATGAAGCGAGCTGTGATTGTCCGACTGTTGGGGCGAACTATAGGATACAAGATGCTGTTAACCCGCATCCCTGGTTTGTGGGCACCGGCTGGTGATTATCAGGTTGTGGACCTAGATAATAATTACTTCTTAGTGAATTTTGCATCGAATGAGGACTATACTAGGATACTGTCGGCTGGTCCGTGGACACTGTTTGGCAGGTACTTAACGGTACAGGCGTACAGCTATGGTCGCGATCCTTTTCGACGTCGCAGAGGCATCCATCGCAAGTTGTGGTCTGGATACGTCTCCCTGGACTTCGATACAGGTATTATTTGTGAATTGAACCTTTTAATTGCTATATATATTTTGCAGACATTAGCTGTAGAGATCAGCAATGTAGCCTACGAAGAAATCCATGGATCATCACCTAAAGAAATTGCTCCATGCAAAAACATCACCATGAAAGACACTAATCTAAGAAATAAAGACCCAAACGACAACCCTTCATCCCAGTGCCTCCACAATCTCAAAGTTCATATAACTTGCTCCATTCGGAAACAATGCAGGCAACCAAACCACAATTCATCCACCAACCATATATCTTCCAGCATGCTAAACGGGCACTCTACCATCTGAGTTACATCCCCGTATAATGTTCATTTCCAAATTACAGGTTATTGTCCCTAAACACAAGGGATGTTCATGTTCTTCATCCTTCATTGACTCGAGTTTGAGGTTTTGCCCAACTAAATTCAAGTGTAGGTAA
Source organism: Hibiscus tridactylites (assembly GCA_958450335.1). Taxonomy (NCBI): domain Eukaryota; kingdom Viridiplantae; phylum Streptophyta; class Magnoliopsida; order Malvales; family Malvaceae; genus Hibiscus; species Hibiscus tridactylites. The sequence goes on from OY288292.1 coordinate 3,427,571, forward strand.
GCACAAGTATCTGGTTTATGCACTCATAGACAGCTTTGAAATACAGAGAATGCTTGTTGTATTATGCGTAGTATCACTACCATACTTTTCCATGAAATCATTTTCTTAACTGCTTGAAAACTTCCATGAAAGTTCTGATCAAAGCATAAAAGATGAAAATGAAAAGTTACCCACTTGCAAGAACCAAGTGATTAATTTTAGAGAAACTATTGTGTTTATCGATAGCAATACTTGCCTTCTTTCTCTTGCTCGGTAGAAGCTGTAACACCTCCGACCTAGCTTGGTCGGAACTGGACCGACAATCGGAACTTTAACGGAAACCGAATTGGACTTAAAACATACACTGAAAAACATTTAAGCATATGATGCAAACAAGTTCAGGGATCATATTATTAAACTTACACATTTAAGCATATGGTGCAAACAAGTTCAGTGATCATATTATTAAACTTGCATATTTTCACGAATTAAACAAGCAATCAAAACAAATCATACGCATTCAACATAAGTCGGTTATGTTATCATGCTCATTCTCAACTAAATTTTTCAGCATGTAATTCGAATGTGACCCGAAAATCTGGGCAGTTTGAAGAGCTTTCGATCTAAACATTGATCAATTCTTCATTCTTTTATGAGCATGGTTTTAGCTTCAAAATACAGTCCCCAAATGAATCCATTGCTACAACTTGCAATTCCTTCCCATAATAATAAAAGATGGGATGTTTTTGTTGAAACAGAAATGGAGCTTACACAGCAGAGGGTTTTAACCCAACAATGGAATTGCAAAGGTCGGCAAGGTAGATTTCATCAAGATTGTTGTTCCAAGTTCAAAAAAAATAGTAAAAGCCATATATGGAGATGCGGGGTATCGATCCCCGTACCTCTCGCATGCTAAGCGAGCGCTCTACCATCTGAGCTACATCCCCTTTTGTTGTTGGCTTTTGTAAGTTGTTTACTTATCGTTTTTACTTATATCAATCACATTTCTTCTCCAAATTTCTACTTGCCTACTCATATTTTCAAGCATAACGTAAAAACCAGATATTGATATATTTTTGCTCATAAGATAAAATTTTATTAACAGGTAGAAAATAATCACTAAACAATGGATTATGAGAACTCTTATTATAAGAGCTAAATAGTGACAACCACTTTATAGAAGATTCAAGACAAACACCAAATACAAAATATAGAATATCACAAGTAAAATTAGATAAGGTTGAACATGACAAACCGAAAAATAGATTTGAACCAAAATAGATGACTTTTAGTTGACAAGTTTACGAATCGTAATTATTCGAATTAAATTGAATTTAATTTTTATTTAATTTTATAATGTAAAAATAAGTATTTTATACTTAAAAATACTATTGATGCATTATTATTATTATTATTATTATTATTATTATTATTATTATAAGCAGCATAAAACTGACACTATCAAGAATTTACTTGCTAAAAAAAATTGAAATCTGTATAAAATTTTATAAATTTTCTACATATTTTTATTGAAATTTTATTTTTGTCTTTCTAAAATTTTATAAATTTATTCTTTTAGAATTTTACAGGCTCACCTTATAATATAAAGTCTTGCGTTTGTCCCTAAATATTAATTGATTACTACAAAAATTTTGATTTTGTGTAATTATATATCCAATTCTTAATTTGATTAATATTTTCACAAAATGCTAAGGTCCGTTATCCACATAGTTTTTGTGTTATATGTTATAGTTTTCGTCTCTTTGCCTCTTCAGCTATCTCGGTGTCTGGTGGGTGCAGTCCATGGAGCGTCCTCTGAGCATGTGCCCTTTTTAGTTTCTCAGCCAGCAACAATGGAAGTTACTGCATCAGTTGAAAAGAATTCATACCCTTTGTTCGATAACGAGATCCCAAGCTTTTCCACTGAGGGCGTATCAGATGAAGAACTTGATGAGGTGGAGTGGAAAGTAAAAGATAAGGTTGCAAAGCCATATCACGCCTGCCCAACCCCATCCAATTGCAGCAAGCAATTGCTGTTTTCGGTTCCTTGCATTGCAAGCAAAATACACCAGAAGTTAACTAACCAGCTGAGCAACGACAAAAGCCGTGACGAGTAACAGACCGGGACGCTCGACAAAAGACCAACTCCTTGCTCTCGTCACAAAAATGAGAGCCTCACTTATAGTGCTCACTTGCAGGCATATTGCTGAAACAAACATTTTTAGTCCTGGCGGGTTTTATGAAGGCTTTTAACCCCCAAACGTGCACTGCAACAGAAAACACACGATATCTTACCATAAGCAAAACACCGAGACTAGGAATGATGAAAAAACGAATAATGCTAAAACTTTTCTCTTACAGGGAAGAAATCTGTCTCGTATGCTGCCCAAAATAAAATACTTATTAACCATCATTAAGGATAACAAATTAGAAACAACTCATGAATGGAGTGAAATCAAACTTCCATATGAATGCCAGTAACACGAAGCCGAGCTGTCGAGCAAGACCGTGGAATATCTAAGTCTGAATCAAACTATTTTAACAGGAATCTATCCATGTGTTCATGTTTGTTGACGGAGAAATGAAGCTTACACACCACCCAACAATGGTTGGCAGCACCGGCACAAGGTTGATCTGATCAACATTGTTTGTTGTTCAAAGTTCTAAAAAAATAAATGCTGGGAAATGGAGATGCGGGGTATCGATCCCTGTACCTCTCGCATGCTAAGCGAGCGCTCTACCATCTGAGCTACATCCCCTTTTGTTTTTGATTTCGATACATACATTATTGATTGTAAAGACATGATTTAAAGTAGAGAGGGTTTAGTGAAGTTTTAGATGTGGAAGAAGCTGATGAGGAGAAAGAATCCAATAAATGTTGTAAAGCCATATGACGCCTGCCCAACCCCATCCAATTCCTTCAATTGCAGCAAAGTTCCAGTTTGCGTAAACTGCTATTAGTGTAGCAATCTGTTCATCAAACAAAACTGACAAATCAATAGCAGTTTTATTTCGTTTTTAGTGAAGGTTTGGGATTGTCTGGCTTTAGTTTTATTTTAATGTTTTCTTCACCAGGTAGTAAATGAATATGTTATGTCATCTTCAAGAGCTGATTTAGCAATGAAATGTGCTTCTTTTTTCTTTATAAATGTGATTCCATAGCATTCTCATTATACCGCAACAATTACAGTAGCACTGCTAAACAAACAATCGCTGTGAAGGAAGCACAAAAAAGAATACAAGAAACTCAGCTTAAACTTAAACATAAACAATGGTGAACTGAAGAATCCTTTGTCTCCATTTCACTTGAAGAAACTCAACTTAAACAATGGTGAACTGAAGAATCCTTTGTCTCCATTTCACTTGAAGAAACTCAGCTTAAACTTAAACAATGGTGAACTGAAGAATTCTTTGTCTCCATTTCACTTGACACTCCTAAATGATAGAAAAAAGAAAACATGTCTTAAAAGCTAGAGGAAGAAAGTTTCAGCTAGGGCATTGAATTTGAACCCAGCTTTGATTGTTTCAATCAAAATAACACTAAAAAGATAAAAACTGGAGATGCGGGGTATCAATCCCCATACCTCACCATACCTCTCGCGTGTTAAGCGAGCACTCTACCATCTGAGCAACATCCCCTTTTGGTTTTTGTTCTATACATATTTTATAATCTCTATTTTTGAATATGTTTTCAATGTTGTCATACAACTTTCTTTAAGCTTCTACTTGGCATACTCATATTTTTCAAGCTTAAAATTACTAATCGGTTGGTATCGTTGCTATTGCAACTTTGGGTTGGTATCGTTAAAACTCAAATCAGTAAACTATAAATGAATTAAAATTACTAATCGGTTGGTATCGTTGCTATTGCAACTTCAATAAGAAGGTGAGTTCAAGTTGCATTATCCGTGTCATCATTCATAGAACATAAATTACTGTTGAGTTATGATAATACAAGTTTGTCATCGAGCTATAGCTGGTATATCTATCTTTAGTCCGAGTTGTCCTTTCTTTATATGATCATATTCATTCTTATGTGGTTAGTTTGTGCACTTTTGATAGTTTTAGAGAAAATGTCTGGCGTGATTAGTCTACTGATTTGTACACTCTTCTAGTAAAATTAATTATATTTCCTCTTTATTCGGTAAAACTAACTACGAGCAACTATGTAGTCAAGAGAAAAATATATGGAGACACCATCAAAATCACTATGAAGCCATTGTTAGTGGATATGATTATGATCCCTATCCAAAAACTAGGGCAGTTTATTGGAAGGCATACAGGTAAAAAACACAGCCAAATGCATCTTTACTGCTTCAGATTTTCCAACAGCTTCTGCAACCAGGTTTTCTCACAGTAATGCATGCACTCAAACCGTTCTTTAATCTTTATAGCTAAAAATTCCTGAAAAAGTTGAATTCATAACTTCAGTTACACATGCATGCAACAAATTCTGAGCCATGAATCCCATATCGGCTGTCTACTAAATTTTCACTGTGAGATAGATACCTTTTGCATGAGGTTGAAAGGAAAATTCACTTTGATGGGCCAAAGTGAACAACTTACAGGATGGTGTGGACCATGAGACTGAGACTAAGGGTGAGCAAAACTCGACTCGACTTGAATCAAATCATTCAGTATGAGGTTGAAAGGAAAATTCACTTTGATCAGTATGTATGACAGACAAATCATTTAGTATATTAGTAGACTCTGAAAACTGCAGAAAGAAATAGCTTTGCTGCCATTGGCACAAGAGAATGCATGCATTACAAAGTTCGGGTTAAATTTAACAATTAATTAAAGACATTGGAACTTACCCCCATTATGCAGTCTTACACTATGAAACCTTCAGCAGTTGATGAAAAGCTTCTTGTGGTATGTCAACGGAACCAACTCGCTTCATTCGCTTCTTTCCTTCCTTTTGCTTCTCTAGAAGCTTCCTCTTCCGAGTAACATCCCCACCATAACATTTTGCAAGGACATTCTTTCTCATTGCCGAGATTCTGAATCCAGCAAATAAAGGCTTAGCTAACCAATGAACATTAAACGGGGAGTTAAAACTTTTAAGGAACCTTAAGGAATGAAAGACATGTTACTTACGTCTCCCTTGCAATAACCTTTGATCCAATTGCAGCTTGTATGGTTATCTCAAACATTTGCCTGATTAGAATTGAACCATCTGTATTAACTATAATTCAATTCACACAATCTCATATTTGACTTTAAAGTTTAAACCAACAGACCTGTCAATAAATTTCTTAAGCTTGTCCACCAGTTCACGACCAACTCGTTGTGCCTTCAAATTGTGAACAATTGTGGCCATGGCATCAACCGGCTGTCCATTTAAGAGGATATCAAGTTTCACCAAATCAGATTGTTGGTATCTGTAAACAAAACCAACAACGTGTCAATAGTAGGAAATAAGAGGCTCCAATTTTGTGGAGGCAAAGGAAAACAACTTCAGCGAAGGTTTCATGACATCAAATGTCCAATTCAGAAGTATCTGTAAAATATCAGAAAACACTTTGACGTTGGATTTCACCGAAAATTTAGGCCAGATCAAGTAGGCATTATTCATTGGTATAAATCCCCGGGAATAATGAAATTTATCTAATTGAAACCAGTTGCCTTAATTTGTTTCACCACTTGCTCCCCAATGCATTATTATAGAACATTAAAGAGCATATAGCAGCCTTTTACATGCAGCAGCCCCTATGGTGCTGGGTCTCGTCCTCATGCATGAGTGTACACATGTATCTGTGTGTGTGTGTGTGTGTGTGTGTGTGTGTGAGAGAGAGAGAGAGAGAGAGAGAGAGAAGCTTACTCTGAATCCTCATAATCAAAGGAGGCATATCCAGATGTTATACTCTTCAATTCATTGTAAAAGTCGACAACAATTTCCCTCAGAGGTAGCCGATACTTCATAAAAGCCCGTTGACTGTATAAAAAGAATGACTGGGCATAAGTACTGAAACATTAAAACATGGTGTTTTTATGGATATAGAGAACACTTTTTTTCTGATGAACAAAAAGGCCCAACAGGATGTCAGAAGTAACATTCTATGAAATAATCTAACTTGCTAAATTGATGGAATATAGAGAAAAAACAAACGAAGGTTTCATTGGTTGAAAGCACAGCTACTACTAAAAAGAACCTAATTTTCCAGATAGGATATTTTAGTATTTCATTAACTCAACTATGACACAAGGCGGCAGATGTTTCTACATCAAGACAAGAGAAATAGAAACTATTTCACTGAAGATTACCACTGATGAGTCAAAAATTACAGGTTAAAGAAACCATAATGGTATAAATCACCTGTCTATGAATGAGTACTCCAGCTGCTGGCCTCTCCGCTCCGAGCAGAGGGTAATAACAGGCCCCACATACCTAAAAGTAAGCAAAAAGTCCTTAAGAATAAAACCTTGGCATGCTGAAGAAAATAGACAACAAAGGGTTATGGGAGCTTACTCACTAGGAATAATAATAGTTGCTATTACAGTAGGTTCCCAACAGGCTGTAACTCGTTTCTTGGGATTTGAGGGCAATGCAGCAGGATTCTGAACTTCTACTTTACTACATAAGATCAAGATATATAAAACATGTCAAAAGAAACTTCACAAAGCTTATGTTTCCCCGAATAAAGATTGATCATAAAAGGCCACTGTTATATGTACCTTCCATCAGAATACTCAAAAATATATGGAACAGTTGGAACAGTGGAAATGACATGAGCTCCATACTCCTACATCCGTGATAAAAACTGTTATGACTTGAAAATATAGAAAGAAAATTGGGTAAATGGACAAAATGGAAAAATTAATCACCTGTTCAAGTCTTTGATGAAAAACATCCATGTGAAGTAAGCCTAAGAATCCACACCTGCAGAAGGAATACAGGACACACCAGAGATTGTCCAATTATAACAAAGCAAGTGTTCATAATTAAATAGTAGAAGGAAACTATTAGACTATTGGTACTTTGAGATGAAGTCATAAAACATAAGACAGCACACCTAAAACCCAGTCCAAGTGCTGTGCTACTCTCCTTAGTAATAGAGACGCTGGCATCATTGCACGTTAGTCTCTCTATAGCATGGTTAAGTGCCTCAAAATCAGATCCATCTGCAGGGTAGAGACCAGAAAATACCATATGTTTTGCGGGTTTGAAACCTGCAATTTAGAAGCATAGCAAATAAGAAGAGGGTGTAAAAAAACTATAAAGATGAAATAAAGCCTCATGTATACCAGGAAGGGGTTCTACAGTAGTCCGAGTGTGATATAGTGTATCCCCAATACGTGCCTCTTTTGTGGAACGCATGCCAGTCACCACATATCCAACTTGTCCACTTAGAAGGACTCCCGTGGGAGTAAGCTCAGGATGCATGATCCCAACATCCAAAACTTCATAAGCTTGACCAGTTGCTGCAGATGAAATCTTATCACCTTTGCGCAATGCACCATCAACAATGGCAACATGGCAAATTACACCTTTATACTCATCATAATAGGAATCCAACAGAAGCATACGCAAAGGTGAACCGCTGCTTCCAGGAGGGGGAGGAATCCTCTCTATGACTGCTGGAAGGACATGCTCGAGCCCCTGCCCAGTCTTAGCAGACGTCAAAAGGGCATCACTAGGCTCAAGATCAAACATTGACTTCAACTGCGCTTTGACACGATCAGGGTCAGCAGTTGGCTGGTCAATCTTGTTTATGACAGGTATAATAGTCAAGTTAGATTCAAAAGCAAGATAAAAGTTTGCAACGGTTTGCGCTTGAACACCTTGGGCAGCATCAACAACCAAAAGAGCACCTTGGCATGCTGCCAGTGATCTAGACACCTCATAACTGAAGTCCACATGACCCGGAGTATCGATCAGATTTAGCAAAAACGACAAAGGCTCATTGCATCCATGGAACTTGTGTTTGTGGAACATGGTCGCTGTTTGAGCTTTAACAGTTATTCCCCTTTCCCTCTCTACCTAATAACATAAAAAACTCAATATCCTTACTTTTTTTTTCTCATTTTAAGCCAAATTTAACGTTTATATGAAAAGATAACAAATACCCAATTCTAATTTCTCTTTAAACCAACAATTGCAATGCCAATACCTTACTTTTCCATCAATTTGTAATACATATACATAACTACAAATTGAAGTTTTAATCTAAACAAAACAAAAAAAAAACATGAAGATTAAAAAGGAAAATTACCTGCAATTTGTCAAGATACTGAGGCTGACCATGGCCTCTCTTAATAGTCCCAGTAAGCTCCAAAAGCCTATCAGCTAAAGTGGATTTTCCATGATCAACATGGGCAATAATTGAAAAGTTCCTTATTTTTTCAACGGGGTATCGACTCAAATCTATCGGAGCAGATTCTTTACTGTTTTGACGAGAATGGGAGCAATATCTTAGACATGAACCAAAAGCATCGAATGGGCTGCTGATTGAAGGTAATGGAAATAAGTACTTTCGAGTTTTTAGGGTTTTTGAAGCTCTGAATACGGAACCCATTTCAGGGTTTTAGAGAGCCTTGTGAAAACAGGAGAGAAACAGAGCTGCGCTGCACTGCTCTTTGAAGAAAAATTCAGTTCACTACGACAAACGTCGTCGTTTTTCCAATTATTAGCACATTTCCACTTTGGTCGTAAAACTATTTTCTTTTCTATTTAGTCACTAATGTTTAGGGGTGTAAATGAACCGAGCATTCGACGAGCCGTTCGTATAATGTTCGTTTATTAAGCTAAATAAACGAGTATGAATAAAAAATTTATGTTCATTTAATAAACGAACGAACACGAACATAAGTGTGTTTGGTTCGTTTTTGTTCACGAATAAGCTCGTTATCAACTCATTTTATTTTTTTACAGTTTAAATATTGGTGGAGATAGGAACTAAATTGAAAATAAGGTGAATTTTAGAGTTCAAATTGTGAAGCCTAAGGAACTTAAGGACCTGCGGTGTAATTTCACCATTTTGATTATAAAATGAATATGTTCATGAACGTTAAACGAACATGTTCGCGAACATTACCTTAACATGTTCACAAACGTTAAATGAACATGTTCGCGAGCATATATATAAACGAACATGTTCACGAACATATAAACGAACATATTCATGAACATGTCCGCATACATTATACGAACATGTTCACAAACGATAAGCAAACTAACACCTTGAAAAATAAATAAACCAACATGAACACGATATTAAAAATTTAAAGGCTTAAGGGTATCATAATCCCATAAACTTTTGAAAAAAAATCAAGGGTAAACTATTCAAATAACCACTCAACTATGGGGTTGGTCTCGATTTGACCACTATACTTTCAATTGTGGCAATATGACCACTCAACTATGTAAGTAGTCTCAATGTGACCACCAACCATTAAAACCTAACGAAGGGAGTGATGTGACGGTTAGTAAAAATTTATATAATTACATATTTGGTCCTCTCTATTTACACATTTTATCAATTAGGTGACGACACGTGTAAGGAGCATGAGTCTACCACTGAGCCAAGTGCAATTTTGTTACATAAAACGCAAACTTTAATATGTGTGTGTTAATTTGTTGTTATTGCCAAGAAAAATAAAATAAATATGGATTAAGTGGACTCAAACATGACACACTTAAGATGGATAAAAACATCAAAATTATTAAAAAATTTAATAATTAAATTAAAGTTGACACACTTGTATTTTTAAACAGAATTTAATATATTTTTTCTTTCCACAATTATATTTTTATAATTTTACATTTATAATCATTGGATTATTTTTCAAACTTAATTAATAATCTTATAATTTAAATAAAACTCTCAAATTTAATGTCTGAAAATGCATGGTAAAAATAATAAGCCCCAAATATAAAATTACATCAAAATCTCAAAATAATTTTAATAATAAAATATTTTCGAAAATAAAGTATGTCCATACTGAAGATAAAATAGATTCGATAAAATAAATAGATCCTCCGAGTACCAAGTCACCTAGAGTCCAGGATATCTGAAAAAGGAAAACTATGGGGGAGCAAGCTAAAGAGCTTAGTGTGTCTCTAAAGTGCAAGAAATCATAGTCGTAAAAACATAATAATATTTTCTTAAAATTTTTTTTAAAAACATGATACAATATCACAAGCGTAATGCAATGCACCCAACTACGTCCGCCAAAAATGAGGAAGGTTCTCATAACCTCCACCCTACGTCCGCCAATCCGAAGTGGAATTTAGCCCGAAGGGTGAAACCACTGAACTTCCTCCTTCCAAATCCTAACCCATGCTCATACAAATATGATGTTTAAAATTCAAGTTTCATAAAAACCAATTCCATAAATCCGATATTCCATAAACATAATTCGTAAATCATAGTCCATAAATTCATAAATCATAGTTCCGTAAATCCGATGTTTCATAAATCATACTTAAAACACATTCTCAAATCATATGCATGTGATGTCAACCATACGAACCATAATGCATCAACACAAAGAAAACATGTAGCACAGTAAGAAAACACACCTTGCAAAAATAAAGCTCTAACGACGAATAAAGAGCGATTGCGGCTTTGATGTAAGGTGATGGCAACGTCAATCCGAGAGAAATTCATAAAGCATGGGAATAACTAAGAGCGACAACACTTTAAAACTTAAGGCTTATGTTTATTTCTGTATGTAGTAACTATAACTATATATATAGTTAAGTGGGGTTAATCTAAACAAATTAGGTTTAAGATATATAATAATAATAATAATAATAATAATAATAATAATAATAATAATAATAATAATAATAATAATAATAATAATAATAATAATAATAAAACAAGATTAATAATAATAATAATAATAATAATAATAATAATAATAATAATAATAATAAAACAAGGTTTTAAGTTGAAAAGGGAGAGTCAATTTAACCATGAGAAATGAGGAATTAGAATTCAATTATATATATATATATATTAAACAAATAAAAAAAAGGACGGAGAGAAGAAACCAGAGTGAACTAAAATTCAATTTGATAAACGGTTATTTATGGAGTTAGTCCTTAAACTTTTAAGAAATTTCATATTGATTTTTAAGTTTGATAAAAAAATTATTTAGTCCCTTATAAAATTTAGGGTTCTGAATTAAAATTTTTCAATTGTTAGGGTTTTCAATTAGGGATTTCAAAATTAAGTTTTTAAATTATGGATTTTTCAAATCTAGGGTTTACAATGTAACCTTCTCGTCCCGGTCTGGATGGTTGACCGGTCCGAGTAGGCTACACGGAGAAAATCGAAGTGAAGCCCGTTAAGGTCCCACCTCGGTTAGCAACCCTAGAGAATTTCTTTTAATTAAATCTTGTCTAAAGGCATATTATTTCCTAAGTGATCACGACAGCGGAAAACATCACGAGGTAAAAGCAACCAAACCAAAACAACATGTTAAACATCCCATTTTACACTTACAGAGCAGGCCGTATCGATACACCTGTCAAGGGTATCGATACGACTTGACCAAGTCAACTGCCATCGGTCAACACAGGAAGACCGTATCGATACAGCCCTTGAGCGTATCGATACAGCCCTTAAGCGTATCGATACGCCCTTCTCGGTCAACATCTCGCGGTTAACGAGACAAAACCGTACCGATACGCCTAGAGCCTGTACCGATACGCCAAAGACTCGTGAGAATCTCAGAATTCCAGTGAGCTTTGGGCGTATCGATACACCCCCGAGTATTGGTACCCCTAGCCAATTCTGTGTCCCAAAGTGTAGGACCGTATCGATACGGCCCTTAGGCGTATCGATACGCCCTGCACTGCAAGACACCAATTGGCAGCAAAACAACACAAGACTCAACACTAAATGCATTTTAAGACTTCCCTAGCTACACACAAGCATCCATACAACATCTAACAACCAAGAACTAACATGTAGAACATTTTAGATGAACAACAAAGCATTAGATACGGACAAGGGTCATGCATTCAAAGGAGCCATGCAATACTCGGAAGGAAACATATATAACATTCATAAGGGTTCATGCTTTAGACATCCAAGCAAGGCATCCATAGGTCAAGTTCATAGACGCTTAAACATGAACAAATAAGCACAAAATAGGCATGGTCCTCAATCCACAAAACTAAAACATAACACATCAATAACTTAGCATGCTCTACTAACACAAATCACCTAAGGAGCTTGACACCAACTCCTACAAGTTTATACCCCATCATTTAGGCATTATTACAAAACGCAAATCATACATGAGCTAGTTTGAGAACTCCAAAAGCTCCTCCCTTTCCCACTTGCCTCCCGAACTCTAACGATCTGCATGTTGAAAACGAAGAGAGCGTAAGCTAACTAGCTTAGTAAGAGAAGCTCTACAATTCAACAAACATGCAGTTTTTAAAACACTTTTCATAAATGGAAATAAAACAATGGGTGCACGAATGACATTCTCATCAAACTACACATGGCTTGCACATGCACAACCAACATACACACACGGTGGGACTACACATCACCGTTTCGACTAGTAGTTTTCCAATGTGACTACACATCAAAGTACTTTCCTACTAGTCACTACCGGTGGGACTACACATCACCGTAGTTAAAACAACCATCACGTGAGGCTCGACTTCAACTCGACTACACATTAACAACTGTATAAACAACTCGAGATGCACATGATAATCACAACACATAGCCATTCATCCACTCATAACAAAGCATAGGAGTAGAAACTTACACTCGGGTTTAGATGAACCCTCAAGGTCCCACCCAAACCCCCAAGGGTTCCATATCGAGCACAAAACAAAGATTAACAATTCTACTCACCGTTGCTACCCAAGAGAAGACCGAAGACCAAGTTCACGACTTCAAAATCTTCGGATTCGTCCCTGAAGCTTCACCAACCAAATTTCTTGCTTCTAATCATCCCAACACAATCAAAACAGTCTCAAATCAGTCCACATTTAAATGTAGTCAACTCGGATCACAAACCAAGCACAAAACACATAATTTCAACTAAAAACCAAACCCAAATTCCACATTCCCGAGCAGCCCCTAAGCACACCCTAAACCCAATGATTCCAACACTTAAATTACTCTGAAAAACCTCCAAAACAACACTTGTATATAGTCTAACCATCAGCCATCATATTTCCACATAAAACACCCTCAAAACTCAACTTAAAACCCTCCAAAAACCTCCCCAAAACCCCATTTCGGGAAACATCACAAAACCTTGTAAAAATCAAGTATATTGGACCTTTTTGATTGTAAACAACTCATATAACATTAATAAATCAAAAGCCTAAGTTAAAGATGTTATAAATGACATTTTTAATCAAAAACTTCAAAACTCCAAAATACAAAAATTATGAGTTTTATGAAAAATAAAGGCATGAGCTCGAAGAGGATGATGAGGACAGGTCAAAAACGACTTTACCTTTGCAAAAGCTCCAACAATAAGCAAGATGTGAGATGAAATAGTGAACTTGAGAAGAGAAGGTAAAATGTCGTGGGTTTTTGAAGTTGAAAGAGGAAGAAGATGAGCAATAGTCTCCTTATTTTGTCTTGTTTAAATTTAATTTTCAAAAGACCCATTTGCCCTTAATGAACTAAGGCATTTACAAAAAGGATATCCATGGCCATTTGGGCTTGTTAGAAATAAGTCCAATATAAAATCATTTGTATTGAATACCCGAGGCCCAAAAATATTATTTTAGTATTTTAATATTATTTTCACTCGACCCCCTAAACCCGGGTGTTACATACAATTTGGGCGTAATTTTTGGGGTGTTACAAACTTACAATTATGCTCATCTGAACCTTTCGCCATTAATTAAGTCCACCAATTGTAAAATTTAGGGTAAACTATATAAATGGTCCCCAGCTATGCTCTAATTATTTTTTGCTTCCTCCGACTATTAGAAGTTACAAACTGGTTCCCCGACTTAAAAAATAACAAACTAGTCCGACGTCGTTAAAAATTTAACGACTAATGATGTGACAGTTAATATAAATTGATATAATTACATAATTAGCCCTCAAGTTCTACATTTATTTTAATTTGACCCTAATTCTAAAAAAATAACCCACATAATTTTAATAATCTATCAATTTAGTCAATCTTCTTTTCTATTTCTCCTCTCCTTTAATTTTTCAATTCATTTTCAACCCAAAATCCATTTAAGAGCCAAAAAATATATAAATTCTGCATTTTTCCCTTGTTCTTGTGCAAACCTAAGTGCTTGTTCATACTCTAGATCTTGCAATCTTTTTTATCCACATGATTGAATTTGGGAAACCTTCACCCTTTTACTTTCACAGCAAAAACCAATCAATTTAGGACTAGGCTTCCCGTCTTTCTTTTCTATCGTAACTTCACTTGAAATGCAACAAAAAATTAAAAATAGTAAAGGAAAATTCATTTCTTTATCGAGTAAATAGAAAACAAATACATTGGAGATGCAGCCGGTTGTACTTGTTGCATTCCATTTCCCCAACTGCTGTTATCTCTTTCCCATCCGCTTAATTCATTTTAATTTCGGAGAAAAACCCATTAATTTTCCCTTCCCCAGGATTTAATCACACCCAAAAACTCTGTTCATTAACTCTCCCTACAAGAACCAACGATTCAAGCCAACCCCAGCAAGAGAATCGGAATAGAACCAACAACTACACGTACGCATATCAGAAATCCACTTTTCTTGAACTATTTTATTCTTCCTTCAGCCAAAAGAGCTTAAATAATCAAGACCCAGATCCAGAAGACGAAGAAAAAGAAGAGGAAAAACGTCATGAGAGGACTGGATTTTGGGGTTTTCTTAGAGTCATTTTCTCGAACATGTGGTGGACAGATTTGAGGGCATCTATGGGACTAAATTGATAGATTATTAAAATTATATGAATTAACTTTTTAGAATTAGGGTCAAATTAAAATAAGTGGAGAACTTGAGGGCTGATTATATAGTTATATCAATTTATATTAACTGTCACGTCATCAGCCGTTAAATTTTTAACGACGTCGAACTAATTTGTTACTTTTTTAAGTCGGTAGACCAGTTTAAAACTTTTGATAATCGAGGGACACAAAAAATAATTGAAACATAGCCGGAGACCATTTAATGTAGTTTACCCTAAAATTTAACTAAATAAGTTCTTTGAATAATGTTAATCGTTAAGTCTAATTATGCGACAATTAATAAATGATGAGATCATCAAATTTTAATGACGTGATAGTCCATTTGAATGATTTTTTTGGTCTGGTCACTTTTTCTTATATGTTATGTTAGTAACTAAAAAACCCTCATTTAAAAAAAATCAACTAAGTCTTTCTAACCAAAAAAATTTACCAAAATAAACCCTTAATTATGAGAAATTTTTATAAAAGTATAAAATATTAAAAAAATGAGATTATTTAGCAAGTTTGAAACGTCAACCAATGCGTGTCTAGAGGTGATAATGAGCTTAACCGGCTCACAAGCTACTCGGGCTTGGCTCGGTCAAAGTTCGGCTCGGTCAAAGTTCGGCTCGAGATCTTGAAAAGTCGAGTCGAGCCGACCCAAGCTCGGCTTGAAATGCTCGTGAACAGGCTTGAAATAATTATATATATTATTAATATTATATTATATATACACACACAAGTATGTTTCAGTGTTGTTAACTTGTTATCATAGTTAAATACTTTAAATCGCCTTCTCCTTGCGGACTTTTATAATTTAGAAAATGTACTACAGTTACTTGTCGACTTCAAAAATAAATATCATATTTTCCCAAATAGGTTTTCACATATTTTTCAAAAACTTCAACAAAAAAAACAATTTGAGGAAAGCAACAAGTCGAGCTCGAGCCGAGCCGAGCTCAAACTATCCAATTCAAGTTCGAGCCTAAAATTCCGAGCTCGGCGAGCTTCGAGTCCGAGCCGAGCCTAGTAAAATCCCTATGTGTGACGCATTTTAGATGAGATCTAGGCCAATTTTAGCCACGTCATTGTGTTGTTTCAAATCTTAGTAATTGCGTTGAAAATATTAAAAGTTCAATGACTAAAATAAGATAAAATGAAGTTTTAATAACTAATGATGTAGTTTATAAAAAAAATCAAGTATGAACTCGAAGTCTAACTATTAGTGGTGGTGACGGGGCAGGACAAAGATGGTTTTGTATTTTTCTTTCTGTCTGCAACACTTGCATGGACGATTTTGAAGAATTCCTATTAAATGTTTTGAGAATTTTTTTTCCTCATACCCTCTTGTGCGGATCTTTGGGGGGGGGGGGGGGGGGGTGTCAGGGATCCTCATCCCAAAAAATGAACAAAATTTACTACTTTACTAGTAAAAATATATGATCAATTTTAGTTTATAAATCATATATGCATTACACTTAAAAATATTCAAATGAGAGGTGTTGGGTACGCTGGGGAGGAGAGAAAGCTAAAGTGAGAATAGTGTAGTTGGATTTTTTTTCTTCCATTAAAACATATATATGTCAAGGATATGTAGGTGTATGAGATGTAAGTATAATATTTTTATAAAAAAATTGTAAAATATTGAGGATCTCTGCAGGTATTTTTCAGTGACCCTCGCGAGAATTTATAAGATATGATTCGGGGATTCCCATGATGTAAATATAACAATCCCTATTTGAGCTTCGAAAATAGGATTTTCACACGTCTATCTTCAATGGTGAAAATTTTAGTTATTCTCTATTTCGTCAGTTTAAATCCTCACACTTTTTAGTTATTCTATTATCACCCTATAACCATGCATATTGTTTTTTATGGAGTCTAAGACAAATTCTAGTGAAAAATATTTTTTTATCTAAGCCCATGGACTTTTGTATATAATAATATTTTAATAAATCCATACTTAAAAGGTATAAAAAAATCGCAATTAAGTCAACAAACGCAAAATTCTCAAAAAAAAAATGTTTAGACCTTAAATTTTACTTCAAAATCCTTAATTTTTTTGAGAAATAATAATGTCTAATTTATGATTTATCTCTAACCTCATAAATACAAAAGTAAATGTCTATTAAAACGTAATATAATATAAGGATAAGTCTACTACGTGCGACGAACATTGCTGAACACCACTAACGATGAATACTGCTGAACACCATTAATTTTTTTTAAAAAAAATTAAAATATAAAGAACTAAAATTATAATTAAAATTATCTCTTAAAAAATAGAAATCAGATTTAATAGACACTTTATAATATTTTTTAATAGATTAGAATCAAATATACCAAACTCTCTTAAACCCTAAGAAATTCAACCCCTAATATTCTTTGCAGCCGACGCCGCCAGCGCCAGCGTCTTTGCCTTCAAATATACTAAAAATTACAGTTTTTTCACTTCATCGTTGTACTTTTAAAGAATATGAAATTCTAGGTTGTTACACAGCTCATTTGCAAAGTGTTCTTGGGATCATCAAAATCTTTTTTTAATAACCATTAAAAACTTCAACTATGATCTACTTTTAAGTTATAAAGCAGAGCAATATATACAATTCACAGACAATGAGCTCTAGGTGTTCTTTTTTTTCACTAGAATATTAAAGGTTGAATTTATTAGTGTTTATAAGAGTTGGGTATATTTGATTTTAATCTATTAAAAATTATTATAAAGTACTTATTAAATCTTATTTCTATTTTTTAAGAAATAATTTTAATTATAATTTTAGTCCTTTAATTTTTTTTTTTAAAAATTAATAGTGTTTAGAGGTATTTATCGTTAGTGGTGTTCAGCAATATTCGTCGCGCGTTGTAAAATTTTCCTATAATATAATTATGAATTTCGTAGAATATGTTTTTCCTTAAGTACACAATTAACTCTAGACTTAAATTTCAAATACAATGATTAATGTTTGCAAGAACAATGATTTTTTTATTGGGTAAAGTACACTAGTTAGCACAAAACTGTGAAAGAAGATTGTTTTGGCCACTGGCCTTTTAAAAGTTACATAATAGTCATTAAATTATCAAATTGTTATAGAATGATCAATTAATTAAATAAATTGTTGTATTATTTTATTACGTCTAATGATCATTTTGTATTTCTAAAAAATAATGATTATTTTGTAATAGTTCGATAATTTTTTTTAAAAAGGAAATTTTTTGAGTAATAACCACAACCGTACCTCGTTAAAAAAACCCCTAAACCTAGTTGGGGAAAAAGAGTGCAACAATTTTGTTATAAGTACATATTTCCAACATAGCCATTTTCACAATATATGATTCTTACAAACTATAACCTGCTCCAACTTTGAGGTTGAATAGGATAATTGGAACTAACAACTAGTAACCATCTAGTCAGCAGCTTGATCCTCACTGTAGGAAAGAAAATCCTTGGTTCTGTTAATGCCCTTCTTAGCCAAGGAGTCAACTAAGGTATTATTTTCTCTATTGGTGTAGCTGATATTCCAAGAGACATTTTCGCACTCCTTCAAAACCTGTAAAATTAAGTCTTTAAAGATTAGAGGGCAGCAATTTGGTTTCGATATCCACTGAACCACCAGGGCACTATCACACTCTATCTGCAGCTTGCCTTTTTGTGCCCAGTTGGAGTTTTTGAAGAGCTTACTTGCTTCCCGGACTGCAAAGATTTCAACTGTAGTGGTGTCTGTGATTCCTATAGATTTGGAAAAGGTGATGAGGCAATTCGATTTATCATTGCGCAAAACTCCCTCAATCCCGGCCTTGCCAAAACTACCGATAACAGCCCCATCTGTGTTGAATTTAAAAACAGAAGGGAGTGGAGGCAGCCACAAAATTGGTCTAACACTAGAGCTTCTTCCAAGTATACTGAATTTTTCCGGGAAAAGCAGCAGGTCGTTTACCGAAATGGGGGTCTCAGGCCAATAGCAGAACACCATAAACTCAGTCGAAGGATACACAAGTCAAATAAATAATCCATATTCAGATTCTTTCCAAGAAACACCATTTCATTTCTACCTAACCAATATGACCATAAGAAGTAGAAAAAGCTGAGTTGCCATACCTTGTTATGAAGTTGATTCGGGTGACTTGAAAACCAAGAATACATTAAGGCTTTTAGAGAACCTGGGAAAATCATGTTGGACTTCCACACTTGACACCATTTTTGCCAGATTGTCCACACCATTGGGCATTGGCAAAATAGATCAATGACCACTTCCACACTTGATCATTTTATAACTTTTAAAAGATCAATGACTAAAATAATCTTTATTTTATTAATTTAATGACCATCAATGTACTTTAGTTTCATATTGGAATTTTCCCATGAATTAATTTGGACAAAAACCTATGAACTTATCATATTAGGGATCAACACATCATTCATTTCTTGACCACTTCAAATTCCTCACTTTTTAAAGTCTTTGCAGATTTCACTCTCTTTTCTAAAAGTCTACCAATTTAATGGAAGACCATCCGTTCTTATCGGTCCACGCATTGAACTTATTTTGCAAATTATAGACCAATATATGAAAGAAAAAATTTGCATCTTCAAGAATTCCAAGTTTATCTCAATCTGCATTATCAAATAATTTGAAAAAAATAAATGATTTAGTCATCTAAAATTGAATTTTAATACATAATTTTTTTTTATCATGTTTATGGATTTAGTAGGATAAGACGATATGTTTATTAAACAAAGTCAAAATTCGAATCTTAATATTATGAATGGAGCAAATTGAGTTGGGAACATCGTCTCTATAATAGACCTTTATAATACATGATCAGATTTAGGGGCAACGTCAAGAAATTTAGTTTAGGGTATCATAATTTTAATTTTTTTTGAAGGATATTTTAAGTATGCGGGAACAAATGATAAGTGTCAGTTTCTTTTTAAGGGTTGTTATTTTACTTTTAAAGGGTGTCAATACTCAATATTTATTTAAAATTGTGTTAATTTTATTTTTAACATTATTTTATATTAAATTTATAGAGAATTTTTTCTCTTAAATTTTTGGGATGTCATGTGACACCCTAATTAAAAGATAACTTCGCCCCTAATTATATTAATTGATTAATGAATCATATACCGATAACTATAAAAAATCTACTTGTTCAAACTTTTTATCGCTTTGAATTTGAAAATTTGATTTTAATAATATAGAAAATATTATATTAAGATAGCTTTGTGTTCTTTCTCGTTCAGTCTGATTCCATGTAAGCGGTCAAGCTCCTACATGCTGCATGCACCGTCTGCTGCCACCAGTACTCTTCCTCTAGTACGAGCCATTGACAAGTACCCTTTTAGTTTGCATATATTTTATAGCAACAATTATTAAAAGGGAAAAACTCACATTTTATTGTGTTTGTACATGTTTAGACACCATAAACGCATTAAACAAACTGAATTAGGCCAATCGTTTATTTTTAGCATACCATCGACGATGAGAAGATTAGTTATTATTATTAACAATAGATTAGAGATAGAACCATGATTAAGTATAGTTATTGGATCGAATTCGACATGTTTTGACTTGATCTTATAGGGTTAGGATTTATTTTTAAAAATTTGGGTTCGAGTCGGGCATGTTTTTGAGGATGAAGTTGGGTTAGGTTAGATTCAAAGTTAGGGTAAAAATATTTGATCTGATCCGAAATAATAGTATAATTTTATTCTAGGGTAGACTACAACGAAGGTCACTCAATTATGGGTAAGATTACATTTGGGTCGCTCGATTATTAGAAGTTACATTTGGGTCACTTAATTATGGGTAAGGTTACATTTGGGTCACCCAATTATTAAAGATTACATTTGGTCACTCAATTATGGGTAAGGTTACGTTTGGGTCACCCTTCATATATAAAAAGTACATCAGTTTAGTCATTTTTTCTTCCAAATCACTTGTATACCATCATTAACATTAGAGTACTTCATATGAAATCATTAATTAATCTAATACACAAATTGATATACTTTTTTTTAAATATGAAGGGTGACCCAAATGTAACCTTACCCATAATTGAGTGACCCAAATGTAACCTTTAATAATTGGGCGACCTAAATGTAACCTTACCCATAATTAAGTGACTCAAATATAATTTTTAATAATTGAGTGCACTAAATATAATCTTATCTATAATTAAGTAGCATTTGTTGTAGTTTACCCTTTATTCTAATATGGTTAATTGCTATAATGCTCTTCTCTATATAAATTTCAATTATCTTCCTATTTTGTCCGATAAAAATGGAATAATTATAATGACCCTCTATATATTTTTTTCAATTAACCTCTCTATTTTACCAAATAAAAATGGAAAACAATAATCCTTTTATTTATACCGGGTCGAACTCATGTTTTTACACTAAAATTTAGGTCGAGTAGAGTATCATCAAATGTTGGGTCGTATCGAGTTCGGGTGGAGACCTTAAATTTTTGAGTTAGCGTGGGTCGGTCAAAAACCATACTCGTCTCATCCTGACCCATAATTTTATTATACTACCAACTATTACCTGATCTAGTGGAATAAAACATCAAATTTCTTAAGTTCAGATCTTGACCTTGTAATAGAATAAATTGGGTTGAGAAGGCTAATTCATAATAAATTTTTACGTATTCGATTCAGACTAATCAATCAATATATCGAATACCATACTTATCAAAAATCATCTAATCATACTTAACTTTCAAAAGAAAATTTAACATCATTTTTTTGTGATTTTAATTTAAAATTAAATTAATCCTTTAATTAAGAAAATAGACCCCTGAATTAATCTGTCCTGAATTAAATTCAAATCTCCCCGTATCTAACATGTACCAAAGAAAAAGAAAAGTTCTCTTAAATTTCACTCCAAAGTCCAGAAAACAGCAAATCTAACAATCTCAAGTCACCTCTCAATTTTCTGTTCAATTTTTTCCTTCAGCCCAAACAACCAGAAAGAAAATGAAGAGATTAAGAAGCTATTACATTCAGTTTCGTCACAACAACAATCAAGCAATGGAGCGTAAATGGATCTTCCCATTAGCGATTGGCTCCGCCGTTTCCTTATTTTTACTCTTCTTGACAACCTTAACCTCTTTCGACGGCTCCCCATTTCCTTTCTTCTACCGTTCCTCCGCCGTAGCCGGTGGTTCCTCCCTTTTTGTGGAGAACCAACTGAAACCCATCCCTATCTCCACCCTCCCTCCGCCTCCCCGCTTCGCATACCTCATTTCCGGCTCAGCTGGCGATGGCCGGATGCTGAAACGGACTCTTTTAGCCCTTTACCACCCGTTGAATCAATACGTTGTTCATCTTGACCGGGAAGGTAGCTCTGAAGAGAGGCTCGATCTGGAGAAGTTTGTGAAAGATCATCCAGTGTTTAACAAAGTTGGGAATGTTAGGATGATCGTGAAAGCTAATTTGGTTACTTACAGAGGTCCTACCATGGTTGCTAATACGCTTCATGCTGCTGCGATTTTGTTGAAAGAAGGTGGAGATTGGGATTGGTTTATTAATCTTAGTGCTACTGATTATCCCCTTGTTACCCAAGATGGTGAGTTGAATCGTCCAAATAATTAATTCCCCCCATTTCTTTGGAAATGGAAAAAAAATCCAATTTTCAGTACAATTTGTCTTATTCCCCCTATTTGTGTGGTTTTTTTAGCTTTGTTGTTTGATATTTGTATTGAGATTTTGGGTATCTTTTAGATTTGTTGCACACGTTTTCATACTTGCCAAGGGATCTGAATTTCATTGATCATACAAGCAATATTGGGTGGAAAGAGTGAGTTCGTTTCGTTTCCCTTTTAACTTTCCCTTTTTGTGTATATTTTTATTTCAAGTTACTGATTGATTGTTGGTGGGTTTTTGTTGTTCTAATGGCAGGTATCAGAGGGCTAAGCCAATCATTATAGATCCAGGATTGTATAGTATGAGAAAAGCCGATGTGTTTTGGGTTACACAGAAGAGAAGCGTGCCCACTGCATTCAAGCTCTTTACAGGTAAACTAAAGATGCTGAAAGCTTCAAATTGTATGGTGTTGTGTTTAGCTAATATATAGGAGTTTCAGTGATGTTGTTTATTTGCCATTTTTAGATAAATTGTGCTTAAATAGACACTATGTTTACCCTTTTCTATGCATTGGTCAAACTGTGCTTCATTCTTGTGAGGATAGTTGTTAGATATAATGATTTCTGCGAGATTTGAATAATCGATTTAGATAATATTTTGCTTATTATATTTGCTTTTATTGTGAGAATAGTTTTATTGAGGTTGAAACTGGAACATAGTTTTCACTTCATAATTCAGGGTTTTCCAAGAGCAGTAGATTTGACCGAGCTTTGATTTGAATTGAGTTCTACTGGTTGGACATGGACTGTGGAGAACAAACAACTTCCAATATCATGTTCTCTCAGCTTTCTGATTGTGTATAAGCAGCTTATTGATGTGATTATTTTGCTTTTAATGCTTCTCATATTATGATAAGATATTTCGGAATTCCTGTTCCAATGGATGTGTCATATATGTAGAGTAGAATGACATGCCTACACTGCTTCCCTTGTTTAAGTAGCTAGTTGTAGCATACGGAATAGATACGTATGAAAAAAAGCTTTGCTGCTTAGCACAGGGGATTGTTGGCGAGAAATGTTCAGGAAAACCGGTGCAATAAGCAGAAGTGTCTGGCAGGATACTAAATTATTTGTACTTGTATTTTTTTTCTCTGTTCCCAAATAGCCATGAAAAATGTTTTATCTGGATGCTCTTGACGTTGCTCCTGCCAATTAGACGGTGAAACCCATGGTTACCTGCCAACTCTCTCGCTTCCCCTTAAAACATAGAAATTGGAAGTTTTTAAGTATAAAATGTGCATCGTGTGCGTCTTGGACATTTTCTCCCGTGTTCACTCTTTTCTGGAATGAAAAGTTAAGCCGTGAGTTCATTCAAGTTTCCTTTGAACCCGACCTCGTTTCTCTTTGACTTTACCTAGAGGTTTTATTACATTTTTATTGTGGTTTATTTTTATTTTAAATTTAAATTTTCTATTTGGTGGCTAATAGTTAGTTGACACTGAATGCTAGCAAATCCTTGAAGTTTGTCATCTCTTTGATTAGAAACTAGAAACCAAAAATGCTTCTTAGCCTAAAATAGTCTTCCCATAACCAAATACTGCATTATTCTTGTTCTATTCATGTTGCAAGCACTAATGTGATCATTTAGCTTTGACTTCCAGGTTCAGCTGACTAAAATTCTTTATTTATTTTCTTATTTTTTGGGATCATTTTTAGCCTTTTCAAATGCATTTTTCTAATTCTGTGTTGCTATAAAGCTAGACGCTATATCATTTTATTTCCTTTTGATGGAGAATATTTTATAATAATGAACATAGAAGTCAAAGTATTTGTTGTTTGAAAGTTTCTAAACACGGGATATGACAAACTTCAAGGTTTAAAACATTATGGATTTGTTGTTCCAATTAGCTTCAGATACCTAAACGACTAAATGATGCATGTATGTTATGTTTGACTTGTAAGTTGTAATTTCATTGAACTTTTATGATGTTTATTATTGTTGACTTCCAATGCTTTTGCATAACGTTCACCATAATATTTTCAGTAACTTTGATCCATCATATGGTTGTATAGATTTTTTTTTTTGCAGTACTGAAAATACATTCTAATTTAGTATCCTCTAGCAGTAAGAAACAAAAGTAATTTGCAGTATAAGTGTCTAAGTTCTCATGAAGTAGTAGTTTATATCTTGAATTGGCTTCCTTATGATCTTATGCATGCTACATTAATCAGGAAATGTATTCGTTATCTGGAAAAATGTTTTTCAAGCTAACTTGTTTGTTGGCAGAATCTGTTAGACAGCCAATAAATGCCACAACTATCTTGATTAATTATATCATTTCTGTCATAGGTTCTGCTTGGATGGCACTTTCTCGCCCTTTTATCGACTATTGCATTTGGGGATGGGACAACCTACCTCGTACCGTCCTTATGTACTATGCAAACTTTTTATCTTCTCCAGAAGGTTACTTCCACACAGTCATTTGCAATGCTCAAGAATTCCGTAACACTACGGTAAACAGTGATCTCCATTTTATATCGTGGGATAACCCTCCCAAGCAGCATCCTCATCACCTCAGGCTTGCTGACATGCAACCTATGATCAATAGCAACGCCCCTTTTGCTAGAAAGTTCCCTAGGGACGATCCTGTACTTGATAAAATCGACTCTGAGCTCTTGTCTCGGGGTCCAGACATGTTTACTCCTGGTGGTTGGTGTGTAGGAAGTGGGGAGAATGGGACTGATCCTTGCTCAGTTATTGGTAATACAACAGTCATCAGGCCTGGCCCCGGAGCGAAAAGGTTGGAAATTTTGATCAGCTCTCTTCTATCCAACGACAATTTTAGACCGCGGCAATGCAAATAACATGAAACTACGTGGATTGAGACACGCTATGGGAGGCACTAATGCTGATTGAGGTAGGTTTATTATACATGATGGAAATGATGCAATCCATTAGTACTCAATGTTCCCTTTTAGGGTTTGAAAAGAATGATAAAAAGTATAGATGATCCTTTTTGATTTAGATAAGTTTTATAGTGTTGGAAATTGGGGTGTGCCCCACTGAAATCTCTCCTTTTCCCCCTGTTTTGGTAGTGTTATTGTGTAACTATTTACATATTGAAGAAAAGTTTTAGTTTCACTTTTGCCCCATTAAAGTATTCCTAGTGTGCATAATAAATCACATCTCATTTTTTAATAACCGTTGATATATGATCTATTGACTGACTAATATAAATCAAATACTACATGTGTTTATTATAGGGTGATTCTTCCAACTCAGTTGTTTCATTAACCAATACATATAAAAGAAAGTGACATGATCATTGACACTTTCTACAATGCTTTTCAAGTGTTTCTGGGTCAAAAGTGATTGAGCCAAGTTTTTCAAACCAAGAATGTTTTTCAGTTTGGTTTAAAAAGTGTTTGTTAAAAACTAGAATTTATAGCTTTTAGCTTTTTCAAAAGTACTTTTGAATGAAGTACTCATTTATCTTTGTTTATAGCACTAATATTTATATATTTTAAAATAATGTCTAAAATAGATATTATATATACTTAAAAAGTATTTTTAGAGCAATACTACACATTCCTATTTCAAACTAAACAATCTAGAATACTTTAAGGGGGCGTTTGGTTCATGGAAAAGATTATTACCAAAGGTAATAATCTTTTCCGGAATAACATTCTTATGTTTGGTTTGAGAGCATTCCCTCTATGGGGTAATAATCTTTTCCCAATAGTGCCACTTTTCCCCTTAAATGGTGGGAATGTCATTCCCACCAATTTCTTAGGTATTTGTTAATTCCCACTCATATGGACTATATTATCCTTAAGTTAATGAATTTTATTCATATAGATCCTTTATTTGATCTTTTAATTAGATGATTAATTATTTGTGGTGTAAATTAATTAAATATTTTTACACAATATTAATTTAATATTTAAATGGTGTTACACTTATTTAAATATTGTTTTAGTATTTAATGTATTTTTATTAATATTATATTTATGATGATGATAGGTTATATGGTGGGTTGCATATTTGCTTAAGAATTAATAAGTTAGTAGCTGATATTTTTAATTTTATTCTTTGATTTATAAGATGTTTATCATATTATAAAACATTTTAGTAGGCTAAATTTATGATCTAAAATTTTTATCACTGTTTAATAATTTTTAAATTTATTTTATTATTTATTTTAATTTAATTTACAATCTATCATAAGAAATAAAAAAATTAAAAATTTGAACATGTTAAAAGTTTAACAGTTGAAAATTCACAAAATTATGTTAATAGAGAGTAACGAAGATATGAAAATATAAAAAATATATTTTTAATTTTTAAATCTAATAGTTATATTAATGATATGATAAATATATATATTTTTTACAAATTTTAGATAGTATAACAAAAATAGTTATATGACTTACGATACTTTTAACTTAATATTGAAAGTTTAACATGTTAGAAAGAAAATATAACACATGGATAATTTGGTAAATTTTACTTTTAAGTAATCTTATATTTCTCCAACCAAACACAATAATCTTATATTCCTGCCAAATAAACCAAACAAGATAATGTATAATTCCCAAGGTAATGTTATATTCCGGGAATCTCATTCCCAGAAGTAATTATATATTCCGTGAACCAAACGCACCCTAAAGGCAATGACGAAAAGAAAAGAAACACTTTGAGAAACACAATCTTTATAATCCCAAGAGCGTGAATAACTGAAGTGGGATATGGCTTGGGACAAACGCAAAATTTTATGTTGGAGACGAACATATAAAATTTTAGTAGAATAAAATTATAAAATTTAAGTTGGGCAAAAATAGATTTTTAATAGAAAAAATATAAAATTTCTAAAAAAAAATTAATATTTATATAAATTTCAAACTTTTAGAAGGACGATCGCTCCTTCTAGCTCCCTCGATCAATCCCTAAATATGGCAGCTAAGCTTTAGAGATTGGAGGGGTACTGCCACGGCAAGAACCCACCATAACCCCTCACTTCATTTGAGATGCCCTCAACATTGCTCCAACGCAATTACATATTTATAGCCAAAATGATTCACTACCATTTGAGTTAATTATGGTCCAAACCTATAATTCTCATTCCAATTTTAAAGATTAGTTTCGAATGATAAAAATAATTTGAGGATGAAATTAAAATATTTAAAAATTTAGTGACCAATTTAGAATGAAAATTATAGTTAAAAATTGTGTGGATTCAAATTTGACATTTACCTTCATAATGTAAAAGCTTTGTATTTAATTAAAAAAAACGTAAACTGAGTTATAATATGAGTTAATAATATGTGCGAATTCGAATCTTGACATTTACTTTTTAGAATATAAAAACTTTGTATTTAATAAAAACAATCGTCAATTGGGTTAATAATATTTTTCATTTTAATATAGTTTGTGATTGAAAATAAAAGGGTGGTATGAAAAGTGCATAAACTAAGATTACTATCCATATGGTGATGCGAATGCGAGTAAATCTTTTATATTCGTTTAAAAGAGATACTAATTCATTTTCGTTTGATTTGTAACGGATTTATTCCCTTTAAAAAAGATTATATTATCAAGTAGCATTTGATTTAATAGGATGAAACATTAAGTTTTTTTTTTTAAAGAATGGGGCCACTACCACATGCCTCATTAAAAAACCTCCCTAAGCCTAATGGAGGAAAAATAGTGCACATAGTAGGGCAATAACATCATAAGAGTGTAACCAAAGAAAACGATACCACACATGGTAGTAACATGATCGAACAAAACTAAACCTTACGGACTAAAAGTCCACGACAACCAATGATCCGCAGCAACCAAAACAGCCCCGTGCACACAAACCGCACAGCTACAACACGAACCATCCATCTAGCATAGCAACGTTCAGCCGATTCCCTACACAGCAGAAGCAGCAGACCCGGCAGCCAACTCCAAACAACATCCCCGCACAGCAACAACAGACCAGGCGAACCGATAGTAGCCGCTACGCTCAATCGACTCCCTGCACAGTAGAAACCATTAAATTGTCCTTTCTTAGAGTTTCTCGAATCGCCAAAGGAGGCTCGAGAAAACGATAGTGGTCCAACGGAAGCTCCTTCACCAATTTTGCAAGCACATCCGCAACCACATTTACATCGCGCCGCACCCAAGAAAACTTGATCTCCCAAGATCGCATCAGCATTTCCTTCATATGAACACGAATATTCGATGGAAGATGCAGCGGATCCCCCATTGCCAAACCCTCATATACACACTTATTATCCGTCTCGACTACGATTCTTCTAAAACCCAGCACCCAGGCCGTTGAAAGGCCCTCGTAAACTGCCCATAACTCCGCTTCAAAGGTAGAACAAATACCTATTTTCTTGGCAAAACCGAAACACCAAACACCAGCCTCATCGCGTCCTAAGCCACCACAAGAAGCAAAGCCCATAGCCGTGTTCCTCGCTCCATCAACATTCAACTTAATCCATCCTGCCGGTGGTTTCGTCCAGCACATACCATGACTCGTTGGTCTTCTAACAGCCGAGTCATGATCCTTTCTAGCAGCAGCCCGCAAGACATCACCGGACAACCTCCTCGCGCCCTGCAACAACGTCTCCTGGCCACCGAAAGGGGATCCAAACACAGCTACGTTTCGCTGTCTCCATGCTAACCATAACAACGATCCGAACACCAAGTCCCAATCCCTAAAATCCAACGGATATCGCTCCATATTAGCAAGGTTGTCGTAGATCCACTCCTTGATAGGCTTGCTAAAAAAGTCAGTGAGCATGTTGGCCTTTATAACCCGAACCCACGTTGCTTTGATCACCATACATTCACGAAGAATATGCGAAATGTCTTCGGTAACAGCCCCACATAGGACACAACTAGCATCGTCCGCAAGGTGGCGACGTACTCTTTCCGCATTTGTCATCACCCGACCATGACACACCTGCCAAAGAAACATTCTTATCCGAGGCAAACCATGATATTTCGCTAACACAGCCCACACAGGGTCCTCATGCGCATCATTCGAATTTATACTTAGCGAGTACGCCGATTTCACCGTAAACCGCCGAGATTCCTCCAACGCCCATCCCGGGCAATCCGGTACATTCCTACTCATCGGAGGTTTAATAGCCGCTATACCATGCAGAACAGTATTCGGCAAAATACCATTAAATTCATCCCACTTCCATTGTCCACTAGTATCCACCATTTCCCGAACAGAACGATCAGATATCCCCGGTTCATTTTCAGCAGAAATATATTGTCGAAGAGGCCCAAAGTTACTCACCCAAGCATCATTCCAAAAATCAATCTGACGACCATCACCAATATTCCAAACAATATTGTGCCGAAGATCAGACCAAAGCATACGAATACCCCTCCAAAGGCGTGACCCACTTCTATTCGGCAAAGTATTCGGTGCCAAATCCTGTATGCCATACTTAGCGCGCATAACTGTTACCCATAGCTTACCCGGTTCCGAAAGCATACGAAAGCCCAACTTCAGAAGAAAAGCTGTATTCTGCGACTCAATCTGTTTAATTCCCAAACCCCCACTAGAGATCGGAGAGCACACAGTCTCCCAATTCACAACATGAATTCCCCTAGCACCGCTGCAATGGCCCCAGATAAAATTCCTGATCAACCTCTCCACCTCATCGCAAACAAATTTAGGCAGTCGTACTGATTGCATGGTATACATTGGGATGGAAGCAAGGACAGACTTTGCCAGAACAATCCGCCCCGCAAAAGAGAGTAAACGAACCTTCCACCCTGCCAATCTGTCAGCAACCTTCTGAATTAAATAGCGGTACGTAGCTTTAGTGACCCTCCCATGAATAAGGGGAACACCCAAATATCTTCCCAGATCAGATACACATTTAAAACCAAACATGTCACTAATATCCTCCTGAAGAACGGCGTGAATATTATGCGAGAAAAAAATATTAGTCTTCGATATACTAACCTTATGCCCCGAACACTCACAAAATTCTCTGAGAACCCGACTAATAACATCAAACTGGTCAAGAGATGCTTCCGCGAACAAAACCAAATCATCTGCAAAAAACAGATGAGATATCAGCGGACCGTTCTTCGTAACCTGGAACGCCCTCTAGTTTCCACAATCCACCTCGCGTTGAATAGCCTGCGCTAGTCTCTCCATACATAAAAAAAAGAGATACGGAGATAGCGGATCTCCCTGACGAATTCCTCTAGAGGGCTGAAAGCTAGCAGTTGGACTACCATTCCATAGAATCTGCGTCGAAACGGAAGAAACACAACTCATAATAAGAGTCCGCAGATGATTGGGGACACTGATGTCACAGAGAGTATCATCAATAAACGACCACTCAAGTCGATCATAAGCTTTCTCGAGGTCCACTTTGATTGCAAACCAGCCCTTTTTTCCTTTCTTTATGCGCATGGAATGAATGATCTCCTGGGCTATAACAATGTTATCTGTAATTGACCGACCATGAACAAAACTGGTCTGATTCTCTGATATCCAATTCGGCAAGTAAGGCTTTAATCTATTCACTATAACCTTACTAAGAATCTTTTACACAACCGTACATAAACCAATAGGCCGAAATTGAGCAATCGACTCCGGAGCCTCTATTTTCGGAATCAGCACAAGGAGAGTTATATTTAGCTCAGGATCAACCAGACCAGTACTGAACATACGTTAAATCATGTTACAGACGGCATCCCCTACAACGTCCCAGTGACGCTGATAGAAAGAAGCATGAAACCCATCCACACCTGGCGCTTTCGATGGCGACATCTGAAACAAAGCCGTATAAATCTCATCTCTTGAGACAACTGTCTCCATAGCTATCATGTCCCGTCGGTCAATCCCACGGAACAAACCACGATAGTTAAAAGAATAACCGTTCGCCCCCTCAGTAGAAAATAAGGTCGTGAAAAACTCCACTGCTAACTGTCGCAGAGTCTCTGGGTCAGCTACCCATACGCCCTAGCTATCTTTGAGTCAGAGAATTGTATTACGCTTTCACCTTCCATTAGCTATCGCATGATAGTACTTCGTGTTACGATCACCATCACTAACCCAATTACACCTAGCCTTCTACCGCCAGATACATTCCTCTATAGTAAGAATATCCTCCAACTCTCGTTTAAGAGCTCTCTCAAGCTCTCTAAGAGATCTAGAAGGCCTGGAACCCAACGCTCGATCAATACCTTTGAGCCGGGCAAGAATTCTCTTTTTCCGCTTCCCCAAAGAGCCAAAACATTGAGAGCTTCATTTTGGAAGCTCAGTCTGCAAATGCGCAATATTATCCTCATAAGACCGTAAATTATCCCAGGAATCCTTCAAAAAAGTGACAAACTCTGCCAAGTCTTGCCAAATAGGAATGAACCGGAAAGGTTTCCCCAACTGAGCCCATTCACAATGCTCCGTACTAAATAATATCGGTCGATGATCAGAACCAATCCTGTCAAGGTGCAAGACAAGAGAATTCGGATAATACTCTAACCACTTCAAATTTACAAGACATCGATCAAGGCGTTCATACAGGTCTCCACGGCTCCAAGTAAACCGTGACCCCTTAAAATCCACCTCTTGTAAAGCATTCGAGAACAGAAAGTTCTGGAAATCTCTACTTACACAATTACGACGGGTCTGACCACCCCTACGATCATCTAAATGAAGAATTGCATTGAAGTCTTCCCCAAGCAGCCACGACTGATCCGCACCAGGATTAACCACATCCAAATGATCCCAAAGATAACGCCTATATTGCACTTGCGGACTAGCATAGACCACCGTCACATAAACCAGATTCAATAGAGGCATACCTTGTACAGACAAATGAATAAACTGATTGGAAACGGTAAGCACCTGAACCCGTAAATCGCCGTTCCAAAGCAACCAAATACCACCACTCAACCCCTGAGCTTCCACGCGGAAAGAAGATTGGAAACCCAAACTACTCACAACACGATCCGCCCGAGTTCCACTAATACGAGTCTCCATAAGAGCAACAACCGACGGCCATGAAGAGCTATTAATTCTACGAAGATGGTCCCGAAACGAGGAGCAAGCTGCTCCATGAATATTCCATAGTAAGACACTAATCATTGAGACAAAAAGAGAAGAGCAAAACATACCAACCTCTAATCCACTACCATGACGTTAGGCGTGGCCAACGACATAGCCTGCTCATCACAGCTTTCCCCCATCGGCGAGACGGTTGGATCCCCCGATTTGCTCAGCGGCTCCGTATCAGCACACCGCTCGCTAGCTGGCGTGCCAATTGTTGTGTCAACGTCTTGAGGTCTCGCCAGCTGCAACTCATCAAGGCGCGCAGACGCCGATTGCACCCATTCAGATAACAGCGGCATCAAAAGTAACCGATCCATCTTCTTCCTTCCCCGCGCTTGCGGCTTAGCTAACCCTTTGCTGCTTTTCTGAACTCCTTGAACTTTAACTTTATTAGAATTTTTCTGTGAGCTATGGATCTTTCGACCATCATTCTGGATGGAAATTGCCACATGACTTGGTCCAACACTAGTCTCCTTGTGTTCAACCACAACCGGTGTAACCCTTGGAACCGTCGGATTAACAGTCCATGTTGAAGGCTTACTCTTAATATTTTATGATTGCACAACCTGACCATTCCCGCTAACACTTCCATCACCCTTATTACTGCTTCGACTTAGGTTTCGAATTGTCCTGCCAGACCCATCATTATCTACACCAATCACCTGCTTACCCTTATCCAAGGCTGAAGGCTTGCTAGCATTATCGGTTCGATCTTCATCGCCGACGTCTTGTGCCACTTCCTCATTATCAAGATCCCGCAAAACATTAAATCTGGAAGATGCACCTCTACCACTAGCCACCTTGGCGAAACTTCCATTCTCACCATTCTTCCGAGGTCGATGTTTTTTACTTTCTGCCACCATCCACGGCCCATAAAACTCAACACGCTCACTATCCTGATCCGGGTGCACTACCGCTTTTGTCGTACCTTCCGCAGATTCAATGACCTTCTTTGCACAAAAATCCATCGTATGGCCGTACACGCCACAGTGGTAACATATAAGATGCAGGCCCTCATATTCTATTTTCTGCAAAATATTATCAATACCAATGCAAGGAAGAAGCAGTTTTGAAAGATCAACCAAAACAGCTAATCGGGCAAACTTACCTCGTTCTCCAGCAACCGTATTATAGTCAACCTTAACTACCTTACCAATAACTTCAGCAATGTGCCCAAATAATCCCTTAGAATAGTAGCGGATATGCAACTTCGAAAGCCGAACCCAAACCACAACTTGTGACGGATGAGATTGAGTCGTCGAAAATTCCCTACTCCACGGTTGGACCGTGAGGTAACTGCCAAAGATGGTCCACGGCCCTGCAGTCAACACTCGAATATAGTCCTCTTCCGATTCCAATTTTACCAGGAAATACTCATTGGCAAGATCGATCAACTGAAAGCGGCCAACCAATTTCCACAACACTTGGATACGGTTCCACAGAACACGATAGTTAATAGATCGACCAAGAAGACGAACAACCACAGCCTTCTCCATACTACGATCAAACAGTTCGTGCACTCTTTCCGAGAATTTAATAACTGGGTATGGACCACCAGTAGTAATCGTAACATCTTCATCAGTAACAGTTATGTCTTCCCCCGTCACGGTAGCAAACTTCGTTTCGTTGTTCTCTTTTGTACTCGCGAGAATGTTCGCATACGAACGGGGTTCTCCAGCAGCCATATCCTGGGTATCCCCGGTGCCCATAGTGACATCACTGTCAACAGCTCCCTCAAATATCGGATTCCCTACAATCCGCATCTGGTTTTCATCGTGTCCAGCAGTTGTACCTGAGCCGTCCGTCGCATCCAACGAAACACACGCAGCCGGCGGTACCCTAAGTCCATCCAAGCCTCTTTCCCTAGCAGGCGCGATCCCATGCACAGGGTTATGGGACCCTAGAACACCTGCACCAAACCCCGCTATCATCGGCAAACCAGGGGCCGCCTTAGCCACCATCCCCGCCTGCTCCTTCTCCTTTTCCTTCTGCCCATGTTGCCCCGCCGTCAGAGTCCTATCACCAGTATCCACTCGCCCCAAGTCCCCAGACGGAACCTCCACGGCGCAGAAAACATTAAGTTCTTTAAGTAAAGTCATAAATTTAATTTATAAATAAAACAAATTAAATTAAATACTACAAGAATAATTTTTTATAATATTTAATTTAAATTAATTTATTTAACATATCAACTAAAATTTATTTTTTAAAAATAGAAGATATCACAAATAAAAAGTACCTAAAAAAAGAAAAATAAAGACTATGTCCACTAAAATATTCACACAAAAAATAAAATATGAAACCTAAAAGTGCAAAAAAGAAAAAAAGAAAACATTTCTCTTAAGAATGATGTACATCGTCAAAGAACCTAGGAATATTCATGAATCTCATTTGTGTCTATCTAAACAAGGCACTTTACGATGTGAAAAAAAGAGTGGTGAGTGAACCAAACTATTATGCATATTGCTCCGCTACACAGTTTTGATTACATCGACAAACAACCACAAAAGGGGATCAAACTTTCTATGACAACCGAAAAACCCAAATTAGAAAACAAGTGTCGTGAGTATCTTTGTACGAGCATCAAACGATCGCTAAGGTATGCGAAAACTGTGTCAAACGGCAAAGAAAACGTACCGCAAAAGTAAAAGAAAACGTGCCATAAAGACAAAATAAAAGCGTGCCACTAGAGTAGAGATTTTTTTATTAAAAGTGAAAATTTAAGAAAAAAATAAGATATAAAAAAGATAGGAAGTAATGAACATTGACAGTTCACAATTAACATTAAAATTGGTGTCGACGACGACAAAAAAACTTACGACTAAGTTTAAAGAAAAAATAGGTTTAAAAAACAACAATATATATTTACCAAATAATCAATTAAATATCGATGATTATAAAAGTAATCTATTTCTGTTTGATTTATAATTGAGGGCTGTTACGGTAAAATTAGTCAAATGGTCCCCAATTTTTTTTTGTGACAAATCTTAAATATAATTCTAATCCTACCTAGAGGGGAGGGAAAGAGTCAAAGAGGGGACTTTAAGGAAAGGAAGAAGAGTGTTCCTAGTGAGTTTAGAACCCATGACCTAAGAAAATACGAAGGAACATAGATGAGCAGTTAGACTAACCAATCAAATGTGCATGCTCAAATATTGCCAAGAATTGAACATATGTATATATATATATATATATATATATATATATATATATATATATATATATTGGAAACTAAAAGTTTCCACAAGCGCCTTAGTTTTAGGGTATATGGATTTAGTTTAGGGTATAAGGTTTAGGGTTTAGGTGCAGATGGTTAGAATTTAGGGGTAGTTGTTTCAATTTAAGGTCTAGGGTTATATTTTAGGGTTTATAGGTTAAAACCTAAATCCTCACCATATTATCCTAAAAACTAAACCCTAACCTATAAACCCTAAATTATAACCCTAAACTTTAAATTGAAACAACTATCCCTAAATTCTAAACCCTACACCTAAACCATAAACCATATACCCTAAACTAACTCTCTATACCCTAAAACTAAAGCGCTTGTGAAAACTTTCAGTTTTCACCGCCTGTGTATAGGATATTAATCTATATATATATTACTTTAACTAACCAATTATACCTACTTTAACTAAAGCCAACCAAAATTGAGCATATATACTTCACTCCTCAATAAATAATTAATGCCATTACATGACCATAAAAAGTTTCATTTATCTTTTGCAATAATGGGGATAAAATAGTTAAAAATTCACATCAACTTTTTTTTAAAAAAAAATTACTGATGTGTTTATATATTTATATGATAGGATTTGTTCATAGTTTTTTATTTTTTTTGACAAAATACAGACATTACATATAAATGCTCGAACCTGAATCTCCTAGAATGAACATCACCATCTTTTCCACTAAATCACTTATTGACATCAAATTGAGATAAACTTTTCATACTAAAAAGATATATATATATATATATATATATATATATATATATATATATTTAATTTCAATACAAAGAGACGCCACCCATCATATTTTAATGGCAGAAAGTAAAAAAAAAGTCTACAATATTTGATTAAATAGTCACTTTGGTCTCTATTCTTTTTTAACAATTCAACACCTAAAGTTTCATTTTGGGTCAAAATGACTCCTCTACGGATGAAAATTGTTAGAAAAGTGACGGTAAACAGTTTGAAATGACTTGACAAAATGATAAGTCAACAGAAAAAATTATTTTATATGTTATATAATTTTATAAAATTATTTTTTGATTGATGTAACATTTTTTTTAAGTCAATACATTTGTCTATATGACATTGCCATGTCAGTGTGTACTGTCATATAAGCTTGTCATGTCATTTCAAGCCATTTAACGTCAGTCGACTGACAGCTTCCATCTACAAAGGGTCTATTTTGACCCAAAATAAAACGTTGATGGTTGAATTGCTCCGAAAAAAAGAATAGAGGCTGCTAACGTGACTATTCAGTCAAACGTTGGGAGTATTTTTTGACTTTATACCTATTTTTAATTGGTTAAAGATGTCATACGGCACATTCTAAGGGCAACCATATACCAACCATATACATTTTTTAACGCCATTGACAATGGTAAAGAGCAATTTGGGATAAATGATAAACGTTGGGTCTTGATGTGTGCAAAAGGAACTTAATTACTTAAAGGGTCAAAATGGGAAAAACAATATAGTTTAGTGACTAGAAGATGTACTATCAAGTCTTCCTAATTATAAACTTTTATGTCTAAACAATAAGATGCACACAATATTTCGAATTGACCCTTTACTAGTGCCTCTTGCCCCCCTCCAATTCGATGCGAAGGATAATCTTTTTCTCATCAATCGACATCCTCAATTCCATAAAAATTAATAAGATAATTCAATAGCGGATCTAGAAATTCAAAAATGAGAGTGTAAAATATTTTTTTTTCAAAATGGATATGCAATTTTTTAACTTTTAAACATTAAATCAAAATTTTTAACGAATTCTTCAAAAGGAAATTTAATGATTTTTTTTTTCAAAATAAGAGGATAAAGATGCACCCCTAAGGAGCTACATACAGGGACGGACGCATGACTTTAGGTTAGGGGGAGTAAACCTATAAATTTCTAGGGTGGCGAACTTATAAAAATTTAGGGTACGAAAATAGATTTTCAATAAAAAAATATATAGAAAAATTCTAAAAAAAATTTAAATCGTATAAAATTTTTAAATTTTTAAGGGGGCGACCGCCCCCGCCAACTCTCCCTCGGTCCATCCCCGACTACATGCATCTGCCACTAGATATACCATTAGTCGTGTTGTAGTTTGGAATAGAGAGTGAGTGCATATAAATTATATGACATTGAAGCCACAATTATGGTCACACGAAGACAAGAAGAAGAAAAAAGAATTCAATGCATTAATGTAAAGGTTATGGGCATATCAAGGTTGAATGTGCCAACCCTCTTAAGAAATTGGGCATAAAAAGTAAAAAGTTAGATGAAATATTTGGTATGGGGAAACCTAATTGAGACCATTGAAACCTATGTTACATTGAAGAAGTATCTTCTTCATCTACTATCTTTGTCCAAGCAAGTTGTTGTACCCCTTGAAATGGATGAGGAGGTGAAGAGACCAATATGTCACTGTTACGGTGTTATATATTTGGGGTTCTAAACAAGTGCAATAAGAGCGATTGTATAGGGTCTTCAGAAAAATGAGTTAAGTTAAATGCTTATATGAGAAAATAACAAAACAGTTGTTACTATTGGAGATTTGTAAATGATCTTTTGAAGATAGCTGCTCCATTGACAAGTTGCTATGGAAGAATGTTTAGTTGTGTGGTCAGATGCGAGACAACGAGCCCTTGAGAAACTGAAAGAAACTTTGAAGGGAACTTCGACCTTGATCCAACATATATCAGAGAAAGAATTTGTGAACCATAGTGATGCGTCACATGTAGGGTTAGGATGTATGCTTATGCAAGACAGAAGATTGTAGCCTATTCATCGAGATAGTTGAAAGACCTTGAAAAGAATTATCCGACGCGGGACATAGAGTTAATTACAGATGAATTTGCTTCGAAGACTTAGAGACAAAGCTTGTATAGTAAGAAATGCACAATTTATACTTATCATCAGAACTTGAAATATTAGACGACTTAGGAAGGGTTGAAACTTGAGCATCATGAGTTGTTAGAACTGCTTGAAGACCGTAATCCCAAGATTGAGTACCATCCGAAGAGAGTGGACATAGTAACCGGTGTTCTGAGTTATATTTGTTGATAGATTAGTAGTTGGGTTGCGAGATGTATTTGCTGAATTCAGTTTACCGAATGATAGTAGTTTGTGGCCGAGTTTCATGTTGAGCCTACATTGAGTCAGAATACTTAAAGAGAAACAGTTGCAAGACAGGTTCTTGGCACCTCACGTGCAAGACATAGTAGAAGGAAGACCTTCAGAATACAGTTCAGAGATGATAGAGTTTTGTGTTTCAGAGACATAATAGTTGTACCGATTGACATAGTGTTTGGAGACACATTGTTTTGGCCGAAGCACACGACAATTCATTTGTATTGCATCTGAGTAGTATGAAGACGTATCGTGGGTTGAAGACGAATACTTCTAGGTTGAGTTGATGAACGATGTGGTTCAGTATGAGAGTAAGTGTGTAATTTGTCAGCGTGTCAAGACCGAGCATCAGTTTTCTTCTAGTTTGTTACATCCGTGGAAGATTCTCAATGAAAGTGGGTAATAGAGATTAGAGATTTCAACTATTTTTTTCTCGAAGACGTCTGCATAGTGCTTGGTTACCCGTTGAAGTCAGATGGTCAGTCAGAGAAAGTCAGGGGTCAAGTTTTCAAACAGTGTTGTATGGGATTGTGAATCGGGCTAGTTCTGTTGTTTATTTGTTGCGGATACCACCAGAGTTAGAAAGAGGTTTGTGACGTGTTCCGTGTATTTATGATTCGGGAATGCGAGTCAGATCTATTCTGTGCTATGTTTGTAGAAGAGATCGAGTTGAGTTTGCAATTGGCATGCATTGAAGGATCCGTTGAGATCTTAGCATCATATAGCTAATGTTGTGTGGTAAGTCTACCTAGGTTGGTTAGTATGTTGTGATGAGGAGGAAAGAAGGTAAGGGCAGTTTCCGTGGCTCTTTCTGTCCGATAAATTTCGGGGACGAAATTTTCTTAAGTGGGAGAGAGTTGTAACACCCGGGTTTGGGGACCGGGAGAAAATAATATTTAAATAATATTTTGAGTCTTGATTTTATAATTAAAATAATAAAGTATTTTCATGGGCTTCGTGATTTCAAAAATAGTTAAAGTTATGTTGGGCCTATCTCCTAAGCCCAAAATCCATAGACCTTAGGGGATGATAGCTTTAGCCATTCATTAATGGCATTTGTGTAAATATTTGGTCTTTACAAATAAAACCCATTTTTATTACATTATAATTCAAATAAACTCAAAACTTCATCATCTTCTTCTTCAAAACACAAAACCAACGACAATGGAGAGCCTTTCTCTCCATCTCACCATTTCATCTCCTTTCTTCTTCATTCTTGGAGCTTTTTGAAAGGTAATTACATTTCCGACTTGCTCTCATCTTCCTCTCTTTAAAAGTACAACTAGATTTCAAT
Organism: Hibiscus tridactylites; assembly: GCA_958450335.1. Classification (NCBI taxonomy): domain Eukaryota; kingdom Viridiplantae; phylum Streptophyta; class Magnoliopsida; order Malvales; family Malvaceae; genus Hibiscus; species Hibiscus tridactylites. The sequence continues at coordinate 3,467,760 of OY288292.1, forward strand.
TTGGTTCAAGTTTTAGAATTTGGATTTTTGGAAGATTGGAATAAAAATGATATCTTTATTATTTTTAACTTAAGATTTTGATTTAATATTGTTAGATATGGTGTTTATGAACCAAATGGTCCAACATATATAATTTTTAAAGTGTTTTATAAGAATTCCCGAATTTGGGGTTTGGTGGGGTTTTAGGAGGGTTTTTAGATGAGTTTTGGGTATGGTTTGTGTTGGAATTTGAGGGTTGATGTTAGGGTAATAGTTGGGGGCTATTTTGGAAGCATTTGGAAGTGTTAAATGTGTTGAAATCATTAGTTTTGGTTGGGATTTGAGGGCTGCCCGAGTTTGGTGTTTTTGGGGGTTGTTCTTGACTTGGAATCTTGTGTTTATTGCTTGAATAGTGTTCCAGTTTGCTACATTAATTGGTGAATTGATTTGAGGTTGTTTTAATTGTGTTAAGGTGTTTAGAAGCGAGATTTTGTGTTGGTGAAGCCTCGGGAACAAATCCGGAAACTTGAAGGTGTTGCTTGCTTGGTAGTTGAGCTTGGAAGTGAAGGTGAGTGGTTAAAGTGTTTTAAATGGTTTTGAGCAATTGGTTCAAGCATGTGGACTAGGTTGGGATTGGTAGACCCACCTAGAGTTGGGATTAGAGTGGTATCCTAATCCCAAGCTTTAGTTAGAGACCTTGGTTGATCTTTAAGGTGTTGATTTATGCCTCATGTTTAATCGTGCTTATGGTGGTTATATATATGTTATTATACATGTATGTTGAGGCATGGCTTAATGCATTGTTATATGCATGTTGATGATAAATTTGATGGAGATATACATATGCATGAAATATGATGTGACATTTGTATTAATGATATACATGTGGCGTTGACATGTGAAATGATATTATGAGGTGATTGTATGATCCGAGGATCATGGTGAGTACATGTTAGGCATGGAAATGTGGTTTGTGCATGACGGTAAGTCATGGTGAGTACGTGCTGAGCACGGAAGGTGCTATGAAATGATATTGTGAAAGATTAATGAAAAGTGTAGTATTGGCACTAGTATGTGTAGAACTAATGTTTTGATATAGTAATTGAAAAATGTTTTGGACTGATTTAAAAAGTATTTAAAATATTTCCAAAGTCCAAACAACTTGAAATTATGTCTAGGGAATTTTTCAAAAGGGTTTTTTCATGATTTTCAAAGCCAAACTTCACAAAACTATCTAGGTGTTTTGAAACACCTTGGGGTGTTTCGAAACAGGGGATCACAATAGCAAAAACGTTTCGAAACTTGTTTCGAAACGGGCTTTCCCTGGATAGGATTTTTACCCAGCGTTTCGAAACGGGCTAGGCCGTTTCGATACGCCCACGTGGCATTGACCACAACGGTCATAAAACCCAACGGCTCTTTTCCAACCGACTTTCAAAATGCAGGCGTTTCGATACGGGCTTATAGCGTTTCGATACGCGTTTCGAAACGGCAAGGGGGTGTTCCGAAACGGGTACCCTGACAGACTGCAACGACTCTTTCTACATTGAGAGTGTTTCGAAACGGCTTCGAGCGTTTCGAAATGGGGAGCTGCAGAACTGCATTTATGTGGGAATTAAAGTCCTCAACGGCTCCAATATGATCCCAACGGCTAGTAACGTCTACAAACTCATTTGGGAGTATAAAAGGGACCTCCAAGCATCAAGAGAAGGCTAATGCTCATATTGTCAAACATCAAATGATCAAAGATTGTCTTAGAGCTTAAATTGTCATTTATTGTATAGACAAACACTAGTGAGCCAAAATTGTCAAATTTGCTCAAGTGTTTTTAGGTTTTGGGTGAGTGCTTAATTGTGCAAACAAACACCTATTAGAGGGTTTTAAGTTTGCTTTCATTGTCTCTTTGTAAAGAGGGTTTTGATCAAGGCTTTGGGTAGAAGCTTGATCGGTTGTAAGGGTTTCCTCCTAATCCTAGAAAAGGGGACGAATCAATAGTGGATTGATTGAGAAATCCTTAGTGGGGAGCTAAGGTAGTGGATGTAGGTGCTTGTTAGAAGGCCGAACCACTATAAATCATTGTGTCTATTTACTTTTTAGCTTCCTCAACCCTTCCACCCAAAAATCCATCTCTCCACCACTTGGTGAGCTAAATTGGTTGATCGAATCGAGCCTCTAAAAACTCAACAATTGGTATCAGAGCTTGGCTCAATCGAAGGGGATTCACATCCTATTGAGAAGATCCGGCAAGCTCGATCACTTTTTCATCAACCGGCTCAATGGCACATTCAATCGACAAACCGCCTTTCTTTGACGGAACTCACTATGCCCATTGGAAGACAAAGATGAAGTTCTTCATCAAATAAAGAGATTACAAGCTATGAGATGTAGTTGAAGATGGTACATTCGTGCCTCAAAGAAGTAAAGCGGAGTGGAGTGCCGACGATCGCAAGAAGATTGAGCTTAATTGCAAAGCCTTGCACATCTTGTTTTGTGCATTTGGCCCAACCATCTATGAGAAGATGTCTTCTTGTGAGAGTGCCAAGGAGGTATGGGACAAGCTTGAAGTCACATACGAGGGGACAAATGAAGTCAAGGAGACCAAGATTGGGCTCTTAACCTTGGAGTATGAGAACTTCAAAATGGATCCGAAGAGAACATCGAGAAGATGTTTGATAGGTTCTCCACTATCACCAATGGTCTCAAAGGCTATGTAGAAGCCATCCCGGAGGAAAAGCTTGTTCGAAAGCTCATCTACTCACTTCCCGAGTCTTGGGACTCAAAGAGGACCGCCATCATTGAAGCCAAAAATTTGAAGACCTTGAAGCTTGATGAACTCATGGGGTCTCTTCTTACTCATCAAATCATGAAGAAGAACAAAGAGGATGAGAAGAAGAGGGAAGAAATTAGAGCTATGAGAGAGAAGAAAATCAAAGGGCTTGGCATCAATGCAAGTGACATGGCTCTCAAATCCTCCACTTGCCATCATGTCTACTCAAGTGAAGAGGAGGATGAAGATGAAGAGATAGTTCATCTCTTCAAGAAGTGTGCCCCGTTCATGAAGAAGGCCTTGAGAGAGCTTGAACGAGAACCTGAGAGAAAGGAGAGGGCAAGCACTTCAAGCCATAAGAAGAAGGCACATGTGGCTACTTGGAGTGATGAGGACTCCACCGATGATGAACAAGCCAACCTTTGCCTTATGGCCATCGAAGAAGATTTAAGGGTAACTTCTAATTCATCTACTTCATGTTCTTATTCTTTTGATGAATTACAAGATGCCTACGATGATTTTGTTTTAGATTTTAAAAGCCACATTTTGAAAAACAATAAATTGATTTCAAAGTTAAAAATTCAAAATGATTTGCTTTCTAAAACCAAACTTGAACTTGAAGCAAAACTTGAAGAGTTTGAATTAAAATGTTTTGATTTACAAAAATTGCTTCAAAATGTTCAAGAAGAAAAATATTTGATTTCCAAAGAGCTTGAAAAGAAAAACAATTTTGGAAAATCAAATTTTTATGTTAGACAATCTAGTGCCCCTAAATTTATTAAAGGAAAATGTTTTAGAAGTATTTGGGTCCCAAAAGGACTTAATACTTCAATTAAAAAGAATGACATTGAGAAATGGATTCCTAAGGGGACTAAAATTTGTGCTACTAACGTTCATGGCTCCAAAGCAATTTGGATACCAAAAATTACTTGATTGTCTATTGCTAGGTGTGATGGAGATGTTCAACAAGTCAAACATTGAGGGGGAGCTCCATACACACAAGGAAGAGCACTTGAAGAAGGAAGGCTTCACATCCTACCTTGAGTTCAAGTGTTGGTAAAAATCTAGTTGTTTTAACATTTATTTGTTTTATTTTTTGTTTATTCAACTAGATGATCATAAATGTTTGGACTAACATTTTTAATGATGCTTTGAGCAAGGGGGAGCCATTTTTAAAACCAAAATTCATATTTTTGTCAATTTTTACCTCTATTGTTATTTTGAACTTAATGTTTTAAATTCTTTTTGATATAACAAAAAGGGGGAGAAATGGTTTGAAAAATTGAATTTTTAAATGAATAAGGGGAGCTTTATTTGAATTAAAAATTTTTAATCTCTTATTCACATTTTTAAAGTTAAAGGGGGAGAATCCCAAACAATTTTTCAAGTGAGTTTTATTATATCAAAAAGGGGGAGATTGTAGAACTAATGTTTTGATATAATAATTGAAAAATGTTTTGGACTGATTTAAAAAGTATTTAAAACATTTCCAAAGTCCAAACAACTTGAAATTATGTCTAGGGAATTTTTCAAAAGGGGTTTTCATGATTTTCAAAGCCAAACTTCACAAAACTGTCCAGGTGTTTCGAAACACCTTGGAGCGTTTCGAAACAGGGGATCACAGTAGCAAAAACATTTCAAAACTTGTTTCGAAACGGGCTTTCCCTAGATAGGATTTTTGCCCAGTGTTTCGAAACGGGCTAGGCCGTTTCGATACGCCCACGTGGCATTGACCACAACGGTCATAAAACCCAACAGCTCTTTTCCAACCAACTTTCAAAATGCAGGCGTTTCGATACGAGCTTATAGCGTTTCGATACGCGTTTCGAAACGGCAAGGAGGTGTTCCGAAACGGGTACCCTGACAGACTGCAACGGCTCTTTCTACATTGAGAGTGTTTCGAAACGGCTTCAAGCGTTTCGAAACGGGGAGCTGCAGAACTGCATTTATGGTGGGAATTAAAGTCCTCAACGGCTCCAATATGATCCCAACGGCTAGTAACGGCTACAAACTCATTTGGGAGTATAAAAGGGACCTCCAAGCATCAAGAGAAGGCTAATGCTCATATTGTCAAACATCAAATGATCAAAGATTGTCTTAGAGCTTAAATTGTCATTTATTGTATAGACAAACACTAGTGAGCCAAAATTGTCAAATTTGCTCAAGTGTTTTTAGGTTTTGGGTGAGTGCTTAATTGTGCAAACAAACACCTATTAGAGGGTTTTAAGTTTGCTTTCATTGTCTCTTTGTAAAGAGGGTTTTGATCAAGGCTTTGGGTAGAAGCTTGATCAGTTGTAAGGGTTTCCTCCTAATCCTAAAAAAGAGGACGAATCAATAGTGGATTGATTGAGAAATCCTTAGTGGGGAGCTAAGGTAGTGATGTAGGTGCTTGTTAGAAGGCCGAACCACTATAAATCATTGTGTCTATTTACTTTTTAGCTTCCTCAACCCTTCCACCCAAAAATCCATCTCTCCACCACTTGGTGAGCTAAATTGGTTGATCGAATCGAGCCTCTAAAAACTCAACAGTATGCTTGGGTACAAATGATCGATCATTAGGATGTTAGTGTGCACACGTGAGTCAAAATACGCGCGTGATCTTGATGATGGTAGTCATCAAGATGGAGTACGGGTTTGCCCGGAAATCTTCTTATATATATTAGTCGGTGATGAGTGGAATCCCATCGAAGGGCGTGAGGATGAGTGGAATCCCCTCCGCGTGAAACGAGGCGTGAGGATGAGTGGAATCCCCTCCGCGTGAACGGTGATGAGTGTAATCCCACCGTCAGGTAATGGTCGTGTTGTTGGATGTGAGTTCCAATGGTTATCCGCGTATTCGAGTCATAGCTAGGTGCCAATACGGATTGTGGATTATGTTGCTCATATGTTGGTTATATGTGTTTTTATATGTTGTGGTTATGGACTTGTTGAGCATGGCATGACTTTGATAATATGTTCATGCATCATCTTTTATTTTGGCTCTTGAGGATTGGAGGTAAGATCATGCATTCTGTTTTGATTCTTGCTCGTGCTTGGACCCTGCATTGTCGAAGGTTTGTTTTATGAGCTTACCCTCACTAAGATTTTATGCTTACGCTTCTTTTTGTTCGACAATGCAGATCAGTAGCTTGTGGGTGGCAAGGGCAAGGAAAGGCCTCCAAGTGTTGCTTCGGTTAGCTCAAGTATGATCTTTAAATTGTAGATTGTAATAGTCAAGCAATGGGATATGTGTTGTTGATTTGAGCTATGTTGATGTTGGTTTGGCTTTCAGATGCTTGTTCGAATTGTAAACATTGTTTATGTTGCATGCCTTGAATGTCTATGTGTTTTGTTTCCAAGGCATGAGCCTTTAAGTGCTAAGTATGTCTCTTTTGAATAAATGCATGAATCTCTCGGATGAATGATGCTTGTTCGTGTTGGTTGCCTCGTATGCTTTGATTTTGGTTGTTAAAGGTTGTATGTCTGTTGTCTATGGCTAGGGGAGTCTTAAATCGTGTCTAGAGTCGAGTCTTAAATCGTTTTGCTGAAATTTAGAGACTTGCAGTGCAGGGCGTATCGATACGCCTAAGGGCCGTATCGATACGGTCTTACCTTCAGGACTCAGTTTTGGCTGGGTGTATCGATACGCGAGGGTGTACCGATACGCCCAATGCTCACTGGAAATCTGAGATTTTGGTGAGGCTTTGGCGTATCGATACAGGCTTTAAGCGTATCGGTACGGGTTTATCTCGTTAACCACGAGATGTTGACCGAGAAGGGCGTATCGATACGCTCAAGGGCTGTATCGATACGGTCTTCTTGTGTTGACCATATGATGTTGACCTTGGTCAAGGCGTATCGATACCCTTGACAGGTGTATCGATACGGCCTGCTTTAAAAGGAAAATGGCCTGCTTTAAATTGCTGTTTTGGATGGTCGTTGTTTTATTGTTTGTGTCTCCGCTGCCGTGCTTCACATAGGACTTAATAATGCATTTAGACAAGATATGAATAAAAGAAATTTTCTAGGGTTGCTAACCGAGGTGGGACCGTAACGGGTTTCACATCGGTTTTCTCCGTGTAGCCTACTCGAACCGGTCAGCCGACCAGACCGGGGCGAGGGGGTTACATAGACTGGTGGTAAAGCACATGGGAAAAAACAAGATGTCCTTGTACTTTATAAAATTTGAGTTATGTTATACTCATTTTTTATTTAAAAGTTAGTCTATCACATACACAAGTCAATAAATATTTAAATCTTTTAACTTAAAGACCACATTTTAATAAATTGCACATAGTCCCTAAATCATTGAGTCGGTTTTACACATGTCTCATCATGCATTTGTGTAACAAGCATGGGCGAAGCCACCATAGTAAAAGGGGTGTCACATGACAAAAATTTGGAGTAATTTTTTCACTACAAATTTAATATAAAATAATGCTAAAAATAAATAAACACAATTTTAAATGAATATTTGACACCCCTTAGAAGAAAATTAACGCCTATTATTTATTACCATGTATGTACTTAAAAAATTTCTTTATAAAAAAATTAAATTTTATGCCCAAACTAAATTTCTTTAGAAATGTGCATAAAAATAGTTTGTTTTAATTTTTAAGACAAAATTCATCAATTTTTTTGTTTAACTATGGATTTTCAATTTATTGTTGAGATCAATCATTTCACACTGAGTAAGTCATACAAGATTAAATTTAGTAAAAATATCTAATACGAGTTGATTTTTATTATAAAATGATCATTTCACCCTTGTACCGATCATTGTATAAATGCTGGAATGAGTTCCAATGCTCATATTTATCATGTTTTTACATGTTTTGAATGATCTAAATATCAAATATGTATTGGAGTATTTGTATAATGGTCCATCAACTTTTATAAAATTACAAAAGGTCCCTACATGGTTCAACCACTATCTAATTATGATTTATGGCCCTATAAAAAACTATTTAATTATGGATATTATATATATATATATATAACAATTTCAACCACATCTTTATTATGTCGGTACATTTCATATTCAATCGCTCAAAATAAATAAACAAATAAAAGTATAGTTTTCACACATATATAAATATATATATATATATATAAATTCTTGATAAAAAAAACACATATATAAATATTTATTTATATTAACTTAAAATCAAAGTGTCCTCTCTGGATTAAATTCTAGCTGAAAACCTTAATGCCAAATGTTGATTGATGATGCTATTCCACCTCATATATTGATGTCATGCTGATGCAATACTTCCAAACTTGCTTATCATCCTCAATTAGCTCGTATTTATTACAATAATGAGATATATTACACTCTCAACCACAGAATTTAGTTTCAAACTTCATACATAAATACTCTCAAACATATAACAGCAGATTTTGTAAGAAATTTACTGCATATATACGAGTAATATTTTTATAGACACGAGTCTGTATATTTACTCTTTAAAATCTAAAATTTAAATCTGTAATGGTAAAATATAAACCCTAAATCATATATCTTACAAACTAAAAAATCTCAAACCCTTAATTAAGTCTACACCCTTAAAACAGAAAAACTTTGTGCTCAAGGGGAGTGAAGTATATTTTTTTGAAAGCAGAAATAATTTATAATTATTCTATAAACTTATTTTTTTTATATAAATTGAAGCTAAAAAGAATGGGGTGGGGAAGCCGCCGCCCCTCCTGCTCTAGTTGTAACTTCGTCATTGTGTATATATATTCAGATAAGATATAAGAGTTTCATCTTGAAATACATAAAATAGCTTTCCAAAATTGTTGAAAACACCTATATCGATCACATAATTGTATTAGACACTCATTTTCGAATCTGTGTTATATAACAACGAGGTGAAAAAGTTCGTAAACATATTAAGGATTTAAATTGTGCTTGCGGCTATGTTTTCGGTCGTAATATTTTATTGTGATTGCGAACATAACATATGCTATTGTGGTTATCACAGGCTGTTATTTTCTACAATAACGATTTCAGATTGTGTCATTACCGCTATATAACGGTCGTTATTACGGTAGCGGACCTCTATTTGATTTCTTGAAACATACAACAATAAGGAAAATGAGATAAATAACGACCCATATAGCAGTTTATGTAAGAAAAACCATTGCAGAGAAATGGAATAGCTAGCTCTTGCATTGCAAACCTGTGAAGAACAGCAGATAACGATGAACAAAGGAGTTGCAGGGTGTCTTGTCACAAGACGAAGGCACTAAGTTTCTGGTTTGCTTTGCTTTGGCTTAGTTTTGGAAACAAAGAAAAAGCACATATGAAACCGTCAGTGCCATCTCTCCTGCGACAAGATTCCCCCAATTCCCTCTCCTTCCTTGCCTTTTAGTTTAGGTTTTCATCTGCATATGATTTGGAAATGTTGATGTATGTATTTATAGAGGCTGAAGAAGGGTTAATAATACGCCCACAAATAGGGGTTAATATTCGATCGAGTAAAAAAAAATTGAATTAGTTGAGTTTTAGAGTCGTATTTTATAACTCAAACTTTAATTGAAATTTTTTGAGTCGAATTTTTATTCAAATTTAATTGTAAAATATTTATAATATTATGATAGTTTCAATTTAAAAGAATTTCTATAACCATATACGATATGCATATATATTTCTCCATATTTTTTGTATTTGTGATATACATATAAGGATGGCAAAAAAACTCAAATTTGACGGGTTTCGACCCGACCTGATTCGGTAGGGTCGGATTTTTTTCTTGAATTTTCGGTTTTCATGTCGGGTTTTTAAGAAGTTTGAGTCGGGCCAGGGCCGAGTTTAGGGTGAAAATTTCCCGCCCCGCCCCGATTTAGTTACAAATATATATATATATATATATATTATATTTTTATATATTATATTTAATATTTTTATTATTTTTTGTCGAGGCGGGTTGGGTTTAATCGGGTTTTAATAAAATTTTGGGGTCGGATTGTGTTGGGTCAGGATAAAAATATATATAATAAACTCGGGTCGGATCGAAACTTTAACTTTTCGGGTCGGGTTCGGGGTGGCCAAAAAAACACCTCGTTGCCATCCCTATCTATACACATATATCGAGTAGAGTTGATGAACTCGACTAGAACTTGAAAATAGATCCACTAATTCTAAAAACTTTGAGTTATTTAAGTCTTATTTTATAACACAAACTTTAATTAATTTTTTCGAATCAAATTAATGAAATTATTATTAGAGTTAAATAGAGTAAAAAGAAAATTCGAATCAAATTTTCCATACCCTACCGACAAAGGTGTAAAGTCTTTGAGAAAGACTTTGTTTGTTGTTTTATTCTCACATGCATCCATGAGTTCACAAGGGTTCAAAGTCTCAGTCAGGGTCATTCCGTTTTTCTTCTTATTTTTGAGAATTAAATTTGACCAATAAACGCCACCTTAATTGATTGGAAACCTATCATTTAGAAAATGGCTTAATAATAAAATAAGTACCAAAATTATACTTATGGTTCATTTTTTGTGCTTAAACTATTTTTCGCTCAAAATAAGTGCCTAATGTTTTATTTCGGTAATTTTAGGTGCTTGAACGTTAGAAAAATTCGTTAACCAATTAAAATATGACACATGGCACGTTTTAATTTTTAATTTCTTTTAATAAATATTTAAAAAAATCAGAATTTTCAAAAAGGCCCCAAAATCCTAAAATTTCAAAAAAAAACCCAAATACCCAAATCTCTCCATTTCAGCCACTCCCACCGTCGTTGGCCATATTGCCGGCGACGAAATGAAACGCCCTCCCCTCGGCGAAAGACCCACACTTCGTTTGTCATTCGTTTGTCCGTCGTTCGTCGCGAATCGTTCGAAATAACCTTTCAAAGATATTCGCATTCATCCCGATTTTCGCACAGTGTCAGTCGATTTCCAATGACTGGGTGGTAGGATAAATGGTCGTGGTGGCCCCGGAGACGGATGTAGTGTGCGACGTCGTGGCCATCGACGGTGGAATCGACTCAAATCAGGATTTGGCTTTTGGAGAGTTATGGAGTTCGAATTTAGGGGTTATTTTATTTTTGTCACTGACCTTTTACAAGTTACAAATAGTCGTAAAATTTATCAAACTATTACAAAATGTGTATTAGTTAATTGAGATAGAATCTAGTAGCAAAATGTAAATCTCTTTTAGTTTTACACTGATTTTGGACTATTAGACGAGTGTTAATTGATGTTTGAGATTAAAAGTTGAAAATGGTGAGATCTTGAAAGAGAAGAAATGAGTGGATTGTTAGGCTCAATGATCACCCAACCGTTGCTTGCCAAGTTGTGGAGAAGAGTTAAATTTGGGTGTTTGTGTGGTGGAAGCAAAAATTAAGAATTTAACACAAGGAATTTAGACTGGTTCGACTTTCTAACCAAAGCCTACATCCACTACCTTAGCTACCCACCAAGGATTTCACCAATTCACTAAGAATTCTTCCTCTTTTCTAGGCTAAGGAGGCAACCGTTACAATCCTAGACTCACTCACCAAGTCTAGCAACCAAAACTCACCACCCGGGCTTTGGGCACACTCTTTAAACAAGAGAATTCCAAGCAAACGAAATCCCTCTACAAGGTTGATGTTTGCACACTAAAGCACTCACCCAAATCCTAGAACACTTGAGCATACATTGACAATTTGAGCTCACAAGTGTTTGTCTATACAAGGAATGAAAATTAAGTTCTAAGATAAATTTGACATCATAATGTTGATGACAATTGAAGCATTAGTCTTCCATGGATGCTTGGAGGTCCCTTATATACTCTCAATTGAGTTTGTAGCTGTTGAGGACCGTTGGGATTGAATTAGAACTGTTGGAGCCTTTATTTTCAACCATAAATGCAGTTCTGTAGCTGTCCGTACCGATATGCGTGTAACCGTATCGATACGACCTTCTTTAGAAATAGTCGTTGGAGGTCTGGTCCAGCTCTGCATATCGAAACACATTGAGGTGTATCGAAACGCCTTGTAGTGTTCCGAAACGTGATTGTTCGTATCAGTACGGCCTGCACTTTAAGAGACATTTGGGAAAATAATCGTTGGGGTTTTTTCATAAAGTCGTTGGTCATTAAATGATGAGCGTATTGAAACACATAGGAGCGTATCGAAACAACCTTTGTCGTACCAAAACGGGCAAGTCCTATTTTGGTACGGATTTTGGCAGTTTCAATTCTAGTAGTTGAAACCCTTAAAGTGTATCGAAACGGGGTATACCATTTCGGTATGGACAAGTTGGAAATCTGGTTTTGGCTACTTTAAAATATTTCAAAGCATTTTAAACCTTTTGAAAACTCCTCAAACTTATTTTCAAGTTGTTTTGACTTAAGGCATGTTTTAAATTCATTTCAATTTAGTCCAAAACATTTTTTAATTTATTATATCAAAATCTATATCTCAACAATCTCCCCCTTTTTGATATAATAAAACCAACTTAAAAAATTGTTTGGGATTCTCCCCCTTTACGATTAAAAATTTGAATAAGAGATTTTTATATTTTAAAAGAATTCAAAGCTTCCCCTTATTCATTTTGAAAAGACAAATTTTCAAACCAACTCTCCCCCTTTTTGTTATATCAAAAAGAATTTAAAAGACATTAAGCTCAAGAATAAAAATAGGGGTTTAAATATTTTGACTCTATTAAAAGCTTTGATTTTAAAATTGGCTCCCCTTACTCAACAATATGATTATCTAGTTGTCATAGAGAATAAATCTAATTGAAAACAAAAAAACAACTAGAAATTTACCAACACTTGAACGTCAAGGGAGGATGTGAAGCCTTCCTTCTTCAAGTGTTCTCCTTCTTGTGTGTATGGAGCTCCCCCTCAAATTTAAACTTGTTGACCACTCTCCATCACACCTAAACAAGACAATCATGTAATTTTTGGTATCCAAATTGCTTTGGATCCATAAACGTTAGTAGCACATAATTTTGTCTCATTTGGAATCCATTTTTTAATTCCATCCTTTTTAGTTGAAGTACTTAGTCCTTTTGGGACCCAAATACTTCTAAAAACTTTGTCATTCGAAAATCTAAGGACACTAGATTGTCTAACATAAAAATTTAATTTTCCCAAATTGTTTTTCTTTTGAAGTTCATCAGAAATCAAATCTTTTTCCTCTTGAACTTTATGAAGCAAATTTTGTAAATCAACACATTTTTGTTCAAACTCCTTGAGTTTTATTTCAAGTTCAATTTTGGTTTTAGAAATCAAGTTATTTTGAATTTTCAAATTTGAAACCACTTTTTTGTTTTTCAAAATGTGATTTTTAAATTCTAAAACCAGATCATCATAGGCATCTTGTAATTCATCAAAAAGAATTAGAAGTTGAAGTAAATGAATTAGAAGTTACCCTTGAATCTTCTTGGATCATAAGAAAAAGGGTTGGCTTGTTCATTGTCGGTGGAGTCATCATCACTCCAAGTGGCCACATATGCCTTCTTATTATGGCTTTGAAGAGCTTGCCTTCTTCTTCCTCGATTCATGCTTGGATTCTTCCATTTTTCTCTTCATGAATCGGGCAAACTTTTCGAAGAGATAGGTCATCTATTCTTCTTCATTTTCCTCCTCACTTGAATCTACATATGGGCATATAGAGGAGTTGAAAGCAACGATATTCGTGTTAATGCCTAGCTCCATGATTTTCTTCTTCCCCATCTTCTTTATCTCTTCCCTCTTGTCTTATTCTTTTCCTTTCTTCATGATTTCATGAGTGAGAAGAGGCCCCAAGAGTTCATCTAGATTTAAGGTCTTAAGATTTTTGGCTACGATGATGGTGGTCTTCTTTGAGTCCCATGACTCGGGAAGATAATAGAGAAGCTTTCGGACAAGCTTATCTTCCAGAATGAATTCTCCATAGCCTTTGAGCTCATTTGTGATGGTGGAGAATCTATCGAACATATTTGTGATGTCTTCATCCGGTTCCATCTTGAAGTTCTCATATGTAAAACTAATGAATTGGTTTTGATATAACAAAAGATTTAAGGATTAAATTGAAAAAAAGAAAATGAATTTTTAAGTCAATGAGAAGGTATAAAAGGGACTTCTAAAAGCACCAGCAACAACAATTGAACCTACAAGCAACATCAAAGCACTCAAATCAAACTATGTACCTTTAGATTCAAATTCTTGTACCAAACTCTTGTATCTTCATTGTAATATTTTATTGTGAGTTTGGGGAGTGTGAAATTGTAATTGGGTAAACAATCATTCTTTGAGAGGAACTTTTAGAGTTTACCAAATACTTCTCTTTGTAAAAGTGAGTGGATTAAGCTTTGGGTAGAAAGCTTAATCAAATTGTAAGGTTTCCTTCTCATCCAAGAAAAAGGGAAGAAATCGAGTAGTGAATTGGTTGAAAATCCTTAGTGGGAGCTAAGGTAGTGGATGTAGAGTTTGTTTGGAGAACTTGAACCACTCTAATTGCCTTGTGTCATATTTTAATTTTTTTCAAATTTTCACCCACCAAAATTTTTATCGCCAATTCACCCCTCTTGGCCATTTGCAAGTATGTGATCAACTCAACAATTGGTATCAGAGCTACACTCATTGAAAGGATTACAACCCTCTTGAGTCGATTCTAGGAGATTTTGATCATCAACAAGTCAAGCAATGGCATCCACCTCCACTTCCAACCTTTAAGAGTCTTAATCTACCACAAAGTCACCATTCTTCAATGGGGCCAACTACCCATATTGGAAGAATAGGATGAGGCTCTTCATCAAGTCTACCGACTACATGGTGTGGGACGTGGTTGAAGAAGGTTCATTCATACCAATGAAAAGAGACAGTGAAGGAAGACTTGTCCCAAAGGTCAAAGCCGAAATGACCGAAGATGATTGAAGAAGGATGCAAGTAAATGATAAAGCTCTTCATGTCATCTTTTGTGCGCTTGGTCCAGATATATACTCCAAGGTGTCTTCGATCGAGAATGCCAAGAAAGTTTGGGACACTCTCGAGACAACATATAAGGGAACTAGCGACATCAAGGAAACAAAATTCGGGCTACTCAATCTAAGCTACAAAAATTTCAAAATGGATCCCGATGAGAGTGTTTCTAAGATGTTTGATTGATTCTCGGTCATCGTCAATGGGTTGAAAGGTTTCAGTGAGATCATCCCTGAAGACAAGCTAGTGAGGAAATTGTTGTACTCTCTTCCAGAATCATGAGATAGCACGAGAACGACTATTATTGAAGCTCAAGATTTGAAGCCTCTCAAGCTAGATGCTCTTGTTGGATCTCTACTCACCAATGAGATCATGAAGAAGGGAAGAGAAGAAGAAAAGAAAATGGAGGAGAAGAAGGTTGAGAAGAAGAATGTGTAGAAGAAAAAGATTGGAATCACTCTTAAAGCTTCATATCTTGAAAGCGATTCTAGTGAAGATGAAGATAAGGAGATGGCCATGTTGGTCAAACGATTCACTCGCTTCATGAAGTCCAACCGTGAAAGAAAGTTCAATAGAAAATGGGACTTCAAGATCAAGAGTAAAGAAGAGGAGAAGGACCAAATCATTTGCTATGAGTGCAAAAAATCCAGCCACATTCGTTCTGAGTGTCCTCAATTGAAGAGGAAGAGCTATGGGAAGAAGAACAAGCTCAAAGCTCAAGTAGCAACTTGGAGTTACGAAGAGTCATCCGAGGAGGAGGAGGAAGTGGCTAATCTTTGTCTCATGGCCATTGATGATGAACCAAAGGTAAACCTTAACCCATATAATTTTGATTTTACCTATGATGAACTTCAAGATGCTTATGATAAATTGCAAGAGGTTTATGAGGAGTTAGTTGGAAAATATAAGGAGTCTATTTTGAGAAACAAGAAAAACATTTCCGATTTAAAAACTCAAAATGAATCTATTTCAAAAACTAACTCGGAATTGGAAAATAAGGTTTTGTACTTAGTAAATCTTTCAAATGATCTTAAAAAGAAAAACCTTGATCTTGAAAAACTTCTTTCCGGTTTTCAAGATTATCACACAAAGGAAGTGGATAATCTTAAAACATCTATTGCTATTGGGAAAAACCATTTTGAAAAGGAAAATTCTTCTAAACCCCAATATGTAAAAAGAAAAACTTTTGTTCCTAAACAAAGAAATTTTCCTAAGCAATCTAGAGGTCAAAGGATTAGGAGTGTTTGGGTTCCTAAGGAACTCATTATTTCTAATAACATGAATTATTGCTTCTTGGATTCCTAAGGGAACCAAGGTTTTGAGGGCTAACACACATGGACCCAAAATGATTTGGGTACCAAAAATCAAAGCCCAATTTCTTTGTTTGTAGGGGGAGCATTGCTACAAGGCCAAAGCTTCAAGCCAAAACTCATAGTACTTTGATAGTGGATGCTCAAGACACACGACCGGTGACAAGAGTAGATTCTTGGAACTAAAGCCAAAGAGTGGTGGAGTGGTAACTTTCGGTGACAACTCCAAAGGCCACGTTGAAGGAATAGGCTCCATTGGTAATCACTCTTCTATTTTCATTGAAAATGTCTTGTATGTCAACGGTCTTAAACACAATTTATTAAGCATTAGTCAATTGTGTGATAAGGGTTTTAATGTTTTATTTGATAAAAGTGGTTGCAAAATTGTGAACATTAAAACAAAGGGTAATCTTCATCAGCGGTCCCTTTCGTTTAGGGTGTGTTCTATTTTGGTCACCAAAATTCAAAAATGATTATTCTGGTCACTTACGTTTAGAATCTTTTCTATTTTGGTCCTTTGGCTGTTAGTCTCCGTTACTTAAAAAAATTAATTTCTAATTTAACCCCCAAACTTTTAAAATTTTATTTTTCACCATCTTCCCTAAAAATTATAAAAGTAAAACCCCAGAAAATTCGACCCAATTCGATTTAAAGGCTTACTGGGCTACCCTTTATGCAGAAATCACTCAAAAGCTTGAAGAAGCAATCCCAGTGAAGTACCCGGATCAGATCTATGAAGCTATGAGGTACTCTGTTCTCGCTAAGGGTGCTAAGCGAGCCCCTCCCGTCATGTGTGTGTCTGCCTATGAAATCTTTGAGGATAATCGGCTCCCTGCTTTTCCTACAGCTTGTGCTCTTGAAATGGTTGATCCCCTTTTTATCTATTTTCCTCTGTTTATATGATATGATCACTTGGGTTTCTGTTTAAATTTATGGTATAAATTCTTTTAGATGTAGGTTGGATTACTTTCATTTTTTAGAGAATCAAGGTTGATTTTATCATATTTTCAGCTAGAACTGTTGTTGATTATGGAAAAAGATGGTCTTTTTCCAAATGATTTCTAGATTGCTTTTGAATAATTATATCAGTGTTCAAATTAACATGAAGTCATAAATGGAATGAGAATATATCGCTGGATTATTTATAATGACGCCCTAGTTATTATGTTCTTTACTTTTGATATTTGCAGTCTGATTTATTCGATTAATTCAATTTAACCGATTATTTGTTATAAGAACCTTACAGTTCGTTGCTTTCTTACTACAGTTTTTAAGGTTCACTGGCCATGGAATTCAGACTCCAATTTAACTTCATCTTTTAGTTTGTTTTACTATGTAGTATATCATCCTTTGCTAAGTAATTAAACATCCGAATATGAAAGAAGGCCGCCACGATAACCGATCTCGATGTTAAAATGAAAGCTCTGCAATCTAAGAGATGCTTTTGGTTTGTTGTGTGCAAGCTCTTCTATTTAAACTGAAGTTGTCTTTTGTGTTGTTTGTATGTAGTTTAAACCAGTACCAAATGGCGTGATATTTTATCGAAACTTCAACGAAATAAGTGCATGTTTTAATTGATCTCGGTCTATTTCACAGGTTCACGCTGCTTCACTCATTCATGATGACCTTCCGTGTATGGATGATGCTTCAGAACGTAGAGGCCAACCCTCGAACCATAAAGCCTTTGGTGTTGACATGGCAATCCTTGCTGGTGATGCAATCTTCCCTCTTGGCTTCCGCCATATTGTCATGTATACGCCTCCCGAACTCGTTCTTGAATCCCGCCTCTTGCGTGTGATTGCCGAGATCACCCGCACCGTGGGGTCTGCTGGCATGGCTGCCGGGGGGTTTGAATTAATTTTTGGGGTTTTGAATTAATTTTCTGGGGTTTAGTTTTATAATTTTTGGGGAAGAGGGTGAAAAATAAAATTTTGAAAGTTTGGGGGTTAAATTAGAAATTAATTTTTTAAGTAACGGAGACTAACGGCCAAGGGACCAAAATATAAACGATTCTAAACGTATGTGACCAGAATAATCATTTTTGAATTTTGGTGACCAAAATAGAACACACCATAAACGAAAGGGACCACTGGTGAAGATTACCCTAAAACAAATCAATTGATGCTCATCGGGTATAGAATAGACAATATTTACATGGTGCATTTAGATGACATCCATACATCTCATACATGTTTAGTAGCACATGATGAACATGACTCATGGCTTTGGCATAGAAAATTAGGACATGCTAGCATGAGTGTTTTGGAAAAATTCATTTCCCTTGATCTAGTTAGAGGTTTACCCAAACTTAAATTCTCTAATGATAAAATTTATGATGCATGCTCTTAGGGTCAACAACATAGAACCTCATTTAAATCCATTAATGATGTCTCTAAGGGGGAGATTGTAAAACCTATGTTTGATTTTTGATATAACAAAGTGCTTTAAGGACAAAATTGAAAAACTTGAAATAAATTTTTAAGTCCCTCAAAAGGTTTCAAATCAACAAGGCTTTGCTCTAGTTTGAAAACTCAAACTCCAAAATATTTTCTAAGTGTTCCAAGGAAAAATTGTTCAAAATCGTCAATGCGTATCGATGCGCTTCTTGTCGTATCGATACCTTTTTTTACTAACTTGGCTACTGGAGAGAATCGTTTCGATACACCCTTATCGTATCGAAACAGATTGCATCTGTATCGATACGTTCTCTCTATAAAATCAGACGGAGTTTGAATGGTGTACCGATACGGTCTCACCCGTATCGATACGGATTAAAAGGATTTTTAAATTCAGAGCCTTACATGTTTTTGACTGTTGGACGTCAGTTGGTAGGTAACAAATTTTTAAAGAGTTGGTTAACCCATACCGATACGCTTTTACCTGTATCGATACGAATTCCTCTAGTGAGCTTTGTAGGCAAAATTGCATTGATACGGTCTTACCCGTATCGAAACAGATCCCTAACCCGTACCGATACGCCTACACGCGTATCGATACGCCCCTCTTGTAATTGTGCAACAACTCTTTCTTTTTTGAGACAATTATCGATACGCCTCCCCGTGTACCGATACGGTAGGATACATAAGTGCATTTATGGTGGAAAGAGAGGGTCCCAACAGCTATAATCAATTCCCTAACCACCCAAACGGCTAGAATTAATGAAGAAGGTATAAAATCAAGCCTATTGAAGACCAACAACAACTATTGCATGCAAGAGAAACATCTATACAAAAATCCAAGCTCAAAGTGTCTAATCTCTTATTCTTGTAAAATCCCAAATTGTGTTGAGTGAAATTCTTATCTTGTATTCCAATTTGGGTTGAGTGCTTGTATCAAAAAGGGCAAATTTGTATTGTAAGATATTCTACTTGCCTTAAATTTCTTCTTTGTATCATAGAGAGGGTTTGGTCAATTTGGGGTAGAAAATTGACCGATATTGTAAAGTGTAGAACTAATGTTTTGATATAATAATTGAAAAACATTTTGGACTAAGTTAAAAAGAATTCAAAACTATTTCTAAAGTCCAAACAACTTGAAACTATGTTTAGGGGATGTTTTAAAAGGTTTTCACATGTTTTCAAAGCCAAATTAAACAAAACCTTCCAAACGTTTCGAAACACCCCTAGGTGTTTCGATACGGGGTCTTACAGTGTCAAAACGTTTTGAAACAGGTT
This sequence comes from Hibiscus tridactylites, assembly GCA_958450335.1. Taxonomy (NCBI): domain Eukaryota; kingdom Viridiplantae; phylum Streptophyta; class Magnoliopsida; order Malvales; family Malvaceae; genus Hibiscus; species Hibiscus tridactylites. The sequence continues at coordinate 3,487,377 of OY288292.1, forward strand.
TCGAAACGAGTATTTTCTGGATGAGGATTTTGCCAAGTGTTTCGATACGGGCTATGTCGTTTCGATACGCCTACGTGGTATCGACCGTAACGGTTACAAAACCCCAACGGCTATTTCCCAACTAACATTTAAATGCAGATCGTTTCGATACGAGGACAAGCGTTTGGATACGGGTGTTTCAATACGGCCAAGAGCGTTTCAATACAGGTGCTGCATCAGATTGCAACGACTCTTTCTACTTGAAGAGCGTTTCGAAACGGGTTCAAGTGTTTCGATACGGGCAGCTGCAGAACTGCATTTATGGTGGGAAATTATGTCTCCAACGGCTCCAATTCAACCCCAACAGCTAGTAACGACTACAAACTCATTAAGGAGTATAAAAGGGACCTCCAAGCATCAAGTAATGGTTAATACTTCAATTGTCAAACAACAAATGATCAAGAAATTGGCTTAAAGCTTAATTGTCATTTATTTGTATAGACAAACACTAGTGAGCCAAAATTGTTAGATTTGCTCAAGTGTTTTAGGTTTTGAGTGAGAGCTAAATTGTGCAAACAAACACATATTAGAGGGATTTGTGTTTGCTTATCTTTTCTCTTGTAAAGAGGGTTTGATCAAGGCTTTGGGTAGAAAGCTTGATCGGTGTATAAGGGTTTCCTCCTAAGCCTAGAAAAGAGGACGAATCAATAGTGGATTGATTGGAAATCCTTAGTGGGAAGCTAAGGTAGTGGATGTAGACCTTTGTTAGAAGGTTGAACCACTATAAATCATTGTGTCCTTATTCTTTTTTTAGCTTCCACACCACTTGCACCCAAAATTCCATTTCTTCACCACTTGGTGAGCAAGAACGGTTGAAGGAATCGAGCACCATACATCCCAACAATTGGTATCAGAGCTTGGCTCAATTGAAGATGATTAACATCCTATTGAGAAGATCCGGCAAGCTCGATCATCATTTCAAACAACCGGCTCAATGGCGCAATCCATCGACAAACCACCCTTCTTCGACGAAACTCACCATGCCCATTGGAAGACAAAGATAAAGTTCTTCATTAAGTCAAGAGACTACAAGTTATGGGACATAGTTGAAGATGGTTTGTTCGTGCCTCAACGAAACAAAGCAGAATGGAGTGCCGAAGATCGCAAGAAGATGGAGCTTAATTGCAAAGCCTTGCACATCCTCTTTTGTGCTTTTGGCCCAACCATCTATGAGAAGATTTCTTCTTGTGAGAGTGCCAAGGAGGTATGAGACATGCTTGAAGTCACATACGAGGGGAAAAATGAAGTAAAGGAGACCAAGATCGGGCTTCTCAACCTAGAGTATGAGAACTTCAAGATGGATCCGGAAGAGAACATCGAGAAGACGTTTGATAGGTTTCTCCACTATCACCAATGGTCTTAAAGGATATGGAGAAGCCATCTCGGAAGAGAAGCTTGTCCGAAAGCTCATCTACTCCCTTCCCGAGTCATGGGACTCAAAGAGGACCGCCATCATCGAAGCCAAGAAACTCAAAACCTTGAAGCCTGATGAACTCATGGGGTCTCTTCTCACTCACCAATTCATGAAGAAGAACAAAGAAGAGGAGAAGAAAAAGGAAGAGATTAGAGCTATGAGGGAGAAGAAGCTCAAAGGGCTTGGCATCAACATTAATGTCATTGCTCTTAAATCCTCCACATGTCATTATGTTGATTCAAGTGAAGAGGAGGATGAAGAAGAAGAGATAGTTCATCTCTTCAAGAAGTGTGCCCCATTCATGAAGAAAGCCTTGAGAGAGCTTGAACGAGAATCCATGAAAAAGAAGAGGGCAAGCACTTCAAGCCATAAGAAGAAGGCATATGTGGCTACCTGGAGTGATGAGGACTCCACTGACGATGAACAAGCCAACCTTTGCCTTATGGCCATCGAAGAAGATTCAAGGGTAACTTCTAATTCATCTACTTCATGTTCTTATTCTTTTGATGAATTACAAGATGCCTATGACGATTTGGTTTTAGAGTTTAAAAATCACATTTTGAAAAACAATAAAATGATTTTAAAGTTGAAAATTCAAATTGATTTGATTTCTAAAACCAAACTTGAACTTGAAGCAAAACTCGAAGAGTTTGAACAAAAATATTTTGATTTACAAAATTTGCTTCAAAAAGTTCAAGAAGAAAAAGATTTGATTTCCAAAGAGCTTAAAAAGAAAAATAGTTTTGAAAAATCAATTTTTCATGTAAGACAATCTAGTGCCCCTAGATTTGTAAATGGTAAATGTTTTAGAAGTGTTTGGGTCCCCAAAGGACTAACCACTTCAACTAAAAAGGATGAAATTGAAAAATGGATTCCTAATGGGACTAAATTTTGTGCTACTAATGTCTATGGATCCAAAGCAATTTGGATACCAAAAATTACTTGATTGTCTTTTGCTAGGTGTGATAGAGAGTGATCAACAAGTCAAACTTTAAGGGGGAGCTCCATGCACACAAAGGAAGAACACTTGAAGAAGGAAGGCTTCACATCCTCCCATGGGTTCAAGTGTGGTAAATTCTAGTTGTTTTTTTATTTGATTTATTTTTTTAATTTCAACTAGATGATCATAAATGTTGGACTAACATTTTTGATGATGCTTTGAGTAAGGGGGGCCCATTTTAAAACCAAAATTCTTAATTTTGTCATTTTTTTTACCTCTATTGTTATTTTGAACTTAAAAGTATTTTGAATTCTTTTTTATATAACAAAAATGGGGAGAAATAGTTTGAAAATTTTAATTTTCAAATGAATAAGGGGGAGCTTTAATTGATTAATTGATTTCAAATTTTTCATCTCTTATTCACAATTTTAAACTTAAATGGGGAGAATCCCAAACAATTTTTCAAGTTGGTTTTATTATATCAAAAAGAGGGGATTGTAGAACTAATGTTTTGATATAATAATTGAAAAATGTTTTGGACTAAGTTAAAAAGAATTCAAAACTATTTCTAAAGTCCAAACAACTTGAAACTATGTTTAGGGGATGTTTTAAAAGGTTTTCACATGTTTTCAAAGCCAAATTAAACAAAACCTTCAAGACGTTTCGAAACACCCCTAGGTGTTTCGATACAAGGTCTTACAGTGTCAAAACGTTTCGAAACGGGTCTTTTCTGGATGAGGATTTTGCCAAGCGTTTTGATACGCCTACGTGGCATCGACCGTAACGGTCACAAAACCCCAACGACTATTTCTCAACTAACATTTAAATGCAGATCATTTCGATACGGGGACAAGCGTTTCGATACAGGTGTTTCGATACGGCCAAGAGCGTTTCGATACGGGTGCTGCATCAGATTGCAACGACTCTTTCTACTTGAAGAGCGTTTCGAAACGGGTTCGAGCGTTTCGATACGAGCAATTGTAGAACTGCATTTATGGTGGGAAATTATGTCTCCAACGGCTCCAATTCAACCCCAACGGCTAGTAACGGCTGCAAACTCATTAAGGAGTATAAAAGGGACCTTCAAGCATCAAGTAATGGTTAATGCTTCAATTGTCAAACAACAAATGATCAAGAAATTGTCTTAGAGCTTAATTGTCATTTATTTGTATAGACAAACACTATTGAGCCAAAATTGTTAGATTTGCTTAAGTGTTTTAGGTTTTGGGTGAGAGCTAAATTGTGCAAACAAACACCTATTAGAGGGATTTGGGTTTGCTTATCTTTTCTCTTTTAAAGAGGGTTTGATCAAGGCTTTGGGTAGAAAGCTTGATCGGTGTATAAGGGTTTCCTCCTAAGCTTAGAAAAGGGGACGGATCAATAGTGGATTGATTGGAAATCCCTAGTGGGAAGCTAAGGTAGTGGATGTAGACATTGGTTAGAAGGTTGAGCTACTATAAATCATTGTGTCCTTATTCTTTTTTTAGCTTCCACACCACTTGCACCCAAAATTCCACTTCTCCACCACTTGGCGAGCAAGAACGGTTGAAGGAATCGAGCACCGTACATCCCAACATAAAGGTTTCCTCCTAAGCCTAGAAAAGGGGAAGATCAATTAGTGAATTGTTGGACAATCCTTAGTGGGAGCTAAGGTAGTGGATGTAGAGTTCATTTGGAACTTGAACCACTATAATTGCCTTGTTCTTCATTTTCATTCATACCACTTCTCCAACAAAATTTTAAAAACCCAATTCACCATCTCTTGGCTTTGATCAATCCCTTGATCCACTCAACATGAATGTTTACAACTAATTCATATGGATCTTTTTGGGCCTATTAGGATTATAAGCTTGGGTGGTAAATCATATGCCTTTGTACTTTTTGATGACTATTCTAGGTTTACTTGGGTTCTTTTCTTAAGTACAAAAGATGAGGATTTAGAAAAATTCATCACATTTTCTAAAATAACTCAAAATGATCTTGAACTTAAAATTTCTCACATTAGAAGTGATCATGGAACCGAGTTTCAAAATCTAGGTTTTGAAGAGTTTTTAAATGAAAATGAGATTAACCATAATTTTTCCGCACCCCGAACTCCTCAACAAAATGGGGTTGTTGAGAGGAAAAATCAAACTTTAGAAGAAATGGCTAGAACCATGCTTTGTGAAAATAATTTACCTAAATATTTTTGGGCGGAAGCCACAAATACCGCTTGCTACATTATAAATCGAGTAATGATTAGGCTAATTTTTTAGAAAACACCATACAAAATTTTAAAATCTAAAAAGTCTAACATTAGCTATTTTCATTCATTTGGTTGCAAGTGCTTTGTTTTAAATAATGGAAAAGACAACTTAGGTAAATTTGATGCTAAAAGTGATGAAGCTATTTTTTTAGGGTGTTCTTTAAACTCTAAAGCGTACTGTGTATTTAATAAAAGAACTTTGGTAGTAGAAGAGTCTATACATGTTGTTTTCGATGATAACCTCATTCCGAGAAAGGAATCTTGTGATGATGACGATGTAGGGATCCTTGATGCCATTGATGGAGGATAAACGTCAAAGGTGGATGAGATTCAAACTAAAGATGAGATTCAAACTAAAGAAGAAGATGCACAAGATCCACCTCTTGAAGCCTTGAAGGACTTGACTCTTGAGGAAAAAGAAGGTATCTTACCCAAGGGAGTTCAACTATGTCAAAGGTGGTGAAATCTTGGGTGATCCATCCAAGGGGGTAACTACTAGATCCTCTCTCAAATTAATGAACCATGTAGCATTTCTATCATGCATTGAGCCTAAAAATATCAAACAAGCATTAAAAGATGATTTTTGGATTTTGGTCATGCAAGAGGAATTAAATCAATTTGAGAGAAGTAAAGTTTGGACATTAGTTGAAAGACCTAGTAATCAATCTACTATAGGAACAAAATGGGTCTTTAGGAATAAACTAGATAAGAGTGGTAACATAGTGAGAAACAAGGCTAGGCTTGTTGCTCAAGGTTACACTCAAGAAGAGGGAATTGATTTTGATGAAACATATGCACCCGTAGCTAGGATGGAAGCCATTAGGATGCTTTTGGAATTTGCATGTTACCATGATTTTAAGCTTTTTCAAATAGATGTGAAAAGTGCTTTTCTAAACGGTTTTATAAATGAAGAAGTGTATGTTGAACAACCACCGGGTTTTGAGGACTAAAAATTTCCAAATCATGTGTTTAAACTAACTAAAGCACTTTATGGTTTAAAACAAGCTCCTAGAGATTGGTATGAAAGACTTTCAAACTTTTTAATTGAAAAGGGTTTTGAAAAAGGTACGGTGAACACTACACTTTCATAAAAAGATTTAGTAATGACATCTTAGTAGTGCAAATTTATGTTGATGATATCATTTTTGGTTCTACTAATGAATGTTATTGCAAAGAATTTTCTAAGCTAATGCGAGGTGAGTTCGAGATGAGCATGATGGGGGAGCTCTCATTCTTTTTGGAACTCCAAATCAAACAAAGGAAGGATGACACCTTCATAAACCAAGCTAAGTACGTAACGATATGCTCAAAAAGTTCGGCTTGGAGAATGTAAAGCCTCAAGCCACACCTATGAGCTCTTCCATAAAGCTTGACAAAGATGAAGGAGGTAAGTGTGTTGATTCTAAAATTTATAGATCCATGATAGGTTCTTTGCTTTACCTTACCGCAAGTAGATCGGATATCATGTTTAGTGTTTGCTTGTGTGCTAGGTTTCAAGCTAGTCCTAGAGAATCACACTTAGTTGCCATTAAGAGAATTTTTAGATACCTTAGAGACACACCTAACTTAGGCCTTTGGTATCCTAAGGATTCTTCCTTTAGCCTTCATGATTATTCGGATGCGGATTATGGGGGATGTAAGATAGATAGGAAAAGTAACTCCGGGACATGCCAATTATTAGGTAGTATGCTCGTATCTTGGTTCTCTAAGAAACAAAATAGCGTAGCCAAATCTACCATCGAAGCGGAGTACATATCCTTAGGGAGTTGTTGTGCTCAAGTCCTTTGGACGAAGCAACAACTCTTAGATTATGGTGTTGAAGTAGAAACCATACCCATTAGGTGTGACAACACTAGTTCCACTTGTCTCACTAAGAATCTCATCCAACACTCTAAAACCAAACACATAGAAATTAAACATCATTTCATTAGAGATCATGTGTTGAAAAATGATGTTGTTCTAGAGTATGTTGATACCTTGAACCAATTAGCGGACATATTCACAAAGCCTTTAGATAAAGAGCATTTTTGGAACCTTAGGAGAGAGTTAGGTTTAACTAGCCTATCTTGACCTTTTAGGACCTTTTTGTGCTTAAATTGCTTGATTTCTTGCAAAATACCATACTTATGTGTTTTTAATCATAATTTCATCCATGCTTATAGTTAGGGGGAGTATGTTTATGTTTTTAACATGTTTATCTTGCTCATACATATCATTGATACATCTAAGACTTATTAGGATTCAATTTTCTACAATTTAGAGCCTCGTTTGCACCTCCAGGCCTAGGCGTATCGAAACAGGTCCATTTGTTTCGATATGGGTGCCTTAAAAGAATGCTTTGTGACCAGGGTGTTTTGAAACACCTAAAAGGGTTTCGAAACGTTTTGCCTCTACCAAGAAATGTATCGAAACGGCCCAAAAGCGTTTCGATACGAGTTATCACGTGGGGTTCGATGCGCTCAAAGCCGTATCGGAACGATCAATAGGATTCAAAACATCAGTCAACGTTTCGGTATGCCCGTTTCGAAACGGTTGTGCCTGTTTCGAAACGCGTATCCGGACAACTTTTTAAGGGCTTTAATTGCTAAAGTTTACTTTTCATTCAAATTCCCAAAAACCTTTAAAAACCCTAAACCCAATTTTTCTCTATAAAAACCCTCTAAACCTCATTGTTTTTCATCAAATCTTGAGAGTTTTTACTCACAAACTAAAGTCTAAGCAAGCTTTAACAACTTGGTGCAATTTCTTCCATTTATTCATCCAAAAATCCCTTTTGAGGTATTTTTCATCTTTTTATTTTTCATTTGATTTTATTCGTTTCTTAGGTTAGAAAATATTAGTTTTGTATAGATTATATGTTTTGCAAATTGGGTTCTTCAAAACTTGTAAAAAAATCAAAATCTTTATTTTTTATTAGAATATATTTGTTTTTACTCGTATTTTTTTACTATTTTTCAAAAGTTGTTTCTTCTTCAATTTTTTTTTGACAAATGGGTGGCCTCGTTAAAAACCCCCCTCATACCGTTAGCCGCAAGAGCTAGCCGAACGGAAGCGGAAGGGGGAAAAGAGTGCCATTTATTAATTGAAAGAGTTACAATGTCTTAGGATAAAATTCCTTACAATAACCTGTAAAAGAAAACAGATAACATGTAAAAAGAAAACTGATAAAAGGAGCCCAATCGAATGCCTAACCAATACCCCGTTTGGCCAAGGAGTCAGCCTCTATATTAGCTACTCTTGGAATTAAACGAAAGTAGCACTGCCTTTTACCCACCATTTGGATTATCTTGGAGATGGTCGTCTTGTAAATACCTGGACACTTGTTTGAGTCTTGGATTCACTCAATAGCATTGGAGCAATCTCCCTCTATAATGAAATATGATCCCAAGCAATCGGGGTTTGTAAGTAGAGCTGATATACCATAGTCAAATGCGAGTATTTCTGCGCTGATTGGAGGCCCCGGACCGCAACTGTGCGAAAAAGAGAAAATAGTGTCTCCCTTGTGATTTCGAGCAATGCCACCTACTCCACCGTGACTTAGATCAGATTTCATAGCGTCGTCTACATTTAACTTAATGAATCCCGGAGTGGGTGGAAGCCACGAGCAAGGAGATGAAGCCTTGGTTAAGACGCTGGCTTTGTCGTCGGCCAACTTTGGATTGATGAAGGCGTCCGTTTTGTTGACCTGTAGGTTAGAGTTCCTTGCAAAATGCCACTGTATGAGCCTTTGTTTCATTAGAAAAACCATCTGTTGTTTGTCGCATGAGTAGTTCTTGAATATGATGTCGTTTCTAGCCAACCATAACGTCCAAAGGATGGCCGCTGGAACTGAGAACCAAATTGAGACTTTGTTTCTTACCGGGCAAGACGAGAACCAACCTTCCAGTAAGTCCTTTAGGTTGTTAGGAAACACATAAATCAAGTCCCACCATGAAATTGCCGTTGTCCAAAGAAGACGGGCTATGTGGCAATGGATGAAAAGATGGTTGGCAGTTTCTTCATTCTGCTGGCAAAGTGGGCAAGTAATTGAGGATATATTTGTGAATCTTCGCTTTGCCAATTCTGTGCGAACCGCCACCCGATTGTGTATCGCCTGCCAAATGAAGATTTCGATGCGCGGGGGGGCTAGTCCATTCCATACACATGTCTTCCAGAAGTTGTTGACATTTGGGGAGTTGCGGCATAGTTTGTAACATGATTTTGCAGTGAAGATGCCGTCACCCGTGCCTTTCCAAGTGAGGTGGTCCTTATTGAAGAATGAAGACGATGCTGATTTGAGACGGTTTAGAAAATCATTCCATTGGGAGGTTTCCCAATCGAAAGGTGACCTTCGAAGCTTGATATCCCATATCCATACTCCATTAATTAATTTGCCAAAATCCAACACCTTACCCGTTTTGGAGCTTGCTAGAGCAAAAATACGCGGAAAATCGCATTGTAACGGGGCTTCACCTACCCAAACGTCCGACCAAAAATTAATAGAGGAGCTATCCCCCAGCTGAAGTTTGAGGTTGTCCTGAATAATTGAACCCACCATATCTTTTGCCGTAGCTAAATTAGTGATCCCTCTCCATAGCCATGACGAGAGCGGAGAATGTTTAGTGTCTATCAGTATTGAAGACTGCTCTAGGTTGTATTTGCTGCAGATCAGATTTTTCCACATACTATTTGAATCGTTGCCGAATTTCTAAATCCACTTCCCAAACAGTGATTTATTCTGAAGACCAAGATTCTTCACGTTGAGCCCCCCCTCTTCCTTGGATTTGCAGATTGTATCCCAATTAAGCCAGTGTGTTTTCCTCAAGTCATCGGAATCTCCCCATAAGAATTTAGCCATGATGCTATTGAGTTTGTTAAGAATGCTAACCGGGATGCTGAACATAGATAAGTAATAGAGAGGAAGAGCAGATAGAACCGATTGAATTAAAGTAAGCCTACCTGCCATTGAAAGGTGTTTCGATTTCCAATTAGCCAAATGGGAGTGAAATTTCTCGACGATAGGCTCCCAAACAGAAATGGAGTTCGATTTGGCGCCCAAAGGAAGCCCGAGGTAAGTTGTTGGAAAATTCCCTTTCGAACAGTTGATTTTTTTGCCCATAGTTCCAGCACACTGTCCTCGACATTGATCCCAAATATACTACTTTTAGCAATGTTTAATTTTAGACCCGCAGCAATCTCAAAGACTCGGAGAATTCTCTTTACATTTTCAACCTCTCTGATTGATGATCCGCAGAAGATGGTTATGTCATCTGCAAATTGCAGGTGACTCAAGTGAAATTTAACATCCCCTTTACCTATTTGCCAACCCGAAAACAGTCCACTGGTCGCAGCCTTTTCGAGCATAAGATGCAGTGCTTCGCCCACTATGTTAAAGAGGAGCGGTGAAAGGGAGCAGCCTTGTCTCAACCCTTTTGCCAGCTTGAAACTCGGGGTAGGGGTCCCATTAACTAGGACAGATATCGATGCAGTAGAGACACATCTGTAGATCCAGTTGCACCACTTGCTGCCAAACCCCATTCTGTGCATTACCTTTAAGAGGAAGTCCCAATCAATTAAGTCGAACGCTTTGCTGAAATCAACCTTGAACATAACACCCGGTAACCCGGCCTTTCTGAGATAGTCAATACCTTCGTTCGCAATGAAAGAGCAATCAGTGATGTGCCTACCGGGAATGAAGGCGAACTGGGATTGGCTGATGATTGAGCCCATGCACGGTCGGAGACGGGAAGATAGAACCTTTGATAGTATTTTGTAAAAACCGCCCACTAAACTGATAGGACGGAAATCTGAGATGAGTCCGAGGTTCGCCTTTTTGGGAATTAGTGAAATAAAAGAGTGGTTAATTGCGTTGTCCCAATCGCCACCATTATAAAAATTCTGGAAGAATTGTAGGATGTCGCCTTTGAGTTGCGGCCAATATTTTTTGTAAAACGACATATTGAACCCGTCGGGGCCCGGAGCTCTGGATCCGTCAAAAGAGTTGATAGCCTCTAAAATTTCAGTTTCCGAGAAGCCTCTTTCCAGGGAAGTAGCTTGATCAAGCCCAATGGTGGAGAAGTTCATATTCATATCTAAAACTTCCAGTGTGTTTTTTTCATTGAAGGCCTTTGAAAAATGTTCAAAAATGTGATCCTTGATTTTCCGAAAATCAGAACTGGGTTCGCCATTTATGTCGAGTGTATAGATGGAGTTAGCTTTTCTTCTCATCGATGCAAAAGAGTGAAAGAACCGGGTGTTCTTATCGCCTTCTTTGAACCATTTAAGTCTTGAGTTTTTTAGCCAAATGCTCTCATCACGTCTCAATTGAGCCCAAAGTTTTTCCTTGAGTTCGAGTATCTCCTTGAGGGTGGCTGAAGGAGAGGATCCTTGCTGCAGTTTCATTTCCTAGATGATGATTCTGTTTTCCAAATCGGAGGAGCTAATGAGGAGGCTTTTTTTATGATTAGCAAACCAATGCTTGGCAGCTCCTTGCAAGGTTTTGATCAAACTATGAGGATCCGCACAGTGAGAATTCAGGTGGAAATCAACAATTTTCCTTGTTATCAGCTCATCGAATCCGTCTTTGAATAGGAGATAGTTATAGAGCCTGAAAGGTTTCTTGCCCCAATTAGGTGCTTTGTGCTCCAAAGCAATGGCATTGTGGTCGGAGATAGCCTTAGAGAGTAGGAACTGATTGACATTTGGGAAAATAAGTAGAAAGTCGTTGTCGATGAGGAATCTGTCGAGGCGGACATGTGTTGGAGGGTCTCGGTTGTTAGACCAGGTGAAAGCCCCACCGTGTAGGGGGAGGTCTATGAGGCAGGCATCTTGAATAAACGAGCGAAATACCTCCATCATCGGGAAATTCCAAGAGAAACCCAGTTTATCATCCCTACTGATAATTGCGTTAAAGTCTCCTCCGAGACACCATATCGCATTATGAGCATTGATAAGTCTTAGTAGTTCCTTGAAGAAATCGGCTTTCTCATTATCAGTCGACGGCCCATATATATTAACAAACCCACAAATTCTGTCGTGTCCCCTAAATTTACCAAAGACAGCAATGAATCTTCTAGATATCACTGATTCTGATAGAGTGAAAAAGCGTGAGTCCCAAGCACTGAGAATTCCTCCTGATGATCCTTCCGCAGGGGAGTGAAGATGTTCAAAATTAGCATCACAACCCAATCGCCTCAAGAGGGAGGGTGAGATAGCACTCATCTTGGTTTCTTGAATGAATAAAATTTGAGGTTTATTAGCTCTGATAAGATTGCGGATTGCCCTAGCCTTCTCTAGTCTTCCAAGCCCGCGAACATTCCAAGATAGGACTTTCAGATCCATGCAAAGATTGAAATACCCAGAAAATTCAAAACCGAGTTAGGAAGCTATAGAGCTCCCGGCTTCAATTCCCCTGACTTTTTCAATAAAAGCTTGTCTCCCCCCCCCCCCTTGAAGGAAAACCCAAGTATATTGCTAACTCCCCAAACGTGGAGAGCCTCTTCGATGTAATTTAGATGTATTGAACTGTAAGAATTACCTGATTCATCTTGTAAATCAATAGAGTCCCGGAGCTGTCTTCGAAGATCACGTCTGTGGCTGGCCAGAAAGAAGCTATTGTTTCTGCTGGTGGGGATATTTTCCGGTAGAGAGATGTTTAAGTGATGATCTGAAATCCCTAACGGTTCGGCCACTGAAGGCGAAATTTGAGCCATGGGGACTTGCTCGAATGTATCTTGAACAATTGCATTAGACACCGACAGTGGAGGAGATGAAATATCCGATGAGGAACTGTCTGATGAGGAGGGGGTTGATTCTGGATTAATTGGGGGATCTGATGGTTTGTTATTTGGGCCTGGAGGTATAGACCGGCCCACACCAGCCTCATTGATCAAAGGATGCGACGGGCCCAACGGGCAAAAAGTATTTGGACCCCTTTGAATATTAGCAGAGCTAGTAGTGTTTGGAACCAAATCAGGAGAGGAGTTGACTTCCTCGATAACTCCCTCGGCATTATTGGATATTAGTGGGCCCCTGATATTTGAGGAGAGCGTTTTTTGATTATTGACCTGGTTCACCTGATGATTGGAAAAAGCACCATTGGTAGTACCGAGAGAATTTTGACAGGCAGGTTCATAATGGCCAGGGGGGACAGCTTCTTTCGAACCTTCCAACTCCTCATCATGAGGAATACGTAACGACCCATGGTGAAGGTCGGCTGCAACCACTTCGTCCTCGGAGAAAGACCCGCCGTGATCGTCAGCTGGAAACCCTTCCCAGTTCTCCGGTGAATCGCGGGGAATTGGCTCCGAGAATGACGTTGAAATTTTAACTTGAAATTGCCGACCACTAACCTGAAACTTAAAGGAATCCGGGATATCATACTGACTGGCAACTTTGATAATCATTCGAGCTACCGAGAGATCCTTTTTGTTCAACGTATCGTCATATATTTTGACCAAAGATCCCAATCTACTGGCAAGGAGAACGAAGAACTCTTCCGAACAGCAGTGTAGGGGCATGCCTAAGAGTGCAATGGAGCAATACATCATCGGAATTCCATTTCTCATGACCTCCTCATCAATCGTATTAAACCAGTAGCATAGTTCATCTTGTTTATTCTGCCAAGCTTCCATTTTATCAGCTTTTGATCCGAAAGTAACGGGGCACGAGTTTGTTGAGCACCCCCATTTGGCAATAGAAACCTTCATCCCCTCACTTGCTAAAGCGGTTTGCACAAAGTCCATATCAAAGCCATCTTTGAGAATGCCCATGACTAAGTTTTGTATCCAATCGGTTTTGACCTTAATGTAATCTTGACTGCCGTTGTCTGCATTTTGAACAGGGACCGAGTTCTTAGGTTCCGTGTTCTGTGAGTGAGTGTTGATTGGGCCCTGCTGTAGAACCTCTCAAAAGGTTCTGCCATCCCTGATGTTGTAACCCACGTTCTGAAAATGGGGTCTTGTCGTGCTTTGATACCTGGTTTTTTCTGGCTTGTTCACCACTTTGCTATGCTCCCAACTACATCGGGGTATCCCTCTGTCCTTGTGATTAAACCTTGGTCGAGAAACCATCACCCTCCTCCCATCAATAGCAGTATTGTTGACACCTCTAATAGCTTGTGACATTCCTTTCTGACTGGAGAAATGGACGAAAGCGAAGGTGCAGTCTCTGTAGTTGGGTCTTTTGTTGATGAGAGGGATAAAAACCCTAGTGACCTCGCCGTAGAAGCTGAATAATTCCCATAAAGCTCCTCTGGATACCCTCCTACTCAAGTTGTCGACAAAAACCGCCCAGGTCTCCCTCTGATTTGCTGTTGATCCGAAGCCTAGCTGCCCGGAGACCCTCCTGGTCTGACCGGTCTTCGTCCGCCAAAGCTCTGCATCCGTCCTTTTGTCTCCCATGATTTTTATTGTTGACATGATCTGTAATCAATCGACTTGTTAATCCCATTTCTTCTTCAATTTTTTTGTTATATGTATATATGTTTTTAAAGTGTTTTTCTTTAAAACCTTAATGCGATTTTTCATTTGATTGAATTAAGGATTTAAATGCATACATTTAAATTTCTTTTTGTTTGCTTTGTGTTTTTAGGAACTTCATGGAAAACGTTAACAAGAACTCAAACGGGTGAAGGTTCAACCCAAGCAAATATCCGTCCTAACCTTACCCTCATTTTTCAAAAGAGTCTTAGGAATCAAGAGACTAAGGACCGTTTCAATATCATTAAAAATTTAGCCATTCGCCGAGAGCGAGTTGTGGATATCGAGTTCCTTGACTCTAAGCGTTTTGAATTTCGCTATCTAGCTCTCTTACGAGAATGGAGCATCTTGGCCTTTTTTAGCATTTCAGACATTGTCTACAAGCATATGGTCCTATTATTCTACTCCAATGTCGTTCTTATTGATAATGAAGATCATGCCGAGGTGATTGGCATTGAGTCGTACCTTTTGGGCAGGAAATTCACTATTGATATACTCATTTTAGAGAACGCTCTTGGGCTCAAAGATGAAGGCATTGAGGATGAGAACCACTTTGGTGCTCACACCAGATTCGTTCTCACATTGAATGCTCGTGACTGATTCCTCCATTTGATGATCTCTTAGTTCATCCACCCTTCAGGAGGTAAATTTGCTCATGTTCGCCAAGATGGTCCATCAAGTGAAGATTGGTATCACCAAAGCTCACATATGGGGTTGTATTAAGTTATGTCTTTGGTACCCTCAATTTTGATTGTTCTTATGATTCTTCGGAACCCCACATGCGAAAGATTGGTGAATCTTCTCTCATTAAGTCCGAGTTTCGCTATACTCTTGGCCAATGGATTCGTGTTAATAGACGAGCTTCAACACCTCAAGTTGAGCCTCCATCTTAAGCTCCGGCTCCTAACAATGAGGCACTTATGGCTTTCCTTACCAAGCGGTTCAACATGATCGATACAAACATAGCTTCAGGTTATAGTGTACTCAACACTCGAACGCAATCTTTAGAGGAACACGTCCCCACTCTTGAGAATCAACAATCATCTATAGATTTATCTTTTTTCACATTCTATGATGATTGGAGGAATTATCGTCATGCTCAAGATAAAGATAATGATGATTCTTTTGATGATGGTGGTGACAATAATGACGAAACTTAAAATTTCTATTGCACATCATATTAGTCTATTATATTTAGATTAAGTTTACACCTATCTATCTTTTTATGCCTTAGACATTCATGCTTGGATTATTTTAAGAGCCACCATGTGTTCTCAGGCTATTATAAACATGTATTTTCATACTACCACGTGAAAATTATAAAAAAAAACTCCACAACTATACACTAAAACAACAAAATCAACTAAAACATGAATATCAACCGATATTTCTAATTTCTTAACGCAAATGAATATACCACAATAACATTTTTAACAAAATTTCTACACTATTTAAAATGCATAAAATCACGTTCTACAAACAATTATCCCTAAAATCATACAAATTAACCCTAAACAACTCTATTCATAATTGTATAAACAACAGGTTGACGAAAAAGTCACGTTTTACAAAACACGACATATACAAATTACTAAATAAATTCACGACAAATCATTTGAAATTCTCGTAAAAGTCGAATCCTATAAACCGCTATTTCATTTTTTTAAAAATAAATACCAAAAAATATAAATTCACATCGAACTGAAGTCACCACAATTTTGGACATTGCACACTACAAGACGAAATTACCCTAACGTGGACCAAATAAAAATAATTTTCCACTTATTCCCTAAAAAAGTATTTTCTAGATAATTTCCCAAAAAGAATAACTGACTAGATCATAGGTTCAAATATATTTAATAACATTAATCAAATAAAAAATTCTATTATTAAATTTAATGTAAAATATTTAATAAAAATCTAATTTAAAATAAATCTTGAATATTTAAATCATTTAATCCCTACAACTCTAATCCCTAAAACCCATCCTAAAACCTTATAAAATATTTAAACCATCACCGTTAAAAATTCAATGGCTAAATAAAAGCAAACTAAAATTTAATAATAACTTAGAAGCAATCAAATATAACCAAGAATTCAACATTAAAAAAATAAGAAAATAATAAATAATCAATTAAAAAATATTTTAAAAAATACATTATCAATAACACATCAAAACTCTGCTCAGAAAACATGAATTATCTTCTCATAGATTTTTTTTAATCTCTGAAGTCTGACATGTGAATTTTATTCATAATTCATCACAGCAGAAACATAAACAAAACAAAATTCAACAAAGAGAAATATATAAAAAATCAAAATTAAGAGGAAAAAATTAGATCTCATTCTTTCTCTCATAGTTGTCTGCTCATTCTTTTCAAGAAATCAGAATAGCGTATATTGCCTAAATCAGGCTGAACAATCACAGAGCTAATCCCATTACTTACAAAACAGATCTTCTGAAAATAAACTGGTAAGCCTACAAAGAAATTTGAGATCAGAGTTTGGTAAATTAAATGTCGGTCACGGTTAAATCAGAAACACGGACCAATTAAAACCTCATCATTTCTCAAAATCGGAAGAAAAAATCAGAAAAAAGAGAGAAATATTGAAGAATTATAAAAAGAACGATCATCAGAGACTTAAATACAAGTAATCATGGAAAATATCCAATATTATTGTTGCAGTTTTCTTTTTTCTCATCAAATGATCGACGAAGAAAACAAAATAATAATAAAAAGAAGGGGAAAAAAACCCAGAATCGTATATTAGAAAGGGGGAGAGGGAGACACAATCAACCCTAGTTATTGAATACGGCTGAGAGAGGATGGTGGCTGCAAACTCTGCTTGCCTGCTTATTTATAGATCTGATTGGGAAGGATATGGTAAACCCTAGACTGAAACCCCGGCGTTTTGGGACTTGGGAATTGTACTGGGCTGAATTGCTGAATATTTGAAAATGGGTCTAATATTAGATTTCGGCTTTTCATTTTTGGGCCAATTTTAGGTTGCTATTTTCTTTATTTAATTAAATAAAAATTTCGGTTCTCGGCATAATATCGTGCCCGAGCAGCACTCTTCTGAAGGACGGCACTCGCAAGCGATAGACTACCATTAAAGGCATAGTCATTTCGGTTCTTCCAAATTTGCCAAAGGCTGGAGATAAACAACTGGTTTCAAGGTAGACCCCGAGAGTGATGTATATCATGGCTAGCCAGATTTGTGAGAAGCCATTCCCTGTAACTAAATTTCAAATTCGTGTTTTAATGTCTCATCGCATCATAAAAATTAATCGCTGGTTATTTTGAACAATGACAATTAAATTTTATTAATAAAAACAATTGAAAGAATTAGAATTACAACGCACCCAAAGATAGACAACAAAATTGGGGACAATAGTCACAAAAAAACTCAGACGTAAAACAACAATATTAAACTCAAAAGTACGAAGAAAAACTAAATCTTTCATTTAGAGTGACGTCTAACATAAAAAAAATCCAATAACCTTCATAAAAATTTTATCTCTGTCGAACAAGACGTTTTACATGAACGAACTAAACTATCTGACAGGCTGTTGCTTACTCAATTCTAATTATTATCAGCAAACAACCTTTTAATCATTAGTTATTTTGTTTTGTTTTATTTATAAAAATAAAATTATATTTTCTTCTTTCATAACCTTCAAATTTTCCTTTTTTATATTTTTTCTACATATATAAAAGTAACACTGCATTTACATCCTCTTCTTGTCTAAGCTATAACCTTCATCTTTTTTTCCAACCTTAAGAGCATCTCTAATCTTGTTCATTTTTTCACACCATTTCACAAAAATGGTGTATTTGGTCACTATTCATTCTCCAACCCAACACTATATTTCAATTTTCATGCCACCATTTTGGTGTTGTCTATAGTGTCACACCATATTTGGTGTGGAACTACAATAAAGAAAAATAAAAGAACTTGAGATCTTTGTCCTCTCATCTCTCCCTCTAGTCCATCTAATTGACGGCTTGGGGTCTTTATTTATAGAAGATGGATAGGTCAAAGTCATCATTAAGGAGGAAATTAAGTTGGAATTAAATACAACAAAAGAAATAATTTTTTTTATTTTATTCTTTTATTCCTCCTAAAACTCCTCATATTTTCATGGAATTTAATCTCCTTTAACCTCTCTATGCAATTCCAAGCTTCGATCTTCATGTAAATTATCTCTAAAAAATTCAGCTCTTTACGCTCTTTAAGTCGCCTACCACTTTGCTCTTTTTCTCCCTTGTCCGAAATTGCTCGGGCATTGCCTCCGCAATGGCTCGGCATAGTTCGACGCGGCAATGACCTGGTAGTGGTCTCTCGGTCATCTTCGCTCGGCCAGGGGTGCTCACCATAACACAACACAACTCGGTTCTGCTCGATTAGGATCATTCGGCAGGGTTCGACAATGAATTGTCGCGGCAATGAATGTTTTACCCTGCATATATACAAAACACATACCTAGCAGTACCTTTTCCATCAAATAAGCAATTAAAGATAATCAAGCATGGCAAGGAAGAAAATAATGCAACCTAAATGAGCCTAAGTCTAACAACAATTGAGATGAAAAATGGTAGAAATTTAGTACTTTTAAACACTTAACACTCCCCCAAACTCGAACTATTGCTTGTCCTCAAGCAATGCAAGCTAACAATTACTTGCCAAGAATTTAATCAAAAGAGATATGTTTAGACTTGCCTTCAAACTTCAAAATCGTGACACAAATTAGGGTGGGTGATCGGACAACATGAATTTTTCCGGAACCAAACTATAATACTTGTGATCATGTGTGTGCGTAGTTGTGTGCAAGTTAATTTATCAAGAGTCTAATGTGAACACTAGGTTTTTCTTTTTTTAATTGCTGGGGCATTTATTAATCCACAAACCATGGCATTTTTAGGGCTTCAGCTCATTACAACTACTTTCCTAGGCTTGAAGATAATATTGGAGCAAACAACGAACCCCCGAGCCTATTGAGTAGAGTCATCCCGTGAAGTCTTTCATTTAATCATGTTAATGTGTCCTTCAATTTTAGTGTATTCAATTTAAATGGACATGTTATAGCAGCGAAGTATCCTAAGTACATGATTTTCACACAATTTGGTCGGAGCCTGTTTCGGGCACCTCTAGCTTGAATCTCAAAAAAATTTAAATTGCCCAAATTCTAAGCAACCTAAGTTTAATAAGTCTCTCTCAATCAAAAGGCCACAACTGTGTCATTTGACTTTTAGCATCATAGTAAGATTCTAAGTCCTTTTCATGCAATCCTTAAATTAAAGTTTTTTTCTTTCAATTAAGTGTAACGCCCCAAAATTTGTCATTAGAAATTCAACAAGTCCTAGCAATTAGATTTAATTAAAAGCATGGCAAGTACATATGCAACCTAAATGAAATTCCTAAGGATGAATGCACTACAATGATCTTAAACTAAAAACAACCACTCCCTCCCAAACTCAAGAGAAGCATTGTCCCCAATGCATGATTACATGAAAATTAACGACAAGAAAATAGAGATGCGTGCAAGAAAAGAAAGAGAAATTACAATGACTTGGAGAGGTCATCGTCTTGAATGATGAGCTTTCTTCTTGCAGTTTAATTGATCCTTTTGCTTGCTCGAGGTGGTTGACAGCGTGTAGCGAGTGTAGGTTTCAGTTTGTTGGTCACCTCGTCGTTATTGTTCTCAATGTCGATCTCCTCGGTGGTGGAGGCCTTGCATTTTGCCTTGGTAGGGGATGCCGAGACTGATTTGGCTTGTATGGCAGAGGATTATTCTGAATCGAAAAATTCTGACCATGTTTCAGTGCGGCTTGGCTCGACCAATGATGCTTTGCCTTTGTTATCCTGGACCGGTGGTGCATCGTTTTTGTGCTTTGTTGGAGCATCTTCAGTAGGTTTTGCCGAGGCAGAGGTTGCAGGAATTGCCGAGGCAGTGGCAGTAGGCATTGCCGAGGCAGTGAGATTGGCAGGAAAAATTGGGAACCTTACCTAGTTGTCGGGGTATTTTTCAAGGATCACTCGGATGATGACATTGTTGTAATCCTTCATATACCTCATGAACGACATTTGCCTTTTCTCTATGGCTTCGATTCGGTTAGCAAATGGTCGGATCATGTTGTCTAGTTGTGCAAGAGTAGGTGTTGCCGGTTCGCTTGCTTTGGCATTGGCAGGAGAGGTTGCTGGGTCATTGCCCGAAGGGGTTGCCTCGACAATCTTTAAGGCAGTGGTTGACTGTGGCTCGGCTTTCGTTATTCCCATGATTTGGAGGTATCTTTCTCTCGCCCATCCCTTCCGTTGAGGCATTTTCTCGTCCGTCGAATCACTAGGCACATGGTGTTTCTCACACAACTCGGTTATTAGGCTTGGGAAGTAGAGAGTTCCCTTTTCCTTTTGGCTACAAACAAACATCTCATTGCATATTATAGCACCAACATTGATAATACGATTGTGCAAGATAGAGTGAATGAGCAAAAGTCTCGGTTTATCAACCGTGGTGTTGTGTGAGGTGGGCATTAGGCATGTTTTCACAAATTTATTCTAAAGTTTTGCCTCGGGCTTAAGCCTTTGGCGGTTTACCGTGCCTCTAACTGTGCCCTCATTCCATGTTGTGTTGGCAATGGTGAGATCCTCGAGTATGTTGTTGTAATTGTCCGAGGTGAGCTTGTCAACGAACTCTTGGTATTCATCTTTCTTCACGTAAACCACATAGAAGGTGTTGATAGTATCAGCATCAACGGGGATTGCTTTGCCACGAACGAATACATACAGATTGTTTGGGTTCAGGGAGTGATCATAGAATTCCATAACCCAATGGACGTTGCTCGGCTTCGGTTGATGGCAAAAGATTTGCCACTTTTGGTACTCGATCGAGCGGAAGAAGAACGGCTCCAAACCAAAATCCGTGTGGGAGGAGGAGTAGAAAAAACCTTGTTCTTCCTATACCTTCTGATTGTCGATCTTCTTGAGGTACCTCTTCTCGATTGTCAATATTGCATATTTCTTGAAGTCCGGTTCTTGGCTTGATTGTGGGTTCTTTAATGTCTTGAGTTTCAAGGCCATGGTGGTTTTGTGGTGTTGTGAGAATAGGTGTAATAAAAAAAATAGAGAAAAGAAAATCTTGGAAGTTCAAGTGAAAGAGATGAAAGAAGATTGTGATGGTTGAGTGTTATATGGAGGGGTATTAAATAGGGTGGGGTGATGATAGCAAATCAAATTTGAAATTTTGAATGGGATTGGCTTGAGTGTACGACAAGCAATGCATGGGAAGGGGAATAGTCGGCCGCCATAGGAGATTTAGGGAGGGGCAATTTGGGTAAAATGTGGAGTCTATGTGGGATTAAGATCCCTAAAAATCAGCACATATCTCCTAAAAATCAGCCTATGAATTCCCCATTTTTAGGTGAGTCTTCAAGATTCTTTCCAATTCTTCTTCACATTGAACTTCTTTCCTAAAAACGAGCATAATGTAATAATAATATTAATAAAAATAATTAAATTAAAGATACTAGAAATTTAACTTAAAACAAAATCTTATCCTAAAAAATATGGAAAAATTAAAAGCAAAAATTAAAAAAAATACTAAAGGAGAGCATGGTCCTGCATCTCCTAAAGTAATCACTTCCTTATCGCGCGAAGGGTTGTAATGGGGCTAAGGTAAGGGTAGGATAAAGGCAGAAAATAAGGGTTAAAATTCAAGACAAAAATCATCCCAAAAATATATTCGAAACTTTTTTTCTTCTTTTTTTTCGAACTAAAACTGCTCTACACTATTTTTTTCTGTTTATTTTTTTCTACAGACTCGAACAATTTCCTGCACTTTTTTCTGCATTGCATATTCAAACAATTCTGCACAATTTTTTTCTGCACAGTATATTTTCTGCTGCTGTACTGCACTTATTCGAATCTGTTTTTTTAAGACGACTTTTGTCTTGAAAAGGGGGACAAAAGTAATGGAATTAAAAAAATGGATTAGGCTTAAAATGTGGTGATTTTCAAGAAAAAGGCCAAGGCTCAAAAATTGTTTCACTAGGGGAAATTAATTAAAGGGTAGGCAATTTATTTGGGAAGAGAAATTGTTAAAACCTAGTGCCTCTATCATATTTAAGCATCATAATCAATCAACATAATCTCAAAAAGAATTTAAACACAAGTTCTAGAATGCAACTAATTTAGCTAGGCACACTCAAAGAAACAAAGAGCAAATATAATGCATGCTCATTAGGCTCAAAAACTCACAAATATGTCTTGTGTACTTAGGTAAGCATCATGTGAATTAATAGAGAAAGAAATGTCATATAAAAGATTTTAATCAAAAATTAATCATGCCAAAATCTATCATGCAACCTAGAATTTTCTAACAAGATAGATACAAAACCATATGAAAATAGTGAGACAAGGCAAAACTAAGGATTAAACGAAGAACTTTAAATTAATAAAATCAAGAAATCAAGAGAACAACCAAAACGGATAAGCAAGATAAAAATTGATAAGCATATCTCCCTCCCCCTCACTTTGATGCATTTTGTCCCAAAATGAAAATTTAAAGTAAAAGAGAGGAAAGGAGAGACTCCCCTAATCAATTGCGGCCACGACCGCGGCCACGTCGTCCGCGGGAAGAGCCGAGGCGAAGATAGGATAAGATCTCGGCCAAGTCAGTTTCGATGGAATGGAGACGCTCATCCATATCTCTTCGGGGTTGGTCTTCTTGTGTTGGTTGTGTGTGGGCTCGTCTTTGAAACACTCGTTCTTTACGAGTTGGGAGAGTGCTCGGGGGAACAATATACGGTGCATCAGGAGTTCCTGCAAGTAGTCTCATGGCATCGAGGCATCTCTCATCTAAAGCACTCATAGAAAAAGCATAAGTAAACTGAGATGGGTCAAAAGTAGGAGGATAAATACGTAAAGCTAAATGAGTAGTATAAGGACCCAGAATTAATGGTCGTGGCCTAGTGGTTCACGGTACACGATGAAACGTGTAGGCCATCCAAAAACCAAGATTTACCTTGATATTTACCTGCATACACCAGAGAAAGAATAACTCAGTTTTACTCACGGTTGATGGAGTGTCGTTTCTGCCGGAAAGGTTGTAAACGAGGAATCAATGGATATATCGTAAAGCATGGCTATGAATGTTGTGGTCCTTAGTTGTTTTCGGATTGTATTGAGAACCTGCAAAACCTGTCAAAGTCTCCAAGGAAAGGTCGTTATCGAAATCTTCCGGTATGTCTAAAAGGGCAGATTGATAGTTAGGGTCTGAAACATTAGTGACAAAACCCATATAAACATTAAATTGAGTAATAGATAACCGAAAGTACTGACCCAAGAGGCGAAAAGATATTACATTAGGTGTATCAAGAGACCTTGCACGACTACGATCAAACGAAAAAGTAGAATAAAATTCAAGTACTAATTCGCAGTAAGTGTCACAGGTAATTGTATGAAATCGACGCCAACCAATGTTATCAAAAGGTGACAGTACCGACTCACGTAAATGTAAACGATCTAAAGTTTGAGTGGGGATATACTTACAAACCGGAAGTGAGCGATGTCGGATACGGTTAAATATATCGAGTTCTTCTCCGGTAAAATGTAAGAACCCTTTCAAGTTCTCATCGTTAGGTGCCGTAAATCGTTGGCTACGTCGTGGATGTTCTTCATGATCCGATGGAATGTCATTGTGTTCATGAGGTGGTGAATGGGTTTGAGCAGTCTCCGAATGGTTATTGGTAGCGGACTCGGCATGTACATGATCTGAAATCCATACATGGAGTGAAAAACTAATAATGGTTGAAAAAACTTAGAATTTACCTCATCGACCATATCGGCCGCAGAATAATGATCCGAATGCATGGATGTGTTCGTGTGCATATTGAATGAGGGCACACGGGTTGGTGAAGGCATGGGCTCATAGTGTTGCTATGGTGATCCGCCTACCGCATCGGAGGCCAAGGAGTGGTAGGGGGAAGGTGGCGGGGATGGTGGGCGCGAAGAACGGCGGTGCGATGATGGTAGTGTTTCACCACTGCCGATGACGTGAGCAGCGCGGCCAGTGCTGGTCTGTCTGGATCTGTGCGATGGAGTACCCCTCCTCATGGCCGGATGGTTTTGAGGCGATGAAGATGGCATGTGCGTGTGGGCAGAACCGGCTTGCATGGACGTGGTTTGCATCTCAAGGGAGTGAAAGGATGGTGACGGGGGTGATGGTGGCCGCGGCGAATGGCGGTGCAGTGGTGGGGCAGACGCATGGCCGTCGAAGTGCTGGGTGGTGTTTGGGATGATGGGAGGCTCGGGAGGTGGTGGGGTGTTGTGTGGCGGCTGTGGTTGCTCGGAGTCGCTGCTGAGGGAGACATATTGTAGCGGTTGAAAGCGTCGGCGGCCACCGATGACGAGTGGTGGCTGCTGTGGAAGCCGGCGAGCTTGGTCACGGGTGCGAGGCATCTTGACGGTGGTGTAGGGTTGTTTTTCGGGTTGCTGCTGAATGAATGAAGAAAGAAAGAAAGAAAGAAAGGGTTTGGGGGATTGTGCGGCTGGTGAATGTTGGAAAATAATAAAAAAGGTTTAATGGGTGGTTGGGGGGAGTGTAGGTCAAAGCTTTGAGTTTGGGTAGGGTCCACGAAATTTTAATTGGGTTTGAAGTGTGGGGGTTGACCGGGTAGGGAATTGTGTAGGTGGATAAGGTTGGGTTTGTTTAAAATATAGGTGAAGTGATTGGGTTGGAAAGGGATAAAAAAATCCGAAAATTATTAATTAATTTGAAAAAATTGGCCCAAAAAATCCTGTTGAAAAAGATAGCTTCTCATCCCTTTATTTGATCTAAATTATCTGCAAACAAAATAAATAAGAGATCAAATAAAATAAAATTCAAAATAAATTCAAAAAGATAAAATAATTAAAATGAGATAATAAAAATAAATTCAAAAAGAGATAAGAAAATAAATTCAAAATAAATACGAAAAAATAATAAAAATAAATTTGAAAAAAGATAAAATCAAAATTTAAAATTTAAAATAGATTTGGATAATTTCGATCTTTTTATTTTTATTTATTTTATCTCTTTTTTATTCTTTTTATTCTTTTTTGTTTATTTTAACTAAAGATAAAATTCAAATGACATCAAATTATAGCAGATTAAAATGGAATAAAATAATAAAATAAAATAAAGAAAATAAAGAAAAAATAATAAAAAATAATTAAAGTAAAAAGAAGAAAAGAAATGGGTTGCCTCCCATCTAGCGCTTGTTTATCGTCGCTAGCTTGAAGACCTTATTCATGCGTTTGGTTCCTCGAAATGAATTTCTTCAACCAAACCGATTGGAACATTTTCGTAAAATTATTTTAACCGTTGTCCATTGACTTTAAAGCTATGTCCTTCGGTGTCTTGAATTTCTACTGCTCCATGTGGAAAGGTTTAAACAACAGTGAATGGTCCGAGCTATTTGGAACGCAACTTTCGTGCAAAAAGTTTGAATTTAGAATTAAATAATAGAACTTTTTGACCAACGGAAAAAGATTTAAATGAAATATTTTTATCATGGAAATCCTTTGTTTTGTCTTTAAAAATTTGTGCACTATCGTATGCATGTTTCCAGATTTCCTCGAGCTCTTGAATGTGTAACTTGCGTTCCCTTCCAATCGCATCCATTTCCATGTTGCATTGTTGAATTGCCCAAAATGCGTGATGTTCCAGCTCGACTGGTAAGTGACAGGGTTTACCGTAGACGAGACAGTAAGGCGACATCCCAATGGGGCCTTTGTACGCAGTACGGTATGCCCATAACGCATCGGATAGCTTGATGCTCCAATCTTTGCGATTCGGCTTCACGATTTTTTCGAGTATGGTCTTTATCTCTCGATTTGACACCTCCGCTTGACCATTCGTTTGCGGATGGTAAGATGTCGAAATCCGGTGGGTGACACCGAACTTCTTCATGAGAGCGTCAATTACTCGGTTAATGAAATGCTTCCCTCGGTCGCTTATTATCGCTCACGGTGTGCCAAACCTGCAAAAGATAGATTCCTTTAGAAACTTAACTGTGGTCTTAGCATCATTAATTCGGGTTGCTCTAGCTTCAACCCATTTAGAAACATAATCTACCGCAAGAATTATATAAAAATTGCAGAATGAAGAGACAAATGGTCCCATATAATCTAATCCCCAAACGTCAAATATTTCACATACAATAATGGGATTAAGTGGCATTTCGTTTCGTCGACTCAAATTACCAACCCTTTGACGTTTTTCACAAGATTTACAAAATAAATAGGCATCACGAAAAATGTTGGGCCAGTAAAAACCACACTCAAGAATTTTATGTGCAGTACGTTTAGGCCCGAAGTGACCACCACAAGAATAAGAATGACAGAAGTTTAGGATAGAGTTTACCTCGCTTTCTGCTACACATCGTCTAATTACCTCATCCGAACAATGTTTCCAGAGATAAGGATCATCCCAAATGAAGAGTTGAGATTCCCTTTTTAATCGTTTAACCTCCGCTCTCGGTAAATCTTGTGGCATCTTACCTGTGGCTAAGTAATTCACCATGTCTGCGAACCATGGAACGCTAAGTTGAGCTGCCATTAATCCTTCGTCAGGGAACTCCTCTCTAACTGGTGGATCAGACATAGATAATGGGATGCGACTCAAATGGTCCGCAACAAGGTTTTCGCATCCCTTCTTATCTTTAATTTCTAGGTTGAATTCCTGGAGTAGTAATATCCATCGGATCAGTCTCGGTTTTGCCTCCTTTTTGCTCATCAAAAAGCGTAAAGCTGCATGATCAAAAAAGATAATAATTTTAGTACCGAGTAAATAAGATCTAAACTTTTCTAAGGCAAAAACAATAGTAAAGAGTTCTTTTTCCGTTGTTGAATAGTTTTTCTGCGCATGATCCAAAGTACGTGACACATATGCTATAACATGCGGTTCCTTGTCGATTCTTTGACCTAACACGGCTCCAACGCTAAAATCAGAAGCATCGCACATCAATTCGAACGTATGGTTCCAATTTGGTGGTTGGACGATAGGTGCATTTACAAGCTTCTCTTTGAGTATGTCAAATGCCTCCCTGCATTTCTCGTCAAAATTGAAGGGTTGGTCTTTTTGCAATAGACTGCAGAGGGGTTGCGCCAACTTTGAAAAATCTTTAATAAACCTGCGGTAAAACCCTGCATGGCCAAGAAACGATCGAATATCCCTCACAGTTGTGGGGTATGGGAGTGAGCGTATAACATCTATTTTAGCCTTATCAACAGTAATACCTTTTGAGGAAACTATATGTCCTAGAATTAGCCCTTTATCTACCATGAAATGACATTTTTCATAATTTAAAACAAGGTTGAATTCAAGGCATCTTTTTAGCACATTTGTTAAGTTTAATAGACATTCTCCAAAGGAATTACCGTAAACCGTAAAGTCATCCATGAATACCTCTATACCTTTTTCGATGAAATCTGAGAAAATGCTCACCATGCATCTTTGGAATGTGGCTGGCGCATTACAAAGCCCGAATGGCATTCGACGATAAGCGAACGTGCCAAAAGGACATGTAAAGGTCGTCTTCTACTGATCTTCGGGCGCCACAGGAATCTGGAAAAAACTTGAAAATCCGTCAAGACAACAGTAGTGAGTTTTATCGGCTAATCTCTCAATCATTTGGTCAATAAAAGGAAGTGGAAAGTGGTCTTTTCGAGTTAGAGAGTTAAACTTCCTGTAGTCTATACAGACTCGCCAACCATTTTGGACTCTTGTTGGGACCAACTCACCTTCTAGGTTCTTGACTACTGTGACTCCGGTTTATTTAGGGACTACGTGGATCGGGCTTACCCACTCACTATCTGAAATTGGATAGATTATATCCGCATCGAGAAGCTTTTGTATTTCTTCTTTAACTACGTCCATCATAGGTTGGTTCAGGCGGCGTTGTCCTTGTCGAGATGGCTTAGCTCCATCTTCGGTTTTTACCTTATGCGTGAAAGTGGAGGGACTAAGGCCCTTGATGTCTGCAACGGTCCACCCAATAGCTTCCTTATGCGCTCGCAACACTATTAGCAAATCCTCCTCCTCTTCTTTTAACAGCTTGGTTGAGATGATAACCGGTAGGGTCTCTCTTTCCCCTAAAAATGCATACTTTAGATGCTCAGGTAATTGTTTAAGTTCGATCTTGGGTTTCTGCAACACAAAGGGTAAAGGTTTAGTTTTAGATGCAGTAAGTATTAAATCTTTATTTACTGAACAAATATTTTCAAACTCTCTGTCTTCTTTGTCAGAATCCGTGATTTCTCTTTACAAATCATCCATGAAATCAGTAAAACTAGTGTCAAAGAAATCATTTTTGGCAGGTTCAATGATATCAACAAAGTTTAAACTAGCGACACTTTCAGGATGTCTCATAGCTTTGTAAACGTCAAATTTTACTACCTCGCCATCGAATTCCATTGTAAGGATCCCACTTCTTACATCGATTTTTGTGTTTGTAGTGCTAAAAAATGGGCGGCCAAGGAGGATCTCAGAAGAGTTGTTTGCTCGGTCCTTTTCCATGTCAATAACATAGAAATTCGCTGGGAAGATCAAAGCATTTACCTTTACGAGGACGTTCTCTAGTAATCCTTCCGGGTAGATTATGGATTTGTCCGCCAGTTGTATTGTTACTTTCGTATCCTTCAAAGGCTCAGCAGAAAGTGAGTTATAAAATGAAAGGGGCATAACATTAATAGAGGCCCCTAAATCACACATTGCTCGTTTAATACCCACTTTACCTATTTTGCAGGGAATGGCGAACATACCCTGGTCCTTCAATTTTGGTGGCAACTTTCGCTGGAAGACCGCCGATACATGTTCTCCTAGATTAACCTTTTCAACTCCAATAAGACAACGTTTATTAGTACATAAATCTTTAAGGAACTTAGCATACCTTGGAATTTTTCGGATTACGTCGAGGAGCGGAATATTGATCTCTACTTTTTGGAACACATTTATGATTTCCTTTTCTTCTGCTTGTTTGTCTCTTTTCATCAATCTCGATGGGAAAGGTGGTCGAACAACATAAGGGGATGGTTCAGAGGTTGGATTTGGTGTATCTTTTTCGACTGGTGAAGTTGATTTGTCTTTTTGGGTGTTTACCTTCGAGGTTTTGGGTTCTACAATGGTGCCACTTCGAAGAGTGATGGCATTAACATTTTCTTTTGGGTTTGTCTCTGTTTGTGAAGGGAGTTTACCTTTGGATTCAAGACGGCTTACTATTTGGGCTAGCTGGCTCATTTGTTTGTCTAACTCTTGTAAGTGAACTTCGGTACGGTTTTGGAACTTCTCTTGGGATATCGCTAATCGTTCAACCAAGGTTTCTAGAGATGTCTTTTGTTGCGGGTAGGGTTGTCTTTGTTGGTACGGTTGATTTGGCCTTTAGCTGTTTGCGTACCCATAATTTGATTGGTTTTTCCACCCGGAATTATAAGCATTTCCTATGGCGTTGGCTTGGGTGACATCATCTTCTTGAATCATCGGACAACAGTCTGTCGGATGTTCTGGGCTGGTACAGATTCCACAAAGTCTAGCTGTTTTTCTCTTATCTGCAACAAGAGTTTGCACTATTTCGGCTAATTTGTCAATCTTATTTTCCAAAGAAATTGTACTTACCTCGCGAACCCTTCGAGATGGTTCGCTAGATTGATTGAATCTTTGCGAGTTGGCGGCCATGGTTGATATTAGTGTTTTAGCCGCTGTTGGTGTCATGTTGACTAGAGCTCCGCCACTTGCTGCATCTATCACTTTCATATCCATAGGCGTCAATCCTTCATAAAAATATTGGAGGAGGGTTTGTTCCGACAATCCATGTTGTGGACAATTTGCACACAACTTTTTAAACCTCTCCTAGTATTCATACAAAGATTCAACTTCTTTTTGTTGAATGCTTAGGATGCTGCGCCTAATTTCGCTTGCGTTCGCTGCAGGGAAGAACCTGTCAAGAAAAAGTTTAGTCATGTCAGTCCATGTTGTAATAGAATTAAGGGGTAAATCGAACAACCAATCTTTTGCTATATCTGCTAAGGAAAATGGAAAAGCTCTAAGCTTGATTTGGTCATTGGATACTCCCTGTGGCTTTGTGCTTAGACAAACCATGTGAAATTCCTTTAAATGTTTGTGAGGATTTTCTGTTGGCAAGCCGTGAAAAGTAGGTAGGAGGTGGATTAAACCCGTTTTTAGTATGAACAGTGTTTCGCCATTTGGGAAGGTTATACACATCGGTTGCTGGCCATCGGGCGCCGCATTTAGTTAGTGAATGGTTTGATTTTGGTCTCCCATTGGATTGGGCTCGTAATTTGACTCTGCTTCGGATGTGATTTCTAGATCGCGTTCGAATCTTTGCTGGCGTCTTTTGTTTTTCTTTTCCCGAAGTGTTTGTGCGTTCAACTTTCGGGCTAGTGCTTCGATTTCCGGGTTGAGTTCAAATTGTTCTCCCGGATTGCTCCTGGTCATAAATCAAATAAAACGATATTAGTACTTTGCCGTACTCCTCGACAACGGCGCCAATTTTGACATGCGTCATATAGTGTCAAAAATAAATCCTTAAACTCAAATAAATAAGAATTAAAATAGTATAGCGAGAGTAAGGGTCGATCCATAGGGAATATGAATTCTAACACCCTTTCGTTCTTACTTAGACCAAGAAACCTGTAAAAATAAAAGGGGGGTTTTAGAGAAGTGATTTGAGTAATAAAGAAAAATATAAAGAACGGAAAATAAATATTGAAAATGGATTATGAATTGAATTAGCCTCAAGCTACGCTTTGCCACGACATTTTCGAGCACTGAAATTGATTTTCTTCAACTTTCTTGTCGGTTACAGTCTACAAGGCTCAACCCTTGCAACTTACTTCTCTTGGGTAAATTTGACTCCCAGGGCAATCCTTGAAATCAAGATTTAGTTGGTTAGCTACGGCAATCGATGCTAACTCAAATTTGAGTTAATGCTGGAGAAGCTCGTGCTCGGATAATCGTCTCGATGAGAATTGTTTCCGATTTTGATTCCCCTTAGTGGATTGCCACTAAGTTTGTTCTTAGGGAGTTGAATTGGCTACAAGCTTTTCCTCGTCCCCAACGATGGATCTAAACCACTTCAACCCGATGCGCGCTCTCGGAATGAAACAATTGAGATGCCTAAAGATTAGGCCGATTGCCTAATCAATTTTACAGAAAATCTAAAAAAGAGTTGTTGAAGGATTGAAGTACTTTTCTAATCTCACGAGTTTAGTCGGGTTTGGCGTTGCTTTTGGCCAAAGGGGATTTAGTTAAGCATGGTTGGTGAAGAAACCATACTTAATTAAATATTGGAAGAAATGGAAAAATGAAAATGGAGAACAAATAGAGAACTTTATTAAACTCAAGGAAGAAGAGAACAATCAATAACTGATGATCTAATTCACCCCCAAAATGGGGTATTTATAGTAGCTGAAAACCCTAAAAAACTAAAATGATAAATCCTAAATTTAAATTAAATTACATAAGATAATTATCCCAAGTTTGAATTTTAAAATAAAAATTCGGATGATAAGCTATCTGATAAGCGGCTTGATAAGCTATCTGTGTTGCTGACGTCATCTTCTAGAAGGTGCTGACGTGGCACCCAGTCAGCATTCATGCCTTGGTTATAAAATTATAATATTCAATCAAAATAAGGACTAAAAACATAACCAAAATAAATACTTATCAATTAAAATATGTAAATTATAAATAATAAAAAAATTAATAATATTTTTAACGAACTTATTATAAAATTATAATATTTAATAACACAATAATAATATATGAACTTTTGTATTATTATTTTAATAAGAAATAATATTCGCATAGATCAAAAATGTTGAAGTTAATACAATTTTTTGGTGTATATATTCGAATGATAATTATTTTTTAGCTGTAGAAATAGAAAATGACATCTGAATGAGTTTTGTTGTACCGTGACCATGAGCACATTTCGTCTCATATTCACGAAGAACAAGTAAGTAAATGTTTTGTAATTTAAAATTTCATATTTACTATGTAATTGTTATAATACGGAATTATAATGAATTAATTATAGGGTTTAGAGCATATGATACGTCGTCGAGGAATGAAGATAAATGAACTTGATGAGCGTTTAGTGTATTACCTACAACGAGCTGGTTTTTATAATGCCACCTTTCTAAGTACGTTTAAGATAGTCCCCGGGTTGATTACTGCATTGATTGAATGGTGGAGACCAGAGACCCACACATTTCATTTTCCATTTGGCAAATGCACAATAACCCTGGAGGATGTTGCGGTACAGCTTGGTATTCCAACAAATAGGAAACCATTGGTTGGAGAAAATAAGTGCAATGCATGTGACCTTTGCATGCAGTACTTGGGCAAAGCTCCTCTTGAGACCTCTGTGGACGGGCTACGCCTCAAAATGTCATGGTTGCAGCAGGAATTTAGTGTGACTGATGAATATGGTCATCGAGAACTTGAGTGTGCAGCTCGAGCTTATATACTGTAACTTATTTGTGGTGTGTTGATTCTAGATACATCTGGTAATATGGTTCACACACAATACCTTCCGTTCTTGGCTAATTTGGACATAGCTGCTATATATAGTTGGGGGTCCGCAGTATTGGCATTTTTGTACCATGAAATGTGCAAGGTCACAATTATGCATGGTGAAAAGGCAAATTCAGATATGGGTGGATGTCAAATCTTACTGCAGTCCTGGGCGTGGTACAGACTGCCTTATCTAACGCCTATTTTTTCTCTACCGGTACATATGGAGTTTTCGCCAATTTAGTCCTAAAACATATGATTTCTATCATTTTGATTTAATTCGAAATAATTTAATAAATTTATCCCGTCATATTTAAAAATTACAACACTAAACACTCCTCGCACACCCTCCAACCACTTGTCGCGCTCCTTGCTACTGTCGATCAACTTGATAACTAAAAAATGTGATAACTTGGTAGACACAACAACTTCACTAATGGGCAACCTATAGTCGGGTGGAACATACCCATAATTACTTTAAAATATGAAATGTTTTTATTGAGTTATTTTGAAATAGGACCAAATTGAAAGGATGCATAAATTTTAAGATCGAAATTGTTACTATACTAAGCTACTTTAGACATCCGTTTTAATTTTATTGGCGTACTGATGTGATTATAACAAAATTTAATCGAGGAATTAAATGATAAATTTTTTATAAAATGACTCGTTTGTAAATGAACAAATTCAGTGTATTTTGTCCTATAAGCAAAAGTAAAACCCAAGCTTTTAATCTTCAAAACTCACCATTTCTGCCTTTAAAACCAAATATTCTTTGGTTCTCATAATTCTAAATACCATTCTCTCTCTCAGTATATTTTTACATCCATTAGGTGTTTGATGTTTGGTCTTGGCTTCTCCACATTGCATGGTTCTTCACCTACTTAATTTCCAAGCACCCTTTTGTGTGTTTCACTAGTTTGTTCTTCTCTTATTGTGTTTTCAATGAAGTTTTAAGAATTGGGTAACTTTATGATGGATCATGGAGGTTTAAATGTAATCCCCAACAGAGCAATCAAGGTAAGACACATGGCACTATTTGTGCTAAATGAATCTTCATTTCAAAACTCTGAGCTCTTTTTGTTGTTGTTGTAGAAGGAATCATGGAAGACTGTGTTAACTTTGGCATATCAAAGCTTAGGTGTTGTTTATGGAGATTTAAGCACTTCTCCTCTGTACGTGTACAAGAGTGCATTTGCTGAGGATATTCACCATTCTGACACAAATGAAGAGATTTATGGGGTTTTGTCATTTGTGTTCTGGACACTAACATTGATGCCATTACTAAAATATGTTTTCATTGTGCTGAGAGCTGATGACAATGGAGAGGTGGCACTTTTGCCTTGTATTCTCTGCTCTGCAGACATGCTAGGCTGTGTTCATTGCCTACTTGTCAGCTTGCAGATGAGGAGTTATCAGAGTACAAAAGAGACAGGGTTTCATCGAATCGAAAAAGCTTCTTGAAATCGACTTTGGAGAAACACAAAGTTCTGCAGAGGCTTTTGCTTGTTTTGGCTCTGATTGGGACTTGCATGGTCATTGGAGATGGTGTCCTAACACCATCAATTTCTGGTACTAACAAGATTCAATCTGGTCTTCTTTTTTTATAATCAGAAAATTTGAGTTCGAGATATCGTGTTCGGATGGTTAACTAGTGACTGAGATTATTTTGGTATGTGCAGTTTTTGCAGCAGTGTCAGGATTGGAGCTTTCTATAGCTAAAGAGCAACATCGTTGTAAGTTCCATTTAAGCATTATGTAATGGATCAAACTAGCTTACTGTCACTAGATGTCTATCGGTCGGGTCAAGTTTGAGTTTGTCCTTGTACGATATCGATATCATATGCAATTGTTTCCTCGGAGTTTATTGATTCTGCATATGTTGAAGTCCAGCAGCTTGTGCCATACTGATATTCTTGTTTGCCCTCCAACATTACGGGACCAACCGGGTCGGTTCTTGTTCGCTCCGGTTGTGATAACATGGCTTTTATGCATCAGTGCAGTTAGGGTTTACAACATTTGCCATTGGAATCCCCATGTCTACCAAGCCCTCTCTCCCTATTACATGTACAAGTTCTTGAAGAAGACCCAAAAGAAAGGTTGGATGTCACTTGGTGGCATCTTGCTTTGTATAACAGGTACAATAATCCGTAATTCGTATCTATATAATTCCGACTTTTTACTTTTCGTTAAATGCTCATATCTGTTGTGTTTTCTCGGTGTTCTGTTGTGTTTTCTCGGTGTTTCAGGCTCGAAAGCGATGTACGGTGATCTTAGACATTTTTCACAGTTGTCCATAAAGGTAATTTGGTTGTTTTAAACTTAGTAACACGCTAGAGTTCTACAGCTACACTGTGAGTGACTTTTGTCTCTTCTGTTATTCAGGTTGTATATGGTTTGCTCGTCTGTTGATAACAATATCTGTTTGCTTACAGATATCAGATCTACTTGGGAGAGAAACATCGCTTTGCAGTACACTTTGGGCACTGAAAGATGCTGCTCAGAAAATATTTTTTGAAAAACTGATAAGTCGCGGGGAAAAGCTTTTATGGTATCTTGGACACGAGGTTGCAGCTGAATATGCAAAGAAACTTGGCACTATGATTAATACTCATGCAAAGGAAACTTGACGTAATTCGAAGGATACAGCAGGAAAAGAGGATAAATGCAATCTATTAATAATTTGCTTACCGCCACCGTCAATGGTGGTTGCTCCATGTAGCAAAAATTAAAAAAAAGTAACAAACATTTCCGACGTGACATTTCCACAGTCGTCCTGCAAACGGCTTGTCAAAAAGAAATTATTTCGTTAATCGAAATGAAAAAATAAAGGAATGACAATAGAAATTATATAAATAAGAAAATACTTACAATTCCATAGTAAAACTAAGCTAGGGTAATGTCACGCCCCGCCAAAGTGCACCAGGATTGACCGAGGAGTGCCCCCTAGGTGCACTCGGGCCAACCAAGGCAAAGTGAAGTGCCTTGAGCATTTTAAGGTCAAGCATGAACTAAGGAAGGTTCTAGAACGGCCTAGAGAGGCCTACAATCATCTTGAACATTTTCCACAAGGATCTAGGGGGTTCTCCAAAGGTCTAGACTCGTCCAAAAAGCCTTAGAAGATTCTAGAACACTCTGGAAGGGAAGACTCTGGAAAGTTTAGGACAAATCTAGAAGTCTCTAGAACATTCTAGAAGCTTTTGGATAGTTAAGGACATAACTAGATAGTTGTAGAATATTCTAGAATACTTTAGACTATTAGAGATATATGTAGATAAGTATAAATTTATCTAGAATAGTTTGGGTCCCACCCCTCTCATTTGTAAATCATCCCACAATACACATAAGTTCTCTTTTGTAAAGCTTTCTTAAGAGTTCAATACAAAGTTCTTTTTCTTGCGACTCTCTTGCCTTCTCCATTCTAGTGTGTGTTTAGCCATAGCATTCGCATGGGAAAAGTTTGCTAACATTGTGTCGGGAGTGTTAGCGCCGCACGAATTTGTTTGAAAGAATAAGTATATGCCAGTAAGCCCTGAACTCTTAACCCAATTATCAACCTGCTCGATTTCTATTCTGGAAAAAAATTAAACATTTTCCTGTATAAACCTTACACGCCTCAAGGTTAAGAGTGTATTATCATACTAACACGTAAAAGTTGTAAAACAAAAAAACCCATGACCATACACTAAAATAACAAAATCGACTAAAACATGAATATCGACCAATATTTTCAATTTCTTAATGCAAAAGAATATACCAAGATAACATTTTTAACATAATTTCTACACTTCTTAAAATACCTTTTATGCATCAATTGCTGCACCATTGTAAACATGTATTCATATACTACAACATAAAAGTTAAAAAACAAAAAAGCATAAAATTCTACTATGAGATAAAAAATCAAAATCATAAAAATTATCTCTAAAATCAAACAAATTAACCATAAACAACCATATGTATAATTATATAAACAACAAATGTACAAAAGAGTCACATTCTACAGAACACAACTTATGCATATTACTCAATAACACAATTTATGCATATTACTCAATAAATTCGAGACAATTTGTATTAAATTCTCATAGAAATAGAATCTTATAAACCGCGACTTTATTTTTCTTAAAAAATACTAAATAATATAAATACATATCAAACTAAAATCGCTCCATATACAACACTATTTTGGACATTGCACCCTGCAAAACAGAAAAACACTATTTTGGAGATTACACCCTGCAAAACAGAATTTATCATGACGTGGGCCAAATGAGAGTAATTTTTCACATGTTCCCTAAAAAAAATAATTTCTAGACAATTTCTCAAAAAAAAATCAAACCAAATTAACCTTTATCTAACCACTACACCAGTTCAAATATATTTAATAATATTAATTAAATAAAAAATTCTATTATTAAATTTAATGTAAAATATTTAATAAATATCTTATTTAAAATGAATCTTAAATATTTAAATCATTTAATCCTTAAAACTCTAACCCCTAAATGCCACCCTAAAACCTTATAAAACATTTTAAGCATAACATCAATCTTTAACAGCTGTTAAAGATTGAATGGTTAAATAAAAGCAAACTAAAATTTAATAATAACAAAGAAACAATCAAATATAACAAAGAATTCTACATTAAAAAGAAGGGGAAAAATAATCAATAAAAAAACATTTTAAGAAATATATTATCAATAACACATCAAAACTCTGCTCAGAAAACAAGAATTATCTTCTCATAGATTTTTAAAAAAAATCTCTGAAGTCTGACATGTGAATTTTATTCATAATTCATCACAGCAGAAACATAAACAAAACAAAATTCCACAAAAAAATTATACAAAAATTCAAAATTAAGAAGGAAAAATTAGCTCTCATTCTTTCTCTCATAGTTGTCTGTTCATTCTTTTTGAGAAATCAGAATAGCGTATATTGCCTAAATCAGGCTGAACAATCACAGAGCTAATTCCATTACTTACAAAACAGATCTTCAGAAAATAAACTGGTAAGACTACAAAGAAATTTAAGATCAGAGTTTGGTAAATTAAATGTCGGTCACGGTTAAATCAGAAACACGGACCAATTAAAACCTCATCATTTCTCAAAATCGGAAAAAAAAGAATCAGAAAAAAAGAGAGAAATATTGAAGAATTTTAATAAGAACGATCATCAGAGATTTAAATACAAGTAATCATGGAAAATATCCAATATTATTGTTGCAGTTTTCTTTTTTCTCATCAAATGATCGACGAAGAAAACAAAATAATAATAAAAAGAAGAGAAAAAAAACCCAGAATCCCTAATTTGAAAGGGGGATAGGGAGACACAATAAACCCTAATTATTGAATACGGCTGAGATAGAATGGTGGCTGCAAACTCTGTTTGCCTGCTTATTTATAGATCTGACTGGGGAGGATGTGGTAAACCCTAGACCGAAACGCCTGCGTTTTGGGACTTGGGAATTGTACTGGGCTGAATTGCTGAATATTTGAAAATGGGTCTAATATTAGATTTCGGCTTTTCATTTTTGGGCCAATTTTAGGTTGCTATTTTCAAATATTCAGCATGTCTTTTTTGTCCATTACTTAATTTGTATATTTAATCAAAATCATGAATTCGATCTAACTTTCTATGCGGGCTTTTAGTTTTAACGAGGATTCAAATTTCGTTATGAAGTGAATGTCTTTTTTTTCGAATTGTCGAGTCTGGGACCACTGGAATCCCAAAGTAAGATATTTAGCAATTGAAATGGAATCCGAGCTTGCATTCAAACCTCTCAAACGAGCAATCGCTCCTTTCCTATCCGACTCAACTAAAAGACGATTTGTAAGCCGATGAGAATTGCCCAAAGCTTCGCATGAAGAACCTAAGTAATTCCTATGGACATATTGAAACCAAGAATCCAGGAGCCATCTTCCGAACGGAAGAGACCACCCACTCGTTGGCGAAACAGCACCATCAACATTTAAGCACACCCAACCTACGTTCGGTCGTAACATAGAAGGAAGGGGTCGATGCCGTTGTCTTGACTCTCGGCATAATATCGTGCCCAAGCAGCACTCTTCTGAAGGACGACACTCGCAAGCGATAGATTAATTAAAGGCATAGTCATTTCGATTCTTCCAAATTTGCCAAAGGCTGGAGATAAACAACTGGTTTCAAGGTAGACCCCAAGAGTGATGTATATCACGGCTAGCCAGATTTGTGAGAAGCCATTCCCTCTAACTAAATTTCAAATTCTTGTTCTAATGTCTCATCGCATCATAAAAATTAATCGCTAGTTATTTTGAACAATGACAATTGAATTTTATTAATAAAAACAATAGAAGTAATTAGAATTACAACGCACCCAAAGATAGATAACAAAATTGGGGACAATAGTCACACGAAAACTCAGACGTAAAACAACAATATTAAACTTTTATCTCTGTCGAACAAGACGTTTTACATGAACGAACTAAACTATCTGACAGGCTGTTGCCTACTCAATTCTAATTATATCAGCAAACAACCTTTTAATCATTAGTTATTTTGTTTTGTTTTATTTATAAAAATAAAAGTATATTTTCTTCTTTCATAACCTTCAAACTTTTATTTTTTATATTTTTTCTACATATATAAAAGTAACATTGCATTTACATCATCTTCTTGTCTAAGCTATAACCTTCATCTTTTTTCCAACCTTAAGGTCATCTCTAATCTTGTTCATTTTTTCACATCATTTCACAAAAATAGTGTATTTTGGTCACTATTCATTCTCCAACCCAACACTATATTTTAATTTTCATGCCACCATTTTGATGTTATCTACAGTGTCACACCATATTTGGTGTGGAACTACAAGAAAGAAAAATAGAACTTTGAGATCTCTGTCCTCTCATCTCTCCCTCTAGTCCCCTCTAATTGACGGCTTGGGGTCTTTATTTATAGGAGATGGATAGGTCAAAGTCATCATTGAGGAGGAAGTTAAGTTGGAATTAAATACAATAAAAGAAATAAATCTCTTTTATTTTATTCTTTTATTCCTCCTAAAACTCCTCATATTTTTATGGAATTTAATCTCCTTTAACCTCTCTATGTAATTCCAAGCTTCGATCTTCATGTAAATTATCTCTAAAAATTCAGCTTTTTACGCTCTTTAAGTCGCCTACCACTTTGCTCTTTTTTCTCCCTTGTCCGAAATTGCTCGGGCATTGCCTCCGCAATGGCTCGACATAGTTCGATGCGGCAATGACCTAGTAGTGGTCTCTCGGTCGTCTTCGCTCGGCCAGGGGTGCTTAGCATAACACAATACGGCTCGGTTCTACTCGATCAGGATCATTCGGCAGGGTTCAACAATGAATTGTCGCGACAATGAATGTTTTACCCTGCATATATACAAAACACATACCTGGCAGTACCTTTTCCACCAAATAAGCAATTAAAGATAATCAAGCATGGCAAGGAAGAAAATAATGCAACCTAAATGAGG
Organism: Hibiscus tridactylites; assembly: GCA_958450335.1. Classification (NCBI taxonomy): domain Eukaryota; kingdom Viridiplantae; phylum Streptophyta; class Magnoliopsida; order Malvales; family Malvaceae; genus Hibiscus; species Hibiscus tridactylites. The sequence continues at coordinate 3,527,530 of OY288292.1, forward strand.
CTAAGTCTAACAACAATTGAGATGAAAAAGGGTAGAAATTTAGTACTTTTAAACACTTAACACACCCTCAAACTCGAACTATTGCTTGTCCTCAAACAATGCAAGCTAACAATTACTTGCCAAGAATTTAATCAAAAGAGACATGCTTTAGACTTGCCTTCAAACTTCAAAATCGTGGCACAAATTAGGGTGGGTGATCGGACAACATGATTTTTTCTGGAACCAAACTATAATACTTGTGATCATGTGTGTACGTAGTTGTGTGCAAGTTAATTTATCAAGAGTCTAATGTGAACACTAGGTTTTTCTTTTTTTTAATTGTTGGGGCATTTATTAATCCACAAACAATGGCATTTTTAGGGCTTCACTCATTACAACTACTTTCTTAGGCTTGAAGATAATATTGGAGCAAACAACGAACCCCCGAGCCTATTGAGTAGAGTCATCCCGTGAAGTCTTTCATTTAATCATGCTAATTTGTCCTTCACTTTTAGTGTATTCAATTTAAATGGACATGTTATAGCAGCGAAGTATCCTAAGTACATGATTTTCACACAATTTGGTTTGAGCCTGTTTCGGGCACCTCTAGCTTGAATCTTAAAAACTTTTAAATTGCCCAAATTCTAAGCAACAGTTCAATAAGTCTCTCTCAATCAAAAAGCCACAACTGTATCATTTGACTTTTAGCATCATAGTAAGATTCTAAGTCCTTTTCATGTAATCTTTAAATTAAAGTTTTTTTTCTTTCAATTAAGTGTAACGCCCCAAAATTTATCATTAGAAATTCAACAAGTCCTAGCAATTAGATTTAATTAAAAGCATGGCAAGTACATATGCAACCTAAATGCAATTCCTAAGGATGAATGCACTACAATGATCTTAAACTAAAAACAACCACTCCCTCCCAAACTCAAGAGAAGCATTGTCCCCAAGGCATGATTACATGAAAATTAACGACAAGAAAATAGAGATGCATGCAAGAAAAGAAAGAGAAATTACAATGACTTGGAGAGGTCATCGTCTTGAATGATGAGCTTTCTTCTTGCAGTTTGATTGATCCTTTTGCTTGCTCGAGGTGGTTGACGGCGTGTAGCGAGTGTAGGTTTCAGTTTGTTGGTCACCTCATCTTTATTGTTCTCAATGTCGATCTCCTCGGTGGTGGAGGCCTTGCATTTTGCCTTGGTAGGGGATGCCGAGACTGATTTGGCTTGTATGGCAGAGGATTCTTCTGAATCGAAAAATTCTGACCATGTTTCAGTGCGGCTTGGCTCGATCAATGATGCTTTGCCTTTGTTATCCTGGACCGGTGGTGCATCGCTTTTGTGCTTTGCTGGAGCATCTTCAGTAGGTGTTGCCGAGGCAGAGGTTGCAGGCATTGCCGAGGTAGTGGCAGTAGGCATTGCCGAGGCAGTGAGATTGGCAGAAAAAATTGGGAACCTTACCTAGTTGTCGGGGTATTTTTCAAGGATCACTCAGATGATGGCATTGTTGTAATCCTTCATATACCTCATGAACGACATTTGCCTTTTCTCCATGGCTTCGATTCGGTTAGCAAGTGGCCGGATCATGTTGTCTAGTTGTGCAAGAGTAGGTGTTGCCGGTTCGCTTGCTTTGGCATTTCCAGAAGAGGTTGTTGGGTCATTGCCTGAAGGGGTTGCCTCGGCAATCTTTTGGGCAGCGGTTGACTGTGGCTCGGCTTTCGTTATTCCCATGATTTTGGAGGTATCTTTCTCTCGCCCATTCCCTCCGTTGAGGCGTTTTCTCGTCCGTCGAATCACTAGGCACATGGTGTTTCTCACACAACTCGGTTATTAGGCTTGGCAAGTACAGAGTTCCCTTTTCCTTTTGGCTACAAACAAACATCTCATTGCATATTATAGCACCAACATTGATAATACGATTGTGCAAGATAGAGTGAATGAGCAAAAGTCTCGGTTTATCAACCGTGGTGTTGTGTGAGGTGGGCATTAGGCATGTTTTCACAAATTTATTCTAAAGTTTTGCCTCGGGCTTAAGCCTTTGGCGGTTTACCGTGCCTCTAACTGTGCCCTCATTCCATGTTGTGCTGGCAATGGTGAGATCCTCGAGTATGTTGTCGTAATTGTCCGAGGTGAGCTTGTCAACGAACTCTTGGTATTCATCTTTCTTCACGTAAATCACATAGAAGGTGTTGATAGTATCAGCATCAACGGGGATTGCTTTGCCACGAACGAATACATACAGATTGTTTGGGTTCAGGGAGTGAGCATAGAATTCCATAACCCAATGGACGTTGCTCGGCTTCGGTTGATGGCAAAAGATTTGCCACTTTTGGTACTCGATTAGGCGGAAGATGAACAGCTCCAAACCAAAATCCGTGTGGGAGGAGGAGTAGAAAAAACCTTGTTCTTCCTAAACCTCCTGATTGTCGAACTTCTTGAGGTACCTCTTCTCGATTGTCAGTGTTGCATATTTCTTGAAGTCCGGTTCTTGGCTTGATTGTGGGTTCTTCAATGTCTTGAGTTTCAAGGCCATGGTGGTTTTGTGGTGTTGTGAGAATCGGTGTAATCAAAAAATAGAGAAAAGAAAATCTTGGAAGTTCAAGTGAAAGAGATGAAAGAAGATTGTGATGGTTGAGTGTTATAGGGAGGGGTATTAAATAGAGTGGGGGTGATGATAGCAAATCAAATTTGAAATTTTGAATGGGATTGGCTTGAGTGTTGGGCAAGCAATGCATGGGGAAGGGGAATAGTCGGCCGGCATAGGAGATTTGGGAGAGGGGCAATTTGGGTAAAATGTGGAGTCTATGTTGGATTAAGATCCCTAAAAATCAGCATTATCTCCTAAAAATCAGCCTATGAATTCCCCCTTTTTAGGTGAGTCTTCAAGATTCTTTCCAATTCTTCTTCACATTGAACTTATTTCCTAAAAACAAGCATAATGTAAAAATAATATTAATAAAAATAATTAAAATAAAGATACTAGAAATTTAACTTAAAACAAAATCTTATCCTAAAAAATATGGAAAAATTAAAAGCAAAAATTAAAAAAAAAATACTAAAGGAGAGCATGGTCCTGCATCTGCTAAATTAATCACTTCCTTATCGCGCACGACATGGGTGCCAGTGTAGTGCTTTAATCTTTGTCCATTAACTTTAAATTAATGGCCATCTTTTATGGACTTGATTATAACGACTGTTAAGTGTTTAAAAGTACTAAATTTCTACCCTTTTTCATCTCAGTTATTGTTAGACTTAGGCTCATTTAGGTTGCATTATTAGTCATCATGTATTTTTGCATTATTTTCTTCCTTGCCATGCTTGATTATCTTTAAATGCTTATTTGGTGGAAAAGGTACTACTAGGTTTGTGTTTTGTACATACACAGGGTAAAACATTCATTGTCGTGGCAATTCATTGCCAAACCGTGTCGAATGATTATAACTGAGTAGAACCGAGCTGTGTTGTGTGATGTTGAGCACACTTGACCACAATTGGTCAATTTGGCGGTGTTGCGTGTAAAAAGTGCTTCGCAATTAGTGCAAGTGTACACATCTCAAGTAATATAATGAGAAGTATTAGAGTATCATCTCCACAAGGATTGGGATGACTTCCTTCAATTATCTTCTCGCACTGAAAAAGAAAAGTAAAAGGAAAAACACAAGTAAATGAGTTTTGGGTTTTAGTTAAACTAAATATCATAAACTAAAGCAAGTAAAAGTAAAAGTAGAGTGATCAAGATGAAAGAATGGTCCGGATTAGATTACGTCGTGGTGTGGAAAGCAATTGACTTGTATCGGTCTTTGAATGCAATGATCATCAAACTGCCTCGACAGTAACCTTCGTCCCTGCCATGACAATAAGATGTGCTGTAACTCTTTTGCACCCCCTGAACCCTAACCTTAGTGCCATTTTTTTGCGTTGAGTGCACCTTCCGACCATCATTCAGAATGGAAATCGCAACATGACTAGAGCCCGCATCATTGTCCTTGTGCTCAACCAACGTCGGCACATTCCCTGGTATTGTCGGGGCTTTATCCAACGGAGAAGATTCCATCCTCATGTTCACTGTCAGCAAACCTTGAGTAATCGCCTCTCCCTTATTTGGTCAACTCGAGCTTCCAATCCTATTATCCTCACTCGAAACCACCTGCTTACCCTTCCTTGACCCTGAGGTATCAGTAGAGGGAGTATCAACAAGCCCTCTCCCATGCTCTTGAGAAATCTCCTGAACCTCTTCATTCTCCAAATCCCGAAGGATGTGATACCGCGACGGCATTGTACCACTTCCAATTCCCTTTGTTGATATGTCGCTCTCACCAGTCTTCCGGGACCTCATATTCCTACTTTCCACGACCATCCAAGGCCCATAAAACTCCGCACGTTCTCTACCTTGTTCAGGACGCATCGAATTCATTGACGGCTCCTCAGTCGTCTCCGTGACTTTCCTAGCGCAGAAGTCTAAAGTGTGACCATAAACACCATAGTGGAAGCAAATTTGGTGCAAACCCTCATATTCTATCTTTTGCAGGATATTATCAATACCAATGCATGGAAGAAGAGGCTTGGTTAGGTCTACCATAACAGCGATCCGAGCAAACTTGCCCCTTTTCCCGGTGATAGTATTATAATCAACCTTGATAACCTTCCCAATAACATCGGCAATGCGTCGAAACAAGCTCTTCGTATAGTATCCTTGGCTTAGTTAGGTATACTATTTTCTTTTTTGTGAAAAGGTATGATTTTATTCCCAAGGGGTTATACACAGAAAAATATTAATATGTGTCTCCTTAAAAACCTCCTTAAACTTAAATGAAGCAAAAAAAATACACATGTTAATATAAAAAAACCAACAAACTAACTGCCATTAACATAAACTGCGAAACTTAACTCGGCCCAAGACCCTCCTAAAATAACGCACCAAGCCCTATATATGGGGCTGTTTGAACATTATTTAGGGGAATAGGCCATTTTCCACAGGAAAACGCCATGTGCAAAAGGCGTGGTTGGACCTCGCCAGGTGCAAATGGCGAGGTCTCTCCTGGCTGGAATCTAGCGCGGTTTAGCAGCGAGAAGGACATGGTAGCAGCGTGGCAGTGGCAGCGTTCAGCATGGAATGCATGAGCCATGCAGATGTGGGACCTCGCCATTTCTACATGGCGAGGTGTTGTAGCGTTCAGGGTGGCAGGGCAGAGCCATGCAGGCTGGAATCTCGTGATTTTTTTTACATTATTTGATAATTTTCCCATTATTTTGTGTGTATATATGAGATAGAAAGGGGTAAGATTGGTGTGAGTTAAGAGTTGGTGATATTTGTGAAGAGAAGAAGAGAAAAAAATTAGTGAAGGTGAAGAGTTTCTTGTATATCTTTTTAAAGATATATTCGAAGAGGGTGAGGATCGTTAGAGTGTATTTCTGATCTTTTCTAGGTTTCTCACTAAGTAAGTGATTTTTTAAATTATGAGTTTAAATTAAGCTGTTGTTTTTTTAATTATGAGTGTCTGTATATTATTTTGTGTGATTGATGATCTAATGATAATTATTTTTTATTATTGATGAAGCCGTCACGGTTCTGATTGTTGATTCGAACAAAAAGAAGCTATTTTTTCAATTTTTTTAATCTGGTAAGTGCATGTATTTTTTAATCTAGGTTTTTAAAGTTAATTTTTTATTTTGTGTATTAGTCACACATTTTAGGTTTAAGAGCTATGGCGTGGTTATTTCGTGCAACCAGGTTAGAGGAAACACGCAATCGAGATCGTATTGTCTTTCACTAAACATGTATATATATTTTGAGTGTAACTATTTTAAGTATATTTGTAGTGTAACTATTTGTACATGTGTATATTTAAATATATTTGAATCTATACTAGAATAATAATATGAGTTAAATCGAAATATATTTGATTATAAAACATTTCGGGATCTTTACATGTGTATATTTTCACATAATAAAACATGATTATTTAGTTATTACAAATAAAATTGTTTATATAAAATTGTTTAAAGAAAATAAATTATTTTTAATAAATTTAATTAATTTATACATCAAAAAAATTATTTAAAGAAAATAAATTATATATATAGGCTCTCTCTCTATATTCATTTTTTTAATTACCCAAAGAAATAATAATAATAATCATTTTTAAAAGAATATTAATTAGTAAAAAGATTTATTTTAATAAGGAATAATATTTTATTTTAATTACACAAAGAAATAATAATAATAATAATAATAATAATTTTTAAAAGAAGATTAAATATTAAAAAGATTTATTTTAATAAGAAATAATATTTTCATAAGAAATAATCATTCTTTATTATAATTTTGAGAAGAAAATTAATTATTAAAATATGTAAATTATAAATAATAAAAAAATTAATAATATTTTAAACGAACTTATTATAAAATTATAATATTCAATAACACAATAATAATATATGAACTTTTGTATTATTATTTTAATAAGAAATAATATTCGCATAGATAAAAAAATGTTGAAGTTAATACAATTTTTTGATGTATATATTCGAATGATAATTATTTTTTAGCTGTAGAAATAGAAAATGACATCTGAATGAGTTTTGTTGTACCGTGACCATGAGCACATTTCGTCTCATATTCACGAAGAACAAGTAAGTAAATGTTTTGTAATTTAAAATTTTATATTTACTATGTAATTGTTATAATACGGAATTATAATGAATTAATTATAGGGTGTAGAGCATATGATACGTCGTCGAGGAATGAAGATAAAGGAACATGATGAGCATTTAGTGTATTACCTACAACGAGCTGGTTTTTATAATGCCACCTTTCTACGTGGGTTTAAGATAGGCCCCGGGTTGATTACTGCATTGATTGAACGGTGGAGACCAGAGACCCACACATTTTATTTTCCATTTGGCAAATGCACAATAACCCTAGAGGATGTTGCGGTACAGCTTGGTATTCCAACAAATGAGAAACCATTGGTTGGAGAAAATAAGTACAATGCATGTGACCTTTGCATGCAGTACTTGGGCAAAGCTCCTCCTGAGACCTCTGTGGACGGGCTACACCTCAAAATGTCATGGTTGCAGCAGGAATTTAGTGTGACCGATGAATATGGTCATCGAGAACTTGAGTGTGCAGCTCGAGCTTATATACTGCAACTTATTGGTGGTGTATTGATGCCAGATACATCTGGTAATATGGTTTACACATAATACATGTTGTTCTTGGCTAATTTGGACACAGCTGCTATATATAGTTGGGGGTCCGCAGTATTGGCATTTTTGTACCATGAAATGTGCAAGGTCACAATTATGCATGGTGAAAAGGCAAATTCTGATATGGGTGGATGTCAAATCTTACTGCAGTGCTGGGCGTGGTACAGGCTGCCTTATCTAACGCCCATTTTTTCTCTACCGGTACATATGGAGTTTCCGCCAATTTGGTTCCAAAACGTATGATTTCTATCATTTTGATTTAATTCGAAATAATTTAATAAATTTATCCCGTCATATTTAAAAATTACAACACTAAACACTCCTCGCACAACCTCCAACCACTTGTCGCGCTCCTTGCTACTGTCGATCAAGTTGATAACTAAAAAATGTGATAACTTGGTAGACACAACAACTTCACTAATGGACAACCTATAATCCGATGGAACATACCCATAATTACTTTTAAATATAAAATGTTTTATTGAGTTATTTTGAAATAGGACCAAATTGAAATGATGCATAAATTTTGAGATCAAAATTGTTATTATACTAAGCTACTTTAGACATCCGTTTTAATTTTATTGGCGTACTGATGTGATTGTAACAAAATTTAATCGAAGAATTAAATGATAACTTTTTAAAAAAATGACTCGTTTGTAAATGAACAAATTCGATGTATTTTGCCCTATAAGCAAAAGTAAAACCCAAGCTTTTAATCTTCAAAACTCACCATTTCTGCCTTTAAAACCAAATATTCTTTGGTTCTCATAATTCTAAATACCATTCTCTCTCTCAATATATTTTTACATCCATTAGGTGTTTGATGTTTGGTCTTGGCTTCTCCACATTGCCTGGTTCTTCACATACTTAATTTCCAAGCACCCTTTTGTGTGTTTCACTAGTTTGTTCTTTTTTTATTGTGTTTTCAATGAAGTTTTAAGAACCGGGTATCTTTATGATGGATCATGGAGGTTTAAATCTAATCCCCAATAGAGCAATCAAGGTAAAACACATGGCACTGTTTGTGCTAAATGAATCTTCATTTCAAAACTCTGAGCTCTTTTTATTGTTGTTGCAGAAGGAATCATGGAAGACTTTGTTAACTTTGACATATCAAAGCTTAGGTGTTGTTTATGGATATTTAAGCACTTCTCCTCTGTATGTGTACAAGAGTGCATTTGCTGAGGATATTCACCATTCTGACACAAATGAAGAGATTTATGGGGTTTTGTCATTTGTGTTCTGGACACTAACACTGATGCCATTACTCAAATGTGTTTTCATTGTGCTGAGAGCTGATGACAATGGAGAAGGTGGCACTTTTGCCTTGTATTCTCTGCTCTGCAGACATGCTAGGCTGTGTTCATTGCCTAATTGTCAGCTTGCAGATGAGGAGTTATCAGAGTACAAAAGAGACGGGGTTTCATCGAATCGAAAAAGCTTCTTGAAATCGACTTTGGAGAAACACAAAGTTCTGCAGAGGCTTTTGCTTGTTTTGGCTCTGATTGGGACTTGCATGGTCATTGGAGATGGTGTCCTAACACCATCAATTTCTGGTACTAACAAGATTCAATCTGGTCTTCTTTTGTTTATAATCAAAAATTTCGAGTTCGGGATATCGTGTTCAAATGGTTAACTAGTGACTGAGATTATTTTGGTATGTGCAGTTTTTACAGCAATGTCAGGATTGGAGCTTTCTATGGCTAAAGAGCAACATCGTTGAAAGTTCCATTTAAGCATTATGTAATGGATCAAACTAGCTTACTGTCACTAGATGTCTATCGGCCGGGTCAGGTTTGAGTTTGTCCTTGTACGATATTGATATCATATGCAATTGTTTCCTCAGAGTTTATTGATTCTGCGTATGTTGAAGTCCCAGCAGCTTGAGCCATACTGATATTCTTATTTGCCCTCCAACATTACGGGAACAACTGGGTCGGGTTCTTGTTCGCTCCGGTTGTGATAACATGGCTTTTATGCATCAGTGCAGTTGGGGTTTACAACATTTGCCATTGGAATCCCCATGTCTATGAAGCCCTTTCTCCCTATTACATGTACAAGTTCTTGAAGAAGACCCAAAAGAAAGGTTGGATGTCACTTGGTGGCATCTTACTTTGTATAACAGGTACAATAATCCGTAATTCGTATCTATGTAATTCCGACTCTTTACTTTTCGTTAAATGTTCATATATGTTGTATTTTCTCGGTGTTTCAGGCTCGGAAGCGAAGTACGCTGATCTTAGACATTTTTCACAGTTGTCCATAAAGGTAATTTGGTTGTTTTAAACTTAACAACACGCTAGAGTTCTACATCTACACTGTGAGTGACTTCTGTCTCTTTTGTTATTCATGTTGTATATGGTTTGCTCGTCTGTTGATAACAATATTTGTTTGCTTACAGATATCAGATCTACTTGGGAGAGAAACATCGCTTTGCAGTACTCTTTGGGCACTGAAAGATGCTGCTCAGAAAATATTTTTTGAAATACTGATAAGTCGCGGGGAAAAGCTTTTACGGTATCTTGGACACGAGGTTGCAGCTGAATATGCAAAGAAACTTGGCACTATGATTGATACTCATGCAAAGGAAACTTGACGTAATTCGAAGGATAAAGCAGGAAAAGAGGATAAATGCAACATTCACTCAAAGTTTTATTTATATTTTGCTTACCGCCACCGTCAATGGTGGTTGCTCCACGTAGCAAAAATTAAAAAAAAAAAGTAACATTTTCAATGTGACATTTCCACAGTCGTCCTGCAAACGGCCTGTCAAAAAGAAATTATTTCGTTAATCGAAATGAAAAAAAATGAAGGAATGACAATAGAAATTATATAAATAAGAAAATACTTACAATTCCATACTAAAACTAAACTAGGGTAATGTCACACCCCGTCAAAGTGCACCAGGATCGACCGAGGAGTGCCATCTAGGTGCACTCGGGCCAACCAAGGCAAAATGAAGTGCCTTGAGCATTTTAAGGCCAAACATGAACCAAGGAAGGTTATAGAACGGCCTAGAGAGGTCCACAATCATCTTGAACATTTTCTACAAGGATCCGGGAGGTTCTCCAAAGGTCTAGACTCATCCAGAAAGTCTTAGAAGATTCTAAAACACTTTGGAAAATTCTCGAAGGTTCTAGAACATTCTAAAAAGACCTGGAACATCATGAAAGCATCTAGAACATTCTAGAAGGATCTAGAATGTTGAAGAAGACCTTGGAAGACTCTGGAAAATTTGGAACTACTCTGGAAGTCTCTAGAACTTTCTAAAAGCTTTTGATAGTTAAGGACATAACTAGATAATTGTAGAATATTCTATAATACTTTAGAGTATTAGAGATATATGTAGATAAGTATAAACTTATCTAGAATAGTTTAGGTCCCTTAGATATTTAGGGAGGCAAATTTGTAACTATTAGATCAAAAATGATCATAGCCGTCCATTGAGAAGTTCAATACAAAGTTCTTTTCCTTGTAAATCTCTTGCCTTCTCCATTTTAGTGTGTGTTTAGCCATAGCATTCGCATGAAAAAATTTTGCTAACATTATGACAGGAGTGTTAGCGCCGCACGAATTGGTTTGAGAGAATAAGTCCGTGACAGTAAGCCCTGAACTCTTAACCCAATTATCATGCTCCAATATTTCATCGATAAAGCCATCTTTTTTTACCTTCTCTTTCAGTATTTCCAATTTAACGAGCTTTTATATACGATGATATCTATTGCCGAAAGTAATCCCTTCTCCAATGAAACTAACGTATGAATGGACTCTAATCGACACTGCATCACTTTATAGGAGTCTGAGGAAAAGAATTGTAAATAAGCATTAAATATATACCAAAAATAAGTCAAATAAAAAAACAAGATTCTTATAAATGCATAAAAAGATTCTAAATAACAAAAAAAAATGAAATTCTACTATGAGATTAAAGATCAAAATCATAATAAATTGTTCTACAAAACACGAATATGCATATTACTCAATAAATTCGAGACAAATCATTTAAAATTCTCATAGAAGTCGAATCTTATAAACCGCAAATTTATTATTCTTAAAATAAATAACAAATAATATAAATCCACATCGAACTGAAATCGCTCCATGTACAACGCGATTTTGGACATTGCAACCTACAAGACAGAATTTACCCTGACGTGGGCCAAATAAGAGTAATTTTCCACATGTTCCCTAAAAAAGAATATTTTTCTAAATAATTTCTCAAAAAAAAATCTAACCAAATTAACCTTTATCTAACCTCTAGACTAGATCATAGGTTCAAATATATTTAATAATATTAATTAACTAAAAAATTCTATTATTAAATTTAATGTAAAATATTTAATAAAAATCTTTTTTAAAATGAATCTTAAATATTTAAATCATTTAATCCTTAAAACTCTAACCCCTAAATCCCACCCTAAAAACTAATAAAATATTTTAACCATCACATCAATCTTCAACCGCTGTTAAAGATTCAATGGCTAAATAAAAATAAATTAAAATTTAAGAATAACATAGAAACAATCAAATATAACCAAGAATTCAACATTAAAAAGAAGGGGAAAATAATATATTAAAAAATATATTATCAATAACAAATCAAAACTCTGCTCAGAAAACATGAATTATCTTCTCATAGATTATTAAAAAAAATCTCTGAAGTCTGACATGTGAATTTTATTCATAATTCATCACAGCAGAAACAAAAACAAAACACAATTCCACAAAAAGAATTATATAAAAAATCAAAATTAAGAGATAAAAATTAGCTCTCATTTTTTCTCTCAAAGTTGTCTGTTCATTCCTTAAAAAAAACAAAAAAGCGTATATTGCCTAAATCAGGCTGAACAATCACAGAGCTAATCCCATTACTTACAAAACAGATCTTCTAAAAATTAACTGGTAAGCCTACAAAGAAATTTGAGATCAGAGTTTGGTAAATTAAATGTCGGTCACGGTTAAATCAGAAACACGGACCAATTAAAACCTCATCATTTCTCGAAATCAGAAGAAAAAATCAGAAAAAAAGAGAGAAATATTGAAAAATTATAAAAAGAACGATCATCAGAGACTTAAATACAAGTAATCATGGAAAATATCCAATATTATTGTTGCAGTTTTCTTTTTTCTCATCAAATGATCGACGAAGAAAACAAAATAATAATAAAAAGAAGAGAAAAAAAACCCAGAATCCCAAATTTGAAAGGGGGAGAGGGAGACACAATAAACCCTAATTATTGAACACGGCTGAGAGAGGAAGTGGCTGCAAACTATGTTTGCCTGCTTATTTATAGATCTGACTGGGGAGGATGTGGTAAACCCTAGACTGAAACGCCTGCGTTTTGGGACTTCGGAATTCTATGGGCTGAGTTGCTGAATATTTGAAAATGGGTCTAATATTAGATTTCGGCTTTTCATTTTTGGGCCAATTTTAGGTTGCTATTTTCTTACTTAATTTGTATATTTAATTAAATAAAATTTCCCATACTAATCAAAATCATGAATTTGATCTAACTTTCTACGCGGGCTTTTAGTTTTAACGAGGATTCAAATTTAGTTATGAAGTGAATCTTTTAATTTAATTTAATTTATACATAACATTAAATTTCAAATTCGTGTTTTAATTTCTCATCGCGTCACACAAATAACAATTGTATTTCATTTATAAATATAATGGAAGGAATTATAATTACAACGTGCCCAATGATAGATAACAAAATTAGGGACAATAGTCACCAAAAAATTCATACATAAAATAATAATATTAAAACCAAAAGAAAGTACGAAGAAAAAACAAATCTTCTCTTTAAAACGACGTCTAATATAAAAAAAAGCTAGTAACCTTCATAAAAATTTTGTCTTTGTCGAACAAAACGTTTTACGTAAGCGAACCAAATAATCTGACAGGCTGTTTCGCTACACAATTCTGAATATATCAACAAACAACCTTTTAATAGTCAGTTATTTTATTTTATTTTATTTATAAAAATATATTTTCTTCTTTCATAACCTTCAAATTTTAATTTTTTTATTTTTTCTACATAAAATTAACACTGCATTTACATCATCTTCTTGTCTAAGCTATAACCTTCATCTTTTTGTCCAACCTTAAGGCTATGTCCACTTTTCATCAATACTATAACACTATTTTAGTGTCAAAAATAATATAAAAATTTGTAAAAAACGAAAAAATAAAATTAGTGTAAAAAGACTAACTCTAACCTTTGTACTAAAATAGTACAAACTAATACATTTAATAGTTTTTGGTGTAAAGAGATCAACTCTAACCTTTATACTATAACACCTTTGCACATTTTAACTTTTTCTTTTCAATTAAAAAAAATAATATTGCTACAGTTTCGCACCAAATATGGTGTGACATTATAGACAACACTAAAATGAGGACATGGTGATTTGAAATTTGGTCTTGAGTTGGAGAATTAATAGTAACCAAAATACACCATTTTAGTAAAATGATGTAAAAAATAAACAAGATTAGAGATACCCTAATAAAACTTCTTGTATAAACGAATGAAGATGAAAGAACGAAAATATTGCGTGATAAACAAAAGGTCTAAAGGTTTCAAATATACACGAATTATTTAATTTAAAAAATAAATTATATTTTTATATATTTTTGTATTCAATTGAATACTCAAATTGGTAAAACAAAGTCAAGTTGATCTTTTGATTTGATTGATGTTAATTGTTATTATATCGATATGACAATCAACCTTGCTAACATGACAATTACCATGAAATAATGTCGTAATGTGGTGACTTGATTGATTTTTTAAAAAATATTTGAGGGTTTAATTGATTTTTTAGAAAATTTGAAGGCTTATTTAATTTTTAAAAAAGTTATAATAAATATAAAATTTAGAAATATTAAAAACTAAAAATTTTAATTTTAATTAAAAATATTTAAAGAATTAAAAATGTATTAAAATCAATAAAAACTTTAAATACATTTAGAAATATTTAAAAAAATAGTAAAAAATTAAACTTCTTTAACAAACATATCATCCGTTCTCGTGAGCCCAAAAGAAAGACAAAAAATACCAGTGAGGTCATTATCCACACAATATTGTGTAAAATTAAAAAAAACTCCTTTACATTTAAAAAAATTAATTTAAATCTCTCAAAAAATTTAAATATTCTAATTAAATATTCTCATGATTTTTAAAAATGTCTCTGAATTTATTTATTTTTTTAAAATAGTTATGCCCATTTTTTTTAAAATATAATTTAAACATTTAATTATTTTAAAATTTTATTTTTTAAAGTTTAAATTGAACTCAATTTTTTTTATTAAATTCCGTCACGGGATGTATTATCGTTTATCCAACACTTATTAATAAGACTAGTCTTGCATTATAACAACTATTTATTATTTGGTTCAATGATATCGAGCTGACCGTCGAACCTACCGGTTCCCAATCCAACCGACCGATCCATTGCGGTTCACAACAACACTGAAAGTGAAAAACCACGTGAAAAAAAAAATCTTTTTTCCGAGTTCTGCCAGAATTTTTATGAAGTTTTCGTAATGGAAACATTAAATTTTCTGGCCAAATCCATGGCCGCCCATTAAATTCACTCTTTTATGGAAGATAATAAATAAATAAAATAATTGAAAAACAAACAAACAAACAATTTCTTTAACGTGATTGGATTGGAGCCAAACAAACAAATTTTCTTTTCTCATGGATTCACGGTATTTTATCGGATTCTTCCTTATTCTTTTCATCAATGTTGCTTTGGTTCCAGCTGAGATTAATGGATCGGTGATTAAAATGAAAAGAGGAACTTCTTCTGTTCAATTTGATCCCTCTCGTGTCACTCAACTCTCACGGCACCCTAGGTAACTTCATCTTTCTCCCTCTCGCAGTTTAATTCATTCAAAATTTCGAAATTTACGAAACGTTTTTGTTTTCTTGCAGGGCTTTTATTTACAAAGGATTTTTATCAAATGAGGAATGTGATCACCTTATTATCCTGGTAAGAAACAATCTTATTTTTATTTCCCCCCCTAAATTGTTGAAGAATTTCAACTTATAAAAGAATTGTATTAATTTCAGGCTAAGGATAAGTTGGAAAAGTCAATGGTGGCTGATAATGAATCAGGTCAGAGCACTGCAAGTGAAGTTCGAACCAGCTCCGGCATGTTTCTTGACATAGCTCAGGTATATAAATGAATTGCCTTCCATTTATTTTTTAGCTGAAAATTGTGAAATTAGCTGCAATATCAGTTAATTTAAGAGGGTTTAAGGGGCATTAATCTTAAATTCGGCAATAATTGTTAGTTGTTTGAGTTTCTTCTGGTTTTTGAGAACATGCATTTGATCATATGAACTGAAATTCGTGTGTGCTTACAAGTTTAGAACCACTTAATTGGTAGCATGCCAGGTGTTTGATGTTATACTAGAAGTTGTATTCCCAAGTGTTTGTACCGAAAGCAGTTGTATTCTGCAATGTCACTGATGATGCATTGTGTTTTTCCCCCTCCTGATTCACTCGAACTTAATCCGATTTCCAGGTCTTTGCAAAAAGAATCTGTTTCTTCATTGGACGAAGGGTTTAAAAGAATATTACTTGTGCGTTAGTCACAATGTTGTTTTTTTAAATTCAAGCCTTTTTCAAATCCTCTCCATATGATTACTGTTGCAGGTGCAATCATGTGTAGGTTTAGTTGTGTTTCATAAAGTTTAGAGATAATTTATTTTATCCTTATTGTTATGATTAGGATTGTTTATTTATATGGTATGGACAAGCAGGGACGGAGCTAGGATTCAATGTTGGGAGGGGCAAGAGTCTATTAAGCTATTAAATTTAAAAATTGGGAGGGGCAAAAGCCTTATTTAATTAACATTTAAACTAAAAGGGACTAAAAATGCAATTATACCAAAAAAATTGGGAGGGGGCAACAGCCCCTCCCACACACAACATAGTTCCGTCACTGTGGACAAGGACGAAGCCATGTATTAGCCCCTCTCAAAAAATTTGGTATAATAGCGTTTTAGGTTCTTTTCAGTTTAAATCTTAGTCAAATAGGGCATTTGACCCTCTCAATTTTTAGATTTAAAGGCTTAATAGATTCTTGCCCTGATCCTAGCTCTGTCTCTGGGTATGGGTTGTGTTTGGAAAGCATTGCAGCGTAGCATGTGTTGATTCTTGAACTTCAAATGCTTATGCCGTATCCTTTGTTTCTCGCATGAAGGATGAAGTAGTTGCTGATATCGAAGAAAGGATTGCAACATGGACCTTCCTTCCAGTCGGTACTTTTTCTCTTTTACACGCTCGTCGTTACTCTATAATTTCTTAATTCAATTGGAAGGACTTCTCTCATTTTCCTTCAACACTGCATCACAAACAGAGAATGGGGAATCCCTGCAGATACTGCACTATGAATATGGCCAGAAATATGAACCACATTTTGATTATTTTTATGACAAGGTTAATCTAGAGCTGGCTGGTCACCGTATTGCCACTGTACTGATGTATTTGTCTGATGTTGAGAGTGGTGGAGAAACCGTGTTTCCGAATTCAGAGGTATGCATTGACCGGTGAATTCTGTTTACAGGCGGTCTTTTGTTCATGTTTGCTTTCATCGTATCCTGCCATTGTTGCATTACATTTCCAGGGGAAACATGCACAGTCCAAGGACGAAAGCTGGTCAGATTGTGCAAAAACGGGATATGCAGGTATTATGATTACCCTTGGAGAATTTAGGCGAAAAGCTTTCTCGGACTTTAGTAATGTTGTTTCATGTTTGTGCCATATGAACCTCTTAATGGAACTTTCTTTTGATTCTACATAACAAAATCTCAGTTAAAGGGTGTACAAGTAGGGTATCAAAAATCATTTATTGAATTAGATTTAGAAGTGCATTTTGATCTGGCTAGTTTTCAGTCGTTCCGGGGAATTCCGCTAATGTTACTACAAAACTGCTGTATGATGTTCTTATTTTACTGTGTTCTCAGTTAAATTGTTGCATTAGAAATCCCACCATGTCATCAGTATCTGATTCAACATACTGCTCATACTTGCAGTTAAACCCAGAAAAGGCGACGCGTTGCTGTTCTTCAACCTTCATCCTAATGCGACTACTGATCCCAGCAGTTTGCATGGAAGTTGTCCGGTGATAAGGGGCGAGAAATGGTCGGCAACAAAGTGGATCCATGTCCAGTCCTTCGATAACTCGGGGAGCCACACTGGAGATTGCGTTGATGAGAACGAGAACTGCCCTGCCTGGGCTATTGCCGGCGAGTGTGAGAGGAACCCGATTTACATGGTGGGTTCCGAAGAGTATTACGGATTCTGTAGGAAGAGTTGTAAGGTATGCTCGTCCTAGAAAGCTATTTCCCAGGCAGTCTCAACTCTCAAGCCTGTGAAATGTTATATAAAACCCGGTTTTCTGTTTCTCTCCAACACGAAACTCCGGCAAAGTTGCATATAAAACCCGCTGAATTGTTGTTGAACGACCATTTGCTTAACTTCCCATCTGGGTCTTTTACAGAATTCTTGATGCCTTTCAGACATTTTATATCGTCTTCTGATACAATTGATAAAACGTGCCTTGGCGAAAACATCCATGTAATTAGAAGAAGGCAGAACCCCTAACGTTTATACTTTTTGTTATTTTGGTTCTAATTTCTTTTGAAGCACCTAACCCCTCGACATTTTTTTTTCTGTGCAAATACACCCTTAGATAGACGGAACCGTTAGTCAACTAACGGTCAATCGTTCTCGCACACATAGCAGGCTAATATGGCATGCCCACGTGTAGTAGAGGATAACATGGCAATTTGCTTACGTCATTCATTTATTTTAAAAAATAAAAAATATATATTTTTCGCGCAACCACTCATAAGTTGCCACATGTCGTTTGATTGTGCATGAATAAAAACCCAATGCATTAAGCATTGGTAAAGGTTCAAACCCAAGTCGTTGGGTAAAGCAAGCAGACAACTTAACCACTGGATCAAGTAACATTATTTGATGTTCACTAAACGCTATAATTTTTAAACAAAACGCAACACGATTATTTTAAAAAAAATTAAATATACAAAAACACGATTGAACCCAAAAATCCCCAAATCAAGTCATTTGGGTTAGTTCTTAAACCTAAATCGTCAGAGAAAATCTCACTCTATCACCACTTTTCTTAAACTCAAATTGACAAGAAAACCTAAATCGAATTGTAGAGAAGATTATTCTGAATCGGAAGACAAGAGAAATATTTTCGTTATGGTTTTTTCATATCGTCGAGATATTTAAGGTTAGTTTGTTGTGGGTTTGTGGGGTTTTTTTTTTATAAAAGCGGCCCCTCCATGTGTGTTTTGTTAACATTATTAAATTGTAGATGATTTTCTTATTAGTAGAAAGTGACTTTTTTGCTGCAATATCAAAAAATGCTTGTGTGCTTTACGTGCTTCTAGTTACAGTGATTTCTGTTTAAATATTTATTTATTTTTAATGTTAAATATTATAAAATATTATAACTTTGTAGTCTATTTTAATGCAGATGCATGAGAGCAAGGATTATTACATAAATCTGCATGTTGGTTGGAAATTTGTTCGAGGCTTTTTTGTGAGGTATGTAGGTGGTGAGGTTGTTAGATTGAAAGAGGATCCAAACACTATTTCTTACTTTGAAGTTCGCAAACTAGTTGAAAATTTGTTACATTTCAATAGTATCCAAATAATGTACTTTCATGAACCCTTTAGTGGCCGTTTACAAGATAATCTTAGGGTACTTTGGGATGATACTAGCACTATATTGATATGTTAAATTATTGGGTGAAATATGATTTTATAGACATATATGTAGAACATGAAGTTGACACCCCTATTATTGTTGATGATATTTTATTATTACATGGTGGTGATGGTTCTAATGGTGGTGATGATTCTAATGATGTTGTTGGGGATGGTGTTATTGAGGGTGGTGGTGATGCTGTTGGAGATGCTACTACTAAGGGTGTCCATGAGAGTGTTGGTGATGTTGCTGGGGATGCTACTAATGAGGTTGTCCATGAAAATTCTCATGTTGATTTGAATGATGTTGAATGGCTGTAACAACCTCAAATGGAGGGTGCTAGTGAGGTTCCTATTGAGGGAGTCTATGAAGGTGCTGGTGGTGGTGCAGAAACTATGAATAAGGGTGAAAGTGAACATGTTGTTGCTGGTCTTCAAGAAACAATTAATAAGAGTGCTAATGTTGAACAAAATATCAATGAAGATGTTGCTGCTGGTGTTCAAGAAACGGTTAATGAGAGTGTTAGTGATGTTGCTGGGAATGCTACTAATGAGGTTGTCCATGAGAATTCTCATGTTGATTTGAATGATGTTGAATGGCTGTAACGGTCTCAAATGGAGGGTGCTAGTGAGGTTTCTATTGAGGGAGTCTATGAAGGTGTTGGTGGTGGTGCATAAACTATGAATAAGGGTGAAAGTGAAGATGTTACTGCTGGTATTCAAGAAACAATTGATGAGAGTGCTAATGTTGAACAAAATATCAATGAGGATGTTGTTGCTGGTGTTCAAGAAACGATTAATGAGAGTGCTGCCATTGAACAAAATATCAATGAGAATGCTCTTGAAGTTCAAGAAACAATTAATGACAATGATGATGAGAGTGAAAGTGAAAGTGAAAGTCAAGATGGTGTATATTTGATGGAAGTTGGGTATTTATCTGATGGTAATGATGATGAGGAGCTACAATCTGCTAGAACAAAATTTAAAAGTTTTGAAGGGAAATGTGTTAATAAGGGTAAGAAACATGTTGAGACTGACAGTGATAGTGATGGGATGAAATTCAACCTTAGATACGAAAGAAGAAAGTAATTGAAGAAGAAAATATTGAAACTACATACGAGGTAGATGGGAATCAGACTGATTATTTTGATAGTGATGACCATGAGAGTTTAGTTTCTTCAGATGATGAGGAACATGATGATGCTGCTAGGAGAAAAATCTAAATTTTCTAAGTACAACCCAAATTCTGAGAGTCCTGAGTTCTGTTTAGGGATGTTTAAAGATGAGAAACAATTCAAGGAGACAATCCGTAAGTATTCTAGATGCAGTAGAAGAGAATTGAAATTTATTAAAAATGAGCCTAATAGGGTTACTGCTAAATGCAATGCCTCTACCCATTGTCCATTGAGAATTTATGCAATTACCAATAGGATGATAAAGTGCATGCAAGTGAGGACATTTGTAGAGGAATATAGTTGTCCAGTTGGTTTTAAAAACAAGAATGTGAATGTGAAAACGATTGCAGAACACTTTGAGGAGACCATTAAGGACCACCCAAAAATGAAGCTGAAGGAGATTTATATAAGGGTTCAATCTGAGCTTCATGTTAATGTTAACTTTAGTGCATGTAGAAGAGCAAAAAATTTGGTGTCATCAAGGTTGGCTGGAAATGTGAAGGAAGAATTTGCTAATTTATAGGATTATGTATATGAATTAAGGGGGGAAAATCCAGGAAGTACTATAAAGATGACTGTAAATAGGGTTACTCTGGATTCTCCACCTCATTTCAAAAGGTTTTATGTTTGTTTTGATGTATTAATTTTTTTAAGTTGTAAGGTGCTCGATTCGTTCAACCGATGTTGCTCACCAAGAGGTGGAGATGTGGATTTTTAGGTGGAATAGGTGTGGAAGCTTAAATGTAAATGACACAATGATTTTAGAGTGGTTCAACCTTCTAACCAAGGTCTACATCCACTACCTTAGCTTCTCACTAAGGATTTCCACTCAGTCCACTATTGATTCGTCCCCTTTTTTAGGCTTAAGAGGAAACCCTTATACACCGATCAAGCTTTCTACCCAAAGCCTTGATCAAACCCTCTTTTACAAAGAGATAAGAAAAGAAAACACAAATCTCTCTAATAGGTGTTTGTTTGCACAATTAAAGCACTCACCCAAAACCTAAAAACACTTGAGCAAATTTGACAATTTTGACTCACTAGTGTTTGTCTATACAAGAATTGACAATTTAAGCACTAAGACAATATTTGATCATTTGTTGATTGACAATATGAGCATTAGCCATATCTTGATGCTTGGAGGTCCCTTTTATACTCCTTGATGAGTTTATAGTCGTTACTAGTCGTTGGGGATGAATTGGAGCCGTTGAGGACTTTATTTCTCACCATAAATGCAGTTCTGCTGTTGTTCGTATTCAAATGCTCGAACCAGTTTCGATACGCTCTTTAAGTAGAAAGAGTCGTTGCAGTCTGATGAGCACCCGTTTCGGAACACCTTTGGCCGTATCAAAACGCTAGGCACCGTATCGAAACGCTCTGCATTTAAAAGTTAGTTGGAAAATAGCCGTTGGGGTTTATGACCGTTGTGGTCGATGCCACATAGGCATATCGAAACGGCATAGCCCATTTTGAAACGCTGGGCAAAATCACATCCAAGGAAGGCTTGTTTCGATACCCGTATCGAAATGTTTTTGCTACTGGAATCCCCGTATTGAAACACTTAAGGGTGTTTCGAAACACCTGGACAGTTTAGTGTAGTTTGACTTTTGAAAACATGTAAAACCCTTTTGAAAACACTCCTAAACATAATTTCAAGTTATTTGGACTTTAGAAATAGTTTTGAATTCTTTTTAAATCAGTCCAAAACATTTTTCAATTATTATATCAAAATATTGGTTCTACAAAGATGCTGGAAAGAAGGTTGCATGCCTATCTTTGGTCTAGATGGGTGTTTCCTTAAAGGCCCATTTAAAGGTGAACTGTTATCGGCTATTGGCAGAGACGACAATAATCAGATATTTCTTATTGCTTGGGCCATTGTCGAGAATGAAACTAAAGATTCATGAACATGGTTTCTAAGTCCTCTCAAGGAAGACTTGAGAATGGAAGATGGATTTGGTTACACCATCATTAGTGACCAACATAAAATAAAGATTAAACTTTTATTTTTTTTGTTTTATTTTTTTTAATATGTAAGTATTTTTTGTGTTTCATTTTGTGTATCATTTTTTGTAGGGTCTTGAGTATGTTGTTATTGATATTTTACCACGAGTTGAGCACAAAAATTGTGCGAGACATGTGTTTGCAAATTGGACTTGAAGGAAGAGATCGAAATCATATGAGTTTGCATTTTGGTAAATTGTGAAGTCAACAACTGAAAGAGAATGATAGCTGAACAAAGATGCATTGTCTGCAATTGATGAAAAACTGGCAACTGAAGTGTTTGATAAAAAAGAGAAATAATGGTCTAAAGCTTTTCAAGGGCTACATGCTAAGTCGGATATAGTTGACAATAACATGTGTGAAGCTTTTAATTCTAGCATTATTGAGGCAAGATGCAAAAGCATTATTATAATGTTGGAGAAAATTAGAGTGAGGACTATGACTAGGATTGTTGAGAAGAGGAGATTCATGACTACATGAAAGTACAATTACGGTCCACTTATCAAGAAAAAATTTGATGAATCTGAAAAGGACATCATTGACTGGAGAATGATTTGGAATGAAGACCATGGTTGTGTGATAAAGAAAGGAAAAAATCAGTTCACCGTGGACTTACAAAAAAGAACTTGTACTTGTAGAAAGTGGCAACTATGTGGGATTCTTTGTCCACATGCTTGTTGTGCAATCTAGAATACTGGCGGAAACCCAGACGAATGTCTAGATCCTTATTACCACAAAGCTACATATATTAAAGCATATTCTATGCTTTACAACCTATAAATGAGTGTCATGAGTGAGAAAAAAATTGGAATTCAGCATGTTCTCCCACCTGTTGAAAGAATAATGCCTGGAAGGCCAAAGAAAAATAGAAGGAAGGTAAAAAGAGAACGTAAACATCTTAAGTCTGGGCATATGAGTAGGATTGATCTCATTATGACTTATAGAAATTGTGGTGAGGAAGGACATAACAAACGATCTTGTACACATCTTAAAACAAGTACAAATCAGGTATAAGTCATTCTTTTTATTTACAATTATGTATCAGACTTATAGATTTATACTTATAATTTATTATTCTTTGTTCTAGGGGACCAATGTACGTGACAATTCTGTAAACATGCAAAACAGTAAGTCACGTAAAGACCATACACCATCATCACATAAAGGCAAGGAAAAAGTCAATGCTATGAAACTTAAGTCAAGAAGGAGCACAAGACTTCAAGGGTTTGGGCTCTACACCAATTTGAAGACTGGGAAACAAACTTTATATGTAAGTACATCGAATTTAAAAACACAATATATATTCACATCATTGTTATTATATTTATTTTTTTTTATTTTTTCTCAGTCTGGTACAAGCACGAAAACCACTGTCACTCCAGTAGTTCAATAAAGTAATGTGGAGTCTAAGATGACAAATGCTCGAAAGAAGAGGAAGGCAGTTGGAGAGTCTTTGGCCACTCAAGAATCAGTTGCAACAAAGATAAAAAAAATAAAATCTTTATTTGGGGTTTTTATTAGTTTTTGTCAAAATCGTGGTTTTGTTTGGTTCATTAAATTAGTTATTTAGTTCACCAATATCGATATGGTTGATAACTGCTTATTAGCATGTGTTAACTATTGACAGTTCCTATAGTAATATTGGTATGCATTACTTTTTGTTGTTGGTTTACCAACATTTTTTATTGATGCTAAGTTGGTTCATACGTTACTTTTTGTAGTTGAATTATTTTTTGTTGGTTCATTGGTGATGTTGTTGCAACATTCTCTTACCAATAAAATTTGGTTATATTATTATATGATTTCAACTAGGGGTGTTCAAACGGTTAATTCGGTCGGTGGTCGAACTGAATTACCCAAAACTGAATTAATCGAACTTTTTAAATCTTTAACCGTTAACCGAACCAATTTTTTTCCGAAATATATTAACCTAACCGAATAAATTTCGATTAATTCGATCGATTTTCGAATTAACCGAAATTTATTAGTAAATTAAAGAATTGATTTACATCGATGTAAGACATTGTTGATTGTTTAGTAAATTAAAGAATTGATTTACACCAGTGTAAGACAGTGTTGATTGTTTAGTAAATTAAAGAACTGATTTACACCGGTGTAAAACAGTGTTGATTTTTTAGTAAATTAAAGAACTAATTTACACCGGTGTAAGACAATATTGATTGTTTAGTACATTAAAGAACTGATTTACACCAGTGTAAGACAGTGTTGATTGTTTAGTACATTAAAGAACTGATCAACAAATATGCAATTAAATAGTCAAGATATATGCAACAAATAAGGTTCAATCACATCATTTTCATTTAAAATCCAATCATTCTCTTGTACATAATGCGGTTTTCAATTACCCTAAACTCTAAATTACTATTACTACTACCATTGCCAACAGAATACATGCAATACATAACAAAGCACAAATGAGCAATCCTTTATAAAATTCTTTTTCTTTCCTCAGTGATTTTGTTTTCTCCTTCAAACTCTTAATCTTTTCCCTTAACCCATTTTCGTTTACAACATCATCAACTGTAGTCAAAGCTTTTCCTTTGAAGTCACTTTTCACATTGTTATTGTCATCCAAATTTACATTGCCGTTTTCACCAGCTGAAATACTCCCACAACTCTTAAGTTGTCTTCGAAGGCTTTTGTTCTCCTTTGCTAAAATATGTTCATTGCCGCGCAATTTTCGTAGCAAGTCAATTGCTCGATCTGGTATTCTCGCATCATACCATTCAAAATATTTATATCCACGCTAAATCAACATAAAAATATACTTTTTGTTAGAAACCTAACCAATAAAATTATGCATAATACACAATAAATACAAATTTCTCTTTTGGTTGTTATCTTATCGAAAAATCTGAGCATCCATAATACCTTCTTTCAGGGTTTGAATCGCTCCATGCAGTTTGTCTAGAAGCCAATTTCTCGCAATCACACTTTTTTTCTTCTCCATCATACACAAACTCTCGTCGAGATACACTAACAATGTTCGGATAACCATTTTTCTCCATCCTTCGATCGACTCCAACTGCTTCTTAAAATGACTTGGCTGACGATAGAGTGAGGTTTTCTCTGATGATTTAGGTTTAAGAACTAACCCAAATGAATTGATTTGGGAATTCTTGGGTTCAATCGTGCTTTTGTATGTTTATTTTTTTAAAATAATCACGTGTTGCGTTTTGTTTAAAAATTATAGCGTTTAGTAAACATCAAATAAGGTTACTTGATCTAGTGGTTAAGTTGTTTGCTTGCTTCAGCCAAGGACTTGGGTTCAAGCCTCCACCAAGGCTTAATTGCATTGGGTTTTTATTCATGCACAATCAAACGACACGTGGAAACCTATGAGTGGTTGCGCGAAAAAATATATTTTTATATTTTAAAATAAATGAATGATGTCAGCAGATTACCACGTCATCCTCCACTACATGTGGGCATGCCACATCAGCCTACCATGTGTGCGAGGACAGTTGACCGTTAGTTGACTAACAGTTCCGTCCATCTAAGGGTGTATTTGCACAGAAAAGAAAACGTTGAGGAGTTAAGTGCTTAAAAAAATTAAGGCCAAAATGACAAAAAAGTGTAAACGTTAGGGGCAAATTTTGGCTTTCTGCCTTAGAAGAACAAAGCTTAAGATCTTTAACATGATGGAACGTGATCCCTTCATAGCTTATCACAAGCTTAAAAACAAAATAAAAATAGGAAGAAAAAAAACCCAGAGTTTTATTTGTGATTTGTAGAAGAAAAAACACATGGAGTGCTTTAATGAGAGAGAGTTTGCCCTTTGTTTGGTTTTCTGCAATGACTTGGGAGAAACCGCGTAGTTGACTTGGGAAGACGAGTACGTGAGGTGAGGGTTCATCGACTTGGATAAGTAATTGTTGAAATTGATAGCATAGAAGTTGTCAAATTGTTCAAGAATTATGACGTTAGTAAACATTCATCAGCGGTAATAAGAGCTGTAAAGAAGATGTTATATTGGAACATGTGGAATGATCTGTGTAGTAAAGTATGATGTATTTCTTTCAAGTGATTCGGGTTTAAGCATCATATATATATACGGTGTATACTTTATTAAAAAGCTAAGAAAATTGAATAAATACTACCTTATAATCATATAAATCGTATTAAAAAAACTGTTATATTGTGAATTTGTGATTGAAATGTTCAGATAATTTATTGCTATAAGGAAGGAAATCATTTAATCGATTCAATGGTCGCCTTTGATGCGCACAAACACTTGAATCATGTGTTTATATGATTATATCTCCTCCAAATGGAGTATCACATATTTTATAGGATGACATGCGTGACTTACTTTGCATGCGAATATTTTAATCTCTTGTAGCAAAAAATTGTAAATATGAGTTTAAATAAAATTTGGGGGCTACCCCTCAAGCTCCTACGATGGTCTACCATTGGTCGTAAGTTTGATTTTTTTCTTATTTATTTTATAATTAATTACATTATGAGTTCATATATTTGGCCTATTAATTAAGTTGTTCATTTTTGCTTTTTCATATTTCATTAGGTGATGAGTTCTAGATCTATTGGGAGCACTCTCATTCCTTCCTTTACGGGTGAACGTTAGATCGAGTCGACTTAAAAAGTTTCGTATATTCAAGTTGACGCGCCATATTTTACAACTTAAACTTTATTTAAAAAAATTTCGAGTTGAGTTTGAGAAATTCGAGTTCCTATAAAAAATTTAATTAGAATTATTTATCATGTTATAATACAATTTGATTCTAATTTAAACAACTTTCTCTAATCATATAAGATATGCAAACATATATTTCTTCATAATTTTTCATATGTGAAAATATTTCTTTATTTTTTTATATATCGATATATATATATATATATATATATATATATATATATATATATATATCATAAAAAATTGAGAGACTCGTCTCGAACTTAAAAATAAATCCATTAATTACTAAAATTTTCGAGTTATTCGAATTTCTATTTTTCAACTCAAACTTTATTTGAAATTTTTTTCGAGTCGAGTCAAGACGAGTCGAGTATTTTCACCTCGAGTCGATTTATTCGGTCTTTTCGAGTTGAGTTCTCTCACCCTTGCCTTCTCTTATACCCCTCCCCTTCTCTCTAGGTGGGATTAGAATTAGATTTAAGTTTCGTAAAAAAAAAAAAAAACCAGCCATGTTATAGGATAATAATTACTTTCTTAGTCCACTAAATTTGTTTAGTATATATTTTTTAAAAGTTAATTTTAAAACTTTGACCATATTTATTTTAAACATTTTAATTTTTAAAATTATATATTTTAAAAGATTGAAGATTTTAAAATATATATTTTATATTTTTTATCAATAATATATTTGAAGTAATAATAAGTCAAAATTAAAAAATTGATAAAAAAGTCAATAAGTGGAAAATTTATTGAGACGAGAGAGTAATAATAATCAACCATGTTTGGTAAACAACGTTTTGTCAAAATTAAAGGTTTCACATAAGAATTGTAAAGATTATTTTCCCTTTCAGTTTCAAATTAACTTAAATTTATCATTTTTTATTTTAAATTACATTGGTGACATTTATAAGGTAATACTTTTTTTTATTGAAAATGAAATTCTATAACCATATGCTTCATTAAAAAATATTTTTAAATATAAATAGAAGAAAAATAGTACTTATAATTATAGATACAAAGAGTCGAAAGAACAAAATAACACAAACCACAAAACTTCTAACCATCAACTCTTAGCACAACCAAAACAGGGTGATGCATCACACCACATCCTTGTGACACAACCATATTTAGCCCCGTTGACTAAGTAAAACATACTCTCATATATGATTTAAATAATTATTTTTTCTTCAAATATATGATATTAATGCACATATTTCAAACATTATTTAAAATTGGCTAAAGGGGTACTTTTGCCTCTGAGTTCGACCCAAAAATGCAATTTCGCCCCTCGTCGAAAAGTGCACTCAATGTGGCCCTCCAGTCCATGAAATCGATCAAATTGGCCCTTTGACCGACGTTGACCGTTACGGTGCTGACGTGGCAGTTAAAAATGATGACGTGGCAGTCTATGATGCTAACGTGGTGGTCAACGATGCTGACATGGCAGTACACGTGGGATGATGACGTGGCAGGAGGGGCTGAATTGATTATTTTAACCGAATTCAAGGGCATAATTGATTTATTTCCTGAGTTTAGGGGCATAATTAAAAGTTCGATAACTTATTTATTCTTTAAGCTAAAAAATAAAAACTATTAATATTTAAATAATATTTAAATATTCATAAAATATTAAAAAATAAAAACACCATAATGAATTAAATATAAGTAAAAACATTAAAGTTATAAATATAAAAAATTAAAAAATATTTATAAATCATTAGAGAATCTTTCGATTGTTTCTCGTTATGCTACGCGTACTAATGTTCCTTGAACATATTTTCAATTGAGACATCCTTGTATTAAAGTATTAATAAAGCCAAAATTCTCTTTCATTTCTGTACATCAAATATTAATGAGCATCAATTTGATGTAAAAAAGCGGGAAAAAATTGAATTCTATTGTTACTCTAGTACAATGTTGATTCCACTAAAAAAATTTAACGAATAGTAATACTCAAAATGACGAAGTCGAAATTTTTTCGATAAAAGTGCTTAATTTTTTAATAATTTATAAAAAAATTATTAAGTTTTTAGATTAAATTTTATCTTTTTTTAATTCATAATATATCTTATTTTTTATATAATTTTTATTTTCAG
Organism: Hibiscus tridactylites; assembly: GCA_958450335.1. NCBI lineage: Eukaryota > Viridiplantae > Streptophyta > Magnoliopsida > Malvales > Malvaceae > Hibiscus > Hibiscus tridactylites. Next base: position 3,556,430 of record OY288292.1, read on the forward strand.
TAACTTTTAGGATATTTTATTTATTTTTATTAACTTTATGAATTTTTATAAAATAAATTGAAAAATATTTTGATCTTTTGTAAGAGTCTTCACTTTGTTTTTTTAATTATTCTCACTTAATAAATTTATTTATCTAGTTTTAATATTTTAAAATTTTAAAAATTTCACAAATTCTTATTTTTTAACTTAAATATTAAATAAGTTATCGAACTTTTAATTAAAATCAATTATGCCCCTAAACTTAGGAAAAAAATCAATATTACCCTCGAATTCAGTTAAAATAATCAATTCAGCCCCTCCTGCCACGTCATCATCCCACATGTACTGCCATGTCAGCATCGTTGACCGCCACGTCAGCATCATGGATTGCCACGTCATCACCGTTAACTGCCATGTCAGCACCGTAACGGTCAACGTCGGTCAAAGGGTCAATTTGATCGATTTCATGAACTGGAGGGCCACATTGAGTGCACTTTTCGGCGAGGGGCGAAATTGCATTTTTGGGTCGAACTCAGGGGCAAAAGTACCCCTTTAGCCTTTAAAATTTTACTTAATTAAATTGTATTAAGAATAATTATATAAATAATAAATTAATATATAGGTCCTTTAAATAATTTTATGTCTTTATATGTTATTTTTCTTGTTTAAATAATAAAAAACTATCGTTAATTTTACCAAACACTTTTAGACAATCAACTATCAGCTAATATAATCTGTTATCAGTTATCAAATAAATGCCAAACAGGGTCATCGTATAATTTTTGAAGAGTAAAAATTTGCTATATTGTTAAAAAAATTACAAAAGAATATATTTTTAAAATAGTTCATATTCATTTTATGGTTTATGTTCAAGATTCATGACTTTTCCTCTAAAGAATAAATTTATATTGCTAATTTGTTTGCTACTAGTTAAACAACTAACTAAAACCCTAAATGAGATTAACTATTTAAAGTATTATTAATTTGATACGAAGAAAACGAATATATATGTGATTTCATATTTTAACGAAATCTAACAAAAAATATAATCATGTACAAATAAAACATTTTCTATCATTTACTCAAACGCTACCGTTTTAGACAATACATCCTCTTTAGGTGCTAATTTTGGGTGTTGTGAGGGTGCTATAATCTTCCCCACACGTAACTGACTCTCGAGCCCAACCTGACTCTAGTTCAGACGCATACCAATTCTACAGGTTTTCGGTCATACCCAATCCAAAATGACCGATGGCGACTCCAAATAATGACGAGCCTATGAAGGCCCAACCAATTTCGGCCCGGACCAAAAAAGGTGATGACAATTAATATATAGATCATTCAAATATACTTATGTTCTTATATGTTATTTTTCTTATTTAAATAATAAAAAGGCTATCCGTTAATTTTACCAAATACTTTTAGACAATCAGATAATGTAATCGGCTATCAGCTAATATAATTCGTTATCATCTATCAAATAAGTGCCAAACAGGGTTATCGTAAAATTCTTGAAGAGTAAAAAGTTGTTATAATGTTAAAAAAAATACAAAAGAATAAGTTTATATATTTTTAAAAATAATTCATATTCATTTTATGGTCTATGTTCGAGATTCATGACTTTTCCTCTGAAGAATAAATTTATATTGATAATTTGTTTGCTACTAGTTAAACAACTAACTAAAACCCTAAATGAGATTAACTATTTAAATTATTATTAATTTGATACGAAGAAAACAAATATATATGTGATTTCATATTTTAACCGAAATCTAACAAAAAAAAATATAATCATGTACAAATAAAACATTTTCTATCATTTAGTCAAACGCCACCGTTTTATTCTTTCGAATTAGGCTCGTTCTTAAAAATATTCGAAATGTGGGGTGGGGTCCACATTCCCCTAACGAGCAACGACCCAATCTATTACGCGCCGTGGCAGATATTTTCTTTTTCCCTTCTTTTCGTAATTCAAATTCAAAACTAAGGGCAATTCCGTCTTTTGGTGTTCCCTTTTCAGTTAACTTCCTCTTTCAGCTCCCTACAAAGCCCGCCCAAACGAGCAATTTCAAACTCTGTGAACTGCGAAAAGCCTCAGCTCTCAAATCGCCATGGGAGATTCAGATGTAAGTTACGAAGCTACGCATCCATTCCGATTTTATTTTTCTCTTCTGTTGTTTTAGTTGCTTGATTTTTGAAATGTGGGTTTTGCTGTTGTTTTGGCGTAGAAAACGACTGCGTTGAAGGTGGCGTACGCGGACGTAATACTGAACATGGAAAAGGAAGCAGCGTCGAGAGTGATGGTTTCTGAGAAAAGAGCGGCGTTGTTTCAGCACCAACTGGATTGTTCCAACAAGGAGTCGCTTCGTTTGCTTCTTCGGTTAAAACACATGATCGACGTCAAGGTACATTTTCTCTTTCCTATTTAATTTCTACATCATACTAGAAAAGCGTTCTGAGATTTTTTCTTAGAATAAATTTTTTTCGTAGATTTATGATTTTTTGAAAATTTAATCGGTGTAGCTTGCGAGTTTTCAAATTTTCTGCATGCAAACGAAGGAATCTGATCTGAAAATGCTGGTCGCTGAATTTTTTTGTATGTGTACAAAAATTAATCCGATTAAGGTCAATTGTTTGAATCATTTGTGAATGAGGTTTATTTTAGAGATCGTGTTTCTGAATATCGAGACCTACGAATTTTGATTTTGTCTTCTGTTTAACTTTTCCTAATGATTAGTCAGATTTGATTTTCTGATAAAAAAATCTGAATTTCCTGTTTGATTTTAATGTTCTTTACTTGATTAGATGGTGCTGGAACTCTTTGAAATCACACTATGGATTTTTTTGATTGATTTGGTTATTATGAACATTAGTAAGTTATTAAAAGATTTCTAAAGAACTGCTAGTATACTATAATGTTAATCTTCATTCGGTTTCTAGAGGCGTCGATTCATACAAATGTCAAATTTATCCACAAATGTCAAATATGAGTGGTTTTGGACATATATAATAGAAGTGATCGTATAGGGTTCCCAAGGAAGAGGGCACAAAATGAGTGAAATTAAATAATTGTAAAGCAAAAGCAAAAGATTAGTTATGGATTAGTGATAAAGTACATGAAATTTTGAGTCTTGTTACTCATTTTTTTATTCAAAAGTCAAGTTTACAATATACACAACAAGTCAGCAAGCATATTTTTTAACTGAAGGCTCATTTTAATAAATTGAATAAGACTCCTAAATCTTTGAACCGCCCCTACATAGAAGCTATAGAGTTGTTGATCTGATATAATTTTTATACTTCATGCTTCAACCCTAGGCTAAACAATGTTTCTGCATTTTGCTACTAATGAACCACATCTAACTTTTATCTTTCTACATGCAACTAGCCACTCAATATAAAGAAGCAGGGGATTGCTTGCCTACATCCTAAGTAGTTACTCGTAAGTTAATGGATGCTTTCCATAATTATATTACTCGAATTTTGACATGAGTGCCGGATACAAGTATTTGTTTGATAAGGGCATGTCAATTGTTTTTCCATGTTCTTAGATTTGTACCCGAATATTCGTTACACACGCATACTTCAACTAAAATAGGAGCATAGCAACATAAATCAGGGAAATTAGTGTTTGAAAATTACTTTGAATCCCTCTTCTCCATTTTGGTTTATTTATTTGTTTTGGCAATAAATATAGCAGTCACAAATGCTTCCTTCCTTCCTTCCAGACAATCGAAGCGGAGACCACATCCATGAACCAGAAGAGGAAGATCGATGAGCTCGAATCACAACTGAATGAAGCAGAAGATGTCATAACAGATCTTAGAGCGGAATTAAACCGTGTACGGGATAAGCTGGAGAGAGCAAAGAAAACTCAGGTGATGGTGAAGCCTGTAAGTGGAGAAATCACTAGTGAGAATGCAACTCCATTGAATCCAGGATATAAGACTGTTGCAGAATCTGAAACGAGGAACAATGTACTGAATCATGGATATCTTCACAGATGCAGCAATGCTACAAAGCAAGGTGATTGGCCTAAGAGTTTTTATCCTCATAACTCTGATTTGGCCACCATAGTTATGGCTAGTGAGAAGCCTGAGCTGCGCAGAAATGGCTGTCCACAGGGAATTTGTGCTATTGCAAGAAACTTGGAGATCAAACATACAAACAATGGAACAGAAAACTGTGGGGATTTGGAACAGAAAACAGGTGAAAGTGAGACGAAGATGAAGCCATTGACCCGGTTGGGTCCAGGATCAACACTTATTAAATGTAGAGTGGAACCTACATTGAATGCAAGCAATGAGTCTTCAACTATGGTGGATAGAACCAACGACATGCTTCTTAAACACAGCGTCCATATCCGGAAGCGCAAGAAGAAATCCCTTGGAAACCGAAATGAAAAGATTTCCGAAGAGAGCAGTTTAAAAAGGAAAGCAGGGGATGGAGAGAAAGAGAACAGTTTACAAGAAATTTCTAAGCCTAACCTGGTAAATCAAAGTTGCAGGGAGAGTCGAAGACTGTCTCAGGTTGCTCGCCAGGTTGGTTCCTTCTTTCCGTGTAACCTTTTTAGTATAATCACCAATATTCAACTCATTCACCGGCTAAATTTGAAAGATTCAACCCTTCAACTCATATCTAAATTAATACATACATGTCTGTTGAGAGGCTTCATCTTATTTGGTGCAGCTCATTTCTCTATCTGGCAAAAGGTGATGATAATAACATTGGTGAATGGTGATTGATTTCACAATTAATCAAGCCAATCAAAGGTATGCTTGAGTTAGTAAATGCTTTATCTATCTATCTATATATATGTATATAGATCATATCCCTAATCTTATCAAATATATATTCAAATAGTTTGTTTATTTGGCCATCAATTTCAAAAAAAAAGTGACGGATAATTCACTCTTTTAGTCGGTGATGAACTTTAAAACTTTGATATTATTTTTATTTATGTTTTTTCTAATTTAACATATGTTACACATGATTATATATATATTTGCAATATAACATTATTCAAAATAGTAACTATTAATTAAAATATTACACAGAATTTTGATAATTCAAATATCATGATATATCAAAAAAAATCTTAGCATTACTAAAGTCGCCCCAATGGGGTTTACGACTTACACACATATTTAGATAGGGGTGAGCGTTCGATCAAGTCGAGTCAAAAAATTTTAAGTTATTCGAGTTGACGCGTTATATTTTACAACTCAAATTTTATTTGAAATTTTTTCGAGTCGAATAGATTTTTTGAGTTCCTATTAAAATTTAATTGTAGTTATTTAACATGTTATAATACAGTTTGATTCTAATTTAAACGAATTTCTCTAATCATGTAAGATATCTACATATATATTTCATATTTTTTTACATGTGATAATATTTTTTTCATATTTTTATATATCGGTATATATATCATAAGAAATTGAGAGACTCGTCTAACTTAAAAATAAATCCACAAATTACTAAAAGTTTCAAGTTATTTGAGTTATTCGAATTTCTATTTTACAACTCAAATTTTATTTAAATTTTTTTCGAGTCGAGTCGAATTTATGAAATTTCGAGTTGAGTCAAGACAAGTCGAGTACTTTTTTCCTTGAGTCGAGTCGAGTTATTCGATTTTTTTAGTTGAGTTGAGTTTTGCTCACCCCTGTATCTAGACGTTTTTCTTAAAATTATTGAAACATAAATTTAGCCACTTGTTATCATACAATGATCGTACAATGAAAAAGTTAATATTTTAACCATAAAACTTGAATGAAAGACAGATGCGAACAACAACGTAATCGGCGATAAAAGAATTAAATTATCAACACTAACATTAAAAAATGCATAGTTAACAAAATAGTCATTATCATAACTCAATCACGAACAAAAAACGATGATTGTAAACGTGTATCCAATTCTAGCCCAAGGGTTTACAGCAAAGAAAATTAATATGATAACAAGTAACTGCTATCTTGATCAGTTGTGACGTCACTAAATTTAACCATGAGAATACACAAAACAAAAACGACCAAACAATTAAAAAAGAGAATGAAAAAAATGATAAAAGACAGAAATAAACATGCTATAAAAGTAAAAAAAAATGTATTACAAATATATAGTTATTTTTATTAAAAATTAAAAAATACAAAAAAATGACAGCCAACGAACAGCATTGAAGTCGGTGTCATCCTCCACTAAACAAAGTTTAAAAATTTTTACGGTGTTCTATTGAGAAAAATGGGTTGCGGCGCAAACCATTTATAAAACTTTATATATGTGATATAAAGTTGCTCAAATAATTGAAATTCGATATTTAAAACTAGGGGAGTCAAGGCCCGGCCTGCACTGCTCCTTTAACCCTTGCATATTAGGATGTGCAGATGTTGTCATTTATAGTAAGGTATAGATATCACATTGTATATATCAATTACGTTAAAAAAATATTTTGATACACAAATTTGTTAAAATTTATATAAATTTTTTAATTTTTGAGGTTTAGAGAATTATGATGTAGTTTAGAATTTGTGAGTTTAGGTTCTAGGGTGTAGAATTTAAGGTTTATAGTTAGAATTTAGAGTTTATAGTTTAGGCTTTAGGGTTTAAAGTTTAAGTGTTAGGGCTAGGGATTTATGTTTTAAATTTTATAGTTTAAATATGAAGGATTGTGTAAAAAAAATTACACAGTTTGTGTATCAAAATATAAGGTAATTCTACTGTGTGACACCAGCTGAAAATGTTATAAGATTTAAAATGTGGAACTGAAAGTATTATAACATTTGAAACATAGAACTGAAAACGTTACATTGTTTGATAACATTTTTGGTACTTACAACAATTTAAAATATTATCAGAAACAATGAAAGTTTTGATACTTACCATCAATCGAAAATATTATCAAATAGTGTAATATTTTCAGTTCTATACTCCAAAATTTTTACTATTTTTAACGTGTCATATTGTAGCCTGCGTATGTTACTCACGCCCAAAATATAACCCTTAAGTTAATTCTAATTCAATCTGTATTAAAGTTATATTTACAGATGAAAAAGAAACACGTGGTTTTAAGAATATACTTCGATCTTATAAGAAAATGCTTAGACGTAGATGGATATAAACAGAGATAAGATCTGTACAAGGGACAACTTTTTGAGTTATCCTTTTCAACAGGCTCGTTTTCTTAGCAGACAGTCTATTGTTTATTGCATAAATCCAACAAAAAGTATAATGTTTCAGAGATTGAGATATGGGGTAATTATATATATATATATATATATATATATGAAGAATTATACAAAATTTGTATATTTATTCTCAAAGCGGTGATTTTACCAACTCGATTATTCTATTCTCAGTGTCATGATTTAAACTTCTAATATTGCATAAGAGATTTAGTGTCTCATCTCATTAGATAAGGCCAGAGCCACTCTTTAAGTAGGGGTCAAATGACACCCAAAATATTTTTTAAAAAATATATATATAAATTTTATATAAAAATAAAATTATTATAATTTTAAATGTATATTGACATCGGTTTGAAAATAGTTGACACCCCTTCAAATGAAATCTACACCCCTTCAAGAAAATTAACATTCATAGTTTACTTCAACTTACTTAAAAATTTTCATTCATAAAAATTTTGACACCGTAAACAAAATTTTCTGACTCTACTATTGTCACTAGACAATTGATTATTGGTTTTAAACTCTAAAATTTAATTATAATTCATAAAATTTAAAATTTACGCAACGCACACCCCACACCTTAAACTAAATATATAAATCCAAAAAAAATTATATAGACTGCATAAAATGATTTTTCGTAAACTATTCATTTCAAAGGGAATTGTTATGGAGAAATGGGACACGTAGGGTCATTTTCCATAATGACGTGGTCTTTAAAAAAGCAAGGCGTGCGACTGCTAAGGACCTTCACGTTCCCGATCAATCATAAACCGCCAAAAATCGGCTCCACCTCTTCTCTCTGTCTTTGGTTTTAAAAACGCACGCGGATTTCAAACTAATTTAGTTTTTTTAAATCAAATAATAAAAATTTAGAAAATCGATTCTTGAATTATATATATTTTTGTAATTCATTTTTAAATTCTGAAAGGTATGATATTTCTTTATTTTTAGAAGATTATTCTGATTATTTTTTAATTTTTCAATTTTTTAGTTTTCGAATTATTAATTTTTGTTTTCATCTGTTATAATTTCTTAACCGTTTTCAGACTTAAAATTTTATTTTATTTTTAATAAAAAAAATAATGAATTTTAGTTTTAGAATGTTTTGATAATCGTTTTGAACGTTAGATAAAATTTTCAAATTTTTCAAAATTTTATAAAAATTATCCAATAGTAGTTGGACACGTACTAAAAAAACAAGAGTTAATGACGTAATGAGTTTTCCTCGTATGCTTAGTTTTGAAATATATATGGACCTGTTACACCCACCTTTGGAATCTGGTAGCTCCGAAAGACAGTGAACACCCTTTTCACTTTCGTGAGCAAATTTTTGAATGTGTACGTGTCATTAGTTGAATTCATCTATAATCCCGATAACATATTACAATGGGACCTTAATCAGAACTTTTGACACATCACGAATACTCTAGCCTATCGTCGAGCTAAAATATTTAGTATAACCATCAAATGTGTAACTCTTAAGGCGACTGTTACTCCCCTTACCTTGTAACCGGGACGTGCGCCTATAGGTGCTTTTAAGATGGTGCGGCGCCTAGGTTTACCTAGTGGATCTAAACTAAAATATTTAGATCTATGCGGAAACGGGATGTTGACGACAAGAAAAGAAAACACGAGATAGTTGAGCGAATGTTCGAAGTTTTATTACTCGACTGGAAATAAGGGTTGAAACTTAACAAAATTGCAATCTGAAAAGCCTAAGACAAAGTATCTGGAAATAAGAGTAGTAATCCTTGTCCTTCAAGGATTTGTGACCCTTAAACCCCAATGAAGGCTTGACTTGCGTTGAGGCTAGGCCCAAGATGAACTGTGGACCATGCTCGGCCCCTTGGGGTGCGTCCGGCTCGCTCTGCTCGGTCTCGTGGCGCGTGCTGTTGTCGGACCCTTGGGGAGTGGCAGGCTCGGCCTGCTCGGTTTCTAAGCGCGTGTTGCTGTCAGCTCCTTGGGGTGCGTCCGGCTTGGCCTACTCGGTCCATTGGTGCGTGTTACTACCGGCCCCTTGGGGTACGTCGGCGGGCCTGGCCCCGAGGTGTGCAACGGGATCGGACCCTAGGGTGCGGTCTGTGACATTCTCCCCTACTGGTTCTAGCGACGCCCTTGTCGCTCGGCTAAGGTGATACTAGCTCACTTGATCCTTGAACTGCCATAGGTCAACGGTTGGTTCCTAACTTCCTTCGCTGTCTGGGAGTCCTTTCTAGAGGACGAAATACTCATGCCTCGGTCGATGTCCCAGTCGTCGAGCAGACCTTTCCGCTTGGATGTCTCGAACTTCATTCTCGTAGGATACTTTCACTCCGACTGGTGCCCGGTGTGACTTGGCTCGATTCGGATTAGACTCGTCTTGATGAAATGTTTGAGTAAACTTATATGGAACACCGTATGAGCTCAGATGGTCGTTGGTAGCTCTAGTCGATAGGCCATAGTGCCTACTCGCTACACAACTTTGAACGGTCCTTCGTACCTCCGTACAAGTCCCTTGTGCATTGTTGGGTTGCGCAAGATCTCGGTTAGCTTGGAAAGGACTAAGTCTCCTACTTGGAAGCTTACGTCCTGGCGCTTTGTATCTGCCCACTTCTTGGTCCGTTTTCCCGCCTTGTGTAGACAAGCTCGAGCTAAGTTAGGATGTTTTTGGCACTCCGTGGCGAACTTGTGTGCTGCTGGATTGGACCCCTCATATTTGGTTGCAACCGTGTTGGGTGTGAGCGGTTGCTGCCCTGTCACTATTTCGAACGGGCTTTGGTTGGTCGCTTCACTCCGTTGTAAATTGTAGGAGAATTGGGCCACGTCTAGCAGCTTTGGCCAATTACGCTGTGTGACGTTTGCATAGTGTCTTAAATAGATCTCTAATAAGGCGTTCACTCGTTCAGTTTTTTCGTCTGTTTAGGGGTGGACGCTTGTTGAAAAGTTCAAACTTGATCCCATGAGTTTGAACAACTCGGTCTAGAATCAACCCGTGAACCGCGTGTCTCGGTCACTAATGATTGTCTTTGGCAATCTCCAATACTTTACCACATACTTGAGGAAAAGACGGACTCCCTCTTCGACTGGGCATACTTTCAATGCTGGGATAAATGTGCCATATTTGGAAAACCTGTCCACAACCACCATGATGCTAGACAGGTTGTTGGTGTTGGGCAAGCCGACTATAAAGTTTATGGATATACTCTCCCATGGTCGCTCGGGAATGGGCATCGGTTGTAGTAATCCTGCAGGTCTTTTCATTTCGATCTTATCTTGTTGACATACAAGACAAGTCCTCACATAGGCTCTCACATCCTCGCCCATGTGTGGCCAATAATATTGTTCGGTAATTAGGGCTAAGGTTCGGCCTATTCCTGGATGTCCAGCCCACTTGGAATCGTGGCACTCCTTTATGATTTCCTTGTGTAATTCACCGAATTGAGGTATGTGGAGGCGGTGACCTCGAGCATAAAGTAAGTCTTCATTAAGCCAAAACCTTCGTGTTTTGCCTTCCTTGGCGTAGTTGATGAGCTTCTTGGCTGCTGGGTCATGTGACAGTCTCTCCTTGATGCGTTCTAGTAATTGTCCCTTCGGTGAGCTTACAAACTCTATGGCATACCTTCGGCTTAAGGCATCAGCAACTGAGTTAACTTTTCCCGACTTGTATTCCATGGAAAAATCGAACTCGACGAGAAACTCTTGCCAGCGAGCTTGTTTGAGGGACAACTTTTTCTGGGTCAAGAAGTAACTATTAGCAACATCGTCCGTATAGACTATGAACCGAGACCCAAGTCTGTAGTGTCGCCAAGTGTGCAAACAGTGTACTACCGCAGTCATCTTCTTCTCATGAACCGAGTATCTCCTCTCGATGTCATTTAGTTTTTGGCTTTCATACGCAACTGGATGTCCTTCTTGCATAAGGACCCCTCCGATGGTTGTATACGATGCGTCAGTATAAACCTCAAAGGGTTTGGTATGGTCCGGCAACGCCAGTACTGGTTCACTTGCCATGGCATGTTTCAGGTTCTCAAAGGCCTGTTTGATGTCTTGGTTCCAATCTCATGCCTTGTCCTTTTTCAACAATTCGGTCAAGGGAGTGGCGGTTGTAGAGTAGTCTTTGATGAACTTTCGGTAGTAATTGGCTAGCCCCAAGAAGGACCTCAACTCTGTTACCTTGGTTAGCGGGACCTTTTCTTGGGAAAATGAGCATATCTCTTTCTTGACATATATCTCATTTTATCGTAGGACTTCGAACACCTTCCGCAAGTGTTCAACATGCTCCTCGATGGTCTTGCTATAGACCACAATATCATCAACGTAAACTACAACGAACCGGTCAAGGAAGGGTTGTAGTACCTTATTAATGAGTGTGCAGAATGTGGTGAAAGCGTTTGTGAGGTTAAAATGCATCACTGGGAATTCATATGAATTGTAGCGTGTCACACAAGCTGTCTCTGGTTCGTCTCCTTCGGAGATCATTACTTGGTAATATCTAGAGCGCAAATCCAACTTGGTGAACCATCTTGCACCACCAAGTTGATCGAACAAGTCGGCTATTAAGAGGATTGGGTACTTGTTCTTCACGGTGAGCTTGTTTAAAGCTCGATAGTCGATGCACATCTGTAGCGTTCCGTCTTGTTTCTTTTGGCACACCGTAGGGTGCTTTGGATTGTCAGATATATCTTGCATCGAGAAGTTCCTTCGGTTGTCTACGTAACTCCTCAAGCTTGGGTGGAGCCATCCGGTAAGGGGACCGGGCTGGTGGCTTCGCGTATGGTATAAGCTCGATTTTGTGGTCTTCTTACCGCTTCCGTCGGAGAGTTTTGGGCAGCTCCGGGGGCATCACATTCTTAAACTCGGCTAGCACTGGTCTTACTTCGTCAGGGACCCTCTGGGATAGGGGTGGCTCATTGTGTACCAATGATTCCAAGTATGCGGGTTCTTCTTTGCGTATCCCTTTATTGAATTGTATGGCTCACACCATTTTGGCCTTAACTCCCGATTGTCGACTCTTCGGGACCATGCATGGGTGTGCTGGGTCTAGTATGCATAAACAGTTCACAAATGGAACGTGGAATGCCTTGACCCAATCAAGAAAACTAATGCCCATCACTAAGTTAAAATCGTCAAGGGGAATTACCTTGATTGTTTCTTTACCGGACCAGTAACCTATGGCAAGCTTGATTCCTTTTGCTGCTCCGAAAATTGGAGTCTCTTTGGAATTTACAATTTTAATAAACCCTCATGCCTTCTCAACATAAAGGCCAAGCCTTTCAGCAATTTGTTCTGACATAAACAAGTCTAAGGCACCAGTGTCCACTAATGCGCTAAGCTTTCGGCCTGCCACGGTGATGTCCACGGACATCAGCCCCCTTTTCTTGGATCACTTCTTAATTTCCATGGAACTGATGACGGAACTAAGTTTGGAGACTTTCTTCTCATCTTCGTAGTCTTCTTCTTGGATGGCTGCCGCTTTTTCGAGTTGGGGACAGTCTCTTTTCATGTGATTACCCCTGCAATTGTAGCAACTAAAGTTGGTGTTCTTTTCCAAGGGCTTACGAAATTTGAAGTCTCTGCTTGATGTCTTCTTGTTTCCGTCCTTGGCATGCACGTCTTTACCCTTCCAATAACACCCCCTTCCTGGCCTGGTCGAGAACCAGGTCAGAGCGTGTTATCCATATGTGATTCAGTGATCAGTGCGATAAATTCCATTTCATTCCCAACACTTAATCAATATTACACCAAACAAAACATTACCAACATACACTTAGTCCAATTCATTCATAAGAATACCACATCTAACCATTTAGGACCTATTTGTATCTTTCACAATTTTAGGGACTAATCTGTAAATTTGACGAACTAAGGGTCCTTCAACGTAATTGACTCCACCATATTGAAATTCACTACTTAAATGTCAGTTCTACAAAATTTCATACAAATTGGAGATCATTAACCTATTCAATTTAGCTTTACTATATTCAATGACTAAATTGTGAAACAAGCAATCTGTTTAATGAGCCTTTAGCTAACTTACCTAACCCCGTATCGAAACACCCTTGGGATGTTTCAAAACGAGTGTACGAGGGTCAACTCCTGTTGACTTGTCTCCTTAAACCGTATCGATACGAAAGCACCCGTATCGGTACGAGTTGACTTCCTTTGACTTTGACCTTTGACCCATTTCGATACGCTATAAACATGTATCGAAACATTGGTCTCCAGTGACAACATGTTCCAAAATGGCTCAATTCCATTTCGAGACACCCTTACCCTTAAGATCAATATTGTACACCCGTATCGAAACGTTATCACCTATTTCAGTACGACCTGACCTATAATAACATATTTTTGCTGGTTTTTATTCGATTTGACCTGTTGAATGATGTCCAAATACAACGAAACTTTACACACAACATTTCAATGGTATAAACTACTAGCATGCCAAAATTCATGGCCATATGAATACGTTTGCAATATTTTTACCTTTTTGAGCTATGTATGCAATTTCCATCCATTTTAAACTTCACCAAAAGGTCATTTAGAACTATATAACATATTACAACTTAGGCAGTACACCAACACATCAAAATAAGCACAAATGATTAGTTCAACTACTTTGCCACCTTCCTAGGAGTTTATAAGTCAAAACACATCACTTGAGGCTTGTAGCGACTTGTCTTGCTTGCCAATCCAATCTTCCGACACACAATCTTTCTTAACCTGAAAATGCATGAGATGAGACACGTTAGGCATACTTTGCCTAGTGAGGTAGTCATAAACAACATGAATAACAACAATGCCATGAATATACTCAATCATGATCTCATGCCAACAATATCAATGCTATATAATATTATGCAATGTATAAACATATTCATTTCATTCTTAATCTTTGGATTGAATCAAGACCGTGGATACGTGAATTCCTATGCCTCACCAATTCAATGAATGGTCTAGTCCCCCCGCCTCGCCAATATAACAAATATCCATACATATCCCTCTGCCTCGCCAAATCAATATAGGTTGTAGCCTTAGTAACGTAGTCCACCCGTACACTGAGCTCATGAATTCTATGGCATGTCAATTGTATCCAATGTCCATTCCAATCCAAGGCTTTCAATGTTCATTATCATTTGAATGATCAATAGCATACCAATGTCCAATGATTTCAATATTTCCAATGACAATTATATGTATCTCATCATCAATAATTCATAGTTCGATGTCAATATCAATGTCCAATGGTTTCTATGCAATAGTTCGATGACAATGCCTATATTAATGACAATGCACAATGAAAATATTAATGACTATATCCGATGTTCAATATCAACTTACCGACACTTACAAAAGTGTCCATTTAGCCATCCAATGCAAATTCTTCAACAACAATGTTAGCAAGATAATCTAATTATCAAACAATGATCAAGGAAGACCTTTTGCCTATCCCGAGACTCTAACTACACTTACCTTGACACTCCGTAGCTTTTAAGGCTCTCGAATGACAATCCCCTTGTTCCTAGCTTTGGATGGAGACGATGGATGCTCTTTATCAACGTCTTGAGCTAGGAAATCAACAGGAGACCATTAAGGTCAATATTATGATATCAAAATCAATATCTGATTTCAATATAGATGACAACGATGAGGTATCCATGAATAGTCAAAACCCTAGCTTAAGATTAAGCTTGACACATCCATGGAATCCAACGATTGTTCGGGGATTATTGCTTACCCAAACAATGGCAACGATTCGATAGCTATAAGGTGAAGAAATTGAAAACTTGAAACTTTCTACAATGGTGGTGCTTGCTTGATAGTAGAAGGAAGAAGATGAAGATGACTAGAGAATGTTTATTTGCTTTTCAATCGGGTAAGCTTATCCTTTTACTATTCTATGTCTCTTAATTAGTATAGGTTTCCTTCCATTGAAGGAAACTCTCCAGATATTCCCACGTATAGGAAATTTTAATGAGAAAGGGGCTAATCGCAAGATTAGACCCCCGATTCTCAAGACTTTGTAGTTTTAACTCCCAACTTGCATTTTCTTCATTTAAGTCATTATATTGGTTTAACATTATTCAATAGAGTCTGGTGACGATCTTTTTAACTCAATTAGAGTTCGGTATTAATAATTAACTAGTCGATGCAATATTTAGACTTTATAAATGTGGAATTTCCGATCATCGGAACTAAATTCCGACTAGACCGGATTTTGGGGTGTTACACTTCCTGTTGTTGACTTTGTGCTTTGGTTTTTGTTTTGGGGTGTCCGACTTCTTGTATTCAAATTTTGCAAGGGAGTCAGCCATGTCTAATGCTTTGGCGAGATCTTGGACCCTTGCTCGATGTAATTCCATCTTTTCCCAACGTTGTAATCCGTTTTTGAAAGCAAAGAGAGCGTTAGCTTCACTCATACCCTGAATTTAGAGCCTAAGTCCAGTGAACTTGTTGACATATACTCGAATCCCACCGTCATGCTTTAATTGGTAAAGCTTCTCATGAACTTCCTCTTGAGAATTCTTTGGATAAAAATGCTCCTTGAATTCAAACTGGAATTCCTTCCATGTTTTGATGGGAATCGTCTCATCCCTCGATTGAGAACATCTATGTCACCACCATAGAAGTGCGGCATCAACCAAGTAAAAAGAAGCGGTGTTTACCTTTGTGTTCTCATCATCGATGCCTCTAGGTCGAAGTATTACTCTAACCCCCATACGAAGTTATCCACTTCTTAGGCGTCCCTTTCCCCTTTGAACTCCTTCGGTTTTGGTACAACGATCTTGGGCTTGGCTTTCATTATCCTGCCCACCATGCTGGTTAACACGACATTCTTGTAGAGGGACAACTCGGCATTGAGCTTTTCTATTCCCCCCCAACAACTCTCCTCTCATTGCCTCCATTGTAACCTGAAGGGAGACGTCTTGATGGTTCAGTTTCTCATACGAGGAGTCGAGAAGTCTCTGAACACCTTCTTTGACTTCATCTTTGAGTGGAACGAACTTGTTCTCCAACTCTTCTAAGCGATCGTTGACAGCGTCGAGGGACTCTACCGTTCTCTTTGCATCGGTCTCGAGCCGTTCTATTTTGTCCTCGAGCGATGTTAATCGATCTTTTGAAGCAACTCTCTTCTTGTCGGTAGCTTTTCCGGTAATCTTCTCGGTCGTCTTATCAGTAGCTTGGGTCTCCACGACCTTTGATGTTGTGCTGGTCTCGTCTTTCTTGGCCATCTCGAGCAGTTTCCTTGCTCTGATACCATTTGTCATGCCCCTAGACCTTGTAACCGGGACATGCGGCCCTAGGTGCTCTTGAGATGGTGTGGCGCCTTGGTTAGCCTGATAGATCTAAGCTAGAATGCTTATATCTGTGCGGAAACGGGATGTTGATGGCAAGAAAAGGGAACACGAGATAGTTGAGTGAATGCCCGAAGTTTTATTACTCGACTGGAAATAAAGGCTGGAACCTAACAAAGCTTAAAGCAATATGAAAATCCTAAGACAAAGTATCTAATGAGTTGGGGGTAAGCCTCTTTATATAGCTCATCTACATCCTAATCCTACTCTAACTAGGATAGCTAATATCCTACTCCTTCAAGGAGTAGTAATCCTTGTCTTGCATTGAGGCTTGACTTGCATTGAGGCTAGGCCCAAGATGAACTGCGGACCATGCTCGGCCCCTTGGGGTGCATCCGGCTCGCTCTGCTTGGTCCCGTGGCGCGTGTTGTTGTCAGACCCTTAGGGTGCGACGGGCTCGACCTGCACGATTTCTAGGCACATGCTGCTATCAACCCCTTGGGGTGCGTTCGGCTCAGCTTGCTCGGTTCATTGGTGCATGTTACTGTCGGCCCCTTCAAGTGCGTCCGCGGGCTTGACCCCGGGGTGTGCAACGGGATCGGACCCTAGGGTGCGATCTGTGACACGACCATCAAGCTCCACCTATTTAATGGTAGGTATAAATAAAATGGGACAACATTAGGGAATGTATTGATAGTTAAAAATGAGTGAGTGTAGTTAGGATCAGATGTACTACATCACTCTTCTTGAGGGCAGTTAGAATCTCTTAGAATAATTCTTAATTGTTCTCTTAATTTCTTTGAATATATATAGCCGGTCCTCATTTGAAGATATTACATTTGTGATTAATAAAACTCTGAGAGTACCACTTCTCTCTCTCTCTCTCCATGGTTTCTCGTGAAATTCTAACTATGGTTTCCTTGTCCAGTTTCTAACAGACGGTTGATGGAAGAGGAGGCGAGACTGTTGAAATAAACATAGAGGGATTTTCTCTCCCTCTCTAGGGATCATCTTCTTTACTCCGATCAATGTATTGATTGTGGCTCTCCTACATGTATACAATGGTAAACTGTCTGAATCCGTCATAACTACATCGGTCTATCGTCTCCACGTCCCTTATTATGTGCTTCCTTATTTCGGTATCAACATGACCAAATTACTTTTTTTTCTCAAAAATAATAAATTAACTTAAATTATAAACTGATAGGGACTTAAGAGATATTTAAACCCAATATTTTGGTTTACTTAAAAATAAATTAAGATTTTTAACTGAAATATTTATTTTTTTAAACACACAAAAACTAAAATATCTCTTTAAATAACAAAAGAACTAAAATAAAGTCGTTGTTGTGAATAAAATAAAGAAGAACAAGAAGAACAAAGAGATGAGAGGAAGAGGGAGATTTGTATTATTCTCAAAATATAGAATTGTATACAATGCCTTCAATGAATCATCTATTTATAGGCATAAGAAGTACATAATACATTAAACTCTAATTCATAGAGATAATATTCCTAAATCAAACTCCTTTGATAAAGTTCTAATCATGATAGACATCCACATAGATAAATATTCATAACACTCCCCCTTGGATGTCTATGAAGATAATGTGTCTCGTTAAAACCTTACTAAGATAAAAACCCAGTGGGAAAAAAAAATTCTTTAGTGAAGGAAAAAGAGTACACACATCTTTGATACGCATAACATGTTGCCTCATTAAAAACCTTACCAGGAAAACCCATTGGGACAAAACCTCGGTTAAGGGAAAAAGAGTGCAACGCGTATTTACTCCCCCTCATGCAAACATCACAGAAGATCTTTGAATCTTCATAATTTAATCTTGAATATCATTTTTCTAAAGATCGTGAGGGATGAAAACTTTGGAGTAATATGTTCCATGATGTATCCACTTTCAAACTGAGATATACATTTTGCGTTATCTTCACACAAGATAGCTTTTATCATATCTTGTAAAAGTAAATCCACTTATCTTTTGGATATGTTGGGTCAATAGTCTTAGCCAAACACAGTTTTTTTGGCTTGCCTCGTTCATAACAATTATTTCTACGACTTTTGAGGAGGCATCAACGAATGTTTGAAGATCTAAATGTAATGATCTTTGTATATTCATAAATATTTCTTGACCAACTAATATATAGTGCTTCAAGACCAAGAAAAGATATAATTATATTTATTCACATCCAAAAATCTTACAACTATTGGGATACTCAATAGATATGCTCTATTCATATTGAATCTTCTTTAAGATTCTTTAAGCTTATGTCTATTCATAGACAAAAGAAATATATAAAAATGCTCGATCTTCAGGTCGAGATAAACTTGATGTCAAGATTCAAGTACTTGTATTGAAAGTACTTCATGAGTTTACAATTTGAAGCTCTTTAGGAGTTCTAAAATTATCATAATGGATCTTGATCCAAACTCCTTTATAAAATACATAAGGAAATCTTATCATTCTTATAGTATTCACTAAGGCGATTATACCAAATGCGCCAAAATATTCATGAGACATGTCTAAATAAATTCCTCAAAAATTTCCAAATGCTTATAGCATTTTAGATCCTTCAAGGATAAATATGGATCCA
Organism: Hibiscus tridactylites; assembly: GCA_958450335.1. Lineage (NCBI taxonomy): Eukaryota > Viridiplantae > Streptophyta > Magnoliopsida > Malvales > Malvaceae > Hibiscus > Hibiscus tridactylites. The sequence continues at coordinate 3,575,475 of OY288292.1, forward strand.
CAAATAATTAGACGCATGTAAAATTTTCAAAACTGCCAAAGTAATTGCATCCACCATGAAGTAATTAAAACTTTTCATAAATCACAATTTAAGTCGTATTTACGACTACTTATTCGTGCCTCACTTGCATTACACCTTTAGGTGTTTGGACTGGTGGTCCAAATACTTCTATTTTAGAAGTTCAACGCGTCTTTCAACATTGGCCAATTCAATATCTATACTTCTGGATAGATTTTATACAAGATCCTCTATTTCTTTCTTTACTTCTATAGAAGTATTTTATGTAAAATTGTTTGTAAAATCGTTGTCGACAACTTTCCAATTTTTCTAGTTCCATTCTCGTAATGACATAACTCATCGAGATCTCTTCAAGATTTCAATCTTTATTTCAGGTACCTGAAACTCTTCAAGAGTTTTATTATTTGTTATGTCTTGGGTCTCTTCAGGAGCACCCGCCTCCAATATATGACCATCTCATATTACTTTCTATTTACGAGAATTTTGATCATTGGAACCATTTCAACTATCATGCTTCAGGCATGATTTACATTCTCTCGCTCTAACATGTAATTTAAACTTAGAGCATTTCAGCTGGTATATGAGACTTAATTACTCTCATTGGGTCAGTAAATATGTCTGGCAGTTGACATGTAATAACATGAATTATCTTATGAACTTCTAGTTCATATACGAGGATCTAGATAATGATAATTCATTTTCCTCTATCCAGCTGATTATTATCTCCCCCTGATGTTGAGAAAAATCATGTCATAAATGATTCTCCAATTAATGTTTAAGAATTTAAACATAAAAGGAGACTCGTACTCAATATATATTCTCAACCCTTTTTATTTACCCATTTTGTGCGATGTGGTGGAGCAATTCATATCGCACATTCAAAAATCATAAAATGGGAAATGTATGGTTTCTGACCAAAAACCAATCATAACGGGGAGTTTATTATAACTCGTTGGCTTGATGCGTATAAGTGTTGCTATATGGAAACACCATATAAATAATAACTCTTTTGTTCTCATAGTTTAGCTATTAAATAGGAGGCATCCAATTGAAATTTTGCTAAACTATATTTTTCATAATCAATAGGCTTTGTAACAACTGATATAGCCTAAAATATAAATCCACTAGCTTTTCAAGATGAATAGTCTAACTACATAATCTGAATATTTTTAGAATCAATCTCACAAACTTCTGGTTGTAAGTCGATAAAACAATGTAGATGCATCTACTAAAATCATATAAAACTTTCCACATTTGTGGATATATGGGCCCATATTTCGTTCAGATATGCAAGACATACAGTCTTAACTTCAGTACAAGAACTTTAAGTTCTAATTCTTTTGGTAAGTGGGATCATCTATATCCTTTGAGAACAAACAACACAAGAACTTCAGGTTCTTTTAGTAAGTGGAATTTAATCAATTCTTTTAAGCAACACAAGTTCACATTCTTTAATAAGTGGAATTTAATCCATTCTTTTGAGAATAAGCACTACAGGAACTACAGGTTCTTTTAATACACGTGCATGTAAATTTCAATAATTTCTGCACCATTATTGATCAGGATGGTCTAACCGATCATGCCAACTATATATATGTATGTATATATCTCTGAATTTGTAAACTCCTTGTTTACCATAACATGTAATTCAATCTCACTCGTACATGTCTAGTACGACCATCAAAATTGTTCCTTTAAATAGGAATATATTTAGCTCTTTCGGAGCTTTCAATTGAAATGATCTTTTGGTAGCAATATATAGCTCTCCTAGAGCTTTCAACTGACTTTTTGGCTACCAGAACTTATATCCATATTGGCTTATTTCAAATGCCAATTGATAACATATGTTATCTATAATTCCCAAAGGGATAGTTTGCGAACTCATATTGCTCTCTTTATGACTTTGACGAGTATAACGCACTGTGAATATGGAATAAAGTTCCATTTGACAATAACATATTTGCTCAACCAGAGCCTTTTGTGATATTAGTACTTCCGGATATAGTACTCACATTATTCCCTTGCATTTTAATCGATAAATGCATAATTGTGCACCTTTCAAAATGTGCTTTGTTTCATTTACTTCAGGTAATGAAAATATGTACTTTGTATCATTCACTTCGAGGAATGAAAAATATAAAATATAGCACATCATATCAAGTCGATTATCTATCAGAGATAAACTTTCAAGTGCTCTTCCGAAGTATTGATATTTTAGTACTTTGAGAAATACTACTCATATTTTCCCTTGCATTTAAATGGGAAAATTATTTCTTATGCTTAAGTACAATATGAGTACTTGCATTATCTGCTAGGCATAAATAGCCACAATTCTAGGCATAAATAGCCACAATTCATTGTATATTTTATTCCGGATGTAATCATATTCTTCAAATAATAAATTAACATAAAACGTAAATAAATAATATGTGAAATAAATAAACATAAAGCAAACCAACATAAATAAATAATAAATAAAATGAATTAACATAAAAAAAATAAAATAAAATAAAACCAATTATTCATGTTAGAGGTTATAAGGGAAATAAATAAATGGTAAATTATTCCCTTCAAGGGTTATGAGAAAATTAACAATATCCAATTGAGTTGGACCAATAACGCCATAATTATTTTCTCCATAAACAAATTTTGTTTATATTTTATTTCATTTATCATTCATGATTATGGATAAAGTCCATAATACTTTGGCGTTTGACAAGTACGAAACCAATGGTTTATAACATCACATTGGTAAAAGGATTTCACTTCCTTAGAATGATCTTTATCACTCTTGTCATCCTTATAACTTCGCTACCAGCGGGTAGAAGTATTCTTAAAATGACTATATTTTTCATGTGTATATTCATAGCCTCGACCACGACCACAACTTTTAATGTGATTTTTTATTCCTTCCATAATATAATCTCACATTCACTTCAGGGAATGGAGTAGAGCCAGTGGGCCTTTAAAACCTTTTTCTCATATCCTTATCATAGAGAACAAAGATTTAATCCTCGTACGCGGCATTGTTAAACCTGTCCACAAGGTCCTTTAAAAACCTCCTTTGAGACCAGTAGCCTCGCAGAACGGGATGTCCAGCCAATTATACTTGGATTATATCGAAATTATGTCTCTAATTGAATAATGATTTACCATGTTTGCATTCACTTCAGGGAATGAAACAGATCCAATAATTGCATGGAATAAACATCATGCTTGCATTCACTTTAGGGAATGCTCCATCATTGATAATTGCATGGAATAAACATTATGCTTGCATTCACTTCAGGGAATGCCCCATCATTGATAATCGCATGGAATAAACATCATGCTTTGCATTCACTTCAAGGAATGCCTCCCATAAAACTTTTTGGATCAAGAATAATTTTCGTAACTTGAAATTGGGAGAAGTCTATGGTCGAGTTTTTCGACAAAGAAGAAAAATTGCTTTCGAGCAACTATAGACTTTATAACAATCTTTTTATAGATTGAAATTCACCATGATTTATCGCACATTAAAATCATAATATAAAGAATAAAAATAAAACCAAAATTTACCGATATTGATTTTTCTCTCGTGGACAATGGAGACATAGCATATGACCGAGATAGCTTCTCATAATCCCTTTATATCACATCTCTTTCCAAGCCATTTAAGCATATCATGTAAAACTCAAAACACGGTTAAAAATATTAACTTTTACCAAATAAAATGACATAAATAATAATATGAAAAATATCAAATATAATCATATAAGTAAAAGTATGAATAAGCATACCGCTAATTAACCCTTTAGGAATAAGAGAAAATACACGTAATTTACACCAAACACAACCTCTTCGTCTCTGTCGATTCGTCTTTTGGTTTGTGAGAAGCCACAAATTTATCTCTTTCCAATGTTCGAATAAAATCAAACATACTTTCAAAATTTTCAAAAATTAAAACAAAGTTAAAATATAAAGAGAAAGACAATCGGAAACTAAAAAAAATAAGGAGAAAAAAAAAACTTATCTTTGGTTTATTCTATAATCGAATTCTCCCCGGTAACTTCTTTTGAATTATAACGATGAAGACCTCAGTTGATTAGAGTCTCGTGCTGATAACGTGTTGTGAATAAAATAAAGAAGAACAAGAAGAACAAAGAGATGAGAGGAAGAGGGAGATTTGTATTATTCTCAAAATATAGAATTGTATACAATGCCTTCAATGAATCATCTATTTATAGGCATAAGAAGTACATAATACATTAAACTCTAATTCATAGAGATAATATTCCTAAATCAAACTCCTTTGATAAAGTTCTAATCATGATAGACATCCACATAGATAAATATTCATAACAGTAGTTACTATTTTAGATTTTTTTTCTAATTGACTTTACCTAAAAAGTTAATTTATGATTTGACTTTCCTTCCAGTTATTTCATACTTACCATTCACCACATTACACATTTTACCGACTTCTCTTCTATCCATCAACCATTATGGTTTGCAAAACTTGACGATGAAAGAGAAAGAATAATGATAATGTTATTCAAATCCCATACATGTTGTGTTTGCCATTTCATTAGTAACTTGTCTTGAAAGTTACGTTTATGAGTAAATTTTAGCATATATACCATTGCATTTACAAGTGTTTGAATTCAAAATTTTAAAATGAATATAATATTTTTTAGTTGAACCACTTGTTGAGTTTTAATATTATTGAATTTGAGCAGCTTAAGTTATCAAATACATATGTGTAATTTAAATATTTTTAATGTTTTACACTGACATATAGTGTTTAACTTAATAACTCATAAGTCTAATTAAAATTTTCTATTTTCAATTAGTAATGACGAAAATCAATTCAAAGCATGAACTTAAGTTAAGAATCAAATTTAAAATCAAACATAAAATTAACCTTTAAAAGTAAAATTCGATCAGATTTTAACACAATTTAACATTCCAAGCCCAATTTAAAGTTAAAATTCCTTACAATTTGAATTCAACTTGATCAATTACTCACCCATGCACGATAAGAGAAAATTTATAGAAGTTAATGTTACTCAAATTTAAAAGATAGTGTCAAAAACTAACTATCAGTTGGTCTAATATAATAAATAATATTTAAAATTTGAATTATGATGTTGTGAATAAAATAAATTAGATTAAGAAAGTTGTCCTCGTAATAAACATTTATAATACTCGGTGAATATAAATCGACTAATAAACTGAATACAAGTAATTATATCAAACAAAAAATAATGTCAGATTTGTTTATATCTAATTAAGAAAATGAAAATCTGAAACATAGGATAGTGGAATGTTTCACAATCCATTGATATACTCAAAAGCAAAATACCAAAAGCTGTTGGAAACATGATTTTAGGCCCACTGGTCTGCACGCCAAGCCCTAACACAACTAAATCTTAAAATGTAGCAATCATACGGTAACTTTATGTTGCTGCAAAGTTTACGTCTATGTTTTCTTGTCCCCCTTGCCCTTACCATGCCATGTTTTGCCTCTGATTTTCACAGCTGGTGGAGCCAGAGGATTCTGATTTGAACCCTAATTTCAAGGTATTTCTAATTCTAATTCCCCATTATATATTCTCAATTTGTTCATCTCCAACAAGTAAAAGGTTAAAACCCCAAGAGTTTCCAAGCAACAAGAAGAAGAGAAAACATGGAGGGGAAGAAAGAAAATGTGAACACAGCTTTGTTTACAGCAGGCATGGCTGTTTTAGTGGTATGTTTGAAACGTGCTTTGCTGTTGTTCCTTGTCCAACAATGGCGGGCTTGGGTGTTTCTAGTGTTAAACCTTGTGCTTTTGGCTATTTTTTTCACTTCCATGAACCCAAATTCATGTCAAACTAGTCAGCAAGAAATCAACAAAAAAGATGAAGAAACAAAGAAGAAAACTGGGGATTTGAAGGAAGTTGAAGCATGTAAAGAAGAAGATCAGCAGCAGCATGATGAGGTCAGCAATTCAAAGAAAAGAAGCAAAAGTGAAGAAGATGAGGAAATAGTTAAGAAAGAGGTGGTGGTTGAAGAAGAAGAAGAAGAGAATATTGAGGCTCTAAAGCTGTCAAAGGAGGAATTGAATGAGAGGGTGGAAGCATTCATTGCCATGTTTAGGCAGCATTTGGCTTCAGATGCAAGAAATGGAAGAAAAGTAAGTGATTTGAAGAAGAAGCACATCAACCTTTCATCTGATGGAGTAAATAGTTTTGTTTTGAAAGTTAGGTGATAATACAACTCCAATTTGGCTCAATCAATTCATTTAAACAATTTTACAAGGTAGTATTCACTATTCAATGAATTTTGAATTTGAATCTTATAAGATTCAACAATTTTGTTTTGTATGTGAGACTTATATCATATGGCTAAATTACTGATTCTAGTTAGCCAAAAAAAAAACCACAACATTTCCCCAAAGAAAAAGCGAAGCTAAATAACTAATATCAAGAAAGAGAAATGTAACATAGAACAGAGATAACAAACCCTTCAACTAGCATATGAGAAAGAATGTGGTTTTCTTATGCAGTTTAAACATATGATTGTTAATGAATAACTTATAGATCCATCAACACGAGGAATGGTAAAATCACCAAAATCCAACCCGACGTCTCTCTCCATCTGGATTTTTATTTCTTGAATTTTAGATTTGGGCCGGGTCAGCATAAGTTTTTGAAAGAATTAAGTCGGGCGGGTTTAAGGATAAAAATTTCCCACCCATCCTGACTCGATATATTTATTATATTTTTATTAATTTTTCGAGGTTAGTCGGATTTAGTTGGGGTTTTTGTTAAATTTTTGGGGGTAGGGTTTGGGATGGCGATGGATCGGATTTTTGGTCAATTCACACCCGACCAAAAATTTAACACATTCATTCAAACCCGACCCGATATTTTATGATGTTTCACCCGAATCCGAACCCGAATTCTGAAGTAAAAACCCAAACCTAACCTAACCATACATAAATAAAAAATTACCAATTTTCATTATTATTCAATAAAAATAAGGAGCTAATTGTAAAAATAAAAATAGAGAGAGAGAATTATAATAATTATTCTATTTTTATTAGACAAAATAGGGAGATAATTAAAATATATATAAATATAAAGAGATGGGCATTGTAGCAATTATACCTAAATATTTATAATAAAATTAAACTATTATCCTATGTCGGGTTGGATATTTTTCACCTTAAACCCAAACCTGATCTCATCCTCAAAAAATCAGACCCGAACTTAATCCGATTTTTTTATAAAAAACTTGGCCCTATTGAATCGGGTCGAATCCCATTGGGTATGGGTCAAATGGTCATCTCTGGATAGAGTACAAAATAGATTAAACTCAAAGCATATTGATATTGAATTAGAACTTTTAAATTTTGGGTTAGGGTCGAGACGACCAAAAACACGCCCCCGATGTCATCTTAATAAGCAATTTTAAAGAAAAATTTGTGGCTACTTTTATTATATTTTATAATCTTTGGTATTCGACTCATTAGTCAATTAATTCGGACAAATTAATATAAAACATTATTGTGACTATAAGGATAACACTCCTAAACTAGTTCACTCTATTTACAATTTTAAAATTCAAAACTCTGACATAATTTAAGAAGATTAATAATGGATAATTTATTTTGTTATATCACTCCTAAAATATTAGTGGCTAAATTTTGGTTGAGAATTGAGTGGGTATGGAGAGAAGGTTATCAGGTTATGGCCATTTCCTTTTTGACCTTTAATTAGCCCACCAAAGGAAGGCCGAACATGGTAATAGCTGAATAAATAAAAAAGCAAGCCCAAGCTTTTGGAAAGGAAATGTGTATCGCTTGACCCACATTTACTATTGAAAGGAAATACCAAATTGGAGTCTTATTAGACTATTTAAATTTTGGGTAAATTATTTCATTGACCATCATACTTTTGATAAAGTTGCGATTTGATCACATTCTTTTTTTTGAAGAAATTAAACCACCAAATTATTTAAATGGTATCAATGTAACCACCAGTCGTTAGAGATTAACGGCAAGGTGACATGATAGTTAAAAAAATAGGGGTATAATTACACATTTGGTTATAAGTAATGATGACCAAATGTGTAATTATACCTCTATTTTTTTAACTGACACGTCACCCTGTCGTTAATCTCTAACGACTGGTGGTTACATTGATACTATTAAAATAGTTTAGTGGTTTAATTGCTTCGGAAAAAATAATGTGGTCAAATCGCAACTTTTTTAAAAGTATGTTGGTCAATGAAGTAGTTTACCCTTAAAATTTTAAGAGTGAAATTTTATCCAAAAAAAATTAAGAGTAAAATGGTTACTTTGTAAACATTCGAGTCGTATTCTTATATTAATAACAAGGGTAATCTTCACCAGTGGTCCCTTTTGTTTAGGGTGTGTTCTATTTTAGTCACCAAAATTCAAAAAAGATTATTCTGGTCACTTACGTTTAGAATCGTTTCTATTTTGGTCCCTTGGCCGTTAGTCTCCGTTACTTAAAAAATTAGTTTCTAATTTAAATCTCAAACTTTCAAAATTTTATTTTTCACCGTCTTTTTCAAAAAATTAATTTTTTTTTGAAGGGAATAGAATCAGTAAAATGTCAGGCCACTAGAACAAGAGCAGAGCATGAAAGAATCAAAGATACCGTCCAAATTGCTAGAAACTGTTGGCAACAAGTCTACAAGGCTATTTACAGAGGCAGGTTGCAAGAAATCAACTATTTTATCGGTTCCACTACCTAATATAATCTCCAAAAGTTGTATCATATTACTCTGGAAATTCAAGAGAAATTTAAGCAAATTTACATGAGTGATAATTAGATTGGAGTGATAAATAAATAAAGCATCAAATACTTAGATATATTGGCCATACTAAAAGCAGAAAGTATAATATCAAAAACAAAAAAGAAAAAAGAGCATCAAATAGCGATCATAAGAAAACGAGACAAAAATAATGTTAGATTTAAATTTGCAGAAACTACAATGAGAAGCAAACGGTGCTAAGAAGAATGAACCTCCACTTTTTACAACAAATACTAAAACGCGCCCTCTTACTAAGAGTGTTATATTTAAATTCACAGAAACTACAATGAGAACAAAATGCTGCTAAGAAGAAAGAGAATCAATGTTATACGACAAATAGAAAATCATTCTTTTCTTACTAAGTGGGTCAATACAAATAATATTCACAGAAACAGGACAATTACTCTAGACCACCCACAATCACATGTCAGCTGTAACTAGAAGATGAGCTATCGGATGAATTAATCAGTGCTTGTTACTTCCTTTTCGTACAGATTATACAAATTTAACATATTAATAACGCAGTTTCTTTTTTCGTACCTGTAAACTCAAATCATCACCACTAAATTCTGATTTCTCCACAAAAAAATAGTGAATTCCACTAACTTCCTTGCGACAGCAACAATTATCGGCTCCAATTGTTCCACTGTTGAGGAAAAAAATTTTGATTGATATAATCCTACATCGTTTAAAAAATAAAACAAAGCCCAAAGTTTTTTCACTTAAGAAACAAAATAAGTAAAACTCGATCATGTAAAAACAATAATAAATAAATCTAACTCTTGAAATAGAAAACAAATCAAAACAAACAAATATAAAATCACAAGAAAACAATCGAAACAGAGTACTATAATTTTTTGGGGTTTAGTTGTATAATTTTTAGGGAAGATGGTGAAAAATAAAAATTTGAAAGTTTGAGGGTTAAATTAGAAACTAATTTTTTTTAGGGTAATGTTCACAAGCAGTCCCTTTCGTTTGGTGTTTGTTCTAGTTTGGTCGCCAGATTTCAAAACAGCTTATTGTGGTCCCTTACATTTATAATCTGTTTTATTTTAGTCACTTTGCCGTCATTCTCCGTTAGAGGAGTAACGGCCGGCTGACATGGCAATTTTAAAATTAAAAAATTCTACGTGTATAATACACGTGTATTATAGCCGCCGCTGTTGGATTGTTCATCGCTACGCCGCTGTTTCTTCACCCCTGATGGACGGAAAATTCGCCGGAACAACCCTTGTGGTGAGGAGGGAAACAGTTTCCGACGATTTTTCGCGAGAAACTGAAGAGCTTGGTCGGCAGTAAAAAGGGGGGGCGCCATTTTCATCCCGAGTGAACAAAAGTGGGTTCTTCTGCCATGAATTTCCCATTTTTTTTCCTTCACCTTTTTTTAGCAATACTTTAAAGTAAGGGACTTTACTTTCTTATTTACTCTAATTCTTAGTTATCTTCACATTCATTGATTATTACCTTTAAAAAAACAGATGCTGATTATTTTCTAGGGTTTCGATTTGTCGAATCTATGATAACGATGCTCTTTCTTCGATTCGTTGTTCGTTTGGTTTCTTGTTGAACTTTAATGGTATCGAATTATTCGGATCATCCCAGGTTGTTCAACTTGCTGTTTTTTTTAATGTCTTACTAAGGCTTTCTTTTGTCTACTTCTTGCTGATTATAATTGGGCATTGTTTATTTTCTGGGTCAAGTTCAAAATCATAAATTTATCTCTCCTTAAATAGATTCAACTGTTTCCCTTTGATTTTTCTGGGGATTTCTACTTGTATTGGACGACGGAGAGCTTGATTTTTCGAACCAACAAGTGTTTTCTGGTGGCAATAACATGGGTGATATTCCAAGCAGTTGCTCAATGGACAATTTTTTCGATGAAATACTCAATGATTCTCATGCATGTACTCACACACACACTTGCAACCCACCTGGCCCTGATAACTCTCATTCACATACCTGTTTCCATGTCCATACCAAAATTGTGCCTGCCCCGACTGAAGATGGGGCTGCTGCTGATGACACCGAGGGGTCTAGGGAGAAGAAACTGAAGAAGCGACCTTTGGGTAATCGGGAAGCTGTTAGAAAGTATATGCAAAAGGTTAAGGCACGAGCAGCCTCATTGGAAGATGAGGTTGTGAGGTTGAGGACGTTGAACCAGCAGCTGTTGAAGAGATTGCAAGGGCATGCTTCATTGGAGGCCGAGATTGCAAGGCTTAAGTGTTTGCTTGTGGATGTTCGAGGAAGAATTGAAGGGGAGATTGGATCATTTCCTTATCAGAAACCTACGACTAATGTTAACCCGACGAATTTGCCTGGTGCTTGTGTGATGAATCCCTGCAATGACTTGATGTATTGCCTTCACCCGGGGGTCGAAGGTAATTCCGGAGAAGCTGTAGCACTGAACGGACAGGGGTTTGATGGGTGTGAAATTGGTGATATTAAGTGTTTGAAAAATCAAAACTCTGGAGCAAAGGAGCTTCCTAGCAGTGGGGTTGGAAGTACAGTGTCCAATGGCAATTCTTCTGGCACAAAAAGGAGGAAAGGTAATTTTGGTGATATTATACACGTGTAATTTTTTAATTTTAAAATTGCCATGTCAGCCGGCCGTTACTCCTCTAACGGAGAATGACGGCAAAGTGACTAAAATAAAACAGATTATAAACGTAAGGGACCACAATAAGCTGTTTTGAAATCTGATGACCAAACTAGAACAAACACCAAACGAAAGGGACTGTTTGTGAACATTACCCTTTTTTTAAGTAACGGAGACTAACGGCAAAGGGACCAAAATAGAAACGATTCTAAACGTAAGTGACCAGAATAATCTTTTTTGAATTTTGGTGACCAAAATAGAACACACCCTAAACGAAAAGGACCACTGGTGAAGATTACCCTAATAACAAATACAAGCTTATCCAATTGATTCTATCAAATTTTGGCTTGAAACGCCAAGTTTAAGAGGACTAATTTCACTCGTTTGGAATATATTTAGACAAAAAAAAATCCATCGGTTTCAAGCCAGTAGCAAAAAGAATCAAGCCTTTTTCTGAAAATTTCAAACTTTTTTTTCACTTTCAATCATAGACATATACACTTAAAATTCAAGTTTCATGCCTTAGACCCTAAGCAACCAATAACTATTTAAGACAAGTTTTAATAATTGAAAACAACTTTTATAAGTATTAAAAATTAACAGACTTCAAGAAACCATTTTTATCACTCACTGATTTAAAAACCATGAACACGTGAATTCTTAAAATTTAACACGACATTCATATTTTTATGCTTTAAATGCAGCTTATACTACATTTAAGCATACCAAAACTTCCTTAACTATCTAATACTCATAAACAAAGCAATCAACAAACCATATATATATATATATATATATATATGATGATGAATCTATCACATGCGATAAACACCGTTGAACATTACATTAACACCACTAATGTTGAACACCGTTGATCACTATTAAATTAATTAATAAATATTAAAATTTCAAAGACACGTCATATGATTAATAATTATTTTTTAAAAAATTAATTAAATTATTTTTTATATATATTAAATTTTTGGATTTTTAATAAGGGTAAACTACATATTTAGTACCTCACATATTTATGTATTTCTATTTTGGTACCTAAACTATTTTTTTTAGCAAAATGGTACCTAACATTATGTATTGTTTCTATTTTGGTACCTTGACTGTTAAAAATAAACAGAAACAATGACGTTACTTGGTCAAATAATAGTTTTAGTACCTAAATCTTATACAATCTATCAATTTAGTCCAAAACATTATCAATTTAAACATCATTTTTAATTTTTGGAATAAAAATATAGATTTATTCTTTCTTCTTCTTCTATTCGAAGTATGTAAAACTAGGTATCGAACATCTTGTTCATTGTCACTATAGTTTCCTGCAATTTTTCATCGATTATTATTTTAATTCCTCCAAAAACAATATCAACTTGAGTAACAACAAAAAAACAAAGTATAAAAAAGTGAAAATCAACTAAAACCTACAAGTGCGAGAAGCACAAAAAATGACATCCACCGTATTATCATTGCCGATTCCCAATGGTGTTGGGTTTCTTCGAAATTAAAATAAAATTTAATAATTTCAGAGGTAAGAGAATCAAATGAATCGGGTAATAAGCTGGAGAAGAAAGGAGTTTAGAAACGAAGTGATGGAAATAATCAAATAGAGTAACGGAATGTAGTCTCCAATTGAGAATGGTCATCACCCGAAGCTCCATTCTCTTGATGGTTTTAGGCTCAAAAACGAATATGGGTTCCAACACTTGAAGGTCCAGTAACAATGGCACAACCGGTTCCACCATTGTCGCTGCTAAAGATAAACAAGCCACCGATAGAAGCTGAAACGGCCACCCATTTTCTAGCTACATACCAATTCAAAGAAATCAAGCAAAACGATATTTTTTTTTCAATTTCTTGTATCAGTAGGAAATGAGTGTTTTTATCAAAAGAGAATGGGAAGAGAGGAAATGGTCTAAGTAGTTAACAGTGAGAAACGCCCTTACAAGGATGAAACTATAGTATGCATGCACCTGCATTGCCTCATCGAATAAAAAATTAGTAAAATTTAAATATGTGTGTGTAGAGGAAAATTGGGGTACCTTTAGGATCCAATTAATGGAGTCTTTGCGCGCAATGACGTCGATGGAACGTTGCTGGCAACGGTAGAGGTAATAAGAGAATGGCATGTGATGAGATTCTAAGTCGATGAGTTTTGAAATGGTATCCTCATCGGACGGTGAATAATTGTGTAGAGTTTGAGATTGAGAGGCGAGAGTGGGAAGGCGTGTCGCGTTTCGAAGTGGTAACTTCAACGGCGTCGTCATCAGAGCTGATGGTGGTGGTGGTTGAACTACTACTATCAGCAGAGGCAAAGGAGTTGTTAGAGGGAGTTTGAGAGAGGGACATCATCTGGTTGATGTAATGATAAAATGTCGCCGCGGCAAAGGCAGAAGCAACGTCATTTAGTGGAGGGATATCAACTTCGGTGGCGGCATTGATGAAGTCGTCGACGGTGTGGAGAAGTAAGTCAATATTGGTAGTGGTATTTGGTTTTGTAATCGGCTAAAAAATTAGTTTTGGTACCAAAAATAGAAATACTTAAATATGTGAGGTAATTAATATGCAGTTTATCCTTATTAAAAAAATTTAAAAATTTAATATATATGAAAAATAATTTAATTGATTTTTTAAAATAATTATTAACTTTATGTTGAGTCTTTGACATTTTTAATATTTATTAATTAATTTAATGATGTTCAATAATGTTTAGTGTTAGGTGTTCGCCGCACATTATAGAATTTTCTATATGTTTAAAAAATTGTACAAGCATTCCTATTTAAACTATACAATATCAAATTTAAATTCTTAACTTTACAATCTTAAACCCTAAACTTCAACTATAATCCCCTCAATTATAAATCCTAAATTCTAAAACTAAACTTCTAGACCCTAAATTTGACAAATTTGTGTAAACTTTAATTTACACAATTTGTGTATCAAAGTTTTATCATTATATGTATACCATACGATAAGTCTCAACTATATTTACAAATTAAACATGCTAGGACTTATAAATTCCATATGCAATCCATATCATTACCACACATATATGCATTTATATACAAACTATAACACCATAGAACATTATATACATGCCAAATTGAGTTACACCCTATACATCACCAAACAGAGATTAGTAAGGCCTTTAATACTAATCAAATTATGTACATGTCACTAAGGTTTCAAGAGACAAAAACATACTTAAAAGGGTGTGTTATAACTTGATTAGTCTAACGTGGCTTTTATCTCAGGAATTCTTCTATCTACAACCTGAATTTGTGCACGGAAATAAATCTGCACGCTAAGCTAGCCGAGCTCAGTGAAGTATAATACTTCATAGATATCATGAAGTTAAATAACATATACTACTCAAACAAGGTATGTCCGTAATCTTATATTTAATTACATATTTTTGGATTCATAAATTCTTATCATTTTAAGAGGAAGCCATATAAGTTGTATTCCTTTAACACCAAGCAATTCCTCATTAGGCCTTCATATATTAGGTGAACACAAGGGGGTACACGAATAACATATAGTGCAAGAGCGCAAAACCAATATAACATGAAGTGCATTATAATCATTCAACACTGCGTGAAAAATACCATATAATACAAAGCTCAAAAAAATCATTTAACATACGAGATTCTATGACATAGCAAACTGTATTTAATGAGTTTCGCAGGCAGAATTAATCATATTACTATTTTTCTCATATAACAAACTTTTAAATTAACATATAATTCATGTAATTTCATATCATATAGACATATAACATGCTTCTCATATTTGAAACTAGTCTCATGTCATTTTCCCTACATTGCATATCATATAGTCATTTTAAGCATACTTCCAATACCAAAAGCTTATAACAAGAACTCTAAGCTTCATAAGCATATCAAATACATAACTAGGTAAACATATGACATCTATGGCTCTCCCAATCAGCATTGAAATTCAAGTAAGCCTACACAGTCAATGTATAAAATAATAATCCTTACGGGAATAAACGATTCTTTTTCTCATTTTTCTCGTTATTAAATAAACATGAATCTTCAGATTTTTTTTGGCTGATTCAACAAACTCATCCTAATTTGATCTTGAATATTTTAAACAAAATGAGAAAGATGATCCTTAATATCTATATATCTATTGGAGCTGATCAAAAACCTTGTTGAAGGGATTGTTTTATCATCCCTAAATGGTCCCCAGGACGGGTAAAAGACTCATTCATCAAAATAAATAAAATGAGAAAGACTGATATCTAGAAAGAGAAGAACATATCATTTTCATCTTGTTAGAATGTGAGCAATCATGAAAGCTGGGCATCGCCTCTGTCTCATCTCAATATCCCATCCCCTTCTTAATATTAAAAAAAACATGATAATCTATAAATTTTGTGGTCCGTGTATTAACAACAAACTCTAAACAATTTAATATAATAAATTTTATGTTTTCTATCTTGTTATGCAATTTTATTTGTCTATTCTAAAATGTAAAGTATAAAACCCAAGAGAAATTATTGAGAAAGTAGCTAGAAGACAAGGAAGATTAATGTAAATATCTTGCAATGAAATATTTGATGGCTATGTTGCTTGGAATTTTATTTTTCTTAAAATATTAGCATTGATCCATTCTTACGGATGAATTTTTAGAACCCAGCGAATAGTTCAGTAGAAAAGCGGATGATATTTATCTTATGAGACTCGAGTTCAATCGCTTTATTTATAAGATATATGTATTATCAAAGAGTTAAAAATATGTATAAACAAATATTACATTGATATCGTCAATAGACTTAAAAAATAAAATCTTAAATATCCTTTTAAATAAATTATTTTAAAAATTATTGAGTAAATCAAATTAAATATATAATTGTATCTAACACAATTTCAGAAAACAGAAGTTGATGGGCACTATCAACGAATTAAATGGAGAAAGAAGAAAGCATAAAAATGTAATGACGTTTTTCATACTCAAACGTTTTAAAAAAGTTATTTTAGGTTTTAAACTATTTTTGGTCTATATTGGTCTTCAGGCTTCATTGTTTGTCAAATTAAACCAACTAATAGAAAAAAAGTAATTGAACTGTTAAATTGACGTCGATTATTTTATTTTTTTGGTCAATATTGATGTAAGTTATTTTATATTTTTACATGAAAATAAAAATTAAAATAATATTTAAAAACAAAATGTTTAAAATAACATAGATTGAAATTATTAAAAATTATAGAAATATTCAATATTCAAAATTTTTCATTAGTTAGTTCAATTTAACAAAAATAGAAAAATAGAAAAAGTAAAAGCGAGAATAAAAGTTTAAAAGTTAAAATATTAAAAAAAAGTATGAAAAAGGATGACAAAGCATAAATCAAGTGTAAGTGTGTAACCGTGATTTTTTTGTTGACAAGATGATATGATATCCAAAACAAACCACACAAGTGGACGGTATAGTCATAACTGATATGGGCCAATGCTGCCCATTTGGACTGACTGTGATGGAGACCATTTTTTTATATAGATACAACAATCTATGTATTTTATATAGAAAAATCAATGTATAATAATCTTGTATTTTTCGTGCTAATCTTATAAATGTAAATACGAATCAAACTGTTAAATACATTAAAAAAGAAACTTAAATTGAAAAATAATATAGATTCAATTAAAATTTTAACTCACAATATTTGAAATTCGGCACCTATACTTATATTGTATTTAAAAATAAAAATTAATTAAATAGAAAACACACACATCAATCTCCTAATCCTACTTATATAAGAATATTTGGTCCGCACGAAAAGGAATGAATCTTATATGAAAATAAATCAAATATGGAAGAGAATATATAACGTTCAAGCTGAAGAAATATAGAGAGAGTTTAATTAAAACCTATAATTAGAGTTGATAGAACATCAATGTATGGATGGAAATACTCTGCACCTTTTTTGTGTCCCTATTTATGTCCTATGCTTAAATTAAATTTACAGTTTAGGATTTTAGGTTAAGGTTTATGATTAGAGTTTAGGAAATTTAAGGTATGTTGTATTTTTAGAGTATAAGGTGTAAAATTTAAGATTTAAAATTGTTAAGAAAAAAATTAAAGATTAATTCTGCTTTTCATTGAATAATAATATCATATACACATGCCCTTTTATACAGTAGCATTTACACTTAGTTACAAATTGGTTAACACTAACTGATACTAACATACTGTTAACAATAATCTAACTAACTAACAAACTATTATTAACACCCCCTCAAGTTGGAGGTTGAAAAACATTTTTAACCCCTAACTTGGAGACTAAGTAGTGATGTTGTTGTATCCCCAATGCTTTAGTAAAAACATCTGCTAGTTGTTCTTCAGTCCGGATGTGACTAGCATGTATTAACCCTTCTTGTATTTTTTCACGAACAAAGTGACAGTCAATCTCATTGTGTTTAGTACGCTCGTGAAATACAGGGTTTGCTGCAATTTGAAAAGCTGCCTTATTATCACATAACAACTTGGAAGGTTGTCAGTTGTACTCACAAGTCCTTTAAGAGACCATTTAACCACACAATCTCAGATGCAGTGACAACCATACTTCTATACCCTGCTTCTGCAGAAGATCTGACTACTATAGTCTGCTTCTTTGCTTTTCAAGAGATTAAAGAATCTCCTAATTTTACACAGAAACCAGTGACTGATCTTCTAGTTTCAGGACAAGCAGCCCACTTAGAATCACAGAAAGCAACTAATTCAAGAGAGCTTGAAGAACTCAACAATACACCTTGTCCAGGACTGCCTTTGATCTAACGAATGATTCTGAGAGCATCTTTTAAATGACTTTTTTAGGCTGTTGCATATACTGACTTAAGTGATGTACAACATATGATATATCTGATCTTGTATGAGTTAAGTAGATCAACCTTCCTATCATCCTTTGAAAAACTGATTTGTCTGTCAAAAGTTCATCTTCAATTTATGTGTTAACACTTTGATCATATTCAACAGAAGTAAACTTTTTTGTTTTGTTCAAGAGGAGTAAAGACGGGTTTAGCTCCCCCTAGCCCACTATCTTCTATCAACTCCAAAGTATACTTCCTTTGATTAAGCACAATTCTCTCTTTGGATCTCAAAATTTCTAAACCAAGGAAGTATTTCAGTGTTCCTAAATCTTTCATCTTAAAATTACAATTTAGAATGTCCTTTAGCTCTGTTATTAAAGCTTCATTGTTTCCAGTAATTATCAGATCATCCACATAGATGAGAAGTACAACAATATCAGAAGCTTCCTTCTTTGTAAAAAGAGAATAATCATGCTTGCTCTGCTAATATCCAACACTGATTAAGGCTTCAGTTAGTTTGAGATTCCACTACCTTGGGGTCTGCTTGAGCCCATACAAAGACTTCTGCAGTCTACAAACATGAGACCCCCTGGACTGCAGACACCCTCTGGCAATGACATGTAGACTTTCTCATGAAGATCCCGTTGAAGAAAAGCGTTGAACACATCTAACTGATAGAGAGTCCACTTAAGAACAAAAGCTAAGGCTAAAACAGTTCTAACAGTCACCATCTTTGCCACATGAGAGAAAGTATCTCCATCGACAACACCTTCTCTTTGACTGTAGCCTTTAGCCACAAGGCGAGCTTATACCTTTCAACTTCACCAGACGCCTTGTATTTAATCCGAAAGACCCACTTGCAGCCAATGGGAGATTTGCCAGAGGGTAAGGGTACTATAGACCAAGTGTTATTTGACTCCAGAGCAAGAATCTCCTCGTTCATGGCTTTGATCCACACTGAGTTTTTATGGCCTCAGAATATGATTTAGGTTCAACTAATGAGGAAGAAGAGGATAAAAAAGATTGAGTATGAAAAGGTAAATGGGAATAGGAAAGATAATTAGAGAGTGGAATAGAAGGTAAGGGTGCACCTGCTGAAGCATCAGGAACAACAGGAATAGAATCTGTAGGCAAAGCATCTGCAGGAACATAATCTGTAGATGAATGAGAAGAAACAAGAGATGGTTCTGCACAAGCAGGAGACTCAGAACCAGAAGGAGGAGAAGAAGTGAGTTTTAAAAAATCTTCATCAGAATACATGTGCCGAGCAGGAAACAAAGAAGCAATTTCAGAAGAAGAAGAGTGAAAAGGAAAGACAGCCTCAACAAATTTAACATCACTGCTCACAAAAAACACATGCTGATAAGATTGAAAAGAATGTAACCTTTTTTAGTAGAAGAATAACCCATAAGAACAGAGGGGATGGCTTTAGGAGAAAACTTGTCATGATGATTTGTTTGAGTAGCATAACATAGACAACCAAAAACTCTAAGGTGAGACAAGTTTGGAGGTTTATTATAAAGAAGTTCAAAAGGACTTTTATTGTTCAAAAGGAAGGGAGTCTATTAATAAGATAACATGCAGTTTTCACACACTTTCCCCAAAACTTAACAGGGACCCTAGAATGAAATTTTAAGGCCCTAGCTACACCAAGAAGATGTCTTTGCTTCCTCTCAGCCACACCATTTTGCTGAGGGGTCATAGCACAAGAAGACTAATGTATAATACCAAGAGACTGAAAAAGAGTAGAACACTCAGAGTTGAAGAATTCAATACCATTATCAGATCGAATAATTTTCACAGAAACATAAAATTGATTTTGATCAAGGATGAGAAACTACCTAAGATACATGATAGTTTCAGATTTATGCTTCAACAAGTACACCCAAGTCATTTGAGAATAATCATCAACAATGGTGAGAAAAAAACGACGGCCAGTATGGGTTGAGGTCCTATAAGAACTCCAAAGATCAAGATGCAACAAAGTAAAGGGTAAAAAAAGACCTAGAATGACTTGTAGGAAAAGGTAAACAAGATTGTTTGGCTAAAGGACAAATGTCATAGTTAGCAATATCAGAAGAATGAAGATCATGAGACTGTAAAAAAGGAATATGAAGTAACTTTGAAGGAGAAACATGCCCTAAACAAACATGCCACAAACTAATTTTATTAACACGAGAAGAAGACATACAAGTATCAACCAAAGAACAAGATAAACCAGCATTTAAAGAAACAAAAATGGAATGAGATTCTAAAGACAAACCAGAATGATCCAGAAATGAATCAAACATGTACAATCCATGATGTTGCCTACCAATCCCCATCATCCTTCCACTTGTACGATCATGTAAGACACAAAAGTCAGGAAAAAAGTGACTGAACAATTAAGATCTGTAGTTAATTTGGAAATGGAAAGGAGATTATGCTTAAACTGAGGAACATATAGAACATTAGAAACATAATGACCTGAAGAAAAAACAAAAAAACCTACAGAAGAAACTGGAACAATATTACCATTAGGAAGAGTGACAAAGCGAGAATCAGAAGAACATGAAACAGGAGATGCTAAACCTTGATAATCAGATATCATATGATCTGTGGCACCCGTATCCAAGATCCGTCGATGAGAGTTGCCAGAAACAGATAAACAATGAGAGAGAGTACCTGCCAGATTAACAGAGGAATCTGAAGCAGAAGACTTGTTCAGAAGAGACAAGATCTGGTTGTATTGCTCTTGAGTAAAGAGAGGAACATGAGAAGTAACACTCGGAGCAACGGATGGAAGAGAGACAGAAAGCTCATTAGTGACAGAAGCATCCAAAGAATTGACATCAATAGACCTCGACTTAGAAATTTTAACACTATTTGCAACAACAGATCTCTTTTTTCTTGAAAACTTAAAGTCAGCAGGATAACCAATCAATCTAGAGAAAGCATAACAATAATTGACATCAATGCCCACAGAGTTTACAATAATCACAGACTCCATTAAACCTTCTACGGTCAGAGCTCTCAGCATTAGAAAGCATAACAACAAAATCAGGAAGGGGCATTATACCTGATAATTGCAATCATTGAGATTCCTCCTGAGCCACCATCGAGTAAGCACGATTGACACTAGGCAATGGTTGCATCAGCAAAATTTGGCTACGAACAGCAGAATACGTTTCATTGAGGCCCATAAGAAATTGAAACAATTTTTGCTGAACCAGATGTTTGAGATTTTGTTAAGAGAGCTCACAGTCACAGGTGGTAAAGGGAATTAGGGTATGGTATTCGTCCCACAATAATTTGAGACGCGTAAAGTAAGAGGAAACAAACATCTCACCCTGATGTAGCATCGTGATCTCTCGATGGAGAAAGTAAACCCTAGAACCGTCGGTTTTATCAAACCTCTCCTTAAGATCCTTCCACACCAACGCCGCGCTCGAAGCAAACACAATTCCGGCAGAGAGCTCCTTACTGACCGAGTTGAGAATCCACGAAAGGACAATAACATTGCACCTCTCCCACTGCGAATGCAACGCATCCTCATAGTTCTCCTTCTTGCAGTCACCATCAACGAAGCCAAGCTTATTCTTGGTAAGGAGAGCGATTCGCATCGATCTGCTCCAAATGTTGTAGTTGTCGACACCAACGAGTTGATGCAAAACCAAGAGAACACCAGGTGTGTCGGAGGGATGAAGAAATAGAAGATGACTGAGATCGGAAACGACATCCATGGATTCCGATAATACCAAAACAACAATCAGAAAGAGGAAAAAAAGAACTGGAAAAAACGAATTTTTGGGAAAACGATTGAGAAAGGAAACAAATAGACGATGGATCCAAACAGAAAACCCAAAAAAAGAGGAAAAAAAACACAGCCCAAACGTTTAGACTCGTGATACCATGTTAAGAAAAGAATTAAAGATTAATTCTGCTTTTCATTGAATAATAATATCAGATACACATGCCCTTTTATACAATAGCATTTACACTTAGTTACAAATTGGTTAACACTATCTGATAGTAACATACTGTTAGCAATAATCTAACTAACTAGCTAACTATTATTAACAAAAATTTAAGGTTAGGGCTTGAAATTTAATTTTGTAGTATTTTTTAGTGTTGAGGCATAAGCAGGGACACCGAAAAAGTACAGAAAACTTTTATCCTCAATGTATGCCATCTTTTCTTTTCGTTGCTTAGTAGTTTTGTTTTTCTTAAATTCATGGGGGTCAATCACTATCGATCTTAAAATATGAACAACTGAGCTAAACCAAACTAAAAGAAATTAATATGATATTGCTTATTTCAATCATTTTATAAGGAAAATGTTCATGAGAATATGATATGATTTAAACTGCTTTTATTCATGGCAAACATAAATTAAACTTTCAAATGCAAATACTAGAAAATGGAAGTTGACTTAGAAAGAATAATGTGCACGGAATACTTTGGTTCCATTTGAATAAAAATCTTTTGTTTTTTTCAGTGCTCCGTGCTTTTTATATGCCCAACATTAAAAAAATTAAATTTTAAGCTTTAACTCTAAATTTTAAATCCTAAACCTTATACCATAAACTCTAAAAAATACATAATACACCAAATTTTTTAAACTTTAACCACAAACCCTAGCCTTAAACCATAAACTTAACTTTTAGTGTAGGAACATAAATAAATGCACCGAAAAAGAGCAAATAATTTCTATTTATTCTTTAGTAAAATATTGATATAAGAAAAGAACAAAAAACATTTAACCTCTAAATATGCCCCTTTCTATGCCTCATACTAAGAAACACAAAAAAATAAATTTTAACTTAAACCCTAAATTCCACCTCCTAAACCCTAGAAAACACACTCTACCCATAATTTCATAAACCTTAACTTTAAACCCTAAACACTAAATTAATTTTTTTAAGTGAGATATTAAAAGTGGCATAGTTAAGGGACATACGATCTTGTCCATAGGAAAATAACTTGAAAATATTTGAAGAAAATTTAAAATACGGCACAATATATATATATAACATAAAATAATAGAAATAAAGTAAGAATATATATAAAAATTATATTTATGATAGACAATATATTTTAAAAAAGTAAACAATTATTTTTAGGATAATTATTTGATACAGTGAAAACTTTTAGTTTCCACAAGCGCCTTAGTATTAGGGTTTTTTTTTAGGAAAATTAGTATTAGGGACTTAGTTTAAGGTGTATAGTTTAGGAATTTAGGTGTATGGGTTTTGAATTTAGAGATAGTGGTTGAAATTTATAATTTAGGGTTATAATTTAGGGTTTATAGATTAAAACTTAAATCTTAACCATATCACCGTAAACTCAAAACCCTAAATTCTAACATCTATCCCTAAATTCTAAATCCTTACACCTAAATCCCTTAAACGCTACACCCTAAACTAAGCTTTTAAACCCTAAAACTATGGCGCTTATGTAAACTTTTAATTTCCACCGCTAGTGTATAGGATAATAATTCTTATTTTTATTTAAACTAATTAAACCACTAAATTCTAAAACTAACAAGTTTGTGTAAACTTTAGGGGTTTAGTTTGCATGGTTTAAAATTTAGAGTTTAAGTTTTAGAGTTAAAGATTTAAATATTATTTTTTAAAGAGTAAATATGCAAACTTTTTACATATCATGTGTATCAAAAAAATTACTCGTATATATAACATATAATACTTTTTTTGATAATATGCACATTCATCTTACGGTCCATGCTTAGGGTGTAAGACTGCCCTTTTTTAATAATACCGTCTCTAAAGTATAAACTTACATTCATTCCTTAAGAGTACAATGTGACTTACCAATGCGCTCAACATTTATTGGTATAACATATAATACTTTAAATTTAATTATAATATAAAAATACAATACTAGTATACGGGTTATGACTTATGAACTTATGATCATTGTATGAGTTGGAGATATAAATAAATTTGTCACGTAACAAATACACAAGACATACGTGACCAGCACCACCACCTAACAGCTAATAATCAAACAAAAAAGTTTTCTTGATAGAACATTGTGAGGTCCATTTTTTTCCATTTTATTTTATTTTTTGGTTTCTTGAGATTTAGGAAATTCACTTATATACCCAGAGATATAAGGTGAAGGAAGGTTCTCATCATCCTTTTAAGTCTTGACTTTTCATTTGTACCTTTATTTCCTCCCTATGTCCCTTTCTCATATGCTTCAATCTCTTGGGATTATCACATGAAATTATGTCTAAATTTCGGGGGGTTTGTCTCATTGTTTTAAACTAATATCTATTTGCTTTACTAGGCGATAAACACTAAGACATTCAACCGGGAAAAAACAGAGTTTTTCAGTTCTAGCATATGCTCAGGAAATGGTGAATATGTTCAGGTATGGACTTGATTTTCTTTAGTAGTTACAATGGATGACAAGAATCCAAAGTCAAGCTCTGGGAGATTTAGGAAATGGTTCAAAAGGAAGCACAAAAAGAAACAATCAGATCCTTGTTACAACCAGGATGAATTTTCAGGTTTTAATTTTGTTTTAGTTTTTTTTTTTTTGGAGTTTTTCTCTTCCATTGTTCTTTTGAGTGATGGGTATATTTTTTGCAGATGGAGGTGATGATTTCATGGAAGATGTTTATGTTAGTTCGTTTGAGATGGATCCATGCACTTCAACCAATGAGTTAAGGTGAGTTTTAAAGGCTTAAACAATCAATTGAAAGAAGGGTTAAAAGTATGAATTAGCTAACCTTTCCTCCAAGTTTCAGGATTTTCGTGGGAACTTGGAATGTTGCTGGAAGATCTCCTGTAGGCAGTTTGGCAGTTGATTTAGAAGATTGGCTGAAACCCCAAGATGCTGTTGATATCTATGTTCTCGGGTATGAACTATTAAATAATTCCGAAAACCATGTAATGTTGTACACTCTGCAACCATCAAAAGAAGAGTAAATCATCAAATTGACAACAGAAAATTTTCAACTTGTAGATTTCAAGAGATTGTACCGCTGATAACTCGAACAGTGATCGGAGCAGAAGATCCAAAAAAGGCAACAAATTGGAACCTGCTAATAGGAAAAACTCTAAACGAAAGCTTTGGTCGCCCTTGGTTGACTCCCATGTTGAATCCAATCTCAAGTGACAGTTACCATTATGTGGAAATTCCTGTTTCAGAAAAAAGAGCAAGTTTTAGTGCAATAAGTGATAACACTCCAATGAGAGGGAGGCCAATAACTCAACAGAGACATCATCAGCAACCAGTCACTGGAGGCAGCAAGTACAAGCTAATGGCAAGCAAGAAGATGGTTGGAGTTTTCATTAGTGTATGGATGAAGAAGGAATTGTTGAAGAAATACTGTGTTTCAAATGTGAAAGTTAGTTCAGTGGCTTGTGGGATCATGGGATGTTTGGGAAACAAAGGTTCAGTTTCAGTTAGCATGCTAATTGAAGGGACCAGCTTCTGTTTTATTGCTGCTCATTTGGCTTCTGGTGAAAAGCAAGGCGATGAAGGTCGAAGGAATCATCAAGTTTCGGAGATTTTTAAGAGAACGAGCTTTCCTCGATCAGCCAAAGATGATGATAATCTTCATCCGCTCACCATCTTAGGACATGAGTAAGTAATTCTTCTTCAGAATGAACATAAATTAACCTAAATAAAGGATGAATGAGATTGGTCCCAAAACAAACAAACAAACTAGAGAAGTGACCTATTTGTAGGCAGGATATGATATATAGTAACTAACAATTAGTAGTTCAAATCTTCTAGCACTTGCAACTATTCTAAATTCCAAACAAAGTAGTACTATTCTAAATCTCAAACTTATGCAAAGTAGTCAGATTAAGAATCCAACTTCGTGAAATAAAACCTTCATCATTTTTGTGGAGCAGTCAGATATTCTGGTTCGGGGATCTCAACTATAGGTTATACAACTTGGAAGACAATTTAGCTAGACATCTGATAAAGAAGCAAGACTGGAAAGCACTGCAAGAGTTTGATCAGCTTCGAAGGGAACAAGAAGATGGAGGAGTGTTCCAAGGTTGGAGAGAGGGAAACATCGAATTTGCACCAACTTATAAATATTCTTCATCGAATTGCAATCGCTACTCCGGTGGCCTTCCCAACAGATCAGGAGAGAAACAAAGGACTCCAGCATGGTATATTTTCTAATCAATTATCTTTCACAGAATTGAATTCTTATAGCTGCAATAGGCAAATTAGATGCACAGCCACTGAACACAGAATTGATTCTATGAGCATGATGCATGTGTATGTCCACAGGTGTGATAGAATTCTGTGGTACGGGAAAGGAGTGAAACTCCTATCCTACTTACGGAGTGAAATTAAGTTTTCCGATCATCGGCCAGTCTCTGCCCTGTTCTCAACACAGATAGAAGTCATGAAGTCTACCAATCCAAGATTTTGTGCCAAGGATACCACCATTGTTCCTAACATTATGCCTCCAGAACCGATTGTAAGTTCTCTCATTCTAATTAACTTTGGCAAGTCTTTCCTACAAACTAATACCGGTAAACATACAATCTGGCAAGTTATTTGGCATGATATATCTTTTCCATTACAGGGAACGAGCAGAAACGATGAAGAGGGTAAACCTACGTTGATGTCTTTAATTGTAAAGGATACAGAAGCATCTTCAATACAACATGCAAAAAGTGTAGATAAACCTAATGAGAGTGGATTCAGCTAATTTATTTGGCTTTAAGAAGGCACTATTATTTCATAATCTTATTTCTTTTCTTCTCCCTCTTCCTTTTCTTGGATAGGATTCTATGAATGTGTATGAGTTAGATCCATGTATGAAAACTAGTTTCTATAATTCAGCAAGTGTAACATTTGTCAAGAATACAACAGTGAGCAAGAACTGAGATACATAATACCTCTTATACTGTATGGCAAGAGATTTGAAAGGTATGAACATTAGAATTCTTTTCACATTATGTTGCTTCTTTTCACATATATATTTTAATTAAAAACAGAAGTAATCTATGATTCATTCAGATCAGCGAATCATATAAACAAGGCGGTTTTAGTACCTTCAGCTCTTTTATTTCAGATCTAACAGTGTATATTGCATATTGAATCGGAGCAATTCTCGCCTGCAAACAAAAGTCAATTCTAAAAAAGTAGAAACAAATTAGTGAAAAAATTAAATAAATCGAAAAACAACGACCTGTATCGCTCGAATTGAAGCTTCTTTCAAAGGTAATTCAATTTCGAAGCCTTTAAGCTCTGACTGAAGCTCTTCGATTTGCTTCTTCGAGCCAACGACTCTTCTCTCAGCACGCGTCCACTCCAACCATATCACATAATAATCTCCCTTCATTTTTACAGAGAAAAATGTAGGAAAACAAAAGAGGAAAAAATTGATTCGCGGAAACTTCAGTCCTGTTCTCTTTCATGTTTTGCATTTTCTCAGAAAACAAACAGAAACATATGATATATGCAACTGTAAGGAAATGATCACCTGCTCAATATTTCTTCGAAGCGAAGTCGCGGGTTTGAAAAAAAAATGATTTTTTTGGTGTACCAATTCCCGCCATATTTGATATGGGTAATTGTTCTATACACAAGCGCTCGTAGAAACTTTTTTACAGAAGCGTCTTAGTGTTAGGGGTTAGGGACTCCGTTTATTGTTTAAAATTTAGGGGTATAAGTGTAGTAGTTTTGAATTAAGGGTTTAGGGTTAAAATTTTGGGTTTAGGGTTAAAATTTAGGGTTTATAAGTTAAAACCTAAATCCCTACCCATATTACCCTAAAACTAAACCCTAACCTTAAACCCTAAATTCTAACCCTAAATTCTAAATTCTAAACATGAACCTTAAATTCTAAACTTTTACACTAAAATCCCTAAACTTTAAACCCTAAACTCTAACCCTAAACCCTATAATTGAGGCGCTTGTGGAAACAAAAAATTTCCACTGCTAGTGTATAGGATATTAATCCATTTGATATTTGCTTTTGATCTATTAAAAGTTACAAAATGGTCAATAAATATATCAAGCTATTATAAAATGGTCATTAAATTTATGAATTATTACAAAACGGACATGAGATGTTTAAAAATAGTGTAACAATTCGATTAATTTAATGGTCACTTTATAACAGTTCAATAAAATTTAATTATCATGTTGTATCAGTTAGATAAATGTAATAATGATCGTTTTGTACTTTTGAAAGGTCAATGTCCAAAACGACAATTTTTATAGTTTAGTGACTAATAATGTATTGTGCCTAAAACTCTTGATATTATATATATGGGTGAGTATTCGATTGAGTCAAGTTGAGTCAAAATATTTTGAATTAGTCGAGTTAACGAGTCCTATTTTATAATTTACAGTTCATTTGATTTTTTTTTCGAGTCGAGGTGAGTTGTTTGAGTGTCTATTCAAATTTAATTGTAAAATATTTATAATGTTATGATACTAATTGGTCTATTCAAATACTAATTGTAAAATATTTTATAATTCAAATTTTATTTCAATTTGTTCGAGTGTCTATTCAAATTTAATTGCAAAATATTTATAATGTTACGATACTAATTGGTTCTAATTTAAATTATTTTTATAATCATATATTATATACATACATATATAGAACCTCTATAAATTAATATTCGATAAACTAATAATCTCTTTAAAATAATATTTTTTTCGGTCCCGACTTGGGACCGAAGTTTAAAGTAATAATTTTGATAAATTAATAAGATAAAAAATTTCCAGGAGACCCTTATATAAATTTATGGTCCCTTAATAATTCTATAAAATTAAAAATATAACTAGGAAAACTTAGTAAAATATGATATTATGTAACTCCCTCGTCCCGGCCTAGCCAACAGACCGGACCGGGCCGAACGAGTTACACGGGGAAAACCAAGGCGAAAGCCGTTAAGGCCTCACCCCGATTAGCAACCCTATTTTATTATTTTTATTATTTTATTAATCTTGTCTATATGCCATGTTTAAACCTAGGTGAGAAGGCAAACAACGGAAGAGCAGATACATATACGAACCAAGCAGAAGGCATAACGATAAATTAACGTGACATTTGGAAACCTTCAAAGATGCCATTTTAACCAGTTTAACTATCTACGTTTCGGAACATGACTGCCCGTTCTGAAATGCGGGCTCTCAATCAAAAATCAACATTAGGCCGTTCCGGAACGGTTCCTCATAGTTCTGAAACGGAAGTCTCTAGAGGCAAAACGTACCGAAACGGCACCACCCCCGTTCAAATACGGGTGCCCCAAAGGTCTGGCCGTTTCGAAACGCCTAGGCACAGATTGGCCCGAAAATACATTTTGGCACCCTCAAACGTTCCCAAACTTACCCCGAAAGATCACGAACCACACGACAACATATTAAACAAACAATCTAGAGGCATAACACCCTAAAAACAAGCTTCAAACATGCATACACGCAAATATGAACCTCAAACCCAAAAGCTCATAAGAACACTTTAGTTCAAAAACACCAACAAGCCAAAACATATAACAATTGACCAAAAGCCTAAACAAGCCTCAATATAGCATGATATCAATATTCAAAACATGTTAGCAACAAAAACAACTACAAAAGAGTTTGGACACCAACTCCCAAACACAAAAGTCTAGCATTCTCGTTGCCTAAGTATTATTGCAACCATAAAAATCATACTTTGAGCTAGCAAAGAACTCCAAGACTTCTCCCTTGCCCACTTGCCTTCTGAAGCCACTAACGATTTGCATTGTTGGAAAAGAGAGCGTAAGCTTAAAAGCTTAGTGAGCGGAGCTCAAAATCACAACAACAACAATGTAGTTCAAACATATACTTTAGTTTAAAGACAAAATCATTTAGAAGGGAAATACG
This sequence comes from Hibiscus tridactylites, assembly GCA_958450335.1. Taxonomy (NCBI): domain Eukaryota; kingdom Viridiplantae; phylum Streptophyta; class Magnoliopsida; order Malvales; family Malvaceae; genus Hibiscus; species Hibiscus tridactylites. The sequence continues at coordinate 3,605,587 of OY288292.1, forward strand.
ATAATCCAAAGGCACAAACAAAACGTGGTATGCACATGCACAACTATTTTTTGTGGGACTACACATCAACGTTCACAACAACTAGCATGATTTCGGTGGGACTACATATCACCATACTCATCTACTAGTCACTATCGGTGGGACTACACATCACCGTAGTCAACAATATACTTTCCACTAACCATCACGTGAGGCTTTGACACAACTACGACAACAAAATAATATTAAAAAGAAGATAAAAGCAATTGCATTTCAACCAACAACGTGTATAAACATATACACCGACACTTAACGAAACAAGGCAAGAGCAAATACACTTACACTTGAGTTTAGGTTGGCCCCTAAAACTCCACTCAAACCCCAAAGAACCTTCTTTGAACATTTTAAAGCTTCAAAACAATTTCCACTCACCAGCCAACACACAAACGCTATCAAAGATGCCGATTCAAGCCTCCGAACTACCTGGATTCGCGTCCACAAAGCCCAAATTCGTTTCCTCTGCTTTAGGCAACCCAAAACAGAACATTAGGATGCTAATATACTCACAAACATAGCAACAACTCGGAACTCAACATTCTTGCAACAAAACACATCGTTTCGAGCACAAATTTCACCCAAAACATATTCAATTCAGCCCCAAACTACTTGCAACCAATCCCAATGAATTTATCATCAAAAATCTATCTTTTAACATCCAAAACTTCAACCCAAAGCTACCAAACCATCAGTTGTCATTTAGACCCAAAACCCATCCAAAAACTCAAGGTTTCCAACTTCCAAGGTTACCCACAATACTCATTTCGGATTTCTTATAACAACCCATCATTTCATATTATTTTAGAAATAAGAAAAAGTTAAAAACACACCTAAACCCAGCCACAACCAACCCCAACGAAAATCCCATAAACTTCCTCCACTTTAAACCAAACTTTAAAATCAAAACAAGTTTAACCATGGGTTTTTGCAAAAATCTTAGTATCTACGACTCAAGGAAGATAAAACCAAGTTAGAGAATCAATTTCCTTGAAGAAATCGCTTGGATAGAAATACAAGTCCAACTGTATCGATACCCTTGCTGCGAACAGACATGTTTTAGCTGGTTTAAGGCACAAGGGTTGCCTCAATGACACCAACTAAGACCTCCAAACATACATGCATTAACTCTAAAGGCAAAACACCCTACAACAAGCATGCTTAACACATAACATACATGAAAGGCCACACATACAAAGGAATCATCATTCATTAAGGGAAGCATACATAACATTCAAGGTTTCATGCCTTAAAATAAAACATACACTTAAGCATTTATAATAGGGGCACAAGGCCAACATACTAGGCATAAGCAAGCCTTAAACAAAACATCAACATTCAAAGGAGTCTAAACAAGCTCCTACACAAAACAACAACACAAATCCTCATTGCTTAATTATTACATCAAATACTTAAAAGTCCATACTTGAAAGTTAAGATAGCACACTTGGAGGCCTTCTCCTTGTACAAGCAACCCACAGACTAAGGATCTGCATTGTCGAACAAAAGAGAGCGTAAGCGTAAAGCTTAGTGAGGGTAAGCTTATAAAACAAACCTCGACAATGCAGTGTCCAAGCACGAACAACACAACCAAGGAAGAATGCATGTTTCCATACCTTCGAAGCCACAAGAGTCAAATATAAATGATGCATGAACATAATATCAATATTATGCCATGCTCAACAAGTCCACAAATACAACCATATGGAAACACATATATCAAACGTATTGGCACTTAGCTATGACCCGAATACGCAGATAACAACCGTTGGAACTCACATCCAACAACTCAACCATTACCTTACGATGGGATTACACTCATCACCGTTTCACGCGAAGGGGATTCCACTCATCCTCACGCCCCGTCGATGGGCTCATCACCGACTAACATATAAAAGAAGATTTTCGGGCGTACTCGTACTCTATCTTGATGACTACCATCACCAAGACCACGCGCGCATTTCGACTCTCGTGTGCACACTAAACATCCTAATGATCGATCATTTGTACCCAAGCATACTAGTGCCAATACTAACTCATTTCACAACCTTTCATAACACAAATTTCTTACCATTTCTCGTGCCTAGCACGTAGCCACCATGATTTACAATCATGTACACACATTACATCAACCATATGCATATCACAATGCATCCACAAATCATCATGCCTCAATAACACACATAGCCACAATTTGCCTAGCAACATTAATCACAATTAACATGAGATGCATAAACACAACATTAAAAGTTCAACCAAAGGTCTCTAACTAAAGCTTGAGATTAGACTACCAATCTAATCTCAACTCTAGGTGGGTTTACCAAGCCCGACCTAGGTCCACATGCTTGAACCAACGTTTGAAAACCAATTTAAAAACGTAGAACCACTCACCGTCTACTCCAAGCTCAATAACTCTAGTTGATAAATCCACCAAGCTATCCGGATTCATTCCCGAGGCTTCACCAACACAATTCCTTTCTTCTAGACAATCCTACACAATCAAAACAACCACATTTTAGTCCACAAATCACTGTAGCAAACCCGGAACACAATCCAAGCATCAAAATCAAGCCAATACACTACCAAACCCCACATTTTCGAGCAGCCCAAAAGCACAGCTATAACCCATTGATTCCAACACTTTTAACACACCTAAAAACTTACAAAACAACCTTTAAACATAATACAACCATTAGCCAACAAATTCCCACACTAAACAGCCCCAAAACTCAACTTTAAACCCCTCTAAAACCTCCATAAAACTCAAATCTGGGAATCATTATAAAACCTTGTAAAAATTAGTTATGTTGGACCTTTTAGTTAGCGAATAACTTATCTAACATCAACAAATCGAAAGCTCAACTAAAAGCTATCAAAGTTATCATTTTTATTTCAAAACCCAAAAACTTCAAAATGCAAAACCATGGGTTTTAATGAAAACTAAAGGTATAAACACGTAGAGGAAAGTGAGGACAAGTCAAAAACATGTTTACCTTTCAAAAATCACCAAAAATGAAGATGTATGGTGATGGAACAGTGACCAACAATGGAGAAGAGAAGTTTTCGTTGTGTTTGAATGAGAGAGAGGAAGAAGATGAGTTAAATGGATATTTTAAAATAAAAGGGGTTTTTATTTTACAAGAGCAAGTATTTACAAAACTTCCATTAATGAAAATGGCCTTCATCCCACATTCTAAAATCCATAAAATTTTGGGTTTTAAATCAAAATCGGGTCCAACATAGTAAATGAATGGGTAAACTATACCATTGACCACCATACTTTGGTTAATGTATTAAAATGACCACCTTAAAAAAATCGACTCAATTGACCACCCAAACTATTGAAATTGGATCAATGTGACCACCAGCCGTTAATGGGATAACGAAAGGTGACGTGGCAGTTTAAAAATTAAAGGTATAATCACATATTTGGTCCTTATTATTTACACATTCTTTCAATTTAGTCCTAATTTTAAACTAATAAAATAAATTAATTAGGTGGTGACATGTGTCAATACCTTATTGGAGGAATTTAATTATTTATATTTGATTAATAAATAATTTTCCTCCTCCAATCAGGTGGTGACACGAGTCACCACCTATTTAGAGGAGGAAAAACAAATCCCCAAACTTGCTCTGGTTGGGAATCAAACCTGGGTTTAGCAGGTTTAAAGGCAGCACCTTAACCACTGCACCAAGCACATGTTTGTGCTAAAAATCACCAATTATATTATATGTCTTATTGTTTGTTACCATTCAAATTCATCTTTTTCCTCATCACTCCACAAAGTTAACTAAGCATATGTTATACGAGCAAAGGTTAGGATATACAATGAATTCGACACGGAGTTACACGTAAAGATGACCAGATACCTCATCTCCAGCCAAAAGCCGTGTGTCATCGCTTACAAGATGTTGAGAAACCTGTTTATTTGTCTGGAAATCATACTCACACCCACCATGGTTTCTCTGTTAAGTCCTTTGAGAAAATATACCTTAAGCTTGAATTATAAGGCAACTAGTCAATAAGCTGCGATGACTTCTTCTTCGATTTACCATCGATACATTTCTGTATAGAACCATGGAGCTTCTTAACGGCATTTTCGGTAACCCAATTCAGGATGTCATCTGAGCTGATAGAGTCTTCTTTTGCAAACCTTTCCAGTAATCTTGGTAGAAATACTTTCTTTGAATTCTTCACAACTACATTTGCTTGAAGGAACTCTCTTTTTGCAACTTCCAACTCTTCTTTAACATTTGATGCAGTGTAAACTTTTAGCTGTAAAAAAAGAGCATGTTAAGATGTGATAGCAATTTTGTTCTTAATAAATTCGAGTAAATTACTGTTTGATTATGTTTCAAAAGTTTCATACTGCATTACAATGTAAAAGAGAAGCAACATCGATGTCCCATTAACGCGACTGGATTATGTGGAGTGATGAGGAAGAAGATGAATTTGAATGGTAACAAACAATAAGACATATAATATAATTGGTGATTTTTAACACAAACATGTGCTTGGTGCAGTGGTTAAGACATTGCCTTTAAACCTGCTAAACCTAGGTTTGATTCCCAGCCAGAGCAAGTTTGGGGATTTGTTTTTTCTCCTCTAAATAAGTGGTGACACGTGTCACCACCTGATTGGAGGAATTTAATTATTTTATTAGTTTAAAATTAGGACTAAATTGAAAGAATGTGTAAATAATAAGGACCAAATGTGTGATTATATCTTTAATTTTTTAACTGCCACGTCACCTTTCGTTAGCCCATTAACGACTGGTGGTCACATTGATCCAATTTCAATAGTTTGGGTGGTCAATTGAGTTGATTTTTTAAGGTGGTCATTTTAATACATTAACCAAAATATAGTGGTCAATGGTATAGTTTACCCTAAATGAATTTTAAAATGAGAAGGGAAAACCTGAAACATTATTTTAATATTTTATTTTCACTCGACCTCCAAACCCGGGTGTTACAGGTAATGTGAATATTTTATCTTAAAGTACTGAAAATATTGATGCTCTAGAAGAGCAATAAGTTCTTGAAAAAAACACATTATGAAAAGTGCAGAATTGCGAATATTGCAATAAATACCGCTAATGGTAATAATATTGTCACCACTATAAGTGGAAATTTTAAGAGAGCAATATAAGTTCGCAAAATAATCCTTCGGGAATGATAGATAGCATATGTTATCAATTGACATTTGAAACAAGCCATTGTGGATATAAGTTCTGGTAGCCAAAAGTCAGTTAAAAGCTTTAGAAAAACTATATATTGCTACCAAAAGATAATTTCATTGAAAACTTTGGAAGAGCTAAATATATTCCTATTTAAAGGAATAATTATTGGTGAATAGTGTATTATCAGGTTTTAAAGAAAATTGTATTTCAAATTTTGTACCACACATGTACAAGTGAGATTGAATCACATGTTATGGTAAATCAGAAGTTTACAAATTCAGAAATATATATAAACACACACACATGTATATATAGTTGGCATGATCAGTTAGACCATCCTAATCAATAATGATGCGAAAACTATTGGGATTTATATGCACATTATTAAAAGAACCTGCAGTTCTTGTGGTGCTTGTTGTCAAAGGAATTGATCAAATTCTATTTACTAAAAGAACATGAAGTTCTTGTGTTGCTTGTTCTCAAAGGAAATGATTAAGATCTCACTTACCAAAAGAACTTGAAGTTCTTGTACTAAAGTTAAGACTGCATGTCTTGCACGTCTGAATAAAATATGGGCACATTTATCCACAAATGTGGAAAGTTTTATATGATTTTAGTAGATGCATCTACTTTGTTTTATCAACTTACAACCAGAAGTTTGTGAGATTGATTATAAAAGGATTCATATTATGCAGTTAGACTATTCGTCTTGCAAAAGCTAGTGGGTTTATATTTTAAGCTATATTAGTTGTTACAAAGTCTATTGATTATGAAAAATACGATTTAGCAAAATTTTAATTGGATGCTTCCTTTTTTATAGCTAAACTATGAGAACAATACAATTATTATTTATATGACATTTCAATATAGCAATACTTATACACATCAAGTCAACGAGTTATAATAAACTCCCCGTTATGATTGGTTTTTGGTCAAAAGCCATATATTTCCCATTTTATAATTTTGAATGTGCGATATATTGTTGAATTGTTCCACCACAATGCACAAAATGGGTAAATAAAAAGGGTTGAGAATATATATTGAGTATGAGTCTCCTTTTATGTTTAAATTCTTAAGCATTGATTGGAGAATCATTTATGACTTGATTTTTCTCGACACCAGGGAGATATAATAATAAATTGGATAAAGGAAATGAATTATCGTTATCTAGATCCTTGTATATAAATCAAAAGTTTATAAGATAATTCATGCTATTACATGTCAACTGCCAGACATATTTATTGACCCAATGATAGTAACTAAGCCTTATATACCAGCTGAAATGCTCTAAATTTGAATTACACGTTAGAACGAACATATGTAAATCATGCATGAAGCAAGAAAATTGGTTCCAATGATTAAAATTCTCGTAAATGAAAAATAGTATGAGATGATCATATATTGGAGGTGGGTGCTCCTAAAGAGACCCAAGACATAACTAATAACAAAACTCTTAAAGAGTTTTAGGTACCTGAAATAAAGATTGAAATCTTGAAGAGATCTTGATGAGTTATGTCACTACGAGAATGTAACCAGAAAATTGAAAAGTTGTCTGCAACGATTTTACAAACAATATTACATAGAATAATGATGTAGAAGTAAAGAAAGAAAACTAGAATCTTGTATAAGAATCTATAGATATTAAAATGATTGGCCAATATAGAAAGACACTTTGAACTTCCAAAAGAGAAGTATTTAGACAAGCAGTCCAAAACACCTAAAGGTGTAATGCAAGTGAGGCACAAATAAGTAGTCATAAATACGACATGAATTATGATTTATGAAGAGTTTTCATTACTTCATGGTGAATGCAATTACTTTGGTAGTTATAAAATATTTTATATGCATCTAATTATTTTGTGGGTTCATATTTATCCTTGAATGATTTAAAATGCTAGAAGCATTTGGAAATTTTCGAGGAAATTTATTTAAACACGTCTCATTGAATATTTTGTCGCATTTGGTATAATCGCCTTAGTAAGTACTAATTGAGGAAATACTATAAGAATGATCAGATTTTCTTATGTATTTTGTAAAAGTGTTTGGATCAAGATTCATTATGATAATTTGAATTTCATTAAAACTCCTGAAGAGCTTTAAATTGAAAACTCGCGAAGTACTTTCAATGCATTTAATGAAAGTATTTGAGTAAAAGAATCTTGAGATAAGGTTTTGTCTCGACCTAAAGACCAAACACTTAAATATGTGTTTTTGTCTATGAATGGACATAAGCTGAAAGAATCTTAAAGAAGATTCAATATGGGTAAAAGCATATCTATTGAGTATCTTAATAATTGTAAGATTGTTGGATGAGAATAAAGATAATTATATATTTTCTTGGTTTTGAAGCACCATATATTGGTTGGTTAAGAAATATTCATGGATATACAAAGATCATTACCTTTGGATCTTCAAACATTCGTCGATGTCTCCTCAAATCTTGTAGAAATAATTGTTATGCACGAGACAAGCCAAAATATGTGTTTGGCTAAGAGCATTGACCCATAATATCTAGAAGATATGCGATTTAATTTCACAAGATATGATCCAAAGCTATGTTGTGTAGAGAAAATGAAAGATGGATACATAATGGAACATATTACTCCAAAGTTTCATCCCTCACGGTCTTTAGAAAAAATAATATTAAAGATTGAATTATGAAGATTTAAAGGTTTTATGTGATGTTTTCATGAGGGGGAGTGAATATGCGTTTCACTATTTTTCCTCTAACCGAGGTTTTGTCCCGATGGGTTTTTCTCGTAAGGTTTTTAATAAGGCAACATGTTATGCGTATCAAAGATGTGTGTATTCTTTTTCTTCCACTAAAGAATTTTTCCCACTAAGTTTTTATCTTAGTAAAGTTTTAACGAGGCACATTATCTTCATAGACACCCAAGAGGGAGTGTTATGAATATTTATCTATGTGGATGTCTATCATGATAAGAACTTTATCTAGCATATTTGATTTACTTTATCATTAGGAATATTATCTCCATTAATTAGAGTTTAATGTATTATGTACTTCTTATGCCTATATATAGATGATTTGATTAATGCATTGTACACAAGTCAATATTGAGAATAATACGAATCTTCTTCTTTCCCTCATCTCCTTATTCTTGTTCTTTATTCTTTATTATTTTATTCATAACACTATAGAAATTTTAAATTATTGTAGGGCGAAGACCCCTTGGAACCTGATTATCCTTAGTCACTTTTTTACATAGCTATCAAGCCAAGATTTAGACTTCAAGCAAAAATAGGACCACGTACACGTTATTGGTAATTCATTTTCTCAAAAATAAAATAAAATAAATGTCACATATGAACAAAATTTTATTATACCAAATATATGTATATTCTTTTCTCATGAAGAATAATTAATACTAAGTGCAACCCTATTTTCTCCCATTCTCATATTTTCTCTACATCGATTATCTTTTTTTTAATAGTTTGTAAGTAGTTTTTAGTGTTTTCAAACTAATAGTGGTGACTTTGGCCGTCTATCGACGATAATTTTTTATTTCTTTGTTTGTTTTGTTTCTTTATTTTTTTCTCTTGTTCTTTTTTTTCGTCGGTTGTTTTGGCATGTTCTTCATCTGCCGTTATAAATAACAAGGCTAAATTTAGTGAATTGTTTTTCGAATTATGACTAAATTGATTGAATGTATAAATATAAAGGATTAAATGTGTTATTATACCAAATTTTATAACAGACACTTAACGAGATTTAACGTCTAGTTACCATTTTGTTATAAAACATAAAGTTTAATTGCCATTTTGTGATTTTTGAAAGTTTGGTTACCATTTTGTTTTTTACCAAAGTTCAGTGACCGTATGTGTACTTTACCCTTAAAATTATATACCCTAATTTTTAAACAATTAATTTTAGGATAAAATATTCAAATCATCACTCAACTTTGCCTTTTAGACCTATTTTAGTCACTAAATTTTAAAAACGCTCAATTTGCTCACTAAACTTTACTTTTGACCTATTTTAATCACTATAAATTATTTTATTAATATTTTGGTATGACATGACTTATTTTATTATTATTAAATATAAAAATATAGTAAAATACAAATAAATTATATTTTATTTATTAATACATAATAACAATAATTTAAAATAAATTCCCTAACCCCCAAACACCCGACATATCCTAAATCCCTAACACCCAAACCCACAAACCCTTGCCGGCGGCCACGACCCTTTTGCCGCCAGCAACAACACCACCTGCTGCCGCCGTTTTCGTAGCATCCAAATCGCTTTCCCACACTTTCCCAGCATCCAAACACCAAAAATAGCTAAACCATTTAAGTTGTTCAAAGAAAAGAAATTATTGGTTCATTGGATCTACAAATTTACTGGTCGTCAGAATATTGGAATGCTCATCCTTTTCCTCATCTTTACTGTTGTTTTTGCTCGGGTCTTATATGTTGACAAAGGTTTATTTTCTTAACACTGAAATCAGTGGGTGTCTCTGATTTTATTTACTATCTGAACTGTGAAACTTTGAATTGAATCACATAATTGATTTTAATTAGTGTTTTGAATTGAAGTTTGTGATGGTAGTTAGGTTGTAGTTGCCAAGATGAGGATATGATGCCGAATTCGAGTATATTTCGGGTTGCTTGAACAATAACACAAGCTGATGATGCGAAAATGGCGGCAACAGGTGGTGGTGTCGCCGACGGCAAAGGGGTAGTGGCCGCCGGCAAAGGTTTGAGGGTTTGGGTGTTAGGGATTTGAGATATTTAGTGTGTTTTGGGTTTAGGATTTTTATTTTATATTATTATTATTATTTATTAATAAATAAAATATAATTTATTTTTATTTTATTATTTTATTATATTTAATAATAATAAAATAAACCACGTCATACCAAAAAATTAATAAAATAATTTATAGTGATTAAAATAGGTCAAAAAGTAAAGTCGAGTGAGCAAATTGAGCGTTTTTAAAGTTTAGTGACCAAAATAGGTCTAAGAGGCAAAGTTGAGTGATGATTTGAGTATTTTACCCTTAATTTTAAATTCTAAACTCTAAATCCTAGTCTTTATTTTAGACAAATGGCGTTCAAATAAAAAAGTTGAGTCTAAATTTTAAACTACTTGTATATTAAATGTTTTTTTCTTTACATATATTAAAATAATTTATATTTTTAATAATTAAATTTAGGACCACAAACATTATTTGTAATTTTTTAATATTCAATTAACAATAATTGAATTCACCTACTATAATATTTCTTAAATGGTACATATGAATAAACATTTATTATAATAAAATGCTAACAATCAAATAATAATTTGCTTTGCATTATCAAAACAAGTTTATAACCTTCTTATGGGCATTCTTTAATTAATAATCATTGTCATGTCTAGACTGGTCCAACCTAAATTCAAACTAAATAATAATACCTAAATTCAAACTAAATAATAATTGTTTAATTTTGTTATGATAATATATAAAAATTAATCTAAAAATAATATTAATATACATGTAGTAAAAAGGTCTAATTAAGGTTTAGCCCTTGAACTTAAAAAACATTTTATCCCTTAACTTCTTTTTGCCTCTTACTTCTTGATCTTTTATCTTTTTATCAATTTGAATCAATTGTCCAAAAAAGTAATATATATGTTAAACTAATAGCAATTATTTTATCCCTTTGAAAATGCTGATGTCAAATATTTTTTTTCCTTTTGCACAAAAAATTAAAAATATTATTAAAAAATATAAAAATTTACAAAAATTAAAGTAACTTAGATTAGTTTAGCATATGTTATTTTTTGGTTTAAGGGTGTAAAAAGCTCTTGATCTTTTGAAAGAAAATCAATTAAGCCCCATAATTTTTTTACACCCAATTAAGGCTTTGAATTCCAAGAAATTTAATCAATTAAGCCCTTAAACCAGGAAATTTAATTAATTAAATCCCTTTGTCAATTTTAACCATTAAATCTTGATATTTTTTAGATATGATGGTGCAATATGCTGCGTCATGGTGTTTCCACTTGACATTTTTAGAATTTTTATTTTATTTAAAAATTATTTAAAAGTTCTAAAAAAGCTTATAAATTTTTTTTAAAAAATTGTAAATACAACATGATCAAACTGTAGTGTATCATGCGCCAGTAATATTTAAGAAAAAATCGTCAAGATTTAATAGTTAAAATATTTAAAAGTTCTTGATTTAAGGGCTTAATTGATTTTTTTTTCCAAAAATTAAAGGGCTTAATGGTCAAATATTATTAAAATGACTAAGTTTAAAAATCTATTAAAATGATTTTAAAAATATATTATTTCTTATAAAAATACCCTATTACAAGCCTGCCTCCAAAAAGAAACACCCTACCCTAGATGCTAAATAGCTCCTAGAAGATATTGGCAAATCTGACCCCTTTCACTACACAACTCATTCTCTCATATCTCACCGGAGAGACGTTATTGTTATTTGTTAATAATATACATTTTTTTTGAAAGGTTTTTTTTTTTTTTGGAAAGGTTTGTTAATAATATACATGAGCAAGCCAATATTTAGACTTCAAGCAAAAGCAGGACCACGTTGACATTATTCGTAATATTTAATTCATTTCATTTTCTCAAAAATAAAATAAAATAAATGTCACATATGAACAAGGGATAGGATCCAGTTACACAACGTAAAACTCTCTAAATTTGATGGGTGAAACAGATGTATGAGATTAATAGTAGAATTGCTACTTCGCGATTTTTGAAATGTTGGTTACCATTTTGTTTTATTATTTTTTATTATTTTTTATATATGACGTGGAAAACTGGGTGGGATGTGGCATACACGTCAGATTTCCGTTAGGGGTTAACGGGGTTTAACGCCCTAGTTACCATCTTGTTTCAAAATCTAAAGTTTAATTGCTACTTCGTGATTTTTGAAAGGTTGGTTACCATTTTGTTTTTTGCATCAAAGTTCAGTGACCGTCGGTGTACTTTACCCTAAATAAAAATATATTATTCTTATATATTATACAGATTATTTTTTAAAATAAACCAAACCTTAAGGTTTAGGGTTGAGATTTAGGGATTTGAGGTGTGGAGTTTAAGGTTTATAATTTTTTTATATATTATTTATAATATAAATATATTGTTGTCATGAATATTTTTAGTGTTTTTTAAATAATATATTTATATTATAAATATTATATATAAATATAAAAAATATTTTTATGCATACATATTGATATATATATATATATGTAAATAATACAATTTATATTATTTATAGTATTATTTATTTTATAAAATAATTTGAATTAATCTCAAGTGTATCTAACATATATATAATATTTATCGTAAAATATTACATAATTTCATGTTGGTTCAGTGCTTAAGGCTTACTCTTTGAATTTGAAGGTCCCATGTTTAAACCCCAAGTGCATGATTTTTATTATTTTTCCTCCAATAAAAAGACGTCGTTTTGACCTAAATTAAGCTTCAAAACAACCGCACTAAAACAATGATGTTTTGAGTTAACATTTCCGTTAAGAGTTGTTACAGATTCTTAGGCTAAAATATATTGTATTTAATGTGCTATATTATGTTACCTAGTTTAGGCAAATTAGATTTGTATAAATACCTATATATATTTTATGAATTATATACAAGATAAACACATTTTCTGCAAAGATTACGTGGTATCAGGTGTCCTAGGTATATTCGAGTGTTCTTACATTTTTTCAATTTCTTGGGATGTTGGGTATAAAAATAAAGGGGTTTTGGTCGTTATCCATCGGCATTTTTAGAGGCCTTTCTGTCGACACAACCAGCACTAAGAGGACCATCAGGCGCCGATCTGGAGGTTTCGACAACCAAAGTCCCAACGCGTGAGTCTCACGAGCCGTCACACGGTTTTGTATAGTCTTCACGTGCCGACGTGTGGTTGCGTTTTTGTAACCCCCTCGACTCGGCCTAGCCGCCAGACCACATCAAACGGGTTACACGGGGAAAACCGAAGCGAAACCCGTTAAGGCTCCACTTCGATTAACAACCCTAGAAAATTTTTGTTAAAGTTAACTTGTCTAGATGCTTTAATCATATCCTATGTGAGAGGACACGCAACGAAAACACACACACGGATACAAAATACCCAAGACATGCAATTAAACAAACCCTTGTTAGCCTTTACAACAGGCCGTATCGATACACTAGAGGACCGTATCGATACGCTTGGACTTGGTCAACATCCCAAAGTCAACCTAGGGAGACCATATCGATATGCTTGAAGACCGTATCGATACGCCCTCAACGGTCAACTTCTCAAGGTCAAACTACAAAGACCGTACCGATATTCTTAGGACCCGTACCGATACGCCAAAATCTCATCAATTTCTCAGATTTCCAGAGAGCTTTTGGCGTATCGACACACCCTCATGTACCAGTACGCATATCCTAAGACAAGGTTCAAGGCAGGGGACCGTATCGATACAGCTTTTGGGCGTAGCGATACATCCTGCACTGCAAACCTTATTTTGGCTGCAAAAGACACAAGGACTCGACTCTAGATGCTTTTAACGACCATTCAAGCAACATACCAACACTCATACATCACAAGTCAACCATGGATAAACATACGAAGCAACTTAAACATTCAATGAAGCAACCTTCATCATGATAAGATTCTTAAAGGAGACATGCATACAAAACATTCACCAACATAACTGAAAGTTAAACTAAAGCATACTTCAACATGGCTTAAGGCAATACAAGCCCAAAACATCTAAACAAACTTGTCTAAACAAAAGAACATGCCATCAACATCGCAAACACAAAGGTCATATCTCATTGCTTAAATACTAATTATCGAAGTCTAAACCATACTTGAGCAAACTAAATCCCCTTGGAATCTCCTTTGTTCCCCGAGCTATTCCGAAGATCTAAGGGCCTGCATTGTTGGAAAAGAGAGCGTAAGAGTTTAAGCTTAGTGAGCGGTGCTCAAAACGGTAGCTACAACAATGCAGTTTTAAAACATAATTTGCTTGAAAACCAAAACCGTTTCCAAATCATTTCCACATGTTTGAACACACAATGTCATGCTTTTACCTTTGCGTGCATTTACCGAATGCAACCACAAGCCATAGGCTTACCATATGCTCATTCTCATAACACAAGCAAAGTAAACTACAATGCATAACTATAAGCATAAGTATAAGGAATCAACAACATGCTTAACATGAGAATTAAAGCATTCAAGGGTATATTGACATTCAACGTTTTACTCGGATATGCGGATAACTTTCTCAAACCCACTAGACACTTCCGGTGGAATCTCACATCATCGTACTCACTTGTCTAGTAAAAATATAATTTCCGGTAGAATCTCACATCATCGTACTCCTCCTTAGTGGAATCTAACATCACTAAGGCCACGCGCGAATTTTACCTCGAGTACACTCTAATCCTATCGATCGATCAATTATATCCGGTAACAACCAAACACATGTCAATATACTCAAACACAACCACAAGCATTACCGATGCTTGGACCACTTACCAAGTCTATCTTCCATGCAAGGCATGTACCCACAATGCAAGTATAACATAAGTCTCACATCTCAACATGCATAACAAATGCAATTCAACACATAAAAACATAACATGTTCATCTTGCATTCAAGAAACCGTAAAACACAATTTAATTACATAAACCTTTAAAACTTACACTCGAGCTTGGATTGGCCTTTCAAGCTCAATCCAAACTCCCAAAACACTGCCTTAGCCATGCTAAGGCTTTTAAAAGCGACCCACTCACCGATGAAACCCAACACAAGCCGAAAATGTCGATTAAGCCTCCAAGTTCCCCGGAATTGAATACGAAGCTTCTCCAATGTTTTCCCTTGCTTCTAATCAACCAAAAACAGTGCATTACACATCAAAACAACCACAAAATCACCGCCACAAATCAGATTACAACCCAAGACAAATTTCGCTACATTTCCAAACCAAAAACTAACCCAAACTCTTCATTTTCGGACTTGGACACAACCCAACAATTACCCATCAATATCATCATCCAAATCATCACTAAACATGTCCAAAACAGCCCCCAAGTGTAATCATACCATCAGCCCAACTTTCCCCTCACATAACTACCTCAAAACTCAAGATTTTCACTTCTAAACTCACCCACTAATACTCATTTCGGGATTTCATTAAAACTTCACCATTTTAACATATGTTAAGCTTAAAAGCAAATTTATAACATATATGAACTTTACAAATTAAGAACTCAACGAAAAATCAACGAACTTTCCATCTTTAATTAAAACTTTGAACACTTGAAACAACTCAAAAATGGGTTTTATGGAAATCTAAGACCATGAAAATGTTGAGGATGAAGAGGAGAAGTCAAAAACGTTATTACCCTGAAGAAATCACTTGAAATCGTTGAGGAAGATGACAGAACAGTAAAATGGGTTTTGGGGAGGTTTTTGAACGTGAAAAATCAAAACAGGGAAGAAGATGGCTTTTGCTAAAAACCTTTTTTTTATTCCCTTTTGAAAAATCCCCCTTTCCCCCTTTTTTCTCTTAAAACTCTTTTTGGTGCATTGAAATAGTTTGTCTCCAATTTAATTTAACCCATTCCGGTTTAACTAACACGATATCTCAGGGCCCTAAACTCGGGGCGTTACAACTCTCCCCCACTTAAGGAATTTTGTCCCCGAAATTTACCTGGTGGAAAAAGATACGGAAATTGATTTCACATGTCATCCTTCCTCTCCCAAGTGGCTTCTTCCACCCCTCGGTGATGCCACTTAACCTTAACCAACTCAATGGTCCTTCCTTGCAACACTTTGCTGTCCGAAGCCAAAATTTCAATCGGTTCTTCATCGTAGGTCAAATCCGGATTCAATTCTATCTTCTCAACGAGCATAACATGCGACGGATCCGATCTATACCTCCGAAGCATCCAGACATGAAACACATCGTGAATCTTCTCTAGCTCGGCTGGCAGTCTCAATCTATAGGCAACGAGACCAACTCTCTCAACTATCTCATACGGACCAATGAACCTCAGACTCAACTTGTCTTTCCTACCAAACCTCATCACCTTCTTCCAAGGTGAGACTTTCAAGAACACTTTGTCGTCCACGACATACTCTATTTCTCTTCTTTTCAAATCTCCATAGGATTTCTGTCTATCCGAAGCTGCCTTCAAACGGTCACAAATCAACTAGACTTTTTCGGTAGTACCCTTAAGTATATCAAGAAAAGGTATCAATTTTTGTCCCGATTCGGCCCGACAAACAGATGTTCTACATTTCCTACCATACAGAGCTTTGTAAGGTGCCATCTGAATGCTCGCTTGATAACTGTTATTATACGCAAACTCTACTAACGATAGATGCTTCTCCCACGAACCCTGAAATTCAATGATGCAACACCTCAACATATCTTCCAACACTTGTATAACTCTCTCTAACTGACCATCGGTCTAAGGATGATATGAAGTGCTTAAATTCAGTCGAGTACCCAAAGCACTATGAAAACTCTCCCAAAATCTAGCCGTGAACCTCGGATCCCTATCTGACACTATAGATTTCGATACACCATACAATCTCACTATCTCACTGATATACAAATCGGCCAACTTCTCTAAAGTACAAGCAGTGTGGACAGCTAAAAAGTGCGCACACTTCGTAAGACGGCCAACTATTACCCAAACTGAATTCTTCTTAGAAGGTGTCAACGACAAACTCGATACGAAATCCATGGAGATTCTCTCCCACTTCCACTCGGGAATTCTCAACGGTTGTAACAAACCTGAAGGAAACTGGTGCTCAGCTTTAACTCGCTGACAGACCATGCACTTACTCACAAACTCGACAACATCTTTCTTCAAACCAACCCAGAAATACTCATTCTTCAAATCACGATACATTTTCGTGCTTCCCGCATGCATAGAAAACGAACTAGTGTGAGCTTCAGTCAGGATGGTGCGTCTCAAGTCTACATCTTTTAGAACAACTACTCTACTTTTGAAACACAAAACACCATCACTACTAAAACAAAAATATGTCGGCTCACCCTCTGCTATTCTTGTACATGAGATGCTAATGATCTATCTTGCAACTGCTTCTCTCTAATCAACTGAAGCAAAAAAGTAGAAACTTGCAACTCGGCCACTAAACCACCATCTTGAGACAAACTCAATCTAGAAAACATAGCTCGTAACTCCACTGCTACCTTTCTACTCAAAGCATCAGCCACTACATTGGCTTTAACCGGATGGTACTCAATCGTGAGATTCTAGTCTTTAAGCAACTATAGCCACCTACAATGTCTAAGATTCAACTCTCTTTGTGTCATTATATACTTCAAACTCTTGTGATCCGTATACACTGTGCATTTCTCACCATACAATTAATGTCTCCACACTTTCAAAGCGAAGACCACTGCAGCCAATTCTATATCATGCGTAGGGTAATTACGCTCACGAGTCTTCAATTGTCTAGACGCATATGCCACTACTCTTCCCGCTTGCATAAGCACACAACCCAAGCTAACATACGACGCATCACTGAAGACTACAAACTCTTCCCCTGACACGGGCTGAACTAGGACAAGAGCTTCGGTTAAGGCTTCTTTCAATTTCTCAAATGCTTGTTGTCTTGCATCAGTCCACTCAAACCGAACATCCTTATGTAGCAACTTAGTCAAAGGAGTTGCAACCTTTGAGAAACCCTCAACAAAATGTCTATAGTAACCGATCAAACCTAAGAAACTACGAACTTCGGTCACTATCTTCGGTGGTTTCCAATTCACAACTGCCTCAACTTTCTTAGGATCCACTCAGATTTCCTCGGCTGATACAATATGGCCTAAGAAAACTACTTCCCTAATCCAAAATTCACATTTGCTCAACTTGGCATACAACCGATTATCTAACAATTTCTGCAACACCAAACGCAAATGTCGATCGTGATCTTCCTCGGTGCGAGAGTACACTAAAATATCATCAATGAACACTACTACAAACTGATCTAAGCACTCATGAAACATTCTATTCATCATGTCCATAAAAGTTCCCGGTGCATTCGTCAAACCAAAGGGCATCACTAAGAATTCGTAGTGCCCATAACGAGTGCGGAAAGCTGTCTTCGGTACATCTTGATCTCTACCTTCAACTGATAATGACCGGATCTCAAATCTATCTTCGAGAACACTGAAGCACCTCTCAACTGTTCAAACAAGTCATCAATTCTCGGCAACATATACTTGTTCTTCACTGTCAACTTATTCAACTGTCGATAATCGATACACATTCTCAAACTACCAATTTAGAATGAATGTTATAGTTTGGGGACGTATGGTGCAACTAACTCTAAATTTAAATAAAAGGGTATCATTTCCCTTAATAATAGTTCATCACCGACAAATATTATTAAAATAAATAATTTTAGAAAATATATTATTTCTTATAAAATACTCTATTACATGCTCTATCTTATATGTGTTCAAATACTGACATGAAAATGTAATATCTAAAATTTAATAAAAAAATACCCTACTACAAGCCTACCTCCAAAGAGAAACACCCTACCCTAAATGCTAAATAGCTTCTAGAACATATTGGCAAATCTGAGTATCTGACCCCTTTCACTACACAACTCATTTGCCCATATCTCACTGGATAGACGTTATTGTTAATAATATACATGGGCAAACCAATATTTAGACTTCAAGCAAAAACAGGACCATGTAGACATTATTCGCAATATTTAATTAATTTCATTTTCTCAAAAATAAAATAAAATAAAATAAATGTCACATATGAACAAAGTTTTATTATATCAAATATATATATATATATATATATATATATATATATATATATTCTTTCTCATGAAGAATAATTAATACTTAGGGTAAATTACCTCTTTAGTATCCCATTTATTCTAGTGTTTTTATTTTGGTCATCAGCCTATTTCTTTTGATAAAATAATACCTAAGTCCTAACGTTACATTCTGTTTCTATTTGGTACATGTCGTTAAAAATTAACGATAAAGCTGACATGCTATTTTTTATTAGGAGAGAGAAAAAATTAAAATAATGACATGTCAATTTTGCCGTAATTTTTAAAAGTGTGTGTTATAATATCAGAACGATAATGACGAGATAAGAAACGATCACAAAAGAAAAAAAGTAAAAACACAATGATTTACGTGAAAAACTCAAAAGGAAAAAATTTACAAGAAGATGAGGAGAGATTTTCACTATGTCGAAAAGAGAAGAATATAACTAATGATTTCAACCTTAATCCCTAATAACTATTTATAAGGATATGTTAAACTTGTATAGAAAGTAAACTAAATTTTTAAACTTTGACGTATATCCGAAGGATGAAATAAAGTTTAACACGGATTGATCAGTTACTTACCAAAGCGTGTCTATTCAACTGCACTTTTCCAATGGCACATATGAACAAACTTTTATTACATCACATATATATTTTCTTTTCTCAGGAAGAATAATTAATAATTAATATAAAAAATATATATCTGACTACAAGTTGTGACAGCTCTTTTATGAATAAAATCAATGGAAATCAAACATTTTGCTTAGCTCTCCCCTTACGTTTGCATATCATTGAAATCCCATTTACAAAATGGCCAGATGGTACGAACAATAATATCCGTGTGGTCCTTCCGTTATTATTGCTTACGTCCTGGAGTTCATTGTCAGCCGAATCCGGCTTCTGCTGCTGTTAAATACGCCTACTGATTGGCTTTGATGATCGAAGAAACGCGAAGGAATCGGCATGGCGGACGAGGAGAAGAGTGGTAAAGAAGTTGAAAGCAGCGGTGTGAGGAGGAAGAACAGGTCGATACGATCCATATTCGTGCATGCGGATGACGTGGATAAGTGTTTGATGGCTGCTGGTTTCATCGGAGCGGTTGCCGATGGCACCGTGGTTCCCTTGACACTTTATTTGACTGGCCGTATGTTTAACAATATTGGCGATTCCGGTTCGTCCCCAAATGCTGATATGCTCTCCCGCAACGTTCGCGAGGTACGCTATCAGATATCTTCGACTCCCACATGTAAGAACAGACGTAAAATTTTATGTTAGGATTGTGAATTTTTATACATAATAATATTATATGAAAATTTGAAATCTTAGGGTGCGACTTAGATCGTCAACATAAAATACAAAAAACAATTTTAAAATGTATAGAAATTAATTTGAAATTTCTAGAGGGACACAATACCACGGCTCTCAATACCCCCGTCCATCCGTGCTCACCCGAGTTCGACTAACATAGCTTACTACGTAGAAGTGAAGAAAATGTTTTTGTTCAACATTTTCATAGCATATGACATTACCAAGTTTGTATACAACCTGATATAAGATTCTTTTGGTTTGATTGTTGTGGCTGACAGGTTGCACTGTTGTTTATTTTCACGGCTTGTGGAGGATTGGTTGGGTGTTTCCTAGGTGAGTTCCAAGTCCAAGTGAACATGGTAGTAAAGGTTAGGTTAAACTATACATTCTAGGGGGAAAATGCTGGGATTTAGACACATTTAACCAGGAAGCAAGAGGATATCTCGTTAAATAAAAAATCTGGACTTAAATTGTATCAAAATATTTTTAAAAGAGGTTAAAATTTAATGAGTTATTTTGAATTAGGACCTAAATGTGATATATATATATATAGGGGATTAAAACAGTTATTAAGCCAAGCTACGTCACCATTTTCGTTATTTTTAACGGCCAGTGACTAAAAGAGAAAAAGAATATAATGTTAGTGACAATTTTGTAAAAAAAATAAAAGTCCAGTGACCAAAATAGAAAACAACAATAGTTTAATGACCAATAATGTTGTTTACCCGATATTTATTTTATACATTGTTTTTTAATACATGAAAGAGTTAGCTATATAAATGAGGATAAATGGGTAATTTTGTTTGAACGCGCTTTTGGAAAAGATAAAAAAGCTATAATTTAAGCTTTTGAAAAGTATTTTTCAAACCAAGCTCAAAAAAGCTTTTGACCTAAAAAACTACATGTTTTGCATGAGCGAGTCTAAAGTGCGACAGGTCTAAGGAGCGGCTAAAAACGACAAGTTTCGAAATTTGTCAAAAATCACGAAAAAATCAACCAAAAATACTATCTAAAAGTCTAATATTTTTAGTTATTGAAAAACTTATCGTTTTTAACCAAACTCACCTGTTGTGCATTACTTCTAGCCCGCAAAACACTTTTGAAAAGCATTGCAGAACGAGACCTTAACTGGTAAGCAAGAGGTTATCTCGTTAAATGAAATGTTAATTATTGAGTTAACTTGCCATTACTGTCATGTCATCCTTTGATATTAGTTGAGTGAGCAAAACATAATTAGTGACTAAAATGTGTAGAGTTTACCCTAAAAGTTAGCTGATTTCAAGGGAACTACTAACAAACAAGCTAGCCAATATACTAAACAATTGTTTTCCTCTCTAACTTTGGAACATTTTCAGAAGGAGTTTGCTGGACAAGAACAAGTGAAAGACAAGCCACAAGAATGAGAAGTAGGTATTTGAAAGCTGTTCTTAGGCAAGATGTTGGCTACTTTGATTTGAATGCAACTAGCACAGCTGAAATAGTCACAAGCATTTCTAACGACAGTCTCGTTATTCAAGAAGTTATCAGTGAGAAGGTTGTTATTTTGTCAATCCCTTTGAAATATTTTAGTTATATTTTAGGGTAAACTACACCAAATACCACTAAATTTAAATTTAATATCGACTATAACACTAATATAACATTGAGCTTTAGTTTAGACTTCAATTATACCATTAATATAACACTGAACTTTAGTTTAGACTTCAATTATACCACTGGACATTATAATCGATGACGTGAATGGATCTTAATGGTCCGAGTGCGACGACATAGAGAGATTTTAACGGCTCAATGGTATAATTGAAGCCTAAACTAAAGTTGAGTGTTAAAATAGAATTATCAATTTTTAGTTCAGTTGTATAATCGATACTAAACTTAAAGTTCAATGGTATAATCGATACTAAACTTAAAGTTCAGTGGTATTTGGTGTAGTTTACCCAGAGGCTAACCTTCTTCGAGCCTAGTGGGGTCTTGGTAGAGGTGGCAAACAGATCATTCGGTTCGGTTTCGATTCGGGTCATTTCGGGTATGATATTATTCGGTTCAAATACGGTTAGGTTTTAGTTCGGTCTATTATGATTCTAGTCATTTCGGGTCGGTTAATTTCGGTTCTGGTCAATTTCGGGTCAATGGGAGATAGGTCGATTTTAATCGAGTTTTTAGGCCGATCAGTTTTTTACACCCTATATATAGATTTATAAAGCTAAAATATTTAACTTTTGGTGAGTTGTACGGTTTTTCATATCCTATCTTTATTTATTTCTATTAATATTTTTTCTATATATTGGGTTGTCTTCGGTTCGGTTGAAAATCTGTTCGGGTCCATTTTGGTTCAACTAAAGTTCGGGTCAGTTTCGATTCGGTTTGTTTTGATTTCGGATCAAATTTTAGGTCATCATGTCCGAGTCGTTTTCGGGTCTTGGTTCGATTTTCTTGTCTCAGATCAAGTTTGCCAGGTCTAGGTCTTGGCCCCTAAAGTTTGAAAATTTCACATTTAGTCTTTTAAAAATTTTAATTTGACCCCTTCAAAAAATTTAAAATTTGTTATTATATTTAAATTTTTTAAATAAGTTTAATTTAATCCCCTCCTTAAAATTTTAAATGTCTTGACAAGTCTCAATTGTTTGAAAATTTTAGTTAAACCCTTCATTTTTATGAAATTTAAATTAAACCCTTCAAAAATTTTAAAATTTTAAATTCAAGCTTTCAATTTTTTTTTTAAAATCTTAAATAGACCCATTCAAACTGAATTGTCAAGATACTCCTTGAGCTCACCCTACATTTTATTATGTCCATTTACTTGTTTATTATATGTATCAGGTCCCATACTTGATTGCAAGAGGTGCTTCATTTATTGGAACTTACATAGTAGCATTTCTGATACTATGGAGATTAGCTCTTGTGGTTTTCCCATTTGTATTGTTGCTGGTGATTCCTAGTCTAATATATGGGAAGGTTTTACTGAGTCTTGCAAGACAGTCCAGAATGGAGTATAATCTAGCAAGCACAGTTGCAGAACAAGCGATATCTTCGGTACGAACTGTTTATGCCTTTGTTGGTGAAAACAAAACCTCCATTAAATTCTCTGAAGCTTTACAAGGATGTGTGAAATTGGGGCTGAAGCAAGGCTTGGCTAAAGGTTTGGCCATTGGAAGCAATGGGATCACTTATCTTATTTGGGCATTCATTACATTCTATGGCAGTAGAATGGTCAAATACCATAGTGTTAAGGGAGGATCTGTTTTCATAGTTGGTACCTGCATTGCCATTGGTGGACAGTAAGGGTTTTAACCTTAGATTTCTCTAAAACATTTTGTTTTTCTTGAAGTACACGCTTCTCGTGTCTAACACTTGTATCCGATGCATTTTCGAATGAGTATAGGAATGTGATCTTTAATCATATTTTCCCTTTCTTGTTCTTATTGAACAGACAACTTGGTTCTAGTTTATCTACACTGAAGCCCTTGTTTGAAGCATGTTCAGCTGCGGAGCGTATAAACGAAGTGATAAAAAGGGTGCCAAAGATTGATTTAGAGAGTATGGAAGGGGAGATTTTGGATAATGTTAGAGGAGAAGTCGAATTCAAACAAGTTGAGTTTGCATATCCCTCAAGGCCAGAGAACATGATTTTCAAGGATTTTAGTCTCAAAATCCCAGCAGGAAAGACTATGGCCTTGGTAGGCAGTAGCGGATCGGGAAAATCGACCGTGACTTCGTTGCTGCAAAGGTTTTATGATCCGCTTGGAGGAGACATAGTTCTTGATGGTGTTCCTATTAATAAGTTGCAGCTCAAGTGGTTCAGGTCACAGATGGGGTTGGTGAGTCAAGAGCCTACATTATTTGCAACAACCATTAAAGAGAACATACTTTTTGGCAAGGAGGATGCTCAAATGGAAGAGATTATCAAAGCTGCTAAAGCTTCCAATGCACATAATTTCATATCACAGTTTCCTCAAGGATATGACACCCAGGTTTGTATGTTTAGCTCTTGAATTCTGTATCTATAATACTCGGAATTACAAACTCTAATGGCAAATTTCTGTGTATGATAGGTAGGGGAGAGAGGGATTCAAATGTCTGGTGGACAAAAACAGAGAATTGCCATAGCAAGAGCCATAATAAAAGCACCTAAAATCCTTTTGCTTGATGAGGCAACGAGCGCGTTAGACTCCGAATCTGAACGGATCGTGCAAGAAGCTATTGACAATGCCTCGATCAGACATACAACGATAATCGTTGCACACCGCCTTTCTACTATTAGACATGCGGATTTAATTGTTGTTATCCAAGATGGCCATGTCATGGAATCTGGTTCACATGATGAGTTGATGGTAAATGAAAAGGGCTTTTATTCTTCGCTGGTGCAACTTCAACATACAGAACAGAAACATGTTTCGGAGAAAGATGATAAAGATTTATCTACAAATTCCTCGGCTTCTATAACAAAAAACGACATCAACAATGCCGGAAGTCAACAACTTTCTTTAGTGAATCAGACAAGTTCAGCCAAATTATTAGCATCAAATCAATCTTCACTAGGTGAGGAGATGAATGTTAAGGATAAAAAATTGCCTGCACCATCTTTTAAGAGATTGTTGTCCATGAATTTACCAGAGTGGAAAGAAGCAACCCTGGGATGCTTCGGTGCAGTATTATATGGTGCAGTGCAACCGATTTCATATTTCACAATGGGATCAACGGTATCGATGTTTTTTCTCACGGATCATAGTGAAATTAAAGAAAAAACAAAGGTTTATGCTTTGAGTTTTCTTGGGATCGGCTGTTTTTCACTAATAATTAATATTATCCAGCATTATAATTTTGCATACATGGGAGAGCACTTGACAAAGAGGATTAGAGAAAGGATGCTTTCAAAGATATTAACTTTCGAAGTAGGGTGGTTCGACCAAGATGAGAATTCCAGTGGCACTGTTTGCTCTAGACTAGCAAAAGATGCCAGTGTGGTAATGTTCTTCTTTCCATTTCACTACCCCTTCTATGTTAGTCATGTCTAGTTAACATGTCTATTGGGATTCTTGCAGGTGAGATCGTTGGTGGGCGATCGAATGTCTCTCCTTGTGCAAACCGTTTCCGGTGTTACCATAGCATGCATTATGGGGCTATTCATTGCATGGAGACTTGCCGTTGTGATGATAGCGATCCAACCACTCGCGATCCTCAGCATGTATACTCAAAGGGTCTTACTGAAAACCATGTCTAAGAAAGCCATCAAAGCACAACAAGATAGTAGTAAGCTTGTTGCAGATGCAATATCAAACCATCGAACTATCACCGCCTTCTCATCACAGGATCGAATTTTAAAAATGCTAGAAAAGGCCTATGAAGATCTGAGAAAAGAGAATGTTTGTCTATCTTGGTTTACAGGTCTTGGAATTGGATCAGCTCAACTTCTTATGTCATGCATTATGGCCTTTAATTTTTGGTATGGTGGCAAACTCGTCTCTCAAGGATACATCGGTTCAAAAGCTCTCATTGAAACGATCCTCATTTTGACTGCCACTGGTGCTATCATAGCTGAAGCTGCAAGCATGACATCGGACTCGGTTAAGAGTTCCGAGGTTGTTGCATCTTTGTTTGCTATATTAGACCACCATACAAGAATCGAGCCAGATGACTCCAAGGGTTACCTTGCTGAAGAAGTTACTGGATGTGTAGAAATCCAAGATGTGGATTTCGCATATCCTGCTAGGCCTAATGTGGTTATCCTAAAAGACTTTTCATTAACCATCGAAGCTGGAAGATCAACGGCATTGATAGGACAAAGCGGTTCCGGAAAATCAACAATCATTAGTTTAATCGAGAGGTTTTATGATCCTCTGAAAGGAGTAGTGAAGATTGATGGTCGAGACATAAGGTCATACAACCTAAGGACATTGAGAAAACACATAGCACTTGTTAGCCAAGAGCCAACATTATTTGCTGGCACAATAAGAGAAAACATCCTATACGGAGTATCCGATGAAACCAATGAATCCGAAGTCATTGAAGCTGCTAAAGTAGCTAATGCACATGATTTCATTGCGGGCCTAGCAAAAGGTTACGAAACATGGTGCGGAGATAAAGGAGTGCAATTATCCGGCGGCCAAAAGCAACGGATCGCCATAGCTCGAGCCATATTAAAAAATCCGACAATCTTGTTATTAGATGAAGCGACGAGTGCACTTGACAGTAAATCCGAGAAATCGGTACAAGAAGCATTAGATAGGATAATGGTGGGGAGAAGCAGTGTTGTTGTGGCACATAGGCTAAGCACCATTCAAAACTGTGATGTTATTGCTGTGATAAAGCAAGGGAAAGTGGTGGAGATAGGTAACCATTCATCTTTGTTAGCCAAGGGGCCAACAGGAGCTTACCGCTCTTTGCTTAATCTTTAAAAGAGAGAAATATAATTCTACTCAAATCATTTGAATGAATTTGTGTATTGTCACACCTTGAATCCGAGACATAACAGATACAATCTCGAATATCTTTTATTAAAAATATAACAATATTCACCTTCAAACTTGTGGTTAATGTTTACTTCAATTTGAAACAACATAAAACGAATGTTTAGTTACTAGACTAATTTTAGTGGCCGATGGGTAGCTTGGGAAACAAAAAAAGATAACATATTACTTTACAGACATGTATGATAATTAATGGAGTTAGTTAAGGAGGTAAGCAGCTTGATTTACTTAAACAATTATTGAGTTCGAGGACCTTGTATACGTGGAAAATCTCTGTCAGACGATTCAAAATTAAATTTTATTTTATTATAATACCATGGTATGTTTTTTTATTGCTTTATAAAGTGGGTCGAGTTTTTAATCGATGCGATTTCGACTCAAGTAGTAAATTCTTCCATCCAACATTCGTCTTGATTCGAATTTAAAGAGGTTTCACCCAATCCTAAACTGGTTTAAATTTTGGGATAAAAACTTATTTCTGACCGGATAAAAACATAAACGAAAAATATTTCTATTTTTATTCGTTAATATAAGGAGTTAATTAAAAAATATAAAAGAAATCTATTATAACAATTATATCTAAATATATAGAGAATAATAACAAAATGAATACTGTAGTTGGAATAAATATAAAGAAGAATATTCTAACAATTATTCTTAAATATATAGAGAAAGATTACATTATTATTCTAAATCAGATCATATTTTTCACCCTAAATTCAAACCTAACCTAATCTAACCAATTTTATCTTTCACAAAACTTAACCCGACACAAATCTATTTTTTAGGTAAACTACACCATCTCACTATTAGCTAACAATAGTTGATGTGAACATTGAACCAAAACGACATCGTTTTGGTGAGACTATTTTAATGTTCATATCACCTAAAACGATGTTGTTTTGTAAACAAAAGAAAAATAGAAATTTGATCCCTTGTTTTAAAGAAAGAAATGCAAAGGATTAACCATGAGACCAATTCAAAATTTAAAAATATTTCAAGTAAAATATATGTCAAATTATAATTGAGATTATATGATTTTATTTTTATTTTATTTAGCCTCTAAATTTTTAATCTGTAATTAATCTCTATTTGTTTCTAATTTTTATAATCTAGTTCAATACTTTTAATATAGTTTTATTTTTCAATTTAGTCCTTAAAGTTTTTATTTAATCCAAAATCGGCCCTTATTTGTTTCTAATTTTTATAAACTAGTCCGAGTTTTTTAATATAGTTTTATTTTCATTCAGTTTATTCCCTAAAGGTTTTAGTTAATTCGAAATTAACCCCTATTTGTTTCTAATTTTTATAATTTAGTCTGATTTTTAATATAATTCTGTTTTTGTTTTTTTAGTCCTTAAATTTTTTAGTTAATCTGAAATCGACTCCTACTTGTTTCTATATTTTATAATTTAGTCTGAAGTTTTAATTTAATTTAATTTTTGTTCAGTTAATTCCCCAAAGTTTTTATTTAATATGAATTTGACCACTATTTGTTTCTAATTTTTATAATCTAGTCTAACATTTTTAATGTAGTTTTATTTTTATCCAGTTTAGCCCCTAAAGTTTTTATTTTATCAAAAAATAACTCTTATTTGTTTCTAATTTTTATAATCTAATCCAACATTAGGGACCCAGTTTCATATTAAATAAAAACTTTAGGGAATAAACTGAACAAAAATAATACTATCTTAAACAAATCAGAATAAATTGTAAAAATTAGAAACAAATAAGTGTCAATTTTGGATTAAATAAAAACTTTAGACACTAAACTGAACAAAAATAAAACTATACTAAAAACATCGGACTAGATAATAAGAATTAGAAATACATAGGTGTTAATTTTAAATTAAATAAAAAAATTTAAAGACTAAACTGAATAAAAATAAAACCATAATAATCTCAATTAGAGTTTGACATATATAATATTTTTGTTGAAATATTTCTAAAATTTCAAGTTTGTCTAATGGTTAAGCCTTTGTTTTTTCTTTCCTTAAGACTTTTGTCCAAGTCTTCTAGGTTCAAAACTTTACTTTTTACCTATTGCAAAAAGGAGTCATTTTGGGTGATATAGGTATCAAGATAGTTTTACCAAAACGACGTCGTTTTAGTTTGATGTCCACATTCCCCACCATTAGTCACGTCCCTGTGCTATTAAGGATTTAACAGTGGAGTGATATAAACAAGCTAAAAATTAAAATTTAGTGTTGGAATTATATTAATTAAAAGTTCGATGGTACAAACGAGTCAGTGTCAATAGTTTGATAGTATTGGCGTAGTTTATATATATAATCCAACTCTATAAATTTGATCAGATCGCAACTAATCGGATTCGGGCCAAATCACCCTCCCTAATCCTATTTTATACCCAAAGCCTCTGAAGCCTTCAACTTCAAGCTTTAGTTCAAAGGTCGAAACCGCAACACATTTCAGTGCCCGAAACACAAAGGATCGGGAGAAAAAGAAAAGTTCAACTTTGTATTTTCTTGGTGTAAGATCTAGAAAGTAATTTTCTTCAATCCAATTCTTGAAATGAGTCTATTTCTTTAAAGATTACTCCTATTGTCAAAACAATTCACTTTTTAATCTCTTTTGTTTCTTGGGTTTACAGGGATGGGACGACCAATAACGGTTGCATTGTAAGTTGTTTTTCATAACTTGCTTGCTTGCTTTTCAGGGTTTTTATGGTTGGTTTCGTTTTATACTAAAGCCTCTTTTCTATTGTTGTGTAACAATCCAAATAAGAACTCAAAATATTTAGAGAAGAAGATAGGAAGAAGAAGAAAATACAGAGAGGCTGGGGAGAGAAACAAGGAGGCAAGGAAGTTTCATTCACATTCGCATAATCCTTACAACTCTGAGACAAGTTTCTTTTAACAACCCTAGCATCCAAACGACCCCGTTTTATCTATACACATTGGTCTCAATGCACCGTTTCATTAAACGGGCTTAACGGCTAACATAAGCGTACTTAAAACAAAAAAGAAAACGGAAATTCAAACTTCAACAATCTCTTCTTTTTCAGGCCCAGACAATACTCCCCCCTTCAAATGATCCTTGACCTCAAGGATTGAACTGAGAAAATTGTTGCTTCAGCAAGTGTAAGACTTCCCAAGTAGCATCCTCCAGGAAAGAATTCGACCACTCAACCAGCACCTCTGTCACTGCTTTGTTTCCCATCTTCCCAATCCTCCTATCTATAA
Organism: Hibiscus tridactylites; assembly: GCA_958450335.1. Classification (NCBI taxonomy): domain Eukaryota; kingdom Viridiplantae; phylum Streptophyta; class Magnoliopsida; order Malvales; family Malvaceae; genus Hibiscus; species Hibiscus tridactylites. Next base: position 3,635,614 of record OY288292.1, read on the forward strand.
TTCTCAGAGGTTCCTTACTAATACTTCCATCTGGATCAATCATTGGTAATTCTTGTTGCACTAATTCAGGAGAGCCAATCTTCTTTTTCAGTTGGGACACATGAAAAACTGGATGAACTTTAGAATTCTAAAGGAGTTGTAGTTTGTAAGCTACCTTCCCAATTCTGTCTATTATTTCAAAGGGTCCAAACGACTTAGGGCTCAATTTCAAGCAGCTTCTAGACACCACTGTCTGTTGCTTGTAAGGTTGCAGTTTCAGAAAAAATCTTTTTCTCCAATCTGGAACTCACACTCAATTCTTCCTTTATCAGCTTGAGATTTTCATTCTATCTTGTGCTCTCTTCATATATAATTTAAGCATTTTAATGGCTACCTCCCTTTGCTGCAAACTCATATCTACAGCTGCCACAACTGATTCTCCTGATATGTATGGTAAATTAACTGGAGGAAGTTGGCCATACACAGCCTGATATGGTGTTACTTGAATTGCAGTGTGGAAAGTAGTATTATACCACCATTCAGTCAAATGTAACCAGCTAACCCACTCATTTGGTCTCCCCCTGTCATGCATCTAAGGTAGGTTTCAACACACTGGCCGACTCTCTCAATTTGACCACCTGATTATGGGTGGTAGGCAGTAGAGGCATTAACAGTAACCCCTAATTTATCCATCAACTCCTTCCAAAACAGGCTCATAAAAATTATGTCCCTATCGCATACTATATCCTTAGGTAGGCCATGCAATTTAAAGAAATTTTCAAGGAAGATTTGAGCTATATTTCTAGCAGTGAAATGATGGGAGATTGCAATGAAGTGACCATACTTACTTAATTTGTCCACCACCACTAAAATGCTATTTCTCTTCCTTGAAACTGGTAGCCCTTCAATAAAATCCATGCTGATTGAACACCATATTGTTTCAGGGATGGGAAGAGGTTGTAAAAGACCTCTAGGATGTTGCAAATCCCCTTTGTATCTTCTGAAACCACACATTCTCTAACAAAGTTTTTAACCTCCCTTTTAAGCCCTTTCCAATACAAAATAATGACTATTCTCTTCATGGATGCATGTGCCCCTGAATGCCCTCCAATAACACTCCCATGAATGAACTTAATCAAATATTTTCTAAGCTCAACATCATTTCCCGCCACCATCTTATCCTTCTTTTTTAGAATTCTTCTATCCCAACTATACTTTTTATGTTTCAGGCTGCCACTTTCTAGTTCTTTGATGATTTTTAGAAGTTTTTCATCCTTCTGCCAAGAAGTCACTATTCTGCTCATCATTTCAGTATCCAAACTACTCACTTCTATGGCCATTATACTTCCAGATTCAGGTCTTCTAGATAAACAATCAACAACTAAGTTTGTGGATCCTTTCCTATATTGGACTTTATAACTGTACCCCATCATTTTCACTACACATTTCTGCTGGAATGGTGTGATTGCTTGGTTTTCTGCTAAGAACTTTAAACTTTGGTGATCTGTTCGAATGATGAAGTGCTTGCCAACCAAGTAAGCTGACCATTTCTTAACTGCCATCAATACTGCTAACATCTCCTTTTCATACACAGAGAGCCCTTGATGCTTAGTCCCCAAACTCTTGCTAAAGAAAGCAAGCGGTCTTCCCTTCTGAGATATGACAGCTCTCACCCTCAAATTAGAGGCATTCGTTCCTACTATGAATGTTGAGGTAAAATCTGGTAAAGCCAACACTAGTGCAGTTGTTACATCTTTCTTCAAAGCTTCATAAGTTATCAACTCTTCTTCACCCCATTTTCATCCCCCTTTCTTAAGAAGATCAGTCAATGGTCTAGTTATGCTTCCATAATGCTTGATAAAGCGTTTGTAATAGCCTGATAAACACAGAAACCCTCTGAGTTCCTTAACTGAAGTGGGAATTGGCCATTCCAAAATACTCCTCACTTTGGAATGGTCCATTTTTACCTTCCTTTAGAAATTATGTATCCAAGGTATTCTACCTCTACAGCTCCAAAACAACATTTTGATAATTTGACATACAACTGATTGGCCTGCAAAATATATAGCACCTTTTGGAGGTGATTATATGAGGATTCCAGTCTAGAGAGTATACCAGTATGTCATCAAAGAAAACTAGAGTGTACTTCCTCAATTGACTTCTAAAAACCTTGTTCATAAGCCTTTAGAATGTGGTAGTGGCATTAGTGAGTCCAAAGAGCATCACAAGGAACTCATAATGCCCCTCATGTGTCCTGAAAGAAATCTTATGGATGCCTGCTTCCCTCATTATGATTTGATAGTACCCTGGCCTTAAATCCAACTTAGAGAGAAACATAGCAGTTCCCAGCTCATCAAGTAGCTCTTCAATTACTGGCATTGGAAAACTATCCTTCACAGTCAGCTAATTCAATTTCCTGTAATCTATACACATACGACATCCTCTATCTTTCTTCTTAACCATCACTATAGGTGAAGAAAAAGAGTTGTTATTTCTGATTACCCCAGATTCTAGCATCTCTCCAATTAACTTTTCTATTTCATTCTTTTGATATGCAGGGTGTCTATAGGGCTTAACCTTCACCATCACCTTTTCACCAATCAGCTTAATTTTGTGTTCATGCCCCCTATCAGGTGGCAATCCTTTTGGTTCTTCAAAAATCTTACTGAACTTTTGCAGTAGTTCCTGAATTTCTTGAGGCACCTGATCAATTCCTCCCTTCAATTCCAACTGTGGATTTAATAGCCAAAGAGCAGCTGTACATGGGCTTTTTGAACCTTTCAACATTTTATCACAAGTTTGGGCATCGGTTAACTGTAAATGACCAGGCTGCATCCCAGTTAACCACATATCAGAGCCTTTGTACTTGAATCCCATTTGTAACTCAGCAAAATTCCACTTAATATCTCCCAACGTGGTCAACCATTGAATTCCAAGTACTACATCACAATTTTGCAGAGGCAAAATCAAAAAATCAGTAGTGAAAATTTGTCCCGGAATCTCCCAATCCATTTCCTGACATTGGCCCAGTGTATTCAAGACATTTTCATCAGCTACTGTAACTCTTAAAGTGCTCTTCCTGTTAATCACCAATCTCAGTGCTTTTTCTGTAGAAATGTTCAAAAAATTATGTGTACTGCCTGTATCCACCAAAGCTACACAATCTCTCCCTTGCACTTTAATTTTCAGTTTCATGGTCTCCCAATTAGCTGATCCCCACAAGGAACTCAAAGATAAAACATGACCCTCTTCCTTGGTATTTTCAGAACTTCCCAAGTCTACAGTCTCTTCACAATCTAAGAATACCTCAGGTTCAACTTCATCTTCAGCTTCTTCTACCATAATCTGATACAGTTGTGTTCTGGAACATTTGTTTCCTGGTGTATACTTGGATGCACACCAAAAACGCAGAACCTTTTTCCTTCTATCTTCAATTTCTCCAGCTGAAATCATTTTCTCTCCATTCCTCGTGTTCCCCTGCACCCCTCCTTTAACAGTTGAAGGGCTTAACACACTCGGAGAAGAAAATTTAGAAGAATTTGGTCCACTCATACTTCGTCCCATGGGCCCTTTCAAAATTGTAACCCCCTCGTCCCGGTCCAGACGTTTGACCGGTCCGAGTAGGCTACACGGGGAAAACAGATGTGAAACCCGTTAAGGTCCCACCTCGGTTAGCAACCCAAGAAAATTTCTTTTAATTTAATCTTATCTAAAGGCATATTATTCCCTAAGTGATCACGACAGCGGAAAGCATCGAGAAAGATACACAACAGAACCCCAAACAACATGTTAACAGTCTATTTTATACTTTCAGGGCAGGCCGTATCGATACTCTAAGAGAGGGTATCGATACGCCTTGACCAAGGTCAACAGCCAACAGTCAACACAGGAAGACCGTATCGATACTGCCCGTGCGCGTATCGATAGGCCCTTCTCGGTCAACATCTCGTGGTCAACGAGATAAAACCGTACCGATACGCCAAAGACCCGTATCGATACGCCAAAGTCTCCTGAAAATCTCAGAATTCCAGTGAGCTTTGGGCGTATCGATACACCCCCGTGTATCGGTACCCCAAGCCAATTTCTGTGTCCCAGAGTGTAGGACCGTATCGATACGACCCTCAAGCGTACCGATACGCCCTGCACTGCAAGACACAAAATTGCAGCAAAACAACACGAAACTCAACTCTAAATGCACCCCACATGAACAAACATCACTCAACCAAGGAATTCATGCATTTGATCAAAAGATGACATACAAGCACTTAAGGTTTCATGCTTCAACAACCATACACTTAGGCATCTTCAAAAGGCACATGGCCAACATACGTGGCAAGCAAATAAGGCATGGTTTTACAATCCAAACATGGCATCAACAAGCCACAGAAAAACAACATAATAAGGATTCTAAACATGCTCCTAAACAACCAACAATAGCACAAATCCCATTGCTTAAATATTACATGTTCATAACTTAAAAATTCATTCTTGATAAACTCAAAAGCCAACAAGCACACTTGGGGGCCCTCCTCTTGCGCTAGCAACCCATGAACTACGGATCTGCATTGTCAAACAAAAGAGAGCGTAAGCGTAAAGCTTAGTGAGGGTAAGCTCTTTAAAAATAAACCTCGACAATGCAGGGTCCAAGCACGAGCACAACAAGGTAAATGCATGTCTTTACCTTCGATCCTCATGAGCCAAAATGTCAATGATGCATGAACAATTATCCAATAACATGCCATGCTCAACAAGCTCAAATCCACATCATATATAAACACATATAATAATCCAAATAGGAATCACATTCCAAAACACATTGATACACATATCAACTCATATTGGCACCTAGCTATGACTCGAATACGCGGATAAACACGTTGGAACTCATATCCAACAACCACTTTACCTCACGGTAGGATTACACTCATCACCGTTCTTGCGGAGGGAATTCCACTCATCCTCACGACCCGTCGATGAGATTACACTCATCACCGACTAGCATATAAATAAGAAGGTTTTCCGGGCGAACCCGTACTCCATCTTGATGACTACCATCATCAAGACCACGCGCGCATTTGACTCACGTGTGCACACTAACATCCTAATGATCGATCATTTGTACCCAAGCATACTGTTGAGTTGATCGAACACTTGCAAATGGCCAAGAGGGGGGGTGAATTGGCAATTAAAATTTTGGTGGAGAGAAAGATAGAAAATAAAAATGACACAAGGGGTTATAGTGGTTCAAGTTCTCCAAATGAACTCTACACAACTACCTTAGTTCCCACTAAGGATTTTCAAACAATTCACTACTTGAATTCGTCCCCTTTTCTTGGATGAGGAGGAAACCTTACAATTTCGATTAAACTTTCTACCCAAAGCTTAATCCACTCAAATTACAAAGAGAGATTGTGGTAAACTCAAGTGATTCCTCTTAAAGGATAATTGTCTACCCAATTACAATTTCAACAACCCCAAACTCACAATACAATTTGACAATTGAAAGACAGTAGAGTTGGGTACAAGAATTTGACTTTGAATAGCTCAAGGGTTTGGATTTTTGCTTTGATGATGCTTGTGTGTTGAATAGTTGTTGCTGACCTTCAAAGGGCTTCATTTTATACCTCCTCCATTAATTCTAGCCGTTTGGGTGGTTGGGAACATGAATAGAGCCGTTGGAACCCTCTCTTACCACCATAAATGCACTTCTGCAGCTATCTGAATCGGTATACGGGGAGCCGTATCGATACTTGTCTCAGAAAAGAAAGAGTCGTTGTGTGCAATAAATAAGGGGTATCGATACGCATGTAAGCGTATCTGTGCGGGGTATCGAAACGAGGGTTTACCGTATCGATACCTTTTTCTCGACTTAGCTCACTGTCGATTTCCGTATCGGTACGAGGGTTTACCGTATCGATACGGGTCAACGACCAATTTAAAATTTGGTTACCAACCAACTGACACCAACGGTCAAAATATTTAAACCGACTTGAATTTAAAATTCATTAAGTCCGTATCGATACGGATGAAGTCGTATCGGTACGCCATTCAAACTCTTTAGATTTTTACGAAGGGGCGTATCGATACAGGTGAAGAGTGTATCGATACGTGTTCCTCCAGTAGCCAACTCTGGTAAAAAGGTATCGATACGGCTGGAAGCGTATCGATACATCTGGACGATTTTCAATAGTTTGGCCTTGGAACACTTAGAAAATATTTTGAATTTGAGTTTTTCAAATCAGTTTTAAAGAGTTAGTGATTTAAAACTTATTAAGGGACGTATAAAACAATTTTAAGTTTTTCAAATTGATCCTTAAAGATTTAATTATATCAAAATCAAACATAGGTTTTACAATCTCCCCCTTTTTGATATAACAAAACTAAAACTTAAAATTTTTGACACTTTGAAAAACTTTACAAAGTTAACTCCCCCTTAATATAAGCTTGGTAACTTTTGAGTTGAAATCAAAATTTTTAAAGTGTTTGTGAGCTAGTTTCTCTCCCCCTTTTTGTTAGATCAAAAATATTGAGACAATAGATAAGTGCATAAACATAGGCAAAGGTATAAATAAGCAACATTAATATTATTAATCATAGCATCAAACTTAAAAATCCAACAAAAACATGAAATCAAAGCATAGGTTTAATAATAAACTTAGTCCTAAGAACATAAATCAAAGATGCATAAAATAGAAATATCCTAAATGATATGCATGAGATGCAAGAAGAAACGTCTAGGCATCATCTTCGTTGTCTTCATCATCATCTCCCATTGGATCATTATCCCTCATGCTATTGCGCCACTCATCATGGAAAGCGGAGAGGGAAATATTCAAAGAATTATGTCCGCTTTCAAGAGATGTGAGGCGATTCTCCATGCTCGTCATCCTTGTATCAAAAGTTGTTTCAAGGGCGGTAAGACGATTTCCCATGTCCGTGTGATACCCGGTAAATTGCTCATTGAGAAATGTCATGAGAGCATCCATGGAGGGTTGAGGAGCTTGATTTCCTTGAGGTTCTTCAAATACAGCGGCGGCCTCGGGTGGTAGCTCGGCAAGACGAACCCATTCACCATTAAAGTAATGGAACTTTCCCCGTGCAAGAGATCGCTCATCAATGGGATCAGTAAGGGGAGTTGGGTAGTCAAAAGAGCAATCAATATCCTTTTTCACAAAGAAATAACTTAAGGCCGTACCATATGTAAAGGAGGTGACGAGAGAGGTGTGACGATTTTGCACAAGGTAGACGATCTCCGCGAACATGATTCGAGCAAGGTTAGGACGCTTTCGCTCACGGAAGCAACGGATCCAAAAATCATCCACTTGACGGATGGTAGAATATTTTCCTCTGGAGGGCCTAAACCACCACGACACCATCAAATGGAGGATCCGATCTTGAGCATTTAGGGCGGTGACGGAGCCACTAAGAACATGCCCTAAAGCATTCTCATCTTCAATGCCTTCATCCTCTAATTTAAAAACTTCACAAATGGATTTGGCATCAAGGATGAATTTCTTTCCCATGAGATAAGAACTAATGGCGACAACTTCCCCATTGCGAGAAATACATTTGGCATTAGTATAGAAAATCAAAACTAAAAGACGGTAAAAAAAACCGGGAATAGATAGAAAATCCATGAAATTCCAACGTCGAAGCAAAGGAAGATATTCAAATTGGAAACGCTTTGAGTTAAGAAAAGGGATGGATATTACCCTTTCCGCACGAATCTTGTAATTCTTGAATTGACGAAAGTATGCGAGACCCACGGGATTTTCAAAGGATTGTTCATAGATGGAAGTGTAGTTCGGACGGGCAACCATTCCAAGATTGGATGATTCACCAGTTTGAGAAACCCTTGATCGCTTCCTCGATTCCTTTGGTGCCATGATCTAAAAGAGAAATCATGCATAAAGATTTCTTCAATTTTGGTTAAGAACCAAGGTAAAAAAAATTGAAAATAAAATAAAGATTTGAAGAAAAAGAAATTTTGAAGAACAAAAGTTTTGAAAAAAAATATGAATCATAAAAACAAAACAAAACAAAAAAAATTTGAAAAAGAAAAAGAAAGAAATTTTACCTTGATAGAAACTTGAGAGATTGAAGAAAATTCTAGCACAATTTTGATGAGAAGGAGCTTAAAGCTTTGCTTGATAGAAAAACTCTTTTAGATTTTGAGTTGTGGTGTGGAAATATGAGGGAGGAAGAGCCCTTTTATAGGCAAAAACGGTTAGGGTTTGAAGAATTTTAGTTTTGGTAAAAGTTGAACACTTTAAATGCCAAATTAAAAGCTGTCTGCGCAATCGCGTATCGATACGCCTGAGGGTGTATCGATATGGGGGTAGAAACATCATTTCCTTAAAAATGCCCGTTGGAGAATTGTATCGAAACGGATGAGATCAGTATCGAAACGATTTGAAGCTTGTATCGATACGGGTTTAATTGTATCGATACCCGTTTAAGCAAAATGAATTCTGAGAAACTGAATGAAGAACACGTATCAATACACGTAGATCTGTATCGATACCCTATGCCCAGAAATGCATCTTTAGGCCTAAGAACAACCATAGGCTCGATTTTAACATCTCCTAAAGGTATGCAAATGATGAATGAACAGTTCTAAGCATATTTTAATAAAAACATACTCCCCCTAACTATAGGCATGGATATTTTCAAGAGTTACAACACATAAACATGCAATTTCACAAAATCAAGCATTTTTAAGCACAAAGAGGTCCTAAAAGGTCAAGATAGGCTAGCTAGACCTAACTCTCTCCTAAGGGACCAAAAACGCTCTTTATCTAAAGGTTTTGTAAATATATCCGCTAATTGGTTCAAGGTATCAACATATTCTATAACAACATCATTTTTCAAAACATGATCTCTAATGAAATGATGTCGAATTTCTATATGTTTAGTTCTAGAGTGTTGGATGGGATTCTTAGTAAGACAAATGGCACTAGTGTTGTCACACTTAAGGGGTATGGTTTCTATTTCAACACCATAATCTAAGAGTTGTTGCTTCATCCAAAGGACTTGAGCACAATAACTCCCTAAGGATATGTACTCCGCTTCGGTGGTAGATAAGGCTACGCTATTTTGTTTCTTACAGAACCAAGATACGAGCATACTACCTAAGAATTAGCATGTCCCGGAAGTACTTTTCCTATCTATCTTACATCCCCCGTAATCCGCATCCGAATAAGCATGAAGGCTAAAAGAAGAATCTTTAGGATACCAAAGGCCTAAAGTAGGTGTGTCTCTAAGGTATCTAAAAATTCTCTTAATGGCAACTAAGTGTGATTCTTTAGGACTAGCTTGAAACCTAGCACACAAGCAAACACTAAACATGATATCCGGTCTACTTGCGGTAAGGTAAAGCAAAGAACCTATCATGGATCTATAAAGCTTAGAATCAACACACTTACCTCCTTCATCTTTGTCAAGCTTTATGGAAGAACTCATAGGAGTGGCTTGAGGTTTTGCATTCTCCAAGCCATACTTCTTGAGCATATCATTCACGTACTTAGCTTGATTTATGAAGGTGCCATCCTTCCTTTGTTTGATTTGGAGTCCCAAAAAGAATGAGAGCTCCCCCATCATGCTCATCTCAAACTCACCTTGCATTAACTTAGAAAACTCCTTACAATAACACTCATTAGTAGAACCAAAAATGATATCATCAACATATATTTGAACTACTAAGATGTCATTGTTATATATTTTTATGAAGAGTGTTGTATCCACCTTTCCTTTTTCAAAACCCTTTTCAATTAAGAAATTTGAAAGTCTCTCATACCAAGCTCTAGGAGCTTGTTTTAAACCATAGAGAGCTTTTGTAAGTTTAAACACATGGTTTGGAAATTTTGAATCCTCAGAACCCGGTGGTTGTTCAACGTACACCTCTTCATTTATAAACCCATTTAAAAAGTCACTTTTCACATCTATTTGAAAAAGCTTGAAATCATGATAACATGCAAATGCAAGCAATATCCTAATAGCTTCCATCCTAGCTATGGGTGCATAAGTATCATCAAAATCAATTCCCTCTTCTTGTGTATAGCCTTGAGCAACAAGCCTAGCCTTGTTTCTCACTATATTACCACTTTCATCTAATTTATTCCTAAAAACCCATTTTGTACCTATAGTAGATTGATCATTAGGCCTTTCAACTAATGTCCAAACTCTACTTCTCTCAAATTGATTTAATTCCTCTTGCATGGCCAAAATCCAAAAATCATCTTTTAAAGATTCTTTAATATTTTTAGGCTCAATGCATGAAAGAAATGCAACATGATTCATTAATTTGAGAGAGGATCTAGTAGTTACCCCCTTGGATGGATCACCCAAGATTTCACCACCTTTGACATAGTTTAACTCCCTTGGGTAAGACACCTCCCTTTCCTCAAGAGCCAAGTCCTTCAAGGCTTCAAGAGGTGGATCTTGTGTATCCTCATCTTTAGTTGGAATCTCATCCACCTTTGACGTTTGTCCTCCATCAATGGCATCAAGGATTCCTACATCATCATCATCACAAGATTCCTTCCTCGGAAGGAGGTTATCATCGAAAACAACATGTATTGACTCTTCAACTACTAGAGTTATTTTATTAAATATACGATAGGCTTTAGAGTTTAAAGAGTACCCTAAGAAAATAGATTCATCACTTTTAGCATCAAATTTACCTAAGTTTTCTTTACCATTATTCAAAACAAAACACTTGCAACCAAAAGGATGAAAATAGCTAATGTTAGGCTTCTTAGATTTTAAAATCTCATAAGGTGTTTTCTTCAAAATTGGCCTAATCATTACTCGATTAATAATATAGCAAGCGGTATTTGTGGCTTCCGCCCAAAAATATTTAGGTAAATTATTTTCGCAAAGCGTGGTTCTAGCCATTTCTTCTAAAGTTAAATTTTTCCTCTCAATTACCCCATTTTGTTGAGGAGTGCGAGGTGCGGAAAAATTGTGGCTAATCCCATTTTCATTTAAAAACTCATCGAAACCTAGATTTTGAAATTCGGTTCCATGATCACTTCTAATGTGAGAAATCTTAAGTTCAAGATCATTTTCAGTTATTTTAGAAAATGTGATGAATTTTTCTAAAACCTCATCCTTTGTACTTAAGAATAGAACCCAAGTATACCTAGAGTAGTCATCTACAAGCACAAAAGCATATGATTTTCCACCCAAGCTCATTGTTCTAATAGGCCAAAAAAGATCCATATGAATCAATTGTAAACATCTACTAGTAGAGACATCATTTATGGATTTAAAAGAAGTTTTATGTTGTTTACCCTTTGAACATGCATCACAAATCTTATCATTAGAAAATTTAAGTTTGGGTAAACCTCTAACTAGATTAAGGGAAATTAGTGTTTCTAAGACACTCATGCTAGCATGTCCTAATTTTCTATGCCAAAGCCATGAGTCATGTTCATCATGTGCAACTAAGCATGTATGAGATGAATGAATGTCATCTAGATGCGCCATGTAAATGTTCCCTATGCGATGACCAATGAGCATTAGTTGATTTGTTTTAATGTTTACAATTTTGCAACCACTTTTATCAAATATAACATTAAAACCCTTGCCACACAATTGACTAATACTCAACAAGTTATGCTTAAGACCGTTGACATACAAAACATTTTCAATGAAAATAGAAGAGTGATTACCAATGGAGCCTATTCCTTCAATGTGGCCTTTGGAGTTGTCACTGAAAGTTACCACTCCACCACCTTTTGGCTTTAGTTCCACAAATCGACTCTTGTCACCGGTCATGTGTCTTGAGCATCCACTATCAAGGTACCAAGAATTTTTGCTTGAAGCTTTAGCCTTGTAGCAATGCTCCCCCTACAAACAAAGAAATTAGGCCTTGGTTTTTGGTACCCAAATCATTTTGGGTCCATGAGTGTTAGCCTTCAACATTTTGGTTCCCTTAGGAATCCAAGAAGCAATAACATTCATATCATTAGAAATAATGAGTTCCTTAGGAACCCAAACACTCCTAACTCTTTGACCTCTAGACTGCTTATTAAAATTTCTTTGTTTAGGTATAAAAGGTTTTCTTTTTACATATTGGGATTTAGAATGATTTCCTTTTTCAAAATTATTTTTCCCAATAGCAATAGATGTTTTAAGATTATCCACTTCCTTTGTATGATAATCTTGAAAATCAGAAAGAAGTTTTTCAAGTTCAAGATTTTTTGTTTTAAGATCATTTGAAAGATTTACTAAAAACAAAACCTTCTTTTCCAATTCGGAGTTAGCTTTAGAAAATGTCTCATTTTGATTTTTCAAATTGGAAATGATTTTCTTGTTTTTCAAAATGGACTCTTTGTATTTTCCTACTAACTCATCATACACTTCTTGCAATTCATCATAAGCATCTTGAAGTTCATCAAAAGTAAAATCGAAATTGGATAAGTTAGAGTTTACCTTAGGTTCATCATCAATGGCCAAGAGACATAGATTGGCCACTTCCTCTTCTTCCTCGGAAGACTCATCGTCACTCCAAGTAGCTATTTATGCTTTGAGCTTGTTCTTCTTCCCAAATTTTTTCTTTTTCAATTGAGGACACTCGGAACGGATGTGACCCGGTTACTTGCATTCATAACAAGTAATTTGGTCCTTCTCCTCTTCCTTGCTTTTACTCTTAAAGTCTCCCTTTCTAATGAATTTTCTTCCACAATTTGACTTTGTAACCCCCTTAACCCGGTCCAGACAGTTGAACCGAATTAAGAAGTTTACACGGGGAAAACCAAAGTCAACTCGAAAGTCAACCTTGATTAACGACCCTTTTTTTTCTTTTTAAACTTATCTAGATGCACATTAACCCTATATATGTTCACAAGATCAGCATACTCAAAGATCATAACAATCAGAGAACATTCAGGGACTCAATTGCATAAAACATGAATTTAGGGACCAAATTGCAAATTCTGAAAATTATAAGGACTTAGCCAACTTTAGAGTTACCATTATGAAATTAGTCATCTTTCATGCTTCTCTGCCAAATTTCAGCTCAAACGGACATCTCAAACTCATTCAATTGCATATACAAAGTTCAGGACCAAAACGCAAAGATTTCAAAACATATAACCGTCAATTTAAGTGCCCAACGGTCGAGTGTTCCGAAACGGGGATGATCCGTTCCGAAATGCGGGACCGTTCCGAAACGAGTATCGGAACGGGGCTTGGCAGTAGCATTTTCGTTCCGAAACGGGTCTACCCGTTTCGAAACGCCAAGGCCATTTCAGGCCCTCTGTTCCGAAACGGTAGCACCTGTTCCGAAACAGGCTGCCCAGATTGCAGAAATTTTACTGGTTTATTACACGATTGATCCATCAAACATGCTCCAAAGACAACCAAATTATACCAGCAAGTCATTACATGCATAAGGAACATAATTGCATCAACCATACTCAAACATGGCATCAATTAAGCAAATCCCCAATTCTATAGGCATGCATCCTATTTAGAAAATCATTCAAGCATCATAATACCAAGCCAACTTCACAAAGGCCAATTACATGTCCCATCATCAACAACAACATAAAACCAACTTAGGGAGTCCAAAACATCTCCCAAAACAACAACATAGGTCCCCCATTGCCAAATGCCCAAAAGCTAATAGTGTTAGAAAACATTCACCATACATGAGCTTAAACCTTCACTTGGATTCTTGGCTTCCTTGCTGCCCCTAATGCACTTCAATGCTCTGCATTATTGGTTTAAGAAAAGAGAGAGTGTAAGCAAATAGCTTAGTGAGGAGTGCTCAATTAAAACAACTCAATAATGCATTTATAAACACCTTTATACACCTTAGTTCAAAACATCATTTGTACATGCACATAAGCATTTAAAACAAGCATTTCATGCTTCATATTTATTAACATGTCATATTGGCCACAAGTGATACAGTCAACATAAGATCCACACATGGACTTTTAACCACCATTGTGATCTTACAATTCACAAGGACCACACATGGAGTTTTAACCACCATTGTGTCCTTAGCACAAGAATCATCCATGTACTTTTAACCACCATGATGTTCTTACAATTCACAAGGACCACACAAGGACTTTTAACCACCTTTGTGTCCTTAACAAGAATCACCCATGGACTTTTAACCACCATGGTGTTCTTAAATACACAAGGCTCACACAAGGACTTTTAACCACCTTTGTGACCTTAACCAAGAACCAACCATGGACTTTTAACCACCATGTTGTTCTTAAAATACACAAGGCTCACACAAGGACTTTTAACCACCTTTGTGACCTTAACCAAGAACCAACCATGGACTTTTAACCATCATGTTGTTCTTACCACAAGAACCACCTATGGACTTTTAACCACCATAGTGTTCTTAACCATTCTCAAGACATCACTTGCCAATATACATCACTTAACAACAATATTCCACTGTTTTAAAGCATTTAACAAAGCCATAATCATCATGCATCATTAAGCATCAAAACCACATTTAGCAATGTTCAAAACAAGGATCCCTTACCTTGAGCATCCTTCAACACATGGCTTATAAAATCAGCAAATAATCATGCTAAAATATGCTCTCAAAACAGGATTTAAAACATGCAAACAAATCACATTGCATTCAACCAACTCATGGTTCATCATCAAGAGAGTTTTTCCGAAAACTTACTCTTGAGCTTAGCTAAGTTGCTTAGACTTAAACTAAGCTCCCAAACCTTCAAAACATTGGTTTCAAAGCCGTAAACCAAAATCCACTCACCGATTCCGTTTCGCTACTTGCCGAAACACCAATCAAGCTTCCGGATCACCACCACAAGGATCCAAAGATGACTCCCATGTTTTAAACACATCAAAGCAGAGGATTAATGCATCATCATGCATTAATATCTTCAATGAAAGCACCTAAACTCGCTGCTCTCATCCACACTCCATTTTCGGCTACCAAACACAACCGAAAACACATCCAAACAACTCCACAACACTACCCAGCCAAGATCCATCAATTCTAAACATCCTTAAACATCAATTAACATCCAAAAAGGATCTAACCACGTCCTTATATCTCCAGCTATAACAGATCATCAAGATCACCCCAAAAACAACCAAAAACTCAAGCAAAACTTATGAAAATCAACCTATTCGGGATTGCATTGATTAAACCTCAATTTCTCATCAATTATACATTCATTTTTCATCAAAATGACATCTCAAAACAATGCCCAATCAGATCATACGAATTTCATCAAAATAAAAGCAAATCTTGCATTTTAAAGCCAAGATCAAGAACACAATTGTAAAACCTTTTATAAAACACAAATCAAGGATTGAGAACTTGGGAATTTCAGTAAAGAACTGAGAATTTAGAGGAGAAGGACGTTCATACCTCTAAACTTGAGTTTCTCCCTTTTTGGAACCAAGATTCTTGAAAATCCAATAAGCAAATGCTAAGGTTTTGTTGAAGAGATGATTAGAGATCAAAAGAGGATTGAAATCTCATATTTGGATGTCAAAATCAGAGGGAAATGTGCTGGAGAAATGTGTTTGGGTTGAGAGAAAAGTGGAGAGAAAAGGAAAATGGAAATTTGGGAAAAGTTAGTTAAAATGCCAAAATATCTTTCCCTCCCTTTTACTTTTATTTTTAAACCATTAATTAAACCTTTAATATTTAAGAAAAATCTGGAGAAACTCCTATTGGGTAAATAGCTCCTTAAAGATTCAAAGTTTCAATCCTTTTTAAAACAGTCACCCAGTTTTCAAAAATTACATTTTGGTCACTAACTCAAAATGTCACACTTCCAAACCCCATTTTGTAAAATTGATTTCACCATTCTCTTATATATAATAAAAGAGGATTTTAAGACATTTTTCCATATTTTTAATGCATCCCGAACTAGGCTTTCCTAAAATCACCTTTATACATTCGAACTGCACTCCGACCGAACCGGTCCAAACCCAAAACTTCTAAGCCAAAAATTGGGGTGTTACAACTCCCCCCCCCCTTAAGAAATTTCGTCCTAGAAATTTACCTGAAGGAAAGAGGTACGGAAACTGCTTCAGCATATCATCCTTCCGCTCCCACGTGGCTTCTTTAACACCACGATGCTTCCACAACACCTTTACCAACTCAATGGTCTTGCCTCGAAGAACCTTGCTATCCGAATCCAGAATCTTCACCGGTTCCTCATCATAGGTCAAATCCGGATTCAATTCCACTTCTTCCACAGGCATCACATGTGAAGGATCCGATCTATACTTCCGAAGCATAAAAACATGAAACACATCATGAATCTTTTCCAACTCTTGCGGTAACCTCAACTTGTAAAACAGGACCCACGCGCTCAACCACCTCGTATGGTCCAATGTACCTAGGGCTCAACTTACCCTTCCGACCAAACCTCATCACCTTTTTCCAAGGCGAAACCTTCAAAAACATACGATCACCCACCGCATACTCAATCCCCTTACGCTTCAAATCCGCGTAAGACTTTTGCCGATCAGAAGCTGCCTTCAAACGCTCACAAATGAGCTTCACCTTCTCGGTGGTTCCTTTCAACAAAGCCGGCATCGAAACCAACTTCTGACCCGTTTCAGCCCAACAAAGAGGAGTCCTACACTTCCTCCCGTACAAAGCTTCATAAGGTGCCATTTGAATACTTGCCTGATAACTTTTATTATAAGCAAACTCCACCAAAGGCAAATGTTTCTCCCAAGAGCCCTGGAACTCAATCACACAGCACCTCAACATATCCTCCAAAACCTGGATAACATGCTCGGACTGACCATCCGACTGAGGATGATAAGATGTACTGAAATTCAACCGTGTACCCAAAGCCTGATGCAAACACTGCCAGAAACGTGATGTAAACCTCGGATCCCTATCTGACACAACCGACTTAGGCACACCATGCAGCCGCACAATCTCAGCAATGTACAGCTCCGCAAGCTTATCCAAAGAATACGTAGTATGCACAGGCAAGAAATGCGCACACTTCGTCAGGCGATCCACAACCACCCACACCGAATTCTTCTTCGACGGCGACAAAGGCAAACCAGACACAAAATCCATGGTAATCCTTTCTCACTTCCATTCAGGGATTCTCAACGGTTGCAACAACCCTGAAGGAAACTGATGTTCAGCCTTAACTCGCTGACACACCATACATTTGCTTACAAACTCAGTAACATTCTTCTTTAAACCCACCCAATAGTACTCATCACGAAGATCACGATACATCTTAGTACTACCAGGGTGCATAGCAAAAGGACTACTATGACCTTCAGTCAGAATAGCACGCCTCAACTCAGTATCATTGGGCACTACTATCCGACTCCCAAAACACAACACTCCATCATCATTAAAACAGAAATCCGAAGGCTTACCCTCCGCGATATCCTGAACATGAGGTACTAAGGAATCATCCAACAACTGTTTTTCCTTAATCAACTGAACCAAAGATGGTTTCACTTGCAACTCGGCCACAAGACCACCATCGCGCGAAATACTCAAACTGGCAAACATAGTCCTCAACTCAACAGCTACCTTCCTACTCAAGGCATCCGCTACAACATTAGCTTTTCCAGGGTGATACTCAATCGTCAAATCATAATCCTTGAGCAACTCCACCCAACGTCGCTGCCTAAGATTCAACTCCTTCTGAGACATCAGATACTTCAAACTCTTGTGATCCGTGTACACAGTACACTTCTCACCATACAGGTAATGTTTCCAGATTTTCAAAGCAAAAACCACTGCAGCCAACTCAATGTCATGCGTAGGATAATTGCGCTCATGCACCTTCAACTGCCGCGATGCATAAGCCACCACCTTACCCTCTTGCATCAACACACATCCCAAACCAACATAGGACGCATCATTGTACACCACAAACTCTTTCCTTGATTCAGGTTGAACCAAGATAGGAGCTTGCGTCAAAGCTGCCTTAAGCTTCTCAAAAGCCTGCTGTCTCGCTTCCGTCCACTCATACTTAACATCCTTCTGCAACAACTTTGTCAAAGGTGCAGCAATCTTTGAAAACCCATCCACAAACCTCCGGTAGTATCCCGCCAAACCAAGGAAACTACGGACCTCATGAACAGACTTAGGAACCTTCCAATTCATCACCGCCTCAATCTTCTGAGGATCAACACGAATCCCCTCAGCAGAAACCACGTGACCAAGAAACACCACTTCTCTAAGCCAGAACTCACACTTGCTCAGCTTGGCATAAAGCTGATTCTCCAACAAAGCTTGCAGCACAATTCTCAAATGCTCTTCATGCTCCTCCTCAGTACGCGAGTACACGAGGATATCATCAATGAACACCACAACAAATTTATCCAAGTATTCATGAAATACTCAGTTCATCATGTCCATGAAAGCTGCAGGAGCATTTGTCAAACCAAACGGCATCACAAGGAACTCATAATGCCCATACCTCGTCCTGAAAGCTGTCTTTGGAACATCCACATCCTTCACCTTCAACTGGTAATACCTTGGCCTTAAGTCAATCTTAGAGAACACAGCTGCTCCCCGAAATTGATAAAAAAGATCATCAATTCTCGGCAATGGATACCGATTCTTGATAGTCAACTTGTTCAGCTGACGATAATCAATGCACATTCTCATAGTGCCATCCTTCTTCTTCACAAACAAGACCGGTGCACCCCAAGGTGACACACTCGGCCGAATGAACCCACGATCAAGCAACTCTTGCAATTGCGTCTTCAGCTCCTTCAACTCTTTAGGTGCCATTCTATAAGGGGTAATGGACACTGGAGTTGTGTTTTCATACAGCTCAATCCCAAACTCCACTTCACGATTAGGAGGCAACCCAGGCAACTCCTCAGGAAACACACCAGGAAACTCTCGCACAATCCTGATATCTTGCACACGCAACTCCTTAGAACTAGGATTCATCACAAAAGCTAGGTAAGCTTCACAACCTTGCCTCAGCATCCGGCTCGCCTCCAATGTAGACACCACATTAGCAAGAAACTTCACATTCTCACCAACAACAACTACCTCATAATCATCTGCAAGCTTCAACGAAACTCGCTTATTTTCACAATCCACTACAGCTCGATGCTCAACAAGCCAATCCATACCAAGGATTACATCAAAACCATAGAAAGGCAATTCCATAAGATCAACAGGAAAAACATGATCTTGCACAACCAAAGGACATCTTCTATAAAGCTTTCGAGTCACAACAGTCTCACCAAAAGAACTAGTGACACGCATACCAACATCCAAAGACTCAACAGGCAAACCAAGCAATTAAGCATGCTCACGCAATATGTATGAGTGTGAAGATCCAGAATCAATCAATGAAAGTAATGACAAGGATTGCAAAGTAAAAGTACCTGCGATCACATCCGTGTCATTTCTTCCCTCCCTCTGAGCATACACTCTGGCCTGGCCGCCACCCTCAGGCTGAACAGCTACAACATGGGCCACATTATGTCCACCATCCTCCCTACGCTGGAAGTTACCACGGCCGCGCCCACGACCTCTCTGTGGTGCAACAACAACAGGAGCACGTCCTTGGCCACCACCAGCCAACATAGGACACTCCCTCCTCAGGTGATCCATAGATCCACAGTTCCAGCATGAATTACCAGCCGCCACAACAGGAGCTTGCACCTCCCTCACAGCTCGAGGACAATCACGCTTCATATGGCCACGCGATCCACATGTCCAACACGCGCTCGGATCAACTCTAGCCTTGCCTCCCTGAGCAGGCGCACCACCACCTCGCTTTGCTGAAAACTGATACTTCTGATCACGTCCCCTCTTGTTCCGTCCACCACCGGAACTATACTCAGCAGCTCGCTTACCAGCACCAGAACTAGCACTTTTAGACGATAAACCCAAATTCATCTCAATGTCCTTTGCCCGACCAACCAGCACATCAAAATCATTATACTCAGCAGCCAGCATATACGTCTTTACTTCCGTCACCAAACCATAACGGAACCTTTCACACCTTTCCCGCTCATCCGGGACAAGCTCAGGTGCGTACTGACTGAGTCGAACAAACTGAACCTCGTACTCAGCTACAGACATGCTCCCTTGGGTAAGAGACATGAATTCCCTTTTCTTTTCATCTAGGTACCTCACGCCTAGATACCTTCTCTTGAACGCGTTCTGGAAGAACGTCCAAGTTACATCAGCTTCCGCCATCCCAGAGATAGTGGTTGTCCACCACGTGTATGCATCATCTTGCAACAATGATACCATACAGCCAAGCTTCTGCACATCAGTGCAACTCATTTGCCCCAAGATTCTCTTGGTACTTTCTAACCAAGACTCCGAACCTTCAGCAGACAAACCCCTGAACTCAGTCCCTCCCAGACTGCGCAAACGTTCCAAGGGTAGTCTAACTCATGCATCTCCCTGATGCCCAGCTCCTTGAGCTCCAGCTACCGCTGCTCGGAAAGCACTAGCAATAGCTTGAACCAACATTGTCATGTCAGGAACAGCTTGCCCCTGACCAGCTTCAGGTCCAGCGACCCTAGCACCGGCTGCAACACCAGCTCCTTCACCCTCAGCACCACCACCACCAGGCGGAGGAGGTAAATCTACCATATTCTCAACATTCTCTTCATTTTCATTCTGAGCCATAGCTCGCGTATTAACCCTCAATTCTCTACGAGGTGCCGTACACTAACAATGCAATCACAATGCAATAAACAAAGTCAGGCTCAGCAAGGTAAGCAATCCAAGTACTCAAGCTCATTTTCTAATTAAAAACAACATCATTACATTAGCTTTGATTTGGCAATGGGTACCCACAACATGCTTCACCACAGCATACACCACAATTGTAACATATTTACAATTCACTCAACATGCTTCCATTCAACAAGCATACAAAGCATACATACTTAAATCATCCACATAATCATTCCCAATTACTCGAGAACTCGGCTCTGATACCACCAAATGTAACCCCCTTAACCCGGCCCAGACAGTTGAACCGAATTAAAAAGTTTACATGGGGAAAACCAAAGTCAACCCGAAAGTCAACCTTGATTAATGACCCTTTTTTTTCTTTTTAAACTTATCTAGATGCACATTAACCCTATATATGTTCACAAGATCAGCATACTCAAAGATCATAACAATCAGAGAACATTCAGGGACTCAATTGCATAAAACATGAATTTAGGGACCAAATTGCAAATTCTGAAAATTATAAGGACTTATCCAACTTTAGAGTTACCATTATGAAATTAGTCATCATTCATGATTCTCTGCCAAATTTCAGCTCAAACGGACATCTCAAACTCATTCAATTGCATATACAAAGTTCAGGACCAAAACGCTAAGATTTCAAAACATATAACCGTCAATTTCAGTGCCCAACGGTCGAGTGTTCCGAAACGGGGATGATCCCTTCCGAAACGTGGGACCGTTCCGAAACGAGTATCGGAACAGGGCTTGGCAGTAGCATTTTCATTCCGAAACGGGTCTACCCGTTGCGAAACGCCAAGGCCATTTCAGGCCCTCTGTTCCGAAACGGTAGCACCTGTTCCGAAACAGGCTGCCCATATTGCAGAAATTTTACTGGTTTATTACACGATTGATCCATCAAACATGCTCCAAAGACAACCAAATTATACCAGCAAGTCATTACAAGCATAAGGAACATAATTGCATCAACCATACTCAAATATCGCATCAATTAAGCAAATCCCCAATTCTATAGGCATGCATCCTATTTAGAAAACCATTCAAGCATCATAATACCAAGCCAACTTCACAAAGGCCAATTACATGTCTCATCATCAACAACAACATAAAACCAACTTAGGGAGTCCAAAACATCTCCCAAAACAACAACATAGGTCCCCCATTGCCAAATGCCCAAAAGCTAATAGTGTTAGAAAACATTCACCATACATGAGCTTAAACCTTCACTTGGATTCTTGGCTTCCTTGCTGCCCCTAATGCACTTCAATGCTCTGCATTATTGGTTTAAGAAAAGAGAGAGCGTAATCAAATAACTTAGTGAGGAGTGCTCAATTAAAACAACTCAATAATGTATTTATAAACACCTTTATACACCTTAGTTCAAAACATCATTTGTACATGCACATAAGCATTTAAAACAAGCATTTCATGCTTCATATTTATTAACATGTCATATTGGCCACAAGTGATACAATCAACATAAGATCCACACATGAACTTTTAACCACCATTGTGATCTTACAATTCACAAGGACCACACATGGAGTTTTAACCACCATTGTGTCCTTAGCACAAGAATCATCCATGGACTTTTAACCACCATGATGTTCTTACAATTCACAAGGACCACACAAGGACTTTTAACCACCTTTGTGTCCTTAACAAGAATCACCCATGGACTTTTAACCACCATGGTGTTCTTAAATACACAAGGCTCACACAAGGACTTTTAACCACCTTTGTGACCTTAACCAAGAACCAACCATGGACTTTTAACCACCATGTTGTTCTTAAAATACACAAGGCTCACACAAGGACTTTTAACCACCTTTGTGACCTTAACCAAGAACCAACCATGGACTTTTAACCACCATGTTGTTCTTACCACAAGAACCACCTATGGACTTTTAACCACCATAGTGTTCTTAACCATTCTCAAGACATCACTTGCCAATATACATCACTTAACAACAATATTTCACTGTTTTAAAGCATTTAACAAAGCCATAATCATCATGCATCATTAAGCATCAAAACCACATTTAGCAATGTTCAAAACAAGGATCCCTTACCTTGAGCATCCTTCAACACATGGCTTATAAAATCAGCAAATAATCATGCTAAAATATGCTCTCAAAACAGGATTTAAAACATGCAAACAAATCACATTGCATTCAACCAACTCATGGTTCATCATCAAGAGAGTTTTTCCGAAAACTTACTCTTGAGCTTAGCTAAGTTGCTTAGACTTAAACTAAGCTCCCAAACCTTCAAAACATTGGTTTCAAAGCCGTAAACCAAAATCCACTCACCGATTCCGTTTCGCTACTTGCCGAAACACCAATCAAGCTTCCGGATCACCACCACAAGGATCCAAAGATGACTCCCCTGTTTTAAACACATCAAAGCAGAGGATTAATGCATCATCATGCATTAATATCTTCAATGAAAGCACCTAAACTCGCTGCTCTCATCCACACTCCATTTTCGGCTACCAAACACAACCGAAAACACATCCAAACAACTCCACAACACTACCCAGCCAAGATCCATCAATTCTAAACATCCTTAAACATCAATTAACATCCAAAAAGGATCTAACCACGTCCTTATACCTCCAGCTATAACAGATCATCAAGATCACCCCAAAAACAACCAAAAACTCAAGCAAAACTTAGGAAAATCAACCTATTCGGGATTGCATTGATTAAACCTCAATTTCTCATCAATTATACATTCATTTTTCATCAAAATGACATCTCAAAACAATGCCCAATCAGATCATACGAATTTCATCAAAATAAAAGCAAATCTTGCATTTTAAAGCCAAGATCAAGAACACAATTGTAAAACCTTTTATAAAACACAAATCAAGGATTGAGAACTTGGGAATTTCAGTAAAGAACTGAGAATTTAGAGGAGAAGGACGTTCATACCTCTAAACTTGAGTTTCTCCCTTTTTGGAACCAAGATTCTTGAAAATCCAATAAGCAAATGCTAAGGTTTTGTTGAAGAGATGATTAGAGATCAAAAGAGGATTGAAATCTCATATTTGGATGTCAAAATCAGAGGGAAATGTGCTGGAGAAATGTGTTTGGGTTGAGAGAAAAGTTGAGAGAAAAGGAAAATAGAAATTTGGGAAAAGTTAGTTAAAATGCCAAAATATCTTTCCCTCCCTTTTACTTTTATTTTTAAACCATTAATTAAACCTTTAATATTTAAGAAAAATCTGGAGAAACTCCTATTGGGTAAATAGCTCCTTAAAGATTCAAAGTTTCAATCCTTTTTAAAACAGTCACCCAGTTTTCAAAAATTACATTTTGGTCACTAACTCAAAATGTCACACTTCCAAACCCCATTTTGTAAAATTGATTTCACCATTCTCTTATATATAATAAAAGAGGATTTTAAGACATTTTTCCATATTTTTAATGCATCCCGAACTAGGCTTTCCTAAAATCACCTTTATATATTCGAACCGCACTCCGACCGAACCGGTCCAAACCCAAAACTTCTAAGCCCAAAATTGGGGTGTTACAAACTTCATGAACCGAGTAAACCGTTTGGCCAACATAGCCATCTCCTCATCTTCATCCTTACTAGAATCGCTTTCTTGATGTGAAGCTTTTAGTGCGATTCTCACTTTCTTCTTCTCAACTTCCTTCTTCTCAACTATTTTCTTCTCTTGTTCTCTTCCCTTCCTCATAATCGCATGTGTGAGTAGAGATCCAACAAGAGCATCAAGCTTGAGAGTCTTCAAATCTCTAGCTTCAATAATGGTCGTTCTCTTGCCATCCCATGACTCCGGAAGAGAGTACAACAATTTTCTCATTAGTTTGTCTTCGGGAATGATCTCGCCGAAACCCTTCAACCCGTTGACAATGACCGAGAATCGATCAAACATCTTGGAGACACTTTCTCCAGGATCCATCTTGAAGTTCTCATAGCTTAGGTTGAGTAGCCCAATCTTTGTCTCCTTGACATCACTAGTTCCCTCATATGTTGTCTCGAGGGTGTCCCAAACCTCCTTGGCATTTTCGATTGAAGACACCTTGGAGTAGATATCCGGACCAAGTGCACAAAATATCACATGAAGAGCTTTTTCATTCACTTGCATCCTTCTTCTTTCATCATCCGTCATCTCGACTTTGACCTTTGGGACGAGTCTTTCTCCATCTTTCTTCATAGGAATGTATGGACCTTCTTCAACCACATCCCACACCATATAGTCGGTAGACTTGATGAAAAGCCTCATCCTATTCTTCCAATAAGGATAGTTATCCCCATTGAAGAATGGTGGCTTGGTGGTGGATTGGGACTCATAGTTGGAGGTGGATGCCATTGCTTGACTTGTTGTTGATCAAACTCTCCTAGAATCGACTCAAGAGGGTTGTAATCCTTCCAATGAGTGTAGCTCTGATACCAATTGTTGAGTTGATCGAACACTTGCAAATGGCCAAGAGGGGGTGAATTGGAAATTAAAATTTTGGTGGAGAGAAAGATTGAAAATAAAAATGACACAAGGGGTTATAGTGGTTCAAGTTCTCCAAATGAACTCTACATCCACTACCTTAGTTCCCACTAAGGATTTTCAAACAATTCACTACTTGAATTCGTCCCCTTTTCTTGGATGAGGAGGAAACCTTACAATTTCGATTAAGCTTTCTACCCAAAGCTTAATCCACTCAAATTACAAAGAGAGATTGTGGTAAACTCAAGTGATTCCTCTCAAAGGATAATTGTCTACCCAATTACAATTTCAACAACCCCAAACTCACAATACAATTTGACAATTGAAAGACACTAGAGTTGGGTACAAGAATTTGACTTTGAATAGCTCAAGGGTTTGGATTTCTGCTTTGATGATGCTTGTGTGTTGAATAGTTGTTGCTGACCTTCAAAGGGCTTCATTTTATACCTCCTCCATTAATTCTAGTCGTTTGGGTGGTTGGGAACATGAATAGAGCCGTTGGAACCCTCTCTTACCACCATAAATGCACTTCTGCAGCTATTCGTATCGGTACACGGGGAGCCGTATCGATACCTGTCTCAGAAAAGAAAGAGTTGTTGTGTGCAATAAATAAGGGGTATCGATACGCACGTAAGCGTATCAGTATGTGGTATCGAAACGAGGGTTTACCGTATCGATACCTTTTTCTCGACTTAGCTCACTGTCGATTGCCGTATCGGTACGAGGGTTTACCGTATCGATACGGGTCAATGACCAATTTAAAATTTGGTTACCGACCAACTGACACCAACTGTCAAAATATTTAAACCGACTTGAATTTAAAATTCATTAAGTCCGTATCGATACGGATGAAGTCGTATCGGTACGCCATTCAAACTCTTTAGATTTTTACGAAGGGGCGTATCGATACAGGTGAAGAGCGTATCGATACATGTTCCTCCAGTAGCCAACTCTGGTAAAAAGGTATCGATACGGCTGGAAGCGTATCGATACACCTGGACGATTTTCAATAGTTTGGCCTTGGAACACTTATAAAATATTTTGAGTTTGAGTTTTTCAAATCAGTTTTAAAGAGTTGGTGATTTAAAACTTATTAAGGGACTTATGAAACAATTTTAAGTTTTTCAAATTGATCCTTAAAGATTTAATTATATCAAAATCAAACATAGGTTTTACACATACTAGTGCCAACATTTAACAACATCCACAACATCTCATATCACTTCCGTGCTTAGCACGTACTCACCATGATCACAATCATGAACAATCCACATGCATATAACAATGCATGACAACCATGCCTCAACATACATGTATATCGCATCATACATAATCATCATAAACACGTTTCATCATGAGGCATAAACAACGATTAAAGAGTTCAACAAAAGTCTCTAATTAAAGCTTAGGATTAGGCTACCACTCTAATCCTAACTCTAGGTGGGTCTACCAAGCCCAACCTAGTTCACATGCTTGAACCAAACATTCAGAGACTATTTTGAAATCATTAAACCACTCACCTTCACTTCCAAGCTCAACTATCAAGCAACCAACACCTTTAAGCTTCCGGATTCACTCCCGATGCTTCACCAACACAAGTCATCGTCTCTAAACAATCTCAACACAATCCAAACAACCTCAAATCAGCTCAAACATCATAGTAGCTAACCCGGAATACTATTCAAACACCAAATACAAGAATTTAAGCCATGGACAACCCCCAAAATTACCAAACTCGAGCAGCCCATAAATCTTAACCTAAACTCATGTTTTCAACACTTTTTACACTTCCAAATGATTCCAAAACAACCCTTAATTAACATACTAACATTAGCCTTCCATTTCCAACATAAAACAACCCCAAAATCCATTCCAAAACCCTTCAAAACCCCCCATTAAACCCAAATCCGGGAATGAGTATAAAACCATGTAAAAATCATATATGTTGGACCATTTGATTCCCAAACATCATATCTAACATCATTAAATCAAAACCTCAAGTTAAAAACAATAAAGTTACCATTTTTATTCAAATCCCCAAAAAACTCAAATTTCAAAACATGGATGAAAATGAAAACTACTTGTACTTTCAAAGAAAGGAAGATGAGAGCAAGATGGGGATGTGTTTACCTTTCAAAACCGAGCCAAAACGAGGGAGAAAGGTGATGGAATAGTGGAAGGGGGACGAGAGCTCCCTTTGTCGTGGAAATGGAGAGGATGAATAGTGAAGGGGATGACAAAAATGTTGTTTTAATTGAAATGGGCCTTTTAAATTTGAAGTCCAACTATTTACAAAAATGCCATTAAAATGGTTATTGGGCTTAAACATTAAAATTGGTCCAACACTTTAAATTTAATTTTTTGCAAGATGAAACCGAAATATTAATTCATTTATTTATTCCCCCCGACCCCTGAACCCGGGTGTTACAACTCTCCCCCACTTAAGGAATTTCGTCCCCGAAATTACCTGACGGAAACAAGTACGGAAACTGCTCAAGCATATCAGCTTTCCTCTCCCACGTGGCCTCTTCCACACCTCTATGTCTCCACAACACCTTGACCAACTCTATGGTCTTGCCACGCAACACCTTGTTATCATAATCAAGTATCTCAACAGGCTCTTCATTGTAAGACAAATTCGGATTCAGCTCTATCTCTTCAACAAGCATAACATGAGAAGGATCTGATCTATATCTCCTAAGCATCGACACATGAAAGACATCATGGATCTTCTCTAACTCAGAAGGCAATCTCAAACGGTAAGCTACTGGCCCAATCCGCCCAACTATCTCATATGGACCAATAAACCTCGGACTCAACTTGCCTTTCCGGCCAAATCTCATCACCTTCTTCCACAGAGATACTTTCAGAAACATTTTCTCACCCACTGAGAACTCAACCTCTTTTCTCTTCAAATCTGCATAAGACTTCTGACGATCGAAAGCTGCTTTCAAACGGTCACAGATCAACTTCACTTTCTCGGTAGTCCCCTTAAGCAAATCCGGCATAGGTAACAATCTCTGACCTATCTCGGCCCAACCAATCGGAGTCCTACATCGTCTACCATACAAAGCCTCACAGGGAGCCATCTGAATACTAGCCTGAAAACTGTTGTTGTAAGCAACTCAACTAAAGGCCAATGCTTCTCCCAAGAACCTTGGAAATCAATCACGCAACAACGAAGCATATCCTCAAGAATCAGTACCACTCACTTTGACTGTCCATCGAACTGCGGATGATAAGAAGTACTGAAATGCAAACGGCTACCTAGAGCACTATGCAAACAACCCCAGAACCTCGAAGTAAACCTCGGATCTCTGTCTGAAACAATATACTTCGGAACTCCATGAAGTCTCACAATCTCACGGATGTACAAGTTCGCCAACTTGTCTAAAGAATCCGTAGTGTTCACTGCTAAGAAGTGAGCACACTTAGTGAATCTATCCACTATCACCCCAAACAGAATTCTTCTTCGAAGGAGACAATGGTAACCCCGACACAAAGTCCATGGTGATTCTCTCCCATTTCCATTATGGAATCTTCAAAGGCTTTAACAAACCTGAAGGAACCTGATGTTCTGCCTTCACTCTCTGAAAAACCATACAACAGCTCACATACTCGGCTACATCCTTCTTCAAACCAACCCAGAAGTAATCATTCTTCAAGTCACGGTACATCTTAGTACTACCCTGATGCATAGAAAAAGGACTCGAATGTGCTTCACTCAGAATCAGACGTCTCAACTCAATATCCTCAGGCACCACAACTCTATCTCTAAAGCACAACACATTCTCACCACTAAAACTATACTCGGTCGGTCTTCCTTCGGTTATGTCCTGAACATGAGGAACTAAAGACACATCTTGCAACTGCTTCTCTCTAATTAACTGAATCAAAGAAGGCTTTACTTGTAACTCTGTGATCAAACCACCATCATCGGATACACTCAATCTAGCAAACATAGCTCTCAACTCAACTGCAACTTTTCTACTCAAAGCATCGGCTACTACATTTGCCTTACCCGGATTCAATGGTCAAATCATAATCTTTTAACAACTCAAGCCATCTTCTCCGTCTCAAGTTCAACTCTCTATGTGTCATCAAATACTTCAAGCTCTTATGATCGGTGTAAACTATGCACTTCTCACCATACAAGTAGCGACGTCAAATCTTCAATGCAAACACAACCGCGGCTAACTCTATATCGTGAGTAGGATAGTTCTTCTCATGCACTTTCAACTGTCTCAAAGCATAGGCAACAACTCTTCTTTCTTGCATTAAAACACAACCTAAACCTATGTAGGAAGCATCACTATATATCACAAACTCCTTACCTGAAACAGGTTGCACTAACACTGGAGCATTTGTCAAAGCTTCTTTCAGTTTCTCAAAGGCCTTCTATCTTGCATCTGACCACTCGAACTTAACTCCTTTTTTGCAACAATTTAGTCAAAGGAGCAGCTACTCTAGAGAAACCATCAACAAATCTCCTTTAGTAATCGGCTAATCCTATGAAACTCCTAATCTCAGTCACGGACTTAGGTTGTTTCCACTCAACAATAGCCTCAATCTTCGATGGATCAACATGGATACCTTCGGCCGAAACAACATGGCCAAGAAATACAACCTCTCGAATCTAGAACTCACATTTACTAAGCTTCGCATACAACTGATTGCTCAACAATCTCTGTAAAACAAATCTCAAGTGCTCATCATGCTCTTCTTCTGTCTTCGAGTACACAAGAATATCATCAATGAAAACAACTACAAAACGATCTAGATAGTCTCTAAAAATTATGTTCATCATATCCATGAATGTTGCAGGTGCATTCGTGAGCCCAAACGGCATCACAAGGAACTCATAGTGACCATATCTAGTCCTAAAAGCTGTCTTTGGAACATCACACTCTTTCACTTTCAACTAGTAGTACCCTAATCTCAAATCTATCTTCGAGTCCACTGAAGCACCTCTCAACTGATCAAACAAATCATCTATACGAGGTAACAGATACTTGTTCTTCACAGTCAACTGATTCAACTGCCTGTAGTCAATACACATACGCATACTGCCATCTTTCTTCTTTACAAACAACACAGGAGCACCCCAAGGAGAACTACTAGGCCTAATGAAACCACGGTCTAACAACTCCTGCAACTGACTCTTCAATTCTTTAAACTCTTTCGGAGCCATACGATACAGAGCTATAGAAACTGGAGTAGACCCTGAAACAGTCTCAATCACAAACTCAACATCTCTATCAGAAGGCAACCCTAGCAATTCTTCAGGAAATACATCCGGAAAATCACAAATTGTTCTAATATCTTTTGGTCTAGCCTCAATCATATTCGGATTCATCACATAAGCTAAGTAAGTCCCACAACCGGAATCCATCAGCCTATGAGCCTCTAAAGCTAACACAACATTAGACAAGAACTTAATGTTCTCGCCTACTACTACTACCTCGTAATCATAAGAAAGTTTCAAAGAAATCCTCTTCGTCTCAAAATCCACACTAGCTCGGTGCTCAACTAACCAGTCCATACCCAAAATAATATCAAAGCCATAAAAAGGAAGCTCCATCATATCGACGGGAAATACATGACCCTGAATCCTCAGCGGACATCTCCTATACATACGTCTAACCACAACTGTCTCACCAAAAGAACTAGTCACATGCATACCTACATCTAAGATCTCAACAGGTATATCTAACTTCCGTGCATGCTCACTCAAAATGTAGGAATGTGTAGAACTCGAATCAACCAAAGAAAGCAAAGACATAGACTGTAGCTCAAAATTACCTGCGATCACATCAGTGTCGTTCCCGGCCTCTCTCTGAGCATAGACTCTCATTGGTCCTCCTGCATATGGATGTACTGCCACAACATGAGCAAGGTTCCTCTGAGCATCTACCCTAGGTGCATCAGCCCTAGGCTGAAAGTAGCCTCGACCGCGCCCGCGGCCTCTCTGAAAATCACTCGCTCTCGCAGGAGCCTGAGCTATGTTCGGTGCTTGTGCCGCCTGATGCGGACACTCCGTCCTAAAGTGGTCCCTCGAACCACAGTTCCAACAAGCATGGAAGTTACCCCAACACTCACCAGCATGCTGTCTCCCACAACGTGCACACTCGGGCAAACGCCCTCCACCTCTATGGCCCTGGTGGCCTCTACCATGGTGGCCACCGCCACGTCTATGGTCAAACTACTTTCCGCCACCTCTATCTCTTGGCATCTCCTCGGACAAAGTTATTATGTCTCTTTCCAGAACTGTAACCACCAGATCATTTGGTCAAGCCCAAACTGTGCTCTAAGTCCTTGGCCCTCGCGAACAAGACATCAAAATCTGTGTAGTCAGAAGCTAAAGTGTACCTCTTGATCTCCTCATTCAACCCATAGCGGAAATGGTTACAACGTTCCACTTCAGTAGGAACCAACTCTGGAGCGTACCGACTCAAACGAACAAAACGGATCTCATAGTCAGTCACAGAAGTATCTCCCTGAACAAGAGCCATAAACTCTCGCTTCTTCTCATCTAGATACCTCGGTCCCAAATATCTCTTCCGGAAAACAGACTCAAAGAAATCCCATCCAGCCTCAGCCTCGGGAACCCCAGAAGTAATGGTGACCCACCAAGTGTAGGCATCACCCTGTAGCAAAGAGATCACACAGCCCAATTTCCGAGCACCCACACAACCCATCTGAGCTAAAATGCGGACGATCTTCTCCAACCACAACTCAGACCTCTCCGGTGTAGACCCTCTGAACTCTTCAGCTCCTAGGCTATGGAGCCTCTCCAACAGTAAACTAGTATCCTCACCTCTAGGCTGAGCTGCAGCCTGTGCTCCGGCAACTGCGGCCTGAAACTCTCCCGCTATAGCTTGCACAAGCGGAGCCATATCTATTCCGGCCGGACCTTGGCCACCCTGAGGTCCCTCTCCTTCAGCCCCATCCTCGCCTCCAACTCCAGGTGGAGGAGGTGGTGGTGGCGGAGGTGGTGGAGGAGCTCCAACTCCAGCAGCAGGCTCTCCTACATGAGCCTCAACTCCAACCACCGGCTCATTAACAGGAGCCGCAACATGTGGTTCCTAACGAACCACCCTCGACCTACCTCTCGGCCTCGACATCGTGCTCACAAACAATAACTACAACCACAACAACAAAACATACAAAATTGGGTTAGCAAGGCAAGGCTTCCAAGTGGCTCAAGTATGTTCTCTCACTTTAAAAATCCCTTTTTCAATGTAATTGTAGCAATGGGACTCTAAACATCATGCTTTAAAACAAAACAACGAGCATACTTGATAAACAAGCAAACATGCTTACATGGCAAGCAAACACCGTGCATATCAATACAAAAACTTAACTTACCTCACTTACCTGCCCAAGGTCTCGGTAACCTTAGGCTCTGATACCAACAAGTGTAACCCCCTCGTCCCGGTCCGGACGTTTGACCGGTCCGAGTAGGCTACACGGGGAAAACCGATGTGAAACCCGATAAGGTCCCACCTCGGTTAGCAAACCAAGAAAATTTACTTTAATTTAATCTTATCTAAAGGCATATTATTCCCTAAGTGATCACAACAGCGGAAAGCACCAAGAAAGATACACAACAGAACCCCAAACAACATGTTAACAGTCCATTTTACACTTTCACGGCAGGCCGTATCGATACTCTAAGAGAGGGTATTGATACGCCTTGACCAAGGTCAACAGCCAACACAGGAAGACCGTATCGACAATGCCCGTGAGCGTATCGATACGCCCTTCTCGGTCAACATCTCGTGGTCAACGATATAAAACCGTACCGATACGCCAAAGACCTGTATCGATACGCCAAAGTCTCTTGAAAATCTCAGAATTCTAGTTGTTGCGACTAAAAAATTTCAAAAATATAAAGTACCTCGGATGTCGCTCGGACGAACCGGGTTTTAATTGGTTTTGAAAATTAGTCGGATTTATAAAAAATACAGGAGTCGCCACCGGCCATTTAAAAATGGTAGACCGAACACCGAAATAAAAACCAGAGATTTTTCTTTTGAAAATGGGTTCGGGAGTCGGTTACACGCGAGGAAGGATGAGCACCCCCGTCGTGCCTGAAAATCGGTACCAAAAACATTACCGCTTAATTAATATCAAACTTTGCGAATTAAAGTGACCATTCGTACCGAAATCTGGTTATACGAGCGAGTAAATTTTAAAAATCTTAATATTCGAGAAGGAACGTCCGAACCACCACCACTACGACCGGTACTGGCCTCGTTCATTCCCGAATAAAAAGACATCGCATTACACTTTTTTAAACTAGGATGAAACTTATAAATTTAAAAGTGAAACAAATAAATTGCATGATTAAATAAAAAGGCCCGTTACAATACGAACGATACAAGTGATATATATAAGAAACGTAATAAAATTATGTAATGTAAAAAAACATATCACATGTTGAACAAGCTATGACAAAGATATGTAATCATATATTATACCATATACCATGTACGATAAATATTATTAGCACACAAACATTATATTAACTGAAATTAAAGAAACACTATTATGAAATAGAATAAAGATGTATGAAATGGCAGAGGACTTAAATGGTAAATAAACCACTAAAAAAACAACTAAAACAACGATTAGGGACCACTTTGAAATGAGGCTGAAATTTGAAAGTGCCAACACGGCTATTAACCCCATTTGAAATCTATTAAAACTGAATTAGGGATGAGATTGCAAGTTTGTTAAGACATTAAGGGACCTGGGGCGTGATTTAAGAAAACGGAACTCCCTGGGATGAAAATACAAAAACGCGGAGGGGCTTAGAAAAGAGTTAAACCATTTTTAAT
Organism: Hibiscus tridactylites; assembly: GCA_958450335.1. NCBI lineage: Eukaryota > Viridiplantae > Streptophyta > Magnoliopsida > Malvales > Malvaceae > Hibiscus > Hibiscus tridactylites. The sequence continues at coordinate 3,669,605 of OY288292.1, forward strand.
TTGTCAAAACATTATAAATAGGCTTTAAAAACTTATTTCGAACCCTTTGGCCATTTTGAAAACAAAACCAAAATAAAACCCTCTTCCCCTTTTTACTCCCCGATTAGGGTTTGAAACTCGGAAAAGTAAGGTTTTTCCGGCGCCGTCAGCCGTTAATCGGCAGCGGTGGCCTCGAAAAACCAAGAAAAGAAACCCCCTTTTTTGAAACCTCAGACACGAACCCAAATCACTCTTTGCTTCGAACAAAAGCTTACCCTACCGTTACCGGAAACCAACGGGTTTCTCAAGGTGAAGGGACATTCCCAGCATCGGTTCACTCCCTAAGGCCATGGAAGGCTTCAGAGATTATCACCGGCGGGAAGCACCAACCGATAGCAGGGTACGGACTCCGACTCTTCTCTTTACTGTTTTTTTGTTTTTAGGTTGATTTTTTGATGCATGCAATGAAAAGAAAAACAGAAAGGCTACCTCAGAAGGTTTCTTGCTGTTGTTGATTTTTTCTCTACGTAAAAAAAAGGCTCTCTTACAATTGTCTTTTGGTTCGGATTTGTATCCGAAATATTACATTCGATTTTGAAAAAAAAAGAAAAGAAAACGGTTGACTTTGTGCTCGAATTATTGTTTTTTGTTTTGCTCTCTGCCATTCTGATCTCTGATATTTTGGCTGATTTTGGCTTCGTGTTTGTTTGATTGCCTTTTTTGGTATTCTGACCCTTTGTTTTCTTCTGTGGTTTGCTGGATGAGCCCAATCGGGAGGGACACGGCGTGGTTGTAGGCGTACGAAGACGGGCAGACGAGGGGTCACGGGCGTGGCTCGACACGCACGCGTCGGGCAACAGACAGTCACCTGGAGACTCCAAGGGGCGCGCGTGGATCGTACTCGCATGGGACGTAATCGTGGTCGTTCGACTTGTTCTGGATCTGACGGCTACAACACGTGCGACGCCTTGCTTGATGGTAACCCTTGCTAGAGTTTGCTTAGGAGCGATCTGGGCCATCGATTTCGAGTCAGATCGGATGGCTGGGGTTGTGCGGCGCGAGGGCTTCACCAAGCTCATTTAGGGTTTTCCTATGCGGGTGCGATCTGGACCTTTGGATCTGCTTCGCCAGATCCAACACTCCTGATGCGTGGCGGCTGTAGAAGACACAAACAATGTGTTAGGGTTTCTTTTTGGTGTAATGGGCTTGTCGGGCATTTGGGCTTAATATATATATATATATATATATATATATATATATATGGGTTAGGATCAACTTACACCGTGTAAAACTCTTTAAGTTTTACATCTTTTTTGGATCGTTGGATGGGGGAAATGGATGGTTGAGATTAACTCAGTGTTTTTAATTCCCAAGTGATAATCTTCACATATTTTACTGTTAATCTTATCCATCCGTTCCACTCATCCAACGATCCAAAAAAAGTGTAAAACTTAGAGAGTTTTACACCGTGTAATTTGATCCTATCCCTATATATATATATATATATATATTTTATATTATATTATTCTGGGCTCTTATTTTATGTAATGGATTATGTGTAATGGATCATTTTATTATTTTGGACTCTCATTATTAATCAAAATGAGTTTTTGTTTATTATGTCCAATTTTATTATTATTATAATAGTAATATCTGATAATAATAATAATAAGTATGATAATAATAAATATAGTAATAAAGATAAATATAATAATAAATAAATATAATTACAATAATAATATAATAATAGTGGTAAATAGTAATAATTAATATAATAATAGTCATGATGATGATAATATTTATAATAGTAATAATACTAACAGAGTAGTAATAATATAAGGTAATAGTAGTATTATTTATACCTACATATATATGTATATATATTTTTTCATTTAGCCATTTTCTTATTTCCTTTTAATTACCTAATAGCCCTAATAAGCCCAAGGTAAACACAAATTAAAGGGGGTTCAAGGTCCGGACAAAATTAGTGATTACACTAGTGAGCTTTGGGCGTATCGATACACCCCCGTGTATCGGTACCCCTAGCCAATTCTGTGTCCCAGAGTGTAGGACCGTATCGATACGGCCCTCAGGTGTACCGATACGCCCTGCACTGCAAGACACTAAATTGCAGCAAAACAACACGAAACTCAACTCTAAATGCATTTTGGGACTTCCCTAATCACACTCAAACATACATACAACACCTATCAAACAAAACTAATCATACGAGGCACCCCACATGAACAAACATCACTCAACCAAGGAATTCATGCATTTGATCAAAAGATGACATACAAGCACTTAAGGTTTCATGCTTCAACAACCATACACTTAGGCATCCTCAAAAGGCACATGGCCAACATATGTGGCAAGCAAATAAGGCATGGTTTTACAATCCAAACATGACATCAACAAGCCACACAAAAACAACATAATATGGAGTCTAAACATGCTCCTAAATAACCAACAATAGCACAAATCCCATTGCTTAACTATTACATGTTCATAACTTAAAAATTCATTCTTGATAAACTCAAAAGCCAACAAGCACACTTGGGGGCCCTCCTCTTGCGCTAGCAATCCACGAACTACGGATATGCATTGTCGAACAAAAGAGAGCGTAAGCGTAAAGCTTAGTGAGGGTAAGCTCTTTAAAAACAAACCTCGACAATGCAGGGTCCAAGCACGAGCACAATAAGGTAAATGCATGTCTTTACCTTCGATCCTCATGAGCCAAAATGTCAATGATGCATGAACAATTATCCAATAACATGCCATGCTCAACAAGCTCAAATCCACATCATATGTAAACACATATAATAATCCAAATAGGAATCACATTCCAAAACACATTGATACACATATCAACTCATATTGGCACCTAGCTATGACTCGAATACGCGGATAAACACGTTGGAACTCATATCCAACAACCACTTTACCTCACGGTGGGATTACACTCATCACCATTCTCGCGGAGGGGATTCCACTCATCCTCACGCCCCGTCGATGGGATTACACTCATCACCGACTATCATATAAATAAGAAGGTTTTCCGGGTGAACCTGTACTCCATCTTGATGACTACCATCATCAAGACCACATGCGCATTTGACTCACGTGTGCACACTAACATCCTAATGGTCGATCATTTGTACCCAAGCATACTAGTGCCAACATTTAACAACATCCACAACATCTCATATCACTTCCGTGCTTAGCACGTACTCACCATGGTCACAATCATGAACAATCTACATGCATATAACAATGCATCACAACCATGCCTCAACATACATTTATATCACATCATACATAATCATCATAAACACATTTCATCATGAGGCATAAACAACGATTAAAGAGTTCAACCAAAGTCTCTAATTAAAGCTTAGGATTAGACTACCACTCTAACCTAATTCTAGGTGGGTCTACCAAGCCCAACCTAGTCCACATGCTTGAACCAAACATTCAGAGACCATTTTGAAATCATTAAACCACTCACCTTCACTTCCAAGCTCAACTATCAAGCAACCAACACCTTCAAGCTTCAGGATTCACTCCCGATGCTTCACCAACACAAGTCCTCGTCTCTAAACAATCTCAACACAATCCAAACAACCTCAAATCAACTTAAACATCAAAGTAGCTAACCCGGAATACTATTCAAACACCAAACACAAGAATTCAAGCCATGGACAACCCCCAAAATTACCAAACTCGAGCAGCCCATAAACCTCAACCTAATCTCATGTTTTCAACACTTTTTACACTTCCAAATGATTCCAAAACAACCATTAATTAAGATACTAACATTAGTCTTCCATTTCCAACATAAAACAACCCCAAAATCCATTCCAAAACCCTTCAAAACCCCCCATTAAACCCAAATCCGGGAATGAGTATAAAACCATGTAAAAATCATATATGTTGGACCATTTGATTCCCAAACATCATATCTAACATCATTAAATCAAAACCTCAAGTTAAAAACAATAAAGTTACCATTTTTATTCAAATCCCCAAAAACTCAAATTCCAAAACATGGATGAAAATGAAAACTACTTGTACTTTCAAAGAGAGGAAGATGAGAGCAAGATGGGAATGTGTTTACCTTTCAAAACTGAGCCAAAACGAGGGAGAAAGGTGATGGAATAGTGGAATGGGGATGAGAGCTCCCTTTGTCGTGGAAATGGAGAGGATGAATAGTGAAGGGGATGACAAAAATGTTGTTTTAATTGAAAAGGGCCTTTTAAATTTGAAGTCTAACTATTTACAAAAATGCCATTAAAATGGCTATTGGGCTTAAACATTAAAATTTGTCCAACACTTTAAATTTAATTTTTTTGCTAGATGAAACCGAAATATTAATTCATTTATTTATTCCACCCGACCCCCGAACCCGGGTGTTACAAAAATGCTACTGCTTGGTCTGGAAGGAACTAATAGTGAAGGTGGAGCACTTTGTTTCCAAGAGTGTTGCACATAAGTCTTCTGATGTCCTGCCATTACCATTGCTTCCGCATGCTTGGCCATATGAAACACATCCACTAGATTCTTTGGCAGTAACAGTTTTACCTTAGGACTTATATCTATCCTAAGGTGATTCTTGAATAAACTCAATACATAATCTTCTGGCAATTGTACTTGACTCAACAATTGAATAAAATTCTCATAATATTGTTCTACTGAATCTACTTGTCTCAAGGCTACTAATTCAGCAAAAGGATCATCGAAACCATCAGGGGCAAATCTATTCTTTAACATAGCCAAATACTCATTCCAGCTCACTTGATTAATACCTCCTTGAGATTTAGCCACAAATTGATGCCATTGGAGTGCCTTCTCTTCTAAATGCAGTATCGCTACTCGAATTTTTGCTGTATCAGGTACCATCTCTACTTCAAAATATTGTTCGAGCTTAGCGTACAAACCCTTAAAATCTGTACCATCAAATCTGGGGCATAACATCTTATAAGCAAAGTTATGGGTCAGTAAAGGAACTTCCTGTTGCATTGGTTGACCCTCTGTTGAATATGTTAAATTTATCGGCTCCTGTTGATTTGTTTTCGTCACATCAACTACCACCACTTTTGGAGTTTCAACTCCAGCTTTTTCTCGTGAAATTGAAGAACCCAAAACGCTAGTGTGCTGAGCCAACATTGCAGAAGTGTCTATTTGTTTACCCAGAGCAATCTCCAACATCTTCTGTAAATTGACCAACATCGCAGATTGCATCTCCTGGAATCGAGTGTTGATAGTGTTATCCAACTTAGTAACATCTTCCTGAAGCTTAGCCGTCACCGATTGCCAGTCTTGTAGCACTGGGGTCGTCGAGGTATCCGTCGAGGTTGCGCGAACGACTGTTGTCATTTGAGCTGCTTGTTGTCTTGTTTCAACCATGTTCCCAAGGAACGCCTGGCTCTGAAGCCTTTGTAACAATCCGAATAAGAACTCAGAATATTTAGAGAAGAAGATAGGAAGAAGAAGAAAATACAGAGAGGTTGAGAAGAGAAACAATGAGGCAAGGAAGTTTCATTCACATTCGCATAATCCTTACAACTCTGAGACAAGTTCCTTTTAACAACCCTAGCATCCAAACGACCTCGTTTTATCTATACACATTGGTCTCAACGCACTGTTTCATTAAACGGGCTTAACGGCTAACATAAGCGTAATTAAAAACAAAAAAGAAAACGGAAATTCAAACTTCAACAATCTCTTCCATTTCAGGCCCTGACATGTTGCTTAGTTATTGTTGTCAGCTTCAATGGTGGGTTTTGTTTTTTTGGTGAGATTTGACTGAGAATTTAGTTGGATTTGCATGAGGGATTATTTTGTTTATCGCTTTGAATTCTGTGTTTCGTTAAATGTTTTTGATTTAGCATGTTTTGCTTGAATCGTTATACTGGTTTTTGTGATTCTTTGATCATTCAATTAAGTAAGAACTGCACTTGGCATTGTTGAAGTGGCTGTGCTTCTGAATTTTCCTTCATTATTTCTGCATATTAAGCAATGGGCAAAACCAAGTGTCTCGTGGACGTAGCACGGCAGGCGGAGCGGGAGGAACGGGAGGTGTAGGAGGGACAAGTGCATCACAAGAATCGATTAAAGCCGAGTTAGAGATGTATCTAAAGGAAGCGAGGGAGCTGTTTCATGATCAAACAGAGAAGTACGACATGTTCCATCAAGTCCTGAAGGATTTCATGGATCAAAGGTATCCTGTTTCGAGTCGATCGGGTTTTGTTTATGAATTTTAAAGGTGATGAATTGTTGCTTTGTTTCTTGCAGGATTGATGTAGTTAGTGTCATTGCCCAAGTGAAAGAGTTACTCAAAGCCAAAGGGCATAACAACTTCATTTACGGATTCAATACCTTCCTGCCAATTGGATACGAAATTACCCCCGACGAGGACACCCCTTCTCCGGAAATGCCTGTTGAATCTGTTAGTGCAATCAGTTTTGTAAACACCCCTCCTCCGGAAATGCCTGATGTATATGTGATTATGTAAACAAGTTAAAGGTGGAACACTGAAACTAAACCTAGTAATTCCGAACCGAACTTGAAGGCTCAACATAAATGATGACCATGTTTGTTGAACTACACTCTGCAGGTACGTTTCCGGGACAAGGAGCATGTTTATAGATTTCTGGGTATATTGAACAGGTACGGGGAGAAGAAGTGCGACTTGATTGAAGTCTATACCAGGGTAATATGCCTTGTTTTGGTTGTTTACCCTGTGTTCATCGGCTCATCGGCAGCTACAGAAACGATCACTTGTTTGTTTCTGCTTTCAGGTTGTTTATCTTCTCAAGGACCATCGAGATCTGTTTGAGGAGTTCGGTAGTTTTGTACCGAATACTTGAGCATAACCTATGGCACTACAAGTTCCACATATTCGAAACTCAACACAGCGACTTTGAACTAAGCATGGTTCGTCTCGAACTTTGAATCAAATACTTATTAGATTCATGTTAATTTTGAAGTGTAACGACTTTGTCCTATAATGTGACCTTAGGATTTCTAACACTTCTAGGGTTGTAAAAACAGGCAATCGGATGGGTTTCAGGTCGGGTACTGTCAGGTCGGGTAAAATCGGATACAGGTCATTTCAGGTCATTTTTCTGTCTTGACTCGAGTCGGGTCGGGTGCGGGTCCATTTCAGGTTGGGTCCATTTCAGGTCGGGTCAAAACGGGTCGGGTCCGAAGCAGATAATTGACAGGTTAATTCGGGTTCGGATACACTTCAGGTCGGGTTCATTTCGGGTTCGGGTAGACTTCAGGTCGGGTTCATTTCAGGTCGGGTTCATTTCGGGTTCGGGTAGACTTTAGGTCGGGTTCATTTCAGGTCGGGTTCATTTCGGGTTCGGGTAAACTTCAGGTCGGGTTCATTTCAGGTCGGGTTCATTTCGGGTTCGGGTAAACTTCAGGTCGGGTTCATTTCAGGTCGGGTTCATTTCGGGTTCGGGTAGACTTCAGGTCGGGTTCATTTCAGGTCGAGTTCATTTCAGGTCGGGTTCATTTCAGGTTGAAGTAATTTAAAAAATAATGAAAATGGGTCAATTTGGAATAAAAATAAAGTTATGTGAAGTATAATGAACAAAAATATCAAAATAAATTTAGAAAACGTAAAAATACAATGAATGTGGGTCAAATTGGAATAAAAATAAAGTTTTGGGGACTAGAATGAACAGAAATATCATATTAAAATTATAAAACATTGGGCATTCATTTGAAAATCAAATGAATATGGGTCAATTTGAAATACAAATAAACTTGCGGGGATTATAATGAAAAAAAAACAAATTAAAAGTATAAAACATCAGACAAATGAAAAATAATGAATATGTGTCAATTTGAAATAAAAACAAAATTTTAGTGACTATAATGAACAAATATATAAAAAAGATTATAAAATACTAAAATAGGAATTAGGGTCAATTTGGAATAAAAATAAAGTATTAAGGACTATAATGAACAAAAATATCAAATTAAAACAATGAAACATTTTAAAAATAATGAATTGTGGTCAATTTAGAATAAAAATAAAGTTTTAGGGAGTATAATGAACAAAAATATCATATTAAAATTAGAAAATATCGGGCTAATTTTTTAAAAAATGAATAGAGGTCAATTTTTTTTAAATAAACCCAAATATAAATAGCACATATAGTAAGTGTCCATTTACATTTTAAAATACCTAAAACTCTTTATAAAAATTCAAAAGTCCAACTAAATACCAAATTCCTAATCTGCCAGCTCATTCCCGCTCAATCCAACCTAAAGAAACACAAATTTAGAATATAAAATCCATTTCCCACACAAATTTACATCTCAATGGACACGTGGTGATCCCCTATTGGCCCATAAAGCCTCACGTGGATATGTGTTTGTTTGAACACAGTTGGTGCTGACCTCAGTACGAGTGACATCAGCAACGATGTCATCATCCACTCCCCCTTAGGATACAAATAAAACTTTGGAGACTATAATGGAAAAAACATCAAGTTAAAAAACTAATGAAGAAATGTACCAAATTATAAATAAAAAATATTGGGTGAATATAAAAAAAATAATGAATAGGGATCAATTTAGAATTAAATAAAAGTTTTAGAGACTAACATAAAAAATATTACGATATTAAAAAGTTAAAAACAATAGTCTAAATTAAAAAATAAAAATAAAAAGGGCTCAACTTGAAATAAAAATTAGTTAATTAGATGTTAAGTACTATAAATTATAAAAAAAATTAAAATTAAATATATATATATTATAATACATATGTATATAACAGTATATTAATTAATGTATATGTATACACTATACATATGTATATATATTATAGGGTTTAGGGTTTTGGACTTTTAAGTTCCTACATACATTAAATAATAAATACATACATATTACATACATACATACATGATACATACATAATTTACATACATGCATTATGATTAGGGTTTAGGGTTTCATGCATACATGATATGTACATTAACATTATAAAACCCTAAACCTTTAAAACCAAAACACATACCCTAAAACCCTAAAATTGAATCACTAACCATAAAACAAAACTATAAAACCCTAAACCTTTAAAACTAAACCATGAAACCCTAACACCATAAGCCCTAACAATAAACCATAGACCCTAAACGTAAGATAAATGAAACCTACAAATTAAACCTTTAAAACTAAAACACATACCCTAAAACCTTAAAATTGATTCACTAACCATAAAACAAAACTATAAAACCCTAAACCTTTAAAACTAAAACGCATACCCTAAAACCATAAAATTGAGTCAATTAATTGAGAAAGATTTAAATTATTAATTATAAAAATATATACTATCTATGTATTTTAGTATGCCTTAGTCTATATATTAAGAAAAAAGTTAAAATAAACAATATCAAATCAAATTAGTATGACTTAAAATATATGCCTTAGTAAATTTGTCTATATATGCCTTAGTAAAATTATATATGTACTATGTATTTTAGTATATATTAGATTTTTATTTATTAAAAATAAATATTTTTATTTATCAAGTTTATATTTATTTTTACTAATTACTTATTAAACAAATCTTTTATTTATTAAAAATAAATCTTTTAATTATATATATAATACATTTTGTTAGATGCTTAACATTTTAAACTATTCAAATTATAGATATAGACTTTTTCATAATACTTCATAATATTACTTCATATCATATATTAAAAATATCATTATTACTTATTAAGTATCAATTATCAAACCAGGTAAATATTAGTTCAGGTACAAAACAGGTCGGGTTAAAAACATGTCAGGTCCAAAACAAGTCGGGTCTAATAACAGGTCGGGTCTAATAACAGGTCGGGTTCAAAACAGGTCGGTTTCAAAACAGGTCGGGTTCAAAACAGGTCGGGTAAAACCGGATCTCGGGTCGATTCAGTCAGGTAATTTGCCAGGTCGGTCTCGGGCTCGAGTTCGTTTCAGTCGGACACATATCGAGTTCGGTTGCTACAGTAACAGGTTCAACTCAGATTTGGGTCAGCAACAGTCAGTTATAGTTCGGGTTCGGGTCATCAAATTCTCAGGTCAAATCAAATTCTTACTCGAGCAGGTTTTAGGCAGGTTTTCAGGTTCTGACTTGTTTTTACAACCCTAAACACTTCTATAAAGTGCAGCAGATGTTGAAGGTCCTTGTTATATACCAATATATCACTAAAGTAGACATCTATTTTTTATCAACAAAGTAGACATCTATTTTTGTCTGGGTTTAATAGTAAATTTAATCAAAATATACTTTTATTTTGTATTAAATTAATATTTGAGTTCTATTTAAAATAACTCTGTTTTAATTATCTTTTTCTTCAAAATCAGTGACTCCAAATCTGGTTGGGGCCGTTAAGTCCAAAATATAGATCTATATTTTTTGGATATTAATATAGATCTATATTTAATTCCATGTCCTTTTATATATTGTATTAACGACAATACAACTGAGGTATACTCAATCCACAAATATAAATTATCTTGAATTTTTAAAAATATGATACATTTGAACCTAACAAGTAATTTCATTGAAAAAGCGGATGATGTTCATCTTAAGAGACCCGAGTCTAATCGCTCTTTCTACAAAGTGTGCACGCACATTGTCAAAGGGTAATATATATATATATATATATATAAACAAATACTACCTTACAATCACTTTTAAACTACTCAAAAAATACGATATATTTTAAACTTTTAGCATTAATCTTAAAACGTCAGAAATATAATCAAAAAGTCATCATCAGGTTTGAAACAAGGTCAAATAACAATATAACAATAACTGCTGCCACCGCTTCAAATCTTCGCCTTATTATAGAAATGTAATAAACGTTATTTAATTTAAAATAAATTAACAATCTACTTTGTAATTACTTTAAAATTATTAAAAAATAAGTTAATTATTCTACTTGATAAAGAGAAGTTTGAGACAAAATTAGAGGATTTGACTAACGTGATCAACCAGATTTCTGTTTTAATTACCTTAGATTCATGTTAATTTTGAAGTTTAACGACTTTGTCCTTCCTATTGTCTAACGTGATCTTAAGATTTCTAACACTTCTATAAAGTGCAGCAGATGTTGTTCGAGGTCCTTGTTATACGCCAATATTTCATTAGTCTGGGTTATACGCCAATATAATTTTTTAAAAAATAAATATTTAATTTTTTGTATTTCTAAAGTTCAAGGACAAAATTGAATTTTAGCAAAATATTGAGGACTAAACTTGTTATTAACCCTAAAGTAAATAAAGATTTTCTTAAAATAATTTAAATGTCACGTGTCAAAATATAAATGGTCTTAGTAGTACACATCAGCTTTCGTGACAGAAAAGTGTCAATCCGTCATTCCGTTGATAGAATAAAAGTTCATGTATGAAACTGAGAACGGAAAAAAATAAATGTACTAAACTGATGAATTGAGTATAGTTGATATATCAATAGAGTATTCTACCCAAAAAAAATTAAATTTAAAAGACCAAAATAAAAGTGAGAAGAATATTGAGTGATGAAACTTATAATTTACCAAAGAAACAAAATATGATTGGATTTTTATGAACTTATAGAAAGAAAAATTGACTGAGTGGAAATATAATATTATTATTCACCATGAACGGATGAAAAAAAAGTTTGATATACAGTCCGTGTAAACAGAAGTTTATATGTGCTTTTTAAATTTAGGGTTTAGTTTAGGATTTAAAATTTAGGGTATAGGTTGTAGGGTTTAGAATTTAAGGTTTATAGTTATAGTTTATGAGTTAAAGTTTAGGGTTTAGAATTTAGGATATTAGGGTTAGGGTTTTAAATTTTAAATTTTATAAAGGGTTGTGTAAAAAGATTTTACACGGGTCGTGTATCAAAATAAAACCCTGGACGATTAATACTAAAAAATATTTTGTAAATCTGATTTCAGTATCTGTGTGTATTTTATAGGGATGACAATAGATCGAACTTGGATAAGACTTTAAAAGTCCAATCCAATTAATGATCGAACCTCCAAAAAAATCCAAGTCCGATTATATAAATCCGAGTCTCATCCAATAAAATATCCAAAATTCAAATCCAAATCCGAAAGTCCAAATCTAATTAATTTTTTCCTTTTCTAAAGTAACAACTCAAACAAATATCTTTAAATAAAAATAACAAATAATTTTCATCAAACAAATCGGGGTGAAACGAATCGGGGTGATTATGTAACCCCCTCGTCCCGGTCTGGCCGAATGACCGGTCCGAGTGGGCCACACGGGGAAAACCGAAGCGAAACCCGTTAAGGCTTTCCCTCGGTTAACGACCCGGAAAATTTCTTTTTATTTTATCTTGCCTACATGCTTGATTAAGACCTAAGCGTGGCACAGCAGCGGAAGATACGATCATAACATCAAACATCGACCAACTCAACAGTTAACTAGCTCATTTTAACCTTCTGCAGCAGGCCGTTTCAAAACACCTATAGGGTGTTCCGAAACGCCTTGACTAAGTCAACAGGCCAGGGTCAACCATAAGGTGACCGTTCCGAAACAGGGGAGACCCGTATCGGAACGCCCTTGACGGTCAATATCTCGTGGTCAACGAGATTTAACCGTTTCGGAACTTCAAAGGCCCGTTTCGGAACGGCTTCATCTCGCCAATTTCTCAAAATTCCAGTAGCGAAAACATTCCGGAACGACCCTCATCCGTTTCGAAACGGCAGGCCATTTACACAGGGGCCGTTTCGGAACACGGGGACCCGTTCCGAAACGCCCCCTGTCTGCAGGTTTTTCTGGGCTGTTTTGAGGCACAAGAATGCCCCAAAACACCAACAAACTACCAAGCAACTTCAAGGCAAGACATCCTAAGGTATAACAATCATACTAGCATGCTTCAACAATAATTAAACATGTCTAAAACCAAGGTCACATCCCAAATACATGCATTTGATCAAACATCAATCAAGCATAAGTATAAGCTCTTAAAGCATAGTCCAACATATCAAGCAAGCAAAAGACATAAGTTAACATTCAACATGGCTACACATCCATGCATAAGCAATATATATAAAGGAGTCTACACATGCTCCTAACAACCAACAACAACCAACACATCCCATTGCTTAAACTATTGCTTGTCTTAGCAAAAACCATACTTGATGAACTCAAGTCCAAAACCACACTTGGAGGCCCTTCACTTGCCCGAGCAACCCACGAACTAAGGATCTGCAATGTTGAACAAAAAGAGCGTAAGCAATAATGCTTAGTGAGGGTAAGCTCTAAAAACAAACCTCAACATTGCAGGGTCCGAGTACGATCCAACCAAAGCCATTTACCCTTACCAAAAGTCCACAAGGTATAGATGCATGAGCAATATATCACATGTATGCTATAATTATGAGCTCAATACTACCATACATGCAACCACATATAATCATCCAAACAGCTCATATATCTCCACACATTGATATTCATGTCAATCAACATTGGCACCTAGTTATGACTCAAATACGCGGATAGACACGTTGGAAACTCATATCCAACAACCACATTACCTCGGTGGGATTCCACTCATCACCGGTCTCGCGGAGGGGATTCCACTCATCCTCACGCCCCGTCGATGGGATTCCACTCATCACCGACTATATTTAGATACCATTTCCGGGCGTACCCGTACTCCTCCTTGGTGACTCAACGCCACCAAGGCCACGCGCGACTTTTGACTCGTGTGTACACACTAACATCCTAATGATCGATCATTTGTATTTAAGTATACTAGTGCCAATATTTTACTCATTCCACATCACACATTTCAATCATTTCCGTGCTTAGCACGCACTCACCATGGACACAATCATAAACTATCATCATGCATGCTTTAAGCAATACAATTCATGCCTCAACTCACATGTATAAAACCATATACATAAACATTCATATCACATGGCATACGAGGCACATACATTCATACAATTGAGTTCATCCAAAGGCTTAGATTAAGTTTAGGATTAGGCTACCACCCTAATCCTAACTCTAGGTGGGTCTACCAAGCCCAACCTAGTCCGTATACTCGAACCAACTACTTTAAAACCTTTAAAAGCAAACAACCACTCACCTAAGCTCCCAAGCTCCAAAACTTAGCAAGCGATAACCTTCAAATTCACGGATTCGATCCCGAAGCTTCTTCCACGTTTCCCCTTGCTTCTAGCCAAACAAAACACATACATCACTTCTCAAATCAATGCTAGTTCAACCATCAATCCACTTTGCAAAACACAACTCAATTTCCACAATTTCTAAATCACATAACATCTCAAAAAACCCAATTTTCGGACTCCCACAACCAAGGGCTGAAATACCCAATTCCAAGCACCCAAATGACTTCCAAAATATCCCAAATCACCCTCCTAACTAAGATAGACCATCAGCCCTTCAATTCCAATACAAATCCTCTCAAAAACCCCATTTTTCAAACCCTAAAATTGGCCCTAAAGACCCACTACGAAAATTCATCCAAACTTGATCAAATTCATATATGTTGTGTATTTTAGCATGATTAACAAAAACCCCAACACAATTTCTTAAGACAAATTGAAAAACCCCATTAAAATCCAATTTTCCTCATAAACCCTAATTTTCCAAACCCCCACATTTTTGAATTCTAAGACAAAGGTTAAATAGAGGGTAAAGAGGAGATTAAGAAAATGACTTTACCTTTCAAAAAGCCCTTAGATTGGAGTTGAAAATGAGTGGAATAGGGTTTTGATAGTTGAGAGGTTTTGAAAGAGAGGAGGGAGGTTTTTCATGGGTTTTGGGGAAGAAAGGGGAAAAGATGACAAAATGGAAAAGTTTTCATCCTTTTTCAAATAGTTTGGGCAAATTGCATTATGAGTCCTCCTCTTTTAAATTAAACTTAATTAGGTCACTATCTGAAGTTGAGTTGTCTTAATTAACTTTTTATTTAGCCCGACTAAAACCCGGTTAACTCCTAGGCCTAAGACGCGGGTGTTACAACTCTCCCCCACTTAAGGAATTTCGTCCCCGAAATTACCTGGTGGGAACAAATACGGAAACTGCTCAACCATATCCGCTTTCCTCTCCCACGTGGCCTCTTCCACACCTCTATGTCTCCACAACACCTTGACCAACTCTATGGTCTTGCCATGAAACACTTTGCTATCAGAGGCAAGTATCTCTACGGGCTCCTCGTTATAAGACAAATCCGGATTCAACTCTATCTCCTCAACGGGCATCACATGCGAAGGATCCGATCTATATCTCCTAAGCATAGATACATGAAAGACATCATGGATCTTTTCTAACTCAGAAGGTAACCTCAACCGATAAGCTACAGGCCCAATCCGCTCAACTATCTCATACGGACCAATGAACCTCGGACTCAACTTGCCCTTACGGCCAAATCTCATCACCTTCTTCCACGGAGATACTTTCAAAAATACTTTCTCACCAACTGAGTACTCAATCTCTTTCCTTTTCAGATCTGCATAAGACTTCTGACGATCGGAAGCTGCTCTCAAACAGTCGCAAATCAACTTCACTTTCTCCGTGGTTCCTTTAAGCAAATCTGGCATAGGTAACAATCTCTGACCTGTCTCAGCCCAACAAATCGGAGTCCTACACCGTCTACCATATAAGGCCTCATAAGGTGCCATCTGGATACTAGACTGATAACTGTTGTTGTAAGCAAACTCAACCAACGGTAGGTGCTTCTCCCAAGAACCCTGAAAATCAATTACACAACAACGAAGCATATCCTCTAGAATCTGTATCACTCGCTCTGACTGCCCATCGGACTGCGGATGATAAGATGTGCTGAAATGCAAACGACTACCCAAAGCACCATGCAAACAACTCCAGAACCTCGAAGTAAATCTAGGATCCCTATCTGAAACTATAGACTTTGGAACTCCATGAAGTCTCACAATCTCACGAATGTACAAGTTTGCCAACTTATCTAAGGAATCCGTAGTGTTCACTGCTAAGAAGTGAGCACACTTAGTGAACCTATCAACAATCACCCAAACTGAATTCTTCTTCGAAGGGGACAAAGGCAACCCCGATACAAAATCCATGGTGATTCTCTCCCATTTCCATTCCGGAATCTTCAAAGGTTGTAACAAACCTGAAGGAACCTGATGTTCTGCCTTCACTCTCTGACAAACCATGCAACGGCTCACATACTCGGCTACATCTCTCTTCAACCCAACCCAGAAGTAATCATTCTTCAAATCTCGGTACATCTTGGTACTACCCGGATGCATAGAAAAGGGACTCGAATGCGCTTCACTCAAAATCTGACGTCTCAGCTCAACATCTTCCGGTACCACAATTCTATCTCTAAAGCACAACAAACTCTCACCACTGAAACTATACTCAGTCGGTCTTCCTTCGGCTATGTCTTGAACATGAGGAACTAGGCTCGCATCTTGCAACTGCTTCTCTCTAATCAACTGAATCAAAGAAGGCTTCACTTGCAACTCGGTGATCAAACCACCATCATCTGACACACTCAATCTAGCAAACATAGCTCTCAGCTCAACGGCCACTTTTCTACTCAAAGCATCGGCTACTACGTTTGCTTTACCCGGATGGTACTCAACGGTCAAATCATAGTCCTTTAGCAACTCTAGCCATCTTCTCTGTCTCAAGTTTAACTCTTTCTGTGTCATCAAGTACTTCAAGCTCTTGTGATCGGTGTAAACTATACACTTCTCACCATACAAATAGTGACGCCAAATCTTCAATGCAAATACCACTGCGGCAAGCTCTATGTCATGAGTAGGATAATTCTTCTCATGAATCTTCAACTGTCTAGAAGCATAAGCAACAACTCTCCTATCTTGCATCAAAACACATCCTAAGCCTACGTAGGAAGCATCACTGTAAATCACAAATTCCTTACCTGATACAGGCTGCACTAACACTGGGGCATTTGTCAAAGCTTCTTTCAATTTCTCAAAGGCCTTTTGTCTTGCATCTGACCATTCAAACTTGACTCCCTTTTGCAACAACTTAGTCAAGGGAGCAGCTACTCTAGAGAAGCCATCGACAAACCTCCTATGGTAACCGGCTAATCCTAGGAAACTCCTAATCTCGGTCACTGACTTAGGTTGTTTCCACTCAACAATAGCCTCAATCTTCGATGGATCAACACGGATACCTTCGGCCGAAACAACATGGCCAAGAAACACAACCTCTCGAATCCAGAACTTACACTTACTAAGCTTCGCATACAACTGATTGCTCAACAATCTCTGTAAAACAAATCTCAAGTGCTCATCATGCTCTTCTTTTGTCTTCGAGTACACAAGGATATCATCGATGAAGACAACCACAAACCAGTCTAGATAGTCTCTAAAAATTCTGTTCATCATGTCCATGAATGTTGCTGGTGCATTCGTGAGCCCAAATGGCATCACAAGAAACTCATAGTGACCATATCTAGTCCTAAAAGCTGTCTTCGGAACATCACACTCTTTCACTTTCAACTGGTAGTACCCGGATCTCAAATCTATCTTCGAGAACACTGAAGCACCCCTCAACTGATCAAACAAATCATCTATACGCGGCAATGGATACTTGTTCTTCACAGTCAACTGATTCAGCTGTCTATAGTCAATACACATGCGCATGCTACCATCCTTCTTTTTCACAAACAACACTGGAGCACCCCATGGAGAACTACTAGGCCTAATGAAACCACGGTCTAATAATTCTTGCAACTGACTCTTCAATTCTTTCAACTCTTTCGGAGCCATACGATACGGAGCTATCGAAACTGGACTAGACCCTGAAACTGTCTCAATCACAAACTCAACATCTCTGTCCGGAGGCAAACCAGGCAACTCTTCAGGAAACACATCTGGGAAGTCACACACTGTTCTGATATCTTTCGGCCTAGCTTCACTCATGTCCGGGTTCATAACATAAGCTAAATAAGCCCCACATCCGGAGTCCATCAACCTATGGGCCTCTAAAGCTGACACCACATTAGACAAGAACTTAACATTCTCGCCCACTACCACTACCTCGTAGTCATCAGAAAGCTTCAAGGAAATTCTCTTTGTCTCGAAGTCCACACTAGCCCGATGCTCAACCAACCAGTCCATACCCAATATGATATCAAAATCGTAGAAGGGAAGTTCCATCATGTCAACTGAGAACACATGACCCTGAATCTTCAGTGGACACCTCCTATACATACGTCTAACCACAATTGTCTCACCAAAAGAACTAGTAACATGCATACCTACATCTAAGATCTCAACAGGAATATCTAACTTCTGTGCATGCTTACTCAAAATGTAGGAATGCGTAGAACCCGAATCAACCAAAGAAAGCAAGGACATAGACTGTAACTCAAAATTACCTGTTATCACATCGGTGTCGTTCCCGGCCTCTCTCTGAGCATAGACCCTCGCTGGTCCTCCCGCCTCTGGCTGCACAGCCACAACATGTGCAAGGTTCCTCTGAGCATCTACCCTAGGTGCATCAGCCCTCGGCTGGAAGTAGCCACGACCGCGCCCACGGCCTCTCTGAAAATCATTACCTCTCGCAGGAGCCTGAGCTATGTTCGGTGCCTGAGCTGCCTGACGTGGACAGTCCCTCCTAAAGTGGTCCCCCGAACCACAGTTCCAACAAACATGAAAGTTACCCCAGCACTCTCCAGTGTGTTGTCTCCTACACTGTGCACACTCGGGCAAGCGCCCTCCTCCTCTATGGCCCTGATGGCCCCTACCATGGTGGCCACCGCCACGTCTCTGATCAAACTGATGTCCGCCACCTCTGTGCCTCTTAGCATCTCTACCATCAAAGTGGTTATGCCTCTTTCCAGAACCAGAACCACCAGCTCGTTTGGCTGAACCCAAACTATGCTCCAAATCCTTGGCCCTCGCGACCAACACATCAAAGTCTGAGTAGTCAGAAGCCAAAGTGTACCTCTTAACCTCTTCATTCAATCCGTATCGGAATCGTTTGCAGCGTTCCACTTCAGTAGGAACCAACTCTGGGGCATACTGACTCAAGCGAACAAAGCGGATCTCATAATCAGTCACTGAAGCATCTCCCTGAGTGAGAGCCATGAACTCTCTCTTCTTCTCATCTAGGTACCTCGGTCCTAAGTACCTCTTCCGGAAAGCAGACTCAAAGAAATCCCAATCTATCTCGGCCTCTGGAATCCCGGTAGTGATGGTGACCCACCAGGTGTAGGCATCACCCTGAAGCAGTGAGATCACACAACCCAATCTACGTGCGCCCGCACAACCCATCTGAGCCAAAATACGAACTGTCTTCTCCAACCATAACTCCGACCTCTCCGGAGTAGATCCTCTAAACTCCTCGGCCCCTAAGCTACGGAGCCTCTCCAACGGTAAGCTAGCATCATCACCCCTAGGCTGAGCTGCAGCCTGGGCTCCCGCAACTGCGGCCTGGAACGCTCCCGCTATTGCTTGCACAAGCGGAGTCATATCAATTCCAGCTGGACCTTGGCCACCTTGAGGTCCATTCCCTCCGGCTCCATCCTCGCCCCCAACTCCCGGTGGAGGAGGTGGTGGTGGTGGAGGTGGTGGAGGAGCGCCAACTCCCGCTGCCCCTGGTCCCTCTATGTGAGCTCCCGCACCAACTACCGGCTCAACAGGAGCCACAACTCGTGGTTCCTGACGAACCAACCTCGGCCTACCTCTCGGTCTAGACATTGCTCTCACAGATATTAACTACAACCACAACAAACAAACATACAAGATGGGTTAGCAAGGCAAGGCTTCCAAGTGTCCAAGTATGTTTCCTCACTTAAAAATCATTTTTTTTCCAATGTAATAGTAGCAATGGGACCCACACACACATGCTTAAAAGTAAAACAATCAGCATACTTGTCACATAAGCAACCATTCTTGTAGAACAAGCAAACACCGTGCAATTCAACTTAAAAACTTAAACTTACCTCACTTACCTGCCCAAGGTCTCGGTAACCTTAGGCTCTGATACCAACAAGTGTAACCCCCTCGTCCCGGTCTGGCCGAATGACCGGTCCGAGTGGGCCACACGGGGAAAACCGAAGCGAAACCCGTTAAGGCTTCCCCTCGGTTAACGACCCGGAAAATTTCTTTTATTTTATCTTGCCTACATGCTTGATTAAGACCTAAGCGTGGCACAGCAGCGGAAGATACGATCATAACATCAAACATCGACCAACTCAACAGTTAACTAGCTCATTTTAACCTTCTGCAGCAGGCCGTTTCGAAACACCTATAGGGTGTTCCGAAACGCCTTGACTAAGTCAACAGGCCAGGGTCAACCATAAGGTGACCGTTCCGAAACAGGGGAGACCCGTATCGGAACGCCCTTGACGGTCAATATCTCGTGGTCAACGAGATTTGACCGTTTCGGAACTTCAAAGGCCCGTTTCGGAACGGCTTCATCTCGCCAATTTCTCAAAATTCCAGTAGCGAAAAAGTTCCGGAACGACCCTCATCCGTTTCGAAACGGCAGGCCATTTACACAGGGGACGTTTCGGAACACGGGGACCCGTTCCGAAACGCCCCCTGTCTGCAGGTTTTTCTGGGCTGTTTTGAGGCACAAGAATGCCCCAAAACACCAACAAACTACCAAGCAACTTCAAGGCAAGACATCCTAAGGTATAACAATCATACTAGCATGCTTCAACAATAATTAGACATGTCTAAAACCAAGGTCACATCCCAAATACATGCATTTGATCAAACATCAATCAAGCATAAGTATAAGCTCTTAAAGCATAGTCCAACATATCAAGCAAGCAAAAGACATAAGTTAACATTCAACATGGCTACACATCCATGCATAAGCAATATATATAAAGGAGTCTACACATGCTCCTAACAACCAACAACAACCAACACATCATATTGCTTAAACTATTACTTGATGAACTCAAGTCCAAAACCACACTTGGAGGCCCTCCACTTGCCCGAGCAACCCACGAACTAAGGATCTGCAATGTTGAACAAAAAGAGCGTAAGCAATAATGCTTAGTGAGGGTAAGCTCTAAAAACAAACCTCAACATTGCAGGGTCCGAGTACGATCCAACCAAAGCCATTTACCCTTACCAAAAGTCCACAAGGTATAGATGCATGAGCAATATATCACACATTGATACTCATGTCAATCAACATTGGCACCTAGTTATGACTCAAATACGCGGATAGACACGTTGGAAACTCATATCCAACAACCACATTACCTCGGTGGGATTCCACTCATCACCGGTCTCGCGGAGGGGATTCCACTCATCCTCACGCCCCGTCGATGGGATTCCACTCATCACCGACTATATTTAGATACCATTTCCGGGCGTACCCGTACTCCTCCTTGGTGACTCAACGCCACCAAGGCCACGCGCGACTTTTGACTCGTGTGTACACACTAACATCCTAATGATCGATCATTTGTATTTAAGTATACTAGTGCCAATATTTTACTCATTCCACATCACACATTTCAATCATTTCCGTGCTTAGCACGCACTCACCATGGACACAATCATAAACCATCACCATGCATGCTTTAAGCAATACAATTCATGCCTCAACTCACATGTATAAAACCATATACATAAACATTCATATCACATGGCATACGAGGCACATACATTCATACAATTGAGTTCATCCAAAGGCTTAGATTAAGTTTAGGATTAGGCTACCACCCTAATCCTAACTCTAGGTGGGTCTACCAAGCCCAACCTAGTCCGTATACTCGAACCAACTACTTTAAAACCTTTAAAAGCAAACAACCACTCACCTAAGCTCCCAAGCTCCAAAACTTAGCAAGCGATAACCTTCAAATTCACGGATTCGATCCCGAAGCTTCTTCCACGTTTCCCCTTGCTTCTAGCCAAACAAAACACATACATCACTTCTCAAATCAATGCTAGTTCAACCATCAATCCACTTTGCAAAACACAACTCAATTTCCACAATTTCTAAATCACATAACATCTCAAAAAACCCAATTTTCGGACTCCCACAACCAAGGGCTGAAATACCCAATTCCAAGCACCCAAATGACTTCCAAAATATCCCAAATCACCCTCCTAACTAAGATAGACCATCAGCCCTTCAATTCCAATACAAATCCTCTCAAAAACCCCAATTTTCAAACCCTAAAATTGGCCCTAAAGACCCACTACGAAAATTCATCCAAACTTGATCAAATTCATATATGTTGTGTATTTTAGCATGATTAACAAAAAACCCAACACAATTTCTTAAGACAAATTGAAAAACCCCATTAAAATCCAATTTTCCTCATAAACCCTAATTTTCCAAACCCCTACATTTTTGAATTCTAAGACAAATGTTAAATAGAGGGTAAAGAGGAGATTAAGAAAATGACTTTACCTTTCAAAAAGCCCTTGGATTGGAGTTGAAAATGAATGGAATAGGGTTTTGATAGTTGAGAGGTTTTGAAAGAGAGGAGGGAGGTTTTTCATGGGTTTTGGGGAAGAAAGGGGAAAAGATGACAAAATGGAAAAATTTTCATCCTTTTTCAAATAGTTTGGGCAAATTGCATTATGAGTCCTCCTCTTTTAAATTAAACTTAATTAGGTCACTATCTGAAGTTGAGTTGTCTTAATTAACTTTTTATTTAGCCCGACTAAAACCCGGTTAACTCATAGGCCTAAGACGCGGGTGTTACAGATTAAGGGTGAAGAATTACATGTTTAAAATCTGGAATTCTGAATTTAGAAAAGATTCCACGATGACGATTTCTAGGCCGCAACGATAACGCTCCGACCTCTACATAGTTCACCCAATTGAAACGAGCATATAAAATTCTCTAAACTATTTAAAGGGATTTAAAAAAAACATTAATAACTGCTAGATCTCTCATGGTTTATATAGACTTTGTAATTCTAATTCACTTATATTAGGATTTCGATATATATATTAATATATATAATACTAATTAACTTTAATTAGGTTTTCAATATATATATATTAAATATATATAATCTTAATTCAACTTAGGATTTCAATATATATATATATTAAATATATAATTCCAATTCAAAATAAAATATATATCTATATTTTTTAAATTTAAAAGTTTTAAATGTTTTTATTCGGTTTATATATGGATCAGACTCGGGTCGAATATGAATTTGGATCAGATTCGGATCGGATCATGGTAATGTCCATATCTGATCCACCTCCTATTAGGACTCAGACCACTTTTTTGGATTTGGATTCGAATTTTTTCGATCAGATTTGGATCAATTTTTTTTCTTCGGATCGAATCGAATTCGGATGGAATTCAGATTATATTGTCATCCCTATTATTTTATTTAAGAGTTTAAACTTATATTTTTAAAGCGTAAAATTTAAAATTTAGAATTTAAGATTAAATTTTAAAATCATTTCCATTCAAAAGAAAAGTTAAAATCGTTTAAATTATAATAGGGATGACCATAGGTCAGGTTGGGTCAGGTTTTTGGTTAATCCGCGCCTGACCTAAAAATTTAACACATCCACCTAAATTCGATCCGACCCGACATTTTATGATGTTCCACTCGACCCGACCCGAATTCTAGAGTAAAAAATCCAAACCTAATCCGACCCAGCCAACATAAATAAAAAATATTGTTTTTCATTATTATTCAATAAAATATGGAGTTAATTGAAAAAAATACAAATAGAAATGAAGTTTTATAATAATCAATCTATTTTTATTAGACAAAATAGAGAGATAATTAATATATATATATATATATATATATATATATATATATATATATATATATATATATATATATATATAAAGAGGGGTATTATAGCAATACCTAAATATTTAAAATAAATTAAATTGTTATTTCGGATCAAGTTCGGGTCAGGTTCAGGTAAGATTTTTTTACTTTAAACCCAAATTCAACCCGACCCAACTCAACATCATCCTCATAAAATCATACCCAAACTCAACTTAAACTTAATTTTTTTTCCAAAAAACTCGATCCTCTAAGCTCGGATCGGGTTGAAACTCGTTGAATCTGAGTCAAATGACCATATTAAGTAAGTTATCATGAATATATATATATATATATATATATATATATATATATATATATATATATATATATTGTTGGCATTTGTTCTTAACCACACGTCGAATATGTTATCATGAAGCATATTAGGTATGGAAGGTACGAGATGAAACTATCGATTTTTATATTATTAAATTTCTTTCACGTTCTAATGTGTTTAAAGTATTTATACTTTTATATCGAATATTTTATATTTTATATTAGTTTAGAAAATATAAATACGGCACGGTGAATCTAAAACATAAAAATTGTCGTTTAATGATTAAGAATGAGATTCTAAAATATTTAAGATTAGTCGGTGAACAGAATCCAACAAATGTTTCAGTAGAAAAACGATAATATTCATTTTAAGAGACATGAGTTCAAATCGTTCTGTGTACAAGGTGTATGTCCATTGTCAAAGAGTTAATAATATGTATGAACTGAAATTACCTTTAAACTATTAAAAAAATTATTCAATCAATTTTGTTTAATTTATTTATATCACATGAAAAAAATATGAATAAATATAAATTCGAACAGAAACTCAACTGAAAAATTTCAAATAAGATTTGAACTATAAAATAAAACTTGTCAACTCGACTAACTCATTGGGTTTAAACAATCTTTTACTTGTGATATTTTTTTCCAACTTTTAAATTTTATTTGTTGGCATTTGTTCTCGATGACACGTCGAATATGTTATCATGAAGAATATTAAAAAATGTAAATACCACAGGGTGAATCTTAAGAATATTGATTTTTCTGTCGCCTTTTGATGCCCTATTTATGCTCTTATATTAAAAATTAGGTTTAGAATTTAGGGTAAAATTTTGAATTAATGTTTGAGGAATTAGGTGTATAATGTGTTTTTTAGGACGTAGAGTCTAGAATTTAGAGTTATAATTAAATTTTAATTATTTTAGTTTGGGATGTAGAAAGGAATATCAAAAAGGGTTTAATGGTTAGAATGAGATTATCAAATATTAAACATGTCATGTTCTTTGCCAAAAAAAAATGTCATGTTCGAATCCTTACTTTGCCTATAAATAGGGAGTAGTTTTGCTCGAAATCTTTTCATTATAGAGTGATCAACAAAGAGATTACAAGACTTAGGAGTGAGATGGGATTATGGGATGCCCATCAAGCATGGCGGAGCCACCCTTTGGAATGAGGTGTCTCATGACACCCAAAAATTTTTAGAAACGTATTTTTTATATAATTTATTTATAAAAAATTAAAAATAGAGACAAATGACACCCATTTTATGAATAAAATAACACCCCATTATAAATAAAACGACACCCTTTTATAAATAATTAACCCTCCTTAAACATGTTGAGAAAATAACACCCTTTAAATAAATTTCTGGCTCTGTCCCTACCATCAAGGTAGCATATTACGTAGGGTCGTTAGTATACTACGAGTTCAAAATACAGGAAATAAGCAAAAAACATCCCGATTGACCTTGGAGTCGGTGCATGAAGCAAGAGTTCCCGGAGATACCTAAACTGGTTGCCAAAGGTGTTGTTGCTTATAAATGGGGATGTGCAATTGAATCGGTGACTCCTGCGGTGGCTGAGATCCAAGTGAAGATGGCTGGGATTCCTGGTGATGAAAGAGGTTGAAGTTGAAGAAAACAATGATGTTTTGAATCAGCTGATTCAACTCAGCTTACTAATAGAGTCTAAATACTAGTGTGTCGTGCTAGGTATGCATTGTATTGGTTTGACAGTAAAGTTCGTTGTATAGTATCGTTTATAGAGGGATACAACATTATATGTTAAGGATGTAAACTTTTATAATAAGTATAGTTCAACTCAGCTTACTGACGGAGTCTAAATATTAGTGTGCCGTGTCAAGTATATACCGATGTATATATTAATCTGCCAGTAAAGTCCGTTGTATAGTGTCGTTTAGAGTCGACACAAGATTTTATGTTAATGATGTAGACTTCTATAATTAATAGAATTATATGGAAATTTAAAAATTTCAGATGAACAAAATGTTGAAAATGTATTTCATTCTCTTTGATTAATGATAAATTACAATATGGTTTATATAGCCAAAGAAAGACTAACAACAAAATTAACAAACAACTGTTGCTAACAACTTCTAACAACTAACAGACTTTAAACTAATTACATTCATAC
Source organism: Hibiscus tridactylites (assembly GCA_958450335.1). Lineage (NCBI taxonomy): Eukaryota > Viridiplantae > Streptophyta > Magnoliopsida > Malvales > Malvaceae > Hibiscus > Hibiscus tridactylites. Next base: position 3,695,820 of record OY288292.1, read on the forward strand.
TTTCAACACTCCCCCTCAAGTTGGTAGTTAAAAGATATCTTTAACTCCCAACTTGCTGAGAAGATATTCATGTTGCTGCACTCCAAGGGCCTTTGTCATGATATCTGCTAGCTGCTCCGAAGAAGAAACATGATGTGTTTGAATCAGCCCCATTTGTATTTTCTCTCTCACAAAATGGAGATCAATCTCTATATGCTTGGTTCGTTCATGGAACACTGGATTTGTTGCAATTTGAAGTGCAGCCTTACTGTCACAATAGAGTTTAACTGGTCTAGTATTATATAACCCAAGCTCTCTTAGAAAACCAGTTAACCAAACCACTTTGGATACAACCACTGCCATACTACGATATTCAGCCTCTGCTGACGATCGTGCTATCGTATTTTGCTTTTTTTATTTTCAGGATACTAATGAATTCCCAATCTTGACACAATACCCAAATACTGATTTCCTTGATATTGGGCAAGATGCCCAATCTGAGTCACAATAAGCTGAAATTTGTTCTTCATTTGATGCTTCAAATAACAGCCCCTGCCCAGGATTTTTCTTTATGTATCTAACAATCCTCAAAGCTGCTAACATGTGAGAATCTTTTGGTTGATGCATAAATTGACTTAAATTCTGCACAGCAAAAGTTATATTTGGTCTTGTGTGTGAGAGGTAAATAAGTCTTCCAATTAGTCTCTGAAAAATAGTTGCATCCTCAAGGACTTTATCTTCAACATTTACCTCAAGTCTTTTATCAAAATCTGTTGTTGTAAATATGATATTCTGTTCTAAAGGAGTAGATGTTGGCTTGGAACCTCCAAGACCCAAATTCTCAATCAATTCTAGAGCATATTTCCTTTGATTCAATAAAATCCCCTCCTTGAACCTCATAACTTCAAATCCCAAAAAAACTTTAAATTCCCTCATTCTGAAATTCTGATTCAACAACAACTTTAATTTTAAAATCAAAGCAGTATCATTTCCAGTAATAAGTAAGTCATCCACATAAATCAACATCACCACAATTGCATCTCCTTCCCTCTTTGTAAAGATAGAGTAATCTGACTTACTTTGATGATAACCAGGTTTTAACAATGCTTCACAAAGCTTCATGTTCCATTTCCTTGAAGCTTGCTTCAATTCATAAAGAGATTTATACAGCCTACAAACCCTTGACTCCCCCTGGCTGCAAAATCTAGGTGGCAACTCCATATAAACCTCTTCTTGTAAATCACCTTGAAGAAAAGCATTGTAAACATCCATCTGGTAAAGTGGCCAATTGTGGGCAGCAACAAGAGCCAAAATAGTCCGAACAGTGACCATTTTAGCCACAGGAGAAAATGTCTCAGTGTAATCAATCCCAGCTTTTTTATTATACCCTTTGGCCACAAGTCGTGCTTTATAACGTTCAACAGCACCAGAAGAGTTGTACTTCACTCGAAAGACCCATTTACAACCAATGGGAATTTTACCAGATGACAAGGGAACTAAAGACCAAGTGTGATTGACTTCAAGAGTCTGAATTTCCTCTTTCATAGCTTCAATCCACAAAGGATCTTTACTAGCTTCAAAATAAGAATTGGGTTCAACAATGGAAGTTTTAGAGAGGAAGGAACGAGTGGAAGAAGAGAGATGATCGTAAGACAAAGTGGAAGAGATAGGATATTTGATAGGAGAAGAAGAAGAAGAATGACAGACAGAAGCAAAGTCATTCAACCATCGAGGAGGGCGTGTGGTTCGAACAGATCTTTGAACAGAAATGGATTGAGAAGGAACAGAAGAAGCATTGGGAACAGAAGAATCAGAAGAAGGGACATTAGACTCAAGAAGAGAAGAGGAAACATGGGTTGAATCTGTTGAGATTGCAGCAGACTGAACAAGGAGAAAATCATCATCAGAAACAGAAACATTAGAGGGAAAAAACTAGGGAGAAAGATTAGGGGTGGTAGAATGAAAAGGAAAGATGTCCTAAGGGAAGATGACATCCCTGCTGACAAAAAAGGACATAGAATCCAAATTAAACATTATATATCCTTTTTGAACATCAGAATAACAAAAAAAAACAGAAGGGAAAGCTCGAGGGGAAAACTTATCAGAGGAACATGTATTTTTAGCATAACCAAGACACCCAAAGACACGAAGGTGGGAAAGAGAAGGTGGACGATGATAAAGCATTTCAAAGGGAGTCTTCCAGTGTAAAACAGAAGAAGGAAGACGGTTTATCAAATAACAAGCAGTAGTGACACAATAACCCCATAATTTAACATGAATTTTAGCATGAAATTTCAATGCTCGAGCAACATCCAAAAGGTATCTATGCTTACGCTCAGCTATACCATTTTGTTGTGGTGTATGCGTGCAACTACTTTGATGCAAGATGCCAAGAGAAGAGAAAAACTCAGAGCAAGAGGAAGTAAAGAATTCAGTCCCATTATCAGTTCGTATGAACTTAACAGAAGAGGAAAATGATTATTAACATAAGAGAGAAAAGATTTAATGAAGAGAACAACGTCGGACTTTAACCTCAACAGAAACACCCATGTCATCCTTGAAAACTCATCAACAATTGTGAGAAAGTATCGTTGGCCATGAACTGTTGAAGTACGATAGAGTCCCCACAGATCCATATGTAAGAGTTCAAAAGGAGTGGTGGATTTAGTGGAACTAGAAGGAAAGAGAAGCTTAGGTTGTTTAGCTAAAGGGCAAACATGGCAATGAGAACAAGAAGTACTAGAAATGCTATCAGACAAAGGCAATTTAGAAAAAGTAGTATAAGGAGCATGACCCAAACGGGCATGCCACAAAGCATTTTTATTAATCTCAGAATGCATACAAGAAGTAACAGAGGTTTGAATACCAGACAAAGGAAAAACAGAAGCAAAAAAAGAGGACAAACCAGGTACAGATGCAGGAGATATGAAAACATAAAGGCCACCACATAGTTTACCAATCCCCAACATCCTGCCATTGGAGAGACCCTGAATCAAACAGAAATCAGGAAAGAAAAACACAACACAACATTGTTGAAATTAACAATGCAAGGATGCAGTAATGGAAAGGAATGAAGAAGATGATCTATTAGAATTGTTTTACAAGGCTTATATAGAGGCTACAAGGAGAAACCCTAGCACAAGGTTCTCGTGAGAATGCACAGAATTTGATGGTGTCCAACGTGTCCAGCTGTTGTAACAACCTAACAGCTGCACAGCTCAGCATGCATACACAACATGCATACGTTGGTATAAAATTTATCTTTTACTTATTCAATATTTCCCCGACTTCTTTTTGCATCTTTTCTGAGCTCAAAACATGAAGTTTATTTCTGAATTCCTCAAAGAGTTGAGTAGAGATAGGTTTGGTGAAGATGTCTGCAAGTTGATGGCGAGCTGGGATGTAGTTGACTTGAATATCACCGGAAGTGATCTTTTCTCGCACGAAATGTAGGTCGAGTTCAACGTGTTTGGTTTTGGAGTGGTGAACTGGGTTGGCCGCCATCGACACAGTGCTGGAGTTGTCGCACCACACTGTAGGTATGGTTTGGTACTGAACTTGCATGTCACGAAGAATAGAGGTGATCTAGGTGAGGTCTGAGACAGCATCAGCAAGGCTTCTGTATTCTGCTTCTGCGGTGGAGCGAGACACTGCCCTTTGTTTCTTTGAACTCCAACTTAGCAGGTGATCACCAAGGCATATGCAGAAGCCTGAAATGGAGCGCCGGTCATCAACATCACTGCCCAGTCGGCATCGGTGAAGACACTGAGGTTCAAGGAGTGTGGGGACTGAGGACAGAACCATAGACCATGATCTATGGTATTTCTGAGGTAGCGGAGAATTATGAGCACAGCTTGCCAGTGTGTATCAGAGGGTGTCTGCATGAACTGAGAAACTTTGTTTACCGCAAATGCAATGTCCGGGCGAGTGTGGCAAATGTACTGCAATGCTCCAATGACACTTCGATAGGTGAAGGCATCTTGCAGAGGCTCGCCATCGTGTTTGCTGAGTTTTGGGTAAGAAACCATGGGCGTGGATGCTACCTTTGTGTCAAGAAGGTTGGTTCGTTGTAATAAATCACAAATGTACTGTCGTTGATTCAAAAACAACCTATTTCCAAGATGCTGAACATCAATGCCAAGGAATGAGTGAAGGTGACCAAGGTTCTTGAGAGAAAATTGAGCATTGAGAGCAGTTATAACTTGTTGAACATACGTGACTGAACTTCCTGTGAGAAGTATGTCATCTACGTAGACCACTAGATACAATCGCACATCAGTAGAGACTTTGACAAAGAGGGATGTATCAGCAGAGGAACTTTTGAACCCAATGCTGTGAAGGAAAGTTTGCAATCGAAGGAACCAGTTTCGCGGAGCCTGTCGTAGACCATATATCGCTTTGTTGAGTTTGCAGACTAGATGTTTGCCAGAATCACTGTGTTGAACAAAGCCAGCTGGCTGATGCATATAGATGTCCTCTGATAACACTCCATTGAGGAAGGCATTATTGACATCAACATGATGAATTTGCCAGTTGTAGGAGACAACAATCGAAAGTAAAACATTAACAGTAAAGAGTCGAATGACTTGGCTGAATGTATCCATAAAGTCCTGACCTGGAACATGTGTGAAGCCTTTGGCTACCAGTCGTGCTTTGTAGCGATCAAGAGTACCATCAGCATTGTATTTCACACGGAAGAGCCACTTGCAACCAATGGCCTTTTTCCCAAGTGGTAACTCAGTAAGTGTCCAAGTGTTGTTGTTGATCAAGGCATTGTATTCAGCCATTACAGCTATGGACCATTGAGTGTCAGCAAGAGCTTCTCGAATGTTTGTAGGTGTAGGCACATACTGCATGGTGTAAAGTTTAGGTTTGAAGATCCCTGCTTTACTACGAGTAATCATATGGTGAGAATTTGGTATGATTTCAGATGGGACAAGAGGAGGAGGTATAGGTAGTTCAGGGAGTTGGGATTGGGGTTCAAGAGTTGGTGATGCGGGAGTGGGTGTAGAGGAGGTAGGGTCAGGTGTTGTGGTTGAAGGATCTGGTGGAGAAGCAGGAGGGGTGGTAGGAGTGTGTTGATCTACAGATGAGGGTGTTGTATTGTGAGGGGTCGTGGGGGTTAAGTTAGGTGTAGGGGAGTGTGTAGGCTCAGGAATAGTAGGTAAGGGTTGGGATATAGAATTGTTGGATGGTGTGTTATGTTTGATGTTGGGAGTGGCCCAGGGAAAGATATTTTCATTGAATCGAACGTTGCGAGAAACATAGACACGACCTTGATCGCCAAGGCAGTGATAACCTTGATGCTTGGGGGAGAAGCCAAGAAATAGACAGGGTTTTGATCTAAAATCGAGTTTGTGACGATTGAAGGGTCTTGTATGAGGGTAGCATTTACATCCAAATACTCGAAGAAGAGTGTAGTCAGGGATTTTACCATGTAGGAGTTCAAATGGTGATTTGTTTCCCAGGTGCTTTGAGGGAAGTCGATTAATGAGGTACACAGCATGGAGGACTGCATAAGACCAAAATTTGAGAGGGAGAGATGCTTGAGCCATGAGTGTAAGAGCTGTCTCAATGATGTGCCGGTGTTTTCTCTCAACCACACCGTTCTGTTGAGATGAGTGAGGGCAAGTGATCTTATGCTGAATACCAGATTGAGCTAAGGTTGCATGAAGAAACTGAAATTCTCCCCCACCATCGGTTTGAATTGCCTGAATGTGAGACTGATATTGATTTGTAACCATAGCATGGAACACATTAAAGGCAGTGATTGCTTCAGATTTAGTTTTGAGAAGAAACAGCCAACAGTTTCGAGAATATATATCTACAAATGATATATAATAACGATAGCCATTGGAAAGCATAGGAGAAGGACCCCATAGGTCAATTTCAATCAACTGAAAAGGGCTTGTATACACTGTATCAGACTCTTTGTATGGGAGAGTATAACTCTTCCCCATTTGACAGGCTCGACAAACAGTATGATCAGTAAGTACAAGTTTCTTATTCAAAGCAAGGGAAATTATGTCTTTGGCAGGGTGACCAAGACGCTGATGCCATAGGGTGTACTGAGCTTCAGAATCAACAGTAGTAACGAGGGCTTTGATTGAAGAGGAAGGTAAAGGTGCAGAAAGACTGTATAATCCATTCGATTGGGAACCTTGAACCAGTATCCGGCCGGTGCTCTCATCCTTAATACAACAAGAGTCAGCATGAAATTCAATAAACACATTATTATCGCGAGTGAATTTCGAGACAGATAGCAAGTTCTTGTTGATTTTAGGAACATGTAACAAATGATTAACATAAAGGTCCTTTGTTGGTGTAGATATACAAGAGTTACCAACGTGAGAGAAAAATAAAGGGGAGCTATCACCTAGATGAACTTGGCCTTTACCAGTATAGGGTGATGAGGTGGACATCATAGAACTTTCAGCAGTCACATGGTGTGTAGCACCAGAATCAGGGAACCAGGTCATGCTAGGGAGATCGAATGCAGTAGCAGTCAAAGAGTTGACCTGGGGTTCATCAGTAGGTGGTTGATCACCAGGTGGTGTGGCACTAACACAAGGATCATATGAGATCTCCACAGGGTCAGTGTTGAAGGAGCAGGCATTTGCTTGAGTAGCCACAGGGGAATGGGAAGATCGGGAGGAAACACCCTTGAAGCGTTGGTCAAATCTGTGCCAGCACCTGTCAACAAGGTGGCCAAGCTTGCCACATAATTGGCACTGGGGACGGGGCCTGCCTCTGAATCGTCCGCCTGAGAACTGTGGAGGACCACGACGCTGATAGGAAGAATTGTCTGGACCATAGGAAGAAGGTGGCTCAACAAGATTGGTATTATTGACTCCAACAGGATAGCGAAGAGGATCCGAGACACGTGACTCGGCATCAATTAAGATGGACACGGCACCATCAACAGAATATGGGTCTCTACTAGCGGAGATCACAGCTACAAATGGATCATACTCCGAGGGAAGCCCATTTAAGATTGTGGCGATGTGCTCAACGGAGGAGACCGGGCTGCCACATGAGGCCAGGAGATCACAGATCTCTTTGATCTGCATGGTGTAAGCTCGCATAGTGAGTGAGGCTTTCTTGATCGACCTCAAACGACAATGAAGATGCATTATGCGTGTGGTGGAAAGCTAGGAATAGAGTCGAACAACTGTGCTCCAGATAGCATCAGTGGTTTCAGCACCAACTAGTTGAGGCAAGATGTCAGAACTGACTGTGGAGAGTAACCATGAAGCTATAGCACTATCTTGCTTAATGAAACGAAGATAAGCAGGGTTAGGAACAATAGTACCAGTTTTGCCAGGGATCGTTTTAGGGGGAACAGAAACAGTGCCATCGAGGTATGATTCAAGACCTTGACCACGCATCATGAGGATTACTTGCTGTTTCCAGAGCAAGAAATTTGTTTCATCAAGACTGATGCTAATGCGTTTATTAGAGAACACATTGCAGAGAGAGTCGACGGTGGTGGTAGCGTCGTCATCACCAGGGAGCACCATGATTGCTCAGGAACGAACCTAGAGAACTACTGATACCATGTTGAAATTAACAATGCAAGGATGCAGTAATGGAAAGGAAGGAAGAAGATGATCTATTAGAATTGTTTTACAAGGCTTATATAGAGGCTACAAGGAGAAACCCTAGCACAAGGTTCTCGTGAGAATGCACAGAATTTGATGGTGTCCAACGTGTCCAGCTGTTGTAACAACCTAACAGCTGCACAGCTCAGCATGCATACGTTGGTATAAAATTTATCTTTTACTTATTCAATAAACATAAATCTGAAATTAACTTGGAAATGGAAATAAGGTTGTGAGTGAAATCAGTAATATACAAGACATTTGACAGACTCAAATCAGAAGGGAAAAACACAGAGCCAGTATGAGTAATAGCAGCATGTTTGCCATTAGGTAATAAAACAGAACGAGATGTGGAAGAGCAAGAAATAGGATCACGCAAGCTAATGAAATCAAAACACATATGATCTGTAGCCTCAGTATCTAATATCCAAACAGAACGAGATCTAGCAGAGAAACAGGAAACATCACCTGCCAGATTAGCAGAAGGATTAGCTGAAGAAGGAGGTGCACGATTGATCAAATCCAACCGTTGCTGACATTGTGTTGGTATGAACGCCGGTGCCAAAGAAGAACCAGAACCAGAAGAAGAAGCAGTCGGAGAAATTCCAGAACTCACTGAGTCAGTAACCAAAGCAGCTTGAACATCCTTCTTCTTGCTAAATTTGAAATCTGATGGAAATCCAATCAGACGATAGCACTGATCCTTTTTGTGACCTCGAATCTTGCAATGATCACAAGTACCATTGAAGCGACGACGAGACGCAGCACCACCAGAAGCATATAGTGCAGTGGAATAAAAAACTAAGGAGACATGGGAGATACCATTGAGATGAGTTCTCTGAGATTCTTCTTGCAAGATCATCGAATAAGCCTGATTTACAGAGGGAAGAGGCTTCATAAGCAATATCTAACTACGCAAGGCGGAAAACGTCTCATTGAGACCCATGAGGAATTGGAAGAGATGCTGTTGAAGATGAATAGCCAAGTTCTCCTCTGAAACAGTGCACTCACAAGTAGAAAACGGAACTAAAACAGCAATCTCATCCCATAAAAGCTTCAAACGAGTAAAATAAGTAGAAACCGAAAGGTCGCCTTGAGTAGTTGTTGCAAACTCCCAGTGAAAAAAGAAGATTCGAGGGTCGTCGACCTTGTCAAATCGTTCACGGAGATCTTTCCAGATGAGTGCCGCGTTCGAAGCAAAAAATACGCCGACAGAAAAATCCCGACTGGCTGAGTTCAAGATCCAAGAAATAACAGCAGCATCTCATCGATCCCATTGAAAGCGAAGAGATTCAACAAATCTTTCTCGTTTGCAATCACTAGTAACAAACCCTAATTTGTTTTTCGCGAGCAAGGCGAGACGCATCGAACGGCTCCAAACACCGTAATTGTCGATTCCGGTCAACTAAAAGGAGACAATCGGAGCACCGGTCGTATCGGACGGATGAAGGTAAAGGACATGGTTGAGATCGATAACAGTGGTCATCGACGATATCGGAAGAGAAAAAACAAAAGGGAAAACAAATAAGAATGAAAAACAGGCCAAAGAGAAAGAAAACGGCCCAATATTAGTGGATAAAAAAATGACTCATGATACCATGTTGAAAATGTATTTCATTCTCATTGATTAATGATAAATTACAATATGGTTTATATAGCCAAAGTAAAGACTAACAACAAAACTAACAAACAACTGCTGCTAACAACTTCTAACAACTAACAGACTTCAAACTAATTACATTCATACTCTCAACACAAAATTAGATTATTTATATAAAATATATAATTTTTTAAATAGTATAATTGTCCTTTAGCATCCGCTCAATCTATTGGAGAGGTTGTGGAAGAGATGGTTAGATTGGAAGGTCAGCAATAGCACCTAAAATTGGATGTTTGATTTGGGTTCATCGAGTTAGTAGTTTCTAGATTTTGATGTAATGTATTATGAGCTTTGTTTATTTATAAGAATAATGGTGTCATGAAGTTGTATAACTTCGTTGATTAAGATAGTATGGTTTAAGGTCTCTTCCAATTGGAATGTCATTATGGGAGGAAGTATTTTCGGATTGAATATACGATAGTATTTTGATAAACACAAGGACGGACGCAAAACTTTATGTTGGAGGACGAACCTACAAAATTTAAGGAGGGGCAAACTTAAAAAAAATTTAGGGGCGAAAATAGATTTTTAATATAAAATGCATAGAAAACCTATAAAAAAAATTCTAAATCACATAAGAATTTCAAATTTTTATGGGGGGCGGCCGCCTCTAGGTCCATCCCTAGATACACAAGCTGTGTAAAAAAATTACACAACCCTTTATATTTAAACTATAAAATTTATTTCTTCAATAAAAACTATAAATCTAAAACCTAAATTCTTAACCCTAAACCATTAATCATAAACCCTAAACTCTGAATTCTAATTATAGATCCTAAATTCTACACCTTATAACTTAAACCTTAACTCAAATTCTTAAATTTTAAAAAATTTATCTAAACTTATGTATTAAAGTATTTCTCTTGTTATTATACATGTAATTATCATATAAGACCTATTGGCGTGAATATTTACTATGTCCGTTGGCTTCGCAACCATGGCCTCCTAAAATGTGATAATTGCCCTATAATCCTTTAAGAAATCAAAATATTTTAAATTAATCCAATAAAAATTACACTTTAACCTTAAAAAAAATTATGATTTCATTCTAACGCTTAAGAAAATTTTGGATTAGTCCTTTATCGCAACTTTGTAATTTAAGTGTAAAGTAAATATTATCAAATTATAACTTAGACTTCAAATCAATTTATTTCAGTTGAGAATTCTTTCATTTAAGTTAAACACAACACAGATGGCACACAGAAGGAGAGGGATGAATTAGCATTCTGTGATGGCTGATAATCCGAGATGATGAAGGGATGGATTATTTTATATCAATAATTAGGTCTAATTATTTTCAATGTTTTTTCAACATTTATTATTAGAGTTTTAATCTTTTCCAATATTTATTATTAAGGGTTTTCTCTTAAAATTTATTTATTTTTCTAACATTTGTTATTAAATGCCAAATTCTCCTAATATTAGATATTTTGATTATACTCTTAAAATTTATTTATTTCTTTCTTTCTAATACTTGTTATTAAGGGTTCATTTTTTTTCATTACTTGTTAGTTGGGGCCTATTTTTTAAAAATATTTTTTATTAGGGGCATATTCTTAAAATTCATTTTTCTTTTCTAATATTTATTTGTTATTAAGAATCAAATTTTCAATACTTTTTATTAGGGATCCAATTTTTTTAATATTTGTTATTTTGAGCATACTCTTAATTTATTTTTTTTGAAAATGGAGGGAATAATTTTATTATCAAAATGGGTCGGGCACGATACCAAGTTACCAACAGAGGCCTCGTTAAAAAACTTTCCTACAATCTAATGAAAGAAAAAGAGTGCCTCTTGACGGCATCAGGTACAAGTGCACACACTAACACAAACCAAATCAGAAAGGAAAACACACAAACATAAGCTGAGTTTTGCTGCCAAAAAGAGAGCTATTTTTTTCAATACTTGTTATTAGAGTCCCAATTATTTTTAATACTTGTTATTATAGTGCTATTCTTAAAATTTACTTTTTTCAACACTTGTTATTAAAGAGAATGATTTAAATAATGGTCTGCAATCCCAACAACGAGTGATATAGCGGTAGCGACATAGTCGGAAACCGCGATATCCACAACCATTATATCCACAATAGCATATGTTATTAAAAAATTCCAAAATCATGATATTCGCAGTAACCGCAATAACATCTGTTATGTTCACAATCGCGATAGACGTAACGCGACTGAACACACAACCGAAATTACAATTTAAATCCCCATTAACGGTTCAATTGTTCGGATCATCCTATAACCACTAAAATCTCTTAAACGAGCCTGAATGTATTGCGTGTAGTACAAATATATTCTCGGAAGGATAGTTCGTTTACTATTCTACAACATATTTATAGCTGTTTTGGAGAGATTGAATCGCCTTTGCGCATGTGCTCCGTGAAAACAATTATAACAACTATATACATATTAAATTATTTTTAATAAAAATATAATTAAATTGATAAAATTTGTAAATATTAGGTTTAAATTTATTGTTCTATTAAATATTTTATCCAAATTGTCACGACATTCTAGTTAGGGCTCAATGACCTTGTAATAAAATCGAGAGTTTAGTAATTATTTTTTAACAATTAAAAGTTCAGTGACCAAAATAAATATTAAAGTATAATTTAGTGACATTCAAATAAATAGGTTTAAATTTATTGTTCTATTAAATATTTGTGAACGTTACCCATATATCAAATAATATTCAAATAATGTACCAAAAGAATAACATTCAAATAAATCTATTTGTGAAATAAAATTTCGATATAATAACTCATACGCATTGGTTCCACCTACAATGGTAAACCAAACAATCTTATCTTTTACGTGGAATATTGTTCTTCAACTTTGAATTATTGTTGGACTTTGTTCTCCATGACATGTCGAATATGTTATCATAAGGAATATTGGGTATGAAAGTTATCAGGGAAACAGGAAACTGTGGAGTTTTATATTATTATATATTTATATTGTGCTTATATATTCTATCACGAAATTCACGTTATAATGTGTTTAAAGTATTTATATTTTTATATCGAATAATTTATGTATTATATTAAGAGTAAATATTTGATGTATTGTCGGTATAAAGTTTTTTACACAAACATACCCATTTAAATTTCCTAATATAAAATTTAAATCTTTAATCTCAAATCTCAAAAATAAATTCTAAACTCTAAATTCAAACTTTAAACTTTAAATTATAAACTTTAAATTATAATTCTAAATTTTAAATTAAACTTGATTGTGGAAAACAAATTTCCCGGTGCATGAAACCATTTTATAAAATATAAATACCACATGGTGAATCTTAAACATAAAAATTGTCGTTTTAATTGTTAGAATAAGATTCTATCAGTTGGGGAACAAAGAAGGGGTCTGTGGGAGCATGCCCCCCATAATTTGAGAAATTAGTATTTAGCCCCTTAGAATTTTCAAAAATTTTAATTTGGTCATACAAAATGTTTAGAAATTAATATCAAGCTTTAAAATTTTAAAAACATTTTTAATTAAATATCTCTCATAATTTTTATAATTTAAAATTTTTATTTTAAACCTCTATTTATTTTTTTAGTTTTAAGTTGTCCTCTCAAACTCTTTTATCAAGTTCCTCCACAGGATTCCAAAACATTTAAGATGCCATGTTCAAATCAGAACTTTGCCTATAAATAAGGAATAGTTTTGTTCGAAATCTAGTCATTATAGAGTGAAGAAAGAGATTAAAAGAGTGAGGAGTGATATGGGATTTTGGGTAGCTGCGCAGGTAGCATATTACGTAGGGTTGTTAATATACTACGAGTTTAAAATACTGGAAATAAGCAAAAAGCATCCCGACTGGCCTTGGAGTCGGTGCATGAAGCAAAAGTTCCCGGAGATGCCTAAAGTGGTTGCCAAAGGTGTTGTTGCTTCTAAATTTGGTAGTGCGATTAGTGGGGCGGCGGGTGGTCCGATGACTGAGGAGCAAATGAAGCTGATGTCGGAGATGCAAAACCAGATGAGGAGGGAGTTGCAGGCGATCGAAGACGACTGGGATTCGTGGTAATGGAAGAGGTCGAAGTTGAAGAAAACTATGATGTTTAGATTCAACTCAGCTTACTAAATACTAATGGAGTCTAAATATTAGTCTGTCATGTATTGGTGTATCGGTCCGCTAATAAAGTTTATACTTAGTAAAATTATATGAGAGTTGTAAAATAAGATTATTGATGTAAAATAAAAAATATCTAAAATATATAAAATTATCTATGAGGTATTAGAGGTAACCATCAGTACAATAAGTAGACTGCTTTCTTTTCTACTGTGTAGTTAATTTTCAGGAAGAAAATTAGAATCAAATATTGGAAAGAGTAAAGGATTTATTAAGCGAATAAATTTTAATTTTATGAAAGATAAAGATTATTTTTTAAATTAAAATGGATTTAAATTGTTATTGTACTAAAAAATTTAGATACAACCCTCCCATCGTACGAATGGCTCCGTCTTTGTTCGTTTTCTCACTAAAATTATCAGTTTTCTTTTGATAATACAGATGGATTTATGACTCTCCTTTTAAAAACATATTCTCTTATGTTTATGTTCTGACAATTAATTTTGATTTTTTTAAAATTAAATTCACTAATTTCATTAAACGAGAAAGTAACTGAAATTACAATGAAAGTTTATCCCTGAGTAAATAAACACCTAAATCCAGACACAAACCTAAAAAATCAAATTAGCGGCTCTAGATCATAAGAGGACCATACAAGGAACATGTAAGAACCTAATCTGAAGACTCGAAACAAAAGACGAATACAAACATCCCCAAGTCGACGGCGATGGGTAAAACCATCAACAAACAACATTGACAAATGCATATTACAGTGAACGTACGTTGACAATAAGATCATTACCACAACTCAATCACGAATAAACAATAAATGTAATTACGTATCCAAATCCGATTCAAGGGCCCGGACAGGGAGATCAGCAACACAATGAAAGGAGCGACATCTTGATTAGTCGTGACGACGTCATATCCGACCCTGATAGAAAACAAATAACAAAAAAGCGTGCTAAGAAGCATAAAAACATACCAAACGACAGAAAAAAAGTGTGTCATAAAGACAAATTTATTAAATTAAAAAAATTGAAAATAAAAAATAACTGATAATCCGAGATGATGAAGGGATGGATTATTTTATATCAATAATTAGGTCTAATTATTTTCAATATTTATTATTAGAGTCTTAATCTTTTCCAATATTTATTATTAAGGGTTTTCTCTTAAAATTTATTTATTTTTCTAACATTTGTTATTAAATGCCCAATTCTCCTAATATTAGATATTTTGAGCATACTCTTAAAATTTATTTTTGTCTTTTTAATACTTGTTATTAAGGGCTCAATTTTTTTCATTACTTGTTAGTTGGGGCCTATTTTTTAAAAATATTGTTATTAGGGGCCTATTCTTAAAATTCATTTTTGTTTTCTAATATTTATTTGTTATTAAGAGTCCAATTTTTCAATATTTTTTATTAGGGGTCCAATTTTTTCAATATTTGTTATACTCTTAATTTTTTTTGAAAACGGAGGGGATAATTTTATTATCAAAATGGGTGGGGCACGATACCAAGTTACGAACAGAGGCCTCGTTAAAAAGCTTCACTACAACCTAATGAAGGAAAAAGAGTGCCCCTTCACGGCATCAGGTACAAGTGCACACACTAACACAAACCAATCCAGAAAGGAAAACACACAAACATAAGCTGAGTTTTGCTGCCAAAAAAGAGAGCTATTTTTTCAACACTTGTTATTAGAGTCCCAATTATTTTTAATACTTGTTATTATAAAGCTATTATTAAAATTTATTTTTTTTTTCAACACTTGTTATTAGAGACAATGATTTAAATAATGGTCTGCAACAACGACTGATATAACAGTAGCGACATAGTCGGAAACCGCGATATCCACAACCATTATGTCCACAATAGCATATGTTATTAAAAAAAAATTCACAATCATGATATTCGCTGTAACCACAATAACATCTGTTATATTCGCAATCGCGATAAATATAACGCGACCGAACACACAACCGAAACTACAATTTAAATCCCCATTAACGGTTCAAATTGTTCGAATCATCCTATAACCACTAAAATCTCCTAAACGAGCCTGAATGTATTGCGTGTAGTACAAATATATTCTCGGAAGGATAGTTCGTTTACTATTCTACAACATATTTATAGCTGTTTTGGAGAGATTGAATCGCCTTTGCGCATGTGCTCCGTGAAAACAATTATAACAACTATATACATATTAAATTATTTTTAATAAAAATATAATTAAATTGATAAAATTTGTAAATAATAGGTTTAAATTTATTGTTCTATTAAATATTTTATCCAAATTGTCACGACATTCCAGTTAGGGCTCAATGACCTTGTAAAAAGCTGACCCGACCTGAAAACCCAATTAAAACCTGCTCGAGTCAAAACTTGATTTGACCTGAAAACTTAATGATCTGAACCCGATCTGCAGCCGACTGTTGTTGACCCGAACCTGAAATTGACCTGTTACTGTAGTGACCGAACCCGACCTGCGTCCGACTGAAAATGACCCGAACTCGAATTGGACCTGTTACTGTAGACCTGAAACTCGGCCTGCGCCCGACTGAAACGAACTCAAACCCGAAGCCGACCTGGCAGATAACCGATTTTACTCGACTAAATTGACCCGAGATTCAATTTTACCCGACATGTTTTGAACCCGACTTGTTAAGTGGCCCGACCTGTTGTTGACCTGAACTAATATTGACCCGAAATCTATGACTTGATGAATTAAAGAAATTTTCTGGGAATGTTGGATCATGTTTGTTAAAAGAAATTTTTCTATACAAATAGATTGTTAAAAGAAATTGTATTTTTAATAAAAAGGTAAAAAAATAATTTATATTAACAAATATTACCTTAATTTAATTACATACTTCTTTTAAATAATATATTAGTATAATAAATACATAATAAATATTTATTTTAGTTATAATTATATAATATCTATACTTAATGTAAAATCAAGACTCTTAGAGTTAATCAGAAATAAATAATGATAAATTTAACATAGTAAAGTAATTTATTAATAATTAAATAATTTTTTAAAATAAAACAAAAAACAAAACAAAAACACTCTTCTATTTTTACTCATTCAATTTTCATTTCATAAAAATATATTGATGTTTAAATAACTTCCTTTGTCAACCTGCCAATATTTTAATTTAGTTTAAAAATAAATAAATCTTATACTAGTCAATTATAATTTAATTATTAGATTTTTTCTAGTGGTTTAGACATTTTTACACTTGGAATACTTCCATGTGTGTCATACTTAAGTCCTCTTAATCCATTTTTTCTGGTATTAACTAGTGTAGAACCCGTATTTTGTCCGGCTTAGTCTAATATTAATAATTCGATATAAGTAGGACCAAAATATACAAATAAATAAACCCAATAAATAGTCCAAATATCCATAATAAAGTCCATTTTACATCTAAAGTCCCTTTACATATCCAAAGCCCATTTCAAAGCCCAAATCCTCAATCCAATACAACTTATTCCCGCCCAAAATTGGTAAAACAATAGCCAAACAAACACAAATCAGATTTGTGATTTCTTTACCATCTTAAACTCCACGTGGCAGCCGACCATAGGCTCATTCACTCTCCACATGGATCAAACTCCTCACTGACGTCAGCGCCTACATCAGCATATATAAAGAAGAGAGAGTTAGTGGGGGACAATGATGATGGTGCAATTATTACCTAAGATAATTAAAAACTGAGAGGGGAGAGAAAAGGCTACCTCGGAAACTTAAACCCTAAACCTTAAACCTTAAACGCTTAAATCCTAAACATAAACCCTACATTATAAACTCTAAACTCTAATGTATGTAAGTATGTATGAATCTTAAACCCTTACTGAATTTTCTCTAAACCATCAACCCTAAACCCTTAAACCCTAAATCTAACCCCTAAACCCTAATGCATGTAAGTATATATATACCATCAATGTCTAAACCCTGAACGCTAAACTCTAAACCCTAATTGTTAAATCCTCAACATAAACCCCTAAACCATAAACTCTAAACCATACACCCTAATATATGTAAGTATGTATGTATGTATGAATCTATCAATGTATGAACCTTAAACCCTTAATGAATTTTACATAAACCCTAAACCCTTAAATCCTAAACATAAACCTTACATCATAAACCCTAAACCCTAATGTATGTATGCAGCTATCAATGTATGGACCTTAAACCTTTAATAAAATTTCCCTAAACCCTAAACCCTTAATAAATTTTCCATAAACCATAAACCCTAAACCTTAATGTATACAAGTATGCATGTATCTATCAATGTATGAACCCTAAATCATTAATGAATTTTACCTAAACCCTAAACCCTTTAAATCATAAACCATAAACCCTAAATCATCTAATGTTTTATAATTTTAATTTGATATTTCTGCTCATTATAGCCCTTAAATCTTCATTTCTATTCCAAATTGACTCATACTATTTGTTTTTTAATTTGTCCAATAATATATAATTTTACTTTGACATTTAGTTCATTCTAGTCCCTAAACTTTATTTGTATTCTAAATTGACCATTTTTTATTTTTTTTAAATTAATCCAATGTTTTATAATTTTAATTTGATATTTTGTTCATTCTAGTCCCTTAACTTTATTTTAATTAGTCTGATGTTATATAATTTTAATTTGATATTTTGTTCATTCTAGTCTCCTAAACTTTAGTTTAATTCCAAACTGACCCCTATTTATTGTTTTTTTAATTCGTCCGATGTTTTATAATTTTAATTTGGTACTTTGTTCATTCTAGTCCCTTAACTTTATTTCAATTCCATATTGACCCCTATTCATTCTTTTTTAATTCGTCCAATATTTTATAATTTTAATTTGATATTTTCATCATTCTAGACCCTAAATGTTTATTTTTATTCCAAATTGACTCGCTATTATTTTTTTAATTTGTCCAATGTTTTATTATTTTAATTTGATATTTTCTTCATTCTAGTTCCTTAAATTTATTTTAATTCCATATTGACCCCTATATATATTTTAATTCATCATGTTTTATAATTTTATTTTGAAATTTTGTTCATTCTAGACCCTAAAACTTTATTTTTATTCT
This sequence comes from Hibiscus tridactylites, assembly GCA_958450335.1. Classification (NCBI taxonomy): domain Eukaryota; kingdom Viridiplantae; phylum Streptophyta; class Magnoliopsida; order Malvales; family Malvaceae; genus Hibiscus; species Hibiscus tridactylites. Next base: position 3,714,248 of record OY288292.1, read on the forward strand.
AAATTGACTTCTACTTATTGTTTTTTAATTACTCTATTTTTTATACTTTTAATTTGATATTTTTGTTCATTATAGTCCCCAAAACTTTATTTTTATTCCAAATTGACCCATTTTCATTGTTTTCTTTTAAATTTGTCTAATATTTTATAATTTTAATTTGATATTTTTGTTCATTATAATCCGTGAAACTTTATTTTTAATCCAAATTGACCCATTTTCAGTCCAAATTGACCCATTTTCATTATTTTTTTAATTACCCCAATGTTTTATAATTTTATTTTGATATGACTTTAAATAATTAACTCCAAATCAATGACGATTGACGAAGACCAACCTAAAATATATCGACTACTTATACGGTTGTACCGAACTCAAACTCAATACGAATTCCAATCTCGAAAATACCCCGACCTAAATTACCCGACCTGAAACTACCCGACCTGAAATTACCCTTCCTGAAATGCACCCGACCTAAAATGCAACCGACCTGAAATGGACCCGACCTGAAATGGACCCGACCTAAAACAGACCCGACCTGAAACGAACCCGACCTGAAATGGACCCGACCTAAAACGGACCCGACCTGAAACGGACCCGACCTGAAATGGACCAGACCTGAAATGAACCCGACCTGAAGTGTATTCGAACCCGAATTAACCTGTCAATTATCTGCTTCGGACCCGACCTGAAATGGACCCGCACCGACCCGAGTCGAGTCAAAACAGAAAAATGACATGAAATGACATATACTCGATTTTACCCGACCTGACAGTACCCGACCTGAAACCCATCTGATTACCTATTTTTACATCCCTACTCGGAGGGATAGTTCGTTTACTATTCTACACCATATTTATAGCTGTTTTAGAGAGATTGAATCGCCTTTGCGCATGTGCTCCGTGAAAACAATTATGACATTAAATTACTTTTAATAAAAATATAATTAAATTGATAAAATTTTTAAATAATAGGTTTAAATTTATTGTTCTATTAAATATTTTACCCAAATTGTCACGTCAATCCAGTTAGGGCTCAATGACCTTGTAATAAAATCGAGAATTTAGTAATCATTTTTGTAACAATTAAAAGTTTAGTGACCAAAATAAATATTGAAGCATAGTTTAGTGACCATTTATGAACGTTACTCATATATCAAATAATATTCAAATAATGTACCAAAAGAATAACATTCAAATAAATCTATTTGTGAAATAAATTTTCGATATAATAACTCATATGTATTGGTTCCACCTACAATGGTAAACCAAACAACCTTATCTTTTACGGAATATTGTTCTTCAACTTTGAATTATTGTTGGAATTTGTTCACCATGACATGTCGAATATGTTATCATAAGGAATATTGGGTATGAAATTTATCAGGGAAACAGGAAACTGTGGAGTTTTATATTATTATATATCTATATCGTGCTTATATATTCTATCACGAAATTTACGTTATAATGTGTTTAAAGTATTTATATTTTTATATCGAATAATTTATGTATTATATTAAGAGTAAATATTTGATGTATTTCGGTATAAAGTTTTTTACACAAACATACCTATTTAAACTTTTTAATATAAAATCTAAATCTTTAACCTCAAATCTCAAAAATAAACTCTAAACCTTAAATTCAAACTTTAAACTTTAAATTAAAATTCTAAATTTTAAATTAAACTCAATTGTGAAAAACAAATTTCCCGAAACCATTTTATAAAATATAAATACCACATGGTGAATCTTAAACATAAAAAATGTCGTTTTAATTGTTAGAATAAGATTCTATCAGTTGGGGAACAAAGAAGGGGTCTATGGGAGCATGCCCCCCATAATTTGAGAAATTAGTATTTAGCCCCTTAAAATTTTCAAAAATTTTAATTTGGTCATACAAAATGTTTAGAAATTCATAATTTTTAAAAATTTTAAAACATTTTTAATTAAATATCTCTCATAATTTTTAAATTTTAAATTTTTTTATTTTAAACCTCTATTTTTTTAGTTTTAAGTTGTCCTCTCAAACTTTTTTATCAAGTTCCTCCACAGGATTCCAAAACATTTAAGATGCCAGGTTCAAATCCGAACATTTAAGATGCCAGGTTCAAATCCGAACTTTGCCTATAAATAAGGAGTAGTTTTGTTCGAAATCTAGTCATTATAGAGTGAAGAAAGAGATTAAAAGAGTGAGGAGTGATATGGGATTTTGGGTAGCTGCTAAGGTAGCATATTACGTAGGGTTGTTAATATACTACGAGTTTAAAATACTGGAAATAAGCAAAAAGCATCCCGACTGGCCTTGGAGTCGGTGCATGAAGCAAGACTTATGAGGATGCTCAAATGTATGGTCGTTGTATGGCATGCCTTATGAATGTCTAAGTTGTTCTTGGATAGCATGTGAACCCCTATGATGAATTTTGCCTTTGGCTTTTCGATGTTTACAAGCATGTCTTGTATGAAATGTTGCTATTGGGTTCATGCCTTGAACGAATGTTTTCGATCCATGTCTTGTGGGTGTTTGAGTATGTTAAACCTAGGACGTATGCCTCTAGACTTTGTATTGATGATGTTGTGTGCCTTTAGGGGTCCTAGGGGACCTTTAGACTTGTCAAGACTCACCTAAAACTGAATTTCAAAGGTTGCAGACAGCCAGCGTTTCGAAACGGGAAGGGTCGTTTCGGAATGGGTAGGCTTCAGGGACCCCGTATTGGAACGTGTTTCGATACGGTATGGCCTTTGGAACCCCTATTCCGAAACGCGTATCGGAACATTTTGGCTACTGGAATTTTGAGAAATTCACGAGATGAAGGTGTTTCGAAACGGGCCTAAAGGTTTCGAAACGGTCAAAATCTCGTTGACCCCGAGAAGTTGACCGTCATGGGCGTTTCGGAACGGTTAACCTCCGTTTCGATACGGCCCCTTGTATAGGCTCTGGGGCAGTTGACCTGGTCAAGGCGTTTCGAAACGCCTCAAGGGTGTTTCGAAACGGCTTGTTTAAAAGATTAAAATTGGGCTGTTTAAATGTTGTTTTGGGTTCGAATGTTTATCTCGTGTATTCTATTCCGCTGTTTGACCATTTAGGATTAATACGCCTCTAGTCAAGATTAAAATAAAAAAAAAAAATAGGGTTGCTAACCGAGGAGGAACCTTAACGGGTTTCGCTTCAGTTTTCCCCGTGTGGCCCACTCGGACCGGTCATCCGGCCAGACCGGGACGAGGGGGTTACACCTAATATATGTAAGTAAGTATGTATATACGTATCAATACCTAAACCCTAAACCCTTAATAAATTTTTCCTAAACCATAAACCATAAACCTTAATGTATACAAGTATGCATGTATCTGTCAATGTATGAACCCTAAATCATTAATGAATTTTCCCTAAACCCTTTAAACCATAAACCATAAATCATCTAATGCTTTATAATTTTAATTTGATATTTCTGTTCATTATAGCCCTTAAATCTTCATTTCTATTCCAAATTGACCCATACTAATTGTTTTTTAATTTGTCCAATAATATATAATTTTACTTTGACATTTAGTTCATTCTAGTCCCTAAACTTTATTTGTATTCTAAATTGACCACTTTTTATTTTTTTTAAATTAATCCAATGTTTTGTAATTTTAATTTGATATTTTGTTCATTCTAGTCACTTAACTTTATTTTAATTAGTCTGATGTTATATAATTTTAATTTGATATTATGTTCATTCTAGTCCCCTAAACTTTAGTTTAATTCCAAACTGACCTCTATTTATTATTTTTTAATTCGTCCGATGTTTTATAATTTTAATTTGGTACTTTGTTCATTCTAGCCCCTTAACTTTATTTCAATTCCATATTGACCCCTATTCATTCTTTTTTAATTCGTCCAATATTTTATAATTTTAATTTGATATTTTCATCATTCTAGACCCTAAAAGTTTATTTTTATTCCAAATTGACTCGCTATTATTTTTTTAATTTGTCCAATGTTTTATTATTTTAATTTGATATTTTCTTCATTCTAGTTCCTTCACTTTATTTTAATTCCATATTGAGCCCTATATATATATATTTTTTAATTCATCATGTTTTATAATTTTATTTTGAAATTTTGTTCATTCTAGACCCTAAAACATTATTTTTATTCTAAATTGACCTCTACTTATTGTTTTTTTAATTACTCTAATTTTTATACTTTTAATTTGATATTTTGTTCATTATAGTCCCCAAAACTTTATTTTATTCCAAATTGACCCATTTTCATTGTTTTCTTTTAAATTTGTCTAATGTTTTATAATTTTAATTTGATATTTTTGTTCATTATAATCCGTGAAACTTTATTTTTAATCCATATTGACCAATTTTCAGTCCAAATTGACCCCTTTTCATTATTTTTTTAATTACTCCAATGTTTTATAATTTTAATTTGATATGACTTTAAATAATTAACTCCAAATCAATGACGATTGACGAAGACCAACCTAAAGTATATCGACTACTTATATGGTTGTACCGAACTCAAACTCAATACGAATTCCAATCTCGAAAATACCCCGACCTGAATTACCCGACCTAAAACTACCCGACCTGAAATTACCCTACCTGAAATGCATCCGACCTAAAATGCAACCGACCTGAAATGGACCCGACCTAAAACGGACCCGACCTGAAACGGACCCGACCTGAAATGGACCCGACCTGAAACGGACCCGACCTGAAATGGACCCGACCTGAAGTGAACCCGACCTGAAGTGTATCCGAACCCGAATTAACCTATCAATTATCTGCTTCGGACCCGGCCCGTTTTGGCCCGACCTGAAATGGACCCGCACCCGACCCGAGTCGAGTCAAAACAGAAAAATGACATGAAATGACATATACCCGATTTTACCCGACTTGAAACCCATCCGATTACCTATTTTTACATCCCTACTCGAAAGGATAATTCGTTTACTATTCTACACCATATTTATAGCTGTTTTAGAGAGATTGAATCGCCTTTGCGCATGTGCTCCGTGAAAACAATTATGACATTAAATTATTTTTAATAAAAATATAATTAAATTGATAAAATTTGTAAATAATAGGTTTAAATTTATTGTTCTATTAAATATTTTACACAAATTGTCACCTCATTCCAGTTAGGGCTCAATGACCTTGTAATAAAATCGAGAATTTAGTAACCATTTTTGTAACAATTAAAAGTTTAGTGACCAAAATAAATATTGAAACATAGTTTAGTGACCATTTGTGAACGTTACTCATATATCAAATAATATTCAAATAATGTACCAAAAGAATAACATTCAAATAAATCTATTTGTGAAATAAATTTTCGATATAATAACTCATATGTATTGGTTCCACCTACAATGGTAAACCAAACAACCTTATCTTTTACGGAATATTGTTCTTCAACTTTGAATCATTGTTGGAATTTGTTCTCCATGACATGTCGAATATGTTATCATAAGGAATATTGGGTATGAAATTTATCAGGGAAACAGGAAACTGTGGAGTTTTATATTATTATATATCTATATCGTGCTTATATATTCTATCACGAAATTTACGTTATAATGTGTTTAAAGTATTTATATTTTTATATCGAATAATTTATGTATTATATTAAGAGTAAATATTTGATGTATTTCGGTATAAAGTTTTTTACACAAACATACCTATTTAAACTTCTTAATATAAAATCTAAATCCTTAACCTCAAATCTCAAAAATAAACTCTAAACCTTAAATTCAAACTTTAAACTTTAAATTAAAATTCTAAATTTTAAATTAAACTCAATCGTGGAAAACAAATTTCCCGAAACCATTTTATAAAATATAAATACCACATGGTGAATCTTAAACATAAAAATTGTCGTTTTAATTGTTAGAATAAGATTCTATCAGTTGGGGAACAAAGAAGGGGTCTATGGGAGCATGCCCCCCATAATTTGAGAAATTAGTATTTAGCCCCTTAAAATTTTCAAAAATTTTAATTTGGTCATACAAAATGTTTAGAAATTCATATTTTTAAAATTTTTAAAATATTTTTAATTAAATATCTCTCATAATTTTTAAATTTTAAATTTTTTTATTTTAAACCTCTATTTTTTTAGTTTTAAGTTGTCCTCTCAAACTTTTTTATCAAGTTCCTCCACAGGATTCCAAAACATTTAAGATGCCAGGTTCAAATCCGAACATTTAAGATGCCATGTTCAAATCCGAACTTTGCCTATAAATAAGGAGTAGTTTTGTTCGAAATCTAGTCATTATAGAGTGAAGAAAGAGATTAAAAGAGTGAGGAGTGATATGGGATTTTGGGTAGCTGCTAAGGTAGCATATTACGTAGGGTTGTTAATATACTACGAGTTTAAAATACTGGAAATAAGCAAAAAGCATCCCGACTGGCCTTGGAGTCGGTGCATGAAGCAAGAGTTCCCGGAGATGCCTAAAGTGGTTGCCAAAGGTGTTGTTGCTTCTAAATTTGGTAGTGCGATTAGTGGGGCGGCGGGTGGTCCGATGGGCGGTCCGATGACTGAGGAGCAAATGAAGCTGATTTCAGAGATGCAAAACCAGATGAGGAGGGAGTTGCAGGCGATCGAAGACGACTGGGATTCGTGGTAATGGAAGAGGTTGAAGTTGAAGAAAACTATGATGTTTAGATTCAACTCAGCTTACTAAATACTAATGGAGTCTAAATATTAGAGTCTGTCATGTATTGGTGTATCGGTCTGCTAATAAAGTTTATACTTAGTAAAATTTTATGAGAGTTGTAAAATAAGATTATTGATGTAAAATAAAAAAAGTCTAAAATATATAAGATTACCTATGAGGTATTAGAGGTAACCATCAGTACGATAAGTAGACTGTTTTCTTCTCTACTGTCTGGTTAATTTTCAGGAAAAAGAGTTAAAATCAAATATTAAAAAGGGTAAAGGATTTATTAAGTCAATAAATTTGAATTTTGTGAAAGATAAAGATTATTTTTAAATTAGAAAAAGTTAAATTGTTATTGTACCAAAAAATTTAGACACAACTCCTCCCATCGTATGAATAGTTTCGTCCTTGTTTTTTTCTCACTGAAATTATCAGTTTTCTTTTGGTATGACATATGGATTTGTGACTCTCCTTTTAAAAACATATTCTCTTATGTTTTTGTTCTGACAATTAATTTTGAATTTTTGATTTGAAATCTTGGTGTTTTGTATTATTGTGCAATTGTTATACCTACCGTGATCATATAACACTTATTTACATAAATATTTACTATCTGTTGTTATGCAACCGTGGCCTTCTAAAATGGGATAATTGACTTATAATCCTTTAAGAAATCAAAAATATTTTGTTAATCCAATAAAAATTTACACTTTAACCTTAACAAATTATGATTTGATTCTAATCCTTTAAAGAAAATCATGGATTCATAGTTGTTCGCAACTTTTCAATTTAAGTGTAAAGTGAATATTATCCGATCATAACTTGGACTAAAATTAATTTATTTTAGTTCAAAATTCTTTCATTTAAACTGAACACAATACAAAAAGTTTCAGCCATTAAAAACTATTTATTTAGTGGAATAAGATGTTAAATGATTTACATAATGTTAAAAGTTCGATATGGACGTTGCCTAGCTATAAAGTAAACTGGATTCCATGAATTATTTTATAATGGACATATGCAATATCCAATTAAATTAGTTGAACAATAAATTAGATATCGATGGTTAAAACAAACATGTTGGCCATTTTCAGTTTTCGAAAATCAACACCCATAAGATGTGACGTTAGATCAAATCTCAATATTGTGATTTGTGAATAAAGTAATATGGGCTAAAAAAGTAACTTTAGAAAGGATTTTAAATCTTTAGAGTTAATTGCACCGCACTACATTGGAGTGGCCTGCGACAGGTGTTCGGAAGACATGTGTATTTGGTAGACGACTTTATCGTGAGTAAGGTAGACAAAGCGGGAAGACGTTTTGGTTTCTTAAGGTTTGCATCAAGACGCAGATAGAGATATTGAGAGACTAAATGGGTTCGTAAGTTGGACTTAGGCAACCCGAATCAGAAGATGAAAGGAATAGATGGTGAGAAAGCCCGGTCGGTGATCAGAGATAGTGCTTCGATAAACTCATCGGATTCTGATAGGAGTAATTTTTTTCAGCCAGTGCTGCAAGATATCTGAAGCACCCCTGGAAATGGTGGGTTTTTTTTTATGATAATAGTAGAAGTATAGAGGATATTAAGCATGTGCAGTTTACATATAATCCGAGATAAAAGATTTACATGGAGGATTCTGAGCGAAAGTTGGATTGAGCAGACCTGGACTATTAAAGACGTGGTGGTAATTTTTTTCAAATCACATGGTTCAGTTTTAATTTACTCTGGCATTTGCAATACCCATATAACCCTAATAACCCAAACCCAATTACTCAATACCTATACAAGCCCACTACCCAAAACCCAAACTAACCCTAAATTAAACTAAAACTAAAAAACCTTATCCCCTACACTGTCAGCCGCTGCCGCAAAGTCGCCGAAGCAAGCCGCCGCCAAGCCAAGCCACCACCATCCATCACGTGCTCTGTCCCCCGTACCTGTAAAAAAACATCATTAATCCGAGGAAAAAGCAAGCAAGTTGAAACAAGTTGGATTTTTTTATTTGCTAAATTTGTGTATAAAAAACCCAATGCATGTATTCGAAAAGGAGGATTTTTTCGGATTCGAATGGGAAATGGGTGATTTATAGATCTAAAAGCTTCGAAGTAAAAAAGGTATACTTTCCTTTTTTATTTGAATACATAAAAATAAAAGAGAGCTTCGAAAAAAAATTAAAAGAAACAAAGAAAATCGAAAGATTTTTGGGTGTTCTCACCTACATGACGCGTTTGATCGAAAAACTGACCTCGAATTCAAACTCAATGCGTCGAGGAGAGCTGAAAAAGTAGTCCCTTTTGAGTTTTCGACCACCGTAGACGGCGGCGGCCGTCACCGGCGAGCGAAACGGAGGCTAAGTGATATTTGAGAGATTTAAAAAAAATCAAATGATTTTTTGGGGAAAAGGCTATTTAAACCGAAATTAAAACGAGTTGACCTGAAAACGCGACCTGACCCGGCCAGTAGATCTGTGCATTTTCAATCCGGATGAGAAAATTGTGCTCGCGGTCACTTCGCTTTTGTATCTTCGCATTTTCACTCTTTAGTTTCTATTTCCTTCAATTTAGGTGTAACCACCTAAACCCGACCTAGAAGAAATGGGCTGAATCTAGGAAGTTAGGTTTGAAAACTTTCCCCTCAAGTTATAAGTCTTAGGTTTAGAAATATTTTAAAATACAAATTGAATTAATTAATAATAATTAACGTAAAATTACTTAAATATTTATGAAACTCGAACATTAAAACATGTACTAAATATTTCATAAAAACATCCAAAATAAATTCAAATGCATGCAAAAACATAATCCCAAAATAAAAGTCACAATGTCCGAAATTACAAATTATTCTAAATTTTGCTAAACAATAGCTTGAAATAGTCAAAGAGAGTTCATACTGAATAATAAATATCCGAGTAAAATATACGAGATGCTCCAAGTACCGATTCGCCTAATAAGTCTGAGTATTTGAAAGTAAACACACTAAGGGGTGTAAGCTAAAGAGCTTAGTGTGTCCTTTTGTATAAACAAAACACATAATCAAAACAATATTTTATTTTTTTCCGATAAATTCATTTCCGAAAATAGAGTTTATCCGATAAATCAAATTATGAATTCTATGACGTCCGATGCATGACTCAATGTCTGAATGTCCGATTTCATACAGAGTGGAGGTTGCCCTTGCCAGAGTGGAGATTTCTCTCACTTTTTCTAAACACAATTATGAACAAATGACACATGATATGATTTGTAAAATCATAAATCCGAACTCTTACGAGTATCATATTTTCCGAAAATCAGATGCTTTATTTAAAACACATTTCAATATGCTATACATGATGTTTCAAATAGTCTCAAACCATAATTAATCAGATAATAAATCAAGCAAGAATAAAACATTTACTGAAAACACCCCAAGAAACACACCTTAGCAATAGAAGCTCTAATCTCGAGAAGGGCGAACCTCACGCTCGGATCTCACTGAATCAGGACCTACGTGATACGAATTCAATATTAATATTTATTACTAACACTAAGCCACCGACTAAAACACTAAAAACCGAACTAAGATATACCCACGTGAAGATCTCGAAGAACGTGTACGGTCGGTCTGTACAACTAGAGGTAATCCAACGGTCTCAAGGTCGGCACCTGAACACAGAATATTCCGAATCAAATTCTAAAACCATAACTTATCAAATTCCAATAACAATTACTTAAAATGAGCAAAACGGATCTTTCAGGTTCGAATCAGACAAAACGGGCAGCGAATACGGACTCAGGACGTCGAGAAAGGTTAAGAGGAATGATGTCTGAAAAAGTCAACTCTTGGTCAACGATAAACTATGGTCAAAGTCCAAAGTCAATGGTCAAACTGGTCAACAATTCAGATATGGTCAATGGGTCAAAGTCAGTCAAACAGATCAAAGTCAAAACCGATTCAGGTTGGTTAAACGATTCGGTTCGGTTCTGGAATGGTTCAGTTCACAAGACCGGTTCAGGTCTAAGCTCACTAAGCCGACTTGGCTTCTTCATTTAGGGCTCAAAACAACACACCACCCATTCTTATTTTTATTTTTATTTGGTCTAACTCAAAATTACCCCACGACTGGGCTCAACCAAATACACACAAACTTGGCATTTGAGCTCAACTAACGGGTTGAGCTTTCATAATTTTGGGTTTAACAAAAGTTCACAGCCCACTCCTAAACACATTGATGCAACATGAAGTTAGGGTTTATAGAACCTTCGCCATCGGCGGCTAGCTTCACGAACGGCAGCGGTGACAGAATTAACCGGCGGCGACAATTCACCGACAACAAAACAACAAAAACATTAAGGTTAATTTTCGGCCAACACAAAGCAAAATTCGAAATCAATCCAAAACCTACAACTTAAAACACAGATTTAACCAAAAACATAGGTTTAAACTTACCCACAACTTGACGAGCGGAGGAGGAGGCGACGACAAACGATGGCACGAAGGACGAACATGATGATTTTAAACCGTTTCCAAGCAACTAACCGACGGTGAGGGATTACAAGTGGAAAGTCAAACGGTTTCTTATCGATCTCTCGCTAACGGTGGCCGGTAATGGGTATCCAAGGGTTGGGGTTGGTTCGCGAGAAGAAGAGGAACCGAACGATGGTATCGGATCGGCCAACGGACGGCGCTAAGCCGATGGTCAGAGCTTCATCGGAACGAGAGGTTGAGAGGAGAGGGATATCGAGAGTGCAAGAGAGAGGCAGCTACTGAGTTTACAATTGGAAACTGAAAGATTAAAGGGGTTCAAATTACCCTATTAAATGGGTAAATCACATATTGGGTAACTTAAGTGGTTAAGGGTTCACAAAGTGGCCTCTAACTTTAACCCATAACACAAAATAATCACTAAAATCTGATTCTATACCCAATTGATCCTTAAATTAAAATTAGAGTTTGGGACTTAAATTCCCAAAAGTTAGGGGTTTGAATTAGGGTTTTCAAAATTCCCAATTTTCCAAATTGGGGGAAAAATTTAGGGTGTTACAACTCTCCCTCCCTTAATATAAATTTCGTCCTTGAAATTTTCATATTTAACAACAGATCTCAAAACCAACTATAACATGCATATACTTTCCCATTCTGAATTCATGATATATCATAACCAAAATTACTAAAACATATAACTGAAAAGTGAACTGAAACATATTAAAATGTACCTGCCCTGTCATCATGTATATCATCATGTCCAACATGAACTCTATTCGAATGTATTGAACCTGGACGTCTAATCTCATATCTAGCTGAACCACCACTCTGGGCATGTCTACCTCTACTAGAAGTACCAAAAACAACTGAACTAAACTGCCCTCTACCTTGGTGAGGTGCCCGAACTGATGCATGTCTCTGAATCTGTACGGATGAACTGGTTGCTGAACGTGGACAACTCTTCAAGTAATGATCGTGAGATCCACATCTAAAACACGCTTTGTTCATCAATCTGCACTCTCCGTTATGCTTCTTATTGCAATAACCACAAATAGAAATAGGCCGACGAATTTTTGAACTACCCATGTAGCCAGACGGAATTGTCGGTACTGCAGGTCTCACATTCCGATAACTATAAGGAACAGACTCATCTCTAGGCCTCTTTCCAGACGAGTTAACAAAACTAGGTTGTAAAGACGTGTTCGGTTGCTTCCCTGCTTGATCAGAATTTTGAAGTTCCTCATTTTCCATTAGTTCAAGAATCCTCTATGCGGTTTTAGCCCGATCAACCATCACGCTGAACACTTTATCATGGTGTGTTGCAACATCTCTCTGAATCGGTAGCCGAAGTCCATTCAGAAACCAATCACACTTGTCTTTCTTAGTCGGAACTAATCCAAGATCATACTTTGACAACCTCCGAAACTCAATCACATAATCATTCACTGACATATTGTTTTGCTTCAGATTCATAAAATCATCACGACACTTCGCTAAGAACTCGGCTCCAACATATCGATCCTGAAAAGCCTGTCGAAAAAATTCCCATTTGACCTGACTAGATGGAATAATATCTAGCACAAACTCCCACCAATTTTGTGCTTCACCCACTAACAGTGATACAACAGCCCTCAATTTCAGATTGGCAGGGTAATTCATCTCGACAAACAATCGTTGTAACTTCTTTAGCCAATACTCTCCATCAGCTGGATGTGTACCAGTTTTACCCTCAAACAATTTCATCCCAACAACTATAAATTCTATAGATATGGGTTTCCTCGAACCCTCCGACTGGCGAAGATAACACAACAACTCTCGGTGTACCATGGCATTGTCCGGCTGAACTATCTCCATGTCATCGAAATCATGTGAGTCATCACTTCCGATTTGAGGTTCTCCCAACGACCAATCCTCATTACCCGATATCTCATTCCGATTTTCTGTTTGCCCAACAGAAGGCAGATGATCACCACCAAAAACAACATTACAGTCTCGACCACGACCTCGACCTATCATAGAGCTAGAACTCCTATGTGGTGGCATAGCAACTATCTACAAAAGGTAATAACCTAGAGTCAGAATCGGTATTGGAGTCTCGGATTTTAAAACACATTGAAGTCAAGATCACAGAATACCATAGTATATTTTTCAGGAAATTCTCATTTGTCTAAAAATATTTTGGATGCATGCAGAAGTCGAAAACATTTAAAAATAATTATTGTGGGCCTCACAGTCCGTGGGTTGAACTTGGCTCTGATATCACTAAATGTAACACCCTAAACCCAACCCAGAAGAAATGGGCCGAATCTAGGAAGTTAGGTTTGAAAACTTTCCCCTCAAGTTATAAGTCTTAGGTTTAGAAATATTTTAAAATAAAAATTGAATTAATTAAAAATAATTAACGTAAAATTACTTAAATATTTATAAAACTCGAACACTAAAACATATACTAAATATTTCATAAAAACATCCGAAATGAATTCAAATGCATGCAAAAACATAGTCCCAAAATAAAAGTCTCAATGTCCGAAATTACAAATTATACTAAATTTTGCTAAACAATAGCTTGAAATAGTCAAAGAGAGTTCATACTTAATAATAAATATCCAAGTAAAATATACGAGATGCTCCAAATACCGAGTCGCCTAATAAGTCGGAGTATCTGAAAGTAAAAACTAAGGGGTGTAAGCTAAAGTGCTTAGTGTATCCTTTTGTATAAACAAAACACATAATCAAAATAGTATTTTATTTTTCCGATAAATTCATTTCCGAAAACATATCCGATAAATCAAATTATGAATGCTATGACGTCCGATGCATGACGCAATTTCCGAATGTCCGATATCATACAGAGTGGAGGTTGCCCTCGCCAGAGTAGAGATTTCTCTTACTTTTTCTGAACACAAGTCCGAACAAATGACACATGATATGATTTGTAAAATCATAAATTCGAGCTCCTACGAGTATCATATTTTCTGAAAATTATATGCTTGATTTAAAACACATTTTATTATGCTATGCATGATGTTTCAAATAGTCTCAAACCATAATCAATCAGATAATAAATCAAGCAAGAATAAAACATTTACTGAAAACACCCCAAGAAACACACCTTAGCAATAGAAGCTCTAATCTCGAGAAAAGCGAGCCTCACGCTCGGGTCTCACTGAATCAGGACCTACGTGATACGAATTCTATATTAACATTTATTACTAACACTAAGCCACTAAACACTGAAAATCGAACTAAGATATACTCACGTGAATATCTCGAAAAACGTGTACGGTCGGTCTGTACAACTAGAGGTAACCCAACGGTTTCAAGGTCGACACCTGAACACAGAATATTCTGAATCAGATTCTAAAACCATAACTTATCAAATTCCAATAACAATTACTTAAAATGAGCAAAACGGAGCTTTCAGGTTCTAATCAGAAAAAACAGGCAACAGATACAGACTTAGGACGTCGAGAAAGGTTAAGAGGAATGATGTCCGAAAAAGTCAACTCTTAGTCAACGGTGAAAGGTCAACTCTGGTCAAAGTCCAAAGTCAATGGTCAAACTGGTCAACAATTCAGATCTGACCAATGGGTCAAAGTCAGTCAAACAGATCAAAGTCAAAACTGATTCAGGTTGGTCAAACGATCCGGTTCTGGAATGGTTCAGTTCACAAGACCGGTTCAGGTCTAAGCTCACTAAGCCGACTTGGGCTTCTTCATTTAGGGCTCAAAACAGCACACCACCCATTCTTATTTTTATTTTTATTTGGTCTAACTAAAATATTCCCCACGATTGGGCTCACCCAAATACACACAAACTTGGCATTTGGGCTCAACTAACGGGTTGAGCTTTCATAATTTTGGGTTTAACAAAAGTTCACAGCCCACTCTTAAACACATTGATGCAACATGAAGTTAGGGTTTATAGAACCTTCTTCGGCGGCGACTAGCTTCACGAACGACAGCGGCGACAGAACTAATCGGCGACGACAATACACCGACAACAAAACAACAAAAACTTCAAGGTTAATTTTCGGGTAACACAAGAAAAATTCGAAATCAATCCAAAACCCACAACTTAAAACACAGATTTAACCAAAAACATAGGTTTAAACTTACCCACAACTTGACGAGGGGAGGAGGAGGCGACGGTGAATGGTGGCACGAAGGACGAACATGATGATTTTAGACCGTTTCCAAACAACTAACCGACGTTGAGGGATTACAAGTGGAAAGTCGAACGGTTTCTTACCGATCTCTCGCTAACAGTGGCCGGTAATGGGTATCCGAGGGTTGGGGTTGGTTCACGAGAAGAAAAGGAACCGAACGGTGGTACCGGATCAGCCAACAGACGGCGCTAAGCCGATGGTTGGAGCTTCACCGAAACGAGATGTTGATAGGAGAGGGATATCGAGAGTGCAAGAGAGAGGCGGCTACTGAGTTTCCAATTGGAAACTGAAAGATTAAAGTGGTTCAAATTACCCTATTAAATGGGTAAATCACATATTGGGTCACTCAAGTGGTTAAGGGTTCACAAAGTGGCCTCTAACTTTAACCCATAACACAAAATAATCATTAAAATCTGATTTTATAACCAATTGATCTTTAAATTAAAATTAGAGTTTGGGACTTAAATTCTGAAAAGTTAGGGTTTTGAATTAGGGTTTTTAAAATTCCCAAATTTTTGAATTGGGGGAAAAATTCGGGGTGTTAAATTTGGTCACCATTTTCATGTTATTTTCTCACTCTAATTGTCGTCTCATTCAATTTTAGTCTTTGTTTTATTATTATTATTATTATTGTTGTTGTTATTATTATTATTACATATTGTTTTTTGGATTAATATTTGATACACTGCCAGTGTAAAAAAAGTTTACACAAGCATGCCTATTTTCAAGCCTAAATTTAAAATCTAAAATTCTAACCTTAAAACCCTAAAACTCTAACCCCAAACCCCAAGCCCTAAACCCTAAATTCTAACCATAAATCCTAAATTTTAAATCATACAACCTAAACCTCTAACATCTAAACCCTAAACTAAACCCCTAAACCTCTAAATAAACCCGCTTGTGGAAACTTTGTTTTCCACCGCCAGTGTATAGGATATTAATCCTTGTTTTTTCTCACGTTATATGTATATATACATATATATTATATTTAATTTATATTATTATATTATAGTATTATTATATAATATTATTATGTTAATTATCATTATTATGTTCATTATATATATATGTCTATATATATGTATAGTACTATTATTATTTATTATATCTGCATGTTACATGTATATATACATTTTTTATGTTTTATATACACATATATATTTATACCATACTTATATTATATTATATCATACTATTATTATTCTTGTAACATATTATTATATTATCATTATCATCATTATTACTATTATTAGTAACTATTATATTATTAATTTTATATTATAGTTATATTTTCTTACGATCATATTGTATTATAAGTACTAAGTTATATATGTATGTTATTATATTGTTATTATATCTTATCAATATACTATTATTAATTATGTTATCTTATATTATAATAATTATTATGTTATACATTTTATCATATTATATATATGTACATATATGATATGTGTATATTATTTTACTATGATATATGTGTATTATAATAATAATATATGTATATAAATCCATAACTATGTAAATTATGTTATATTATTATTACATATGATATTTTCTCTTTCGAATAGACTTTTGTATTTCTTCTTAAAATTTTAAGTTTGTTTTGGTATTTAAAGGATATTTTCCACTATATTTCGGAAATCAGTTTGAAAGTGACATTCTGACTCATTCTGGTGTCATCTTTCTCGGTTGTCGTAAATAAGGAAATATTCTCCCTACACCACTATTTCACGAGATTAAATTTTAAATTAAATTTTGAATTTTTATTTTCTTGCAAAGACAACACTTAATCAACGCGGTACCAATTTTGAGCGAAGTGAGGGGTGTTAATCCTTCCCCAAGCGTAACCGACTCTCGAACCCCAAATGTTTTAGAATCTCTGGTTAATTTTAACGGTGTATGGCCTACCATAGTGGCCGGTGGCGACTCCAAAACCTATTTCTACATTTCCCCCATTTTCAATATATTTTTCAATATCATCATTGTTTCTTCAAAAAAAAATTATTACAGATGGCGACTTCGTTGGGAACTTTTTTTAGAGAGTCAAGCCATTGTTGATTTTTTGTTGTCTTGCAAGGAAGTAAAAATTTGATTTTAATTTATTTTTTAATCCCTTTGCATTCATGCATGAGCTATCCGGGCTCTGTAACCGTTAAGTGGGAGTGATTACTTTGTCTCGCGGGGTGGCCACCTCCGTATAATGTTGTAATTCACTTCCGGGATATGATCATTATTTTTCATGGGGTTTACGCCTCCGTATGGTATAAGGACTCGTACCCTCCCGAATCGATGTCCTAGCATCAGTTTGGGTACCATTACTCTAGAACCGAAACTCGCGTATAGTAAGCCGTAAGAGCTCACTTTTTAGAGCCATACCGAAACTCTGCCCGTTTAGCGGTAACCCTATTAGGCCTTGCTTATTTATTTATATCTTATTTGTTATTCGTGTACAGTTTTTTACATGTCTTAATTTTTTACTTTATTTACCATTAATTTATTCATTTATTTTAATCTGAACTGACTTATTTTCTTTTTTATCACATCATATTAAACTCATTCATTTTTTATTAATTACATGACTTCGCTATAACATTTTAATTTTTGCACTTCACCATCATGAAATACTGATTCACGACTAGTTCTCAATTTGAAAAATTATCATCGGGAGAAAATCTAGTACCATGGATATCAATGCAACATTCAAAGTTGCGAATGAATCCCGTGAAAATCAGTAATTTGTATCTAGGCAGTGCATCTTGCATTAACATGCATACATTTTTAAAATTTGAAATCGGTCCTCGAGATGCCCCATGCCAACAAATACCAGATAGAGCAAAATCGACCGATCTAGCACCATGTTGAACCTATGCAGGAGCCCGGTATGGGGGCATTTTTTATAACAAATGCGTTCATACAAATATCATGTCTCTACAAGGCCCCAATCTGAGGATAGTCCCCGACAAGTTCATGAAGCGAGCCTTTGATGCTGAGTCAGACTCCTGCACCCTGAACGACTACATCAATTATCGTCTGTAGCATTTTTCCAAAGCCAAAAGTAATGAGCTGCCATAAGCCAACACAACAAATTTATCGACTCGATTGGGGGCAACATAAAAGAAAAGCCGAAAACATACTTCTTGCTTCGAGTTCTCTTCAAGAGTAGTCTCAGACAAAAATGTTGGGGCAATCACCCAAGGGAGTAATCCAAAAGATGATCGAACCTAGAAGAGTTGGGGCATCATCGCTTGGACCCAACGTGACCAACAGAATCAGGGGCATCCTTTTGAGGATCGAGGAAAATTATGTCACAATCATGCATTTAGTTGCATACATTAAAAATCATCATGCATTTAGATTAGGTGCATACACCAAAATCATCATGCATTTAGAATAGACATACACATTAGACATATAATTAGGGGCATTCATGATGCATTTATTTTTTACTTCAAACAGGTCCAAGGAAGAGATCGAAGAACCTCGACAATGGGGGAAACAACACGATGATCAATTTTTAGCCCCGAATGAGGCTGAATACGCAAAAGCGTAAGCATCCAAGATCTTTGAACAAATACTGACTAGTGTTTTCTTTTTTTTTTCAGGTCTATACTCCTTGTTATGGAGTGGAAGATAAAAATTTTCCAGATCTAGCCTCTCCGTCAGTAGTGTAGCCAGATCAAAATTCTTTTTGATCTAGCCTCTCCGTCAGTGGCGTAGCAAGAGCAAAATTCTTTCAGATCTAGCCTCTCCATCAGTGGTGTAGCCAGATCAATATTCTTTCCGTTATAGCCTCTCTGTTAGTGGCATAGTAAGATCAAAATTTTTCCCGATATAGTCTCTCCGTCAGTGTACAGCAGATCAAACCCTTTTCAGGTATTGCCTCTTCGTCGGTGTTGCTGCTAGACCAAATTTCCTCCTTGGATATCATCTCAGAATCATAGAAGAAAGTTTCAAAAAAAGAAAAAGAAAAAAGTGAGAAAATAAAAAGGAAAAGAAAAAAATCCAAAAAAAATCCCAAAAAAAGAGAGAGAAAATTTGAATAATCAAATGAAAATCCAAAAAAGAGAGAAAGAAAATTTGAAGGATCAAAAGAAAAAAAAATCAAAGCTTCACTCTTCGATCCTGCCTCTTCGTCGGTGTTGCAGCTGGATCAAAATTTATTCTTTTAGACCGTGCCTCTTCATCGATGTTGTAGCTCGGTTGAATCCTAGTCTTGCCTCTTCTTCGGTGTTGTAACTGGACCAAATTTACTAACTCCCGATCTTTCCTCTTCATCGGTGTTGTAGCTGGATCAACCTTATTAGTTATAGACCTTGCCTCTTCGTCAGTTTTTTAGTTGAGTCTAAAATTTACTTTCTTTGTCCATGTTGTAGCAAACAAAAAATAAAAAAAAAGAATCAAGAAAAAAGAAAAAGAAAAAGAACAAAAAAGAAAAAAGAAAAAAGAAAAAAGAAAAAAGAAAAGGAAAGGAAAAAAAAACTTCTTCTTCGATCATGTCTCTTCGTCAGAGTTGTAGCTTGATCAGGACTTTCTCTAGATCCTCCCTCTTCGTCAGTGTTGAGCTGGATCAAGATTTTTGACTTCGACCTTGCTTTTTCGTTAGTGTTGTACATGAGTCAAACTTTATCAACTCATGGTCTTGTCTCTTCGCCTGTATTGCACCTGGACCAAATTTACTAACCCCCAACTTCAGATCCTGCCTCTTCGTCGGTGTTGTAGCTGGATCAACCCTATTGACTTCAAATCTTGCCACTTCGTCAGTGTTGTAGCTGGGTCAAACTTTATCAACTCATGGTCTTGCCTCTTCATCGGTGTTGCAGCTGGACCGAATTTACTAACCCCCAACTTCAGATCTTGCCTCTTCGTCGATGCTATAGCTGGTTCAACCCTACTAACTTAAAAACATTGCCTCTTCGTCGGTGTTGTAGCTGAGTCAAACTTTATCAACTCATGGTCTTGCCTCTTCGTCAGTGTTGTAGTTGGACCGGAAAAACTTTTAGGGGTTTCACATTTTTTGAAATTGGTTTATTAAAAGGGGAAAATTTTGAGTTTTGGAAAATGGTAAAAATTTTGGAGTCGCCACCGACCACTAAGGTAGGCCGGACACCATAAAACCAGAGATTCAATTTAAAAGAGGTTCAGGAGTTGGTTACGTGTGGGGAAGGGTTAGCACCCCCATCACGCCCGGAAATCGGTACCAAATAACTTGTTGCCTTTAATCGATAGAAATTATTTAAAACTCAAAGTGAATTTAATAAAGCGTTCTTAAATGAAAATGTGACTTAAATAGAACAGACTTTATCAAATTGTGACTTTGGAATTAATTAAACATTTAATTAAAAAGGATGACGGTACAACGGACCATAGACTAAACCGACATCATATAAGACTGACTTCCGTGTTAGTTTAGGGTTCGGATCCCGTACGTCAACTTTATGCATGATGCAAGCAAGTAAAGGATGATGCGTGGCATTTCCATTTTTACGTTTCTGCTTACCTAGAGACGGTGACGATTAACCTAAATATTCGGTCGACATCCATTAAGCTTGGACTATTTTGACACGAATACCGGAGTTAATTGATACCTCTCTTTTGGTATATTTTAAATTCAATTAACATGCTCGATTATTAGCGGTCTCATGAATGACAAGTATAAGATGCATGCCATAAAAGAGCATTGAAAATAAACATACAAAAGCCCACCCAAGGCCTTAACTTAAAGGCTCGAATTAGGGAAGCTCGGTTAATGATCTAATTATTTGTTAGATGATACTAATATTTAATCCTAGATCGTTTAAATCCTAAACAATTAAGGGACTCGAATCAATTATGGATTATCTTGTTTCATCCTGTCTAGAAATGATATTAATTTTATCTTAAAAAGTGAGAGTGGCTAAACCGGCTTAACGAACTTAATATCCCTCCTAATAAGACAAGGATGAATTTAAGTTAATTATACCGATTAGAGCCCTAAACCTAATTTAAGCTCTAAACCTAAACCGACCTAATTGTTCGAACTGTGCCCCTATGAGGCGGGCACACGATCGGGAACAATTAAATCGATTAGACTAAACTAAACTAACTAGCCCGAGCCCACTTAAGCTAAAAAAGCCCAAAAGAACCCTAACCTATCCACTTAAAGCCTAAGGCCCCAAAACCCCAAACTAAAGGACATTAAGACAAACCTTGCTAATAAAACCCGAATTAACACCACTTAAATCATACATTATCTTATTGAGCAAATTGATGTTTTTATCACATTTTTTATAAACAAGCCCCTAAACGTTTCTATACATCATTTTTAGAAGACACCACAAATTAATTAAATTACGTTAAACATTTTAAAGGATCACATTTGCCTATATTTTATAAGACCTTAAATTACATAAAACAAATTAAACATACCTTACATTAAAACTTACAAGACCCAAAAAAAACAACGATATGGCCACAAACAACATACATGCTCCATACGTATAAACATATAACTTAAAACAAGCAAGATACATTAATAACACCAAACATACATTTAACAAGCCAATAAAAAAATAAGGTGGAAACATGATTAAATTGAAGGAAAAACGAAAAAACAGTGACCAAATCAAAGAGCATGAAAATTGTTGAGTGTGTAAAAGTTCTATATTTTACCCCCTATTTAACCCATATTTCTGCTGCATTCAAGCATAATTCATTGCATTTAGGTTAGATTTCATTTATACATCACAAATATATCAAATGGCACAATTTCTACTGAAATTGGTTGCTTTTGCAGGTAGCTGCTGAAGCAGATGAAGGGCAGTGGAGAAGCAGACGTTGGGCAGTAAAGAAGCAGAGCTGGAACTGGATGTGCAGACGAGGAGGACGATGCTGCCATGGCCGCTGCCGTGGCAGCCAAGGACGACAACAAAGGTGAAGAGAAGAAGTAAAGTGGGCCTTGACAGAAAGAGAAAATTAAGTCGGTTTGTCGTGGAGCACCCTTATATTTTTCCAAGCCCTAGATTAGAATGAAGGCCAAGCCTAAAGTTCAAGGAAGAAACTCCAAGCAAGAAGGAAGGACGAATTAAAGATATATGCTCTGAAGATTTAGTCTTTAATAGAGTTGTACTTTAGTTTAAACTTGTATTCTTGCCATATTAGAAAACTTGAACCCAAGGCCTATATAAAGGCATGCTATTCGACCTAGGGAAGGATATCTTACTCTCTAGCCTTCTTCCCAAAACCCTAGCCGTTTTCCCCTTCTCATCATGTTCTAAACTTCCCCTAGGGCTACGAGTTGATTTGTAAAGTAGTTGCAAGGATTGCATTTGTTTTAGGAAATTTTCTGTTCAATAAAATAGACTTCAAGTTTGCTTATTCTGGTTTTCAACATCTTGCAAGAGTATCGGGAGAGCATTGTGAGATTATCTATTTACTTAATATCAGGAGAGTTATGTATACAAAAGGAATAAGTACGGGTTCTCCAATTTATGGTTGAACTATCTCGGACCTAGGGATAGGACGAGGTTAAGTGGCTAAGGAAGAATTCAACAACATCGGTGTTCATCCTTTGATTCACGCCGGGAGGTATCATCAAACACGTGTTCATCGACAGACTTGGACCTAGGGATAGGCCAAGGCACAGCAGGGATTCTTGCTAAGCTTGAAGTATAGAGTTGTGTGATCGTTGCCGCGACTAACAACAAACTTCTACCGCGACAGGCACAACGACAGAACAAAGATTCCTAGACTTTGCAACACCTACAATACTGAGCAATTCAATACCAGCCCATTCTCTCTATCTTGATTTCATTACTCTTTTATTTAAGTATTCTTTACTATCTCATGACAACATTGAAACTATTTCGTTTCCCTCTGGTGCAATAATTCCAGGTGAAGCTATTAGCCCAGTCCCTGTGGAGACGATATCCGATACTTACGTATCACTTTACTACTTGCGTCGTGTACACTTGCACTACATTGCGATAGACACTTTTACACGCAACAAGTTTTTGGCGCCGTTGCCGGGGACTGGCAACATATCTTTACCCTATCTTTTACTGCACTTCTTTTATTTTTCTATTTTTACTTGGATTGTTCAACCTGTACCTTTCACAAGGTCTTTTGTTTGCGTATGCGCAGATCTCAACGAGGAAAAGAACCTGAGCACCAGTTAGATCCTGAAATTGAACGAACGTGCAATCTCAGGAAAAGAGTCCGCCTCCTCGTAGAAAGAAACGAATACCTAGAGGAACAATTAGAAGCAATGGTGAACGAAAGGCACGAAGAAAGTAGGAACAACCAAGGGAATCCCCAGGATAATGAAAATCCTGCCGGAGATGGAAGGAACGGTCCACCTTCTGTTCCTCCAGTCGCTGCCGCACGCCGGTCATGCTGAGACTACATGCTCAATGATCATGTGGAACTAGAAACAACCCTGCCAGACGTAGAAGTTGACAACTTTGAGCTAAAACCTGTTATGTTCAGCATGATTAACAACGCTGGCCAATTTAGTGGTGCTGCTACAGAGGATGCTAGGGAGCATCTGAAAACGTTCCAGGAAATCTGTGGTTCGTTTAGACTACTAGGAGTTAATCCGGAGATACTAAGGCTTCGGTTATTTCCTCATTCATTGAGGGACAAGGCAAAAACTTGGTGGAATAAACTAACGTCGGGTTTAATATGAACTTGGGCAGATTTAACTCGTGAATTTTTGTCTCGTTTTAATCCTTCACATTTATCTGAGCGGTTATGTAACAAAATTGCTACTTTTCAACAGGAAGATGACGAGCCAATGCACGAGGCCTGAGACAGATTTACTACTCTTCTGAGAAACTGCCCTATGCATGGATTCCCCGTTTGGAACCAGGTAACTAAATTTTATAATGCTGCCAACTTACAGACTCGTATGAGAATTGATTCAGCAGCAAATGGATTGCTGTTGGACAAAGATCCAGATGAAGCGATGACAGTATTGAAAAATCTGGCGAAGAACGAGGAACAATTTCCTACAGCAAGAAGAGGGGGTTAAAGAGTACTAGCTGTGAAAGATTATGAGGCCGACAGTTCTCTAAAAACACAAGTGGCATATCTCACTAAGGCAATGAAAAAGCTCTTGAAAGAAGATTCACAACCTGCCTACTCTGCTGAAGAGGTATGCGAAACCTGCGATGGGAATCACAGTTCGGATGATTGTCTAATACAGTTAGAGGAAGGGATGTATGTTGGGAACTACAATAAACAGAACTACAATTCCAACAACTACAATCCCAACTGGAGAAAGGATCCCAAGTTCTCTTGGAGCAATCCTAATAATGCCCTGAATCCTCAAGCACAAAATACTCAGAATCAGGGAGGACCTAGGTTACTGACTCGGCAGCAACATCCACCAGCTGCCACACCTAGTATACTGGAGCAGACCTTGGCTATGTTTATGTCTCAAACAGGAACATATATTGAGAACATGAATCACTTCGTCAAGAAGACAGAAACATTAATGGATAAAACAGAGATGCGGATGACCAACCATGAAGCTACTCTGAAATCATTGGAGACACAGATGGGTCAGGTTTCTCAGCATATTAAACTGAGGCAGAATGGAGGATTTCCTAGCGATACTGAAAACGCTAGACAACCCACACACGAGCAGTGTAAAGCCATCACTACTAGGAGTGGGAAGAAATTACCAGGGCCAGAGAAGGAAGCTGAACCAGTTAAGGAACCAGCCTTAGAGTCGACTACCGAGAAAGCTGCCCTGACAGACGACAAACAGTCTACTGCCAATGCGCCTTTCAAGACAGTAGAAGGGACATAGGAGAAAGATGAAGAACCTAAGCCTCCTCAAATCCGAATGCAGTGGGAAGGACGTATTACTGATTACCGTCCTCCACCTCCTTTTCCTCAGCGGTTACAGAAATTGAAACAGGAATCCCAGCTTAAGAAGATCTATGATATTTTTAAGCAGGTCCATATCAATATTTCGCTATTAGATTCTATAAAGGAGATGCCTGGTTATGCCAAATTTCTCAAGGATGCCATGTCGAAGAAATCCAGACTTGGGGAATTTGAAACGGTTAAAATGATAGAGGGATGCATGAGTATTCTGTACAAGCATCCACCCTAGAAGAAGAAGGATCCTGGGAGCTTCATCATACCGTGCATAATCGGAGATAAATTTGTGGGTAAGACACTTTGTGATCTTGGTGCTAGTATAAATTTAATGCCCAAATAGGTTTTTTAGAAATTAGGTATTGGAAAAGCTCGGCCCACAACAGTAGTACTGTAGCTGGCATACCGCTCTTACGTTCATCCAGAAGGAAAAATTGAAGATATTCTGGTAAGAGTGGATAAATTTATTTTTCCTGCTGACTTTCTTGTCTTAGATTGTGAAGCAGATGAGAATGCACCAATCATCCTGGGGCGACCCTTCTTAGCCATAGGAAGATCACTGATTGATGTGGAAAAAGGAGAACTCACTATGAGAGTGAACGATCAAGAGATCAAGATGAATGTTATCCAGGCAATAAAACATGCTGATGCAGAAGAAGAATGCAAGGCTATCACTGAAGTTACCCTTGACCAACCCTGCATCAGGTCGGGCTGCCACGACATCAAAATTGGTCACTGCCTCAGCAGCCATTTAGAAGACTGTCACGGCAGCGACGACGACAATAGCTCCTCAGAATCTGATACATCTAATACTGAAGATCAAGAGGAGGTAAATTAGATAGGCAATCGTCTAGGTAAGTTATTCGAGCCTTTAAACTATACCTCAAATGAACATATAGTCCAAAAGCCATCAACTGTAGAGCCCCATGTTCTAGATCTTAAGCCCATGCCAGGGCAGCTAAAATATGTTTTCCTTGGTTTAAATGATACGTTGCCCGTAATCATCTCTTCCAAGTTGATGCAGGAACAGGAACAACAGCTGATAGAGATGCTGCAGCAGCATAAAAAGGATATTGGATGGACGATAGCTGATATCCAAGGCATCAGTCCGGCACTATGCATGCATAAAATCCTCTTAGAGGATGATCATAAGCCAACCATTGATGCACAAAGACGTATAACGATGCTATGCGAGAGGTGGTGCGTAAGGAGATCATAAAATGGCTAGATGCTGGAATAATCTATGCCATCTCGGATAGCAAGTGGGTGAGCCCGGTGCAGTGCGTTCCCAAGAAAGGAGGAATAACTGTGGTAACCAACGAAGAAAACGAGTTAATCCCAACTAGGACTGTGACCGGTTGGAGGGTTTGTATGGACTACTGGAAGCTTAACAAAGCTACCCGGAAGGACCACTTTCCCCTGCCCTTTATTGATCAAATGCTTGATAGATTAGCGGGAAAGCCTTACTATTGTTTTCTTGATGGATACTCAGGTTATAATCAAATAGCCATCGTACCGGAAGATCAAGAAAAGACGACGTTCAAATGCCCATACGGTACTTATGCTTTTCGGAGGATGCCATTTGGACTTTGTAATGCACCAGCAACCTTTCAAAGGTGCATGATGGCAATATTCTCCGATATGGTGGAGGATTTCCTGGAGATATTCATGGATGATTTTTCTGTCTTTGGAGACAATTTTGAAAGCTGCTAGGCAACCTACAGAAGGTGCTCGAAAGATGTGAGAAAGCAAACTTGGTATTGAACTGGGAGAAATGTCACTTCATGGTGGATGAAGGGATAGTCCTAGGCAATAAAATAAGCTGCCGCGGCATAGAAGTCGACAGAGCTAAGATCGAAGTAATTGAAAAGCTGCCACCACCCACCACAGTCAAGGGAATCAGGAGTTTCTTAGGGCATGCTGGTTTTTATCGGAGGTTTATCGTGAACTTTTCGAAGATCACCAAACCCTTATGCCATCTTCTGGAGCAGAACCGTCCCTTCGACTTCAACGCTGAATGTACTGAGGCATTCAAGGTTCTGAAAGAAAAGCTGGTAACAGCCCCAATAGTACAACCACTAGATTGGAAACTACCATTTGATATTATGTGTGATGCTAGTGACTATGCTGTCGGGGCAGCACTTGGGCAGAGGAAAGACAAGCTCTTTCATTTCATATACTATGCCAACAAAACACTGAACGACGCCCAAGTAAACTACACCACAACAGAGAAGGAACTGTTAGCTGTGGTGTTCTCGATTCACAAGTTTCGTTCATATATACTTGGAACGAAGGTCATTGTCCACACAGACCACTCTGCACTGAAGTATCTGTTCACCAAAAAGGATGCAAAGCATAGACTGATACGTTGGATTCTGCTACTGCAAGAGTTCGACCTTGAGATCAAGGACAAAAATGGGACAGAGAACCAAGTTGCAGATCACTTGTCAAGACTAGAGAAGGGAAAGAGTCTCCCCACAGACGAGACACAAATACTGGAGACCTTCCCTGACGAGCAGCTGTTCGCTGCCACAAGCATTACCGCGACAGCCATGGCAGCAGGTAAGTTTTCTAAACTCCCATGGTATGCTGATTTCGTTAATTATCTAGTTAGCGGAATAACTCCTCTCGACCTTAATTATCAAGCTAGGAAGAGGTTCCAAAATGATGTTAAGCATTATTATTGGGACGAACCTCTTCTTTTCAAATATTGTGTAGATCAGGTTATCAGGAGATGTGTACCACAGGATGAACATGAAGCTATACTACATCACTGTCATGCTTCACAGTATGGAGGACACTTAGGAGGTAACAAAACTGTTGCCAAGGTTTTGTAGTCGGGATTTTATTGGCCGTCACTGTTCAAGGATGCCCAAACATTCTACAAAAATTGTGATAAGTGTCAACGGACTGGAAACATCTCAAGGAGACATGAGATGCCGCTGCAAAACATTCTTGAAGTCAAGATCTTCGACGTTTGGGGGATTGATTTTATGAGACCATTCCCAACTTCATGTGGGAACTTATATATCCTCTTGGCAGTGGACTATGTGTCCAAATGGGTTGAAGTGATCGCTACTCAGAAAAACGATGCCAAGACGGTTCAGAGGTTTTTACATAAAAACATATTTTCCAGATTTGGCATCCCCAAGGCGATCATCAGTGATGAAGGGAACCATTTCGACAATAGGGTTATAGCTGCTGCCTTGAAAAAGTATGGTGTCAGACATCGGATAGAAACAACATACCACCCTCAGACCAATGGACATGCTGAAATATCCAAAAGAGAGGTTAAGAACATCCTTGAAAAGATGGTTAAGCCAACTCGGAAGGACTGGTCTCTACACCTAAATGATGCATTATGGGCATACAGAACAACATTCAAAACTCCATTGGGAATGTCACCCTACCGGCTGATTTATGGGAAAACATGCCATCTACCTGTTGAGATTGAGCACAGAGCATACTAGGCCATCAAGGCAGTGAATATGGACTTGGAGAAGGTAGGACAGAAAATGCTACTTGATTTGAAAGAGATAGAAGAAATTCGAGCAATGGCCTATGACAACGCAAGGATTTACAAGGACAAGACAAAGAAGTGGCATGACAAAAAGTTGCTGCCACGACAGTTCTGCCCAGGGCAGCTTGTGTTGTTGTTCAACTCTAGGTTGAAACTCTTCCCAGGGAAGCTGAAATCTAGATGGTCTGGTCCATTCCAAGTGGTGCAGGTTTTTCCCCATGGTTCCATCACAATCAGATCTTTAAAAGACGGGCATCAATTCAAAGTCACTGAACAAAGATTGAAGCATTATCAGGGGACTGAAGCCCCAAGAATGCAGGAAGTGGTTACTTTAGGAGATGCCCATCCTGGCATCCCTAATTTAACCTAATTTCTATTATTATTATTATTATTTATTATTTATATATTAGGTAATTAGAATTATTTTTAGGAACTAAAGTTTTATTTTTATTATTTTCAGGAAATAACGGAGACAAGGAAAAGAGAATTCAGCCCACTATCTTTCCATCAGCCCAAAAAGCCTAACTTTGGAGCCTGCCGTTACAGCTGCTGCGACAGACGCGGAAAATCCAGCCTGTCAACACGCTACCGCGGCAGACACGCAAACGCGTAATAGACGCGCAGCAGACACGGAAACGCGTGACAGACGCGTCAGAAACCGCGTAACAGCTGGCCCCGTTATTCGCGCCTGCTGTTACAGCTCCAACGGGCAGCAAAATCCCCCTCTATATAAACCCCGTTTTACTATTCATTTTCATTCACTTTTACTCTCTCTACTTGTTTCCTCTAGAATTTTACTTGCTTTCATTTTTTTCCACAGTCCTTGCAAAAATGAGTACTAGAAATACCCGCCGAAGCTCTGCCTCAGGATCTGCCCCAGCAGCATCCACTCCAAGATCCTTCCAGATCTGTGATATGTGGGAGGAGAGAGGTTTCATTTACACTTCCAAAACGGGGAACCTGGGGTTGCAGCCGTTCATAGCTCGCAAAATCAGAGCCCTGCAGTGGCAGATATTCGCTGAGCAGCCAGAGGAGATGAACGTGACTCTTGTCCGGGAATTTTATGCTGCCATCGGCAGCAGGAACGCGGGAGCAGTTTCAGTTCGAGGGAAAGAGGTACCTTTCGAGCCCGAATGCGTCAATACACTCTACGGGTTCTCTGTGGGGAGAAAAGAAGATGGCCACCAAAGATTTCTCGAAAGTTTAGAGCCTGCCGACTAAGATACTGTGATGGCAGAACTCACAGACGAGGGTACCGAGTGGAATACCGATCCGAAAAATCTGAGGACGGTGAAAAGAGTTCAACTAACGCAGGAGGTAAAGCTTTGGAATGCTTTTATCAAAAAGCTGATTATGCTCTCCTCGGACAACACAACAGTCGACCAACCAAGGTTAGCCCTCATCCATTCCATATTAAATGAGAGGTCAATTAACGTTGGCAGATACGTTCGGGGGGTATACTGGATTGTGCATACCGGCCGTCAGGACCCCTCTTCTACCCTTATCTTATCACTGCCCTCAGCTGCGGCCACCATGTACCGGAAGCTGCCGAGGACTTAAGAGTTCGAGGGAAAGGCTGGACAGACAGGAACATACTCAGCCTGATGGAACTAAAAGCTGCAACGCCCCTGTCGTCTTTTGACCCTACTGCAACAGCAGCTGAGCCAATAGAGCCCACCGACACCGAGCTTGCTGCCACAAAACCCAGACAGCCCACCACAGCAGCTCCTCCAGCTGACACCTGCTCACAAATCCTTGTTGCCATACAAAAAAATGGAGGAACAACAGCTCGGCCTCATGAGTTTCATCCGAGACTTCACCACTGCCACGGTACATTTCATCCACACTTCTCTTAATTTCCCCGATGCACTGTTCCCTACTTTCCCCAATCATTACTTTGTTTCCCCCACCCCCACCCTTGCCCATAACCCTACCCCTGCTGCCACACTAAAAACACCATCTGCCGCGTCCACTCCAACCCCTGCCACAACAGCTACAGACGGCAGCCGCACAACCGACACATCTGCCCGAGGAACTAAGAGAAAGGAGCCTGAGTCCAACCTCGATAGGTATATTGTTGGTTTCTCTTCCTCTGAAATCTGGGCGGCATCCGACAACGAGCCCTCTGTCAAGAGGAACTTGTCAAAGGAGTTCACCCCGAAGAAACGGCAGAAAACAGGTACAGATAAAGAAAAACCTGATAGCAACAGCGGCAGCAGTAGCGGTAGCGAGAGCAGCAGTAGCTCTGAGGTTCAGGTAGTGGAGAAACCACCTCATATCTCCCCTACCCGTATTCAACCTCCACGAGTGGCCAAAACCAAGAACACTTCTGCCTCTCCATCCGTCTGCCAGCACCGGCAAAGAAAGTCACTGCCCATCGGCAGATTCAACTCAGGAGCAGCAACAACAGCAGCGACGACAACGCCTGAAATTTTAAGTTTCTTATCTTATATTGTTGTTTGCCTTTTTATATTTTGTGATGTTGTTTTTATTTTTCTTTTTCATCTATGTCATTTGCATTGAGGGCAATGCAACCCTCGAGTTTGGGGGTGGCATCCCTCCATTAATGGAGTCTTTTTAAGTTTACAAATTGTGTCTTTTACTTAGTTTACTTTTGCTCAAAAAAATTATGAAAATTTGGCTTAAGTCTTTGAACTGAACTTACCTGTCGTGACAGCCTCTGTCGTGGCAGTGCCTTTAGGATAGTTTTAAGAGCAGTTTAGAGCCTTACTATAGTTCTAAATCTTAAACACCATTTGTGACTTCTGTACTGCCTAGAACTCTGCTAGTAAACTAGAATAGAAAGCTTAACACTTGAGTTGCCCCTAGAGGTGCCTAACACTGGCTCTAGGAGAAGAAGTTAAGAAAAATAGACTCAATACACCTAGAGGTGCCCGAAATCGGCTCTAGGAAGTTAGCTAGAGGTGCCCGAAACCGACTCTAGTCAAACTTAAGCTTGAGAAAATAGAATCGAGTCTGCATAAAAACTAAAGGAGCCTAAGAATTGCCTCCAAAAAGATGAAAATTGGCATAAAAATTCAAGTTCGAAGCTTAACTATTCTAGTAAACTAAGGGAGTCTTGGCATATAATTGTTCACAAGCATGCACACACTACATGAGAATTATAGCAAGGTTCTAGATGAATCCTGAACTGTCCAACAAGGTGTTGCTCACAATGGGGAATGAATGGTAGGTAAGAAAAAGTTCACTATTTTAAGCCAAACAAAAAAAATTATTTCTCTTTTAGGTCTGAATTGCTTGAGGGCAAGCAAAAACTTGAGTTTGAGGGTGTGTTGAGTGTGTAAAAGTTCTATATTTTACCCCTATTTAACCTTTATTTCTGCTGCATTCAAGCATAATTCATTGCATTTAGGTTAGATTTCATTTATACATCACAAATATATCAAATGGCACAGTTTGTACTGAAATTGGTTGCTTTTGCAGGTAGCTGCTGAAGCAGATGGAGGGCAGTGGAGAAGCAGACGCTGGGCAGTAAAGAAGCAGAGCTGGAACTGGATGTGTAGACGAGGAGGAGGATGCTGCCAAGGCCGCTGCCGTGGCAGCCAAGGACGACAGCAAAGGTGAAGAGAAGAAGTAAAGTGGGCCTCGACAGAAAGAGAAAATTAAGCCGGTTTGTCGTGGAGCACCCTTATATTTTTCCAAGCCCTAGATCAGAATGAAGTCCAAGCCCAAAGTTCAAGGAAGAAACTCCAAGCAAGAAGGAAGGACGAATTAAAGATATATGCTCTGAAGATTTAGTCTTTAATAGAGTTGTACTTTAGTTTAAACTTGTATTCTTGCCATATTAGAAAACTTGAACCCAAGGCCTATATAAAGGCATGTAATTCGACCTAGGGAATGATATCTTACTCTCTAGCCTTCTTCCCAAAACCCTAGCCGTTTTCCCCTTCTCATCATGTTCTAAACTTCCCCTAGGGCTACGGGTTGATTTGTAAAGTAGTTGCAAGGATTGCATTTGTTTTAGGAATTTTTTTGTTCAATAAAATAGACTTCAACTTTGCAAAAGTATCGGGAGAGCATTGTGAGATTATCTATTTACTTAATATCGGGAGAGTTAAGTATACGAAAGGAATAAGTACGGGTTCTCTAGTTTATGGTTGAACTATCTCAGACCTAGGGATAGGACGAGGTTAAGTGGCTAAGGAAGAATTCAACAACATCGGTGTTCATCCTTCGATTCACGCCGGGAGGTATCATCAAAGACGTGTTCATCGACAGACTTGTGCCTAAGGATAAGCCAAGGCACAACAGGGATTCTTGCCAAGCTTGAAGTACAGAGTTGTGTGATCGCTGTCGCGACTAACAACAAACTTCTGTCGCGACAGGCGCAACGACAAAACAGAGATTCCTAGACTTTGCAACACCTACGCTACTGAGCAATTCAATACCGGCCTATTCTCTCTATCTTGATTTCATTACTCTTTTATTTAAGTATTCTTTACTATCTCGTGACAACATTGAAACTATTTCTTTTCTCTCTCGTGCAGTAATTCCAGGTGAAGCTATTAGCCCAGTCCCTGTGGAGACGATATATGATACTTACGTATCACTTTACTACTTGCATCGTGTACACTTACACTACATTGCGATAGACACTTTTACACACAACAAAAATATATATAAAACTGTAAAGAGGACCAAATTGAAACGGAAACAAAAAGCTAGGGAGGGGATGGATGATTAAACCATGGGTGACAAGACTCGAGGTGAAATTGAAATGGGGAGCAAAATCTAAGGGGACCTAAGGAGCTATTTAGAAAGACGAGGACCCTTAACCGGTAAAGAACTCGACGTAGAGGGACTAGATGCGTATTTACCCCTAAACTAAAACCTAAAACTTCTATAAAAGCTCATCTAAACTCGACCGAGCCCCCTTTTCACTCTCAGAAATCCTAGCCACCTAAGAGAACACTCCCCTCGACCCTCTAAACATCGGCCGGTGATACCCACCGTCTGGTGACCTCAAAATGACACAGAAAAACCCAAACAATACTAAACTCTCTAGAAACGACCCCCTGTCGTGCTAAACAAACCTAGACAACGACCCCGAAATAACCCTCTTTTTGTTCTCTAAAAAAATAGAACCAAAAACCCATTTTTTGACTCGAAAACGAAACGACACAAAACGAATGGGAAAAGAAGAAGGCCCTAACACATCCTTCGGCCGAGTCACCATTTAAGGCCACTGATGGGCTAGACTTATTCTCCACGAAGAAGTGAGGACAATTTTGAAAGGGGGGACGAAGGAATGGTAAAAAAAAGCTTCTTGTTTCTTTTTTTCATATATTTGCATGCGATATTGGGACTGAGATTACCTGAATCCTTTTGTTGATATTGTATTGCTCTTCGTGTTTTCTTTGGGAGATCACGAATCCCTTTTACATTTGGTTTGCGCTTGGCTTTATAGCCGAATATTCATCATTTGTTACATTTGATGTTGGAATGGAAATTATCCATTGGATCGTACTCTTATGACCGGATTCATGTGCGGCTCTGCTCTGATTCTCTGCCATTTCGGTTTTTGCTTTTTCATTTCATTTTTTCCTTCATTTTGTCGATTCTAACCCTATGTTTTTGCGTGTACATGCTTCATACGACGGGGATGAGAGACGGACGTGGCTGCTGAGTCGGCCTCTGGTGTGACCGTCATCGTACGGGAACGTGGACGTGGCAACAGGCCACTGGCTCTCGGGAGAATTCGAAACAACGGAGGTGCATCGCACGCGCGCATGGGACGACTCGGAACGACGCGTGGGAAGAGGAGAGGTCGCGCGTGGAGTTGCTCATGGGGTCTTCGTTGTATCCGAGCCGTTAGATCATGTCTCGATCTAACAGTTCAGATTTGGGTGGCGCGATGACATCAAGAGGGCACTAGGGTTACCATTGGATGAGGGATCTGGGTCGTTGATGCTTGTTCGATCCAACAGCCACGATCCGTGGGGCGCAGAACCAACCAAGGCAAAGTAATATTTAGGGGTTAAATAATATGCATATATATATATATATATATGCATATTACTTTATAATAGTATTGCATTTAAGCAAAGCCCATTACACAAAAGCCCCTTTATTTTAAAAAATAAAACGAAAGCAACCCCGGACAAAATTAGTGATTACAGTTGCCCCTCTTTGCTTATACTTGTGGAACAAGAATAAAGCAAAGACCATAAGCACTAATTTTGTCCCACTTCCCTGTTCGAGGATTCTGAGCTACGAGTTCTTCCTATATAAAACTATCCACCTTTCTTCTTCCTCGGTAGTCAGAGTTACGAGCATTTGCCCCACTGTGCCTTGACGTCCTCGAGCTACGAGTATCTGCCTCTCTTGCTCAGAAAATCTGATATGGTGAGTCTGAAATCCTTCGCCCGAAGTTTTGAGCTATGAGTATCTGCCTCCTTTGCTCTGAAGTCCTGATTATGGTGAGCCCCGAGCTGTGAGTATCTGTCTCTTTTGCTCGGAAGTCCTGATTATGGTGAGTCTGAAATTCTTCACCTCGAGCTGTGAGTATCTATCTCTTTTGCTTGGTAGTCTTGATTATGGCGAGTCTAAAATTCTTCACCTCAAGCTGTGAGTATATGTCTCTTTTGCTCAAAATTCTTGATTATGGTGAATCTGAAAGTCTTCACCTCGAGCTGTGAGTATCTGTCTCTCTTGCTCGGAAGTCATGATGTGGCAAATCTGATTTGCCTGGAATTTGTTCTTCCTTCTTTCACTCGCTTCTTTTTTCGAGAGCGAATGGTTTCGTGTATCTGTAAAAAAAGGAAGTGTTACTGCTGTTATGGGTTAGCATGATCCTAAGACATGTATGCTTATCCTACATGATGCATGAATGAGTATGCCAAATATGGGCCCAGTGCCACATCTCCTTTGTCGATCTCTTATGACCCTTTATCAGTTTCCCTCTTCTTTGTGATGCTGATGCTTGTCTCACACTCGGGTTTAACCATCAGATCTTCTAGGAAGCCTCTCTTTGCAGATTCTAACCTCGAGTTTTCTTTTCCAAAGCACCTTTTCAGGTTTTCACTTTGGTATCCAACTTTTATGAAGCGCCCTTTCGGGTTTTCACCTCACCTTTTCTCCTTTTTTT
Organism: Hibiscus tridactylites; assembly: GCA_958450335.1. Taxonomy (NCBI): domain Eukaryota; kingdom Viridiplantae; phylum Streptophyta; class Magnoliopsida; order Malvales; family Malvaceae; genus Hibiscus; species Hibiscus tridactylites. The sequence continues at coordinate 3,750,021 of OY288292.1, forward strand.
CTTTTTTTTCTTTTTTTCCTTTTTTTCTCTTTTCTCTTTCTTTTTTTCTTATCTTCTTTTTCTTTTTTCTTTTTCATTTCTTTTTTCCTTTTTCTTTCTTCTTTCTTCTTTTTTCTTTTTTGTGATTGCCTTCGTGTCTCGAGAGTCCCTTCAACAATGGAGTCGAAACTTGATCTGAGCGACGCTCATGCGCAGCTCTGGCTGGCTGCCTGAAATTCTTTTCCTTTGTACTCTTGTCACATGTCCTTGTAAAGATCTTTAGTACTGGGTCGGGCTGGCTTTTTCGTCACTTGCACTCAAGAGATCAAACCATAGGAATACCGAGAAATCTTTTGCTTTTAATAAGTCTATTTTAAACTGCTCGCATAACTCTTTGTGAAAATAGATGAATGAAGACGCCAAATAGTACTTATTAATATATTTTGAAGTTCATGAAGAATTCATGTTGCATGCAAGAAAGGGAAATGATGCAATGCCCTAAGCATTTTCTATGTGAATGATGCGAGAATCCATCGACCAAGGCGGATCCTTTGCTAGCAGTGTTCCGCTCTTCCTTGAATTCCAAGAGTTCCCATTCACTGATTGTGTAATCTGGTGTTTCCTCCCGGTTACTCTTCTTCAATTCTCAACTCCCCCTTTGATTTCAAGATGCCATTTTCGGGTTTTCATCTTGAGATTCTCTCCCCTTTTCTCTCCTTTTTTAATACCTAAAGCGCCCTTTTTGGGTTTTCACTTTGGGTATTTATTTCTTGTGAAGCGCCCTTTCGGGTTTTCACTCCACTTTTTCATTTTCTTTTTTTTTCTGATACCTAAAGCGCCCTTTTCGAGTTTTCACTTTGGGTATTTATTTCTTGTGAAACGTCCTTTCTGGTTTTCACTCCACTTTTCCCTTCACACGTAGTATCTCTTGACCAAATCTGAATTCACTGGGTTGCCCAACTCTTTCCCATCCATTTCCATCAAGATTAGCGCTCCTCCAGAAAAGGCCCTTTTAACCACATAAGGTCCCTCCCAATTTGGCATCCATTTCCCACGAAGATCTCTTTGGGTGGACAAGACTCTTCAGAGTACTAAATCTTCTTCCCTAAACTCTCTCGGGCAAACTTTCTTGTCATAGGCTCGCATCATTCTCTTCTGGTACATCTGACCATGGCAAATATCCCTAATTCGTTTCTCTTCGATGAGGTTCAACTGATCAAACCGAGCCTGTACCCATTCAGCCTCTTCCAATTTTACTCCATTCAAGATTTTGAGTGACGAGATCTCTACTTCCATAGGCAGTATTGCTTCCGTGCCATAAACCAGAGAATACGGTGTTGCTCCATTCGAAGTACGTATGGACGTTCGGTACGCGAAGAGGGCAAATGGCAACTTCTCATGCCAATCCTTGAACGTATTTGTGGTCTTGGCTATAATCTTCTTGATGTTCTTATTTGCAGCCTCTACTGCCCCATTCATCTTTGGGCGATACGCAGTGGAGTTATGATGCTTTATTTTGAATTGCTCGCATACCTCATCCATCATCTTATTATTTAGATTGAAAGCATTATCAGTGATAATTCTTTCTGGTAGCTCGTAACGACAAATGATCTCCCTCTTCAGGAACCTACACACTGTTGCCCTTGTAACGCTGGCGTAAGAGGTGGCTTCTACCCACTTAGTGATGTAGGCAATGGAAACAAGGATAAAGCGGTGTCCATTGGATGCCTTGGGGTGGATCTGACCAATGACGTCCATTCCCCAGATGGCAAAAGGCCAAGGCAAATTCATGGTGTGTAATGGTAACAGTGGTGAATGTATTTTATCGGCATATATCTAACACTTGTGACACTTCTTAGCATAATCAATACAATCTCTCTCCATGGTTGACCAAAAGTACCCGTATCTCATGATTTTCCGGGCCATTGAAAAACCGTTGGCGTGTGTCTCACACAACCCATCATGAACTTCCGCCAGGATGCTTTTGGCCTCCTGAGCATTAATACACCTTAGCAGTACCTGATCTTTTCCCTTTTTGTACAGGATCTCCCCATCTAAGACATATTCGGCCGCCATTCTTCTAATGGTCCTTATATCATTCTCATTAGCTTCTTTGGGGTATGTTTGGTACCTGATGTACTGCAGGATGTCATGATACCATAGATTGCCATATCTCTCCTCTTCTATGCTATAATAATGAGCTGGTACCTCAAACATTTGCATCTTAATCGGTTTCATCTTTGCACTTGAGCTTTCCTTGAATGTAGCAGCCAAGGTTGCTAGGGTGTCTGCCATCTGATTATCCTCTCTCGGGTGGTGAGTAAAACTAATCTTTTCAAAATTCCTGATTAGTGTTTGGACTAAGTCATAATATTTGATCAACTTTGGGTCCCTGGTTTCCCATTCATCTCTGAGTTGATATATTACTAAGGAAGAATCCCCAAAAGCATGAAGTCTCTTTATCTTTCTTTCAATGGCTGCACGCAACCCCATAATGCATGCCTCATACTCAGCCATATTATTGGTGCAGAAAAGGTCCAGTCTATTGGTAAAAGGGTAATGAACCTCCTCTAGAGAGACTAGCACTACCCCAATTCCATGGCATAGAGTGTTCGATGCCCCATCAAAGTATAGCTTCCATGATTCTTCTTCGAAGGTATCCTTCTCCCCCATAGTTATACACATTAAATCTTCGTCCGGGAAGTTGAAATCCAATGATTCATAATCATCTGAAGCTCGGCTAGCTAAGAAGTCTTCACTGCTTTCTGACTCACATACAAGATGTAAAATTCTGACAATAACATTTGCCAACGGGCCAGTTTCCCGGTGAGTGCTGGCGTCTCCATCAGAGATTTTAAAGGATCCAACTTGGATATCAGCCACACGGTGTGGTACATCATGTACTGTCTAAGCCTCTTGGTTGCCCATACCAGGGCACAACATAACTTCTGGATTTGCGGGTATCGAGTCTCGCACTCGGTAAACTTCTTACTCAAGTAATAGACCGCCCTTTCTTTCTTTTCGGTGTCATCATGTTGCCCTAGAACACATCCCATTGAATTTTCAAAGACTGTCAAGTATAGGATTAATGGCCTATCCGATACCGGGTGTACTAAGACTGGAGCATTAGTCAAATACCTCTTGATTCTATCTAGGGCCTCTTGAAACTCTTCATCCCAAACCCCGGGGTTGTTCTTTCGAAGTAGCCTGAAAACAGGGTCGCATTTGTCGGTCAACTGGAAATGAAACGGGGTATGTAATTTAGCCTCCCTAAGAATTCGCGGACTTCTTTTTGGGTCTAGAGCGGTGGAAGATTCTGGATAGCTTTTACTTTGTCGGGATCGATCTCAATCCCTCTTTGGCTAACCACAATGCCTAGAAGTTTACCGGATGTGACGGCGAAGGTGCACTTTGCTGGATTGAGCTTCAGCTGATATTTTCTCAATCTCAGGAATAACTTCCTCAAGTTTAGAATGTGTTCCTCCTTAGTCTGGGACTTGGCTATCATGTCGTCCACGTAAACCTCAATCTTTTTGTGCATCATGTCATGGAAGAGTGACACCATGGCTCTTTGATAGGTTGTCCCGGCATTCTTCAGACCAAAGGGCATCACTTTAGAACAAAATGTTCCCCACATTATCACAAACGTTGTCTTGGTCATGTCATCAGGATCCATCTTTATTTGGTTATACCCCGAAAAGCCATCCATGAAGGAAAACCATGAGTGCCTAGCAGTGTTATCGACTAGGGTATCAATATGGGGTAGAGGAAAGTTATCTTTGGGGCTAGCCTTATTAAGGTCTCTATAATCTACACACATGCGAACCTTTCCGTCTTTCTTCGGGACAGGGACTATGTTGGCTACCCACTCTGAATATTTAACAACTTTTAGAAACCCATCTTGGTACTGCTTCCTTACTTCATCCCGGACTTTCAACAACGTGTCTGTTCTCATTCTCCTCAATTTCTGTTGGACCGGCTTGCATTCTGGCCTGATTGGTAGTTTGTGCATCACAATACTTGTGTTCAGACCTGGTATATCCTGGTAGGTCCATGCAAAAATGTCCTTGAACTCTAACAACAGGTTTACTAACTCACCCCTGGTCTCGGACGAAAGGGTTGTACCAATCTTAACCTCCCTTCGATCCTCACCACTTCCCAAGTTAATGATCTCAATCTCCTCCTGGTGGGGTACTATCTGTCTATCCTCACTCTCCATCAGTCTGAGGAATTCTTCTGGGACTTCATATTCTTCCCCATCGCCCTCTTATTCACCAATTTTGGTTAGATACTATGGTTGCTCAAAATCCACCTCAGGATTAGATTCAGAATCATTCACAAAGTTAATAATAGGATTCCTGTAACATTTATGAAATGATCGTGTATTGGGAAGACGAATGTATATATTATTACAAAGTGGATGGAATAATAAATAATAAACGAATTAATGAATGTAATGAATGTGATGCTTGCAATTTTGGAAAACGTCTTTTTATTGAATTAAAAACGAGCAGATTAACATAGGAGCCCTTTACAAAAGATCCCTATTGCTCGCGGGCAAAAGCAAATAGGATGAGTTCTGAGCATTACTCTGGTTTAGACTTAAAGATTACAAGCAAATCCTGAATAGTCCAATTGTTAAGCACTTCTCCTGGAAGACAAGGGCGAATTCCTGCCAAAAAGCTAGAGCTTTCCTCATTCTCGGATATCACATTAACGTCCATCCTTTCTAGCGCTTCGCTAAGCTTTTCCTCCTCACAAAGCCTGGCATTCTCCACATTAGCCTCATGTACCATCTGTTCGGGGTTGATGACTCCACCCGACACAAAGATGTTTCTCATGTCTGTATAAACAATGGGTTCCCATATCATGTATTCACCCCTGAGTCTAGTTCTTCTTCGTTCAGCTCTCTTCTTCCATTCCAACTTTCTTTGCTGCAGAGTGGGCTTATGTCCAAGCCCGAAACGATCTTTCTTATTGATGACATTCCTGACACGCAAACACCCTTGCAGGTTCCTACCAAGTCCTCTTCCTTTCTTAGCTCCCCGCCCCAAAGTCTGCCAAACTTGCATCTTGGCACAATTTGATCACTTCGGGCACGAGATCTTACTCTCTTCCGCCACAAATGTAGCATTCACAAATTCAAGAGCTCTGAAGGAACATTCGACTGCCTCCTCATCGGTTGGACATAATGAGCATCGGTAGTCACAAAAGCTATAATGTCTTGTTCGGCGGACACACTTACTAACTTCCCCTCGATAACAAACTTCAACTTCTGGTGTAGCGATGAAGGCACAGCCCCCGCTGAATGGATCCACGACCTTCCTAACAGGCAATTATAGGTTGGCTTGATATCCATTACCACAAAGTCGACCATATACTCTGTATGTCCAATTAGCAATGGTACTTCGATCTTTACCACGACGTCTCTTTGAGTTCCGTCAAAAGATCTAATAGAGTTCTGACAAGGCTTCATATGGAACTGTCTATGGGCAACCTTTGCAAAGTCGTCATTGGAATCACATTCAAAGCCGACCCGTTGTCGACGAGCACCCATGGTAGGACGTATCCTTTACAGTGTGTGGTTATGTTCAAGGCATTGGACGACCCCATTCCTCCATCTGGGATCTCATCATCGCTGAAGTTGATAAAATTGTCAGCAGCAATGTGACCCACAATTCGGTCTAACTTGTTAACCGAGATTTAGTCTGGGACGAACGTTTGATTTAACACCTTTAATAGTGCATCACGATGTTTATCAGAATTCAACAACAACTCTAGTATCGAAATCCGAGCCTGTTGCTTTCGGAGCTGGTCAACAATGTTGTACTCACTGTGCTTCAAGAATCTCAAAAACTCTTGTGCTCGTTCTTTTGTTACTGGTTCATTAACCTTCAGAGGGGGGTCTTCACCAAACAACTTTTCAGCTTCTGGCTCGGCCAGTTTCTCTTTACCTTTCGGCTCTACTTCTTTTGGAGTATCTGGGGAATAACACCTCCCACTCCTTGTGAAGTTCCCCACTTCATTTACTGCTTCGGTTTCTGACTCCATCGGATCTTCTTCCCTCTCGGGCTCTTTCTCATTGGGCAACTTGCTTTCTTTTACCAGATTCGCACTTCCTGGTATTGAGACAAGGGCGACATAGTTTCACGGAACTTTCCGTTCATCTTTGAAAGGAAAGGACGTTGGGGGAGATACTCTAAGCTTTAGAGTCAGTTTCGAACTTTCTCCCTCGGGTATGCCACCCTCCTTTGTCTTACGAGGCAAAACAAATGGCCGGTCCAAACCATACTTGACTTTAGGGCTATCAGACGCACACACGTCTAAGTCCTTTTTTTCTTCACCTTTTTAAAAAAACTCGATTTCCTTATTATCCATCATCTCTTGGACTACTTGCTTAAACTCTTCACAGTACTGGATGTCATGACCTTCTTGCTGATGGTACTCGCAATAGGGTCCGCAACCTTCTAATACAACTTCCATGCCCCGGTCAACTAGGTGCGCCATGCACAACTGCTGAAACACCCACCTTAAGGGAGACTTGACCTCGGACACACTAGCTTTAGCTTTTCTGGTGTATTCTTACTCGATGGCGTTTACACCTCGACCCACATGATTCGGTAGCGGGTTAGTACTAGTATTTGGCTCGTCTAACTGCAATATCCCAGTCTTAATCAAATTCTGCATGAACTTCTTAAAAGCTATGCAGTTCTCAATCGAGTGCCCCGGAACACCGCCATGATACTCGCAATTGCCCTTCTCATCATACCAAGCCACGAAAGGTGGCTTGAATGGAGTGACATAGTAGGGTCGAACTAAGTCTGCCTCATGCAAGTAAGAGTATAAATCGGCATATGATACTAGGATAAGGGTGAAATTCATCTTCTCATTCTCTCTCTTTGGAGCCCTAGTCTCCATTCTATTCGAGCTTTGTCCTCCCCCGGACGTGACCTGCGGTGCTGAAAGGGTGAAGCTCTTCGGGGCTGGATAGGTATTCACAATGTTCACCTCATTTTCCTTCCTCTTGTAATTCTTCCGATTACTTTCCCCACTATCAATCCTCCCACTTTTAATAGCCACCTCAATGGATTCTCCTGTTTTTACCATATCCGCGAAGTTCTGAGTGGTATTGTCTATCAGACGATCCAATAATGCTCCCTTCAATGTGTTGATGAACATCGGGGTAATCTTGTGTTCCGGAATCGGGGGTTGGATTTGAGCGGCCACATCCTGCCACCTCTGGGCATACTGGCGCAAACTTTCATTTGCCCTTTGATCCATCCCTTCCAACATAATCCGGTTGGGAGTCATATCGGTCACATGCTTGTAATGTTCTATGAAGGCTCTCGAGAGGTCCTTCCATGACTTGACATTCGCTCGGCTGAGCATAGTGTACCACCGAGTAGCGGAACCAGTCAAACTATCCTGAAAATAGTGGATAAGTAGCTTCTTATCCTTCACAAAAGCAGCAATTTTTCGGCACTACATAGTGATATGTGCTGATGGGCAGGTAGTACCATCATATTTGTCAAAGTTGGGGACCTTGAACTTGGGAGGGAGCACCAAATCCACTACCAAACTCAGGTCACTGGCGCTGTTGCCTTGCTCATCCACCTCTTGAATTGTTCTGAGTTTCTCTTCAAATGATCGAAATTTCTCTTCATACTTCTTCTCTATTTCAGCTTTGATCCTTTCCACCTCCTCCAACATGCTTAAGTTCGGCACCTCATTTTCTTGGTCACCCCCTAAATCAACGGGCTGACTTGCTGAAATTCCTCCGGGACGGCTAGCAGATGCCCCCGCGAGATTAATAAAAACCTTATTTCCTTGCTCTGGCATTTCTGGGTTAACCTTTGTATGAGACATAACACCTTCACGTTCTTCCATATTTGAACTGTCTACGGAAATTCCTTCTTTACCCTTCATCTTGGTTAACAAACTGGTCATCTGAGCGATGATATACACTTGCGATTGCGCGATCTAGTCGCTGATATTCTTGTTGACTCTGTCCAAACAGTTTTCTAAGTCCTTCTGACCTTGTTCCACCTTAGCTAGCCTTTCTTCTATAACCCGAGACTGGGACCGTGTACCGTACGAATGAGGAATGGTGGAAAATTTTTTAAAGAACCAAAAGGCAATTCTTATCTGAAAATGCAAAGTCTTTTAATTAAATTCAAGTTATTTAAACAAGATATAGAAATAAATGTATAATGCATGAATGTTCAAATAAATAAATGTATAATGCATAAATGCAAAGAGAAACACTGGATTCGGCAAATATCATCCTTAAACGGCTTGTATTAATTGGAACATTGTTTCATTACAACGATTTGAAGAAAACTGATTACAGATACGGTCCTACGCTAGCAACTATTGAGAACCTCCCTAAACATCCCAATGCTCATTTACTTTCTTCAAGCTCAACTTCCTCACACGTACTGGTCTAACTTGGCACCCAAATTGACGATTTCCCTCAAGATCCAAACAATTGTCTCTCCCGCTTTGTTCGAGTCATCCATGCAATCATCAAGTTCGGCGGCATCCTCAGCCAGAAACTGTACCTTCGCGGCTACCTCGCGCATTCGGGCATCCCACTGTGCCAACTCTTGTTCCTGTCTCCAAATGGTAAAGGCGGCGAAATGCAACTGCTTCATAGTGGGCATTGGGCGCACTTGAATTGCTCCCCTAAGGCCTTCGATGCGGTCCTTGAGCTGGACCTCGATTTCTAATTCATCGACGCGACCTTTCAAGGCTTGGTTTTCTGATTCGCTAGCCCTAAGCTTGCTAGTGGATCCTTTGTGCTTGAAGAGAGACCTCTCTAAATTCTTCACTTGATCTTTCAAAGCTCTGTTCTGATTTAGTTCTCTTTCAAGCTGTTCAGAATACTCAGTCAGCAAGCTCTTCATTTCTTGTGTCAAGGCGAGCAGTCGGTCCTTGAACTCATGATATCCTCTCTTATAATTCTCGGCCCTCGCTCTTTCCTCTTTGAGACAGAGTTCTAACCCCTGACTTGATCCACCTTCGATGGCTCTCTTACCTTTGTTCAATCTTTGCAACTTCTGAATTTCTTCCTTCTCCAACCTGAGCTCGAGTTCTAACTCATCGTTCTTCCTTTGTAACCCTCTGATGTCTCCTTCATACCGCACCTTCTCTAATTCAAAGTCAAACCTCTCTCTTTTAGCCCTCTCCTCGAGCTGTCCATACCTCTTTTGTTCTTCCTCGAGTTGCTTCCTCATTAGATCCGCTTCGGTGGGAAGCGAAGCCAACCTTTCTCCCATGGTCTTTCTCTTGTCCGGGTTTAGTTGAAGAATGTTATCGTCAACACGGTTAAACCTCCATACCTCATACTCTGGGGTAACCATGTAGGGAGCATTCAAGATCCCAACTCGCCTTGCGTTGTTCCATGCCGAAGAAGCGCTATACGCCTTTCCCTTGTAACCTTTTTCCCTCTGATAGTCTATGTTGAATTCCCTCAAACCATTTGTAGCTGGCACGAACTATTTCGATCCATACTGTCTTAAAACCAATAGAGGTGTGTAGGTCGTATGCCCCCAAAGACCTAATAAAGGTGCCCACAAATACATCCCACACCTATAGAGGATGTTTCTTGCCGACAACCACGGGACCCTCCAAACTATGTCATTGGCATTCAAATTTCGAAGGACATCAAGCCAAACTTCTTTGCTTCGTTTTGTGGGCCAATTTTCTTTTCTCAAAAATTCCTCCAAAGCGGAGAACTTGCAATCATAAACTAGTCTCGAAAAGCTGACATCCGTCCAAAGGAGGCTATAGAACCACACCGTCAAAAGTTGAGGGCACCCTAAGAAGCGACCTCCTCTGTGTTTCCTACAAAACCTTAATGACTGGAAGGTCTCTAACAAAATTATTGAAACCAGATTACCTCCTTCAGCTAATCGATCGAACAAATCCAAAACCGCGGGGTGAATTAGGCCTAAAGCCTTAGGGAAAAGTACCAACCCGTAAATCAAAAGCGGGAAGAGATTACGATGAACCCTTCCCGCTGGATGCACCGACGCTAAGGCTAGAATCTCCTCTACCTTAAGGTATTCCTTGTTGTTCCAAGTTGTCACTTGACAATCAACCCATGACATCAAAGTATCTGAAAGTTTTTGAAGCTTTACCCGAAAAGGTTTGTTCTTGCTTGTCTTAGAATAGACGCGATTCTCATTCATCTTCTTATAATTCGCAAGGTCCTGATATTCTTCGATGGTCGGGGTTAAGTCCAAGTCGCCAATCGTAAAGCAATTGTAGGCCGAGTTCCAAAAACCGACTAAAGCCTGAAGCAACGCTTGATCGACTGGAACGTATAACAGATACACTATATCACCATATTCGTCCCTAAAAGCATTCCTTGCCTCGAAGTCCCAACTGTTCCAAACATGTTTCAATTCGGCCATGTCATTAAACTTCGTGTTCATAAAAGTCTCATTTGCCATTTCTCACCGGAACCCGGCTGAAATGCTATCTCCCTCGTGTTGTTGTTCTCCTTCTGACCATACTTGTAAATCTGAATTCTTCTCATCATTACTCCTGACTATGTCCCCCATTGATTCTTGCCTTTAATTTAGACTATTTCCAAACCAATGTGCTCTTTATGTCATGATGAAATATGAAAAATAAAAGAAAAGTGCAAGAAAAGAAAAGGTGTTATTTAGATGATAAACATAAATCAGAAGGCAAGAAGGAGAAAACAAGCACAAACGAAAAAAAAGCAAGGAAATAAGCAATTAACAAGAAAAACTTAGACACTCTAAACTCTATGGTTATCCGCATGGCTCTAATGGGGTGGGCTTCTTATATTCTCACGCATGAGTTCGGTTCTAATAAGGGTACCCGAACATATCCCATCGCCTACTAAGGCAACAAGAACCCCAATTCTGGCCCATTACAGGCTTGTGAATTGGTTTCAGTTCGAGGGAAAGCACGACCTAATGATGTGGAGGGCTGCTCACGTGTCAAAGGCGTGGATTTCGAGAGTGAATTACCGATCCGTGGAGGGATGCTCACGTGGGTATGGGCGTTTCACTCTCACTTAAGAGGGGTAGCTCGGGTATAGAGCTTAATGATCATGGTGCAACACATGTCGGTGATTCCTTAATAATTAAATGGAGAATTAATTCGAATGTCACAAATTTTCAAAGCCCGTTCAACTTAAGTCATATTTTCAAGGAAGAACAACCTTATTAACTTCACTATGAAATTTAAATAGTTTCTATCGATTAACGGAAATAAGTGTTTTTATTGGCTTAACTCTCTTTTTTTGTTTTATAAAAACAAAAATTTCGTCCCCAGCGGAGTCGCCAAACTGTGATAAGGTTTTTTTCTAAAAACCGGAAAAATTTTTAGGGGTTTCACATTTTTTGAAATTGGTTTATTAAAAGGGGAAAATTGAGTTTTGGAAAATGGTAAAAATTTTGGAGTCGCCACCGGCCACTAAGGTAGACCGGACACCATAAAACCAGAGATTCAATTTAAAAGAGGTTCGAGAGTTGGTTACGTGTGGGGAAAGGTTAGCACCCCCATCACGCCCAGAAATCGATACAAAATAACTTGTTGCCTTTAATAGATAGAAATTATTTAAAATCCAAAGTGAATTTAATAAAGCGTTCCTAAATGAAAATGTGACTTAAATAGCACGGGCTTTATAAAATTGTGACTTTGGAATTAATTAAACATTTAATTAAAAAGGATGACGATACACCAAACCATAGACTAAACCGACATCATATAAGACTGACTGCTGTGTTTGTTTAGGGTTCGGATCTCGTATGTCACCTTTATGCATGATGCAAGCAAGTAAAGGATGATGCGTGGCATTTCCATTTTTACGTTTCCGCTTACCTAGAGACAGTGACGATTAACCCAAATATTCGGTCGACATCCATTAAGCTTGGACTATTTTGACACGAATACCGAAGTCAATTGATACCTCTCTTTGGGTATATTTTAAATTCAATTAACATGCTCGATTATTAGCGGTGTCATGAATGACAAGTATAAGATGCATGCCATAAAAGAGCATTGAAAATAAACATACAAAAGCCCACCCAAGGCCCTAACTTAAAGGCTCAAATTATGGAAGCTCGGTTAATGATCTAATTATTTGTTAGATTATACTAATATTTAATCCTGGATCGTTTAAATCCTAAACAATTAAGGGACTCGAATCAATTATGGATTATCTTGTTTCATCCCGTCTAGAAATGATATTAATTTTATCTTAAAAAGTGAGAGTGGCTAAACCGGCTTAACGAACTTAATATCCCTCCTAATAAGACAAGGATGAATTTAAGTTAATTATACCGATTAGAGCCCTAAACCTAATTTAAGCTCTAAACCTAAACCGACCTAATTGCTCAAACTGTGCCCTATGAGGCGGGCACACGATCGGGAACAATTAAATCGATTAGACTAAACTAAACTAACTAGCCCGAGCCCACTTAAGCTAAAAAAGCCCAAAAGAACCCTAACCTATCCACTTAAAGCCTTAGGCCCAAAAACCCCAAACTAAAGGACATTAAGACAAACCTTGCTAATAAAACCCGAATTAACACCACTTGAATCATACATTTTCTTATTGAGCAAATTGATGTTTTTATCACTTTTTTATAAACAAGCCCCTAAACGTTTCTATACATCATTTTTAGAAGACACCACTAATTAATTAAATTACGTTAAACATTTTAAAGGATCACATCTGTCTATATTTTATAAGACCTTAAATTACATAAAACAAATTAAACATACATTACATTAAAACTTACAAGACCCAAAAAAACAACGATATGGCCACAAACAACATACATGCTTCATACATATAAACATACAACTTAAAACAAGCAAGATACATTAATAACACCAAACATGCACTTAACAAGCCAATAAAAAAAACAAGGTGGAAACATGATTAAATTGAAGGGAAAACGAAAAAACAGTGACCAAATCAAAGAGCATGAAAATATATATAAAACTGTAAAGAGGACCAAATTGAAACGGAAACAAAAAGCTAGGGAGGGGATGGATGATTAAACCACGGGTGACCAGACTCGGGGTGAAATTTAAATGGGAAGCAAAATCTAAGGGACCTAAGGAGCTATTTAGAAAGACGGGGACCCCTAACCGGTAAAGGACTCGACGCGGAGGGACTAGACGCGCATTTACCCCTAAACTAAAACCTAAAACTTCTATAAACGCTCATCTAAACTCGACTGAGCCCCCTTTTTCACTCTCAGAAACCCTAGCCACCTAAGAGAACACTCCCCTCGACCCTCTAAACATCGGCCGGTGAGACCCACCATCCGGTGACCTTGAAACAACACAGAAAAACCCTAACAACACTAAACTCCCTAGAAACGACCCCCTTTCGTGCTAAACAAACCTAGACAATTACCCCGAAATAACCCCCTTTTTAGTTCTCTAAAAAAACAGAACCTAAAATCCATTTTTTGACTTGAAAACGAAACGACGCAAAACGAATGGGAAAAGAAGAAGGCCTTGACACATCCTTCGGCCGAGTCACCATTCAAGGCCACCGATGTGCTAGGCTTATTCTCGACGAAGGAGTGAGGACAGTTTTGAAAGGGGGGAAGACAGAACGGTAAAAAAAGCTTTTTGTTTCTTTTTTTTTATATTTGCATGCGATATTGGGACTGAGATTACCCGAATTCTTTTGTTGATATTGTATTGCTCTTCGTGTTTTCTTTGGGAGATCACGAATCCCGTTTACATTTGGTTTGTGTATGGCTTTATAGCTGAATATTCAACATTTGTTACATTTGATTTTGGAATGGAAATTATCCATTGGATTGTACTCTTTTGGCTGGATTCATGATTCTCTGCCATTTCGGTTTTTGCTTTTTCATTTCGTTTGTTTTTCCTTCATTTTACCAATTCTAACCCTATATTTTTGCGTGTGCATGCTTCGTACGGCAGGGACGAGAGACGGACGTGGCTGCTGAGTCAGCCTCTGGTGTGACCGTCATCGTACGATAACGGGGACGTGGCAACATGCCACTGGCTCTCGGGAGAATTCGAAAGGACGGAGGTGCATCGCACGCGCGCGTGGGACGACTCGAAACGACGCGCAAGGACGCGTGGGAAGAGGAGAGGTCGCGTGTGAGGTCTTCGTGGTATTCGAGCCGTTGGATCACGTCTCGATCTAACGGTTAAGATTTGGGCGGCGCGATGACATTAAGAGGGCACTAGGGTTACCACTGGAGGAGGGATCTGGGCCGTTGATGCTTGCTCGATCCAACGGCCACGACCCGTGCGGCGCAGAACCAATCAAGGATTCTCTAGGGTTTCTTACGTGCCTTCATCTGGGCCGTCAGATTTGGATCAGATCTGACCGCGAGAGATTGCCTGCACAAGCAAAGGGTTTAGGTTAGGGCTGGGTTGTATTTGTTTGGGCCAAGTAGGCCTTGTAATTTTAATTTCATTTGTAAAATGGACTGTTATTTTTATTTTAACTTGGGTTGTTATTTTATTTATACCATCTCTTTTTGTTTAGTAGGATAATAATAATTATAACAATATTAATAAATATGATGATATTAATAATAATTAATAATAACAATAGTAATAATAAATATAATAATGATAATAATTAATAATAATAATAATGAATATAATATGTAAACCTTGATATATATAAAATGATATCCCTAATAATAATGATACGGTTAATAATTATAGTAACAAAACAAAGTAATATTTAGGGGTTAAATAATATGCATATATATATATATTACTTTATAATAGTATTGCATTTAAGCAAAGCCTATTACAAAAAAACCCCTTTATTTAAAAAATAAAACGAAAGCAACCCTGGACAAAATTAGTGATTACATCGGTGTTGTAGAAGGATCAACCCTATTGACTTCAGACCCTGCCTCTTCATCGGTGTTGTAGCTGGGTCAAACCTTACTAACTCCTGGTTTTACCTCTTCGTCGGTGTTGTAGCTGGACCAACTTCATTAACCCCCGATTCTACCTCTTCGTCAGAGTCGTAGCTGAATCAACCACACTAACTATAGGCCTTGCCTCTTCGTCAGAGTCGTAGCTGAATCAACCACACTAACTATAGGCCTTGCCTCTTCGTCAGTGTTGCAGCTTGGTCAAAATTTAAAGACTTTTAAATTTCCCTTGTTGCCAATATTGTAAAAAATAAAAAAAATCAAAGAGAAAAAAATAATAAAATCAAAAAGAAAAGAAAGAAAGAAAGAAAGAAACAAAAATTTTGTCGATCTTGCCGCTACGTTAGTGTTGTACTTGGAGCAAACATCAGAGCTTCATCATTCGATCCTATCTCCTTGTCGGTGTTGTAGTCGGATCAAATATCAAAGCCTTCACCCTTCGGTCCTGTCTCTTCGTCAGTGTCCCAGCTGGATCAAGTTTTGTAGACCTTGCCTCTTCGCCAGTGTTGCAGCTAGGTCAAATTTTCTCCAGGTATTGCGTCGTCATCAGTGGCATAGCAAGCCGAACTCATTTTGTCTCCCCAATGAATCTCCCCAGTTTGAATATTTTTCCTACAAGAGCGGCCAAGCTGATCAAGTGAAACTCAAGAAGCGGTGGTCGGAGAAGAAACCCAAACCTGACCGGACAAAAATGTTTATTCTTTTGTCTTTGCTCTATTTCTATTGCACAACAATGAGCAAAGAGGGGCAGCTGTAATACCCATTTTTATACAGGCCTAAGCCCAAACCAGCCCAACCCAACATTAAAATTAAATAATTTTTGACAAATATTGGGCCTCATTAAAAACCCTCTCCCTATTAGAGAGGGAAAAGAGTGCCCCACTAGATTTTATTCCAATCAATGTTTTAAAAGCAGTTCTTACAATAGTCAAACAATAACCAGAAAATTATGCCTCCTATGAACGAAAACACCCCACATACCAAACTCAATCCCCAATAGATAAACACGAAAAATTGCTTGGGAACTGAAATCAGCCAATTCCCTTCTTTGCTAAACTGTCATCCGACATGTTGCATGCCCTTGAAATCCACCAGAGAAACCAACATTTGCTTTGAATTAGCTCCCTTAGTCCCACTATCCTATCACGAATTAGCAGCGGAGGATTCACCGAACCCATCAACCAATCTACCAGGACTCTGCAATCTGACTCAATAATCAATCTATACTTCGACCTCCACTCCGAATTCAAGAACACACTTATCCCCCTACTAACAACTTCCAGCTCCACCAAAGTCGAGAGACCCGAGTTCACTGCTTCTGAAAATTGGAGCAATGAGTTACCACATTCATCTCGAATCAATCCTCCAATCCCTCCTTTGTTTGGATCCGGTGATGTTGCCCCATCCACGTTAAGTTTCAAAAAACCCCTCGACGGAGGTGTCCATCTTGTCACTTGCTTCGGTCCCAGCTTCCTCACCAAAAATTGATCTGCTAAATAGAAATCTACCATTAACGCCTCTAATGAAACTAGGCAATCAGGGTATTTGGCTTTTAGCCAAGAAGCTAAACGGTATTTAACTAGGAAAAGAAGTTGCAACCACTCCACCTTCGAATCCTTGAACACTACATCGTTCCTATAAAGCCAAACTGACCATATTATTGCGAAAGGAACTATTGGAACCCATTTCGAATTGCTGACTGAGCTCATTGTGTTCCAACTTACCAAGAAGGTTTTCGGATCTTCATGTAACACAGTCTCAACACCCAACGATTTGCTAAAAAACATCCACACCTTCCATACCCCATAACACGAGAAGAGGAGGTGTTTGACCGACTTAGTACACTCTTGGCACAACGGGCAAAGAATCCCATCTATAAAGTTCACACCTCTCTTCTTTAATTCGCCTCTGACTGGGGTTCTATCGTTCATAACAAGCCAAACAAAAGCTTCTACTTTAGGGGCAGCAAACCCAATCCACACACATTGCTTCCAGAAATCCTTGTCCGAGTTCTTGGACTCCACTGCTGCTCTATATGATTTATCTGAAAAGCAACCATCATTTGTGTCCATCCACCGCACCCAATCGTGATCAAAATTACTCGCGGAAAAGTTTTTCAAGCAGTTCATAAAGTCATCCCATTGTTGCCTTTCCCAATCAAAGACTTCTCTTCGAAGAGGAATTTGCCATGACCACCCCGAAGGACTTTTGCACCCAACATCTGCGACATAACAAGATTTGTCCGTGGCCAAAGCAAAAATTCGCGGAAACCGTACCTGAAGGGTATTTTTGCCGATCCAAGCGTCTAGCCAAAACTGAACCTTTTTCCCATCCGCAATCTGAAAGACCAGCTTCTTACGAAGAGTCTCACCAAAAAAGTCCTCTGAATTATACGAATTCCATATTCCTTTCCAAATCCATGACCCATTCATTACAGAAGTTATATCTGGAAGCAGACCCCTAGCACCCCTCGGTTTTTTTGCCACAATCACCTTTCTCCACGTTCCACTCGAATCATTACCAAATTTCCACATCCATTTACCCAATAAAGCACGATTCATTACCTCCAAATTCACAATTCCAAGGCCCCCATTCTCTTTGGTCGTGCAGACACTACTCCGTTTCACCCAATGGATCTTTGACTTCTCCTCGCAACCTCCCCACAGGAACCTTGATATTAGCCTATTTAATTTCTTCAACACAGAAATTGGCAACTTAAACAGCGAGATAAAGTACATCGGCAGGCTGCTTAACACAGATTTAATGAGCATGATTCTCCCCCCCCCATCGACAAGAACTTCGTTTTCCATCCCCCGAGCTTGACCGTAAATTTCTTAATCACTGGATCCCATAGTTGAGCTGAATTTTGCTTAGCTCCAAGCGGGAGTCCAAGATATTCCGTAGGTAATTTGTCAAACCTACATCCGATATTCCTTGCCCACGCAGCCACATCTTCTTCTGAAATATTAATCCCGAAGATTCTGCTCTTCTTTAAGTTAAGTTTCAAACCTGACATGAGTTCAAAAACACGCAATACCCTTTTAACATTTCTAACCTGAGCTTCTTCGCCTCCGCAAAAAATAAGGAGGTCATCTGCGAACTACAGATGTGAGACCTCTAACGCTTGTTCATTCCTTCCAATCCGGATACCACTGAACAATCCCTTTGAGACTGCTTTTTTGATCATTAAGTTTAATGCTTCCCCAACAATATTAAAAAGTAGCGGAGACAAAGAACACCCCTGCCGAAGCCCCCTTGTGATGTCGAAAGCTTCCGTAGGTGATCCATTGACCAAAATAGAAATTGAAGTTGTTGTTATGAAACTCCTAATCCAGCCGCACTATGTTTCATTGAACCCACAAGCACACATAACAAAAATTAGAAAGTCCCAACTTACAGTGTCATATGCTTTCTGAAAATCAATTTTAAATGCGATCGCCTTTCGTCTTGACTTACTTGCATGATCAAGCACCTCATTGGCAACCAGTGAGCAGTCCAAAATCTGGCGATCTGGAATAAAAGCATATTGGGACTCTCCCACAATGGAATCCATCACTGAACACAGCCTCTTTGCCAAAACCTTTTATAACAATTTATACATACCCCCAACGAGACTGATAGGTCTATACTCCTCCAAACTATCCGGGTTCTTTACTTTAGGAATTAAAGTAATAAAGGAATGATTCGTGCCTCTCTCCCATTCTTTCCCTCGGTAGAAATCATCGAAAAAT
Organism: Hibiscus tridactylites; assembly: GCA_958450335.1. Lineage (NCBI taxonomy): Eukaryota > Viridiplantae > Streptophyta > Magnoliopsida > Malvales > Malvaceae > Hibiscus > Hibiscus tridactylites. The sequence continues at coordinate 3,768,667 of OY288292.1, forward strand.
CTCATTACGTCCTCCTTTAATTCGATCCAGAATTTCTTGAAAAAACCCATGTTGAACCCATCTGGCCCCGGAGCTTTATTACTGTTTGAATCTGCCAAAGCAGCCCAGACTTCTTCGACCGAAAACTCTCTAGTCAGTAGGGAATTCTGTTCCTGATTTATCCTTCTAAAATCCAGCCCACACTCACTCACCTCCAGATTATTGGTGAAGTTGTAGGACTTAAGAAAATAATCTCTCACAGCTTCTTTAATCATCACATGATCGATTAAAGTAATACCACCCACATTAATGCTTTTGATGGTGTTTAGATTTCTCCTCTTCGACGCCTTTAGATGAAAATACCGTGTGTTTCTATCACCCTCCTTGAACCATCGGGCCCGCGAATTCTGTAGCTAGATACTTTCCTCGTGCCTATAAAGAGACCACAAATTAGCCCAGCAACTACTCATTTGTTCAAAAGTTTGCGGACAGCCCATCCCATTTTGTATTCTCGCTTCCAGATCAGCCACCATTTTCTCAGTAGTCTCTATTTCTCTCCTTCCATCCACTATGTTCCTCAACGACCAATGTTTGAGTGTCTTCTTAGTCTCCCTTAAAATCCCACCAATCCTAATTCGATTCTCCTTCAATTTTAAACCTTTGATTCTACGTTTGACTAATTCATCAAACCCGGGTACCTCATTCCAATAATTGAAAACCCGAAATGGCTTTGGACCCCAGTTGCAGCATTCTGTCGATAGCAATATAGCATTATGATCAGAAATCGACTTGCTTAACAATCTTTGTGTCACATTGGGAAAACGAGCATTAAAATCTGCATATAGGAGGAACCGATCAAGCCTCACAAAGGTTGGAGGGTTCCGGTTGTTTCCCCATGTAAACTTACCCCCTATCAACGGTATATCCAGTAATTCTGCCTCTGACACAAAGTCTCTGAACAATGAAACTAAACTGTTGTTGATCGAAAAGCCCATATTTTCCTCTACATCTAGAAACATGATGAAGTCCCCCCTATACACCAACTAGCCGATTTTGACTTGAGGAAATCCAGTAATTCAGCAATAAACGCAGGTTTTTCCGCATCCACTGCCGCACCATACACATTAATGAAACCAAAAAGTTCAGAGAAGGGGTGTGTAACCCCCTTAACCCGGCCCAAACGGTTGACCCGAATTAAGAAGTTTACACGGGGAAAACCAAAGTCAACCCGAAAGTCAACCTTGATTAACGACCCTTTTTTTTCTTTTTAAACTTATCTAAATGCATATTAACCCTGGATAAGCTCACAAAACCAGCATGCTCAAAGATCACCACAATCAGAAAACATTTAGGGACTCGATTGCACAAATTATGAATTTAGGGACCAAAATGTAAATTCAGAAAATTATAAGGACTTAACCAACTTTTGAGTTACCATTATGAAATTAGTCATGTTTCATGTTCTTATGCCAAATTTCAGCTCAAACGGACATCTCAAACTCATTCAATTGCATAAACCAAGTTCAGGACCAAAACGCAAAGATTTCAAAACATTTAACCATCAATTTCAGTGCCCAACGGTCGAGTGTTCCGAAACGGGGTTGATCCGTTCCGAAACGCGGGACCGTTCTGAAACAAGTTCCGGAACAGGGCTTGGCAGTAGCAATTTCGTTTCGGAACAGCCCTACCTGTTTCGGAACGCCAAGGCCATTTAAGGCCATCTGTTCCGATACGGTAGCACCCGTTCCGAAACGGATTGCCCAGAACTGCATAATTTTGCTGGTTTAATTCACAATTGATCCATCAAACATGTTCCAAAGGCAACCAAAATATACCAGCAAGTCATTCAACACCCAATGAACATAATAGCATCAACCATTCACAAGCATGGCATCAATTAAGGAAAAACCCAATTCTATAGGCATGCATCCTATATTGAAAACCATTCAATCACCAAAACACCAAACCAACCTCCAAAAGGCCATTTACAAGTTCCAACATCATCAAAAGCATAAAACCAACTTAAGGAGTCCAAAACATCTCCCAAAAACGCACATTAGGTCCCCATTGCCAAATGCCCAAAAGCTAATAGTGTTAGAAAAACATTCACCATACATGAGCTTAGTTCTTCACTTGGATTCTTGACCTTCTTGCTGCCCTTTTAGCACTTCAATGCTCTGCATTATTGGTTTAAGAAAAGAGAGAGCGTAAGCACATAGCTTAGTGAGGAATGCTCATTTAAAACATCACAATAATGCATTAATAGAAACTCCTTTTCAAAACCTTTAGTTTGAACAACATTTGATCATGCACATATGTATATAAACCAAGCATATCATGCTTCCAAGTCATTAACATGTCATATTGGCTTCCAAGTGATAATCATAACCATCTTTCCATTCAAAACACAATCGACAATTGACAATCGGATACGCGGATTACAAGCGTTGTCCCATACGCTTCATACACACTACCAATATCAAGGTGGAGCAATGGTACAATCACAACCCCTCAACACCCGTGATGGAGACTATGGTACAATCACAACCCCTCCACATCACTCATTGGTAGTTGTATAACATCACTAACGAGATCACGGGACTTACAACACAAGATCCACACATGGACTTTTAACCACCATTGTGATCTTACAATACACAAGGTCCTCAAATGGAATTTTAACCACCATTATGACCTTAACACAAGACCCACCCATGGACTTTTAACCACCATGGTGTTCTTAACCATCTCGTTAGTGTACTTGGATGGAGTCAACGGTACAATCACAACCCCTCGACATCCAAGGCGACTTTATTCACGGTGCACCCAATTCTATAGCCGGCTAACTATATCCGATTCAAGTACTTTTAAACCAAGACATCACTTGCCAATATACATCATTTAACAACAATATTCCACTGTTTTAAAGCATTTAACAAAGCCATTAATCAACATGCATCATTATGCATCAAAACCACATTTATCAATGTACAAAGCAAGGATCCCATACCTTGAGCATCCTTCAACACATGGCTTATTAAACCAACAATAAACATGCTTTCAAAAACAGAATTTAAACATGCAACAAATCACTTTGCATTCAACCAACTCATGGCTCATCACAAGAGAGTTTTTCCGAAAACTTACTCTTGAGCTTAGCTAAGTTGTTTAGACTTAAACTAAGCTCCCAAACCTTCAAAACATTGGTTTCAAAGCTGAAAACCCAATTCCACTCACCGATTCCGTTTCGCAACTTGCCGAAACACCAATCAAGCTTCCGGATCAACACCACAAGGATCCGAAGATGTCTCCCCTGTTTTAAACACATCAAAACAGAGGATTAATGCATCATCATGCATTAATATCTTCAACCAAGACACCTAAACTCGCTGCTCTCATCAACACTCACATTTCGGCTACCAAACACAACCGAAATCACATCCAAACAACTCTACAACACTACCCAGCCAAGATCCATCAATTCCAATCATTCATAAACCTCAATTAACATCCAAAAAGGATCTAATCACGTCCTTATACCTCCAGCTATAGCAGAACATCAAGATCACTCCCAAAAACCACCAAAAACTCAAGCAAAACTTAGGAAAATCAACCTATTCGGGATTGCATTGATTAAACCTCAATTTCACATCAATTATACATCCAAAAATCATCAAAAAGACATCTCAAAACAGTGCCCAATCATTTCATACGAATTTCATAAAAATTAAACCAAATCTTGCATTTTAAAGCCAAGATCAAGAACACAATTGTAAAACCTTTAATAAAACACAAATCAAGGATTGAGAACTTGGGAATTTCAGTAAAGAACTGAGAATTTAGAGGAGGACGTTCATACCTCTAAATGTGAGTTTCTCCCTTTTTGGAACCAAGATTCTTGAAAATTCAATAAGCAATTGCTAAGGTTTTGTTGTAGAAATGATTAGAGATCAAATGTAGGTTGAAAACTCATCTTTAGATGTCAATATCAGAGGGAAATGTGCTAGAGAAAAGTGTTTGGGATGAGAGAAAAGTTGAGAGAAAAGAAATGGAAAATTTTAGAGAAAAGTTAGTTATGATCACAAAATATCTTTTTCCCTCCTTTTTCCTTTAATTAAAACCATTAATTAATTGATTAATATTAAGAAAAATCTGGAGAAACTCTTCTTGGGTAAATAGCTCCTTAAAGATTCAAAGTTTCAATCCTTTTTAAAACAGTCACCAAGTTTTTAAAAATTACATTTTAATCACTAACCCAAAATGTCACACTTCCAAACTTCATTTTGTAAAATTGATTTCACCATTCTCTTATATATAATAAAAGAGGATTTTAAGATATTTTTCCATATTTTTAATGCATCCCGAACTAGGCTTTCCTAAAATCACCCTTTTATATTCGAACCGCAACCCGACCGACCCGGTCCAAACCCACAACTTCTAAGCCCAAAATTGGGGTGTTACAACTCTCCCCCCCCTTAAGAAATTTCGTCCTCGAAATTTACCTGAAGGAAAGAGGTACGGAAACTGCCTCAACATGTCATCCTTCCGCTCCCACGTGGCTTCCTCAACACCACGATGCTTCCACAACACCTTTACCAACTCAATGGTCTTGCCTCGAAGAACCTTACTATCCGAATCCAGAATCTTCACCGGTTCCTCATCATAGGTCAAATTCGGATTCAATTCCACTTCTTCCACATGCATCACATGTGAAGGATCCGATCTATACTTCCGAAGCATAGAAACATGAAACACATCATGAATCTTTTCCAACTCTTGAGGTAACCTCAACTTGTACGCAACAGGACCCACACGCTCAATCACATCGTATGGTCCAATGTACCTAGGGCTCAACTTACCCTTTCGGCCAAACCTCATCACCTTTTTCCAAGGCGAAACTTTCAAAAACACACGGTCACCCACCGCATACTCAATCTCCTTACGCTTCAGATCCGCGTAAGACTTTTGCCGATCAGAAGTTGCCTTCAAGCGCTCACAAATGAGCTTCACCTTCTCGGTGGTTCCTTTCAACAAAGCTGGCATTGAAACCAACTTCTGCCCTGTTTCAGCCCAACAAAGAGGAGTCCTACACTTCCTCCCGTACAAAGCTTCATAAGGTGCCATTTGAATACTTTCCTGATAACTGTTATTATAGGCAAACTCCACCAAAGGCAAATGTTTCTCCCAAGAGCCCTGGAACTCAATCACGCAGCACCTCAACATATCCTCCAAAACCTGGATAACACGCTCGGACTATCCATCCGACTGCGGATGATAAGATGTACTGAAATTCAACCGTGTACCCAAAGCCTGATGCAAACACTGCCAGAAACGCGATGTAAACCTCGGATCCCTATCCGACACAATCGACTTTGGCACACCATGCAGCCGCACAATCTCAGCAACGTACAGCTCCGCAAGCTTATCCAAAGAGTACGTAGTATGCACAGGCAAGAAATGCGCACACTTCGTCAGGCGATCCACAATCACCCACACCGAATTCTTCTTCGATGGTGACAAAGGTAAACCAGACACAAAATCCATGGTAATCCTTTCCCACTTCCATTCAGGAATTCTCAATGGTTGTAACAACCCTGAAGGAAACTGATGCTCAGCCTTAACTCGCTGACACACCATGCACTTGCTTACAAACTCAGCAACATCTTTCTTTAAACCCACCCAATAGTACTCATCACGAAGATCACGATACATCTTAGTACTACCAGGATGCATAGCAAAAGGACTACTATGACCTTCAGTCAGAATAGCACGCCTCAACTCAGCATCATTGGGCACTACTATCCGACTCCCAAAACATAACACTCCATCGTCATTAAAACAGAAATCCGAAGGTCTATCCTCCGCAATATCCTGAACATGCGGCACCAAGGAATCATCCAACAACTGCTTCTCCTTAATCAACTGAACCAAAGATGGTTTCACTTGCAACTCAGCCACAAGACCACCATCACGCGAAATACTCAAACTGGCAAACATAGCCCTCAACTCAACAGCTACCTTCCTACTCAAGGCATCCGCTACAACATTAGCTTTTCCCGGGTGATACTCGATCGTCAAATCATAATCCTTGAGCAACTCCACCCAACGTCGCTGCCTAAGATTCAACTCCTTCTGAGACATCAGATACTTCAAACTCTTGTGATCCGTGTACACAGTACACTTCTCACCATACAGATAATGTCTCCAAATTTTCAAAGCAAAAACCACCGCAGCTAGCTCAATGTCATGCGTAGGATAATTGCGCTCATGCACCTTCAACTGTCGTGACGCATAAGCCACCACCTTACCCTCTTGCATCAACACACATCCCAAACCAACGTAGGACGCATCACTATACACCACAAACTCTTTTCCTGATTCAGGTTGAACCAAGATAGGAGCTTGTGTCAAAGCTGCCTTAAGCTTCTCAAAAGCCTGCTGTCTCGCTTCCGTCCACTCATACTTAACATCCTTTTGCAACAACTTTGTCAAAGGTGCAACAATCTTTGAAAACCCATCCACGAACCTCCGATAGTATCCTGCCAAACCAAGGAAACTACAGACTTCATGAACAGTCTTAGGAACCTTCCAATTCATCACTGCCTCAATCTTCTGAGGATCAACACGAATCCCTTCAGCAGAAACCACATGACCAAGAAACACCACTTCCCTAAGCCAGAACTCACACTTGCTCAGCTTGGCATAAAGCTGATTCTCCAACAAAGCTTGCAACACAATTCTCAAATGCCCTTCATGCTCCTCCTCAGTACGCGAGTACACGAGGATATCATCAATGAACACCACAACAAACTTATCCAAGTATTCATGAAATACTCGATTCATCATGTCCATGAAAGCTGCAGGAGCATTTGTCAAACCAAACGGCATCACAAGGAACTCATAATGCCCATACCTCGTTCTGAAACCTGTCTTTGGCACATCTACATCCTTCACCTTCAACTGGTAATACCCTGACCTTAAGTCAATCTTAGAGAACACCGCTGCTCCCCGAAATTGATCAAAAGATCATCAATTCTCGGCAATGGATACCGATTCTTGATAGTCAACTTGTTAAGCTGACGATAGTCAATGCACATTCTCATAGTGCCATCCTTCTTCTTCACAAACAAGACCGGTGCACCCCAAGGTGATACACTCGGCCGAATGAAACCACGATCAAGCAACTCCTGCAGTTGCGTCTTCAACTCCTTCAACTCCTTAGGTGCCATTCTATAAGGGGTAATGGACACTGGAGTTGTGTTTTCATACAGCTCAATCCCAAACTCCACTTCACGATTAGGAGGCAATCCAGGCAACTCCTCAAGAAACACACCAGGAAACTCTCGCACAGTCCTGATATCTTGCACACGCAACTCCTTAGAACTAGGATTCATCACAAAAGCGAGATAAGCTTCACAACCTTGCCTCAGCATCCGGCTCGCCTCCAATGTAGACACCACATTAGCAAGAAACTTCACATTCTCACCAACCACAACTACCTCATAATCATCCGCTAGCTTCAACGAAACTCGCTTATTCTCACAATCTACTACAGCTCGATGTTCAACAAGCCAATCCATACCAAGGATTACATCAAAATCATAGAAAGGCAATTCCATAAGATCAACATGAAAAACATGATCTTGCACAACTAGAGGACATCTTCTATAAAGATTTCGAGTCACAACAGTCTCACCAAAAGAACTAGTGACACGCATACCAACATTCAAAGACTCAACAGGCAAACCAAGCAATTCAGCATGCTCACGCAAAATGTATGAGTGTGTAGATCCAGAATCAATCAAGGAAAGTAATGACAAGGATTGCAAAGTAAAAGTACCTGCGATCACATCCGTGTCATTTCTCCCCTCCCTCTGAGCATACACTCTGGCCTGGCCACCACCCTCAGGCTGAACAGCTACAACATGAGCCACATTACGTCCACCCTCTTCTCTCCGCTGAAAGTTACCACGGCCACGCCTCCGACCTCTCTGTGGTGCAACAACTCCAGGAGCACGTCCCTGGCCACCACCGGCCAACAGAGGACACTCCCTCCTCATGTGATCCGTTGATCCACAGTTCCAGCATGAGTTACCAGCCGCCACAACAGGAGCCTGCACCTCCCTCGCCGCTCGAGGACAATCACGCCTCAAATGGCCACGCGATCCACACGTCCAACATGTGTTCGGATCAGCTCTTGCCTTGTCTCCCTGAGCAGGCGCACCTTGACCACCACCACCTCGCCTAGCTGAAGACTGATACTTCCGATCACGTCCCCTCTTGTTCCGTCCACCACCGGAACTATACTCAGCAACTCGCTTACCAGCACCAGAACCAGCACTTCTAGAAGATAAACTCAAATTCATCTCAATGTCCTTTGCTCTACCAACCAGCACATCAAATTCATTATACTCAGCAGCCAGCATATAAGTCTTCACTTCCGTCACCAAACCATAACGGAACCGTTCACACCTCTCCCGCTCATCAGGAATAAGCTCGGGTGAGTACTGACTGAGTCGGACAAACTGAACTTCGTACTCAGCCATAGACATGCTCCCTTGGGTAAGAGACATGAATTCCCTCTTCTTTTCATCCAAGTACCTCACACCCAGGTACCTTCTCTTGAATATGTTCTGAAAGAACGTCCATGTTACATCAGCATCTGCCATCCCAAAGATAGTGGTTGTCCACCAAGTATATGCATCGTCTTGCAACAATGACACCACACATCCCAGCTTCTGCAATTCAGAACAATTCATTTGTCCCAGAATTCTCTTGGTACTTTCCAGCCAAGATTCAGAACCTTCAGCAGACAAACCCCTGAACTCAGTCCCTCCTAAACTGCGCAAACATTCCAAGGGTAGTCTCACATTAGCATCTCCCTGATGCCCAGCTCCTTGAGCTCCAGCTACCGCTGTTCGAAAAGCTCCAGCAATAGCTTGAATCAACACTGTCATGTCAGGAAAAGCTTGCCCCTGACTAGCTTCAGGTCCAGCGACCCCAGCACCAGCTGCAACACCAGCTCCTTCACCCCCAGCACCACCACCACCACCAGGCGGAGGAGGTAAATCCACCATATTTTCAGCATTCTCCTCATTATCATTTTGAGCCATAGCTCGCATATTACTCCTCGTTTCTCTACGAGGTGCCATTCACTAACAATGCAATCACAATGCAATAACAAAGTCAGGCTCAGCAAGGTAAGCAATCCAAGTACTCAAGCTCATTTCCAATTAAAAACAAATCATTACATTAGCTTTGATTTGGCAATGGGTCCCTCTAACATCTTTCACCACAGCATACATCACAATTGTAACATACTTACAATTCACACAACATGCTTTCACTCAACAAGCATACAAAGCAATCATACACTTATCACCCACATAACCATTCCCAATAACTCGAGAACTCAGCTCTGGTACCATCAAATGTAACCCCCTTAACCCGGCCCAGACGGTTGACCCGAATTAAGAAGTTTACACGGGGAAAACCAAAGTCAACCCGAAAGTCAACCTTGATTAACGACCCTTTTTTTTCTTTTTAAACTTATCTAAATGCATATTAACCCTGGATAAGCTCATAAAACCAGTATGCTCAAAGATCACCACAATCAGAAAACATTTAGGGACTCGATTGCACAAATTATGAATTTATGGACCAAAATGTAAATTCAGAAAATTATAAGGACTTAACCAACTTTTGAGTTACCATTATGAAATTAGTCATGTTTCATGTTCCTCTGCCAAATTTCAGCTCAAACGGACATCTCAAACTCATTCAATTGCATAAACCAAGTTCAGGACCAAAACGCAAAGATTTCAAAACATTTAACCATCAATTTCAGTGCCCAACGGTCGAGTGTTCCGAAACGGGGTTGATCCATTCCGAAACGTGGGACCGTTCCGAAACAAGTTCCGGAACAGGGCTTGGCAGTAGCAATTTCGTTTCGGAACGCCAAGGCCATTTCAGGCCATCTGTTCCGATACGGTAGCACCCGTTCCAAAACGGATTGCCCAGAACTGCATAATTTTGCTGTTTTAATTCACAATTGATCCATCAAACATGTTCCAAAGGCAACCAAAATATACCAGCAAGTCATTCAACACCCAATGAACATAATAGCATCAACCATTCACAAGCATGGCATCAATTAAGGAAAAACCCAATTCTATAGGCATGCATCCTATATTGAAAACCATTCAATCACCAAAACACCAAACCGACCTCCAAAAGGCCATTTACAAGTTCCAACATCATCAAAAGCATAAAACCAACTTAAGGAGTCCAAAACATCTCCCAAAAACGCACATTAGGTCCCCATTGCCAAATGCCCAAAAGCTAATAGTGTTAGAAAAACATTCACCATACATGAGCTTAGTTCTTCACTTGGATTCTTGACCTTCTTGCTGCTCTTTTAGCACTTCAATGCTCTGCATTATTGGTTTAAGAAAAGAGAGAGCGTAAGCACATAGCTTAGTGAGGAATGCTCATTTAAAACATCACAATAATGCATTAATAGAAACTCCTTTTCAAAACCTTTAGTTTGAACAACATTTGATCATGCACATATGTATATAAACCAAGCATATCATGCTTCCAAGTCATTAACATGTCATATTGGCTTCCAAGTGATAATCATAACCATCTTTCCATTCAAAACACAATCGACAATTGACAATCGGATACGCGGATTACAAGCGTTGTCCCATACGCTTCATACACACTACCAATATCAAGGTGGAGCAATGGTACAATCACAACCCCTCAACACCCGTGATGGAGACTATGGTACAATCACAACCCCTCCACATCACTCATTGGTAGTTGTATAACATCACTAACGAGATCACGGGACTTACAACACAAGATCCACACATGGACATTTAACCACCATTGTGATCTTACAACACACAAGGTCCTCAAATGGAATTTTAACCACCATTATGACCTTAACACAAGACCCACCCATGGACTTTTAACCACCATGGTGTTCTTAACCATCTCGTTAGTGTACTTGGATGGAGTCAACGGTACAATCACAACCCCTTGACATCCAAGGCGACTTTATTCACGGTGCACCCAATTCTATAGCCGGCTAACTATATCCGATTCAAGTACTTTTAAACCAAGACATCACTTGCCAATATACATCATTTAACAACAATATTCCACTGTTTTAAAGCATTTAACAAAGCCATTAATCAACATGCATCATTATGCATCAAAACCACATTTATCAATGTACAAAGCAAGGATCCCATACCTTGAGCATCCTTCAACACATGGCTTATTAAACCAACAATAAACATGCTTTCAAAAACAGAATTTAAACATGCAACAAATCACTTTGCATTCAACCAACTCATGGCTCATCACAAGAGAGTTTTTCCGAAAACTTACTCTTGAGCTTAGCTAAGTTGTTTAGACTTAAACTAAGCTCCCAAACCTTCAAAACATTGGTTTCAAAGCTGAAAACCCAATTCCACTCACCGATTCCGTTTCGCAACTTGCCGAAACACCAATCAAGCTTCCGGATCAACACCACAAGGATCCGAAGATGTCTCCCCTGTTTTAAACACATCAAAGCAGAGGATTAATGCATCATCATGCATTAATATCTTCAACCAAGACACCTAAACTCGCTGCTCTCATCAACACTCACATTTCGGCTACCAAACACAACCGAAATCACATCCAAACAACTCTACAACACTACCCAGCCAAGATCCATCAATTCCAATCATTCATAAACCTCAATTAACATCCAAAAAGGATCTAATCACGTCCTTATACCTCCAGCTATAGCAGAACATCAAGATCACTCCCAAAAACCACCAAAAACTCAAGCAAAACTTAGGAAAATCAACCTATTCGGGATTGCATTGATTAAACCTCAATTTCACATCAATTATACATCCAAAAATCATCAAAAAGACATCTCAAAACAGTGCCCAATCATTTCATACGAATTTCATCAAAATTAAACCAAATCTTGCATTTTAAAGCCAAGATCAAGAACACAATTGTAAAACCTTTAATAAAACACAAATCAAGGATTGAGAACATTTTAGTCACCAAGTTTTTAAAAATTACATTTTAGTCACTAACCCAAAATGTCACACTTCCAAACTTCATTTTGTAAAATTGATTTCACCATTCTCTTATATATAATAAAAGAGGATTTTAAGATATTTTTCCATATTTTTAATGCATCCCGAACTAGGCTTTCCTAAAATCACCCTTTTATATTCGAACCGCAACCCGACCGACCCGGTCCAAACCCACAACTTCTAAGCCCAAAATTGGGGTGTTACAGGGTGTATCACACCAAAGACTGCAGTAAATCTTGATCTAATTACTTGCTCGGAAATCTGAAACCATTTAGCATCCCAAACACTAAGCAACCCGCCTAACGAACCCACTGCCGGAGAACACACGAAATCGAAACCATCCCCTAACCACAAATTATGCACCTCTCTTCTAGAGAAACTCTCCAACTTTGTTTCTTGTAAAAATAAAAATTTAGGCTTGTTTTTTTGTACTAAATTTCTCACTGCCCGCTTCTTCTCTTTCCTTCTGACTCCCCTCACATTCCATGAAATAATTAGACTATCCATAAGAAAAAAATTAATAGCCTGCTGATCTAACCACCTAAGGGTTCATCTTTAACTCTCGTTCAAGCTCTACAACTTTGTTAACGACTGCCCTTCGCCCCCCTTTAAACGAAATTTCCAGTAAGTTGCTTACCTCCCACACTGACTCTGCCTCCAGACCCACATCCTTATCTTTATCATTGGAAGAATTTATGGAATTCGAGGCTCTATATCTGACATCTTCTGGTTCCAAGGAATCCCTGACAAATCTTCTAAGGCTCCTCCGATTACTTGCTCGGAAAATACTGAAGTGTGCAAGAAAATTCGATATCACCGTTGGATTTCTTGGTAGTCGACAGGATGAAAGGCCCCAGAACGCCACACAATCGAACCTTCCAAAGAATTCGGCACAAATTCCTCCACCCCGACAGAGGGGCTTTTTCCTCTTTTCATGCTGGAAATTTCAGGAAACTGTTCTACAAGATTAACCCATCTTTGATCTGAGCTGTGATTTTTATTATTCATTTCACAATGGCTTAAAATAAGATCATCAGGCCCACCTACTAACTGGTTCAAGAGACCTGTTTGTTCTGCATGGTCCACCTGGCCCAACACCTGATCACCCATTAAATCCGGGTCCAAAGAGTCCGCCCAGGAATTCACCTCCGCCTCATTGCTGGCTTTTGGGTTTCTAGACACGTTTTCCGCCGAAGCGTGGTTCTCGAAGTTCTTGGGACTAGGCTGCAAATTATCCTCATTAATTCCCCACTCATCAATACGAGGATAATCCCCAAAGTCATAATTATCCCCGGCCCCGATTCCATTCCGGTCATCAGCAACCCTCCCGGAGCGAGCCTCCGATTCACTAAAATCAGAACAGTTATCGTAAAATGCCTTCCTCGTGTACTCATTGTTCCCTGAACCAAGACCTGCATTAGTTCTACTGGAATCGTCGTTATCTCCTCCAATTTTAATTTTCACACAGTATGAGAACCTCATCGATGATAACGTTATCTTGCCTGGGATTTGCATTGTGTTTGCTGCTCTAATAGTTACGATAGCTCTATCCAGATGCTCTTTCTCCATCGTGCTCTTACTCACAGAAATGAAAATCCCCCATCTATTCCCCAACGTCTGGAAAAACTCCCTATGCCAACAATACAGTGGAACTCCCAATAATTGGATAGTGATAAAATAATGAGGAACCCCATCCACCAGCAACAGACCAATATGATCGAACCAGTAGCATAGTTCATCTTTCTTTTTGTTCCATGTGTCTTCAATTTCCTGCTTAGACTTGAAAATAATCACTACCGAGTCATTGTCCATTCCCCATTTGGCTAGGTTCACGTCGATTTTATCATTCCCAAGAGCTCGCTGAACAAAATCATGATCGAGCGATGATTTTATTATCCCTGCCATGCACCGATGAAGCCACTATGTATCCTTTGCAGGGATACTAAAGTTCAACCGGTGGTCGTCTATGTTTCCTTCATCCCCCTGTGTCTTACTATTATCAGCCTCCTTATGAACATTCGGGCGCTCTTCTGGATTATTTAGTAGCGCTTCTCTGTAGGTCCTATTGCCTTTCAATCCCTGTGTTCCGACACGACCAAACTCCTCCCGTCTTCTCACAAAACCTTCTCCCGCTGGGTATTTTCCAGTTCTACGTGCTTTATCACCATCTCTTTCCGCCGGCTTTGGATACTTTGCCAGTGACACCTTAATACTATAACCATCCATTCTACTCTTGTCCGTCGCCCTAATTATTCTACCAAAATCCTCTTTTTCTGCCAAGGTGACGAAAGCGAAGGTGGTATCCTTATATTTCACTTTTGAGCTCTTCATCGGAATATAGACTCTCCTTACCTACCCATGACTGCTGAAAAATTCCCATAGAGCTCTATGTGATACCCTTCTGCTAAGGTTGTTGATGAACAGAGTCTGCCCTTCCTTCTGTCTTTGAAAACAATGTTGATCGCCGGTAACTCTCTCCAACCATCTAACCTTTATTATTATTATTATTATTATTATTATTATTATTATTATTATTATTATTATTTACAACCCAATCAATAACCCATATAACCTTAATAACCCAAACCCAATTACCCAATACTTATACAAGCCCAATACTTAAAACCCAACCTAACCCTAAATTAACCTAAAACTAAAAGCCCTATCCCCTACACTGTCATCCGCTGCTGCCGCTCACCCAAGCAGCTGTCGCAAAGTCGCCAAAGCAAGCCGCCGCCGCCACCGCCGAGCCAAGCCACCACCGTCCATCACGTGCTCTGCGGCCCATACCTGTCAGAAAAAACATCATTAATCTGAGGAAAAAGCAAGCAAGTTGAAACAAGTTGTATTTTTTTATTTGCTAAATTTGTGTATAAAAACCCAATGCATGTATTCGAAAATGAGGATATTTTCGGATTCGAAAATAGAAAAAAAAGATTCGAATGGGAAATGGGTTATTTACAGATCTAAAAAGCTTCGAAGTAAAAAAGGTATACTTTCTTTTTGTATTCGAATACATAAAAATAAAAGAGAGCTTCGAAAAAAACAAAAGAAAAAAAAGGGAAAAAGAATGGTTTTTGGGTGTTCTCGCCTACATAGAGCGTTTGTTCGAAAAATTGTGTAATGGTCTTTAAGTCAAGAAAGCAAAACGTTGTCGTTTTGTTCTTTATTAGTTTAAGTCTTGTTGTTTTCTTAGTGAAACGGTGAGTTTTGGACCAGAATTGTAGGGTAAAAAGGTATCGAGCTGTAGAGAAAGGTAATGGAATGAATGAATGAAAATATCTGTCTCCCTCAAAACTTCTGCTTCTTATCTCATCTAATTCTTCTATCTTCTCATCTATTCATTTAATTCTGTTCTTTGAGATTTGGACTGTTACAGAGGCATCAGAGCTATCGATCTTGGCTATGATTAACGATCAATTTTTGGCTGAGTTCCGCGATGGACTAAAATCTGTCTTTGACCATTATTTCGCGAATCAAACGCTCATTGTTACAATCCACCAGACGATTTTTCCCATTACTCAAGAAGCTCTACATTATATTTTCTCATTGTATGGGTTCGTGGAAAAGATTACTTCATTTCAGAACTCGTTTGACGTTCAATTTCTGATCAAATATCAAGGTTATGGGGCTATCGCAGCCATGAGTTCTCTTCAGGGTCGTAACATTTACGACGGTTACTGTCAGATGGATATTCAGCTTCATGACGATGTTGTGTTGACGGACTGTGAGCTGAAACAAGTCTCGACAACTGAAATTTCAACGGAGGTGGAGTGCAGTGACAGTCTGTTGGAACCAACACCGGTTCAAGGTGTAGTGTCGACAGAGTTCGCTGAGGCAGAACAGAAACCATTGTTGTTAGGCTCTAACGAAGACAAGGTGTTCGACAGATTGCCTATGACAATGGATGAGGAATCAGATGGTGTTGATGACTCGACTGTAGTTCCCTTGAAAGATGACTTAATTAAGGGTTCGAGTGAAACCCAACAGCTCGATAAAATGTTGGCTCCAATGGTTGAAGCTTCAAACGCCAACTTTGGGGACATCATTGTGCAATTGCAGGACAATATGGATCCGACTGATTTGGATGACCAAACTCAAGGAGTGGTGGCATCGATGAAGGAAAAAGCTCTGGTCAATACGCCAGTCAGATGTGAAGATCAGTTTTCAGTGGTTCAATGTGTCAACCCAATTAAAGGTAATTTTGACCCAAACCATTTGTTTAGTGAATATAAGAATCCAGTTACTAGTACTTGGATAGACAAATTTCAAGTCAAGGTATTTGATGAAATGTTTGAACAAATGGATCCAAAATTTCAAGTTAAATTTGAAGGGGAGTTATCTACAGCAAAAACCACTATTGAACTTGTTGAGGGTGATGACCCATACGGTTTTAGACTATTGCTTATGGCAAAAGTGGATTATATTTTACTGAGATCTAAAGTATTGGAGCAAGATGAGCAATACTCTTTTTATGGTGTAAAACTTACTGAAACAAAATGTCATGAATTAAGGTACAGGAAGGAAAGATATGAACTAGTGAAGAAGGAGAAACTAATTGATGTGGTTCTTCAACGTTATAGATATCTTACCATTGGGGACAAAATAAATCTATTTGTAGGGAAGATGCTTGGGAAAATGTTGGTGACCAAACAAACTGTCCTCCAAGACAAAGTTGTGAGCAAAGTTTACCTGAGTGAGAAGTTGTGTCTTGTGAATGAGATGTACTTTACTATCATTCTGGATCGTAACCCTATTGGTCCGCCTATAGTTTCTTGTAGCAAGGGAGAAACCAACATTGAAGACCATACAAAGAAATACCCTGACATGATTATTAAAGCATCTATTGATGTTTTCAATAGAATTACTGAAGAAGATGTTGTCGAGGTTGTGGATGGTTTGACTCCAAAGGTTGTTGATAGAACTGATTTTATTGAACAAGTGAAGAAATTTTATAAGCTTTTCTATGAAGCGGATTGCACACTACTGGAAATCAAATCACTCCCTGATACTTCTAGTAAACAATTAGTAGATGCTTATGCAAAATTAAACTTCAATGATAATTTTGCATTTCATCATAATTATATATTTTCTCTTTGTGATCCATCACACGCTGATCCTCGAGAAGTGGCAGCTGCCAAAGCTTATCTGAATTACACTTGCTTGTATGGAGAAATTAGTTGCATGGTGAATGGGGCAGGGTTAGCAATGGTGACAATGCATATAATCAAGTTGCATGTGTGAACTGCTGCTAAATTTTTTGATGAAGATGGGAATGCTTCTGAAGGGCAAGTGGTTGAGGTGTGTAAGATTTTGACTTCGGATGAAAAAGTGAAAGTAAGTTTGGTGAATATATTTGGGATAAGAATATGTGATGTGATTGCAAGTGGGATCATCAATGCTGCCAAAAATGTTGCCTTTAAAGTTCATGAGATGGTCTGTTATGGGAAAACAAGTGGAGCTGCTCCATCTCGGTCATTTTCTGAGTATCCTCATTTACTTCATACTGGAGAAGATGAGTCCTTTCGACCCAAAGGCATTGTTATCCTTGTTGAATCATTTGCTTGGAGAATTGTTAACAGTGCGGGAACTTATGATATGGCTAAGGCTCTTGCAATAGCAGCAAAAAGCGTAATGGCTCCACATTTTGATATTGTGCGCCAAGAAATCAGATTGAATATGATCTTCATCACTACCCATTTCTTGCAAAGTGAAGTGCTTGGGAAGGTTAGTAAGCGGTGTCACTGTCATTACATTCAAAAGTGGTTATCTTTGTTTGACAGTGTTTCGTATCTTTTGGGAAATACACCGAGCTGGCTTCTGTCTCTGTCAATTTTCTGTCCTTTGTACAAGGTCAAATTTAGGATTATGGATATTGATTCACGTCTGCTACTGTGATTTACTAATTGGTTACCAAGAGTGATTTTTACTGCCCGTGGGTCAAATTACGAAATACCAGAAGTTAAAGAGATGATAAATGTTGATGTTGCTTGGGTTTTTCTGCATGTTACACTCAATACCTCAGAGAGGAGCATGATTGTACGGGTCTATAGAACTGAATTTATTTCAGTGCTGGAAAAGCTTGACATATTTTTCTCTTTCGATCCAGCTTTGCCGAAAAGATCTTTGGGCAATGTTTGGTCCAACCACTTAAAGAAAAGCAAGGATGATCCTATGTTAATCAAGGATGGTGGTTTCAAAGGCTTGGCTTGCTGTTTTATATTTAATCCTTGAGGACAAGGATTGTACGAAGGAGGGAGTATTGTAATGGTCTTTAAGTCAAGAAAACAAAACGTTGCCGTTTTGTTCTTTATTAGTTTAAGTCTTGTTGTTTTCTTAGTGAAACGGTGTTTTTGGACCAAAATTGTAGGGTAAAAAGGTATCGAGCTGTAGAGAAAGGTAATGGAATGAATGAATCAAAATATTTGTCTCCCTCAAAACTTCTGCTTCTTTTCTCATCTAATTCTTCTATCTTCTCATCTATTCATTTAATTCTGTTCTTTGACATTTGGACTATTACAAATTGACCTTGGATTGAAACTCACTGCGTCAAGGAGAGCTGAAAAAGTAGTCTCTTTCGAGTTTTCGACCACCGTAACGGCGACGGTCGTCGCCGGCGAGTGGAGCGGAGGCCAATGGAGATTTGAGAGATTTATTTTTAAAAAAACAAATAATCAAATGATTTTTTTTTTGGAAAAAGCTATTTAAATGGAAATTAAAACGACGTCGTTTTATGAGTTTACTCGAATACGTGACCCGACCCAGCCAGAAGATCTGCGTGTTTTCAAGCCGGATGGGAAAACTGTGCCCGCGGTCACTTAGATTTTGTATCTTCGCATTTCCACCCTTTAGTTTGTATTTCCTTCAATTTTGGTCACCATTTTCATGTTATTTTCGCACTCTAATTGTCGTCTCATTCAATTTTAGTCTATGTTTTCTTATTTACTTATTATTATTATTATTATTATTATTATTATTATTATTATTATTACTATTATTATTATTATTATTATTATTATTATTATTATTACATATTGATTTTTGTTTCTCACGTTATATGCATATATACATATATATTATATTTAATTTATAGTATTATTATATAGTATAATATTATTATGTTAATTATCATTATTATGTTCATTATATATATATATATATATATATATATATATATATATACATGTATAGTACTATTATTATTTATTATATCCGCATGTTACATGTATATATACATATATTATATTTTTATTTTTTACTATTATTTATTTCTTATGTTTTACATACACATATATTTATACCATATTTATATTATATTATATCATACTATTATTATCCTTGTAACATATTATTATATTATCATTATCATCATTATTACTATTATTAGTAACTATTATATTATTGATTTTATATTATAATTACATTTTATTACGATCATATTGTATTATAAGTACTATAAGTTATATATGTATGTTATTATATTTTTATTATATCTTATCAATATACTATTATTAATTATGTTATCTTATATTATAATAATTATTATGTTATACATCTTATCATATTATATATATATATGTACATATATGATGTGTATATTATTTTACTGTAACCCCCTCATCTCGGTTCGGGCGACTGACCGGTCCAAGTGGGTTACACGGGGATAACCGATGTGAAACCCGTTAAGGCTCTACTTCGGCTAACAACCCGAGAAGACTTTTTCATTTATTATTATCTTGTCTAGATGTTTTAATTAAACTTACGTGTGAAGCGACAGCGGAAACAAGACTCACAAGAAGCCCAACAGCAAACAGGGCCTAAGCCCAACCCTTGAGACATTTTAGAGATGTCAAAAGCCCATTTCCAGGTTTGTGTTTCGAAACAGGTTTTGCCCGTTTCGAAACATGGGATTCAGTTTAAAAAGCTAGAAACCCGTACCGAAACGCATCCAACCCGTTTCGGAATAGGGGCCCATTTTGTCTAGACGTTTCGAAACTCGTTCCGAAACAGGCATTCACAGTAGCCAAAATGTTTCGAGACTTGTATTGGAACAGGGGCTCACAGTAGCCAAACCGAACCGGAACGCGTTCCGTTACATGTGGCCCTGGAACCACACCCATTCCGAAACAACACAACCCGTTCCGAAACACCTGCAGTCTGTGAGTTCCCAAAAACAGTTTTAAACATCTCTAAACGATCCCAAACGCCCTCAACGACTTCAAGAATCAAACACAACATGCAAACACACTCTAAAGGCATACACCCTATTGCAAGCATACTCAAAACACATAAAGATACATGATAAGGGCATCCAATTAAAAGATCATGCATTCGCCACAAAAAAGTCATACAAAGCATTTTAAGGTTTCATGCCTTAGAGCCAACATACACCAGCATTCAAGTTAAGCAACTAAGCATGGTTTACAAATCAAAACATGGCATCAACAAGCCACACCATAACATCAACAAGTAGTCTAACATGCTCCTAACACCAACAACAACATAAATCCAAAATACTCAAATCACATTGCTTGTCTATTACATCCATAACTTAGAAATTCATACTTGATGATATCAAAAGCTCAACTAGCACACTTGGAGGCCCTCTCATTGCGCAAGCAACCTACGAACTAAGGATCTGCATTGTCGAACATAAGAGAGCGTAAGCATAAAGCTTAGTGAGGGTAAGCTCATAAAACAAACCTCGACAAAGCAGGGTTCAAGCATGAGCACACAACCAAGGTAGAAGGCATGAGTTCTTACCTTTGAACCACATGAGTCAAATATAAATATGATGCATGAACATAATATCAACATCATGCCATGCTCCACAAGTCCATAAAGACAATATATGGAACACATATATCAAACGTATTGGCAACACATTCCACAATCCGTATTGGCACCTAGCTATGACCAGAATACGCGGATAACCGTTGGAACTCACATCCAACAACACAACCATTACCTTACGATGGGATTACACTCATCATCGTTTCATGCGGAGGGGATTCCACTCATCCTCACGCCTCGTCGATGGGATTCCACTCATCATCGACTAACATATATAAGAAGATTTCTGGGTGAACCCGTACTCCATCTTGATGACTACCATCACCAAGACCACGCGCGCATTTTGACTCTCGTGTGCACAGTAAACATCCTAATGATCGATCATTGTACCCAAGCATACTAGTGCCAATACTAACACATTTCACAATCTTTCACAACACAATTTCTTACCAATTTCCGTGCTTAGCACGTACTCACCATGATTTACCATCATGCACAAACCACATTCCATGACCACATGCATATAACAATGCATCAAATATCATGCCCCAACACACATGTATATCACAATATACATAACCACATTAATCACAATTAATATGAAACAAGAGGCATGACAAGCATTTAGAAGTTCAACCAAAGGTCTCGTATACTAAGTTTGAGATTAGGCTACCACTCTAATCCCAACTCTAGGCGGGTTTACCAAGCCCAACCTAGGTCCACATGCTTGAACCAACATTTGAAAACCAATTTAAACCAAGTTGAAATCATTAACCACTCACCGACTATTCCAAGCTCAACAACACTAGCCGATCAACCAACCAAAGCCAAATCAAACGTCCGAACTTTCCGGATTGGTTCCTGATGATTCTCCAACACAAAGCCTTGGTTCTCGTCATCCAAGCACAAACAAAAGTAACCACAAAAAACATCAAACAATGGAACAAACCCGAATTACCAATCAAGCAATTAAACTAGTCAAGATTACTTCCAAACATTGATTTCCGAGCAGCCCTAAAGCACAGCGAAAACCCATTGATTTCAACACTTTTAACACACCCAAAAGCTTCCAAAACAACCCTTAACCATCACACTAACATCAGCCCTCAATATTTCACCTAAAACAGCCCCAAAACCAACCTTTAAACCCTCCTAAAACCCCACTTAAACCCAAATTCGGGAATCACTTTAAAACCATGTAAAAATCACATATGTTGGACCATTTAGATAGAAAAATAACTTATCTCACATCAACAAATCAAAACTTAAGTTAAAGCTAACAAAGTTAGCATTTCTAACTCAAAATCCCAAAACTCCAAAATGCAAAATAGTGAGCTTCAATGAAAACAAATTACATGGGAAGAAAGAGGAAGATGAGGGTAATATGAAAACGAGTTTACCTTTGAAAAACCTTCAAAATTAAGCAAGAAGGGTGATGGAATAGTGAACCACAATGGTGAAGGGGTTTTCACGTTAGAAGTTTGAAGGTAGAAGATGATAGCCTTTTTTGGTGTTTGAAAATAAAAGGTTTTATTTTGCAAGTCCAAATATTTACAAAATTGTCATTAATGAGATGGCTATCTCCAATTTCTAAAATCCATGGAAATCGGGTTTTAAATCAAAATAAGCCCAACATAAAATTACTTGTTTTGAAAACATGAGTCCCAAAATAATATTTTAATATTTTAATTTCACCCGACCCCCAAACCCAGGTGTTACAACTCTCACCCACTTCAGGAATTTCGTCCCCGAAATTACTTGACGGAAATAGATACGGAAACTGCTCAAGCATATCAACTTTCCTCTCCCACGTGGCCTCTTCCACACCTCTATGTCTCCACAACACCTTGACCAACTCTATGGTCTTACCACGTAACACCTTGCTATCAGAACCAAGTATCTCAACTGGTTCTTCATTGTACGACAAATCCATATTCAGTTCTATCTCCTCAACAGGCATAACATGAGACGGATCTGATCTATATCTCCTAAGCATCGACACATGGAAAACATCATGGATCTTTTCTAACTCTGAAGGCAACCTCAAACGGTAAGCTACTGGCCCAATCCGCTCAACTATCTCATACGGGCCGATAAACCTCAGACTCAACTTGACTTTCCGGCTGAATCTCATTACCTTCTTCCACGGAGATACTTTCAGAAACACTTTCTCACCCACTGAAAACTCAATCTCTTTTCTCTTCAAATCAGCATAAGATTTCTGACGATCGGAAGCTGCTTTCAAACGGTCACAAATCAACTTCACTTTTTCAGTAGTCCCCTACAGCAAATCCAGCATAGGTAACAATTTCTAACCCGTTTCTACCCAACAGATCGGAGTCCTACACCGTCTGCCATACAAATCCTCATAAGGAGCCATCTGTATACTAGCCTGGTAACTGTTGTTGTAAGCAAACTCAACTAAGGGTAAATGCTTCTCCCAAGAACCTTAGAAGTCAATCACACAACAACGAAGCATATCCTCTAAAATCTGTATCACTCACTCTGACTGTCCATCTGACTACGGATGGTACGAAGTACTGAAATGCAAACGGCTACTTAGGGCACTATGCAAACAACTCCAGAACCTCGCTGTGAATCTCGGATCTCTGTCTGATACAATAGACTTTGGAACTCCATGAAGTCTCACAATCTCGCGAATATACAAATTTGCCAACTTGTCTAAAGAATATGTGGTGTTCACTGCTAAGAAATGAGCACCCTTAGTGAACCTATCGACAATCACCCAAACAGAATTCTTCTTTGAATGAGACAACGGCAACCCTAACACAAAGTCCATAGTGATTCTCTCTCATTTCCATTCCGGAATCTTCAAAGGTTGTAACAAACCTGAAGGAACCTGATGTTCTGCCTTCACCCTCTGACATACCATACAACGGCTCACATACTCGGCTACATCCTTCTTCAAACCAACCTAGAAATAATCACTCTTCAGATCATGGTACATCTGAGTACTGCCCGGATGCATAGAAAAGGGACTCGAATGTGCTTCGCTCAAAATCGTACATCTCAACTCAACATCTTCAGGTACTACAACTCTGTCTCTGAAACACAACACATTCTCATCACTAAAATTGTACTCTGTCGGTCTACCCTCTGCAATGTCCTGAACATGCAGAACTAGCGATACATCTTGCTACTGTTTCTCTCTACTCATCTGAATCAAATAAGGCTTCACTTGTAACTCTGTGATCAACCCACCATCATCTGATACACTCAGCCTAGAAAACATAGCTCGCAATTCAACTGCAACTTTTCTGCTCAACGCATTGGCTACAACATTTGCCTTACCCGGATGGTACTCGATAGTCAAATCATAATCTTTCAACAGCTCAAGCCATCTCCTCTGTCTCAAGTTTAGCTCTCTCTGAGTCATCAGATACTTCAAGCTTTTATGATGAGTTTTAAATCGTGCACTTCTCACCATACAAGTAGTGACGCCAAATATTCAATGCAAACACAACTGCTGTTAACTCAATGTCGTGCGTAGGGTAGTTTTTCTCATGCACCTTCAATTGTCTCGAAGCATAAGCAACAACTCTTCTTTCTTGCATCAGAACACAACCTAAACCTACGTAGGAAGCATCGCTATAGATCACAAACTCCTTCCCTGAAGCTGGTTGTACTAGCACTGGAGCATTCGTCAAAGCTTCTTTTAATTTCTCAAATGCCTTTTGTCTCGCATCTGACCACTCAAACTTAACTCCTTTCTGCAAAAATTTAGTCAACGGAGCAGCTACTCTAGAGAAACCATCAACGAACCTCCTATAGTAACTGGCTAGTCCAAGGAAACTCCTAATCTCAGTCACTGACTTAGGTTGTTTCCACTCAACAATAGCATCAATCTTCGTCCGATCAACATGGATACCTTAAGCTGATACAACGTGGCCAAGAAACACAACCTCTCGAATCCAGAACTCACATTTACTAAGCTTAGCATACAACTGATTACTCATCAATCTCTGCAAAACGAGTCTCAAGTGCTCATCATGTTCTTCTTCTGATCTTGAGTACACAAGGATGTCGTCTATAAAAACAACGACAAATCGGTCTAGATAGTCTCGGAAAACTCTGTTCATCATATCTATGAAAGCTGCTGATGCATTCGTGAGCCCAAACGGCATCACAAGGAACTCATAATGACCATATCTAGTCCTAAAAGCTGTCTTCGGAACATCACATTCTTTTACCTTCAACTAATAGTACCCTGATCTCAAATCTATCTTCGAAAACACTGAGGCACCCCTCAACTGATCAAACAAGTCATCTATACGAGGCAACGGATACTTGTTCTTTACTGTCAACTGGTTCAGCTGCCTGTAGTCGATACACATTCTCATACTACCATCCTTCTTCTTCACAAACAACACGGGAGCACCCCAAGGCGAACTACTAGGCCTAATAAAACCACGGTCTAACAAATCCTAAAGCTGACTTTTCAACTCTTTCAACTCTTTCGGAGTCATATGGTACGGAGCAATAGAAACTGGAGTAGACCCTGAAATAGTCTCAATCACAAACTCTACATCTCTGTCAGGAGGCAAACCTGGTAACTCTTCTGGAAACACATCTGGATAATCACAAATTGTCCTGATATCTTTCGGTCTAACCTCGCTCATATTTGGATTCATCACAAACGCTAAATAAGCCCCACAACCGGAATCCAACAACCTATGAACCTCTAAAGGTGACACAACGTTCGACAAGAACTTAACGTTCTCGCCTACTACTACTACCTCGTAGTCATCAGAAAGCTTCAATGAAATTATCTTTGTCTCAAAATATACACTAGCTATGTGCTCAACAAACCAATCCATACCCAAAATGATATCAAACCCATAGAACGAAAGCTCCATCATATCAACAGGAAATACATGACCCTGAATCTTCAACAGACACCTCCTATACATCCGTCTAACTACAACTGTCTCACCAAATGAACTAGTCACATGCATCCCTACATCTAAGATCTCAACAGGTATGTCTAACTTCTTTGCATGCTCACTCAAAATGTAAGAATGCGTGGAACCCGAATCAACTAAGGAAAGCAAAGACATGGATTGTAACTCAAAATTACCTGCTATCACATCTGTGCCATTCCTTGCCTCTCTGTGTGAGTAGACTCTAGCTGGTCCACCGGCCTTTGGCTATACTGCCACAACATGAGCAAGATTCCTCGGTGCCTCTATCCTAGGTGCATCAGCCCTCGGCTGGAAGTAACCACGACCGCGCCCACGGCATCTCTGCTAGTCAATCGCTCTCACAGGAGCCTGTTCCTGAACTGGTGCCTGTGCCGCCTGATGCGGACACTCTCTCCTGAAGTGGTCTCTCGATCCACAGTTCCAGCAAGCGTGAAAGTTCTCCCAGCACTCTTCTGAATGTTGTCTCCCACAACGGGCACACTCGAGCAAACACCCTCTAGCTCTATGGCCCTGATGGCCCCTACCATGGTGGCCACCGCCACGCCTATGATCAAACTGATGTCCACTGCCCCGATGCCTCTTAGCATCGCCATGATCAAAGTTGTTGTGCCTCTTTCCTGAACTGGATCCTCCCGAACGCTTGGTCAACCCCAAGCTATGCTCGATGTCCTTGGCCCTAGCGACCAAGACATCAAAATCAGAATAGTATGTGGCTAAGGTGTACCTCTTGACTTCCTCATGAAGCCCATACCTGAACCGATCACAATGGTCCCTCTCAGTCGGAACCAACTCCGGAGCATACTGACTCAGTCGAACAAAACGGATCTCATAGTCTGTCACTGATGCATCTCCCTAAACAAGAGCCATGAACTCCCTCTTCTTCTCTTCTAGATATCTCGGGCCCAAATACCTCTTCTTGAATGCAGTCTCAAAAAAGTTCCAACTGACCTGGGCCTCAGGCACGCTGGTATTAATGGTGACCCACCAGGTGTAGGCATCACCCTGAAGTAACGAAACCACACAGCCCAACTTACGAGCCCCAACACATCCCATCTGAGCCAAAATACGGACTGTCTTCTCCAACCACAACTCCGATCTCTCAGGTGTAGATCCCCTGAACTCATATGCTCTGAGGCTACGAAGCATCTCTAAAGGTAAACTAGCATCATCACCTCTCGGCTTAGCTGTAGCCTGAGCTCCGGCAACTGCAGCCTGAAACGCTCCCGCTATAGCTTGAACTAGCGGAGCCATATCTATTCCCGCTAGGGGTGAGCGTTCGATCGAGTCGAGTCGAGTCGAGTCAAAAAATTTTGAGTTATTCGAGTTGACGAGTCATATTTTACAACTCAAACTTTATTTGAAATTTTTTCGATTCGAGTCGAGTCGAGTCGAGTTCCTATAAAAATTTAACTATAATTATTTATCATGTTATAGTAGGGTTTGATTCCAATTTAAACTTATTTCTCTAATCATATAAGATATGCACATATATATTTTTTCACATGTGACAATATTTCTTCATATTTTTATATATCAGTATGTATATATCATAAAAAATAGAGGGACTCCTCTCGAACTTAAAAATAAATCCACTAATTACCAAAAATTTGGAGTTATTCGAGTTATTCGAATTTCCATTTTACAACTCAAACTTTATTTGAAATTTTTTCGAGTTATTCGAGTTTATGAAATTTCGAGTCGAGTATTTTTACCTCGAGTCGAGTCGAGTTATTCGGTTTTTTCGAGTCGAGTCGAGTTTTGCTCACCCCTAATTCTCGCAGGACCTTGGCCAACCTTGCCAACCTGAGGTCCCGCTCCCTCAGCTCCAGCCTCTCCTTCCACATCAGGCTGAGGAGGTGGTGGTGGTGGAGAAGCTCCGACTCCAACAGCAGGCTCTTCCACAGGAGCCTCTACTCCAGCCACCGGCTCATTAACAAGAGCCGCAACACGAGGTTCCTGACGAACCATCCTCGGTCTACCTCTAGGCCTCGACATACCAGCTCACAGATAACAACAACAACAACATAAAAGAATAGGGTTAGCAAGGGCAAGGGTCCAAGTGGCTCAAGTATGTTTCCCTCGCTTAAAAATCTCTTTTTCCAATGTAATAGAAGAAATGGGACTCTACTCAACATGCTTCAAACAACATACATACACGATCAAACAAGCATACTTGATAAGCAAGCAAACATACTTACATGGCAAGCAAACATCGTGCAATTGCAATACAAGAATTTAACTTACCTCACTTACCTGCCCAAGGTCTCGGAAACCTCAGGCTCTGATACCAACAAGTGTAACCCCCTCGTCCCGGTCCGGGCGACTGACCGGTCCGAGTGGGTTACATAAGGATAACCGATGTGAAACCCGTTAAGGCTCCACTTCGGTTAACAACCCGAGAAGACTTTTTCATTTATCATTATCTTGTCTAGATGTGTTAATTAAACCTACGTGTGAAGCGACAGCGGAAACAAGACTCGCGAGAAGCCCAATAGCAAACAGGGCCTAAGCCCAACCCTTGAGACCTTTTAGAGATGTCAAAAGCCCATTTTCAGGCATGTGTTTTGAAATAGGTTTTGCCCGTTTCGAAACACGGGCTTCAGCTTAAAAAGCCAAACACCCGTATCGAAACACATCCACCCCGTTTCGGAACAGTGGCCCATTTTGCCTAGACGTTCCGAAACTCGTTCCGGAACAGGCATTCATAGTAGCCAAAATGTTTCAAAACTCGTATCGGAATAGGGGCTCATAGTAGCCAAACCGTACCGGAACGCGTTCCAAAACACCTGCAGTCTGTCAGTTCCCAAAATCAGTTTTAAACATCTCTAAACGATCCCAAACGCCTTCAACGACTTCAAGAATCAAACACAACATGCAAACACACTCTAGAGGCATACACCCTATTTCAAGCATACTCAAAACACATAAAGATACATGATAAGGGCATCCAATTAAAAGATCATGCATTCACCACAAAAAGAGTCATACAAAGCATTTTAAGGTTTCATGCCTTAGAGCCAACATACACCAACATTCAAGGTAAGCAACTAAGCATGGTTTACAAATCAAAACATGGCATCAACAAGCCACACCATAACATCAACAAGAAGTCTAACATGCTCCTAACACCAACAACAGCATAAATCCAAAATACTCAAATCCCATTGCTTGTCTATTACATCCATAACTTAGAAATTCATACTTGATGATATCAAAAGCTCAACTAGCACACTTGGAGACCCTCTCCTTGCGCAAGCAACCCACGAACTAAAGATCTGCATTGTCGAACAAAAGAGAGCGTAAGCATAAAGCTTAGTGAGGGTAAGCTCATAAAACAAACCTCGACAATGCAGGGTCCAAGCACGAGCACACAACCAAGGTAGAATGCATGAGTTCTTACCTTCGAACCACGTGAGTCAAATATAAATATGATGCATGAACATAATATCAACATCATGCCATGCTACACAAGTCCATAAACACAACATATGGAACACATATATCAAACGTATTGGCAACACATTCCACAATCTGTATTGGCACCTAGCTATGACCCGAATACGCAGATGACCGTTGGAACTCACATCCAAAAACACAACCATTACCTTACGGTGGGATTACACTCATCACCGTTTCACGCGGAGGAGATTCCACTCATCCTCACACCCCATCGATGGGATTCCACTCATCACCGACTAACATATATAAGAAGATTTCTGGGCGAACCTGTACTCCATCTTGATGACTACCATCACCAAGACCACGCGCGCATTTTGACTCTCGTGTGCATACTAAACATCCTAATGATCGATCATTGTACCCAAGCATACTAGTGCCAATACTAACACATTTCACAATCTTTCACAACACAATTTCTTACCAATTTCTGTGCTTAGCACGCACTCACCATGATTTACCGTCATGCACAAACCACATTCCATGACCACATGCATATAACAATGCATCAAATATCATGCCCCAACACACATGTATATCACAATATACATAACCACATTAATCACAATTAATATGAAACAGTAGGCATAACAAGCATTTAGAAGTTCAACCAAAGGTCTCTTATACTAAGCTTGAAATTAGGCTACCACTCTAATCCCAACTCTAGGTGGGTTTACCAAGCCCAACCTAGGTCCGCATGCTTGAACCAACGTTTGAAAACCAATTTAAACCAAGTTGAAATCATTAACCACTCACCGACTATTCCAAGCTCAACAACACTAGCCGATCAACCAACCAAAGCCAAATCAAACGTCCGAACTTCCCGGATTGGTTCCCGATGATTCTCCAATACAAAGCCTTGGTTCTAGTCATACAAACACAAACAAAAGTAACCACAAACAACATCAAACACCGGAACAAACCCGGATTACCAATCAAGCAATTAAACTAGTCAAGATTACTCCCAAACATTGATTTCCAAGCAGCCCTAAAGCACAGCCAAAACCCACTAATTTCAACATTTTTAACAGACCAAAAAGCTTCCAAAACAACCCTTAACCATCACACTAACATCAGCCCTCAATATTTCACTCAAAACAGCCCCAAAACCAACCTTTAAACCCTCATAAAACCTCACTTAAACCCAAATTCGGGAATCACTTCAAAACCATGTAAAAATCACATATGTTGGACCATTTAGATAGCAAATAACTTATCTCACATCAACAAAACAAAACTTAAGTTAAATCTAACAAAGTTAGCATTTTTAACTCAAAATCCCAAAACTCTAAAATGCAAAATAGTGAGCTTCAATGAAAACAAATTACATGGGACGAAAGAGGAAGATGAGGGTAATATGAAAACGAGTTTACCTTTGAAAAACCTTCAAAATCAAGCAAGAAGGGTGATGGAATAGTGAACCACAATGGTGATGGGGTTTTCACGTTAGAAGTTTGAAGGTAGAAGATGATAGCCTTTTTTGGTGTTTGAAAATAAAAGGAAATGTTTTATTTTGCAAGTCCAAATATTTACAAAATTGCCATTAATGAGATGGTTATCTCCAATTTCTAAAATTCATGGAATTTGGGTTTAAAATTAAAACAAGCCCAACATAAAATTACTTGTTTTGAAAACACGAGACCCAAAATAATATTTTAATATTTTAATTTCACCCGACCCCCAAATTCGGGTGTTACATTTACTATAATATATGTGTATCATAATAGTAATATATGTATATAAATCCATAACTATGTGAATTATGTTATATCATTATTACATATGATATTTTCTCTTTCGAATAGACTTTTCTATTTATTCTTAAAACTTTAAGCTTGTTTTGGTATTTAAAGGATATTTTCCACTATATTTCAGAAATCAATTTGAAAGTGGCATTCTGACTCATTCAGGTGTCTTCTTTCTCGGTTGTCGTAAATAAGGAAATATTCTCCCTAGGCCAATATTTCACGTGATTAAATTTTGAATTTTTATTTTCTTGCAAATACAACACCTAAACAACGTGGTACCAACTGCGTCGTGAGGTGCTAATCCTTTCTCACGCGTAATCGACTTTCGAATCTCAAATGTTTTAGAATTTCTAGTTGATTTTTAACGGTGTCTGGCCTACCATAGTGGCCGGTGACGACTCCAAAACATATTTCTACATTTCTCCCATTTCCCCATTCTCAATATATTTTCCAATATCATTGTTTTCTTTAAAAAAAAACTTTATTACAGAGTTGATTCATATTTGTGGAAGATGAAGACAAAGTGATGAGAGATTGTTACGACATGAACATAAGTAGTCTGGTCAGACATTCGTTTGTGTTAATTATTGTTGCATTTTAGCGTTACCTAGTTGGGTGTATTCTTCTCCCCCATTTAGGATTAGAGATGTTTTTAATGAGGTTCCCAACTTAGGTCTTGGGTTGTAATTTATAAACCTTAAATAAATTATCATTTACCAAGCAAAAAAAATCACAAACTTTTAGACATTCTAAGTTCATCCTCAATCTTTGACCTTCGTTCTAAATTGGTCCCCAAATTTTTTAGCATTCCAATTTCATCACCAAACTATGACTCTCATTCTAAATTGGTTCTCAAACTTTTTGAACATTCTAATTTTATTCCCAAATTATCAGTATATGTTAATCACATCCTATGTTAATGAAACCGTTATAAAAATGGTTAATTGTCATGTAAGCATTGATGTGTATTATGTAATCATATGATGTGGTATAAACGAAAATTTGAAGATGAAATTTGAACATTCAAAAAGTTTGGGGACCAATTTAGAATGATGGCCATAGTTTGAGGATGAAGATGGAACATTCAAAAGTTTGAGTACCAATTGAAAATAAGAGCCATAGTTTGAGGATGAAATTAAAATATTTAAAAGTTTGAGGATGAATTTAGAATGATGGTTATAATTCGAGGATGTGTGTTATATTAACTCCAATCTTTATTATTATACCAAACAAAAATTCATCTATATATATTCTCGTTTTGATTTCGACTCCCCCTCACGTACCACCAAATCTTTTTCACTTTTACTATTCTGCCTCTTCAATTCTTTCTCTCCTGTACGACCGAACCAAAGAAGTAGAAAAATACTAAACACAAAGGATCAGGAAAGTAAGTTTCAGATTCTTAAACCCTATTCTTGAAATGGGTTCAGTTCAATTTCTTCAAAGATTACAGGGTTTATGGCTAAACAATTCAGATTCTCATTTTCTTTTGGTTTGGTTTGGGGGTTTACACTTTACAGGGATGATGAGGCCGCAAACGACTGAACCGTAAGTTGTTTTCATCTCTTTCTCCATTCCTCCGTTTCCATAATCTGCTTCCTATGAGACTCGTCAAATGTATTCGATTCGAATATTTATATCCTTTCTTGTGATTCTTGGATCATTACATGTTAAGAAATGGGCAACATCTTAGTGTTCTTGAGTTGGTAATGTTGCAGTACGTCGAAACAAGAACTGGCGGAGTTGTATCTGAAAGCAGTCAAGGAGTTGTTCGTCGATGAAAAAGACAAGTACGACATGTTCCATCAGTTCATGACTGATTTCTTGGACAAAAGGTAATCTCATTTCCTTGTTCTTCATTTAAATGTAATGAATTTGTTGCTTTAAACTTACTAAAATCTTGGATACATGTTCTGTTTCGTGCAGGATCGACCTAGTCACTGCCGGTGTCCGAGTACGAGAGTTACTCAAAGGCCACAACAACTTCATCAATGTATTCAATTTGTTCCTTCCACGAGGATACACCATTACACCCGACAAGGACGAGCCTCCGTCGGCCAAGACGGCTCAACTGGACAGAGTTGTCAGTTTTCTAGACAAAGTCAAGGTGAAACACTTAAACCAAACCTGTTAATTCTGAACCAAACTCGAACATGTTCGTCAATTCATTCTCTCTGCAGGAACGTTTCTGCAATGAAGAGGGTGTTTATAGATCGTTTCTGCGTATATTCGCCGTGCCAGAGGCGAGGCGTAACAAAGAAGAGGTCTACACCAAGGTAACATGTCTTGTTTCGGTTCATCGGCTCTTCGGCAGCTGGTAATCGTTGTTCGATTTGTTGCTCCCAGGTTTCTTATCATCTCAAGGACCATCCGGATCTGCTGGAGGAGTTCAAAGCATTGTACTACTACTGAGAGCTGGAGCATGACCTGCATCTTCCCAACTCAGCACAATGTTATGAAAACTGCATATTCTTTTTTCTGAAAATTTGTTAATTGTTTGACTGAGAATTGAGTTTGGCGCCTGAGATCTAACTATCTGCATATTGCAGTGGATCATATGGATATATGCAATTTCATTGTTCTTATGTAGGCCAACAGAAAGGCCAATTCATTTCCTTTTGTTCTACCAATTAAGTTTTGAGAACTGGGTTTAATCAAACAGGTCCAAAAAAATAATTGATTTGGCGCAAAATATTGTTTTATAATTTTTTATATTAAATGTGATTGTAGTAATATATAAGGGTAATGTTCACAAATAGTCCTTTTCGTTTGGTGTTTGTTCTAGTTTGGTCACCAGATTTCAAAACAGTTTATTGTGGTCCCTTACGTTTATAATCTGTTTTATTTTAGTCACTTTGCCGTCATTCTCCGTTAGAGGAGTAACGGCCGGCTGACATGGCAATTTTAAAATTAAAAAATTCCACGTGTATAATACACGTGTAACGACCCTGTTTTATTTTTCTGGAATCCGCTCCGGCCACCGTTAACTACCGCTCCTGCTAGCACTGCGCCTTCCTCCTCCTCCTCGCTCCCTGCGCACTGTCTCCTCCATTATTACGTGCCCCGCAAGCTACTCGATTACCGTCCCTCACTTCTAAATCTTATCTAACCTTTTTTTCTTTTTCTCGATATGGGTTTAACTCAAAACCTCGACAATAATCATAGCACTCAAACTGAAGCTGCAACTCACCTCTCTTCTTCTTCTTCATATAATGATGGCGACCGCACCGAAACGCCGCGTTTCAGTGAAGACTTTGATTCAACCTGCTCCACTCCCTACGTCAGTGCACCGTCGAGCCCCGGCCGTGGGCCCACCTCGGGATACTTTTTCAGTGCGCCGGCTAGTCCCATGCATTTCATTCTGTCTTCTGCTCCTTCCACGGAGTGTCATCTTTTTTCAGAGTCCTCGTTAATATCGGCGCAATCGGAGGCGTCGTCTTTCGAGTTTGAGTTCTCGTCTCGCTTCTCCGGTAATGGCTCTGTCACCGTTGGATCCATGAGTTCGGCTGACGAGTTGTTCTTGAACGGTCAGATCAGGCTCATGAAGCTCTCTTCTCACTTGCAAAGACCTCAGAATCTAGCTCCTTTATTGGATCTTGACGTCGAGGAAGACAATGACGGTTCGAACAAGCAAGAAGCTTCACGGGGAAGGGATCTGAAGCTTCGAAGCAGATCGATTCATAGAAAAGCGAGATCTTTATCACCGCTTCGAAACCCAGAGTTCCAATGGGAAGAAGATGATGAAGAAGAAGAGTGTAGCAGAGGAAAACGGAAGAAGTCAGTAAGCTCATTCTGGAAGAAACCGACGTTTCAAAGGAAACGACACCGTCTTCCTCTGCATCTTCATAAAGATCTTCGTCTTCAGGCAGAAACTCCAAAAAATGGATATTCCTGAAAGATCTTTTTTATAGAAGCAAAAGCGAAGGGCGAGCGAATGGGAAGGAAAAGTTTTGGACTTCCATTTCCTTTATATCATCAAAAGAGAAAAAGATTCAAATGGAACAGGAAAAGCCCCCACCTTGGAAACGTAAGCAGAAGGAAAACAAACAAGGCGCCGGCGAGAAAGTGAGTTCCGGGAAACCATCAAACGGGGTAGCAAAACGCCGAGTCCCGCCTTCGGCGCACGAGTTGCACTACACCACAAACCGAGCTCAAGCCGAGGAAATGAAGAAGAGGACTTACTTGCCTTACCGACAAGGATTATTCGGTTGCCTAAGCTTCAGTTCGAAAAGTTACGGTGCACTTAACGGTCTCGCCAGAAGCTTGAATCCAGTCTCGTCGAGGTAGTTAACGGTGGCCGGAGCGGATTCTAGAAAAATAAAACAGGGCCGTTACACGTGTATTATACACGTGGGATTTTTTAATTTTAAAATTGCCATGTCAGCCGGCCGTTACTTCTCTAACGGAGAATGACGGCAAAGTGACTAAAATAAAACAGATTATAAACGTAAGGGACTATAATAAGCTGTTTTGAAATCTGGTGACCAAACTAGAACAAACACCAAACGAAAGGGACTATTTGCGAACATTACCCAATATATAAATATGTATAAAAATAATAATAATATAAAATGACGACTTTGAACAAACTTTAGAGAAAAATTATTTTTAACTCCTATTTTTTTAATTTCTGGATCAATCATTGTATGCAACAGTGGCCCTATCCTCAGTTTTTTTTTTTATTTAGTTTTGTTCTTTTTTCAGATAGTGTGAGGTTTGGCCTTGTAATGTATCATCGGTAATTATTAAGTATATTTGGTCGGTTAATCAAATTTTTTATCTTTATTTTCTTGTATTCTTTTAAATTATAAGTTTTAAACTCACTAAAAATATCTTTTTTTCTTTCTCATAGAGTCATTTACTACCTCCTCTAGATAGGAGTAGTATTATACTTAGGATTTGTTAAAATTGTCCGAGCCATGCCTTGACATGATTTGGTCGTAGAGAGTGTTTTTAAAAACACCCTTTTAAAAAGATGTGAGATCTGGGGTCTTTATTTTTCAGAATCAAATTAATTGAACAAATTAAAATTTATTTCAGTTAATAGGTACTTAATCGGCTAATGATTAAAGATTTTTTTAAAAATCATGTTATCGATTAATTTTGTCCGAAATTAATTATTTAACTGAATTAATTGAAAATATTAAATATTACTCGTATATATATATATATATATATATATATCCTAGGCCCATTAAGATGTAAAGAGATACAACTAATTTTTAACTTTAGAGCCGTTAAAATTTTAAGACCCAACTAATTTGTAACCCAATAAAAGAATACTCAAATTAATCTAATATAACTAAAGAAAAAAAATTCCTAGAACTTATAATAAAGTTCAGTTAGCTCAAAAACCATCGAATTAACCAATTTTTTTTTGATTCGATTGATACTTTTTAAAAAATTACAATTCATTTAACTATCGAAAAAAACTCTAATTAGTTTATTTCAGTCACCTACTAAAATTAACCAAGTGAACATTTCTATGTGAGAGAAATAAACCTGTGAGAAAAAAATAGGAGAATGTCAAGAGATTTAAAGGGGTTTAGCTTTTGTCCCCTTATTCCAATGTCCAAGAAGCTTTGGACCACTTGGCATCAGTCCTTTTTTTTTACAAAGATAAAATTATAAAATAAGTGCTTAAATTATGTTTTTTATAATAGGTGTTTAAACTATTTTTTGGTTGAAATAGGTGCTTAAAATTTCAGTTTTGGTTGAAATTGGTGCCAAATTAGGTGCCTCAATTGACTTTAAAACGAGCTAAAAATGAAATTTTATGCACCTATTTCAGCCAAAAAATAAAACTTTAGGCAACTATTTCAGTCAAAAAATACTTCAGACACCAATTGTAAAAAAAACATAATTTAGGCACTTATTTTATAGTTAAGCCTTCTAGAAATGGACAAATTGCATCCTTAATCCCCATCTCTCAAGATTTACCTAAAAAATATTTTTTCAAATTCGATTAAGGCCCAAATTCTGTATAAATTAATTCGATTCAAAACTCTCCTTGTCAATACACCTCTTGCCTATGTGTTTCCTTCATTGTAACACATTGGTATTGTGTAGGGTTGAGCATGCCAAATCAAAAAATTGAAAATCAATATGAACTAAAGTGTTTGGATGTTTTATGGTTTATAAGTTCGTAATTAATTAAATTTGAATTTTTGTTTCATTTATAATTAATTTTAAATACATTATAATGTAAAAATAGGCATTTTTATAATGTAAAAATAGGTATTTTATACTTGAAATAGTGAAATAACTTAAAATTATTATATTTGAACTATTAATTATTTTTATTTACTTGAAAAATTAATTTTTAAGAAATATTTATGAAAAATATTTTAAAACTTTACCAAATAATGTTTAAAAGTCATCAAATAAAATTATTTTAGTCAAATAAAATACAAAATCTCAAAATTTAAAGTTAATATGGAAAAATCGATAATCAAGATTAACCGAACTGAAAACCAGTAGATTTTAAAAAACAATTACCAAATTGTATATACGCCTAGTATTATAATTGGGTAAAATTTTGATACACAGACTGTGTAAAACTAATTTTACACAAGCCTGCATATTTTCACTATAAAACTCGAAACTTAAATTCCTAACCCTAAATCTTAAATCATATACCTTAAATTTTAAACACTAACCTTAAATTTTAAACCCTACAACCTAAATCTATAAACTTTAAACCTTAACCCTTAAAACTAAAAGGATATATAAACTAAAGTTTACACGACGTATGCACCAAAAAATTTTAGTTATAATTACTACTCAGTGTAGATCTCGAGTCAAAGTACAAACTTTGATTCTAAAATTTTATAGCATTACATTATCATCATCATCATCATCATCATATCATCATCATTATTATTATTATTATTATTTACCCTTTAAAATTTCATCATAGTTTCGTCCCTCGCCAGTCGCCACAACAAGCTCCATACCTGCCAAACTCAACTCAGTGTTATAAGAACTGTATATTCTCATTTTTTTTAAGTTGTTGAATTTTGACTGAATTAAGCTACCACATTTTTATTTGATGCGTGGCATCTAATCCTGCTTATTGCCAAACGTCATATATATATATATGAATGACAAGATTCAATTATACAGTGTAAAAGCTTTAAATTTTTACATATTTTTATGGATCGTTGAATGAGTGAAATGAATTACTGATATTACGGTAGGCCAACAAAATGAATTCAGTGTTCTATCAATTATTTTTTGTTAATTGGGTTTTAGCAAACGAGTCAAAATCCACTTTTATTTTAGAAAATTTAATAAATCTCACTTATTTTTGTTGAAAAAAAAATTTGGCTCAAAACATTATATAATAGTTTAAATTTTCTTAATTAAATCTAATTATAAAAAATAAAATAAAAAATCAGATCTTGATTGCAATCAGTCTGGAACCGGGTATTTTAAAGGACATTGAACCTAATTTCTTAAGAAATTGTCTTGTAAATGTATGGATTAGATCTTAATTACTTTATGGATAAATATTTTATACACAGTGGTGGAAACTGAAAGTTTCCACAAGCGCCTTAGTTTTAGGGTATAGGGAGTTAGTTTAAGGTATAGAATTTAGGGGTTTAGGTGTAGGGGTTAGAATTTAGGGATAGTTGTTTCAATTTAAGGTTTAGTGTTATAATTTAGGATTTATAGGTTAAAACCTAAATTCTCACTATATTACCCTAAAAACTAAACCTTAACTTGTAAACCCTAAATTATAACCATAAACCTTAAATTGAAACAAATATTCCTAATTTCTAAATCCCTACACCTAAACCCTTAAACCCTATACCCTAAACTAACTCCCTATAGCCTAAAACTAAAGCGCTTGTGGAAACTTTCAGTTTCCACCGCCAGTGTATAAGATATTAATCTTAACTTTATTATGTTTATTTTGCAGTTGCATTGTCTAATTAAAACTTTTTCCATCTACTTGGAAGAAAAGGAAAATACAAGATACCTTCCGAGTTTCACTAACCACATGTCATTGTCTTTATCCATGTCATTTACTTGAACAATTTAATTAAACAAATTAAAATTTATTTCAGTTAAAAGATACTTAATCAGTTAATGGTGAAAGATTTTTTTAAAAATTATGTTATCGATTAATTTTGTCTAAAATTAGTTATTTGACTGAATTGATTGAAAATATTAGATATTAGTCGTATATATATTACATATATTTTTATGCCTAGGCTCATTAAGATGTAAAGAGATACAATTAATTTTTAGGGTAAAGTACACAAACAGTCACTGAACTTTAGTAAAAAAAAATAAAATGGTAACCAAACTTTCAAAAATCACAAAATGGTAACTAAACGTTATGTTTTATAACAAAATGTTAACTAAACGTTAAATGCCGTTAAGTGGATGTTATAAAATTTGGTATAATAACACATTTAGTCCTTCATATTTATACATTCGATCAATTTAACCCTAATTTGAACCAATTCACTAAATTTAGCCCTCGTAATTTATGCATTCTTTCAATTTGGTCCTTAAAGCAAAATTCCAAAGTATGGTAACATAATAAATAATTACAATTAAATTTTTGTAGGAACTCAAAAACTCGACTCGACTCGAATCGAAAAAATTTCAAATAAAGTCTGAGTTGTAAAATATGACGCTTCAACTCGAATAACTTGAAATATTTGAATATTTTAAATCATTTTTACTTTTAAATCGAATATTTTTTAAAATAAAATATTTAATATTTTCATATTTAAATCACATTGATTATTTAAAAACAACTTTAAATATTTGATTTAAAAGAAGAAAAAATTGATTTAAAATATTCAAATATTTAATTAAATTTTTATAGGAACTCGAAAACTCGACTCGAATCGAAAAAATTTCAAATAAAATTTGAGATGTAAAATATGACGCGTAAACTCGAATAACTCGAAATTTTTTGACTCGACTCGATCGAACGCTCACTTCTATCTTAAGATATGACGCGTCAACTCAAATAACTTGAAATATTCGAATATTTTAAATCATTTTTCTTTTAAATCAAATATTTTTTAAAATAGAATATTTAATATTTTCATATTTAAATCACATTGAAGATTTAATAACTACTTTAAATATTCGATTTAATTTAAAAATATTCGATTTAAAAGAAAAAATTGATTTAGAATATTTGAATATTTAATTAAATTTTTATAGGAACTCAAAAACTCGACTCGACTCGAATTGAAAAAATTTCAAATAAAGTTTGAGTTGTAAAATATGACACGTCAACTCGAATAACTCGAAATTTTTTGACTCGACTCAATCGTACGCTCACCTCTATCTTAAGATATGACGCGTCAACTTGAATAACTCGAAATATTCGAATATTTTAAATCATTTTTTCTTTTAAATCACATAGGATATTTAATAACTACTTTAAATATTCGATTTAATTTAAAAATATTCGATTTACAAGAAAAAAATTGATTTAAAATATTTGAATATTTAGTAAATATTTAAAGTAATTATTAAATATTCGAATATTTAAAAGAAAAATATTTAAAATTAACCTGAATAATATTTATTAGTTTAGATAAGATTGAATAAATTATTTAACCGATACAAAATATTCGATCATCAGAACCTAATTCCGACTAAACCGATTTTCGGGATGTGACAATAGAGAATAAAGATATAAAGTATAAAGGAAAATTAAAAATTACTGATTTTACTAGAGTTATACGGCCACCAAACGAAAGGGATTTAGATTTCCATCCAGTTAGCTTTGCTTTAACCTTCTCCACGGTCGGAAGCCATATCTGTAGGTCGTTATTACAGTGCCCCAATGGAAGTCCCAGGTAAGTAGAAGGCATATCTTCACTCTTTCAATTAACATACTTTGCCCATTCAGTCACTATGCTACTACCAATGTTAATGCCCATGACCTTTGCTTTTTTTCAGGTTGAGGCTCAAATCATAGACAATTTCGAATCCCCTTAATAGCCTAACGATGTTACAAACACACGTTTTACTTGCTTTGCTGAATATAATAAGGTCGTTCGCAAATTGTATATGGGACAATGATTCATTGCTTGAACCAATATGAATCGCCGAAAAAAGGCCCAAGTTAACTGTTTTAGTGATCAACACGCTTAGAGCTTCTTCAATGATGTTGAATAGCAAAGGGGATAAAGGATATCCATGTCGAAGACCCCGATTAATGCGAAAGGAGTCTGTTGGAGATCCATTCACCAAAACCGAGATGAAAGCTGTTTAATTAAAATCAAAATAAAAAATTATATATTATAAAATCATAATAAAATAATTAAGATCTAATCCAGGACATTTCCAATGGCAATGTTTCCATTGGAAATCAAAATAAAGTAATTAAGATCTAATCCATACATTTACAAATAAAGAATTTTATTTGATGCCTGGTATCAAATTTTGCTTATTGTTGACAAGATTTAGTTATATAGTGTAAGTGCTTTTAATTTTTACATGTTTTTTCTAAATCGTTGAATATGTGAAATGGATGATTGAGATTACCAGTAAGCCAACAAAATAGATTCAGTGTTTTATCAATTATTTTTTGTTAATTGGGTTTTAATCAAACTGGTCCAAATCCACTTTTGTTTTAGAAAAATTAATAAATATCACTTATTTTTGTTGAAAAAGTATTTGGCTCAAAACATTATATAATAGTTCAAAATTTTCTTAATTAAATCTAATTATAAAAATCAAAATAAAAAATTAGATATTAATTACAATCAGTCTGGAACCGGGTATTTTTAAGGACATTGAACCTAATTTCTTAAGAAATTGTCTTGTAAATGTATGGATTAGATCTTAATTACTTTATTATGTTTATTTTGCAGTTGCGTTGTTTAATTAAATCTTTTTCCATCTACTTGGAAGAAAAGGAAAATATAAGATACCTTCCCAGTTTCACTAACCACATGTTATTGTCTTTATCCACGTCATTTTATTTTTTATTTTTTTCAAGCACACAATTTTTTGCTAGAACCATTAATATCTGATCCATTGATTAATTAAAACAAAATTAAATACTACAAAAATATATTATAGTGTCAACTCTCTCAATTTAATTTTTTTTATTCATAATCCAAAATTTAAACCCAAAGTATGATAACATGATAAATAATTTTAATATTTTAAATCAATTTTATAAAAATTAAATATTTTTAAATTAAATCGAATATTTAAAATTATTATTAAATAATCGATGTGATTTAAATTTTATTATTATTATTATTATTATTATTATTATTATTATTATTATTATTATTATTATTATTATTATTATTATTATTATTATTATTATTATTATTATTATTATTATTATTATTATTATTATTATTATTATTTAAAGTGAATGAACGATGGTGAGTGAATGATGGGTGTCGGTATTAGAGGCTTAGATAGAGGTATGGAGTGTGTGTGCCGGCAGAGGATCCAATGCATTGATCTTCTTCTTCTTTTTTATAAAATAGTAATTAATTATTATTATTATTATTATTATTATTATTATTATTATTATTATTATTATTATTATAAGACTAATAATAATATTAAAACCTGAATAAAAATTAGTGATT
This sequence comes from Hibiscus tridactylites, assembly GCA_958450335.1. NCBI lineage: Eukaryota > Viridiplantae > Streptophyta > Magnoliopsida > Malvales > Malvaceae > Hibiscus > Hibiscus tridactylites. The sequence continues at coordinate 3,811,296 of OY288292.1, forward strand.
ATAGTACCCAATCAAAAACGACCGATGATATTCTAAACGTTTGACGAGCTTTTGAAGGCCTAATTTATTTCGCCCCGGAAAAAAATAGGAGTTGAGGTTTGGGGTTTAATGATAATTGTGTCAAGTTGAGTGTTTGAGTTATGGGGTTAGTTTAGGGATTGAGATTATGTTTGCACTTTTAATTATTAGTGATTATAAGATTTAGGTGTTGAGGTTCGGAGTTTAAGGGTAAATGTGTCAATTTAAGTGTTCGAGGTTATAGGAATAGTTTAAGGATTAGGGGATTCTGCTTACACTTTAATTATTAGTGATTGTAATATTTAGTCGTTGAGATTTGGGGTTTAAGGGTAAATGTGTCAAGTTGAGTGTTTTGAGCTATATGATTAGTTTAGGGATTAAGGGATTATGCTTGTAGTCTCATTATTAGTGATTGTAAGATTTAGTGGTTGAGTTTTAGGGTTTATGGGTATAATATATGCTTCAAGTTGAGTGCTTGTGTAACCCCCTCGTCCCGGTCCGGACGCTTGACCGGTCCGAGTGGGCCACACGGGGAAAACCAAAGCGAAACCCGTTAAGGTTCCCCCTCGGTTAACAACCCTAGAAAATTTCTTTTATTTATCTTGTCTATATGCATTACTATTGTCCTATGTGAGACACGTCAGCGGAAACACAAGCATTCATAAAAATGATCATTCGAACATCACATGCAAAACAGTCCATTTTAAATTATTAGGCAGGCCGTTTCGAAACACACACAAGGTGTATCGAAACGCCTTGACTTGGTCAACGGCCCCAAGCCCACACGAGGAGGCCGTATCGGAACGGAGGTCAACCGTTCCGAAACACCCTCAATGGTCAACTTCTCGTGGTCAACGATATATTGACCGCTTCGAAAGACTTAGACCCGTTTCGAAACCCCATCATCTCGGTAAATTCTCAGATTTCTAGTAGCCAAAGTGTTCTGATACCCGTTTCGGAACAAGGGTTCACAGTGGCCAAACCGTATCGAAACGAGTTCCGATACGGGGTCCCTGAAGCCAAACCCGTTCCGAAACAGCCCAGCCCGTTTCGAAACACTGGCTGTCTGCAAAATCCTAAAATCTGTTTTAGGCATCTCCTAGAGGTTTCAAACGTCCGAAACAACTACACGAAGCATACAAATCATACAATTACATTCTAGAGGCATGCTCCCTAGCAACCACACTCGACATACACAAGATATACAAGAAGACATCCATTTCAAAGACCATACATGGCATTGCGAATAGCATACTTCAACAAGGTCAACACTTAGACAAATTTAAGGTAAGCAAATACCAACATGGTTTACAAGCAAGACATACATCCAAAAGCCAAATTAACAACCACATAAAAGGAGTCTAACATGCTCCTAAACAACAACATCATACTTCAAAAGCATCAAAGCACGAATACATGTCCCATTGCTTGACCATTACATCATAACTAAAAACCATACTTGGTAGCTAGGCTAGCACCACAAAGCACGCACACTTGGAAGCCTCTTCTTGCACTTAGCAACCCATGAGCTACTGATCTGCATTGTCGAACAAAGAGAGCGTAAGCAATAAAGCTTAGTGAGAGTTAGCTCTTTAAAAACAAACTTTGACAATGCAGGGTCCAAGCACGATCTCAACCAAGGTAAAATGCATGATCATACCTTTGATCCTCAATCGCCAAATGTCAATGATGCATGAACAAATATCCAAATAACATATCATGCTCAACAAGCTCATTTCCACAACATATGTAAACACATATAATCATCCAAATATGAACACATTTCCACATCACATTGATACACATATCAATTTATATTGACGCCTAGCTATGACCCGAATACGTGAATAAACACGTTGGAACTCACATCCAACAACCACTTTACCTCGCGGTGGGATTACACTCATCACCGGTCTCGCGGAGGGGATTCCACTCATCCTCATGCCCCGTCGATAGGATTCCACTCATCATCGACTAATATATAAAACAATTTCCGGGTGAACCCGTACTCCTCATTGGTGACTCAACGCCACCAAGGCCACGCGCGAATTTGACTCATGTGTGCACACTAACATCCTAATGATCGATCATTTGTACTCAAGCATACTAGTGCCAACATTTAACTCAATCCACATTATCAATTAAAACCAATTATGTGCTTAGCACGTACTCACCATGATCACAATCATGAACCATTCACATGCATATCACAATGCATCACAACCATGCCTCATCTCACATGTATAACACAATATACAAAAATCATCATATCACAAAATATTATGAGGCATAAACATCAATTAAAAGTTCAACCAATGTCTCTAGTTTAAGCTTAGGATTAGGCTACCACCATAATCCTAACTCTAGATGGGTCTACCAAGCTCGACCTAGTCCACATGCTCGAACCAAACACTTAAATCCACTTTAAAAACATTAACCACTCACCTTCACTTCCAAGCTCAAATTACCAAGCAAGCAACCAACTTCAAGCTTCCGGATTCACCCTCGATGCTTCACCAACACAAGCTCTTGCTTCTAAACAACCTCACCATAATTCAAACAACTTCAAATCAGCCCAAGCATCAAAGTAACTAACCCAGAATACAACTCTAACATAAAACACAACATTTCAAGCCATGAACAAACCCCAAATTTAACCAATTCGAGCAGCCCAATAACCTTGATCAAAATTTATGTTTCCAACACCTTTTATACCCACAAATGATCCCAAAGCAACCCCCAACCATAGTACTAACATTAGCCCACCAATTCCAACCTAAAATAACCCCCAAAACTCACCTAAAACCCTTCAAAAACCCCCTTTAAACCCAATTTCGGGAATGTGCTCAAAACCAAGTAAAATCCATATATGTTGCATCATTTGACCCATAGACTTCATAACTAACAACATTAAATCGAAATATTAAGTTTAACAACATAAAGTTATCATTTTTAATCAAAACTCTTAAAAACTCAATTTCCAAAATCTTAATGAAAATAAAAACTATTTGTACTTTTGAAGAGAGGAGGTTGAGGACAAGTAAAAAATGGTATTATCTTTCAAAAACGAGTTGAAATGAAGAAGAGATGTGATGGAATAGTGGAGGGGATGGGCTCTCTCTCTTTTCACGTTAGTTTTGGCGGAGAAGAGAGTGAATAGTGAAATGTTGTAAAAAGGGGGATTTAAAATTGAAACTTGTATTATTTACAAGTTTGCCATTAATGAATGGCTATTTCATCTATTTTGTAAAATCCTAGAAATTTAAGTTTCATTTCAATTTAGTCCATCAACAATTGTTTGTTTTTGAAACCCGAGGCCCAAAAGATTATTTTAATTATAAAACTAAACTCGCAATAATACTAAAATATTATTTTCACCCGACCCCTAAACCCGGGTGTTACAACTCTCCCCCACTTAAGGAATTTCGTCCCCGAAATTACCTAACAGAAACAAATACGGGAACTGCTCAACCATATCAGCTTTTCTCTCCCACGTGGCCTCTTCCACACCTCTATGTCTCCACAACACCTTGACCAACTCTATGGTCTTGCCACACAACACCTTGCTATCAGAAGCAAGTATCTCAACGAGCTATTTATTATAAGACAAATTCGGATTCAACTCTATCTCCTCAACGGGCATAACATGAGAAGGTTCTGACATGTATCTCCTAAGCATCGACACATGAAAGACATCATGGATCTTCACTAACTCAGAAGGTAATCTCAACCGGTAAGCTACGGGCCCAATCCGCTCAACTATCTCATACGGACCAATGAACCTCAGACTCAACTTGCCTTTCCAGCCAAATCTCATCATCTTCTTCCACAGAGATACTTTCAGAAACACTTTCTCACCCACGGAGAACTCAATTTCTTTCCTCTTCAAATCCGCATAAGACTTCTGACGATCGGAAGCTGCTTTTAAACGGTCACAAATCAACTTCACTTTCTCGGTAGTCCCCTTAAGCAAATCCAGCATAAGTAACAATCTCTGACTCGTTTCGGCCCAACAAATCGGAGTCCTATATCGTCTACCTTACAAAGCCTCATAGGGAGCCATCTGAATATTAGACTGATAACTGTTGTTGTAAGCAAACTCAACTAAAGGTAAGTGCTTCTCCCAAGAACCCTGGAAGTCAATCACACAACAACGAAGCATATCCTCTAAAATCTGTATCACTCGCTCTGAGTGCCCATCGGACTACGGATGATAAGACGTACTGAAATGCAAACGGCTACTTAGAGCACTATGCAAGCAACCTAGAACCTCGAAGTAAATCTAGGATCCCTATCTGAAACAATAGACTTCAAAACTCCATGAAGTCTCACAATCTCACGGATGTACAAGTTTGCCAACTTGTCTAAAGAATATGTAGTGTTCACCGCTAAGAAGTGAGCACACTTAGTGAACCTATCCACTATCACCCACATAGAATTCTTCTTCGAATGAGACAATGGTAACCCGACACGAAGTCCATGGTGATCCTCTCCCATTTCCATTCCGGAATCTTCAAAGGCTGTAACAAACCTGAAGGAACCTGATGTTCTGCCTTCACTCTCTGACAAAACCATACAACGGCTCACATACTCAGCTACGTCTTTCTTCAAACCAACCCAGAAGTAATCATTCTTCAAGTCACGATACATCTTGGTACTACCCGGATGCATAGAAAAAGGACTCGAATGTGCTTCACTCAGAATCTGACGTCTCAACTCAACATCTTCTGGTACAACAATTCTATCTCTAAAGCACAACAAGTTCTCACCACTGAAACTATACTCGGTCGGTCTTCCTTCGGCTATGTCCTGAACATGAGGAACTAGTATCACATCTTGCAACTGCTTCTCTCTAATCAACTGAATCAAAGAAGGCTTCACTTGCAACTCGGTGATCAAACCACCATAACCGAATACACTCAATTTAGCAAACATAGCCCTCAACTCAACGACAACTTTTCTACTCAAAGCATCGGATACTACATTTGCCTTACCTGGATGGTACTCAATGATCAAATCATAATCTTTTAACAACTCAAACCATCTTCTCTGTCTCAAGTTCAACTCTTTCTGTGCCATCAAATACTTCAAGCTCTTGTGATCGGTGTACACTATACACTTCTCACCATACAAGTAGTGACGCCAAATCTTCAATGCAAAGACAACTGCGGCTAACTCTATATCATGAGTAGGATAATTCTTCTCATGAACCTTCAATTGTCTAGAAGCATAAGCAACAACTCTTCTTTCTTGCATCAAACCACAACCTAAACCTATATAGGAAGCATCACTATAGATCACAAACTCTTTACCTGAAACAGGTTGCACTAACACTAGAGCATTTGTCAAAGCTTCTTTCAATTTCTCAAAGGCCTTCTGTCTTGTATCTGACCATTCAAACTTAACTCCTTTTTGCAACAATTTAGTCGAAGGAACAACTACTCTAGAGAAACCATCAACAAATCTCCTATAGTAATCGGCTAATCCTAGGAAAATCCTAATCTAAGTCACAGACTTAGGTTGTTTCCACTCAATAATAGCCTCAATTTTCGATAGATCAACACGAATACCTTCGGCCGAAACAACATGGCCCAGAAATATAACCTCTCGGATCCAGAACTCACATTTGCTAAGCTTCGCATACAACTGATTGCTCAACAATCTTTGTAAAACAAATCTCAAGTGCTCATCATGCTCTTTCTCTGTCTTCGAGTACACTAGAATATCATCAATGAAAACAACTACAAAACGGTCTAAATAGTCTCTAAAAATTCTGTTCATCATATCCATGAATGTTGCAGGTGCATTCGTGAGCCCAAACGACATCACAAGGAACTCATAGTGACCATATCTAGTCCTAAAAGCTGTCTTAGGAACATTGCACTCTTTCACTTTCAACTGCTAGTACCCTGACCTCAAGTCTATCTTCGAGAACACTGAAGCGCCTCTCAACTGATCAAACAAATCATCTATGCGAGGCAACGGATACTTGTTCTTCACAATCAACTGATTCAACTGCCTGTAGTCAATACACATGCGCATACTACCATCTTTCTTTTTCACAAACAACACAGGAGCACCCCAAGGAGAACTACTAGGCCTAATGAAACCACGGTTTAATAATTCTTGCAACTGACTCTTCAATTCTTTCAACTCTTTCGGAGCCATACGATACGGAGCTATCGAAACTGGATTAGACCCTGAAACAGTCTCAATCACAAAATCAACATCTCTGTCAGGAGGCAAACCCAGCAACTCTTCAGGAAACACATCCGGAAAGTCACAAACTGTTCTAATATCCTTCGGTCTAGCTTCACTCATATTCGTATTCATCACATAAGCTAAGTAAGCCTCACATCCGGAATCCATCAACCTATGAGCCTCTAAAGCTGACACAACATTAGACAAGAACTTAATGTTCTCGCCTACTACCACTACCTCGTAGTCATCAAACAGTTTCAAGGAAATCCTCTTCGTCTCAAAATCCACACAAGCCCGGTGCTCAACTAACCAGTCCATACCCAAAATGATATCAAAAACATAGAAAGGAAGCTCCATCATATCAACGGAGAACACATGACCTTGAATCTTCAGTGGACATCTCCTATACATACGTCTAACCACAACTGTCTCACCAAAAGAGCTAGTCACATGCATACCTACATCTAAGATCTCAACAGGTATATCTAACTTCCGTGTATGCTCACTCAAAATGTAGGAATGTGTAGAACCCGAATCAACCAAAGAAAGTAAAGACATAGACTGTAACTCAAAATTACCTGCTATCACATCAGTGTCGTTCCCGGCCTCTCTCTGAGCATAAACTCTCGCTGGTCCTCCTGCCTCTGGCTGCACTGCCACAACATGAGCAAGATTCCTCTGAGCATCTACCTTAGGTGCATCAGCCCTAGGCTGGAAGTAGCCACGACCGCGCCCGCGGCCTCTCTGAAAATCATTGGCCCTCGCAGGAGCCTGAGCTATGTTCGGTGCCTGTGCCGCCTGATGCGGGCACTCCCTCCTAAAGTGGTCCCTCGAACCACAGTTCTAACAAGCATGGAAGTTACCCCAACACTCACCAGTGTGCTGTCTCCCACAACGTGTGCACTTGGGCAAACGCCCTCCTCCTCTATGGCCCTGATGGCCCCTACCATGGTGGCCACCTCCACACCTATGGTCGAACTGCTGTCCGCCACCTCTATGCCTCTTGGCATCTCTACTGTCAAAGTTGTTATGTCTCTTACCAGAACTAGATCCTCCAGAGCGCTTGGTCAGCCCCAAGCTATGCTCGATGTCCTTGGCTCTTGCAACCAAGACATCAAAGTCAGTGTAATCCGAAGCTAAGGTATACCTCTTAACTTCCTCATGAAGTCCATATCTGAAGCGGTCACATCGGGCCCTCTCAGTAGGCACTAACTCTGAAGCATACTGACTCAGACGAACAAAGCGGATCTCGTAGTCAGTCACAGTAGCATCTCCCTGAACAAGAGCCATAAACTCTCGCTTCTTCTCATCTAGATACCTCGGTCCCAAGCACCTCTTTCTGAAAGCAGACTCAAAGAAATCCCAATCTCTCTCAGCCTCTGGAACTCCGGTAGTAATGGTGACCCATCAGGTGTAGGCATCACCCTGAAGCAAGGAGATCACGCAGCCCAATCTACATGCGCCCACACAACCCATCTGAGCTAAGATGTGGACGGTCTTTTCTAACCACAACTCGGACCTCTCTGGTGTAGACCCTCTATACTCTTCGGCCCCCAAGCTACGGAGCCTCTCCAACGGTAGACTAGCATCATCACCCCTAGGCTGAGCTGCAGCCTGAGCTCCCGCAACTACGGCCTGAAATGCTCCCGCTATAGCTTACACTAGTAGAGTCATATCAATTCCGGCCGGACCTTGGCCACCTTGAGGTCCCTCTCCTTCAGATCCATCCTCCCCTCCAACTCCAGGCGGAGGAGGTGGTGGTGGAGGAATTCCAACTCCAGCAGCAGGCTCCAACACTTGAGCCTCAACTCCAACCACCGGCCCATTAACAAGATCCGCAACCCGTGGTTCCTGACGAACCACCCTCGGCCTACCTCTCGGCCTAGACATCGCTCACAGACAATAACTACAACCACAACAAACATACAAAATTGGGTTAGCAAGGCAAGGCTTCTAAGTGCTCAAGTACGTTCCCTCACTTTAAAAATTCTTTTCCGATGTAATAGTAGTAATGAGACTCTTAAACAACATGCTTTTAATCAAAACAACCAGCATACTTGTCACGCAAGCATTCATACTTACAAGGCAAGCAAACACCGTGCATATCAATCATAAAACTTAAACTTACCTCACTTACTTGCCCAAGGTCTCGGTAACCTTAGGCTCTGATACCAACAAGTGTAACCCCCTCGTCCCAGTCCGGACGCTTGACCGATCCGAGTGGGCCACACGGGGAAAACCGAAGTGAAACCTGTTAAGGTTCCCCTCGGTTAACAACCCTAGAAAATTTCTTTTATTTATCTTGTCTATATGCATTACTATTGTCCTATGTGAGACACGTCAGCGGAAACACAAGCATTCATAAAAACGATCATTCGAACATCACATGCAAAACAGTCCATTTTAGATTATTAGGCAGGCCGTTTTGAAACACACATAAGGTGTATCGAAACGCCTTGACTTGGTCAACGGCCCCAAGCCCACACGAGGAGGCCGTATCGGAACGGAGGTCAACCGTTTCGAAACACCCTCAACGGTCAACTTCTCGTGGTCAACGAGATATTGACCGTTCTGAAACACTTAGACCCGTTTCGAAACCCCATCATCTCGGCAAATTCTCAGATTTCTAGTAGTCAAAATGTTCCGATACCCGTTTCGAAACAGGGGTTCACAATGGCCAAACCGTATCGAAACGAGTTCCGATACGGGGTCCATGAAGCCAAACTCGTTCCGAAATAGCCCAGTCCGTTTCGAAACACTGTTGTCTACAAAATCCCAAAATCTATTTTAGGCATCTCCTAGAGGTTTCAAACGTCCGAAACAACTACACGAAACATACAAATCATACAATTACATTCTAGAGGCATACACTCGACATACACAAGATATACAAGAAGACATCCATTTCAAAGACCATACATGGCATTGCGAATAGCATACTTTAACAAGGTCAACACTTAGACAAATTTAAGGTAAGCAAATACCAACATGGTTTACAAGCAAGGCATACATCCAAAGCCAAATTAACAACCACATAAAAGGAGTCTAACATGCTCCTAAACAACAACATCATACTTCAAAAGCATCAAAGCATGAATACATGTCCCATTCCTTGACCATTACATCATAACTAAAAACCATACTTGGTAGCTAGGCTAGCACCACAAAGCACACACACTTGGAGGCCTCTTCTTGCACTTAGCAACCCACGAGCTACTGATCTGCATTGTTGAACAAAGAGAGCGTAAGTAATAAAGCTTAGTGAGGGTTAGCTCTTTAAAAACAAACCTCGACAATGCAGGGTCCAAGCACGATCTCAACCAAGGTAAAATGCATGATCATACCTTTGATCCTCAAGAGCCAAATGTCAATGATGCATGAACAAATATCCAAATAACATGTCATGCTCAACAAGCTCATTTCCACAATTAAATTTTTGGTAATTTAGTAGAATAATATTTTTGGTAATTTAGTAGAATAATATTTTATTTATTCTAGTCCCTACAATTAAATTTTTAGTCAAAATTGCCTCAAATTAATTTATATTTTTGTCAATTTAGTCTAATTTATTTTAGTCCCTAAAATTTAATTTTTAGTTCAAATTAACCTTTTTTTTGTAATTTAGTCCAAAATAAAAAAACACTCATTTTTAGCCTAAATCCCAAAGAATGGTAGCAAATCCCAATTCCCAAGTCCCATCCAACGACCAATTCACATTTCCCATCTTTCAATTCAAATGAAATTGAGTAAACAATTAAGTTAAAAAACGGAGGGGAAAATCTTGCCCATTTTTAAGAGTTATTTGCACTTTAGGTAATTACTAGTTTAGTAGCTTTACAATTGTGTCTTTTTTTATTCTTTAGTTTTAGTTTGATTCATTTTAGTCTTAATTTTAGTTTAGTCCAATGTCTTTAATTTTGATTTAAATTTTAGTCACCGATTTAGTCCATTTTCTTTAATTTTAGTCATTGGTTTAGTCAAATGTCTTTAATTTTAATTTAGATTTTTTATTACAGGCCTTAACACTTTATTTTTATTCCAAATTGACCCATATTCATTTTTAACTTAGTCCAGTGTTTTTAATATGATGATATTTTTATTCATGTTAGTCCCTAAAATTTTATTTTTCACCGAAATTTACCTTTATTAATTTCTAATTTTGTATTTTACTCCAATATTTTATATATGAATCATTTGATGGTATTTTTGTTCATTCTAGTGCATAATATTTATTTTTAATGTAATTCGTGTTCGTGAAAGCCGAAAGGCTTTAAATAATTCACTCGAAATGAATCCAAAGTATATCGACTTTACAAGCTAATTCAGAGATTCTATCGTATCTTTTAATGTGATTCGTGTTCGTGAAAACTGATTCGGAGACTCTATCGTATCTTTTAATGTGATTCGTGTTCGTGAAAGCCGAAAAGTTGAGGGATATTTACCCGAGACTCTATCATATCTTCTCAAGAAAAGGAGAAGCAGTTGCAAATGTGGCGGTTGCTGGCTCTTTTGCTGGAATCAATTGGGAGGAATGGTTTGTCAGACCTTTACTCGACCGTGAAAAGAGACAAGTGCAAGTAATTGAGGGGACGATACAAAGTGTGAAACTGAAATCAGGTGTAGAACACAGAATCATTTGGAATCATGAGAAAATAGAACATTTTCAGTAAACAGATTGACGGTTTTGTTGGCTGATTCAGAAGTGTTGAATCCAGATTTTAACTTCGAAAAATTATGGAAATCAAAAGTGCCACAGAAGGTAAGGAGCTTCCTATGGATGCTGAAATTGGAAAGGATCCCTACGAAGATCTTCCTATAAGATAGAGGGATAAGTCTAGAAGAATCTCATTGTGTTAGTGTGTTCTGTCATGAGGAATTAGAAGATGCCAATCATTTATTTCTTAGTTGCAGTTTTCAGTTCTTTTTTTGGGAAGAAATTTGTAGGTGGTGGGGGATTATTTGGAAAGGGTGTCGTAATATAGAATTGATGTTCAAATTCTGCTTTTCAGTGTCATGCACTGGAAGTCAGAAATCAGCCTGGTTAATTGCTTGTGATGCAGGTTTGAGGAGTTTGTGGCTAGCTAGAAATGATGTCGTGTTCAATAAGAAAAATACGAGTGTTCATAATCTCATTTTCTATGTAAAACTTAGAGCACAAACTTGGATTGAAGCTTCGAAAGTGAGTGCAGATTGGGATGTAACTCGATGGTGGAATAGCCCTTGGCTTTGCTTCTCAACTGGTTCGACAAAGAATATGATCCTAAAGGAACATGATGCCTCATGTTTAGAAAGTTTGAAGTTCTCAGTGTAACATCCTAAAAATTAGCCTAGAAGATTAGAGGTCTAATTAAATGATTAAGTGAATAATTATATTAATTTTCCAAATTTTCGAATTGAAATTTGGTTCATTATGGACCAAATTGAAATGTAGATAAATGTATGATAAGAATCCGGTCAATAGGCTTAATGACCAAACCGAATAAGGTGGAAAAGTTGAGGTTTGCATGCTAAAATGAAAATGCATGGATTAATACTATTAATAAGATGAAATCATTGTATAACTAAGACTTTATACATGAGTTAGTGGAATTTTTTTAAGGGGTTAATTAGGGGGATTAGTTGGGACATGACCCCTTGGTCATATCTCATTTAATTTGTTCCCCATTCCCACTTTCCTTAGCCGGCTACCCCCAAACCAATTCACTTACCTCAATTGCTCTTTCACACCAAAAATACAACATAGAAAACTTGAGAGAGTTGAGAGCTCGGTGGAGAAGAAGGAGAGCTTGCATGGTGGTGTAAATTCCTTAGAAAATTAAGAAGAAAATCGGAAGTAAGTAGATCATTCCCTTCTTAATTCGGTTATGGTAAAATGTTCATTAGATCACATGTATTGAAGTGTCTAGAAAATTGTAAAGATGATGTTCTTAAGTGTGGTTGCTGGAAAAATATAGAAATCCATAAGAATCCTTAAGGATTAAGAGATATAAAAGATTAAGAGCATGCATGTAACTAAGTTGGCAGATTTGTTAAGTTCATGACATGCATCTTTGAAAATTCATAGAAAATTCTATAACGAGAGTCTAATGCTGAATTTTGGATATGTTTCACTTTGACATGTTTAGAATAGTAGAAAAATGGTAAAATAGGGTTCTAATGGCTGTGTTAAAATCTGGAACCATAAAATTGAGCAACATGCAAAACTGTCCAGCAATGATTCGAGCTGGACAGTGAACTTGGAAAAATCGTAGAAATTAATCTACTAAGATTTTTGATCTGAATTTTTGATATGTTAAAATTGGGTATGTAAACTGAATTTAGGAACAAACGGTGTATGATTTGGAGCTGTATACAGAGAATACGAAATGAATCAATATAGGTGGTCAGAAATGAGTATAAATGAAAAGAAGAGAAATCTGAACTTGAGATTTATGAAATTGACAAAATTGGATTATATGAGGTATTGTTAAATTGAGTTATAAATTGTAAGATATGAAATTCATTAATTTTGGTGGTCAATTTGAAGGATTAAAGTGCTAATTAAAGAAAATAGGAAAATGGAAGCTAGTCGAATTGAACCGAAAAGTTTAGGGACTGTTTTAAATAAAAATGCAAAATTCAGTCTCTAATTGCATAAATTGAATTCTGAAAAATTGTTATTTGCTTGGCTTGAATGCCTTAGATCCTAGAAGCGAAAGGGTAGAAGAAGAAATTGCACCGGGATCGGCTTCGGATCGAGCGAAGGGCATTCGGATACAAAATTAGCTCGGCGAACTGTGAGTGAAATGATTTTTAGAGTTGGGATTAGAGTCCCAACTACCTTAATTTGATTTTAAGTTATGATAAGCATGCAATTTGGACTAATTAATTATTCGATTTAGTAAGGGAAGAAGGAATAATGAAATTCGGATTTTTATGCTTGTGATATGCGATTGTGATGCGTATGTGATTGAAATTAAATTGATGATTGATATGTTTGATTCCGAAACTGATTTTTTGGTTAATTGTACTGTTTTGGATGAATTTAGTAATGCTGATTATTGGATTGTTGTCTTATTGATTTTGTGTGGATATAATGACATTGAATTATGAGATGTGAGTATATGATGATCTTACATGTATGATTAAGCTTGATAGATTCAATTGAGTATTGAACTATGAAATGTGATTCTGATCTATATGATATGAGTTTGGATTTGTATGAAAGCTGATCTGAAAAATGCGAATTGAGCATGTAAATTTATTATATGACCATGTGTGATAACATGTTATTGGAATTGGAATTATAAGCAATTAATCGAAAGGATTAATTAAGAATTTCTGAAAATTTGATTGATTATGTATCTGATTAAATTAAAGATTTAAATGCAAAGCCCTTGGTGTGTACAGTCTGTTTAGGTAGTACGGCTAGCCTAGAGTCTGAGCTCAATAAGAAAATCGGTACGTTAGTGTACTCGATATTGTGGTACGTAAGTGTACCTTCTTGCTTAATGTCTGTGGACATTATGATATGTTATATGTGATACGATTTGGTACGTAGTACCCATTACATGGTGAATTTGATTCACAACCTCTGTTATACGTGACTTGATTACCTAGCATACTCTACTATCCAAGGCATTGCTAAATGAATTAAATGAACAATTAAAGGAATGAATCTGAAAATTTAAAGTAAATTCATGAAATTGGTTGTTGGAACATTCGAATGAAATATTGAATTTCATGATTTGCCATTCTTGATATGCTATGAAACTTTAATTGTGATAAGTTAATAATTGGAGGTTAAGTTAGGTTTCATGGCTTGTATGTGTATTCATGATATGAATGATATGAGATTAATTGCATGTATTCGAATAGAATTACATGACTCCTTTGTGCATATATTCGAATGATTGCTATAGTGCATTATTAATTGTTGATTGATTATATTGCTTGATCCATTCGAATGAGCTAATGTGCAAAGCGAAATTAATTTGTTTGATCATAATGTTTAAATTTGAAACCGAATAGAATAGGGTTTCCTCACTAAGTACGAGAAGTACTTACCACTCGAACCTTCCTTCCTTCCCCTAAATTTCAGGTTCTAGCATCGTTGACCTCTACCCGTATCCTACTCGTACGAAGCTTAAGTATGATTTTCCCTGTCTTTGTCGTACTCATGATGGGTGGCCTAGCGTTCAGCATGTTAGTTCAGTTTGGTCTGATGGTTATGTTCATGAACTACTACTTTGGTTCGATATAAACTTTTTAATATGTTTCCCTATATTTTGATATGTATGTAAGGGGTAAATATTTGGGGTATAGATCGCCTGCGTATATGTTTAGGGCTTGATTCTTTTTGTTGAAGTCACTTTTTGTATAGGCAACCGATAGGTTTAGCCGATATAGTACCCCGGTTTATTTTGTAAAAAAAGGGAAACTAGAAACGGTATAATGTATGAATCGGATGATGCATTATATATATATATATATATATATATATATATATATATATATATATATATATATATATATATATATATATATATATATATATATATATATATATATATATATATAAGTATGATGAATGTTTCGGCTATGTATGGATTGGAACTATTTTAGTATGCTATCATGTGAAGTAGAGTTAATCACTTGAATTGGATTATATGTATGCTATTCGAATGGTTAATTTGGAGGATTAGCAATTAGAAATTGTACAAATCGAATGGAATTGGTTATATGTTATTCGAATGAAATTTGAATTTTAAAATTGATCTTAATTGAATAGTATATCATTTGCCACATAGTGGATTAAATTAATCGAATTGGATATATATATGACATCCAATTCGATAGGAAATGAAATAACATATTCGAGTCAAGTGTAGTTAATGAACTTAGAAATTAAATATATGGTTCATATGTACATGTTACCTTGTATGCAAATGGTAATTTAATTAGATTGAGTTATAGATTAAAAGTTGATAATCGAATAGTATGAGTCCACCTTAGAACCATAGAATGAAGAAATAAGATTTGGTATAATAAATGTATTATGATTGAAATTGATATGGTTGTTATATATGTGTATTGCTTGAGTATAAAATAGCTATGTATGTATTTTGTGTTCGATAAAAAAATGTTACACGAAAAATTGTTAACCCTTCTGCTGCCTAATTCGATTTCTGTTTCAGTTAATATATAAATCTCCTTGCCCCTAATTCGGGTGAGGGGTGTTATACTCAGTCGTTGGAGGTATTTGGGAAGGAAGGGTAGGAGTAAAAGGAGTGTTGAGCATTGAAAATGGTATCATCTGCGGGTTGTTTTATGGTCCGATAGATAATTTTGGAATTGTTTTTGCTATGGTGTTAGCTATTAAAATAGCATTGGAAATGTGTATTCAAGCTAAAGGGCGAGGTTTGTCTGGTATGGTGATAGAGTTAACGTCCCGCTCGGTGCTGCATTGGATGCTTAATCCTTTAAGCCTTCCATGGTGTTGGTGGCCAGATTTGTTGGAGGTAGATCGACTGTCAAGTAAGTTTGGTTCCTTTAAGTTTCAGCACTTATCGACAACTAGGGAAGGACTGGCTGGAGGTCTTGCGAAGTCGGGATCAACAAAATCAGATTTGTTCAAGGCATGGTGGTGAGCTCTGTTTGTTTTTCTTTTAGAATAAATTGGGTAAAAGGATAGATTCTTTACGGTAAAATTCTGTGTTGATGTGAAATTAAAGAGTAAGTTAGCCATGTGATTGTTTGATAGTTTAAGTTCTGGTGATTTTTATGGGATATAGAATTTAAGTGCATGTATGTTAATTGTTGTAATGATGTTCTTGGGTGTAATTCTTTGGGTCTGGCTTTTTAAGTCTTGTATTCCCTGGTTGTTAAGCACTCTTTTCCCCATTTAGGTTTAGGGGGTTTTTAATGAGGCTTACAACCATGTAGGTGTAAATGATTCGATTAATAAAAAATCCTTTTATGCCGAGCAAAATAAATTCAAACTTAATACGATTTTGAAACCTGAATTAACCCGACCTGAAACGAAACTGACTTGAAATTACCCGATCTGAAATGAACCCAACTTGAAATGATCCCGACCTGAAATTAAACCGACCTGAAGTCTACCCGAGCCCAAATTAACCCGTCAATTAACTGATTCGGACCCGAACCGTTTTGACCCGACCTGAAACGAACCGATCTGAAATGAACCCGACTTGAAATGAATTCGACCTTAAACTGACCCACACTTGACCCAAATCGAGTCGAAACATCAAATCAACCCGAAATGACCTGTATCCGATTTGACCCGACCTTACAGGACTCGACCTGAAACCCATCCAATTACATGTTTTTACATCCCTAGTTGTGAGAATCATGTCATCTCAAAAAACAATCTTTTGGAACTATTTTGCATTGAAACCATTTACAAGCTAAGTCGCGCACTAACCACCGTCCGCCCCTGATTACCGCAGAATGCTTAAGGCTTTGTTTTTGGTTGCGTTTAGAGGGCCAAACTAGCTTTTCCACCCAAAAAATTCTAAAAGCAACAAAAAAACACTCAACTTTTGAGTGTCAAAACCTTGATTTGCCCACCACAACAAAAAAACAAAGCCTAAGTAACGTCAAATTCTCTGTTGGAAAATAATTTCCTTTTTTTCAATTATTCATCAACTTTTCATTTCATTCGATTTGGTTCTTTGATTATAACTCTTTACAAATTATTTCTTCCTATCACTTTAGTCCATCAATCAATTAAAAGATTGTATGACCCTTTTCTAGCCCTACATTTTCAACAGGATGAAACTTATAAAACTTCAAAAATGTTACTCATATAGATCAAGTAATGTTGTAATTTATAGGTGAAATTATAGATTCTATCTCTTTAATATTTTCAAGTTGATAAATAGACTTTATCAACAAAGTTTTTTTTTTTTTACAATATTATGTCAGCTTGAAATACACGTAGCTTGATGCTTCATCAGGTACGGAGTTAGAATTTGAGGTTAAGAGAGACAAAACATAAATGTTTGAAAGTAGATAAATTTTTTTAGAAATAAATTAATTTTTAAAATAATTTAAATAGAAGGACAAAAGTAAAAGAATAAATTTTTTTTTCGGGTGTGGGTGACTGCGCCTCAAATCAGATAAAAGTAGATTGTTTTGCCGATGTTTTGATTTCTTAAAGAAGCAATTTGATTTTTCTAAAAGGTTAGAATCAAATTTAGTTACAACAATAATGATCAAATAGATAAAAGTGTACACATTAAATTCAAATTATTATTATTATTTATTTAGTAGATACCATCGCAATTTCACTCACCATCCTATTGTCTTTATCCTCGTTATTTTATTTATTTATTTATTTATTTTTCTCAGCAAAGAGACGACGACTATTAATCTTTTTATATGACTTCTATAATTTCACATTAAAATAAAACAAAATTGGTCCGGGATTTCATCTATAAAAGGACCAAATCTACGTCCAAACCTCCATTCAAATTCATCATCTTCATTAATATTAAGAAAGCTAGCCCTTCAATACTTGTTTTTGCTTTTATTTCTCTTTCTTCTCTATGGCCAACACGGCTGGGCTGCTTACTCAACAAAGCTTTGGCTTGGAAACCAAAGTCATTCCTCGTCCCCTCGCGAATTCCATCAATTTAGCCGTCTCATTAACTGATCAGTCCGATGATCAAGTCCCCACCGTCGATTACTCTTTGCTGTTTTCCGACGACCAAAATGAACGTGCCAAGTCCCTTGACCACTTTGGGAAAGCATGCCAAGAATTTGGTTTCTTTTATGTATGAAACAATTGAGCCCTAATTCCTAATATTCTCACTTTGTTTTGATATTCAGTTATGAATCACGGTTTAGATACATGCAAGTATTTCTTCTTCTTAATATTTTTTTTTTATTCTCTCATCATTTTCGTCTTCTTCTTTTTTTCGACTTTTTCTCACGTGATTCAACTATAAATATATAAGTACTATTTGTGATGCTATGCTCAAATAATTTTTTATTTTTATATTTATCGTACCTTTATCGTATATGTACTCTGTAATTTTAAAAACTGTCGTTTCTCGTCCTCGTTTCCGTCTCCGTATCCAACATAGATATTTAAAGAGTATTATATACTAAGATTCTTTCATTTTTCCTTCTTTCTGCTGAAGCTGATCAATGGTGTGGAAGAAAGCGTTGTGGAAGCAGCACTGAAGGGCGTTTCAGATTTCTTCGAGCTGACGAATCAAGAGGAAAGGAGTGAGTACTCGAAGAAGAATTCCAGGGATAGAATAAGGTGGGGTTTAAGATCCCATGCCGGGGAGAACCGGGAATATCTAAAGGTTGTAGCACATCCGGAATACCATTGCCCTACCAAACCGGCACACTTCAGGTTTTTTAGTTAAATCTTCTTTGTATTTTTTTATTGATATCTAAGTTCGACTCTTTAAAATTTTGTAATTTCAAAACTTTAAATTTTTAATATAATTCTCGAATAATTCACGTTTACTGACATAAAATCCTACATTTGTCTCTGGTAAATTGTTGTTTAATCTTTTGAAACGGTGGGTTCATTTTTCATCCTATATTTGGTAGAGATGCCATTGGAGAGTACTTCAAAGGGATGCATGAGGTGGAGCTCGGTTTAGCCAAAGCAATCTCAAGAATTTTAGGACATGAAGAAACCTACATCGAGAAGGAATTCAAACTCGAAGCCGGCTTCGACGTCTGCGCCATGAATCTTTACCCTCCATCTTTCCAGTCCAAAGGTTCAATCGGCGTGCCCGATCACACCGACCCCGGCTTCTTCGTTTCCCTTATTCAAGATGTCAACGGCGGCCTTCAAGTGCTGTCTCATAAAGGAAACTGGGTCACCGTCAGCATACCCCGAAACGCCATCTTCATTAACCTCGGAGATCATATGGAGATATTATCCAATGGGAAGTACAAGAGTCATATACATCAAGTGGTTCTTGATAATAACCGAGTGAAAAGAATCTCGGTGGCTACTCTTCATGGACCTTCGTTGGACACATTTGTAGCTCCGACGCCGGGGTTCGTCGACGAGTCTCGCCCACCGGCCTACCGAGGGATGACCTACAAGCAATCCTTGGAGTTGAATGGTTCCGATGAAATTGATGTGCAGTCATCCCTTTCTCAGCTCCGGACTCCATTAGCTGTCTAATTTCATAAGCTTATGCACCATTGCTACTACTTCATCCTCTATGTGTGCTGATATTAATATGTTTCGCTTCTCCTTGTATGTGCTAATATTAATGAGTGTGATGTACTGTGTTGTTGTCTATTATTTTTAGTTGTTTTCTTCTCTTTTTTTTATAAAAATATTTCGTGGAGTAAAAATATCATAATGAGTTATTTTTTCAATTGAAGTAGCTAGTTTTATTAAAAGAAAAAATATTTGAAATTATTATAAGGTTTACGGTCATATTCGTAAATTAAATACATAATTTAAATATTTTCAAATAACATTAACACAAGAAATTAGCCCGTTAAGATCATACACGGTAAATGTTTAAAACCCAACCAAAAGATTTGAACAAAATATAGATCTGATTTCATCAACAAACAAATACTAAAAGAACATCAAACTATTGAAAGACTACCGGCAATCGTAAACTAGAACCGAGTATCGTGAGAAAACTATTCACGAACGCAAATTGTGTATCTGAATTAAATTCGAAGTTACTTTCATTATATCCTCCTCTTTAGATTCTGAAATGGTCATCTTATTTTCCTATGGACATATCTAATAAGATGTGATTCTCACATTGTATCCTCGTCGGTTTGAGCAATAAAAAGTGATTAATCAGAATCAATCCAAATTGTAATGTTTGGACGCTTTGTAGTTCAAAATTAAAAAAATATTGTTATCTAAACCGAACTAAATTTAATTTAATTTATAATTAATTTTAATTATTTTATAATATAAAAATAAGTATTTTATACTTAAAATAATACAATAATTTAAAATATTATAAATAAATTATTCGCCTTCTTATTTATTTGAAATTAATTTTTAAAGAAATGTTTATGATAAAGACTTTGAATTTTATCAAATAATTTTTAATAGTTAACAACAAGGGTTGAGTGTAATAGCAAGGTACATTGGTCTCCCAAGAAGAAGATCTAAATTTAAATCTTGGAGACAATATTATTAGGAAGAAGAGCCACGAATCCCAAATATAAGTCATAAAGTGGACATGTTACTTGTTAACAAGTGTATATGAATAAATTCATTCATGTGTATAATCTTATTCACAGCTCTGACTTATATACAAACTAATACAACTAACTTCTAACAATCTAACAGAAAAAATAACTGTACATAAGAAACTAACTATAATCAGTTTCAACACTCCCCCTCAAGTTGGCGGGTAAAACACATCTTTTACACCCAACTTGTTTAACAAATATTCATGTTGAACAATTCCAAGTGCTTTAGTCATTATATCTGCTAACTGCTCCTTTGTTGAAATGTGTTCAGCTTGTATAAGTCCTTCTTGGATCTTCTCTCGAACAAAGTGACAGTCGATCTCAATATGCTTTGTCCTCTCATGAAACACTGGATTAGATGCTATTTGTAATGCTGACTTACTATCACAGAAAAGAGTTATTGGCTGCTTCCTTTTAACTCCCAATTCTGATAATAGCCCATTAATCCAAACCAACTCTGCAGAAACAGTGGCCATACTTCTATACTCTGCCTCTGCTGAAGACCTTGCCACAGTGCTTTGTTTCTTAGACTTTCAAGAAATTAGAGAATTACCCAGCTTGATGCAAAAACCTGTAACAGATCTCCTTGACATTGGGCAAGAAGCCCAATCTGAATCACAAAACGCAGTTAATTCACACGAACCAGAAGCATCCAGTAAAATGCCTCGTCCTGGACTTTTCTTTAAGTAACGAACCACTCTTAAAGCTGCATCCATATGACTCTTACTTGGTTGATGCATGAATTGACTTAACAAATGTTCAGTGTACATAATGTCAGGTCTAGTATGAGTGAGATAAATCAATCTACCAACAAGTCTCTGATATACGGACTTGTCCACCAATTCTTCACTATCATCTTGACTCCTTCCACAACCAACAGAAGTCAACTTAATATTCTGCTCTAAGGGCGTTGAAACTGGTTTCCCCTCTGTAACTCCTATGTCCTTGATTAATTCCAAGGCATATTTCCTTTGGTTTAAAACTATACCCTTCTTTGATCTTAACAACTCCAAACCAAGAAAATACTTTGATTCCCCCAAGTCTTTCATCTTGAAGTTATGATTCAATACTGACTTCAATTCTTCTATCATGACATTATTATTCTCTGAGATCAACAGATCATCCACATAAACAAGAACCACTACTATCTTGTCTTCATCTTGTTTAACAAACAAGGAATAATCAAGCTTACTTTGATGAAAACCAGCTGTTAAAAGAGCTTCAGTGAGTTTAACATTCCACTGCCGAGAAGCCTGCTTCAATCCATACAGTGACTTTTGTAGCCTACACACCAAATTCTCCCCCTGGCTACAAAACCCCTCGGGCAAGACCATATACACTTCTTCAAGTAAGTCCCCTTGTAAAAAGGCATTATAGACATCCATTTGAAACAACGGCCAACCAAACATGGACGCTATAGCAAGGAGAAGACGCACTGTTGTCATTTTCGCAACAGGAGAAAAAGTTTCAACATAATCAACACCAAGCTGTTGATTGTATCCCTTGGCAACTAGTCGGGCTTTAAATCGTTCAACCTCACCCGAAGCACGATACTTGACCTTGTAGACCCACTTACATCCAATAGGAACCTTCCCAGTAGGCAAAGGAACTAATGACCACGTATTATTGGACTGCAAAGCTTGAATTTCCTCTTTCATAGCCTGAACCCATCGAGGATCAAGACTGGCTTGGTGATAAGAAACAGGCTCTGAAATGGAAGTAGAGGACAAGAAGGATTGTGTATGCAAAGGAAGGTGAGAATAAGAAACATGGTTGGAAAGAGGATACTGACCTGAAGGTGAAGCAGATTGATAGGGACAAGCAAAATCTTTTAACCAAGAAGGAGGTTTTGTAATACGAGAAGACTTACAAGGAATAATAGGGTTAACAGAAACAAAAGGACTAGAACTGACAGGATCAACAACCTCAGACTCAACAATAGGTTCAACAACAGGTTCAACAACAGGTTCAACAACAGGTTCAACAATAGGTTCAACAACAGACTCAACATCAGGTTCAACAACAGACTCAGAATGAAGAACTGGACCCTTAGAAATAACAGAATCAACAGGGTTAATCACAGCAACAGGTATATCAGATATATCCACTGAACCAGAAGAAAAATCAGACACACTAGGAACAGAATCAGGAGAAGAAGTTGAAGGTGAAGAAACCAAAAATTCTGAATCAGGAATAAAAGGATGTGAAGGAAAAAAAACAGAATTAGTAGGAATAGAAAAACGAAAAGGAAAGACACTTTCATGAAAGACAACATTGCGACTAACAAAAAAAGATTTAGAAGAAAGAGAGAAAAAGATGTAACCCTTTTGAGTAGAAGAATATCCCATAAAGACTGAAGGAATAGCCTTAGGTGAAAATTTATCAGAATAATGAGGCTGAGAAGCATAACAAAGACATCCAAAAGATCTTAAATGACTAAGATTGGGTGACCTATGATACAAAGCTTCAAAAGGAGATTTTCACTGTAAAACACTAGAAGGCAACCTATTAACAAGATAACAAGCAGTAACCACACATTCTCCCCAAAATTTTATAGGAACATTTGATTGGAAACGTAAGGCTCTAGCAATTTCGAGGATATGCCTATGTTTTCTCTCAGCAATACCATTCTGCTGAGGAGTAGAGACACAAGAACTTTGATGAATGATTCCTAAAGAAGAAAACAACTCTGAACAAGCTGAATTGAAAAATTCAGTGCCATTATCACTACGAAAAACCTTAACATGAGCAGAAAACTGAGTAGTAACCATAGAAAGAAACTGCCTAAGGTAAAGAATAGTGTCACTCTTAAGTT
This sequence comes from Hibiscus tridactylites, assembly GCA_958450335.1. NCBI lineage: Eukaryota > Viridiplantae > Streptophyta > Magnoliopsida > Malvales > Malvaceae > Hibiscus > Hibiscus tridactylites. The sequence goes on from OY288292.1 coordinate 3,834,541, forward strand.
TCAGCAAATATATCCAAGTTACACGTGTGCAATCATCCACTATTGTCAAGAAAAAACGTTGACCAAAATGAGTAGAGACCCTATAAGGGCCCCATAAATCTAAATGAACAAGATCAAAAGGAGCAGAAGAAACTGTCTGACTTAAAGAAAAATGAAGTTTAGTCTGCTTAGCAAGAGGACAAACAGAACAATTTTTAATGCAGTCAACATCAGACTTAAGAGAAGGCAAACCATTTATTTTATTCATAGTAGAAATTGCTGCATGACCCAATCGAGTATGCCATACATTTGCAGAAATATTAAAGACAACAGAACTATCAACAAAAGAAGATGAATTAAAAACAGAAGATTGAACCTGACCAAGCAAAGAACAAGAGTCAACAGACTCTAAAAAATAGAGACCTCGAAGCTCCCTACCAATCCCCCTCATCCTTCCAGTGCAAAGATCCTGTATAAGGCAAAAAGAAGGATAAAAGGTTACTGAACAGTGAAGGTCACGAGTAAGTTTCGAAATGGAAAGCAAATTGTGTTTAAAGGTGCGAACAAACAAAACATTATCAAGATGTAAGTCAGATGTTAAACAACAAGAACCAGTATGGGTAATAGGTACTGTCTCACCATCAGGAAGATGAACAAAATGAGAAAGGCAAGAAATAGGAGATACCAAGCTTCGAAAGTCAGATAGTATGTGGTCAGTAGCTCCTGTGTCCATAATCCAAGAAAGTGAATTAGATGCAGTAGAAAAACAAAAAGAATCAATACCTGCCAGATTCACTACGGAATCAGTTGGAGTAGATTTGCTCAGAAGAGCCAAGATCTGAGCATGCTGGTCCGGAGTAAAAACAGCACCACCAGAGGATGCAACAGAGGATGCAACAACAACATCTCCAGACGGACCAGAGGAAACAATAGAACCATCTCCAGATGGAGTAGTAACCAAAGCAGCATGTGGAGGACGCCTCTTATTGAACTTGAAGTCAGGTGGAAAACCAATGAGCCTGTAACAGCTCTCACGTTTGTGACCCTTGAGTTTGCAGTGGTCACAAACCCCAAAAAACCTTCGACGACCGGAAGAACCTGACCCCGAACTCTGAGAATAAAGAACCCTAGAATCCAGACCCGATGGAAGAAGAGAAAGCTGCGCCCGTTGAGACTCTTCTTGAAGAAGCATCGAATATGCTTGATTAACACTGGGCAATGGCGTCATCAACAACAATTGACTCCGAATCGCAGAATAAGATTCGTTCAAACCCATCAAAAATTGAAACAACTTTTGCTGAGTAATAAGCTTGAGGTTATCAGCAGAACTCTCACATTCACAAGAAAATGGAACAAGGGTTCCATACTCATCCCAGAGCAACTTTAAACGAGTGAAATAAGGAGAGATACCTGAATCTCCCTGAGCCATCGTTGCAATTTCTCGGTGCAAGAAAAAAATTCGGGCACCATCCACCTTATCGAATCTCTCCTTCAGATCCTTCCACACCAAGGCCGCACTAGAGGCAAAGACCACACCAGCAGAAAGATCGCGGCTAATCGTGTTGAGAAGCCAGGACAAAACAATGGCGTTACAACGATCCCATTGAGCCGATTGAGTGGCCGGATAACTCTCCCGACGGCAACTACCATCAACAAGCCCCAACTTATTTTTCGCCAACAACGCAATCTTCATCGACCGGCTCCAGATACTGTAAGACTCAGGACCAGAAAGTTGATGCGAAACGAGTAACGTCCTCGGCGTATCAGACGGATGAAGGTAAAGGGGATGATTGAAATCGATTTCCGCCTCAGGCATGATGAACAAACCCTAGAAACGAAGGAAAAATTTGGGGATTTTTGGGAAAAACAGAGAATAATCGAAGAAAGCCAAACAGCAAACAGCAAAACGGCAAAGAGAGAAAAATGAAACGGTGCGTAGCAGACCAAAGATAGGCCCAAGAGCACAAAGGAAAAAAACGGGTAAAGAGCCCAAGAGAAAATGGCTAAGCTGATACCATGTTAACAAGTGTATATGAATAAATTCATTCATGTGTATAATCTTATTCACAGCTCTGACTTATATACAAACTAATACAACTAACTTCTAACAATCTAACAGAAAAAATAACTGTACATAAGAAACTAACTATAATCAGTTTCAACATTACTCTACAAAAAAATAATTTTTAATAGTCATGAAATAAAGTTATTTTGTAAAATACAAGATCCCAAACCAAAAGTCAATAGGGAAAATCAAAAATCAAGGTTAACTGAGCTGAAAATCAATGGACTTTTAAAAAAAATCAAATCGTATACATACTTTTACATGACACACCTTTGATCACTTGTTGCATTCATTATTGTTCTTCTGCTCAATAAGCGGCAGATGAGAACCCGTTAGTCACAATCACTCTATTATTAGACAAATGAAAGAGTAATAAAATAGACCTATTATGATCTTAACATCATCTACTAATAGTCGTCATATTTCCTTCTAACTGAAGCCACCATGTGACACCAAGGATATATAGTATGCAGTGACGGAACTTGGTGAAAGATTTTGGGGCAATTTTTTTTAAAATATAAGTTTAAACTGAAATTTTTTAAAATTTTAATAGGCTTAATTATTTTTTTTAAAATTGAGGTCTAACTAAAATTTTTACAAATTTGAAATATTTAATGAGAACTTTTAAAAGATAGGAGAGGTATTTAATTAAACATATCCAAAAAAAATTAAAATTTAATTTAAATTTCTAAAAAGATTGGGATAAATTTATTTTTTTTATTTAAAAGTTAAATTTTAAATTTCTAAAAATTAGGGGTGGCCCTTACTGTCATCGTAACCGACCGAGCCACTAGTGTCATCGCCCCACCATCTCACTTATTATACATCAACATTATTGTCAATTTCCAAATATTTTTAGGATAGTTGTTTCATTTTTTTAAGGGATGTCACCTTAATATATATATATATATGTATATGTAAACTTTTAAAAATTAAATTTATTAGGGATTATGATATCAGTACAAAATAAATATTAAAACAAAGGCAAGCAGCCAATATAATATTTTTTTTATAAAAAACATCTTTCTTTTTTTCTCAATCATAATTTATTAAAACAAAGGTAAGCAGGCAATACGTTGGCAGTAGTGGACATGCAAACACCATAAACAATTCTAGTCAAGTAGTACCAACCTTGGTTAAAGCAGCCAACAGGCATCAAAGTCTACGTTAGGACAGAGAATATAGTTTATAGTCCTTTTTCATCCCATCCGGGGACGAACCAAAGATTCAAGATCAGGAGGTAAAACATAATTAACTATAAAAATGAGAGGTGCAAAGTTTAATAAATTAAAAATTAGAGGTCAAAATAAGTAAATAGTCCGATTATATTTTATAGTAGAAAAAATCAGGAGCAGCACAGCCCCTTATAGTTTCGTCCTTGAACCCACCTGCCTTAAATTAGGGTGAGCGTTCGATCGAGTCGAGTCAAGAAAATTTGATTTATTGGAGTTGACGCGTCATATTTTACAACTCAAATTTTATTTGAAATATTTTCGATTCGAGACGAGTTTATAAAATTCAAGTCGAGTTTTCGAGTTCATATACAAGTTTAATTATAATTTTTTATCGTATTATAGTACAATTTTTTTCCAATTTAAACGATATTTTCTAACCATATAAGATATGCATATATATATTTCTTTATATTTTTTTCATAAGTGACATACATTTCTTCATACTTTTTTATATTGGTATATATATATATAAATTGAGGGACTCGACTCGAACTTAAAAACCAATCCACTAATTATTAAAATTTTTGAGTTATTCGAATTTCTATTTTACAACTCAAACTTTATTTGAAATTATTTTTCGAGTCGAGTCAAAAATTTTGATTTTTTCGAATCAAGTCGAATTTTACTCTCCCTACCTTAAATAACTATGTACTTCTGTAACAATTAATTCAATGAGTAATTTTCACTTTTTTACTCAAATAGTATTTTTATTTTAACTATTTAACGAAAAAGTTTTAGAAAAAAATGGTCTGCGTTATAAATAAAATTTGTAACGGATTCCCAAAGCATATTTCAGCTCCCATTAATAACATAATTTTAGAGTGGATTTTCAATGCATATATTAATTATCAAGGTTACTAATGCATATAACTATTAAAATTTGTATTTATGTATTTATCTATCAGTAAGCTTGATTTGTACAATCTATTCTCTCTCACTAAGCTAATAATCTCTGCACTGCAGTCGATCGAATATAATTCGTAAAACACCTTTTGTTGTTTTCGTCCCATATATAATAGATGGTAAAGTTCCCTGCAAGCTTAAGGATGTAAACCAACATAAATTTAACATTCAAAAACTTGGTAGCTTATGTTAATGTTACCTAGGATTGACAATGGATTACCATGTCGAATGCCTCTAGCACCTTGAAAAACCCCTACAAGTGTACCATTAAAGTTGACAGAGAATCTAATGGTAGATAAACAGACCCAAATCCATCCCTTAAATTTCTCAGGAATCCCAACTTCTTCCAAGAACTTCATTACAAAGTCCCAAGATAAGCTGTCAAAAGCTTTCTGCAGATCGACCTTCATAGCACATCTAGGGGACAAGGATTTTCATGCATTTCCTCTAACAATTTCTTGAGATAATAAGATTAAATTGTAAATTTTTATAATGTTATGATGTTAATTAGTTCTAATTTAAATAATTTTATGTACCCATATATAATACACATTTATATTTCTTCGTATTTTTTCATATTATTTTGTTAAATAATTAAAACAACGATATTATTTGAGTAAAAAACAGACATAATCTTCTCATTTTATAATAAATTATTTATTAAAAAATGATTAATTTTACTTTCGGATTTCGGAACATGTGACAAATAAAAAATAGGTGGGTATAGCGATTGTGATAACCATTTATGACAGCAGAACACAACCACCATTAAAACTGATTAATAACTATAACTAAAGTGCAAATTGCCATAGTTTTCCTCGAAAGATTTGGTTTTGGATTATTTTAAGACAACTTGTTTAAATTTTAATTACCAATAAATAAAGATTCTTAATCAAAAGGTCAATGTAAATTAAACTAACTTCAAGTTGCAGAAAAAAGCCAACTAGATGGTTGATGAGAAAGGATATTTCAATACATGCAAATAGACTATTCAAAATTAATTATTATTTTCAATCACGTGTTTGATAGCTAAATCTAAATTTAATTAATGAATAAAAAATCACGATTTTCTAGTTTGATAATTGGTCAATTTTAACGACACAAATAAATAAATATTAAAAAATATTGATTAAATCAAAGGTTGAGCTGGGATATATACCGGGAGGCACTAAATTATTACATGTAAAAAGAACAAGGATCTAATGGAAAAATTATGAGGGACATATGCTTTATTCAGCTGATATTCAAACTAAAAATAAGGGTAAAGACTAAAGAACATAAATGGTCACTAAATTATCTCTAAAAATATAAAATGGTCACCGAACTTTCAAAAGTTACATAATGGGCATTAAATTTTAGTTTTTATTACAAAATGGTCATTGAGCCGTTAAATGTCATTAACCGGGAGACGTGGAAGTTACAAAAATTTGTATAATGACATATTTAATTCTCGATATTTACATATTTAATCAATTTAGACATCAATAACGAGGGTTAAATTATGAATAAATTGATTGAATGTGTTAATATGGAGGATTAACTGTTCTATTATTCAAAATTCTGTAATTGTAACATCACCCAGTTAACGACAGTTGTCGGCTCAGTGACTATTTTGTAACAAAAACTAAAGTTTAATGCTCATTACGTAACTTTTAAAAGTTTGATGACCATTTTTGTATTTTTAGAGATAGTTTAGTGACAAAGTGTGTACTTTACCCTAAAAAACCTAAAATATCATTATACCAAAAATATTCGGAGGGCACCTTCCCTCTCAATCTGTTAATGACCCCATCCTAGTGGTAATGATGATGTTGTTCCTACTAAGGGACTCGAGTTCCAGCAACAGAATCTACAAGTATGCATAAATTTATCTAATTTGAAATCAAACTAAGATACTAACTTGTAAGTGCGTTGAAATACTAAAAGAAATTGAAACATTCTCAAAATTATTAACACTTAATATATTGTTAGTATTTTTTTTGAAAGGTATTAATCTCATTAAACCCCCTCTAAACCTAATTAGGGGAAAAACAGTGCCACACAAATTTTATTAATGTATATTGAGCAAATAAACTCTTACATGGAGAGCCATACACACGAAAATAACCATCTACTAGAACAATATAAGAACCCTTTGGTGGTGTAAGGACACGTAAGATCCATTCCACATAAAACTAAATATAAAACAGACTAACATTATCAACCTTCATTTAGCAAACCATAACAAATCCCTTATATTCACCCCTTTCTGTGCTAGTTCATGAGCAGAACAATTGAGTTTTCGTTGGACAAGGGATATTTGCTCGTTATACTTCTCAATAAAATATGCACACTTCAGTACGAGATCCGCAAAAATATGTGGAATCGAAAAAAGGGCATTGATCCACTTAACTGCAATTACACTCTCAGACTCAATAATCAGAGGATAGGTCTGACTCTGTGGTGTAGAAGAGAAGATTAGACACGCTACTAAAATCACGTTCAACTCTGCACCAGTCGGTTCCGATAACCAAATAGACTTTGAGAGTCATGCCCACGTGTTACCAGATGATCTTGAAGAATACCGCCTATTCCACCTTGACTGAAACTACCCGATACGAAAGCATCGACATTAAATTTGAGGAACCCCAGGGGGAACCACCCAATCTCCAGCCAAGATCCTAAATTTCTGTTTGGTCGCGATGCAACACAGATTGGGATTACGAGTAAAGTCCAACAAAGAAGGAAGAGATGTAGGCCATTTACACTTGCACTAGAAGCCAATAGGAAAAACAACCAGATCAAAAATTTGGTCTTCGTTGAACCTTTTCTTATTAAAAATGACTTCGTTTCTACACAACCAGACAATCCAAACAAGACTGAAGAAAGCTAACCTCCAAATAAGAATTGAAGTCGAGTTTAAAGGTTGATTCTCCAAAGCTTTGATAAGAGATTTCAGATTAGACGGCATAGTTAAGTGAATATTTCAACAACTACACCACCACTGCCATGACCTCTACACAATATTGCTGTGACAAAAAAATGTGATCAATCGTCTCAGTAGCCTCTAAACAGAACACACAATCGAGAGATTCAAACGACCCTACACTTTGATTTCCCAACTCAGTTAAAGTGGGGATTCTATTGTAGATAGCTTTCCAAAGGAAGGCCTCCACTTTGGAGGGGGCATAATTTAACCAAACCAGTCTCCAAACTTTGTTAGCGGCAAGCCCAATAGAACTGAATAATTGTAGAGCGTTTGGGTGTACTCTATTTATGAGCATAATTGTAAACTCTTGTCAAGTTATAGTATATAAGATATCGTCTCCCACGAGGATTGGACAGCTTGGTTCGAATTTTAGTTCCTGCGCAAGTAAAGAAAAAGCACAAGTAAGATAGTTGTTTGAGAAGAAAGGTAAAGTAAAAACACAAGTAAAAGAGGAAGTGATCAGGTTGATAGAGAGGGCAGGGTTATGTTGTTGCTTAGTGTGAAACTGCGTTGAATAGGCCAAGTGTTTTTGCGCTACCACGATCTACTACCTCGGCGGGTAATGGCGGATTGAGGCGGCGACAACTTTCGATGCCACGGAGGAACTCTGCTCTTGCAACTTTTGCTGTCTCGGCATGTGAGATGGAGGGAAGTCTCGGCGGCAAGTCTGACAAATACTCCAAGTTCGGTGAGGCAATTTTGAAGTGATCATTCCTATGTCTAGGCAAGGATTCTGTCACCACGTGATGTAGGCAATACCTAGCAATCTCAGCATAAACCTAACACAGGAAGTTGACGTTTGGTTGCTCCTTTTAGCCACTGAAATTCTAACTTATGTCTAAGCCGAATTAGTCAACACCTCGACATGATGAGACCGTACTTAATTCTTTCGTGAGTTTGACACTCTTGTGCCCGACAAATGAATTTCTTCAACTGGACTTTTGGAACTAATTGAAGAAGTGAAGAACATGAATTAAGTAAACTTGGAATATTTTATTGCAAAAAAAACTTCAAAACCTAAACAACCATTCTCACAACTAATTTACAACATAACCCTAAACCCAAGAGAGATTTAGAACATGATGTCGGCAAGAAAATCTAAGCTATGCCTAAAGAAAACCTCAGATTGTTTTGAATTGGAATTACAATGAGTATTTATAGGCAATAGCTAGGTCTAGTCCTTCTTGAAGTAGAAGTCTTCAAAGTAGCTTTCCACATTAAATGTGACTTTAAACTCTAACTTCTTTGAGTTGAATGTGGACTTTATCACGTTGACTTGTTCCGCAAGCAATCTCAAGATTTCACTTCAGCGGCTCAGCCCACTGCTATTGATGTCAGAAAATTGTGTGATCGACACCGTTAGAATCAGGATTTTCTGCTCTCTCGATCGCACTCCAATTCTCCAACTCTTCAGTTTGCTGCCCTGGGCGGCACGAGGCGGCACTGGGCGGCACTGGGCGACACTTTGCTGCCCTCGTCTGTTGCCTCAGCATCCTCTCCTCTGGTCTTTCCTCCTCTTGTCAGCTTCTAGCCCTGGAAAACTAAATATACACTAAAACTTCATCTTTACTTCACCAAATGACAAATATTCAATAAAAGCATGGCAAAAACAAAGAATATTGTATTTGTACAATGCATGACCTAATTATGCCTAAAATGTTCTTAAAAACAACAATAATATGAGATGGAATGTGCATGAAATATAGAACTTCTGGACACTTTACACACCCCCAAACTCAAACTATTGCTTGTCCTTAAGCAATGCAACCTAAACATACTTGCCCCTTATAGTAATCAGAAAGAAAAACACTCTTTCAACTTGATTTCATACCTCAAGGTCGTGGCACCTATATTAGATTTAATGAAGGGAACATAGCAAGATAATAACTCAGAATTAATTTCCAATGCTAGTGTAGTGTGTGTAGAACTGTGTATATGCTGAGTATGCAGAATAACTAGATAAACAAAGATGTTGTTATGATATATAAGGTTACTGGTAAGATAGCATAAATAAGCACAATATTTTAATCATGGCAATGAGAGCTTCAACTTATCACAACTACTCTTCTAGGTCTGAAATTAATATAGGAGCAAACTACAAAACCCCGAACCCTTGGAGTATAGTCATCCTTTGAAGACTTTCAGTCACTCATGCTAATTTGTCCATCACTTCAAAACTTTCAGATTCATGGACTTTGATAGCAGTGGAGTGTCCTCGCACATGATTCTTCTTAGAGTCTGTTGCAGGCACCTCTAGGGTAAAACATTAATGTTCTTTGTTTTTACTTCTTCTGCCGTGGTAGTTCTGTATTTTTCTGTTTCTTTTGCCTGCCTCGGCGGCTACCTACAATCATTGTTAGATCTTTGCAAAGAATTCTAAAGACAAGCAGGTCGTGATCATCAGATATTCTAACAAATTCAGCAAGTAACAGTAGTGTTTTGACAGTTTTGGCAAAAAAGAAAAAAATTCTAAGTCATTTTTCATGCTTTTTCCCAAATTAAGTTCAGTTTATTATTAGTGCGAAAATAAGTAATCAGCTAACTATCATAGGCACAAGTTATATAACAAAATTTTTCTATTTTGATTAGCATTAAGGCAAGTACAATGCAATCTATATGCTACTAAGTATGCCTAGACAAAAAATTGCGAGAGCTATCCCCCAAACTCGAGATGGGTATTGCCCTCAACACACAAAATAAAAATAGAAAAATTAAAATAAAATATAATAACTAAAAAATAACATGAGAAAATGGAAGGAGACTTAGGCTTAGTTGCTGTCAGATGGTGTAGATGATTTGGAGGAGTTATCTGCTATGCCGTCCATTGCGGGTTGTGGCAGCAGGCTTAGTAATGCTTCCCTCTGTTGTGCGCGGCGACTCGATTCTTAAGGGTCTGAATCTATATAAACAATTGTGAGACGAGAATAAAACACAAATAAAATCTGGTCCTGATTAGGTAAAATCTACTCCTAAATAAAATAATAAAGATGTGGAAAAATAAAAACTTATACAAAATTTTGTTACTCTAGGAGTGCATTGATATGCATCTTCTAAAGTAACTACTCCCTTAGCGGTTTAGCTTAAGAGGGTCGTTTTCGATACTTCTTGTAATCCATCTGCACCCTCCATCTAGTGATTATTCTCATGGTGGAGGAGTCATTCTTCCTCGTTCTCTTGTAATCTATGCGAACCTTCCTTCTTGTTCCTATTCTTGAAGGCATGAACATGTGATTAGGAAAAATTATATAACTACATAACCATGCACTTACCTCATTTTTATCGAAGTTCGTCATAGATGAAAGTTTCTTTTGCTGCTGAGGCAGCTACAGTGGCAACCAGCTGTTGTGGTAGTTTTCTGTCACAGTGCTGTGCAAGTCAAGGGAAAACTCTTTAGGCTCCTCGAAAATCTCCATCAGTAGAGATTTTGACTGTTGTAACTCTTCCTGCATCAGTTCATCTAGATATATATAATCTATAGCTGTCGAGGTGTCTGCCGAGGCGGGCGTCATTATGGAGGCTTTTGTCGTGGCGGGCCTCTCTGCTGAGGCATAGCTTTTCTCAGGTGCTATTAGTTCGTCCTCACTGCAGGGTTCTAGGTAGCTACCGGAACAGCTGTCAATCTTGTTATCTGGGCATCGTTCTGCATCCTCTTGGCTTGGAGGTTCTAATTGATCCTCACACATCAGAGATCTTTCCTCGCATTGCTCTTCGTCCTCTTGTCCTGGGACATCAGTATCCCTCATACTTAATTGTTCCGATTCATCTATGGCATTGATGAGGACTGAATTGTTTAGCCGTGCATCCATCTTAGCGATGCTGGCGTCCATAGCAACTGTCACTTTATCCGTGAGCGCAAGGAAAGTTTGAAGTGTGTCCTCCAAGGATTTTGATTGTTCTTGCGGATAACTATATTCTGCAGCAAAACTGTTATGGTAATTTTTTTTAGATTCTTGATTATACCATAAAAATCTTGCTGTTGCGGTGGCAATTTCGGCAGCGACATCAGCTGTCCCTGTTGCTGTTGTGGCGGCATCTACTGTCCCTGTTACTACTGCAGTGGCATCAGCTGTCCTTGTTGCTGCTGCTGTGGCATCAATTGTTCATATTCAGACATCCACTCCCAAGTGGTTTTTCTTTACATGTCTGCTGTAAAAAGATGGGGCAACTTTCGAACGCATGATTGTCTTCACAAAATTCGCAAGAACTTTCCCAAATATTGCCGCCCTTAACTCGTGGGGCACCTGAATAAACACCTTCCCACATAGTTTTTTTCGATTAAGAATAAAAATAATAAAAGCTAAGAATTAAATGCAAATAAATAAAGGTGCAGAAATTAAAAACGAATTTGGTTGTTACCAGTCCCCGGCAACGACGCCAAAAATTTGTAGAGCGTTTGGGTGTACTCTATTTATGAGCTCAAGTGCACACTCTTGTCAAGTTATAGTATATAAGATACCGTCTCTCACGAGGATTGGACGGCTTGGTTCGAATTGTAGTTCATGCACAAGTAAAGAAAATGAACAAGTAAGATAGTTGTTTGAGAAAAAAGGTAATGTAAAAACACAAGTAAAAGAGGAAGTGATCAGGTTTATAGAGAAGACAGGGTTATGCTACTGCTTAGTGTGAAACTGCGTTGAATAAGCCAAGTTGTTTTACGCTACCACGATCTGCTACCTCGGTGGGTAATGGCGGATTGAGGCGGCGGCAACTTTCGATGCCATGGCGGAACTCTGCTCTTGCAACTTTTGTTGTCTCGGCATGTGAGATGGAGGGAAGTCCCGGCGGCAAGTCTGACAAATACTCCAAGTTCGGTGAGGCAATTTTGAAGTGATCATTCCTATGTCTAGGCAAGGATTCTGTCACCACGTGATGTAGGCAATACCTAGCAATCTCAGCATAAACCTAACACAGGAAGTCGACGTTTGGTTGCTCCTTTTAGCCATTGAAATTCTAACTTATGTCTAAGTCGAATTAGTCAACACCTTGACATGATGAGACCGTACTTAATTTTTTCGTGAGTTTGACACTCTCGTGCCCGACAAATGGATTTCTTCAATTGGACTTTTAGAACTAATTGAAGAACTTAAGAACATGAATTAAGTAAACTTGGAATATTTTATTGCAAAAACAAACTTCAAAACCTAAACAACCGTTCTCACAACTAATTTACAACATAACCCCAAACCTAAGAGAGATTTAGAACATGACGGCGGCAAGAAAACCTATGTTATGCCTAAGGAAAACCTCAGATTGTTTTAAATTAGAATTACAATGAGTATTTATAGACAATAGCTAGGTCTAGTCCTTCTTGAAGTAGAAGTCTTCAAAGTAGCTTTCCACATTAAATGTGACTTTAAACTCCGACTTCTTTGAGTTGAATGTGGACTTTATCATGTTGCCTTGTTCCGCAAGCATCTCAAGATTTCACTTTGGTGGCTCTGCCTGCTGCTACATACACCAGAAAATTGTGTGATCGGCACCGTTATAATCAGGATTTTTTGCTCTGTCGATCGCACTCCAATTCTCCAACTCCTCAGTTTGCTGCCCTAGGTGGCACGGGGTGACACTGGGCAGCACGAGGCGACATTGGGCAGCACTGGGCGGCACTGGGCATCATGGGGCGACACTGGGCAGCACTTTGCTGCCCTTGTCTGCTGCCTCTACATCATCTCCTCTAGTCTGTCCTCCTCTTGTTAGCTTCTAGCCCTGGAAAACTAAATATTCACCAAAACCACATCTTTACTTCACCAAATGAAAAATATTCAATAAAAGCATGGCAAAACAAAGAATATTGTATTTATGCAATGCATGACCTAATTATGCCTAAAATGTGCTTAAAAACAACAATAATATGAGATGAAATGTGCATGAAATATAGAACTTCTAGACACTTTACACCGATTCACATAAAATCTTAGGCATGTATAAGCCACTAGAATCTCCACTCTATTTCAAGACATCTCTCGAACCCCATACCTTGCGCGCACGACCCAATATGCTTAAAAATTCTTCCCATACGGTTTTTTTTCTAAAAACGTTACAAATAGTATCCCTTATGGAGCAATAGTAATTATAGACATCAAATTTGGATTTAATTTTTATGGTAAAATACACCATAAATAATTTAATTATAGTTTTTTTTACCTAAACATGTTACTTTTCTTTTAAAAGTAATAATTTAGTCATTCAACTAAAATTTTGTGACAACTAGGTCACTCTACCGTTGAAATTGAAACGAACGACTTGGTATAATAAGAATTTTAGTCTCTAAAGTTATATATTCTATTACTTTGGTCCTAATTCGAAATAATTCAATAAATTCAATCCTTTATATTTAAAAATTTTATTAGTGAAGTGATTGTGTCTAATAGTAGGCGACGTTAAGATCATAATAGATATGTTCCATTAGTTTGTCAGCTATCTAGTAGTGATTGTCGAGCTATCACATCTGTCGATTTTTTTACTAATGGACAGTAGCATGGAGTGTGACAAATGGTCAGGGGGTGTGTTAGAAGGGTACAATGTCGAATTTTGAAAATATGAAAGGTTAAATCTATTGAATTATTTTTTAATTAGGACCAAATTGATATAATTTATAATTTTTGGGGACTAACTTTTATTATACCATGTCATGTTTCAATTCTAATGGCATAGTAACATGTTTGTCACAGAATTTTAATCGAGTGCTTAATTGTTACTTTTAAAAAAATTAATTTATTTATTACTAAACATAAAATTAAATGACATGTAATTTATTTTACCCTTCTAAAACCGATTTTAATGAATCTATTTTTTTATTCAAATGAATATAGTATGTTGAGCTTATAGTCTTATGCGGACCTATTTGTAGTGATTAAACCCTGTTTAATTAATTTAAAGCTCCAGGGCCTAACCTTTTGATTATGATGCCTGTTCTTTTTATCATTTTAGAACATATTAAGCTGTTGTGGATTTTGGATTAAGATGTTATATAAAGATATGATTCGTTGACATAATGTATACACCTTTTTAATATGTTAAATGAGTACAAACTGATAGTTGAGAACCCAACAAGTGTCTCAATGAAAAAGCGAATGATATTTATCTTAGGAAACATGGATTCAATCACAATGTCTGCAAGGTGCATGTGAAGAAACTGATAGTTGAAATTAACAGAAAGAATTGAGAAGATTTTTATGAAAAAAATTGATTTAATCTTTAATTTAAAACTTTTAATCTAAATCATTAAAGTTAGTTAATTTAATGATCCTAAATCAATGTAGAACTATTTTTACATTGTATAAAGAAGATTCTAAGTCCTAACTCATGTGTGTAACGGAGCGAGTCACTTTACAAGTGAATATAATTTTACTTTAATGTTTAATATCTCAACAATTTGATAAGTTGATATTATCAATAGGGGTGGATAAGACTGGGTACCCGGCTAATTTTTCTAGAATTGGTTCCGGTTCTGGTCCCGGTAACCACCAATTCCTGAAAACTAGAACCAGTCCCGGTCTCGGTTAGACCGGGTCCAAGATTTCAGGAACCGGTCTCGGTATTAGTAGGAAACGGTACCAATACCGAGTACTCGGTATTATTAATAAAATTTGAGCAGCATGAGAAAAAATTCCAACCATCAATGATAATGTTAAATAACAAAGTCAGAATATTGTAGGCTTAAAGGTTGAAGTCTTAAAACGAGTCATACTCATAATATTCGTACATAAAGAGAAATAAATGAGCGCCTTTATTTGTTTCCAACCTCTTCAACGCCATTCGGTACGAGATCAGTACCGGGTACCAGGTATTGGTCTCGGTCCTATTGGGTACCCACTAGGTATCGGGTCCAAAAAAGCAGGATCTAGTCTCGGTTGCAACTGGGACCTAAATTTTGGATCTAGTCTTGGTCCCACCGGAACCAATTCCGGGTAAAAATCTACTAGGTCCGGGATCGAGACCAGGTAATCGGGTTTTTTGCCCACCCCTAATTATCAATATAACTTAACTTGTTATTCACCTATTGATATTATCAATATAACTTTACTAGGATGAGGGTAAATATGTAACACCCTAAACCAGGATGTTATATTTGGACCTTAAGCCCAACCTGTTACCGTAAAATTTTTCAATTCCGTTTATTATCCAAAAATATTTAAAGCCGGCAATTTAAAATATAGACAAATAATCAAAACATGCTGGAATCTCACTAATAGTGCTCATCGATCCCACGATCCGACGATCAACCTATGCATGAAAACAACGATTTCGAGCGTTGAGCTTACAAAGCTTAGTGGTATACATCTACTCTACAATACTTCATGCTAATCATAATCATAAGCATGCAAGCTAGTACGAGCAATAAGGAGAGATAAATAAACATGTGATGCTACCACTAATCGCCTAAACACATGCAAGCATCATACATGGCACACAAGGCCCAATCATACTCGGGATCTTACCAGATTATTCGAGAAAAACACACAAAGTTATAACCACAAATCTAGAGTGAGGCCCGATGTCACATAGCCTCGGGAACATACACCCATAGTCAAAATCTCTCATCAAGGATCTTCGAATGCGGCCCGGTGTCACACAGTGTCGAGAATATACATTCGGCATCTCTAACCATGGTGTTGCAACACGCTATCTGGGTATCCAGATCTCAAGAATCAAAGGTGACTCAACCAACCAAGTGTCCAAACAACACACATCTTGGACACGATTATCATTCAACATATAACATTAATATGATTACCATACAACACACAACATTTACATGATTGCCAATCTCTATGGTTTCTATCAATTATCAGGTCATCATTTAAGTTTACCAATTTGTTAATACATTATGAAAGAGTACATTAATCATTCTCATTAATTATCTCCAATAATATCCCACGTCGATTTCCATACTTTTATTAGCATTATAGATTATTCCGTTAAGTGGGTACCAGTACTCGAATACGATTATCGGTACGATACCCCTAGGTACTGATATTCACACGTGTACTGATACTGATATAGGTGATTGGAAATCCTTAATTTCAAAAGTACAGGTACGGGTCGACATGTATCGATATGACCCCTAAATGTATACCGGTACGGCCGAAGCCCGTACCGGTACTTCACCCATGGGTTCGTACATTTTTTTTGAATTAAGATTTTACAACGCTTTATTCGGTCCCTAAAGCTTATGAAAGTTATTAGGGTTTGTTTACTAACGTATTCAATCAATTAATATTAATTCCTGACTTCATACTCATTTAATCAAGTATTTATCCCTTAAGCATAATTCCCATCAAAGCACGTCAATCTATTCGAACAAACATTCGAGTTATCACAATTATCAATCAATCAAACAATCATCAAGTAATTATACGAGCATCTCAAACGACCCTACACGGTCTCTAAAGCCTCCATGACTCTCTTTAAATTCGTAACATCATCATGCATCTCAATGATATCAAGTCTCATACTATCGATCTCCAAACATGCATATTCATCGTCTACCTATTTTGCAGATATTAACACATAAAACAATCACATTTATGTTGCTCATGAAGAAATATGAGTTTGAGGTGTACTAACCTTAAGCCAAAGGAATAAATACCCATCCAAGCTCCTCCATTGAACTCTTTAAATATAATATTCGAGTCCACAAAGTTCTCGGATAAACCAAATACAATTACATAAGTCTTTTCACATATTGTACTAGTTTAGGGGACAAAACGCATAAAAACATCTTACCGGGTTCAAATTTGGCAAAACAAACTACTCTAGCAGACTTAGAATATTGAGAAACCCCAGGGTAGGGTCCCTCGAAAAAAGTCAACGTTGGTCAACGGTTAACGACGATAGCAACATTCAACGACGACGACGGCTGATAGTGCGGTTGGCAGCTTGGGCTCGGCTGGCAAACCAGTTCGTTGGGCCTACATCACGGCTCAGCAAGTCGGCTTCAAAATTGGCCCAACGGATTGCCCAAGCCAAACAACTGGATAAGCTACCCATTCTCGACCGAACATCTCCCACGCACAGGCAGCGGCGCCCGATGGTCGAACGGTGACATCGAACGCCCAAACTTACTCTCTCGATGTCGGTGAACATGATGGTAGCATTAGTCTTGCATTTTGAGCACTCAAACTTGTTGGAGTATGCCCAAAGACCAATCATAAGAAGATTGTAAAAGACATACTTATTTTATCTTGTTTATTAATATAAAGTCATTATTATTATTTCAGTCACTATTCTACGCATATATAAATAAACTAAATTATAATAAAGTATATAGTTGATTGATGACAAAGTATTGTCATTGGCATGGAGATGTCAAAATCAATACATAAGTATGTGTTAGAGAACGACATACTGGACTGACCTGTTATGAGCATTTTTTCTTGGATTATTATGTGACAGTCACAACATTGCTCATAATAATAATTACATGTATGATTCTTAGACTTAAATCATCATTATTTCAACATTGTGAGTGACATATTTTGATACAGTTAAATGTGTGTCGTAACTGACTACACTATAAAGACTGATATTGGATATGTCACTATCTATGTAGTGGGATATGGTTGATCAAGATAGGATTTGTCCCTCCTACATAATAGAAGTAATAACATAGCCCACTTGATTGAGTGAGACTAGAAATGCATGGTCATGCTCGAATAAATTGATATGAGATATCATAGTTATTCGTTTATAATAGTCTAATCAAGATATCAAGAAATATTCGATGGAGTGACTATTCCATGACTTGTGTCCAATTTAGATATAAGGACAAAATGATGTAATACATGAAATGAGTTAATCATGAAGAGGTTATGTCGAACCACGACTTTCTGTAACTTAGGTAGCAATGATTTATTGCTAAACGTCACTCATTGCTTGTAATATTAAAATTTTTCTAGATATTATTGCTAACGTTACTTGAACCTACAAGGGTCACACCATTCGATTGAAACGAACATATATCGACTAGATAGCATGTGTGCAAACTTGTTGCACACGAAATTAGTTAATATATATATATATATGATTTTACTAAATACCGGAATTATTATAATTATTGTAATTATATTGATAATTTTGTTTATATATATTTTAATACTAGATAATTATTGTAATTATTAAACATTATTAATATATATATATATATATATATATATTCGTAAAGAAACCTAAATGAAGTAGAATTAGATTCTACATATTTAATTATATTAGGTTAAATATATTGTATATTTAATAAGTTTGAACCCAATTAGGATTAGGGTTTTGAATGCTATACAAAAGGCATAAGGTCTAGCAGCCAAACAGATGTCTATTTGCAAAAAAACCTCTCTAACAATTAGAGAAGTAAAATATTGTTTGTTTTATTCGGGTGGACTGTGTAGAGGTCGGAACGCTATTGTGACGACTTAGATTCAACATCGTGCTGAAAGAATTGGATTCTCCTACGTCCATGCGGTTATTAGATTTAATTGAGGTAATGTTTCATCCTTTTTCACCTCGAATTCGATCCTCGTACATGGATCACTGGTGGAATTCGCCTGATAATTTTTTCGCTACGCCATGAGGTGTACCGACGTTTTTCCTACAGAACTACCCCTACTCAACAACCTGAAACTTCCTCTCTCTCACCCCCTCAGACGACGGCTTCGACAACGACACCACAATTACCGGCCGACTCGTCTCGTCGAGGTGAACACAATAGCATAGGAGGTGTCGAATATAGACTCTCCGTTGTCGGTAGATCGGACATAAAACTTGATGAAAAAGGAGAAGAAAAAAGAAAAAAATGAGAGAAGAAAGAGAAAGGGAAAAGGAGGAGAGAGAGGAAAAAATCTGATTTTCCCTCTTTTCCCACAGCCCTCTCTTTCAAATAATTGGCTTTAGGGTGAAATTGGGTGAATTACACCTAAGCCCTCAACCTTCAACCCATTATCCATATGAGTCCTTAATTTCCTTAAATCGAGCTTCAACCATTAATTTCTTTCAATTAATTTGTCAACTTAAAAGATTCAAACTCGGATTCAAGGTCCAAAATATTAACCTAAAATTTGGGTCGTTACAAAATAAATGGTTGAGATTAATACTAAAAGAATAAGAAGATTTTTGAGAAAAAAATAAATAATCTGGGCATTTAATTAGAATGATTCAAAGCAAGTCAGGAGAATTAGAATGACTTGCATTTAGATTTAAAATTGATTCAAAGCAAGTCAGGAGAATTAGAATGACTTGCATTTAGATTTAAAATTGATTCAAGGCTTAAAGGTATCATGTTTTCGAAACCGACTGACAACGAATCATTGGTCGTTTTAAACTATACTAATGTCCGGTACATCTTTTGCCTTATGCAGGATTGACATAGTCGGTTTCGTTGCCCGAGTGAAAGTGTTATTCAAGGGGCATGGGATTGATCCCTTTCTGCCGAAGGGATATGAAATTACCATTGATGACGAGGTTCTTTCAAAAGGAACCGATAAATTCGATAAAGCGACCTGTTTAATCGATGCCTTAAGGTTTAATTTTTTTCTCAGCAAAAACATTAATTCATTAAATGAGGAAAACCCGATGTTCGCAACGTTGAAATGCATGAGAGCAAAACAGGTCACATAATGTTACACCATGACAACCCATTACAGAACAGAAGGCTTATCAAAGCAAAAAAATACCAGTCTTCATCTAATCCAAACCACCCAGGCTGTCTTCATCTAATCCTCCAAACATGACAAGTATGTAAACTCTACCGCCTAAACTCCTAAGTTAAATCCATAACACATAAATTTGACAAACATTTTTAAACTAAAGTTTATACAAATTTGTATATCAAAGCTTTTCTCTTATTATTATTGATATTTATTTATATTCAATACACTGTCGGTGTAAATTTTTAGTTTTCATAAGCGCTATAGTTTTAGGGTTTAAAGACTTAGTTTAAGATGTAGGGGAAATAGTTAGAATTTAGGGGTTGTGATAAGGATTTAGGGTTTAAAGATTAAAGTAATATGTTGATGATTTAGATTTTAACCTATAAACCCTAAATTCGAACTCTAAACTCTAAATTTTATTCACGGTCACTAAATTTTAAACTACTAAACATAAACCCTACGCCCTAAACTGAGCCCTTAAACCATAAAATTAAGACGCTTGTGGAAACTATAAGTTTACACCACCAGTGTATCAAATAATTATTTTTATTGTTTAAGGATCATGGATCTAGTTCAGAGTTTAGTACTTTAGTTTATAGGGTATATAATTTAGAGTTTATGGTTGGCATTTAGGGCTTAGTATTTAGAATTTTGGATTTAGGTTTGGGGATTTGGGTTTTGGTTTTTAGCAAATATGCAAGCTTGTGTAATTTTTTCCACAAGTATATGGGTGATAATCGGGTGGGGAATAATTAAAAATTATGGGATCCAAACTGATAGGATGGATCGAAATCTTTACCCCACAGAGACAGAAACGAAAAAATTTTATCGCCAAAGCTCAAATGAAGGTGTGGACGAGAATTTTTATATTGGAACCACCGGAATACTATTGCCCTACCGAACCGGCCAGCTTTAGGTATATCTAATTCTACACTCGTACTCGTTATTCGAGTATTTGTTTAATCTTTTGAAACCGAGGGTTCATTTCATTCTTCATCTTGTACTTGGCAGAGATGCCATTGGAGAGTGCTTCAAAGGGATGCATGAGGTGGAACTTAGTTTAGCTAAAGCAATCTCGAGAATTTTGGGACACGATATGAAATAAGAAGATTTTAAAAAAAATAAAGAAATAATTTAAATTATTTATTTACTTTCATTCAACAATAAAAAAAATTAAAATTAATTGAGTTTTACTAACCCTACATATTATAATTTTACCCCTTGATTAAAATTATAATAAATTATATCAATTAAAATGAAAATAAAATCTATTTGAAAATTAGAATTTTTTAAATAAAATATGTAATATTTTTTAAAAAGAAATTATACAACATTCAAGAAAGAAAATTAGGATCTTCTAAATAAAATATGTAAAGGAGTTAATTTTACCCCTTGATTCACGGGTCAGTTATGAATTCATATAACACCCATATTTGGTTGATTGGTGGAATGATTCATATCAAGTACGGTAGGAAAAGAAATCCTTCACCCTTTTCGTGTATGCTTTAAAAAATTAAGTTTATAGTTATGGTTTAGGGTTAAAATTTAAGGTTAGAGTTTAAAGAATTAGAGGTAGAATGTATTTTTTTAAGGTTAATGGTTTAGTACTTAAAATTTAAGATTAGAACTTAAAATTTAATTTTTAATGTTAAGACATAAAAAGTGGTACCGAAAAGGGACATGATATTTTGTCCGGTACTATAAAGGTCTACGTTTTTTAGATATCTGGTGATTCATCCGTTCGATCAACTGATAGTTGATATTTTGAATTTATATCAATTCGTTCAAGTTTTTTTCTGTAAAAAATACAAAAAAATATTTTAATAATTAATAAATACAATTTTATTAGTATATTAAATATTATTATCACCGAAATATATTTATTAAAAGTATAATAAAGGAAATATTACTTTAACAATGATTATAGATCTTTAAAGAGATATGATAAAATCTTAAAAGATTTAAACAAAATATATTTTTTTAATCCAACTTATAAAAGGAGATTCAAATTGACTATAAAATATACGAAACCCCATAAGAAACCATCACTTCTTCTAAGAATTTGGTCTCAAATATGTCACAGCAACCGATTGGAAACAATGCTTTCATGTATCTAAATCTAGTCGATGAGACGTTTAGGAATCAAAAGGAGAAGCATGGCATGTTCCTTCAAGTCTTGAAAGATTTCAAAGCTCGAAAGTATTTTGTTTTTGAAACCGATCGACAACGAATCGTTGGTTGTTTTAGGCTATACTAATGTCCGGTACATCGTTTGTCTTGTGCAGGACGGACATACCCAGTGTCGTTGTTCGAGTGAAAGAGTTGTTCTAAGGGCATAACAACTTGACTCATGGGTTTAACGCCTTTCTGCAGAAGTCGTATGAAATTCCGGTTGATAACATCGATAACGAAGCTCTTCCGAAAGAACCTGTTACATTTGATGACGCGGTCTGGTTTATGGCCGATGTAAAAGTGAATTAATTTAACGGAACCGTTTGTTGGTAATGCTCAAGAGAGGAAAGCATGTAATGCTACATTCGTGTTAACATGTATTTTTGACATGTGTCACATGCGAATAATTAGAAAAAATTCGTAAGAATTTCTCCTTGTGTGTTTTATACACTGTGAAAGAATAATTTTTTCCTATATTTCCAGATGAGGACACTCACGCCTCAAATGCGCCTGAGATCAACAGTTCTAACAAGCGCGAAAAGTACCCCAAAACTCTCCGGAATGGTTCCTCCCACATTTAGCACACTCGGGTGTACGAGCAACAAAACCTCGACCCTGATGGCCTCGTCCCATGTTGCCACCTCCACGCCTAAAGTTCGGTTTGTGCCTTCTATCCTTGTGCCTCTTGTTACGGTCTCGCTTCCACTCGGCAGACCTTTTCCCTGAACTGTGATTTCAAAACTAGATTCTAGTGATAGGAGAAGGCGAGATTATAGTTCATGATTTTTGTAGTTGTGCTACTGTAGCTAATCATTTAGTTATTGTATCCAATGAGACAGCCGACCAAAAAAAAATCTCAAGCACCAAGGAATGATTGAAAATTTGTCTTAAGGAAATGGTGTAGCTACATTACTCAACTTATTCCCAATCAGTTTAGGTTTGGTTTTAGATATGTTGTATCTATATTTCTTGTTCCGTTCGTTCAATATTTCAATATATAATTTGTATTTTATTGATTTATTATTTCTTAGATTAACGAGGTTCTGACAATTAAAACTTTTAAATTAAAGATGATTCAGTTTTTCTTAAAAATAGCATTTCTTATTGCTAATCTTAGACATCAATTCATCAAACTATCTGAACATGTGTAAAATTTGAAGTTTTAAAGTGTGTCAATGGGAAAATTCAGGCTATTGATCAAAGGGAAAGGGGGTTTTATAGAACTTTGTGGAACACTAAATGTCCGGAGAAGGTGGAAATTCATGTATGGAGGTTCACCCAAAATTTTACCCTACAAGACTCAATTTATATAATAAATGACTTGTATCGACTCCTAACTGCTTATGGTGTCCTAATCAATGTGAAGATAATGCTCATGTTATTCATGAATATGCAACTGCTAGTTCATCTGGTTTTTATTGGGCTATATGTGGCCTAATCCTGTGAGTCAGTTACCATTTTATGAGTGGCTGTTCGAGCATACTTTGAAGGCTACATATCCAGAAATCCTAGTCACAATCTGGGCACTATGGTATGCCAGAAATAAAAGGGTGCATGAAGGAGTCAACCAACGAAAGGAGGAGATTGTAACCTTCATCAACTCATACTGTCTAGAATTTTCTGTTGTATGTTCATGTTTACAAGGCCCCTCTCCGACACCATTTGTCCACTGGTTAAGTTTGTAAAGGCAAATTTTTTATGCTAGTTACAGCTCTTCGACAAATGAATCCACCTCTGGGTTGTGTCCCGAGACCATAATGGCCAAAATATGGGTGCATGTTGTCACTTGTCACAAGACTCAAAACGTTGGTAGTAGCTTTGCAGCCGAGGCTACCGCGGCAATTCACGCAGTGGAACTTTCAACCGACATGGGTTTCACAAAAACCATAGTTGAGGGGATGCTCTGGCCGTAATCAAGAAATTGAGAAGCAAAGAACAAGACTTATCTGTAATTAGTGCTTTAATTTAGGAGGTGAAGAACAAAGCACAAGCTCTGTCAGCATGTGAGTTCCATATCACTCCAAGGCTTAGTAACCAAGTTGCCCATTCAATTTCCAAGTTCAACTCCTCTATGGGTGATGTTTACTGGGTGGAAGAGCTTGTGAGAAAGGAGCCATGGTGGCCGGAGATGATAACCGACGGTGGAGTGTTGATGAAGGTGGTGAACGGTAGAGTATTGAAGAGAGGAGGGATTAAATGGAAAGTGATCTACTAGAAATTGAATTATTCAATGTGTTAAGCTCATAACAAAAGGTGTGCTTATATAACCCCAAAACTATAACAAACTTAACAAAATTAACGGGCTGAAACAACTGATTCAACTGATTCAAAAATGCTAAGAAATTAATAACTAATTATATTTATTCTCTAACATTCACTTTGCTTTCTTCTTTCTTCTTCTTCAAAACGTTGAGATGCTACAACAACAATGAATCGGCCTTTGAACAAATGTTTTCTTCCTTCAATCAATATTCTTTCATTCAGAATTTCTTCAGAAACAAAATTCGTATTTCTTACTTGGTGGTTTACTGGGAATCGAAGGTGTTCTTCCTTACTCACCTTTCTGTCATACTTTTTTTCATTCGAAATCCCTCAATAATTCAATTAATCATAGGAACCAGCAATATTGAAGACTTCCAACTCAACACTTGCAGTAGCAAACAAAATAAGAATGGACAAGTAAAGCACCACAAAGCAGAGAGTGAAGGCTTTTAACAAAAAAAATTTATATCTCAATCGGATGAACTCATATACTAGATGAAGCAACAAATAATCTAGAAAGAATTGAACTATATATTGAAATGAATCCAATAGTACTTCACGAAAGGGAAAATAATTAGCAACTCAACACAATAGACCGATTTACCAGCTACAGTAACAATAAGATGACATTCTCCAACTCCAATAGTAAACAACTGCTGAAACTAAACATCAATCACACTTAGCCTTTGATTTTACAATTCATCCACACACAATCGGTTCCCAGAAAATTCAACTTCACATTTAGAGCACATCCACCAACAACAACAACCAGCATTATCCAAATTAAATCAACATTAGATCGGGCGATTGGCAAATATAGATGCTCAAACACAAACCCATATTTCAGCTGCCAAAAAAATTAAGCTGCACTCGAAACCAAAAAGCAAAATAGCCACGAAGCAAAGCACAGAAGAATTATGTAACCCTCTCGACCCGGTCTAGTCGTAAGACCGAATCGGGAGAGTTACACGGGGATAACCGGAGAAAATCCTAGAATTTCCCTCCAATTAACAACCATAAATTAAATTTTATCTTGTCTAAATGCAATTTAACGGTCCTATGGTGTTAAGGGTCACAGCGGGAGAACAACGACTCAATCGGACATCAATCGGATGCCCAATTGGAGCCAAACAGTCACAAAGGACCATTTTGTAAAAACACACCAAAACAGGGGTAAAAGGGTAACTTAACTTTACCGAATAGTTGTTTAGTCATATTTCAAGAACACGAGGCAAGACCAACACAAACGAGATATTTAAACTTACTTAGGAAGCATACAAACATTAGGGACCAAAATGTAACATTTGGGAATCTTCAAATATGCTTTTTAACCAATTTAACTGCCTGTGTTTCGAAACAGGGGTTGCCCGTTTCGAAACGTGGGCTCTCAGCAAAAAGCAAAAATAGGTTGTTCCGAAACACTCCTCTTGGTTTCGAAACGGAAGTCTCCATAGGCAAAACGTACCGAAATGGCACCACCCCCGTTCCGATATGGGTTCCCCAAAAGCTTGGCCGTTCCGAAACCATATCAGATGTTCCGAAACGCCTAGGCACAGATTGGCCAGACAATGCATTTTGGCATCCCCAAACATACCCCGAAATACCACAAACCACATGGCAACATATCAAGTAAACATTCTAGAGGAAAACGCCCTAAACACATGCTTCAAGCAAGCATACACACAAATATGCATTCCAACCTCAAAAGCTCATAAGAACACCTTAACTCAAAAACACCAACAAGCCAAAACACATGTCAATTAACCAAAGGTCATAATAAGCCTCAACATAGCATGGTTATAACACCTCTCACCCCCGATTAGGAGTAAGAAGTGTTAAACATATACGTATTAACATATTACAAGTGAGCAGCGGAAAACGTATAATATTTTTTTTATTCGAATGGTATCACAAGGTGGTACCAAGCTCCATTTTCGATCCATTTAATTCACTTATGATTTAATATCGAATTTCTTAATCTCTTTTATAATACCTTTTAAAACACATATATATAACTTAACTTTTAGATTGCTAAATTCGTGCGATATTTCACTTAGATCAAGAAGGTCATTTACATAACAACATACCCATTAATAATTTCATCCTTAAGATCAACATTATATCCTTATATTATATATATGCATCCACCATTCATAGCGTTTGTTTCCCTTGTACAAAAAGGCTTCCCGGGGTAACTAACATATCGGCTATAACATAATGGTTGCCTATACAAAAAGTGACCAAAAAGAAACCAGCCCAAAACATATTCCGAGGGCTAATCTATACCCCATATATACCCCATACTTACATAACAAAATGAGGGAAACATAATCTAAGAGTTCAAACGTTCTTCAAATAGTAGTTCATAAACATGACCATGAGAGCAAACTGAACTAGCATGCTGACTA
Source organism: Hibiscus tridactylites (assembly GCA_958450335.1). Taxonomy (NCBI): domain Eukaryota; kingdom Viridiplantae; phylum Streptophyta; class Magnoliopsida; order Malvales; family Malvaceae; genus Hibiscus; species Hibiscus tridactylites. The sequence goes on from OY288292.1 coordinate 3,861,174, forward strand.
TTAGGCCACCTATCATAAGCACAGCAAAGATGATAAAAGGCATACTTCTAATCTTCAACAGCTAACAAAATCAGTGGGTGGACCGATAATCAACTTCCTGTGGTTTTGGGAAGAAAGAAAGCAAGGGTGATAAGTACATTAAGTACTTTGTGAGGAAACCTTATTCTAATCATTTTATTTCAATTGTTCCAATGAGTTTAATTTCCAAACCGAATTTTGATTCCAATACGATATCAAATTGAAACACACAACCAGAAGCAATACGTCAATCACTCATTATTTCTACTTCTAATAATTTTCCATCCAAATCCAAGGCTGCCTCAGTTTAACCAATCTTAACTTCAATTACATAGCAATTTAACATTCATGCATCACAAATTTAGTATACCATCGAGCACTTTGCACTTGAGTACATAGACGTCTAATATAAACATTTCCAGTTTAGTTTATAGATCAATTCAAACAATAGACATCACCAAAAATACCATACGATCAGACATTATGCAATCGAATGCAAACTGCACAAAATTATCAAATTCTAAATTCAATTTATACATCAAATCGATCAATTAGGATTCGCCAAAGTATCACGCAATCATACACCTTAAATTCAAACACATATCAGTCCAAATTTAATAATTTATTTTTAATCCATGCTACATTCGAACTAACATGATTCATATTAAAGATTTCAATTGATCCTATATTCAGATATACAAGCAGCAGCAAATTGTAGCAGATTAATACTTAAAATTTAATTTATCATTTCGTGCTCACATCGATTTAATTACTTTGCCTTGGTTCATATAGTTAGCTAGGTATTCGAGTCACGTATTACATGTTTGTGAACTAATTCACCATTGTCACTGGTACCCAAGTACCACTTCCGTATTATCGTATTACATGTCATCTTAGTGCCACATACACTACGAGAATAAGTACACTTACGTACCATAATATCAGTACACTCACGTACCGTATTAAAAGAGAGCTCTAGACTCTAGGCATGTCGTACTACCTATCTGACCATACAACCAAGACTTATTCTTTATGTCGTTTTCTTTAATTCTCAATTGTACAATCACATGGCATATCATAACAATTAGTTTAATTAACTAACCAGAACTCAAGTATCATTCTATTCTCTTAAATTCTCAATTTCAAGCAAGAAGTTTCGGCCACAAGCATATGATTCAAAGCATCGAATATATATTATACGATATACATATAACATGTAATAATTCATATTTCAACCAACATACCAATTTCCAGCAGCAAGCTAGTATCACATACATTATTTTTTACGTTCAATTACATTCAGCACACCCAAAGAAACATGATGACAACTAAGTTTCAAACAATGACAATCACATAATCGAACACAACATACACTAAACCAATTTTCTTTTATTCTTCCTTCCCTTAATAATTACCAAGCCATTTTTAAGTCCGATTTAATGCATAACAATTATTAAAATAAAATTAAAGAGTAGTTGAGACTCTAATCTCAACTCTAAGTTCGTTTCACTCACAGTCGCCGTACAATTCTTGAACATGGACACTCTTTCCACGCTCCTTCGACGATCCAATTACCGGATTCTCTTCAGTACCTTCTATTCTCGGTTCTATTTCTAATTTCACATGCAACTTAAGATATAATTTAGAATCAATTTAACACACATTATCAATTTTAATAATTTTCATGCAATCCTTTGAACAATTTACAATTCCAGACATATTTGAAATTTACTATTTTTTCTTATTATTTTCTCTCAATCCGAAACTTAACTTCATCAATTCTCTTAAGATTATTTACAATCTATAGCTCTCATACTTAATGTTACTTACCCCTTACAAAATTTGTGGTCAATTGCATTCAATTTTACATCGTATCCACTATTTCTTAGAATCGGACAGTTCTGCCTACCCTTTACGATTTTAGCTCTAAATTTTGTTTTACTATTCAAAATTGAGCTCTGTTTGTTTCTAAACTCAATTAACATCCTCAACTAACATGTATCAAATTTTCGGACCTAAATTACAATTACTCCATTTTCTATGAATTTTCAAAGTTTTCTGCCAAGACTAATTTAATCACTGGCAGTTTTGAGTACCTTAGCTAATTTCGTTCCAGATTTTCCTAGAATGTTCGAAACTCAATACTATTTGTTCCCTATTAAAATAGACATACTAAAGTATGTTGTGTTAAATTTTCAGATCTTAACTCTAAGTATTTTATTTTCTATGAATTTCCAAAGTTGGTTGTCTAACCCTAAACATTGCTGGGCAGATTTGAGTCCTTTAACTTAGAGTGACTTTTAGCTTTATATTTCTTGTTACAAGTCTTACATTTTCTAATTTCTTTCCATCTCGGCTGTGAGATTCTTAACCATAAATTTTCCAGCAACATTACAACATTTGCTTAGCCAATTTCCATGGAATACTGAAATCACAAAACACACTAACTCTCTAAATTTTTTACATACTCGAATAGAGAAGGAGGGATTTAGCTTAATTTTAATTTTTGATTGATGGTCCTAAACCAAGACAATGGACATGTAAAGCTCTCTTTCTTTCTTCTTCCTTATCAATGGCCGAATGAGCTTTCTAAACTCTCCAAGTTTTTTTTTTTTTTTACATTTGCTTCTTTCTTTCCCACTAAGGGAGCTGGCCATGTAGACATCTTAATGGTGACAAGATGGCCACCTAATTGTCATCTCATGTGTTTAATTTGCTCATTGATTTCACATTAATTAAAGTCATTAATGAGGGCATATTTGATAGTCTCTTAATTGTTGCATGCAAACCTTTTTATTTCTTTCTTCATGATTTAGTCACTCCAATTGGCTATTAAAATCTTTTAAATTTTTAATTTAGTCTCTAATGTTGTTAAATCTAATTTAATTGTTTTGGTTTTTTCTATCCTAATCAAATCACTAACTATTTAATTAGCTCATAACATTTAGGTTAGGTTTTGGGGTGTTACAGTGGTATTAATATTTAAAACATGTAACAAAAGGTTTAACACATGGGAGTTTACAACAACCTCCCTAACCACAAAAGTAAGTATTCTCATTGCTAAATTATTATTACAACTTAAAAACCATACTTGAGCTTAAGCTACGATCACCGGAGCCTCTCCCTCGCCTTCCTTTCTTTCTCGAAACACTAACGATCTGCATGTTGGAAAGGAGGGCGTAAGCATAAAAGCTTAGTGAGCGGTGCTCAAAACCACAACAACAACAACAATGCAATTTTGAGATAGAACCATTTATACTTTAAAAGCAAAACCACAAATATAAGTTCCATCAACACGATTATCAACAAGCTATCATATGCTTGGCATCTTACATCAAGCAATGCAACAACATATAACAACATGGCATGATTCTCAAATACCAATATGAAAACATTCAACTTTTCAACACAAGAGTATTATGGCAATTATGGTTACATTACTCGGATACACGGATTGGACTCGATGACATCTTACATCACCGAGGTCTATTAGTAAAGCTTCTGGTGGCATCTTACATCATCGTACTCCTCCCTAATGGCATCTTACATCACTAGGGCCACGCGCGAATTTTTACAAGTGCACTCTAATCCTATGGTCGACCAATTATACCTGGTAAGATTCACATATTTTCCAATATTCAACCATCACATAAACCAACATAGCAATACCACATTCATAAATCGATTTCACACAATCGTCTCATATCAACAAAGCATAACAAGCTTAAAAGTGAATTTCTGGAAAAGTAAAACGTGAACTTCAAATACTTACTCCCGAGCTTAGGTTAGCCTTTTAAGCTCAACCTAAACTCTCAAAACATTTCCACTCGCCGATAGGACCCAAACGATGGCCGAGACACCAATTCAAGCCTTCGAGCTATTCGGTCTCACGTCCAAAGAACTCAAACTCGTTTCCTCTGTTTCTAGCCAATCCAAAAATGATGCATTAGACCCAAATCAAGCCCTCAAACTTGCAGCAACACAGAAACTCATCATTCATCATCAAAACGGAATCAATTCACACCCGGAACACTTGGAAACACCATCAAAACGTCCCAAACAAACTAGCAGCCAAAACCCAACAAATTTACCATCAAAATTACTGCTTTAAACTTCCAAAACACTTACCCAAGGTCTAGAAACTATCAGCCCAAGATTACACACAAGAACAACCCAAAAACTTACATTTTCATCACTAAAAACTTCTTTTTACTAGTTTCGGGTTTCCTACTTTTAGCTATTACTTAAGCATTTTTAGGACACCAAAACAAGATTAAAAAAATCCTTAAATATGGCATCAAACTACCCAAACGAAAATCTCCTTATTTTTCTCTTTTACAAACTCAAGGCATTTTGAAATAATTTCAAACAATGGGTTTTTAAGGAAAATTTAACTAATAACCAGCTTAAGGAAAGAAAATTAAAACAAGGGAGAGCTTACCTTGAAAACTTGTGTGGCTGATGAGCTTACTCCAATGAAATGGTTGAAAATGGTGTATTTGGGGAAAATAACGTGAAAAGGAGGATGAAGAAGATGGTTATTTTCTTTTTTGAATAAAACCTTTTTTTTTAATTTCCAAAATTTCCCTTTTGCCCTTATTCATTAAAACCCCTTTTTGAGTTCAATAAAAATGTTTTCTCTCAATTAAATTAACCCGAACCGATTTAACCAAACTCAGTTATCTCCCGGGCCCTAAACTTGGGGAATTACAAATTAGAAGATCTCACCAGATTCATGTACAATGAGTAATGAATCGAAACACGGCTGACTACGGACGAAAGAAATCAGATCTTTCACCAGTTTCAAATCTGAGATTTAAACCAGACTTGTACATGGAATCAAAAATTAGATTGCTATTCCGACGACCGATAAAGGATTTAGAGACGGACGAAAGATGATGGAGACGGATTTGGAGACGAACCGATAAAGGACATGCGATGAAGATTTACAACACTGTAATCAATGACATGAGAAAACTGTAGTTTTGATATTTGAACCAGTGATGAAAATGGTGAAACCGGTGAAGAAAGTAACCGCTATTTGAGTTACGATTGATGATGAAATGACGGTGAATCAACAAACTGTAGGTCAGACCAGCAGCAGAAGCAGCGACGGAGGACGACATCAAAGAAAGACGTGATGATGAAAACTGAGCTAGATCGGCAGCGTAATCACAACGACCTCAAGATCGACGGCGAATGATGTTATGTGAGAAAGGAGTCATAATAGCCGGAAATGATAACCGACGGTGGAGTGTTGATGAAGGTGGTGAACGTCAGAGTATTCAAGAGAGAGATTAAATGAAAAGTAATATACTAAAAATTAAATTACTCAGTGTGTTAAGCTTATAACAAAACGTGAGCTTATATAACCTCAAAACTATAACAAACTAAAAACAAACTTAACAAAACTAACGAGCTGAAACAGCTGGCCCAACTGACTTTAAAATGCTAAGAAATTAATAACTAATTATATTTATTCTCTAACAGAACTACCGTCTAGAGCGGATTCGCTGGCAACTGCTGATCGACGATTCTGTGATCCATTGTAATTTTTCTGATTTGGGGTTTCTGATCGATGCTATTGCCCCTTCCCTCCTCGTGGGTTTTGATTGTTTTTTCGAAGAGAACCTTTGAGGATGTCTACTGGTTTGGGTTTTTGACAGGTTGGAGAGTGTTTTTTTACCTTGCCGTTTTCATTAGTTTTGCTTTTAGTTTTATTGCCCATGTTTTCTTTTGTCTTTTTTTTTTGAACTTTTCATATTGTTCATCCCTTTGTACCCGTTTTTATCTTAATAAATTTTCGGGTAAAATTTACAAATGGTCACTAAATTTTGGTTAATTATTTAATTTGGTAATCAAACTTTCAATTGCTTCAATGTTATCATTAAACTTTATGTTTTGCTTTAAATTGGTTACTGAGTTCTTAACGGGGACCTTAAGAGAGTGACTTGGTTGTTAATAAATTTTGTATAATAACATATAAACCCTTAAATTCTAACCCTAAACCCCTTTAGTTAAAATTAGTTGAGGTATTAAAAAACTAATTTCAAATTAAGTGAAAGAAATCAAACTTTTGCGGCAAGCACTTGGGTTGAGAAATTAGGAGGTATCTCCACCAGTAGGGTCATTGCGGCGTTCTCATTCTATGTTATATAGGAAACAGGGTGAGCCTTTGTCTCGAGGGATTGCAGTGGATTCTAGAGATACTATGGGGAGTAGCATCCACAAGGTTGTGTTTGAGAAACATTTTCCCTCACTTGGAACCGAAGAGAGGCAAGGGATGCCTAAAATAGCTAAAGTTTTATCTCATTTTTGAGTTCAGCTTCTCAAAGTGTGCCTGTTGGTAATTCAGATTTGATCGATGGAGAAGGATGGACCTCGTCTTTGGCAGATATAATCGATGTGCCCCTCAAGCTGTTTCCACCACTTAACTGTATAATCGATGTGCCAAAGACATCTGGAAAGCTGTTGGTTCTCAAACCAGGATGGGATAATGGGGTCTCTCACCCTTACTCAAAATGATATTGCTAGTCCAACAACAATTGCGTACAACAAATTTGTAACTAGCCAACATGTTGCTGCACCTGTTAATTCTCCTCTTGCAAGAAACTCTAACAGCCTGAAGATTTCTGCTCTGGAACGCAAAGCAACTGGCATTCATCTAATATCTGGGCTCACTGTTGAAAACAGACCGTCTTTGGTTCAAACACAGAGCCGAAATGATTTTTATAATTTCCTGAAGAGGAAGACCTCAACAAACACTTCCGGTGATCTCTCAGATTCAGATCCTCAAATTTCATTATCCATTTTAGAAAAGTCTGAAGTTGCAAATGAAGTAATTGGTGCTTCTGCAACTGCTCATGCTGATGATGGTACTGCAACAACTAGCAATGGTGACCGTGACACATGTTCAGATGACGAGGAAAAGAATATATATATGAGTGCCACTGCTATGGTTTATCCCGATAAGGAAAGGGTTTAGGGGTTTATGGTTTTAAGGTTTAGTATTTTGGGTTTATGAGATTAAGGTTTTTGGTTTTTGGTTTATATATTTGGGGTTTTAGGTTTAAAAACATGATTGAAGGTGTCATCATAACCAATACTTGTTTGTTGGTGAAAACCTTTTGTAACACTTACAAAACTCAAAATGACCGTCTGCATCTATTTTGGTAGGAAAAACCTATTGAACTCATCTGTTTTGGGTTGTGGGGTTTGCGATCATGATGGTCGTTGGTTGGGTGATTATACGAGGAAGGTCAGGTTATGTTCAATTTTGAAAGCAGAATTTTGGGGAGTCTATGACGGATTGTGTCAAGTTTGGAGCTTTGGGGAGAAGAATGTGAGACATGAGCAAGCATCACTCTAGAGGTAATCACATTTGTTTTGATAAATATGTTTTTCAAGCACTTGAACTCACCTGAATTACATCGGCAGAGATGGACCTAGAGGGAGCAGGAGGGGGCAGTGGTTCTTTAAAATTTTAAAATTCATAAATCTCGCGTACATCCCTGCTCTATGGTATTGTGTTCAACAGTTAGTCTTCTCCACCTATCATGGGAAGTGGATGTACGGCATGTGTATCGCAAAGGCAACAATGTAGCCGATGGATTGGCAAATACACAATTTTGTATATCATCCACCTGCAATTAGGAATGATAAATTTACCTGAGTCTGACTGATTCCAACCCAAGCCGACGTTATAAGATTTGATATTTTTTTAAAATTCAAGTTCAAAATTGGTTGGGTCAGCGAAGCTACTTGGAAAAAGAAAAACCCTAGATGTCTAACGCTCCCGCCCCTGTCCCCGCCCCCGACAACCCTAGAAAACACAGACGGATCGATGATGATCCGCCAGACCGAGGGGGGCCTAACCCTGTATCTACCGGCTTCGCTGGGACGTCCAACGCTGCTATGAACCCACCCCCGCCTGGCTTCTCTTACAAGGACACCCTAATGCACAAAGCATCCCATATTCCAGACGAAACTGAGGAGATAATCGATGAAGAGGAAATCGAAATTGAGGAAGGTGATGTCACCCGAAGCGAAGTCGATGGTATGATCTCAATTGACTTCTCCGACAGAATTATTTCACTTGCTGAAAAAAGCTTCGAGCAGACTGTGGTGGTCAAACTTTTAGGCCGCCGTATTGGTTACAATACCTTGCGGAACAAGATTTATGAAATATGGAAGCCCTCCCAACCGGTTAAACTCATGGACGTGGAAAACGACTATTTTCTTGTTTCGTTTCGAACGAAAGCGGACTATCAGAATGCTCTCACGAAGGGGCCTTGGACCGTCTTTGGCCACTATCTCACAGTCCAACCTTGGACACCATTGTTCTCCACTTCCACTCCGTACCCTAGCAAAGTAATGGCATGGATCCGTTTACCTGGTCTGCCGGTGATCATGTACAAAAAGAACCTAATTGCGGAAATTGGGGAGTCCGTAGGAGAAGTGATCCGCATTGATTACCAAACGGAACATGGGAGGCGTGGTCGTTTCGCTAGAATGGCAGTGTATGTCGACCTCAGCAAACCGCTTGTCTCAAAACTGCTCATCAACGGGAACGTCCAAATTGTTGAGTATGAATCTCTACCTACGATCTGCTTTAATTGCGGGAAATATGGCCATCTTGAGACCAAATGCCCAGATGCTAAAACTGTACCGGAATCTGAGACCACCAATGAAGCCCCAGCCGAGGGTGACCAACGTAAAAATGACGACGCTTTTGGGCCCTGGATGGTGGTCGAACGCAGGAGCCGTAAACCACAGGGAACGCAGCCTGAGACACAGGCGAAACCAACTGGGATGGTTTTCCAGGGCTCACGCTTCAATCCGATATTCGAGTCCGATATTGCGGAATCTACCTCTCCCAAAAGCCACGACAGCACCTTGCTCGATGTTCCCATACAACAAGCACGCTCAGCAGCCTCGCTTCCTCGGTCTAAATTGAAATTGAAGGGAAAGGTTCCGATTGTGTCGGCCTCTAGGCCTCTATCCCTAAGAAAGCCGCCTGTGACATCCCTCTCTGATTTCCCGATCCTTGCCCGAAACACGGGCAAGTCGAATACCTCCCGCCTCCCCCCGAGTCCACTTGACCTTTCCAAGCATACGGCCATTGTTATTGATGAAAATGCTAACCCGAATATCCCTACACCACCTGTGCCTGCCCCCCACGTTCCTACACCCGTTCCCACTAAGCCATCTGGTGACCCCCCCGACCCTCAAAATCCTGCTGCTAATGGAGCTGTGAGCCCTTCTACCCCGCCAACAAACTTGGCGAGTATGCAAATGAATACTGGGCAGGACGTTACCCATGATCCTAGAAGCTCTCAAGCTGTTGCAATGCTTGAATGACCTGTGTTTTCTTACTTTATTTTATGATGAATCTCAAAATAATGTCTTGGAATGTACAAGGTTGCGGCGATGGGCGTTTTATCTCGGCCGCGAAGCAAGTCATACGTGATTGTAAACCTGATGTTATAGTTATAGTTGAACCTAGAATAAGTGGTCGCAAGGCAGATTCAGTCATCGCAGCTTTCGGTTTTCCTCATTCTCACCGGGTTGAAGCTCATGGTTTCGCGGGAGGTATTTGGCTAGCTTGGTATGATACTGTCTCGGTTGAAGTCATCTCCAACCACTTTCAGTTTATACATTGCCGAATCTTTGATAAGGTTTCTAATTGTTCTGTTCTAGCCACTGCTGTTTACGCGAGTCCGTCATCCGCCGGCCGGAAATTGCTTTGGCCTCATCTTCGTCGACTTGCTGCGTCGATTACCACCCCTTGGATTCTATTTGGTGACTTCAATGCTACCCTCGGCTTGTCTGATCGGAAAGGCTGCATTCAGTCACCCTCCAAACCTTTTCAGCATCTTCTTTATGACTATGGCCTAAGGGATATGGGTTACCATGGCCCTGATTTCACATGGTCAAGGGGTTTTGCTTTCGCCCGTCTTGACCGGTTCATTTGCAACTGCTACTGGGATGAATCCTTTCCGGACTCACGTGTGTCTCACCTTGTTAGACTCCGATCGGACCATCGGCCGATCTTGCTCCAGGTTGGTCATCAAAATACAAGGTACAACGCTCCTAAATTCAAATACTTTTCGGGTTGGCTTGATCATGAGGACTTCCAACGTATGGTTACTGATAATTGGAAGTCTCACTCCACTATGGTCGGTACTATCTCTAATTTTACTTCGGCTGCAGAAGTTTGGAACAAATATGTCTTTGGGTATATTGGTAGTAAGAAGCGATCGATTATGGCTCGCCTACGGGGTATTCAAGCGGCGTTAAGCTCTCGCTCCTCTCATTTCCTTTCTAGCCTTGAGTCGGATCTTTTAATTGAGCTTGAAAACATCCTCGACCAAGAAGAATTGCTTTGGAAACAGAAATCCCGTACGGATTGGATCCAAAATGGAGATCGCAATACACGATACTTCCATCGTCGAGCGGTATGTCGAAGGCAACGTAACCGGATTTCCTCCCTTAAATTGTCTACCGGTGAATGGTGTGATGATGATAAAGTGTTGCAAGATGAAGCTGTGAATTTCTTCTCCATCCTATTTGACTGTGAGGAGACGGTTAGGCCTACTTTCCCTATCCGAGGTGTTTTCCCGCCTTTAGAGAGCAGTGTTGTCAGCAACCTTGAGGTGCCCCCGACCGACCACGAAATCCACTCAGCCCTCATGGATATGGGACCTCTTAAATCGCCTGGTTGGGATGGCTTACACGCAGAGTTCTTCCAGAAAATGTGGCATGTGGTTGGTACTTCTATTTGTCACATGATTCGTGGGGTTTTTAATGGAGGTAATTTGGAACAAGACCTTAATAAAACGGTCCTTATCCTTATCCCTAAATCAGACAAACCGGAGAATTTTAGCCAGTTCCGCCCCATAAGCTTGTGTACTGTCCTTTACAAACTTCTCACCAAGGTCATTGTCCGACGGTTAAAACCAATTTTCCCATCCTTGATCGGAGGCAATCAAACCAGTTTTATTGCGGGAAGATCTATCATGGAAAATGTCGTTGTAAATCAGGAAGTCATCCACTCCCTTAAATCCCTTAAAGGACGTACCGGATGGATGGCCATCAAAGTGGACCTTGAAAAAGCCTTTGATCGCCTCCACTGGGATTTCATTGCGGATTCTCTTGCCGATGCAGGCTTCCCCCCGGGTTTCCGTCGCATTATTATGGAATGTGTTACTACTTCATCCTTTCAAGTGCAATGGAATGGCTCTTTGTCTAAGCCATTTCGACCAAAGCGTGGTGTCCGACAAGGTGATCCGCTCTCGCCATACCTCTTCGTGCTAGCTATGGAGAGGCTTGGCCATTTAATTAATCATTCCGTCTCCAATGGTAGTTGGGAGCCTTTCCGTTTCACTCGCCATGGAATGGCCCTCTCTCATTTGTTCTTTGCGGACGACCTAATTTTGTACGCAAAGGCCGACTTATCTCAAGTTCACATTGTCCAGCATGTGCTTAATGCTTTTGGCTGCTCCTCCGGTCACAAGGTAAACGCTCACAAGACAACAATCTATTTTTCTCCTAATACGGATGCTACTTTGCAAGCTCGAATCTCCTCCTCCCTTGGTTATCGCCCAGTGGACTGTTTTGATCGATACTTAGGAGTGCCGGTACTTAATCGAAGGGCCACTTGCTCGGATTATGATTTCATCTTGGATGCTATTAAAGCCCGTCTCACAGGTTGGGCAGCTCGTACACTCTCGCTCGCAGGTCGTATAACCCTCGCAAAGTCCGTCATTCAAGCCATCCCGGTGTATTTTATGCAATCCACTCTTTTGCCGAAACGGGTTTGCCTTGATATTGAAAAGCTGATCCGTAAGTTTATTTGGGGTTCCAGTTCGGAAGCTTCTAAGTTATCTCTTGTCCACTGGGATGCAATCTGCCAACCCACTCTTCATGGCGGTCTTGGTTTCAAACGAATGCATGAATTTAATGTTGCCTTTGTTATGAAAATTGGCTTCTCCCTTCTCACGGCAACTAACACCTTGTGGATCAAACTTCTCCGCGATAAATATAAGGTGACGGAGCGCTTGCCAACATCACTGTTCCGCTCGCATTGCACTCCCCTCTGGAGAGCTGTTGCTCATTATTGGGAAGCTTTACATAACAATATCTGTTGGTCCTTGGGATCGGGCGAGACAGTCAAGCCATTGCATGACGTATGGGTGCCGGCTCTGGGACCTTTAGTGGACCACTTATCTGTTGATGAGGCTTTGAGTTTACCTTCATCTTTCTCGGACCTCACGGACACCGCTGGAAACTGGGATCGTAACAAGCTTGCTGCAATCTTTCACCCAGAAGTCATCCCCCACATCCTAGGGATTAAATGTCCTGAGCCTTCGGATGGGGAGGATCGTATATCATGGCGTCCTACTCTGAGAGGCAATTTTGAGACTAAATCGGCTTATATTTCTTTAACTCAAGACCAGTGGGATGCTTCAAATGAAGCTTGGCGAACAGTTTGGCATGCGCACGTTCCCCAGCGCCTTCGTGTTTTTCTGTGGCTTGTGGTTAGAAACAAGCTCATGACAAACCTCGAGCGTTGCCGCCGACACATTGGGCAATCTCCGGTATGCCCCCAATGTAATTCCGCAAGTGAATCCATATTGCATGCATTACGTGACTGCAGCAATGCAGTGGCTGTTTGGAGGCAGATTATTCCGCAGGTACATCACCCTTATTTCTTTCATGGTAGCTTATTTACTTGGATACTATCCAATTTGAATAATAAAGAGGCTCATGACACACATGGTATTCCCTGGGACATCCTATTCATATCAACTATTTGGCAACTCTGGAAATGCCGAAACGATTGTGTCTTCAACGACGTCTGTCAATCGACTGCCACAACGGTTGCCCGGGCTCGTACCTGGGCAGTTTATTATAGAGACAGCAGGGTGGTTCTCCCTCGCCCTGAGCCTACTTCAACTCCACCATCTCGTTGGAAATGTCCGGATCCAGGATGGATTACTTTGAACGTTGATGGTGCCGTATCGGGGATCACTGGTAAAGGTGCGGTGGGTGGAGTGCTTCGAGATAACTCTGGGCGTTGGATTTCAGGCTTCCAAAAGTCGGTCGGGGTTTGTAAACCTTTACATGCTGAGCTTTGGGGTATCTACCTTGGTCTGCAAGTTGCATGGAACCAAGGTATTGAGCGTCTAAATATCCAATCAGATTGCGCCGAGGCTATTGAGCTGATTTGTTCTCCGAATGCTGACAAATGCACCTTCTCACTGGTGCGTGCTATTGCTAGCATTCGCCGCAGGGATTGGACCACGGTGGTTACATGGGTACCTCGCGAGACGAATAAAGTGGTTGATATGCTTGCTAAAACTGTAGAAGCGACTGCTATCGATCTCCTGCTCTTACAGCATCCGCCTGAGAGGATCGTTCCACTGCTTCATCAAGACGAACCTATACCGGAAACTGCTGCTTCCTTGTCCACCTAGTTTAGGTGTTCTTTCAATTCAAAAAAAAAAAATTGGTTGGGTCAGATTCTTTTCTTGAGATTAGTCGGGTCGGGTTTGGGATTATAGAGAATTAACATATAATGTACTAAAATCATGGTATTAAATTAAATAAATTAATATTTTATTCAATTAATTTTCTATTTTGACAAAAAAAATATGTGATAAATTTGAAATTATGTTAAAACGGTTAGATCAACGTTAAATTTTTAATTTTATTTTTGAATCGGGAATAAATATTTTTAAGTTCGAGTTGAGTAGTTGTGAGATTTTATTGTGTTAGTGTTGGGTTGGATTCGTGTTGACCAAAAATCCAGCCTGACGCCCTACATGCAATTATGAATTCATATAACACCTAAATTTGGTTCATTGAATGAAAAATCTAGATCAAATAGCGTAGGCAATTTTCGTCCCTACTAATCTGTATATTTGTCAAATTAATTCTCGTCTCTCTTAAATTTTAGCATTGTCCCTCCCAAATTAAGTTTATCCTTCTCATGTCTAATCCTGACTCATTTTTTGATTATGGGGACATTATTCCTCCCAACCAATTTATTTTATTCACAACACCAAAATTTAAACATAAACATTGTTTGAGGGACTTAACAACTTATTTTTCTGACGAATTCATAGTTGACTTTATGAATTCGTATCGATTTGTTCAATATTTTTTTTAAAAAAATACAATATATATATATATATATTTAATTACATGTCTCGTAAAAAGAATTTTATAATTAATAAATACAATTTTATTTTTTTATTTTTTTTCTCGGCAAATTAGTTTTATTATTATGAACCCCAAGTTGTATGACTCGTTAAAAATCTTCCTAAGCTTAAAATGGAGAAAAAGAGTACATACAACAAGAGGGGAAAACAAAACAAAGAAAACCACAAAATACACCCGAAATCACAACATCAATCGGCGACTAAACTTGTTAGATTATCTAATTTCAGTCAAATCACCCTCCCAAAACCCACCCTAAATGACTCGAAAACTACTTAGCAAAGCATAAAGATTCACACATGCTCTCCAAACCCCAACTGACTTCAACCTCCATATTTATCTACCACCATGCTATGAATATGGTAACCCTCCGCAGGCCATCCTTTTCCAAACAAAACAAGACAGGTAGGCAAACTCCAATAATCTTATTTTCTAGCCAAACTGACAAAATCAACCAAAAAGAGCCAGCAAACGCCATGGTCTTTGCATAGCCTCCATAAGCCAAAGCAACACAAGCTGTGTCGGATTCAAGCTGTGTTTGAATCGCCCATAACAAGCCAATTCATGCGCGACTGTTGATTCCAGAGATCCTCCTGAATGCACAGATTCTCCCATAACAAAATTGCAGTCCTATAGCACATTCTGCTTTTCCAAAACCCGGCTGCCACCAGTCCGTTTTCTTCCAAAAAATCAATTCTCTTTTCCAATACCCTAACATTGTTCATCACAAGAATTCACATCCCACTTTCTCAACGCACCTTTCAATCGTCTAAGGGCTAGTTTAGCATTGCTGTTAAAAAGTAATTTTTAAAGGTGCTGTTAGAAAGAGATGTTGAAAAGTGATTTTAAAAGTTTGTTGTAAGATTTTAGTGTTTATTATTGCTGTCAAAAAGTGTTTTTAAGAAGATAAATGACCATTTTAGACATGATATTGTTAGTTATATATATTTGTATGTATAGATATATAAAATTGATATTCAAATTTTCTAATGTTATAATATATGAAATATATCAGCTTAAATTATTATAAAAATATTTTTATTAATAAATATATATTTTTTAACAATTATACGTGTTCTATGAAATTATAACAAAATTAACATATTTTATTTTAAAAACTTGACATAAATAAATATATATCATTTAAAATTAAAAAATAATTATTAATTATATAACTATAACTTCGTAAAGAATTATAAATTTATAAATAAACATAATAGCAAATGAAGGTTAAAATTGTAATTTGTCTCTCAAAATCACTTTTACAACCGCAAAAGCTAAAAATTTTAGATTTTGCGTTTGGGTTGAAAATTACTTTTCAAAAGCAGTTTTTCCTCTAAAAGTTAACTGTTTAGCACAGCTTTTGCCCTCAAACCAGCTTTTGGAACCAAAAGCTAATTTAAAAAGCAATGTTAAACAAAGCCTAAGTGTTAAAGACAAATCCGATTTATTTCCCCTATTAACTCCAAAAAACTCTTTAATACTCTTCCGGGCCTCGTACCCAAACCACATTCCCTGAAGGTGGCAGCACCAGCACATGGTTGGAGACATGACATTTTAGCCCTGGCTGAGTCAAATCCCTGAGTTCTTTAAACCACACTATGTCTAGCAGGAGCCTGATTGAATTTCTCATCCACCAAACTGGCCCAAGTGGATTTATTCTTAATCGGGCTCTGGATTTTCTCCTCTCTGGCTTGAGCAAAACTCATATTTCTAATATCTTCACTTACCCTGTCTGCCACCTTATCCAGCCTTTTTCAGCGCCACTAACCTTAACCGAACTTTGAACGAAGCCCACTCCAGAAAAGGAAGGGCCTAGGTTGATCTCTTCAACCACTCCACCAGGCACATTATTTTTTAATCAGGGTCTAGGTAGATTAAATACTATTATCACTGAAATATAAGTGTAAAATAATTAAAGGAAATATATCTTTAATGATGATGATATATCTTTAAAGAAGATATTTTAAAATCTTATAAATTTAAATAAACATATTTTTGGAATCCAACTTATAAAATGAGTTTTTGATAATAAAAAAAAGTTAATTTGATCCCAAAAAAAAAAAGAACTTATAAAAGGAGTCTATTCAAATTTACTATATTCTTCTTTCTATGTTCTTCTCCGGTTTAAAATAAACATCTTTAAATTTTCATTTTGCAGTGATGAAGCGAATAGGAGATATATTTATTATGGTTCTCAATTTAAACGTCCATTTAGTTCTTTTAGGGCTGAATCGTAAGCTGCTTCTTTTGTTTGTTCATCTGTTTCTATAATCTATTCGCTTGCTATCTTTAGGGTTGGTTTTGTTCATCTGGTTCTCTTTTGATTGTTGTTTATTTATTTTTGTTAGATTTTGATTGAGAATTTTTCTGAATTTGCATGTGAGATTGTTTTGTTTACCAATTCGAATTGAATTATTCGTTTGTGTTTTTTATTTTTCATGGTTTGCTTGAATCGGATAATGATGGTTGGATCATTGCATTAAGTAAGATTAAGATTTGGCACTTGGTTTTTTAATAGTTGGTAAATTTACTTCCAAGTAAAAGGTATTTTACGTTCGTTTTAATTAGAGCAATTATCTATTGGAAGTAAATTAGGTTTAGCTCAAATTTTTAGAGTTTCCTTGTTCGTATTTTTTGAGTAGTAGCTGCTGGTCTAAATTTTCTTTTATTATATCTACTGGTTGTAAGAATTCAGGCATGGTTGCCGGAGATGATGATGAACGACAGTGAGTGTAAGTAAGGAAGGTAAATAGTAATTAGGGTTAGAAAAATAACAGAGAAAAGAGATATCAATATTTTTGTATTAGAAATGAATCTAATTGAGGTAATCAGTCCAATGAGAATGGGTTATATAGCCCAATATCTGAAAATTATAACTAATACAACAATACTAACAGATTTGCAACAACCTACTAACTAATTGCATTTAATTCTATATTTTAACATTCACCCTACTTTATTTTTTTTTTCTAGAAAAAAAAATTCCTTTAGCATCCACATAGTAAGCATCTAACCAGTGAATTGAGAACACTTGAAGCTGAACCAATGGTAGAAACTAGTAGAGCTTGTATTTGATAAGATAAATGATTTCTTCCTCCATTCACAATTCTTTTTCTTTATTCTTCATTCTTTCTTCCAGAATTCCTCCAACGAATTTTTTTTCTTTACTTAGGTGGTTCACCGAGAATCGAAAGTGTTCTTCATTTCGACTTTCGTTCTACTTTACTCACCTTGCTTTCCTTCTACAATTCTTCATTCTTTCAGAAAACTATTCCTTTCTCACCTTCTCTGTTTTGCATCTTACTTATTCGAACTTTTTTTTGTTGAGAGCAGACGGTTAAGCTACAAACTCCCGAGTGCAATCTGAAGCCCTTCTTGAGCAAGAAAACACCCTATTTTGTCTAGTTAATGGAGAGAAAGGCTGTTAAACACTTAAACTCTCCCTAAAGATTTTTTTCATGAAATATTGGTTGTTGAATCTCAAGTTTCATGTTACCCTTGTGAGAGAAGCACCATATGACAAGAATTCCAAAAATTAATATCATTACGAGTATCACAATTTTTTTTAACAAATGACCAGCATTCACCAACTTTCGGGAAACAAAAAATCAACAGCAGCAAGACAACACCTAACACAACGTGTTCCCAATTCTACTAGCAAAGAATTGAAATCATTGCAAATTCTTCCTTGATATAACTAAATCATACCATAGTGACAAGGCGAAACACAACCAATAAACAGAAGCTAATTCAACTCCTTACTCTAATGTTTCCCTAAATGCGATGCTAATTCAAGCTGAAAACCACTTTCAAAGAATCAAGTCACAATTTCAAAATTTTGATCACATAAGTTTCTTGTTAGACACAGTAGCATCAAAATGTAAGAGAACCAACCATATCACATGTGAAGCAGTAGATCAAACCAACTTGAATCAATCACAAGCCCTCATTGTTTCGGTCGACAAAAAAACAGTAGTTAACCGAAGAGAACACCAATCCATATCACAAGATGATATTATGCACAAGTGAACGGTTTAGATCTCGTCGGTCGAACAAACTAAGATGCAACTATACACGAGTAAAATGATATTCAAATTTCAATAACAAACAAAACAATCATCAATCACCATTTCCTCAATTCATACATTAGCAGCATGAGTGCGCACATTTCATCAATGGCAAAAACTTAACATGAGACCGACAAATACTAGACCATGAGAAACCAATTTCTACCATAATCTCAGGAGGCTCCTACATTAGCAGCAATCAACTGAAGAAAATAGCAATCAACAAATTCCATAGCATTGAGCGAATCAGAAAAATATACCGAGAGAAAACCCAATAAATCAGTTGTAAGCACACAAAATCGAAGTATAGCAGAGAGAACCAAATCGAAGCAGAGCAACTAAGATTATGTCGGACTACATCGGACGCGAACCAGAAATACAAGTAAATCATGATCTGAAAAATACTCAATGAATCAAAAATTGCAAAGATCTCACTCGATCGAATAAGATATACAGAGCGCACATGCAGCAGCAACATGTGAAACAATCGACAGCGCAAATGAAACTCGCGACTGAGGAAACTGGTCACCGATAGAGAAAGCAGTGTCAAGACCACCGTTAAGAAGCCGAAATGGTTTTGAAACGAAACTAGAAGAAAAGAAAAAAAATGCAACGAGAAGCAACAATAGATTCGATCAACTGGTTCGCAATTTATGTTAGAGATTAGTTGCTAATTAGTATTGGGCAGTTGGATTTGTTACAATCTGTTAGAGAATGGGCTATATAAACCTTCTCAATGTATTGGGTCATTAACCCCTTTTGATATTAGATTCCATTTAATAAAATAATTTTAGAATCTTTTATTTCTCTGTATTTTTCTTAATTCCTATCTGTCGTATCATCCTTATCTCTTCTCTTCTTTTCACCACCGTTCAATATTCCGGCAACCATGTCGCCTTTCTCACATGTTATCAATCGCCGTCGATCTTGAGGCCGTTGTGATTCCGCTGCCGATCTAGTTTAGGTCTTGGTGCTGTTCATTTTTTGATCTGACACTGGTTACTCGTTTCTCATTCTCCGATTGTGCTTGTCTTCTCCGATTTTGCTCCGACGGTCTTGTTTTTCGATTTCTGGTTTTCGTTTTCAAATGTGTTTTGTTGTGGTGATTCAGTCAACGATCAGTTTTCTTTGATCGCTCATGGTCTTCCAGATATCTAATTTCAAATATGATGTGTTCCTCGATGTTGCGAATTTTGAAGACCTAAAATGGATCGAAGTTCCAGCCTCATTATGTTTCTGCTCGATTGCCATTTGCTACGTTTTCAGTCATTCTCTTGCAATCTGATCTCCACTTTTTTTGATGCTCGTGCTGCCACTGCTGAAAACCATTGGATTGATCTAATTGATTTGGGTGAGATCTAGGAATTTTCTTCATGATATCTACACTAAATATGGCATAATATGATATCTACTTTGTTAAGGTTCTGCCTACTGTTTCTGCATATACGTCCACTAGTTTTAGTTTTGGTAGTTACAATATAATTTGTGATGTTGCTGGTTGTTCATGTTGTTGTTATATATTCTCTTGTTCGCCTAATATCATGTGCTTCTACTGTTATTGGTGTATCTCCTACTGCCGACAGTTTTGCTGTGAGGATTGCGGTGTTTCACTAGTCATGTTGAGAATTAATTTTGTATTGTGCAACTATAGTTGTCTCTGAAGTCTATAGTTATACAATGTGTGCTTCTTTTAATTGCTTGTACGACCTCAACATACATTCTACACTTAGTTTTTGAATCTCCATTTGATGCTGGAAGTTGTTGTCACCTTGTTATTGTTTGGATCTGCAAGTCCTTAAGGTTATATATAGCTGGTGGTGATTGGTTTTATGCTCATTATTGAATGCTGGTTACTATTGTTGAGGTGATCATGGAACATGATGCTAGGAGTTTCATTGTCTTTTGCTTTTGTCCACAAAGGGTACTGGAACTTTGGTTTCACAGCCAAGTTTGCAGGATAAAAAATATCTGGGGGAGTATAGAGTTTAACAGCCTTGCTCTCCATTAACCAAACATAAGAGGGTGTCTTCTTGCTCGAAAGAGGGATTCAGATTGCATCCGGGAGTTCGTAGCTTAACCGCCCTACTCTCAACAAAAAGAAGGATCGAATAAGTGATGAAGGAAGGCAATGAAGATGAAATATGAAAGTTTTCGGATGAAATTTTGGAAGAAAAGTTGTAGGATAGAAAGGTGAGTAAAGAAGAACGAAAGGAAGAAGAATTTCTTCGATTCTCAATAAACCACCTAGAAAGAAATACAATTTCTATTTCAGAATTTCAGATGAAAGAATGGTGAAAGAAGATTCTTTCTTTTCGGCAGCTCGTCTTTTTAAAGAAAGCGTTTGTTCAAAGGTCGATTTATTGTTGTTCTAGCATCTCAACGATTTGAAGAAGAAAAAGAAGGAAGAAGAAAGCAGGGTGAATGTTAGAGATTAGTTGCAATTAGTTGTTAATTAATATTAGAAAGTTGGGTTTGTTACAATCTGTTAGAGAATGGGCTATATAAACCTTCTCAATGTATTGGGTCATTAACCCCTTTTGATATTAGATTCCATTTAATAAAATAATTTTAAAATCCTTTATTTCTATGTATTTTTCTTAATCCCTATCTGACGTATCATCCTCATCTCTTCTCTTCTTTTCACCACCGTTCAATATTCCGGCAACCATGTCGCCTTTCTCACACTGGTTAAGCTATGGGAAAAATCGAATGGTCGGTGTAGCTAGCAGTGCTGGAGGCGGAGGAATGGGAAGTACGTCACAGAGACATGTTTCTTGGGGTCTTGAGGGATTTCAAGACTCAAATGTATCCTGGTTTCGAACATCAAGTTTTGTTGACGAACAACAAATTGTTGGTCGATTTAAACTATTAATGTTTGACTTCATACATCTTTTGCCTTGTGCATGATTAACATCCGGTGTCGTTGCCCGAGTGAAGGAGTTATTCAAAGGGCATAACAACTTGATTGATGGATTTAATACCTTCCTATCGAGGGGGTATGAGATTACCCTTAATGACCACGATGCTCCTCCAGCGAATGTTGAATTTGATGAAGTAATTAGTATGATCATTGAATTTTTAAAACTTGCGTTATAGTTATCAAACTTTTAGTTCGTTTTTAGTATAGTCTCTCTCTTTACTTTCTGTTAGAAGCTGCTTAATTTTTATTTTTCCTGAATAAAACAATGGGTCAACTACATTATTCATCACTCAATTTTTTTCTCACTCCTATTTTGATCACCGAAATGTAAAAATGTTCAATTTGATAACTCAACTTTTGAATTGTCTTATTCCCTCTTGAATGACATGACTTTTTATTATCGAAGAGGGAAAATGTCAACCCTCGCAAATGAAAAAGGCAATAAAGAATATAAATGATTTTTGTTGTTGTTCAATCTCTACGTTGTTGTATAATATAATGCAACTCATAAAAAATTGTTGAGGATTAAAGGGATAATTTGTTAGTGAAAACATTTAAATATTTCATGTGAATTTTTGGGCTTTGTTATGGTTAGGGTGTCTAAAATCGGGTTCTATTAATTCTTAAAATAATATTTTGATTAATTGGTACATTCAGATTATTTAGCTCTCGATCTTATATTATTGTATCAATTAAATAGTATAATTGACTGACTAGCTGATTGAAATATTTGATTCGATTCATAATTTTTTTATTTATTAAAATATCAAATATGATAAATTTAATAATTATTCGATTGTGATAAAAGTGTAAAAACAACTAAAAAAGTTAAAAATTAAGAGTTTACACCTTGTACTGGAGTCAAATCGCGGGTATAAAAATCACTAAACATTATATATATGTGTGTGTGTGTATGTATGTATATAACTGTTCTGGCCGGTTAATCGTTCTTTCTTAAAACTGTGAATAATAACTGAATCAAAATAAATTATTTTAAAAAATATGTACCAAAATCGAATTGTTTGGTTTGTATAGTTATGCCATTTGAGAGTAACCGAAATATAAACAATTTAAAAATAAATTATTAAATTTAAAAAATTTAAATTTCAATAATCAAAATAGAAATAAGAAGAAAGAAAGTTATGCGATGAATATTGTAGTTTACCTATTATTTTATTCATGAAAATAAAACTAAAATACCAAATCAGCATCTAAGATCACAGAAAAGATCATCGCTTTGTTCTTGTACTAGGAAAAAAAGTATCCTAAAACTTGGATGATTATTTATGTAATTTATTCCATCTTTAAGAAGATATTTTAAAATCTTTTAAAAAGATTTGAGTAAATATATTTTTGGAATCCTACTTACAAAATGAGTCTATTCAAATCAACAGTATATATTTTTCTTTCTATGTTCTTCTCCGTTTATTTTTTTTTATAAAAAAACTCTTTAAATTTTCATTTTGCAGTGATGATATGAATTCTGGTTCTCAATTCAATCGTCCATTTAGTTCTTCTATGGCTGAATCGTAAGCTACTCCTTTTGTTCTTTATGCTGTTTGTATAATCAATTTGCTTGCTCTTTCGTTTTTAGGGGTTTTTATGGTTGGTTTTGTTCATCAGGTTCTCTTTTGATTGCTGTTTAGTCATTTGTGTTAGATTTTGATTGGGATTTTTTCTGGATTTGCGTGTGAGATTGTTTTGTTTACAACTTCGAATCGAACTATTCGTTTGTGTTTTTGATTTTTCATGGTTTGCTTGAATCGGATAATGATGGTTCGATCATTGCATTAAGTAAGATTAAGATTTGCCACTTGGTTCTTTATTCGTTGGTAAATTTACTTCCAAGTAAAGGGTGTTTTACCATTCCTTTAAAGAGTAATCATCCATTGAAAGTAAATTAGGTTTAGCTCACATTTTTGGAGTTTCCTTATTCGTATCGTTCGAGTAGCTGAGGGTCTGAATTTTCCTTTATTATTTCTACTGGTTAAGCTATGGGCAAAACCAGTTACCCGGTGGAGCTAGCAGTGCCGGAGGCGGAGGAATGGGAAGTACGTCACAGAGACCGACTACAAACGATGCCTTAATGTATGTAAATAAAGTCAGGGAGACGTTTCAGGATCAAAAAGAGAAGTATAACATGTTCCTTGAAGTCATGATGGATTTCAAGGCTCAAAGGTATGCCGTTTTTGCACGTCAAGTTTTGTTGATGGACAATGAATTGTTTGGTTGATTTAAACTACTAATGTTTGATACATCTTTTGCCTTGCGCAGGACCGACACAGTTGGTGTCATTACCCGAGTGAAAGAGTTATTCAAAGGGCATAACAACTTGATTCATGGATTTAATCCCTTCTTGCCGGAGGGGTATGAAATTACTATTGATGACGACAATGCTACTCCGAAAAGGGCTGCTGGTGGAGGCGTTGGAGGGGAAGGCGATGGAATGGGAAGTACGTCACAGAGACTGAAAACAATCGATGCCTTTAGGTATCTAAAGGAAGTCAAGGAGGTGTTTCAGGATCAAAAAGAGAAGTATGACATGTTCCTTGAGGTCATGATGGATTTCAGGGCTCAAAGGTATCCCGTTTTTTAACCTCAAGTTTTGTTGATGGACAATGAATTGTTGGTTGATTTAAACTACTAATGTTTAATTTAATACATCTTTTGCCTTGTGCAGCATTGACGCGGTTGATGTCATTGCCCGAGTGAAAGAGTTATTCAAAGGGCATAACAACTTGATTTATGGATTTAATACCTTCCTGCCGACAGGGTATGGTATTACCCTTGATGACAACAATGCTCCTCCGAAAAGGACTGTTGAATTTGAAGATGCAATCAGTTTTGTAAACAAAATAAAGGTGAAATACTGAAACCATTGTGCCGTATTCTTTCGCTCAACGATATCCATGTTTAGCCATCTAATTTCTCCATTTACTATGCAGAATCGCTTCCAACATGATGAGCATGTTTATAAATCATTTCTGGATGTATTAAATATGTACCGGAGGGAGCAGAAGGACGTAAATGAGCTCTATACCAAGGTTAATATATCTTCTTCTGGTTGCTAACTGTGTTTCATTGGTTGTTTTGTAGCTACCAAATCCTAGTATCTTGGTTTTTCTTCTTTTTTTCCAGAAAACTTTACATTTTCTTTGTTTCATTGCTTTCAGGTTGCTTCACTTTTCAAGGACCATCCTGATCTGCTTGAGGAGTTCACGAGATATTTACCAGATTCTTCCACAGCGCCTACAATACAAATTCCATATGGTCGAAACTCAACTCGGGGATATAATGAGCATAGTTCTGCTGCGCCCACCTTGCCGCATATACAAATGGATAAGGTAACTGCTCTCTCCCTTTTCTTCAATATTTATTTACATGCTATATTCTGATATCTTTGTGGTTTGAATTAATGATTCTTTTTTTCGGCAACTTCGGAGGGATAGAATTATAATGCTATGTTACTTTAATGATGATGATATATCTTTAAAAAAGATACTTTAAAATAATAGATTTAAATAAATTTATTTTTATAATCCAAGTTATAAAAGGAGTCTATTTACATTGACTATAGGTATATGAAACCCCTACAGAAACCAACACTCTTAACCAAAATCTTTGAAACTCTGAACTCTAACTTCTTAGAAGGATTTGATCTCAAATATGTCACAGAAACCGATTTCAAACGATGCCTTAATGAATCTAAATGAAGTCAAGGAGACGATTCAGGATCAAAAAGAGAAGCATGACATGTTCCTTCAAGTCCCAAAGGATTTCAAGGCTCAAAGGTACCCTGTTTTCGAAACTGACGGACAACGAATCGTTGATTGTTTTAAGACTACACTAATGTCCGGTACATCTTTCGCCAAATGCAGGACTGACACAGCCGGTGCCGGTGCCCGTGTGAAACCCACCTTTCTGCCGGAGGGGTATGTAATTACAGTTGATGATTACAACGACGAGGCTCTTCCAAAAGAAACTGATAAATTTGGTGAAGCGATCTGGTTCATGACCAAAGTAAAGGTGAATTGCCGAAACTGTTGTGCCGTAATCTCTTTGCTGATTCATATCCATCTAATTTCTCTGTTCACTATGCAGAAACGTTTCCAAAACGATGAGCATGTTTATAAATTGTTTCTGGACATATTGAATATGTACTGGAAACAACAAAAGGACGTGATAGATGTCTATGCTGAGGTAAAGGATATTGTTCCGGCTGTTATCAGTGTGTCGTCGGTAGCTATTGAATACTTTTTTCTGGGGAATTTATGCGTCGTTTGCTTCATCGCTTTCAGGTTGCTCGTCTTTTCAAGGACCATCCTGATCTGCTTAGGGAGTTCCCAACCTATTTACCAATTTCTTCAGCAGCAGCACCTGTGACAGTGACACAACAAGTTCCATATGGTGGGAACTCAACTCAGCGTTATAACGAGTCCAATCAGCACTCAACTCAGCGTTATAAGGAGTCAAATGGGTATTCAACTCAGCTTTATTTGGAGCCCTTTAAGTATTTCTATTTGATGATGATTTTGCTTACCGGTAGTTTACTATTAGTTTGTGTTTTCTTTCATTTTTGGCAGATTTTGCCGATGACGAAATTTAACATTATTTATTGGTAGGATATTTTTAAAATTTAATATTTAGAGATCAACGATAATTATATATTTTTAAGGTGTTAAAATAAAATTTTACCATTTATCTCTATTTAAAATTTTCATTTTTTTATGGAATCATGATCTTCACTAGTTCTCAAGAGATTCTGTCTCTGGTTTCAACTGTTGGGTGTTAGATCATTCTTTCTAACATGAATGAGCTTGAATTGAAATGTTTTTTAATATTAAAAATATATATTTTTTTTGAATAAACACTAAACTTCATTAAGATAATGAGAAGAAGTACAAGATAAGCATACTCCTAAAAAATAAACGTAAAAGAACAAAGAGTATACAAACATGAATAACAAAATTAAATCTTCTCATAAGATCTTCGTCGGTGTTCTTTAAACGCTCGAACCCGTTTCGAAACACCCTTTAAGTAGAAAGAGTCGTTGCAGTCTGACAAGGCATTCGTATCAGAACGCCCCTTTGTCGTTTCGAAACACGTATCGAAACGCCTAGTCCCGTATCGAAACGACCTGCATTTAAATGTTAGTTGAGAAATAGCCGTTGGGGTTTATGACCGTTGTGGTCGAAGCCACGTAGGCGTATCGAAACGGCCTAGCCTGTTTCGAAACACTGGGCAAAATCCTCATCTAGGGAAAGCCTGTTTCGATACCAGTATCGAAACGTTTTAGCTACTGGAACACACTGTCGCCTGGAAGGTTTTGTGTATTTTGGCTTTTGAAAACATGCAAAACCCTTTGAAAACATCCTTAAACATAGTTTCAAGTTATTTGGACTTTGAAAATAGTTTTCAATTCTTTTTAAATCAGTCCAAAACATTTTTCAATTATTATATCAAAACATTAGTTCTACAATCTTCCCCTTTTTGATATAATAAAACTAACTTGAAAAATTGTTTGGGATTCTCCCCCTTTAACTTTAAAAATGTGAATAAGATATTAAAATATGAAATCAAATAAAGCTCCCCTTATTCATTTTGAAAATTCAATTTTTCAAACCATTTCTCCCCTTTTTGTTATATCAAAAAGAATTTAAAACATTAAGTTCAAAATAACTATAGAGGAATAATTTGACAAAAATTAGAATTTGGTTTTAAAATGGCTCCCCCTTACTCAAAGCATCATTAAAAATGTTAGTCCAACATATATGATCATCTAGTTGAATTAAATGAAAAATAAGTCAAATAAAAACAAAAACAACTAGATTTTACCACACTTGAACTCAAGGGAGGATGTGAAGCCTTCCTTCTTCAAGTGTTCTTCCTTAGTGTGCATGGAGCTCCCCCTCAAAGTTTGACTTGTTGATCACCTCCATCACACCTAGCAAAAGACAATCAAGTAATTTTTTGTATCCAAATTGCTTTGGATCCATGAACATTAGTAGCACAAATTTTAGTCTCCTTAGGAATCCATTTTTCAATGTCGTCATTTTTTAGTTGAAGTGGTTAGTCCTTTTGGGACCCAAACACTTCTTAAACATTTAACATTTTTGAATCTAAGGGTACTAGATTGTCTTACATAAAAATTTGATTTTCCAAAATTATTTTTCTTTTCAAGCTCTTTGGAAATTAAATTCTTTTCTTCTTGAACTTTTTGAAGCAATTTTTGTAAATCAAAACATTTTAGTTTGAACTCCTTGAGTTTTGCTTCAAGTTCAAGTTTGGTTTTAGAAATCAAATCATTTTGAATTTTTAACTTTGAAATCACTTTATTGTTTTTCAAAATGTGATTTTTAAAGTCTAAAACCAAATCATCATAGGCATCTTGTAATTCATCAAAAGAGTAAGAACATGAAGTAGATGAATTAGAAGTTACCCTTGAATCTTCTTCGATGGCCATAAGGCAAAGGTTGGCTTGTTCATCGTCGGTGGAGTCATCATCACTCCAAGTAGCCACATGTGTCTTCTTCTTATGGCTTGAAGTGTTTGCCCTCTCCTTCTTCTTGAATTCTCGTTCAAGCTCTCTTAAGGCTTTCTTCATGAACGGGGCACACTTCTTGAAGAGATAGACTATCTCTTCTTCTTCATCCTCCTCTTCACTTGAATCAAAGTGATGGCAAATGGAGGATTTGAGAGCCATGGCATTGGTGTTGATGCCAAGCCCCTTGAGCTTCTTCTCTCCCATAGCTCTAATTTCTTCCCTCTTCTTCTCATCTTCTTTGTTCTTCTTCATGATTTGATGAGTAAGGAGTGACCCCATGAGTTCATCAAGCTTCAAAGTCTTCAAATTTTTTACTTCGATGATGGCGGTCCTCTTTGAGTCCCAAGACTCAGGAAGTGAGTAGATGAGCTTTCGGACAAGTTTCTCCTCCGAAATGGCTTCTCCATACCCCTTGAGACCATTTGTGATTGTGGAGAGCCTATCAAACATCTTCTCGATGTCCTCTTCCGGATCCATCTTGAAGTTCTCATACTCTAAGGTGAGAAGCCCAATCTTGGTCTCCTTGACTTCATCGGTTCCCTCGTATGTGACTTCAAGTTTGTCCCATACCTCCTTGGCTCTCTCACAAGAAGACATCTTCTCATAGTTGGAAGGGCCAAATGCACAAAAGAGAATGCGCAAGGCTTTGCAATTTAGCTCCATCTTCTTGCAATCGTCGACACTCCATTCCGCTTTACTTCGTTGAGGCACGAACGGACCATCTTCAACTATGTCTCATAGCTTTTAATCTCTAGATTTGATGAAGAACTTCAGCGTTGTCTTTCAATGGGCATAGTGGGTACCGTCAAAGAAGGGCGGTTTGTCGATGGATTACGCCATTGAGTCGGTTGTGTAAAATGATGATCGAGCTTGTCGGATCTTCTCAATAGGATGTTAATCCTCTTCGATTGAGCCAAGCTCTGATACCAATTGTTGAGTTGTGAGGATCTCGATTCGTTCAACCGATATGGCTCACCAAGTGGTGGAGAGGTGGATTTTTGGGTGGAAAGGTTGTGGAAGCTAAGAGATAATTGACACAAAGAATTATAGTGGTTCAACATTCTAACCAAGGTCTACATCCACTACCTTAGCTCCCCACTAAGGATTTCCAATCAATCCATTATTGATTTGTCCCCTTTTCTAGGCTTAGGAGGAAACCCTTTACACCAATTAAGCTTCTACCCAAAGCCTTGATCAAACCCTCTTTTACAAAGAGAAAATAAAAGCAAACACAAATCCCTTTAATAGGTGTTTGTTTGCACAATTAAAGCACTCACCCAAAACCTAAAACACTTGAGCAAATTTGACAATTTTGGCTCACTAGTGTTTGTCTATACAAGAATTGATAATTTAGGCACTAAGACAATATTTGATCATTTGTTGATTGACAATATGAGCATTAGCCTAATCTTGATGCTTGGAGGTCCCTTTTATACTCCTTGATGAGTTTGTAGCCGTTACTAGCCGTTGGGATTGAATTAGAGCCGTTGAGGACTTTAATTCCCATCATAAATGCAATTCTGTAGCTCACCGTTTCGAAACGCTCGAACCCATTTCGAAACACCCTTTAAGTAGAAAGAGTCATTGCAGTCTAACAAGGCACCCGTATCGGAACGCCCCTTTGTCGTTTCGGAACACGTATCGAAATTCTTAGTCCCGTATCGAAACGACCTGCATTTAAATGTTAGTTAAGAAATAGCCGTTGGGGTTTATGACCGTTGTGGTCGAAGCCACGTAGGCGTTTCGAAACGGGGGCAAAATCCTCATCCAGGGAAAGCTCGTTTCGATACCAGTATCGAAACGTTTTAGCTACTGGAACACACCGTATCGAAACGCCTGGAAGGTTTTTTGTATTTTGGCTTTTGAAAACATGCAAAACCCTTTGAAAACATCCCTAAGCATAATTTCAAGTTATTTGAACTTTGAAAATAGTTTTGAATTCTTTTTAAATTATTCCAAAACATTTTTCAATTATTATATCAAAACATTAGTTCTATATTTCCTACCATTTTTACATCATTTCAACACCAATTTTGGATTTAGCCATTAAAGGGGTCTTAAGCACTCAAGCAACCAAATTATCAAACCAAGCAAACAAGCAATCTAATTTATGATGTCCATGAAGGCATAGAAGTTAGTAGTTTACCAACCTTGATGATACCACTGGAAATGAACCCTCAAGCCAAGCCTTCAAGGTTTCTTCTTCCCAAGCTCATTGGAAGAATTTCTCACTTTTTTAACTACAAGAAAATATTGTAAGATGAGTTACAACATTGATGGGAGATTAAAAGAGACTAAAGATATGTTTCTACAACTATAAATAGAGCCAAAACCCCTAATCCCGTTCTTCTTCCTCAACCTCGCCAAAACTCATCATCCACCAAACTTGATGATTATTACCTCAAAATGTAGATCCCTTGATGTAGATTTCATTACCCTTAGTAGGGGTGGGCAAGACCGGGTACCCGGCCAATTTGCCTAGAATTGGTCCCGGTAACTACCGGTTCCTGAAAATTAGAACCAGTCCCGGTCCCGGTTAGACCGGGTCTAAGATTTTAGGAACCGGTCCCGGTACTGGTGGGAACCGGTACCAATACCGGGTACCCAGTCAATTAGTCTATTATTAATAAAATTTGAGCAGCAGGGGAAAAAATTCTAACCATCAATAATAATATTAAATAACAAAGTCAGAATATTGTAGACTTGAAGGTTGAAGTCTTAAAACGAGTCATACTCATAATATTCATACACAAAGAGAAATAAAGGAGCGCCTTCAGTTGCTTTCAACCTCTTCAACGCCATTAGGTACCAGACCAGTACCGGGTACCCACCGGGTACCGGGTCCAAAAAAGCAGGATCCAGTCCCGGTCCCGGTTGCAACCGGGACCTAAATTTTGGATCCAGTCCCGGTCCCACTAGAACCAATACCGGGTAAAAATCCACCGGGTCCGACCGGGTCCGGGACCGGGACCGGATAATCGGGTTTTTTGCCCACCCCTAACCCTTAGCTTGTATTCCGAAATTCACACTTCAAAGTACAAAGATTGAACCTTTGGCTCTTGGTTCTTGGGTGGGAGGTGAAATGAGAGAGATGAGGATAAAGCAAATGATAAGGTCATATCACCTTCTTCTTTTGCTGCAGAAATTTAAAAGTTCATCCCTTCTCTCTCTCCAAACATGAGGTAAGTTACCTTCTTACCCTTCCCTCTTCATCCTACACTAACCAACAACTCAAGACTCAAGCCCAAAAACAAAGAAAGGCCCACGAAGGCTCTCATGGACACTCAAAAGCTCAAACTCTCGGCCCGAACGTAAAGCCCACGTTTCGGGTTAAATCGACCCTCGAATTTTGAAATTTGGGTCGTTACAAAATAAATTGATTAATTAAGCCTTTTAACCAATATTGACCATTAAATTCTGACATTTTTTCTTTAGATATTATAGTCATATGATATACTACATTTTATCATATGACGATTATAATTTTTTTAAAAATATATATTTTTATAAGTTTTTCAAAAATTTTAGGATTTAAAAAAATAAATAAAATAAAAAAATTCCGAAAATGTCAAGTGTTAGCACCATGACACGACGCATTGATCCAAAAAATTACTAGATTCAACAGTCAATGTTGGTCAAAGGACATAATTCATTTAATTGATCGGTTCACCGATTTAATTGGATGCAAAAAAATCAAGAGCTTAATTGATTTTTTTTCCTCTAAAATTCAAGTACATCTTACCCCTCTAAACCTAAATCTAAATTAATATATTTAATTTATATGGTTGATAGTTTAATTATATATATATTTATTTATTACTATCACATTTAAAATTACCAAATATGTTGAAAAAGATTTCCTCTCTTTCTTTATCAAGTTGTATGATTCCTATCACATTTAAAATTACCAAATTGTAATTGTTTTTTTGTTTTCCGGCTAAGTATTTCTCTTGTAACTTTTGACGAAATAAATCAATTTAAACTCATACTTAAATATCAAAATCGATAGAATCTAAATAATAAATTAGATTAATTAAAAATAATTGGGCTTCGAACAAAAGGTGAATGTCATTTATAAAAGGGTAAAATACTTAAATCATCACTCAACTTTCTGTTGTGACCTATTTTGATCATTTAACTTTTAAAGTGCTCAATTTTAGCACTAAACTTTAAATATTGACTTATTTTGGTCACTCCACTGTTAAATCTCTAACTCTATTATGACATGGAAATAAAAATTAAAAAAATATATTTTTAATAATAAATTTAATTAAATAAAATCTCACCCCATTTATTCCCTCACCTTCATCGACAACCTCCACCCCACCCCTTTCTCACCTTCTCCGGCAACCCCCTAACGCCGCTCCGATGAGTTTTTCGACGAACCAAAACCACCAGCCTACTCTTCTTCTCTTCTTTTCTTCTATCGGTTCACTTTTCTGAAAACCACCATCAAATGACCCAAAAAGAGTCCAAACCTTTTTCATCTTGGGAGTGCGATTCATCGTCGTCCACCATCGGATCGACCTAAAATCAAGGTATGTTGATATCCTCACCACGACGCCTCGAATGACCGTTGAGATTCATCATCCGACGCTTCGGTCGCTGGAACCGAAATGGGAAGGAAAAACTTTCTCCTCTTTTAGATGAGGTCCTAAAAATAAATTAAGCAAAGCATTTTTAGTCATTTGTTGTAATGTTTATATTCTATGTTTCTTAGACTCAGAGGTGATTGTTGGATACTAATATGTATCTAACAATGGTCTGCTCAATTTTTTCTATATCCATATTTTAATGTGTTAAATATTGACGTGGAATATGAATATTTTAGGGGGGCTTGTACTTTGTGCAACGAAATTATCCTTCTCTAGCAGAAGAACTCCCTTTTAAATCATTTGGCAAAGAGATGGTGAAGAAGGTAAACTATTGCGGTTGAGGAGATGCCGAGATGGTGAAGAAGTGGGTTTTGTGGTGGTGGAGGAGATAGCAGACGGTGAAGAAGGATATTGTTCTAGGGGGGTTATTATTTTTTATTATTTTTTATTTCCATTTCATAACATAGAGATTTAACTGTGGAGTGACCAAAATAGGTCAATATTTAAAGTTTAGTGCTAAAATTGAGCACTTTAAAAGTTGAGTGACCAAAATAGGTCACAGGGCAACGTTGAGTGATGATTTAGGTATTTTACCCTTTATAAAATCTGTTGTGTTACACTAGGTGATAAAAAAAATATTGGGCCTAAAGTCGAATTTGAAATTGAGAAAAAGCCCATGAAATAAGGCACCACAAAAACAAACAACAACAAACACACAACACCATCAATACTAGGGATGGGCATGGGTCGGGTATGGTCGAACTTTTGGCCCACCCGAAAATAAACACCCTAAACTTGCATCCGACCCGACCCGAGCATATTCTTTAAAAAATCCGACCCGACCCGAAAGTAAATATACTAAATTCGACCCCAACCCAACCTATATAAAATAAATTAATTTTAAGGGACTTCATTGTAAAAAATTATAATTTAAAGGACTAAATTATAAATAAAAATTCAATTTTAAGGGTTTAATTATAAAAATATATAAAGAGGGGTATTATTATAAATATCCCTAAAAAAATTTAGGAAAAAATTACATTATTAGTCCCAGATCGGATCGAATATTTTTCACCTTAAATCCAAACCCGACCGAAATTTACCCTTAACAAAAACCCGACCGTGAACCTAATTTTTTTCATTAAAAATCTGACATAATCAGGTTAGATCGGATCAGAATCCGTCGGATCCGGATAAAATCTCATCCCTAATCAATACGCCATATTTCTTCTTTCTGTGTTCTTCTCCTGTTTTTTTTTATAGACATTTAGTATTGATTTTGGTTCTCCCTCACATACCAAATTTATTTGCACTTTATTATATGCTGATTTTCATATTTATTTTCTCGTATTCTTAAAATTGTATGTTTAAAGTTTTAAATATGTTGAAATTTATTTATGGACCTCCAACACTCGTAAATAATTATTTTTTCTCATATATTAAGTTATTTTACTAAAATTTTATATTTTAATCGATCTACAACTTCTAAGGTCCGTACTTAACGTCATTCATTCGTACGAATTTCCTAAATGAGTATGAGGCGTTACATAAAGTTCCAACGACTCTTTTTTAGGGTAATATTGGTCAAAGTGGCCAGTGGTGTTTTCTCTCTTTACTTCAATGGTTTTATTCTTAATTTTTATATTTTATAAAAATTGAGAAGTCAGTTTAACTAAATGAATAAAAAAGATATTGTCAAAACTTTCTTGTTAAGTCACTAATCTAAAAATCAGTAATTCAATAATTTATAAACAAGAACTAGTAAAAATCATCAACTAAAAATTTATTTGCAACAATTAATAGTTGAAGTTCATGTGTTTACCGGTAATTGAACTATTTCTCAATTTTCATAAAGTATAATGCTCAAATTCTAACGAGTTAAATATATAACATTAAAAATTTACCATATTAATTTTTCCTTCCCTTCCCCCACTAAAAATTTTCAAAATAAAATTACCATAAATTAAGATATCTAATGACCAGAGTAACAATTTGTATTGAATATAAATCTTTTAATTATACCATTTTTTGTATTTATAGGCTAAATTATAAAACAAGTGCCTAAACTATGTCTTTCTTTAATATGTGCTTAAAGTATTTTTTGGCTGAAATAGGTGCCTAAACTTTTGTTTTTGGCTTATTTTAAAGTCAATTTTGGCACCTACTTGGGCACCTATTTCAACCAAAATAAAAGTTTAGGCAGCTATTTCAGCCAAAAACAAAACTTTAGACACCTATTTCAACCAAAAAATACTTTAGTCACCTATTGTAAAAAAGAGTCATAGTTTGGGCACTTATTTTATAATTAAATTGTATTTATATCACAGTTAAAATTATCAAATAGGTCAAAAAAATTTCTTCCTTTTCGCACATTGATAACTACACTAATTATCACAGTATTTATGACCAACGCCACCCATAGAATCCATTTCCATTTAAAGCTCCACAATTTTAATTTTTAGTGTAAAGTACATCAATGATCACCAAAATATTAGTGTGCTTTCATTTTGGTCACTAAACTTTTAAAAATTTTTATTGGGGTCACCCAACTTTTATTTAACTTTCATTCTGGTCTCTTGTGTTACCTTCTGTTAAAAATACTGACGTGACCCGTTAATTTTCTTTTTTCTCAGGGTAAACTAAATAAATGGTCATAAAAATTTTATGGTGTTTTCATTTTTGTCACTGAACTTTTAAAACTTTCATTAGGTTCACCCAACTTGTATTTCGGTTTTATGCTGATGTGGCCCATTAATTTTTTTTTCTTAATAAAATATTATACTTTGGGTTCCACTTTCAATTGATTAAAAATAAATATCATCTCACGTGAACCCTTCTCTTTCCTCTTCTTCTTCTTCCCCAAATTCCATCAACAACAACATACCTCCATGATTGCTTCAATTTCACCAAAACAACCTATCAACTCCACCGGTTGATATCATCGACTACATCTTCTTCTTAACCACCCTTCATAGATTGTTTGTTAAACACTAGTAAGCCGTCTGCAAAATATTTTTACTTGTTAGGCAAAATTTTGATGACACGGTAACTCTGCAGGTTTCAGATATAAATGAGTTTATTTTGATGACATAAGGTAATTATTGCTTGGCATATAAATTTTATAGCATAATGTTTCTTTTCGCCAAGTTTTACCTGTAAACCTGGGGTAAAATTAGAGCACATATTTTACATATCAAATTGTTTCAATGCTAGCAATCTCTGACCCAATTGATAAAAATATAATTTGAGGTGTGTGAGGCGGAAAAAGTGAGCCAAAGCTAGAAACCAAAAAAATACTTTCTTTTGCACAATTAAGGTTGCAAGACTAGAAGCTAGAAACATACATTCCTGTTTATTGATTGCATGCTTTGTCATCTTGGAAATTATCAGTTTCTTGCATTTCTCTATGTAGAAAGGAGAACATAGCTTCGTAATTGGGAGGATGTTGCGGATGCTAAATATTATATCTTAAAATGTGAATACATAAACCTTGAGTCCTTAGTTGCGAAGTACTTTAAACATCATTTTGCAGTGACTCAAGTATTATTTCATTGAGGAAAAGGAAAACTAACGGGCCACTCAGCATGAAAAGCGAAATAAAAGTCGGGTGATCCCAATAAAAATTTTAAAAGTTTGATGACCAAAATAAAAGTGCCCTAAAAGTTCGTGGTCATTTATGTAGTTTATCCTTAAGGAAAAGGAAAACTAACGGGCCACATCAGTCTTTTCCAACCGAAGGTAACGAGAAGGACCAAAATAAAAGTAAAATAAAAATTAGGTGACCTCAATAAAAATTTTAAAAGTTTAGTGACCAAAATAAAAACACCCTAAAAATTCGATGGTCATTGATGCACTTTACCCTAACTTTTAATTCAAACTCTACAACCATTTTGTAACCGACCACTGCTTACTTATATAAAATAAAAATAAATGTTATTTAAACATAAAATTACTTATTTGTCTCATTTATATCATCGGCTCTTCTATATTTTTAGAAATAATGTTTGAAATATACATTTTATATGTTTAAAAGCACCTTTTAACGATAATGTCAAACATTTAAATTTTAAAACAAACAATCTAAAAGTATTCTTGAAAAACAGTCACATGTCGCGCTTTTCAAAAGTTGTATTAAATTAATCTTTAATCTCGTGACCAAGGATATTCAGCACTTCAGAATTGGTGGACGTTTACAATGGGTGTCATTTTCTCCTGGCCCTATATTGATGAGGTTATCGCTGCTTCGGTGGTGGCTCAGTCGAGCGGGTTCGAAGGTAGGATCAAAGGCTTTGAATGCACGTTCATGTGCCGCCATGTCGTTTGATCCTTGGATCTCATGGCGAGTGTACTCGACCGCCAAACTTCTCGATATGAAATCATTGTTGTCTACGACGTACGACTGTTCTTCTTTGCAGATGGAGCTTCTCGTTACCTACCATGTTTTTGGTACCGCTAGGGTTTCTGTTTTCAAGGTTGTGTCCTTATTTTCAGTTTGGGTCGGTTGTGACCTTGTTTATCGTTTGGCCTCTGTGTTGCTTGATGAGCTTTGATGCACTTTGTTTGTTTCCTCTCTTGATTTTAATGAAAGTATATTGCTTCTTTGTCAAAAAAAAAATATTCAACACTTAATCTATATCACGAGTTCGAGTTACATAATTTATTTATTTGCGATATATGCATGTGTAACTGTTATGATGTGTGCATGTATAACTGTTATTTGTTTTACGACTAAGAATTTTTCTTTTTAACTTTTGA
The DNA here is from genome assembly GCA_958450335.1 of Hibiscus tridactylites. Taxonomy (NCBI): domain Eukaryota; kingdom Viridiplantae; phylum Streptophyta; class Magnoliopsida; order Malvales; family Malvaceae; genus Hibiscus; species Hibiscus tridactylites. Next base: position 3,898,299 of record OY288292.1, read on the forward strand.
CAAATCAAATCAATTTACACTCATAATTATTTTAAAAAATAATTAAACTCGTAATTAAATATCAAAATCGGTAGAATTTAAATAATAAATTGGATTAATTAAAATTTTATTGGGCTTAGAACAGAAAAATGATGTCATTAACAAAACCTGACTTGTTATATCTAAATAATACGGTGAGCGTTCGATCGAGTCGAGTCAAATTTTTTTTGAATTATTCGAGTTGACGCATCATATTTTACAACTCAAAATTCATTTGAGATTTTATTGATTCAAGTCGAGTCGAGTTTTTGAGTTCCTATACAAATTTAATTTTAATTATTTATCAATGTTATAGTATATTTTTATTTCAATTTAACGACTTTCTCTAATCATATAAGATATGCATGTATATTTTATCATATTTTTTCATATGTGACATATATTTCATCATATATTATTTATATTGATATACATATATTATGAAAATTTGAGGGACTCGACCCGAACTTAAAAATCAATCCACTAATTACTAAAAATTTCAAGTTATTCAAATTTCTATTTTACAACTCAAACTTTATTTGAAATTTTTTCGAGACAAGTTAGAACGAGATGAATTTTTTCACCTCGAGTCAAGTCGAAAATTTCAATTTTTCGAGTCGAGTTAAGTTTTGCTCACCCCTAATACATATACTATTTGTACTCGAATAGAATGATAAAAAAATCATTGGGCCTCAAGTTGGATTTGGAATTGAAAATAACCCACGAAACAAGGCAGTGCACCACCAAAACAACACCAACAACACACAACACAACATAATCAATACACCATCTCTCTTCTCTGTATGTTTTTTCTCCGATTTTTTTCTTATAAGAAACCATCTTTTAGTTTTCACATTTAGTATTAATTTTGGCTCTCCCTCACATACCAAACCTTATTTGCACTTTATTACATGGGACAAATGAGTTTCGATACCTTTAAAACGGATGCGATAAGGAAAAAATATTGCAGTAGCATTTTAAATTTGATATATATATATTTGGGTTTTGATACTTATTCTCTTCTATTCTTAAAATTGTATGTTTTAAAGTTTCAAATTTGTTGATATTTAACTTTGGAACCACCAGCACTTAAAAATCATGTAAAATGGTTATTTAATCTCATATATTAAATTTTTTATTAAAATTTAAAAATTTGATCGATTATAACTTCTGAGGTCCGTACATGACGTCACTCATTCGTACGAATTTTTTAAACAAGTAAAAGGTGTTACACAAAGTTCCAACGATATTCTTTAAGGGATAGTATTCGTCAAACTGACCGGTTGTATTTTTCTCTCTCTCCTTCTTTGGCTATATCATAATTCTCATATTTACCGAAAATTGAGAAGTTAATTTAATTAATTAATATTATCAAAACTTTCTTGTTAAACCACGAATCTCGAAATCAATAATTCAATAATTTATATACAATAACTAGTAAAAATCATCAATTAACAATTTATTTGCAACAATTAGTAGTTCTAAGTTTATGTGTTTGCCGATAATTGTACTATTTCTCAATTTTCATAAAAGTATAATGACCAAATTCTAATGAGTTAAATATCATACTAAACCAACTTTAAAAAATTACCATGTTAAATTTCACTTAATATGTCGCATTAGTAATTTGTATTGTTATAATTTAATTATATATTTTTTATTTATTTCACATTTAAAATTATCAAATAAGTGTCAACAACGTCGAAAGCAAGTGATTAAAACATGTCAGTTGACACCTTCCTTCCCCCTAGGTTGTAGGTTCTAGACCTAGTAGGAACAAATTTTTCCTTCCCTCTCCCCCTAGGTAGGAATTGTTCAAAAAAAATTATCAAATAAGTCCACCAACGAAATTGGTCTAAGTGATAAGCAATTTTGTATCGTTGAAGTTTTGTGTATGCAAAAAATCTTCGTTGAGAGACTGACCCATCAAAACTAAGTATACAACGCAAATAAATTTAGATATGTAAGAGAACCCAAAAAAACCCCAAAAAATATTACCAAAAAATTTCCTTCCTTTTTCGCATATAGATAACTACACTAATTATCACAGTATTTATGACCAGCGTCACCCATAGAATCCATTACCATTTAAAGCTCCACAATTTTAATTTTTAATTCAAACTTTGCAACCATTTTGTAACCGACCACTGCTTACTATATAAAATAAAAATAAATATTATTTAAACTTAAAAATTTAAATCAAACAGATTTAATAGATCTGGTTTTCCGTTATTTTTTAAAACTAAATCTCAAATTAAAATTATTCATTTGTCTCACTTATATTACCGATTCCTTTAAATTTTTAAAAATAATGTTTAAAATATATATTTTATCTATAAAAAGGGTTTGGTATATTAGTAAGACACATTGCACTTTCAAAGACGAACATGCATATTACCATATATATATATATATATATATATATATATATATTATCTATTTAAAAATATCTTTTAACGGCAACATCAAACACATATATATTAAAACAAACCATCTAAAAGCACTTTTAGAAAACACAAAAACACTCGCATTTATGCATGTGAAGATGGCCTGGTAGTCTTTAATCTCGCGACAAAGGATACTCACCACTTAACCTATATCACGAGTTCGAATTACATAATTTATCTGCTTGTGATGCATGCATGTGTAACTTGTATTTGATTTTCGATTAAAAATTTCTTTGTAACTTTTGACAAACAAAATAATTTAAAAAATCATGTTTTTTAATAATAATTTAAACTTATAATTAAAATTAAAATCGGTAGAATTTAAATAAAGAATTAGATTAATTATAAAAGTATTATATCTACCAACAACCAATTGATCCAATGAGAAGAGACACTACATATCTTAAGCAAGGTCTGAGGTTCAAATTCTAGCAATGTAAATGGAATAAATTAGATTAGAAGGGCCGCTCCATAATAGACCTTTGCAATACCCAATTCGGATTAGTCTAATACATAAGAGTAGCCCCGTTGTTAAGAAATGATGTGTTTCACTTAAGTGACTCTGGTTTGAATAACTTAATTTACATGTGTTCACGAGTTATCTAAATATAAAATCAGACACAGATACTACCTTATACTCGAATAAAATAAATAAAAAAAAATTGGGCTAAAGTAAAATTTGGAAGTGAGAAAAGCCCATGAAGATACCATAAAAACAAAGAACAAGAGCAACAACAACACACAGCACAATGCATAAGCCATCTCTCTCCTTTCTATGTTCTTCTCCGGTTTTCAAAAAAACATCTTTCAATTTTCATTTTCAGTTCATTTGGTGCTGATTTTGACTCTCTACGTACCAAAGCTTCATTTCTTCCGTTATTCTGCCTCTTCAATTCTCTCCGAACCAAAAAAAACAAACAAACACAAAGGATCAGGTAAAACAAAAGTTAAACTTGTTTAGTTTTTTTTTTCTTTGGTATTTTCTTCCTGTAAGATCTGTAAAGTAAGTTTCTTCAACTCAATTCTTGAAATGGGTTTGTTTCCATTCCTTCAAAGATTACTCATATGTCTAAAGTATTCAGCTTTTTTGTTTTTGTTTTTGTTTTTGGGTTTGCAGGGATGAAGCGAACAAGAGATGATATGTATTCTGGTTCTCAATTTAAACGTCCATTTGGTTCTTCTAGGGCTGAATCGTAAGCTGCTTCTTTTGTTTGTTCGTCTGTTTTTATAATCTATTTGCTTTCTCTCTTTTTAGGGTTTTTATGGTGGTTTTTGTTTTTACATGGAAGTTTTCTTTTTTGTTAGCCTAATTGTTTCTTTTTTCTTTTGATTTCCGTTTAGTTGTTGTTGTCTGTTTTAATGGTTTTTCTTCTTTGGTCGGATTTTGACTGGGAATTTTGCTGGATTTGCATGTGAGATTGTTTTGTTTACCGCTTTGAATCGAATGATTCGATTGTTGTTTTGATTTTTTTCATGGTTTGCTTGAATCGTATCATGATTGTTGGATCATTAGATTAAGTAAGATTAAGATTTGTCACTTGGTTTTTTAGTTGTTGGTAAATTTACTTCCAAGTAAAGGGTATTTTACGTTCGTTTTAAGAGCAATCATCTATTGGAAGTAAATTAGGTTTAGCTAAAATTTTTGGAGTTTCCTTGTTCGTATTGTTCGAGAAGTAGCTGCCGGTCTGAATTTTCTTTTATTATTTCTACCTGTTAAGCTATGGGCAAAACCAAATGCCCGGTGGAGGTAGTGGTGCAGGTGGTGGCAGCGGTGCTGGTGGAGATGGTGTTGGAGGGGAAGGGGAAGGCGGAGGTGGAGGAATGGGAGGAGGAGGTCAAGCAGGGGGAAGTACGTCACAGAAACTGACTACAAACGATGCCTTATCGTATCTAAAGGAAGTCAAGGAGATGTTTGAGGATCAAAAAGAGAAGTATGACTTGTTCCTTGAAGTCATGAAGGATTTCAAGGCTCATAGGTATCCCGTTTTTGAACCTCAAGTTTTGTTGACGGACATTGAATTGTTGGTTGATTTAAACTCTAATGTTTTAGGCATCTTTTGTGTTATGCAGGACTGACACAGTTGGTGTCATTGCCCGAGTGAAGGAGTTATTCAAAGGGCATAACAACTTGATTTATGGATTTAACACCTTCCTGCCGAGGGGGTATGAGATTACCCTTGATGATGACAATGCTCCTCCGAGAAGGACTGTTGAATTTGACGAAGCAATCAGTTTTGTAAACAAAATAAAGGTGAAATTCTGAAACCATTGTGCCATAATCTCTCGCTCATCGATATCCATGTTTAGCCATCTAATTTCTCCATTTACTGTGCAGAGACGCTTCCAACATGACGAGCATGTTTATAAATCATTTCTGGATGTATTGAATATGTACCGGAGGGAGCACAAGGACATACATGAGGTCTATACCGAGGTAAATATATCTTGTTCTGGTTGTTAACTGTGTTTCATTGGTTCTTTGGTAGCTACTGAATCTTAGTATCTTGATTTTTTTTTTCTATTTTCCAGAAAAATTTACATGTTCTTTGTTTCATTGCTTTCAGGTTGCTTCTCTTTTTGAGGACCATCCTGATCTGCTTGAGGAGTTCACAAGATTTTTACCAGATTCTTCTGCAGCACCTACAACACAAATTCCATATGGTCAAAACTCAACTCAGCGCATTAATGAGAGAAGCTCTGGTGCAACCACATCGCGACATATACAAATGGATAACGTAACTCCTCTTTCCCTTTTTTCAATATTTATTTACTTGCTATATTTTGATATCTTTGCAGTTTGAATTAATGATTTCTTTTTTCAGCAACGTCGGAGGGATAGAATTATAACTTCCCATGCTGATAGGGATCTCAGCGTCGACCGTCCTGAACTGAACGAAGACAAAGCAATGGTGAAAATGCGAAAAGAGCAGAGAAAGCGCGTGGAAAAGGACAATAGGGATCTGAGAATCCGTGATCATGATGATCCCGAGCATGACAACAATAGGGATTTTAACTCACAGCGTTTTCCTGACAAAAAGAGATCTGGAAGGAAGGTTGAAGGATTTACTTCTTATGATGACAGGGATACTTTAAAAAGTGAGTCTCTCAACCTTTGAAGACTTTTATTTGTTTATAATATTAAAAGTATCACCTTTGTTTTACTTTTTCAACATAACATAATTATACAGTGTACTTTATGGTGTTTAGGGTGACAATTTTGCTGTTCTTTTGCAATCTACTGCTGATAAAGTAGCCTTGTATAACGAGATCCGGGTTAATGCACATATTCTCGGCCTTCATATATCAACCTTTTTAAGATTTCAGTTTTTTCTATTCCAATGTCAGGCATGTGCAACCGAGGTTTTGCGTTCTGTGAGAAAGTGAAGGAGAGGCTATGCAGCTCAGACGACTACCAGGCATTCTTAAAGTGCCTTAATATTTACAGCAATGGAATAATCATAAGAAATGATTTGCAAAACTTGGTATGTTTTACACCATCTATAGTGGTTATCTTCGATTTTTCGAAACATTCAATTGCTTTTTTGGTATGTTCTACTTTTTTGGTAGTTTAATTATATGTTATGTTGATTCCTAGGTGACTGATTTACTTGGCAAGTACCCGGATCTTATGAACGAGTTCAATCAGTTCTTGGAGCGTTGCGAGAATACCGGTAACGGCTTAAATATCATTTGAAGTTGTTTTATTTTGATTATTTATTTTTATGGCTGTTTCTTTTCTAATTTAATTGTCTCCTGCAGATGGGCTCCTTGCAGGTGTCATTGGTAAAAGTAAGTCTCCTTTTCTTTGTCATTTGTTATACAATTTTTTTATTTTTTCGTTGGCTGTTTTCTCATTTATAAATATCCACATGTAACAATTTTGTCTTAAATGATGCAAATTATTTTCTTATTTATCTGTAAATTGCAATGACGGTTTACTTCTTGGATTGCAGAATCACTTACTGTTGACGGACACGTGTCCAGGCCATTAGAGGAAAAAGATAGAGAGCCAAAACGCGAAATTGATGGAGCTAAGGAAAAGGAGAGATATAAAGAGTATATGGGAAAATCAATACAGGAGCTTGACCTTTCTAACTGCCAAAGTTGTACTCCAAGCTATCGGCTTCTGCCAGATGATGTATAAACTTCTGAAATTTATTTATTTATTGCATGCAAGATTTGGCACTGGTTATAACGGTCTTTGGCATTTGTCTCTCACAGTACCCAATACCTGTAGCAAGTCAGAAGTCCGAGCTTGGCGCTCAGGTGCTTAATGATTACTGGGTATCTGTCACTTCCGGAAGTGAGGATTATTCTTTTAAGCACATGCGCCGAAATCAGTATGAAGAGAGCTTGTTCAGATGTGAGGATGATAGGTAAAATTTCTAAGTCTTCCTCAATCTATCCCAGTACTATGTATGCAATCATCTAGTGATTGATTTTCTCTTTTCATAATTTTATTATTATGGTATTTCCATCGTAAATTTATGCAAAGGTGAGAATGAGTTTTTGGAAGAAAAATGGATGTGCATTGGTTACTTATTCTGTTTATCTAAGCCATTTGGAATTTTAGGGTTTATGAGCCCCTTAGTCCTACCATAAAAGCAATCAGTTTAGTCTTTGTACGCTCAATTTTGAAGCAAATAGGGAAATTATTAACTGTGGTAAGGTTGAATTTTAAAAATGCTGACTTTTGTTTTAAGAAAAAAGTGAGCAATTTAATCATTGTGACATTTTAAAAATACCGAATTTTGTTTTTTTCCCTTTTTTACATCACTTTAAAATGTGACAAGTCAACCTTTTATAACATCCAAATTTACCACCTTTTAAAATTTTACCTAGTTGCTTAAGAATTAAATGTCCAATGACTAAATTACTCTTTCTATACTAGAGGGACTAACTTGTTCTTTAGCCTTTAGTACAGGGACACACCATGTAATTTAACCAAATTCTAGATATTATCTCCTTGGAAAACATGACAGATTTCTTGTTTAATGGTCTTAGGTTTGAACTGGATATGTTGTTAGAATCCGTGAGCTCAACGACCAAGCGAGCCGAGGACTTGCTGAACAGCATTAATGAAAATAAAATCAGTATGGATTCTCCGTTTCGTGTAGAAGAGCACTTTACTGGTATATATTTATCACTAGATTCTCAAGTTATGTCTCTATATGGACATTTTTCGTCCTCTTAACTTTTGGCCTCTTCTACATCACTTACTGCAGTTCTGAATTTGAGGTGCATCGAGCGTCTATACGGTGACCATGGCCTTGATGCAATGGAAATATTACGTAAAAATCCTTCTCTTGCATTACCCGTAGTTTTAACTCGCCTGAAGCAGAAGCAAGAAGAGTGGACAAAGTGCCGTTTAGACTTCAACAAGGTTTGGGCTGAAATTTATTCGAAAAACCATTACAAATCACTGGATCATCGCAGCTTCTATTTCAAGCAGCAGGATTCAAAGAACTTGAGTGCGAAATGTAAGTGGAATCGGATTGAAAGATTGATGGATGATTCTTAACATGTTCTAATTATTCCCATCCTGGGTCGGGTTTGGACCTGGTCTTGACGGTTATTCAGAAGCTGTGTATGCCAGGGTCTGGTCCACCCCAAATATGGGCCCTATTATTTTACCAAACCCGACCCATATTTTTAGAGGCTTATTTGGGCCTGACCCTGCCTGCATATATATCTTATGCAGCACAAGGATCAATTAACAAGTTCTGTAATAGTCAAAGGCATTCTAGTTTTCCATTCCATCAACTTCTATGTTTTCTGTTATAGATTTCTGGTGGAAAAATTTGATTAACAAGTTCTGTAAAATTGAGGCATCTAATTCCCTTCTAGATCGATCTTGATCAATACTATGGCCCAACACATCTCGTATTTGGACAATAGATTTACAATGGGTTTTAGGATATCGTCCGGATTTAAACTATAGGTTATAATTTTTTATATTATATATAAATATCAAGTATATATACATATTTGAGTTGTGCCAGGCCGGGTACAGGTTTGAAGGTCTCTGCCCAAGGGCCAGCCTGTTTAGAAAATGGGCTTGTTCTAACATATGGTGTAATTAACTGTCGATTGTATTTCTATTACTTTATTTAGTTTGATTGATCTCTTATTTCTTATTGAAGCTTTACTGGCTGGAATCAAGGAGTTGAAAGAGAAGAACCAGAAAGAAGATGATGTTCTTATGGCTAGCGTTGCTGGTCATCGACAACCCCTTGCTCCACACCTTGAACATGAATATTCAGATGTCAATATTCATGAGGACTTGTATAAACTTATTGAATATTCATGTGAAGAGATGTGTTCAACGAAAGAACAGTTAAACCGAGTCATGAGGCTCTGGACCACTTTCCTGGAGCCCATGTTGGGTGTTCCTCCTAGACATAATGGCAGAGAGGGTACTGATGGTGCCGGTAAAGTGCAGAATCCAGCTGTAAACTGCACTGCTGAAAGTGATGGAAGTCCTGGTGCTGATGCTGCAGTAAATTCTGGGCAACTAAAGGCTGTCAGTGATGGAGAGAAGAACAGGTCACCGGAACTAACTAATTCTTGCAGGAATGGTTTGACAAAAGGGGAAGCTTTAGCCAGAGAACATTCAGGCCGTGTCTCGAGAGATGATTCAAGGCTAGAGAAAGAGACCAAATTTACAGCTGATAAAAAGCCTGGAATCCACATGCATGCAAATGGAATGGAAGCAGGAAATAATCACAGCAGGAACAATGTTGAAGGAGCATCAGGTGTGTATTTCATGGAAAACATGACAATCATTTCTGTGGTTTTGTTGTTCATTGATCTAGTTTTTCCTATTAATTTTATTCTTGTCATTCCTTTTGGGATTGTGTTGCTATACTGAGATTAGTTGAATTTCAAGGGAAAGGCACAACTGCATCCAGACCTAGTTGTGGTGTTGCTGGTGAGGCTCATGAATCCAAAGCTAATGCTGATCTTGTACATGGAATGCCTACAGACGGCCCTAATGCCAGTAGATGTCACGAAGAATCCGCTGGTCCCTCCCAAATTGAAAAGGAAGAAGGTGAATTATCACCTACTGGTGATTCCGAGGAGGATAATTTTGTTGCTTATGGTGATACCGGTTCAAAGGTTGTGCCAAAGGCAAAGCATGGTGTTGAAACTAGACAGCACCAGTCTGGAAATGGGAAAGACTTGCATTCCGTGGATGCTAGTGGAGAGAATGATGTGGATGCTGATGATGAGGATAGTGAAAATGCCTCGGAGGCTGGTGATAATGCATCGGGCAGTGAGTCCGCGGGCGATGAATGCTCCCGTGAAGAGGAGGATGAGGTTGAACGTGATGAAGTTGATGGTAAGGCCGAGAGTGAAGGCGAAGCCGAAGGGACGGCTGATACACATGTGGGAGGAGATGGCACGTCCTTGTCGTTTTCGGAACGTTTCCTGTTTACAGTGAAGCCTCTTTCAAAGCATGTACGGGCAGTTCTACCCAAAGATGATAGAAACAACTCTTGGGTTTTTTATGCAAATGACGATTTCTATGTTCTTTTCAGGCTTCATCAAGTACGTAAGGTTTCAGAAGCTTTTTAGTTATTTCTTCATTTTTTGTGGTACTTTTTAACAAGTCTTCTCCAATATTTGATCTTCATTTAGATCCTATATGAAAGAATATTGTCAGCAAAAACAAATACAGCAGCTGCTGAAATAAAGTGGAAACATCCAAAAGACGCTAGTTCTTCGGATTTATATTCCAGGTGGATTTATATATTCATGTAACTGCTGAATTTGATGGGTCTAATGCTTTCTAATTCGGAAAATTTCATCTTTCTGCTACACAGATTTATGACTGCACTTTACAGTCTGCTTGATGGATCAACTGATAATTCAAAGTTTGAGGATGAATGCCGAGCTATAATAGGAAACCAGTCTTATGTGTTATTCACATTGGACAAGTTGATATTTAAATTGGTTAAGCAGGTTAGCTTCTTCGATGATCTTCCATTATTTCTTCCTCCTTTTTCATTTCAGTGTTTTGAAATCTAGTTTTCATTGCAGCTTCAAGCTGTTGCTGCGGATGAGATGGATAATAAGCTTCTTCAATTGTTTGACTATGAAAAGTCCCGGAAACATTGGAAGGCAATGGATTCTGTGTATTATGAGAATGCACGTGTCCTTCTCCATGAGGAGAATATTTATCGATTGAAATATGTGAGTTTTACGTGTCCCTCTTTACACTTTTTTTTCCTGAATAAGAAATGAAGTGAATTTAGGAACATGAGTGCCCTAGGTTAACACATGACTTTTTACTTTGGTTCCATATTTTTGCAGTCATCTCCGCCATCTCGTTTATCTATTCAGCTGATGGACAATGTCATTGAAAAGCCTGAAGCATTTGCTGTTTCCATGGAACCTAATTTTTCGGCTGTTTTGCACAATGACTTTCTGTCTGTCTATTCTAGCAAGAAGGAGCCACATGGCATTACACTAAAGAGGTAATAATAGATATCATTAGGATTAAACCGTTCCACAGTTTTGCAATTAATATTATAGATAACTGTAGCAAAGAAAAGAGTTGCAATATGTTGTTAAATAACCAGTGCTTGGTTTGAGGGAGTGATACATGTATGTGTCCAACACTAGTATGTTGAACTTTTTTCAAAGTTTTCTCAGCTAATCTGAGGATTCTCGGAGGATCATATCCCCATACCTTTTTTTTCCGGTTGTGTGTCGAACACGAGTGCTTCAAGAAAAGAAAAATGAAGCATCAGATTATCTATTGATATTTGCAGAAACAAGAAATATCCAAATCCTATGTTACTCGAACTTGGTTGCAAGTGTCGGATATGAATGTGTCCGACACGGGTATATTGAACTTATATTAAGCCTCCTCCCATGTAATGGAGGGATACTTAGAGGATCATATACCCATATCCTTGTCTGGTTGGACACGAGTACTTCAAGAAAAAATGAAGTTTCGGAACAACGGACTGGTGTTAATCGGTTTTTCTTTATTGATATTTGCAGAAACAGGAAGAAGTATGCAAATTTAGATGAATTTGCTGCTACTTGCTTGGCCATGGAAGGTGTTGAACTGGTTAATGGTTTAGAGAACAAGATAGCTTGCAACTCATACAAGGTATAGTGCTTTAAGTAATATCGAGTTTAATCTTTTATGTTTTGTTGTTTCATTGGACTACGAAGTGCACCCTATGTTTTATGACTAAGAAATTGCTTATGCACGTTATGTTTTTAACATGGGTTTTTTTTGTTTACATAAATGATCCGTAATCCATTGGCAGATCTCTTATGTGTTGGACACCGAAGATTTCTTCTTTCGTCGTAGAACTTCATCACAACACAGATCTTCATACAATAACCAGGCTAGAATACAACGGTTCCGTAGATTTTTATCATCTTCACAATAATTTAGGCGAGTACAGCATCACAATCTTTATATCTTCACAACCCTTAAAATTACTTGCTACTTCTTAGAAGTTTCAAAGATGGCTTAACCTTGATGGCTTTCTTGCAGAAAACCGTCAGTGCGACCAGGCTTCGACAAGCTTTCGAGACTGGAGAAAGGCTTCTGAAACGGAAGACATGTTGTGCAAGTTCATAGGGGAAATGTAGCATATTTGTAAGATCATATGAGCAGGATCTGACTGATTATCCTGTAAACAGGATTGCAATTTGCATGATAAATTTTATAAAGAAACAAAAGAAAGGAAAAGAAAGGGTATTATATGTTCCAAACAGGTTTTTGTTTTTTTCCCAGCTTCTTCAAATTTGCATATTTTCTTAGTAAATGCAAAATTTTTCTAATCATGTGTATATTTTCTTTGTTCATTCATGAAACTGCGGGTTTTTTTTATGAAAAATTTTGATATACATGCTATGAGATTATAGTTTTTTTTTCTTTTAGGGGTTATGAATTTAGTTTAGGGTTTAGAATTTAGAGTTTTAGAGTTAAATTTAGATTTTTTATATTTTAAGAAGTAAGTTTGTAAGTTTGCATAAATTTTTTTACATGTATAAAAATTATTATTATTATTTCATTATGAATGAAAACAGGTGGGGTATCTGTATATTCTGAATTATTTTAAAATCTATATTCGTTTTTATTGGCAAATTATTACTTTTCAGTCTCACAAAATTTGTATTTGTATTGACTTTAATTTTTAAATTCTGATCGTATTTATTTTAGATATTTTAACTAATTAATTTTATTATATATATATATATATATAAACTACTTGGTTGGAAGTTTATAAAAACGTATTTTTTTTATATTTTTATTAATAATAAATTTAAAGCAATAAAGAGTCAAAGTAAAAAAATTGATAAAAAAGTCAAAAATTTTAGTAATTTGTAAATTGAATTTTAAGTTTGAGTTTAGTTCCTCAATTTTTTTCTAATATATATATATATGAAGAAATCTATGCCACGTATGAAAAAAATATGATGAAATATATATGCATATATTATATGATTAGAGAAAGTCGTTTAAATTAGAATCAAATTATACTATAACATGATAAATAATTACAATTAAATTTGTATAGGAACTTAAAAACTCGACTCGAATCGAAAAAATTTCAAATAAAGTTTGAGTTTGTAAAAGTTTGAGTCGAATTTATGAAATTCGGGTCGACTCGAATGGATAAAATGACTTTTTCCAATCATATAAATATGCAAATTTCGACGCGTCAACTCGAATAACTCAAATTCTTTTACTCGACTCTATTTGGATAAAACACTCACCCTTAAGTAGACATTGCCATTCGTATCTTTGACTTTGTAAAAGTTTGAACTTAGATTCGTTAAAATTCTTGATAATTAAGGTTCAAAGTTTCTTTGGAGTAAACATTTTTCATTCTTTAGTTGTACTCGATTAGACACGACAAACTTGATTCGGGAATTTAATTGAGACCCGAATGTAACACCCGGGTTTAGGAGTTAGGTGAAAATAATATTTTAATATTATTGGGCTCGGTTTTATAAAATTACATAATAGCTCGGGTTTTGTTTTCAAATTAATTTATTTAACGATTGACTATGTTTTGCAATTTAAATCCCAAATAGCCATGGATTGGGTGCCCTTATGAATACCCCATTTCATTAAGGGCAAAAAGGTCCTTGTGCCTTTAAACCAAAACAAAACAAAAACACACAACTCATCTCCTATTCATTCTCTTCTTCACCAACGGGAAACTAAAGCTCCCTACCCAATCTACTATTCCATCTTATTACTCATCCATTTCAACTCCAAATCGAAAGGTAATGGTATTTTTGACTTCCCGTTATCTTCCCCTCCATAAAAGTACTCTTTATTTTCATTTCCATGGAAGTTTTAGAAAATGTCATTTTTGAATATTTTGATTAAAAATGAGATTTTTATGTTGTTAAGTGAAGTATTTTGATTTAATATACTTAGTTGTGGTATAAGGAAGTCAAATAGTATATCATATATGAATTTCAAGTGATTTTGGGAATTTTCGGAATTGGGCTTTAAGAGAGTTTTTGGAGGGTTTTAAAGTGGGGATTGGGGTTGTTTAATGTTGGATTTTGGGGGCTGTTGGTAGTATGATATATGAGGATCACTTTGGGTGTAATTGATGCTTATTTGGGTGCTTGAAATGGAAGATTTTGGTGGGCTTTAGGGGCAGCTCGAAAATTCTGTTTTGGACTTGTTTTGGGTGTTGGATGCTTGCAAATGTTGATCCGGGTTAATTCCGATGATGAGATATTGATTATGAATGTTTTGTTTGTGTTTGAGATTGATTAGAATCGAGTTTGGGCATCGGTGAAGCATCGGAAGTGAATCCGGGAAGTTGAAGGTTGTTGCTTGCTTGGTCGTTGAGCTTGGGTGTTTAGGTGAGTGGTTAATTGTTTTAAATGATTTTAAAATAGTTGGTTCGAGTATATGGACTAGGTTGGGCTTGGTAGACCCACCTAGAGTTAGGATTAGGGTGGTAGCCTAATCCTAAGCTTGATCTAGAGCCCTTAGATGAACTCATTATATGGTTGTGTATGTCTCGTATGAAATGTGGTATGAATGCTTGTGTATATTGTATTATACATGTGGGTTGAGATATGACTTGTGATGCTTGAGACATGCATGATGATAGTTGTTGGTGAGTACGTGCTAAGCACGAGATTGATTGAAATGAGTAATGTGAAGTGAGTAAATATTGACACTAGTTTACTTGAATACAAATGATCGATCATTAGAATGTTAGTGTGTACACATGAGTCTAAAGTCGCGCGTGGCCTTGGTGGCGTTGAGTCACCAAGGAGGAGTACGGGTTCGCCCGAAATTGTATTTAAATGTAGTCGGTGATGAGTGGAATCCCATCGACGGGGCGTGAGGATGAGTGGAATCCCCTCCGCGAGACCGGTGATGAGAGAAATCCCACCGTGAGGTAATGTGGTTGTTGGATGTGAGTTCCAACATGTCTATCCGCGTATTCGAGTCTTAGCTAGGTGCCAATGTTGTTTGATATGTATATTGATGTGTTGAGGTTGATGATATTTGATGAGATGCTTAAATGTGATTACATGTAATGTGGAGTTAAGCTCATGATCATGGCATTTATAATGTACATTGCCCATGCATCTTTATCTTATGACTCTTGTGGAACCTTGGCATGTTTGTGAAATGCCTTGGCTAGATCGTGCTCGGACCCTGCAATGTTGAGGTTTGTTTTTAGAGCTTACCCTCACTAAGCATCTTTGCTTACGCTCTCTTTGTTCAACATTGCAGATCCTTAGTTCGCGGGTTGCTCGAGCAAGGGGAGGGCCTCCAAGTGTGGTTGTTAGCTTTGAGTATTTCAAGTATGAGTTTTTAAGTTGAACATGTAATGGTTTGAGCAATGGGGCATGTATTATTTTGTTGGATAGTTGTTGGTTGCTAGGAGCATGTTTAGACTCCTTGATGCCTTGCTTTTGTATGGTTTGTGTTGCCATGACGAATGTTAACTCATGCCTAAATTGTTCTTTTGAATGTTGGCCATATGCCTTAGAGACTATCTTTATGTTTGGATGATGATTGAATGAATGCATGTTTTGTGAGGTTTTGCCTTAGTGTTAGACTTGTCTAAATCTTGTTGAAGCATGCTAAGTTGAATTGTTATGGTGTTGTAAGGTGTTTTGGTGGTGTTTTGTGGCACCCTTGTGCCTTAAAACAGCCCAAACGAGTCTGCAGACAGGGGGTGTTTCGGAACGGGTGCCCCTGTTCCGATACGGTTCCTTTGCAAATGGCCTGCCGTTTCGAAACGGATGAGGGTCGTTTCGGAACATTTTTGCTACTAAAATTTTGAGAAATTGACGAGATAAAGGCGTTCCGAAACGGGCCTTTGATGTTTCGAAACGGTCAAATCTCGTTGACCACGAGATATTGACCGTCAAGGTCGTTCCGATACGGGTCACCCCTGTTTCGGAACGGTCACCTTATGGTTGACCTTGGCCTGTTGACTAAGTCAAGGCGTTTCGGAACACCCTAAGGGCGTTTCGAAACGGCCTGCTGTAAAGGTCTAAAATGAGTTGTTTAATGTTTGGTTGGTCGGTGTATGTTGCAATGTTTGTATCTTCCGCTGCTGTGCTTCACATAGGATTAATTTATGCATATAGACAAGATAAAATAAAAAAGAAATTTTCTGGGTCGTTAACCGAGGGGAAGCCTTAACGGGTTTCGCTTCGGTTTTCCCCGTGTGGCCCACTCGGACCGGTCATCCGACCAGACCGGGACGAGGGGGTTACACCGAAATTGACCCGAACACGAATACCTGAATTTGATCCAAAACTTGAAATAAATTGAACCAAAACTGAACTGAATTTCAGTGTAACTAAAAATAAAACTGAACCGATTTCACTTGAACTGAAAGCAACCCAAACCGAAGGCAACCCAAAATAAATAAAATATATTAAAATAAATAAATAAATATGAGATGTGAACTGTCGCACAACTCACCAAAAAATCAAATATACAAGCTATATAAAGTTATATATATGGTGAAAAAACCTAACTCGGCTCGAAAATTCGACAAAAACCGATCGATCTCCTATTAAACCGATATTGACCAGACTCGAAATAACTAACTCAAAAATAACCAAACCGATGTCCCGACCCAATACTCGAACCGAAATTACCATAGACCCGATCTAAAACTAAACCGACCTAAACCTAAATCGAATGTGATCAGATCCGAAATGACCCAAACCAAATGACTCGTTTACCACCTCTAGATTCGATATTTGTATATGTAATTTTCATTCACATAAATAATGAGAATTTAAATAATAGATGCCTACATTCATTTCATATTTAACATTCGAGTTTGAATATTACTCAAATAAAAAACACAAACCAAATGCCCGAATCTATTATTCAAATTTTCATCACTAACTTTAGTTGCAAAGGGATCAAATTTAGCTTTGAAACTGTTAATACTAATGGGTGAAAAATATTACATCATATAATTATTTATTAAAAAAGTAATAAAAAAACTATAATTGATTATCGATGTGATGAGTACTTTTAAAAAGTTGGAAATTTAAATTTTGATATCTTATATTGAATATAGCCTTTTCTAATCTATGCATATATAGTTAAAGATCATTTAAGAGTTTGCATTAAATATAAAATTTTATTTAAAAAACTACAATCATTTAATGTATTGCAAAACTCTAAAAGATTCTATTGAAAAAAAAACTAATTTAATGTATTAGGGTTTAGGGTTTAAATTTTAGGGTTATAATTTAGAGTTCAGGATTAGTGTTAGGGTTTAGATTAACATTAAATGATTGTGTTTTTTTTTTCAAATAAAATTTTGTATTTAATGTAAGCTCTTAAGCATAAGTTAGACAGACCCATTAAATATATTAGATTAAAATAGTCGAATTTTTGAAAAAAAAGAAAAGAGAGAGTGAAAGTTCATTTCATGTGCATATGGCTTTAACATTCGTAGCGTTGGCTATAAATTTTTATACTAATCTTCTTATTAGATTTTTATAGTACTTAATCTGAACTAATTGATTAATAGATTGAATACTAATTGTTATAAACGATAATAACAATATGAAGAACATTTAAAAGATTTATAAATAACGTAAACACTAACATTGTTCCTTTGAAAAAATATTTTGATACACAAATTTCTTTAACACAATCCTTTCAATTTTAAGTTTTAAGAGCTTAGTGTTTAGAGCTTATAGGTTTAGGTTAAAGGGTTTAGAATTTAAAGTTTAAGGTTAAAATTTTGAGTTTAAAGTTTAAGGTTAAAATTTTGAGTTTAAAGTTTAAGTTTTAGAGTTTAAGATTTTGAGTTTTAGGGTTAAAAATTTAAATTTTAAATTTTATAATTATAATTTTTTACACAACTTGGTATTAAAATATAACTACTTTTCTAATATCTTTTCCCCTTTTAACCTAATCTGTAACAATTGTTTAGTCTGAATTGGGCTGTAATTGCTATTTAATCATCAATAATTCTGAGGTTTTATATAAAAATTATGAGTCCAAGCAAACATCAAAGTCCAACTTAATATTTCAATGTCTTTCAAATAAAAATATAAAAATGAAACATTTAAATCGGAAATAACCGTCACAAAATATTCGAGAAAACTATAAAGAAAATAAAAAGTTGATTGGATTAGGGGGAAAAACTGAATAAATCAAAAACCGACTTAAATTGCAGTATTTGGACAATTTATAAAGTAAGTTTAAGACTCGAATTACTCAAACCGATACAAAGGTCTATGATCACTTGAAAAAAAATTACTCTAAAATTAGTGGATCCAGAAAAAAAATACCCCTAAAATTCACAATAATTTCTTTTTCTCTTTAATGAGTAAGAATTTCAGGAACTTAATGAATCTTCCAAGTTTCAAACATGTAATGAATCTTCTAAGTTTCTAAGTTTCTGAATATATACTCTCAACCATTTGACAATGCATGTTCAATCACCCTATTGCAACTGCTGGTGCTCAAACCCGTAAGCTCTAAGAACAACAACCGTTCCCTTAACCACTGAGGCAAGATGATTCATGCAGCAAAAGTGTTAGAAACATGTAAAGGAATGTGGCGTACCGTTTTCGGAAGATGTGTGTATTTGGTGATCTTGAGTTAGAGAATCAAAGAGAGATCAGAGGGGACTTTAATGAATCTCTTCTGTTCTTGCAACTTCGGCACACCATGAGTTCCATGCTTCCATGTAATGAGCAAAAAGATCACTAAGAGCTGCAACAACGTTAACAAAACCATATCATGCAATTACATATTGGCATTGTAATATGATCCCATATCATATGATAAAAGATGGCTCATCTTGATTGAGTTACTCAAGTTGACAACAGGAGAAGGTGATGGAATCCTTTGGATGCTTAATCAACCGTCAAAAATGGTGCCTAAGGGTGTTTAATACCGAACTGAACTACCCAAAATCTATTAATTGAATTTTTTTTCCTTTTAACCGTTTATAGAATTGATTTTTCTTTGAAAAATTTTAACCGAACCAAAAATATTTGGTTTATTCGGTCGGTTTTCGAATTAACCGAAATTTGTTATAAATTTTTTGATAAATTACACAAATAGTCACTAAACTAGGTAAAAATAATCTTTTTAGTCACTAAACTTTGAGAAGTTATAAAACAATAATTAAACTTATCGAACTATTACAAAATGGTCATTGACTCATTGCATGTTATAAATTGTTGGTAAATATTGAAAAGTTTAATGACCATTTTGTAATAATTGAATAAATTTAATGATTGTTTTGTTCTAATTTGATAAAGTTTAATGATCATTTTATAATGTATCAAAAAATTTAATGATCACTTTATAATTTTTAAAAGTTCAATGACAAAATAAATATATGTAATATATATAATATTTAATATGTAATAATTTGGTTAATTAACCAATAATCGAAATTTGAAAGAAATTTTTTTTTTAACCGAATATACCTAAAATTAACGGACCTAGTAATCGAAGTATGAACACCCCTAATGGTGCCAGGACTTTGCAGTGGCACTTATTAATCATGCATGTTCAACCATGTGTACTTTAAGCAATGAATCAAAGAAGGTACCTTGATTAAGATATTGAGGTTTATAAGTAGAAGAATGGCTCTCCCAGTCCCGAATCGGTCTCCCGTTTTTGTTTCCTGAGGAAATAGCAGCAGGAGTAAAAGGGCCAAATGCAAAACCCTGGGGCTGGGAGCATGGCTTTGAATGGTGCTCCATCTTATGTTCATATTCTACACTATCGAGCTTTATATGCATAGCCATATTTTCCTTCTGGTTTAACTTCCGATGAACCGAGGAGTTTGTCTTCGTTCTCTTTAAACCGTGGTTTGTAATCTCAGTCCCAAACGTCCTTTTCTTTGATTCATTCAATTCCAAAGCTGTCGTTGATCCATTGTGAACTTTGGCTCCCCATCCCAGCCACCTAAATGCCGGTTTCCTGCTCTCTGGGTGATGAGTCTGCAAATTCATTTATCAAATAAAGAACTAGTGAGAATCACTAGACAGACTTTAGGTTTCTTTGAGCTCTGGGGCTGCTAAATATTTACTTTCCTTGTGCACAGAGCATGCTATAAAGGAGAAATACGGGTTTCTTTGCTGAATTTGGATGTGTTTTGGAGACATAATTTGTTGCTCGAGCTCGTGTACAAGTGTCTGATACAGGTATATTCATTTTTTTATGTTTTCCAGGTATTTGGAGTCATATTGAGGAATAGGAGTGTCAAACAAAAATAGTTTATGTGAATTGAAGAGTCTAAGCAATATAAATCATACCTTCTCAATTAAATTTATGGAGGAAAACACATTGGCAATGTCATACAATCGTCTAACTTTTGCTGCAAAACAATTACCAGAGAAAATAAGTGATTGTCCATTAAAATTTCAGACATGACACTAATAATGGTTTGTTGTTGACTTACTTCTCACAGCAGTTGAATTCTGGACGTCTCCCAGCAAAGCAAACGCTGCACCATCAAGGGTGATCAATTCAGCCTGTATAAAATAAAGCAGATATTCACCGTACAGTACAAATAAACAGTTTATGGCAGCAAATCCACATTAAACAGAAGTACTTACTTCCGAAGAAAGGAAAAGCTTGACAAAGTTCTGTGTGATAAGCCAGAGGGATTTTTCTCTTTTGGTATCTAAGAAATATACAATAAATCCAAGTAAATTAAAGGAAGCAATTAAAAATGAAAATTTTCTACAATAAAAGTGTTCCATGCATGAACTACTGTATGTAACCTCAATAATCTGTATTGCAAGTAATATATTAGCAAATGCTGCAAATCAAAATACAAAAGAGAAAACTCTTACCAGAACGTTTTGATGATTCTGAAAGATTATCTTGCCCTTCATTCTTCACACATAAAGACTCTGCACTTTCATTTTCATCTAAAACCTAAGCAGAATAGCTCAGCCAGTTAAACATGGAAGGGCCAGAATATTAACAAGACATCTATTACAAAAACAAAGCTTTGAATTCCTTAAGTTTTACTTCAAATTAAAGGCCTAAACTGAATCAGACTAGACTATTAACATCGTTTGGGTCACTGACCTTTCAAAAGTTGCAAAATGGATAATTAAATTTATCAACATGTTACAAAATAGTCATTAAATTTATCAAAATATCATTAATTAACCGAATTGTTACATTATTTTATAACGTCTAGTGACCATTTTGTAACAGTTTGATAAATTTTATGATACTCTATAACTTTTAAAAGGTCAGTGACCAAAACAATTATTTTCATAGTTTAGTGACTACTAGTGTACTTTACCCTAAGATAAATTAGACCCAATTTCCACCTATTATGTCACCAAGATATGTTAGCAACAGTCTCAGTTCAAGGAAAAATTATTAGATAGACCCCGGCTTAACACGTCATTCATGGTCCCAACTAATGTGATCCACCTATCTCAAAGTAACTTGCAAGTAATTACTCACTTCTTATTTATATGTAGGAAAGAGGTGAAGATTCACCTTGGAAAGAATGAGATGGACGAATCTTATTGGCTTAGACTACAAATAACCTAGTGAGCCGGGTCCCTCTAATAATTTTTTCAGTTCAAGACATTGAAAAACCAAGTATTTAAGCTAAAATTTTCTCAGAAAACAACCGGAACATGGAAACTAAAGTAGAAATATATTTATACCCTTAATGATTTGCTGCAATCTGAGAAACATAAATTCTGGTTCAGAGCCTCCTCCTGAAAGCAGAAACCATAACAAATCAAGTTCCTTTCAGGTTAAAATGAGAAAAACAAAAAGCAGAAATTTGAAATATACCTTAAGCTTTTCCAAGGCCTTTGGAATTTCTCCAAAACCCTTCCATAAGTACTGGTTCTTTCCTTTTCTTGCAACTACCTAAACAAGAGAATGCCAAAAACCAACTTAAACTAATCCATTCACTGAACTAAAACAATTTAAAAAAAAAACAAGGGCTCAATAGAATTTGTATCTTACTCCAATACTCTCCAATATGTTCACTACATCATATATACGACGACGTTCAACTCCTGAAATATGCCAAAAGGTCTCAATAAAGCAAATAAATACAATTTTAATCAGATATCGATCTTTAATGCTTGACTAATCAAATTTAATTAATGCCAAAAACTTTAATTAATCAAATTTAATTAGCTGAAAATAGATAAACAAAACCGAAAAAAGAAGAAGAAAATGTTAGTGATTATTTAATTTTCTCGGCAATGAATAGAAAAGTTAGATTATAGACCTAATTTTGAAGCTGCATCATCGAGTCCAATCGTTTGAACGCTGTCATGATTATACAACGCCAAAAAACTGATAGAAAGCAAAATAAAATTTAAAAATGTTGAGAGATTCAACAAGATCAAATATAAGAAACTTGAAGGAGCTGGGAAAATATTTACTTGGAGCATAAAAGGCCGAGAGATTTTTCTTTGCGGCAGTAAAGAGATCGTGAATTGGATTCAGATTCTTGAGAAACAAGCGAAGACATCGGCTTTTTCCCGAGAGAAAAAAAAAACAGAAATAATCAAGTTAAGAGGAAACAAAAAGGCTAAAAGCAAAATCGAATCTCTTTATATTCCTGTTTGGTGAGTGAGAAAGACAGAGAAAATTTTATTGGCGGGTTTTCAGAATTCAAACGTGAAATCAGATCTGGTTTTCTGCTCTCTTTTTTTTTCCTCTTTAAGTTAGCGATTTGGTTGATCCCGCGAATTCAAATTGAGATGAACTGCGATTTATCTGTAATTACTCTTCTGGTCCTTGCCTTCCGTTTGGATTACCTAAAGGCTTGTATATAAAAGGGTAAAGTACATTAATAGTCACTAAACTATGAAAAATGATCATTTGGTCATTGACTGTTCAAAAGTTACAATATGGTCATAAAATTTATCAAACTGTTACAAAATGATCACTGGACATTATAATAATGTTGTTTTTTTTATTAATGTAATGATTATACCGTTCGATAAACTTCAATGATCATTTTGTAATTTTTGCAAGGTCGTTGACCAAAATGATCATTTTTATAGTCTAGTAACTACTTGTGTACTTTACCCTGTATAAAATAGCCCCTCTAATTGTATCCAAAAATCAACTTGATCTCTGTTTTGAATCATGGATCAAATGAGCCATTATATGAAACATCACAATCAGGGAGTCCTTATTTGAAAAACCGCGAAAGACATCTACAACATTTAATGTAATTTTAAGGACTTATTTGATCCATGATTCAAACTAAAAGTTACTTATTTATAGGTACAATTAGAGGGGTATATTTTATATAAGCCTTCTGTAACTTGAAATTTCAATTAAAACGGTACAAGTATAAAATAAATTTTGAATTTTGATTCAATCTACGTGGGATAATTGCTACGAGATTGTTGTTGAGCTTTTCTATTTTAAGGTTTGAGGTATTTTTTTTTCATGATCTATGGTATTCATATCAAATTAATAGAATAACCAATAGTTTTTGTTGAAGTGACATGCAATGAGTACTGCAGTTGGCCTGAAAGTCGGCCTACAATGTTAGCTACTTTCCTTTTGTTCGGTTGAAGTCGACCTGCAGTGTCGTATCTTCCCTCGAAATTGTAGCAATCACCATAGGTCATGAAATAATAAAGGACGTCATATCATAAAAAAATCCAACCACATTATTGCAAAAAAAACCCAATCTATTTCAATAATGGGTAAAAATTAGATTAACAAAGTTTAATATTTTTATTAAATAGATTATAAATTTTAAAAATAGTTAGTCATTGATATTCCGTAAATAATGTAATTTTTTTAGTCTTCCTAATATCATCTCATGTTAATATATTCTTAAAAACTTTTTATTTTTAATTATTGAGGATACCCTAAGCCTACTACTTGTATTTATACTTAGATGAGTTGAATCACGTCCAATGTCTACTTATATCCCAAGGGTGAAATTGAATTATATATTGCAATTTAAGCACTTTTTAGTTTATAATTTTACAAAAAAAGATTAAATTAAATAATAAAACTATCACTTTAGAGGTCCAAAAATCAATTTCGTTATTGTTTTATTTATAATTTTATATTTTTAAAATTATTTATATTCCATTATAAGGGTTAAGGTCCCTATCAACCTTGGCTTTAAATAATTAATAGTTGGGTTAAATTTATGGCTGGTATTTGCTCTATGCATAAGTTGTGGATTTTGTACTTACACTCTAATTTGGTCAAATATAGTACTTGTACT
This sequence comes from Hibiscus tridactylites, assembly GCA_958450335.1. Classification (NCBI taxonomy): domain Eukaryota; kingdom Viridiplantae; phylum Streptophyta; class Magnoliopsida; order Malvales; family Malvaceae; genus Hibiscus; species Hibiscus tridactylites. The sequence continues at coordinate 3,922,489 of OY288292.1, forward strand.
CTTCAAAATTGAAATTTCAATTTTAACTCAAATAATTCAAAGAAAATATAATTAAATTGCATGACTTAAAATTATTAGATTGGAGAAAATAAACTAAATCTACAACTAACATATGATATAGGGCTCATGATAAAATTTAATTTAACATAGTTTACAACTAATACATGGATCAAGGCTAAAATTACAAAATTTGAAAAGTATAAGGTCTAAAAACAACCAAATTAAAGTGCAATAAAGAAATCTATAAATTATAGATAGTACAAATACTAATCAAAATTTTGACCAATAGATAGTTTAAGGACTAAAAGAAAAAATGACATAGTTTAGGTAGTTATTTTGACCAAAAAATAATCTAGAGACTTATTGTGACAAAAAATAATAATTTAAAAATTTATTTTGACCATTTAAGGGCTAAAAAGAAATAAAAGATATAATTTAAGTACTGATTTTTCATTTAAGCCCAAAAAAACAAATGAGAGGGCGCCAAAAATGTTTGGAAAGGCATCGGTCTCGAGATTGAATCTGTTCACGTGATTGCTCTTAGCCATTTTAACCTCAATTGTTCTGCAAATTAGTCTGATCTTCAGCAAAGTAATATAGTAATTTATATTATTCGGATTCGAATAAGCAGAGAGTCTAAAGTACAATCGGTTAATATAAAGCTAAAAACAGCTGAAATCAGTTATAACTGAAATTATTACCATTTGCATAATTTTTTAGAGTAAATTGAATAATATTTTAAGTTGAAAATCGAAAATATTACGTTCTTCATAACAAATCATGCAAATTGCATAACTATATATTATGGTTGGAACCTAAAAAGTTACTCATGTAACATTCTCAGTTGTAAACAAAATTATTATCAATTTTGTAATTTTTAGAATAGCATGTAACATTTTAAGTTAAACTCATCATAATATAACATTTTTATTGTAAGCGAAATTATTACTAATGTGCAACTTTTTAGAGCAGACATAAATATTTTAGGTTAAAAACAGCCGCAAATTAACTTTATTTTAACCCACTACACAACAATACTACCGCGAAAAAGCAAGGGAGACGGATACATATTTAATATAAATACATCCATCTCTTGAAAAAAATCTTTCCGTTCACGTTAAAGATATATTTTATATTTATACTAAAACCATAATTAAAATTATTGATACGTATTACTTTTGTAACCGAAACTATTAATATCCTATACATAGGCCTTAATTTTAGGATATAGAGAGTTAATTTTGGGTATAAGATTTAGGGGTTTAGGTGTAGGGGGTTAGAATCTAGGGGTAGTTGTTTCAATTTAAGGTTTAGGCCTAAATCCTCACCATATTACCCTAAAAATTAAACTCTAACCTATAAACCCTAAATTATAACACTAAACCTTAAATTAAAACAACTATCCCTAAATTCTAACCCCCTACATCTAAACTCCTAAACTAACTCCCTATACCCTAAAATTAAAGCGCTTATGGAAACTTTTAGTTTTCATCGCCAATCTATAGAATATTTTTCCTATACACAATTGGACATCTGGTTGGTTTTGCTGTACTTTTCCTTTTATATTTCCTCTCAACCGTATTTCTATGTAATCTGTTTTACCATGATAGATTATATGCCTTGTATTAGTGGGGTTAATTTTAAGATAATGCTTTGTTTTTTCTTGGCAGAATGAAGGTTCAGCACCAGGGCAGGGCAGGACATGATTTATCCAACTTGCAGGCTAATTCATTATACAACCCTCAATAATAGGGGTGTTCACACCCTAAAATTTTTGGAGAATTTTTTCTATAAAAATTAATATTAAAATAAAATTAACACAATTTTCAATGATATTGACCTCTATTATTTGTTCATACCTACTTAAAAAATTTATTTATAAAAATTTTAAATTTGACGCTTAACTTAAATTTTTTGGCTTCAGTTCCGACTACATTGACACCAAAACTATCTGTTAAGGTATAAATCAGGCATAAAGACAACAAATTCTCCTAATGTTTGACTGAATAGTCACTTTGTCCTCTATTCTTTTTTTTGGAGCAATTCAACCCTCAATGTTTCGTTTTGAGTCTAAATAACCACTCTGCGGATGAAAGGTGTTAGTCAACTGACGACCAATGGCTTGAAATGACGTGAAAAATATATATGGCAGTGCACACTGACATGGTAGGATCATGTAGACAAATGTGTTGACTTGAAAAACGTTACATCAATCAAAAAATAATTTTATAAAATTATATAAAATATAAAATAATATTTTTACTGACTTGTCATTATGTCAAGTCATTTCAAATTGTTTACCGTCAGTTTACTAACAGTTTTCATCCACGGAGGAACCATTTGACCCAAAATGAAATGTTAAGGGTATTTTTTTGACTATTCAATTAAACGTCGAGGGTATTTTTTTGACTTTATGCCTACAAATTATCAAAGGCATACTATTTGAATAGGTATTCAAATCATGAGCGAAACAAGCTGGTCATGTATACATTGTCGTTTGAAGGATGTTGAGGAAGTTAAGTGGGGCTTAGAAATTGATGCACTGAATGCATATAAAAAGGTGAAAGATAAAACCCTAATGCAAAACCCTCCGATAAACCCTAGTATTGAGCATCAGGGTAGCCCTATGGGCCACCCACCAAATACGTTTGTTCAAGTGGACACATCGACGGTCTTGGAACGTCCTGGTTCTTTTATTCCTTTGGGTGTTCAGAGGGAGACCAAGAAAGTAAAAGGCCATGTTGATGGCAAGGATGGTGTGGGTGAACAACTTGATAATTCTAATATGAAAGCCAACTTCAATATCAAGCCTACGCATGATATGTGCTCAGAGAATGCTGGGACTGGTATGGAAGCAGAACATGGTCTGAAGGACGGTGGCAAGGCGTCCTATGCAAGCATGGTGGAAAAATTTGCCCGGGATGATGGTGACGGTTGGCGTGGCCCTGATTTAGATCTAGATGATGTGTTGATAATGGACGAGGAATATTGTATGGTGAATGAGACATGTTTGTATACAACAATCAAATTCTCGGATCGGATTTCTGATCAGATTGATCATGCCATGCGAAATACAATTATATTTAGGTTATTGGGTCGTTCCATTGGCTATGCGACTCTATTGAATAGAATTCAGATGCCATGGCAACCGTTGAGGGATATTCAATTGCTTGACTTAGATAATAATTATTTTCTTTTGAGATTTGGGGATTCTAGGGACTATGTTCATGTTCCGACGGATGGTCCTTGAACCATTTTTGGGAGTTATTTGACAATCTAGCTTTAGAGTGGGTCATTTTCCATATCTGAGAAGCATCCCTCGCATGTGATTGTATGAGTTTGTCTACTTGGATTACCCTATAGATATTATTGCAAGTCTCTCTTTCATCATATTGCGATAGTGATAGGTAGAGTAGTGAATGTGGATTATAATACTAAAGTAGGGAGAGGGGGAAGTTTTTTAGGTTGGCGATCATGGTTGATCTTAATAAGCCTCTGAAGTCGTGCATTAGTATTGATAACTTTGTTCAAAAATTGGAGTATGAGGGATTGCATCAAATTTGTTTTAAATGTGGGGTTTATGGACACTCTAAATGTAACCCCCTAGACCCGCCTATGCGTTACAACGGATCCTAGGAAGTCACATTAGGGTCACAAGAGCGACCCACAGTAAAATACACATGAAAACATTTTTTTCTTTCTCAAAACACTTATTAAACTATAAAATCAACTTCTGTTTAAAATACTCTTTCAGAAAATCATTTAAACACATAACAAGAAATTTCAGAAGTACTTTACAGACTCAATCACAAAACCATACATGACATACATGACATACATGCCCACTAACTATACAGTACCGTACTCTAGAGGCAACACCGAGGGAACTCCGAACACTGATGTCAAACATTAGGTCATGCTATTTTCTTTGAACATGCGATGATAAAAACAACGTGAGCTTGGAAAAGCTCAGTAATACAGAACTACCAAAAGATGCTATAAGCTCATGCAGATATATGGTAGGCATAACATTTTCATGATGTTTCAAGCAATGATAGTCCTCTATTTCTGTTCTACTATTTCGAGGTTGCATAATACTCAAGAATGATGATATTTGTTTTTTAATCAGACCTTGAGAATTAGACGGAAATTATATAGGTTGATAACATACGAGGTAGGAATCAGAGAGTTTGGTGTCTAGTGTGTTCCAATAAGTGCAGATCAACATACATAAGTACTTAACATCATATCATATGAGCACATAACAGATTAAATGCAAATGTTCAATGTTCATACAGAAGTTTACAAGAACTACCCTCCAACCTTACACCAATATGCAGTCCCCCAGAACTGCATCCATAAGGACTTACCCTAGGCCCGATGGGCATAGGTGCCACCTAAGGGGCTGCCTTAGGTCCATAAGGACTTACCCTAGGCCCGATGGGCATAGGTGCCACTCAAGGGGAGACCTTGAGTCCATAAGGACTTACCCTAGGCCCGATGGGCATAGGTGCCACTCAAGGGGAGACCTTGAGTCCATAAGGATTTACCAGCTTGATTAGGGCTGTACCAACAGAGACTTCATAACATAACCCAACAGTATACCCCAGATAGTAATCAGTGTTCAGATTCTAGACATGGGTAACAGAATACATGTGACAGATATATTTTATTCAAAACATCAGAAACAGAAGAATTCATGCTTTTAACAGATAAATGGGCATACTATTGAGCAGAGCAGACATTTTCAGCATTCATCATGCAAACAGATTGTATCATTATAGGTCAAACTAACAGATCATGCTAACAAATTCATCAAACAGTCAGACAATACCATCACAGATCAAACGATCACATACCAAGTATACAGATTGAGCAGACATATATCAAGTATGCAGAGAATGTCATCATATATCAAGTTCATCAAACATAATATTATTCATGATTAAATAATTATACAATCCATTCAACAGAATATATCACACATGGAACACACTAGGTGGGACAGATCATTTCTTAGAGATATTTGACATTTACGGAAGGGGACACATTAAACTTTTGACAATTTGAACGGATTTCTGAAACATGGCCCCTATTAAAAGGGGTTCATACTAACGACTTAACCTAGATATTCAGGAGGTGATACATCAAGGTCTTTGCGAGTTTAAACGCATCATGAGTTATTTAGTCATTTAAGCTTACAAGGGCATTATGGTCATTTTATCACATGTGAACATTTTGGTAATTTATACCAACAAGGCATAAACAGTCGTTCAGGAAATTCTATTTGCTCATTAGGCTTCCAATCAGGCATTCGGAGATTTCTATGTCAAGATCTTTCACGATATTGGATACATTCAGGGCTATCTTAATTGCTTTGGCCAACGAGGGCATTTTGGCCATTTAACTATTATAGGGGATTTTGTAACGTAGCTCAATCATGAGGAAATTATGATTTACAACATTTAAGATTTCCAGAAGTTTATCGAGCCTCCATAACCATTCGAAACTAACATATTCCAACCTTGTATAACTAACCAACCCTTCTAATGCATCTGGTTGTATCGTATATCTGAACGGTTGCTTTCGTATTTCACCACTAGACTTGTCGCGGAGTAGTCGAACTTATATTCTGTGCGGAAAAACTTCTAACCTTATTTTAATATCATGAGTGATTATCATACATGAGTGTGCTTCCTAACACTTAGGGGCGCTTTAGCCCTTAAAGTCTTATTAGAAATCTCAAAATTTCATCAAATGCATAACTGCATATTTAACTCAAAAGGGCTTTTTAGTCATTTTGGAAATTTGGAATAAATCCACCATTTTCGTCAAATTTTACTATTTAGCACCTCCATCGCTTACGTACCCGATAGAGATTAAGTCGTCCTAACTCTCCGCCCCTTTACAGACGATTCATTCTTTACAGAACTTGAGGGTATAACGTCATTTAAATTAATCAGACATTTCGGTGCTCGAGGGCATTCCCATCTTTTTGGTCATTACGATCATTCTCATTTAATTCACGTATTACTGTCATAAGGATCGACTTAGGATTTCAACAATATTTCCAGAAAATTCTCATTCATGTGTTATACATAGTTTGAGGGATTATCCAAGTTTGTATCACACGTATTGCATAATGATGTCGAAGTCTTTCCATTAAAACATACATCTTGGGTAGTGTAAATTGCATAATCAGGACGAATGCAAATTTTATGTCATTTCCTTTATCATAGGGGTAGTTTAGTCATACTTATGCTCCAAGGGTATTTTTGTAATTTCATATCCAACATCTCATACCTCGCATTCTAAACATTGGTTCTTAGACACCATTGATAGAGTTTCAGATTTAACTGTATTATTATTATTAGCACTTTCGACACTCCTGATCTATTAATATTCTTGTTCGAGTATTTTACTCTTACTGACTCTCATACTTATTTTTCGTATCGAATTCGGCTTAAGCAGAGTTCACAAAACACTCATCATAAGCATGCATGCTTTAACCAAATATCAACATGTACATAAAGCATACAAGGGGTAGTAATGTATTACCTTTAATACTTGTTATATCGGTTGACCATGATACTCCGTTCGATCACTCTCGAACCCGAATGCGACGTCCTCAACATCCCGAATACAAGGAACTTTGAATACCTTCAATCGTGCAAAATCCAATTTCAGTCCTTATTCACATTGCTCATAATTGATTATTAAAATACATAAGCAGACTCAAGTTCAAGGTTCAATTCGGAGGCTTTCGGGTTAGAATTTCACAAAACAGGCTTCAAAATCGGACTCAGGACGTCGAAAAACATAAAATAGGACTTTTCGAAAAAAGTTAACTTTTTGGTCAAAGTCAACGCTGACGTCAGCAAGTCAACGGTCAACGAGGTCAGAGTCAACGCTGACGTCAGCAGTCAACTGATACGGGCAACTGAGTTGACCCGGGCTGACTCGGACGAGTTGACTCGGCTGACTCGGACGAGTTGACTCGGCTGACTCGGTTCGGGTTTGGGCCAGTTCAGACCAGTTTAGACCGGGTTGAACCCGGTTCACTTACCCCAACGGATTTCGCCGGAAACCTCGCCGGAAAATCGTTGGTGATGTCGTCGGAAGCCCCCGAAGTGCTCGATTCTGCCGGATTTCGGAAGCTCATGAGACACATATTTAAACAAAACTGAAAATTAAGCGAAACAAGACATAATTTGGTCGGATCTTACCCCAAACAGAATGAAATGGCCGGCAAAATTTCTTCTCCGACGAAGCTCTTCCCGATGTCGAACGGATGATTTCTTGGGCGGGCTTTGCTTGCCGTGACGGATGAAGCACGGTGGTGAAGTCGGCGTGACGAACGGACACGGGAAACGGCCGGAATCGAAGCTGGAACCCTTAAGTTCCGACGAAGCTTCAAAAGGTGATTCCCGATGATCGGAAAAGGCAGGCGGCGCGTGGAGATGGGGGTTTTGGTCGGGGCTCGACAGGGAACAAGGCGACACCGGCGGTGACAGCCACGGTGCGGCAGTGACAGAGATCGGAGCCGGGCAAGGGCGTTCGGTGAAAGACATATTTTTTGAACCCTTTTTGGTTTTCTCCAAATCGAAAAAAATGATAATTTGGGGGGAAAAGGGAAGGTCAGATGGTCATTAAATTGTTCCAATAATCCAAACATATCCTCAAATAAAATTCTTTGTAAAACATGTTAAACATGAGCATTGGGCTCAAGTGGTTAAAGCACAAGCCTTAAGCACTTAAGGTCACGGGTTCAATCCCTTTGGCTGTCATTTCTCACTTTTTTTCTTTTCATTTCTTTCCTTTCCTCTTCTTTTTTTTAACCTTAAAATCTTGGGGTGTTACACAAAGGAAGTGTATGAGGTTCTTGCTGCGAATCCGACGGATGTGCCACCAGCTAGTTAGTCTCCCTTTGTTGTGGTACTAGAATTTGATTTGTATGGTCTATAGATGGTGTCCTCAAATCGTCGATGTAGGACTGTGGCGTTTGAAGGTGTTGCTACTAGTCAATCGTGTATGCAAGAGGTTCGGTCTGGGTTTAGGTTTGCGGTTCTTCATGGGGACGAGGAAAACTAGGTTGATGAGGGTTCTTGGGACGCTCCATCTAATATTAGGAATGATGTTGAGCAGCATGGTTGTTGAGTGTGTAAAAGTTCTATTATTTACACCCTTTTTAACCCATATTTCTGCTGCATTCAAGCATCATTTCATTGCATTTAGGTTAGTTTACAGCAAAACATTACAAATATATAAAAGGCACAGATTCTACTAAAAATGGCTGTTTTTGGCAGGTTGCCGCCGTCGTAGACGGTGAAGACAGGCGCTGGGCAGAGAAGCAGAAGAGCTGAACTGGACAAGCAGACAAAGAGGACGATGCTGCCATGATGCTGCCGTGACAGCATGGTGACAGCAGTTTTGTGAAGAGAAAAAGCAAAGTGGACCTCGATAGATAGAGAAAATTATGCTCGTCTGTCGTGTGAAAACCATATATTTTTCCAAGCCCCGGATCAAAAGATATGTCAAGCCAAAGCTCAAGGAGAAGAAATCCCAAGAAACAAGGAAGGCGGCTGAAAAGTAGGATACTTGATGATTAAGTCTTTATTAGAATCTTACTTTTAATCAAAGTTGTAATCCTTGTTAACTTAGAATACTTGAGCCCAAATCTTATATAAGGGCATAGATTTTAACCTAGGGAGGGATCATACTCCATATCCCATAGCCGATTTCCCCATAACTGACTACCAAAACCCTTCGCCGTTTACCCGCCGTCGATATGTTCTAAAACCCCCCTAGGGCCACGGGTTGATTTGTAAACTAGTTGCAAGGGTTGTTTTTGTTTTAGGAATTTTCAGTTCAATAAAATAAACTTCAAGTTCTCTTATTTTGGTTATTAATATCTTGCAAGAGCATCGGGAGAGCATTGTGAGGTTATCTATTTACTTAGCATCGGGAGAGTTAAGTATACGAAAGAAATAATAGCGAGTTCTCTAGTTTATAGTTGAACTATCTCATGCCTAGGGATAGGGCGAGGTTAAGTGGCTAAAGAAGAATTCATACACATCGGTGTTCATCCTTCGATTCACGCCGGGAGGTATCATCAAGACGTGATCATCGACAGACTTGGACCTAGGGATAGGCCAAGGCAGATCTGAGATTCTTGCCAAACTTGAAAGTACTGAGTTGAGTGTTTGCTGCTGCGACAATCAACGGACTGCTGCCGCGACAGGTGCTGTCGGCGACGGGCGCGACGACAGAACTGGATTTCCTAAACTCTGCAATACCTGCACTACTGAGCAATTCAATACCAGCCCATTCTCTCTATCTTGATTTCTCTACTCTTATTTTCCAGTATTCTTTATTATTATTTTCGTGACAAAATCTTAAATCATTCTTTTTCCCTTGTGCAGATAGCGAAGGAAAGGGTTAGCCCAGTCCCTGTGGAGACGATATCCGATACTCTAGTATCACTTTATTACTTGCGACGTGTACACTTGCACTCAATTGCGATAGACACTTTTACACGCAACAAGTTTTTGGCGCCGTTGCCGGGGACTGGCAACACACTCTTACCCTAGCTTCTGCACTTTTCTTTTCTTTTTCTTTTTCCTTTTCTTTTTTCTTTTTTTTCTTTTTCTTTTTCTATTTTTATAAAAAAAACTCAGGTGAAAATACAGGTTCAAGGGCATCAACATGCCAGGAAAAACCATTCGAGAGTTGATGTGGGAGAGTTCTTGCAATTACCGTAAAGATATGCTGCCACAACAACAACAGGGGCAGCAACTACCGATGCCGCAGCAGCAAAATTTTTTATGGTACGATCAAAACCCGCAAATTTTTTTATACCATAACAGTTTTGCTGCAGAACCCGACATGCCCTGGCAATGTCATCATCCTCAAGAGGAGTCAAAATCCTTAGAAGACACACTGCAAGCCTTCTTAGCACTCACTCAAAAAGTGACAGCTTCTACGAACGCAAGTATCGCCAAGATGGATGAACTCTTGAACAGACCAGTCCTCATTCATGCCACAAATGAACCTGAATTCATAAGGCAAGGTGACGAGGATGCCTATGTGAAGGAATACCCAACATATGATGAGTCTGAGCAACAACTTGCCATGGCAATGATCGAGGAGCCGAAATGGAGCAACACCGCGACAACGCTGAGTGAAATTCAAGAGAACGTCACGGCAGCAACCACTTCTGAGGCAGAAACCCCAGTCAAAACGGAAACTGCCGCCTCGGCAGCAACTGCCGCCTCGACAGCAACTGATGCTGAAGCAGCAACCACATCAGAGGCAAATTCTCAACCCACTACCTCGATTATGCCTGACCAAGATTGCACACATCCATCCCTGTCATGGCACTCACACAACCACCTAGAAGAGCTACCCAATGACAATGCCTCGCCGATGGAATATGAGCAGGTAATAAACGAACCTTTTGAATTATATGAAAACTCACCAATTCCATTGCAGGTATTTGAGGAACCAAAGCCGGTGGACACAGAATCATCAAAGTCTCTACTGATAGAGATCTACGAGTGGTCAACAGAATTTGGTATAGAGAGTGATGGCACTTACCAATGTCCCATTGACCTGCAAAGTAACCTGATAAAGAACTGTCAAAATAACTGCCTGCCGCAGCAGCGGGCACGACAGCAAGGGATACATTCAACCACAACAACATTCAACGAAAACAAGGTAAGTTTATGGTCGAATGTCAATTTGATTTTTTCTAATCATATATTCATTCCCTCAGAAACATTACCAAGAAGGGAGGACTTCATGGACTACAAAAGGAAGAGAAAGAAAGGATCCCCCACCATGAGAATAATCACCAGATGGAGGGTACGGATGGACTTCAAGAAGTACCGGAAACGACGCCTCAAGCATTATCAGGGGACTGCAGCCCCAGGAATGCAGGAAGTGGTTACCTTAGAAGATGCCCCACCTGGCATCCCTAATTTAACCTAAATTTTATTTTTATTTTTATTATTTATTATTTATTAGGAAATAAGGTTTATTTCATTCGAATAATGCTTTTAGGAAATAAAGGAGCCAAGAAGAACAGGAGAAGTGAACTCAACCCACCACCCATCCATCAGCCCAACAAAGCCCAATATTGAAGCCTGTCGTTACGGCTGCCATAACAGACGCGGAAAAGACAGTGTCACCATGTTGTCACGACAGACGCGTAACAGACGCGGAAACGTGTGTCAGATGCATCAGACACGCTAAAGCTCGACAGCCGCCCCGTTATTCGCGCCTCCCGTTACAGTTTCAATGGGCATCAATTCCTTTTCTATAAAACCCCGTTTCATTTTCATTTTCACTCACTTCTGCTTTTCTTACTTGCTCTCCATCTTTAGTTTTCATTTGCTTTCAATTACTTTTCACAACTCTTGCACTAACATGTCTTACAGAAAAAACCCGCCGCAGTGCCGCCTCAACTTCTTCACCGGCAGCACCTACCCCACAATCCTTTGCTACTAGAGATTTATGGGAAGAAAGAGGCTTTATTTACACTCCAAGAGCAGTCAATAAGGGCCTCAAGCCTTTCATCGCAAGGACGATTAGAGCCCTCTTGTGGGAACAATTCGCGGAGCAACCGACAGAGATGAACGAAACGCTGGTGAGGGAATTCTATGCTGCCATCGGCAGCAGGACGGCAACAGCAGTGACTGTCCAAGGAACAGAAGTGCAGTTCACAGCCGAACGCATTAACTCTTTCTATGACCTCCACTTCAACCCCAACGATGATGCCCACCAGCAATTCCTTGACACGCTAGATGATGCTGCCTATGACGCAGTCATGACAGAAGTAACGGAAGAAGGGACTGAATGGAACACAAGCCGCAAAAAAAAATCCCCATACAGTGAAGAGGAGGCAGCTACTACCGGAGGCCAAACTGTGGAACGCCTTCATTAAGAAGAGGATTATGCCGTCATCACATCACACCACCGTTGACCAGCAGAGATCGACGGCCCTCCTCTGCCTTCCCTATCTTATCACGTCCCCCTGCCGCTGTTCTGCCGTGTTAGAAGCCAACACCGATCGCATAGTGAAGGGACGGGGCTGGACAGACAAAAATATCATCAGCCTCATGGAGCTGACAGTAGCAACCCCCCTCTCCTCCTTCAACCCTGCTGCCGCCCCTGCTGAATCCTCAGAGCAGCCAACTCCTGAACCTAGCTGCTATTCAAAGGATGGAGGACAGACAGCTGGGCCTCATGACATTCATCAAGGACTTTGCCGCATCCACGGTAAACTTCATTCAAAATACTTTAAATTTCCCTGATGTTGTCTTTCCCACCTTCCCTGCCCACTACTTCACTATCAACACCGCTGCCCACACACCTACACCTGCTGCCACACCACATACACCATCTGTTGCCTCCATTCCATCACCTTCCCCGACGGCAGCCGGCAGCCCTCATGCCGAAACATCCGCCCGCGGAACAAAGCGATCGGTTCCCTCAGATGATATTGATGCCTTTGTCGCTGGGTTCTCTTCCTCCTCCGTCTGGGCAGACAGTGACATTGAACCCTCTATTCAGAGGAACCTGTCGAAGGAATTTACACCGATAAAGAGGCAGAAAAGAATGGCAGATAAGAAAACTCTGCCAAGGGCCAGCAGTAGCAGTGACAGCAGGGACAACAGCTCTGATATTCAGGTTGTACAACAACCACCCCAGCCCGCCCCGCGAACCAGAACCCGCCACTAGATCCGCCTCAGCAGCAGCAGTGAAGACGGTGATTAAAATTTAAGTTTCTTATCTTCTTATTGCTGCCTGCCATATATATTTTGTGATGTACTGCCTTCATATGTTTTCATTTTTATTTTGTCATTTGCATTGAGGGCAATGCAACCCTCGAGTTTGGGGGTGGCAACCCTCCATATTCATGGAGTACATCTTAGTTAAATTTTGTGTCTTTTACTTAGTAATTTTCTCAAAAAAAAATTAAAAAAAATTTAAAAATTTTGGCTAAAAACTGTGAATTGAACTTACCTGTCGTGACAGCTCTGTCGTGGCAGCGACTTTAGGATAGTTTATAGAGAAGTTTAGAGCCTTTCTATAGTTTTGAAAACTTAAAACACCATTGTGACTGTTATACTGCTTAGACTTCTTTTAGCCAAACTAGAATAGGAAACTTAGCACTTGAACAGCCCCTAGAGGTGCCTAACACTGGCTCTAGGAAAGAAGTTTAGAAAAAGAGACTCAACAGCCCTAGAGGTGCCCGAAACTAGCTCTAGGAAGTTAACTAGAGGTGCCTAAAACTGGCTCTAGTCAAACTTTAGCTTGAAAAATAGAAAAATCGAGTCAAAACAAAAAAAAATCAAAGGAGCATGAAAAAGTTCATTCAAAAGATAAACTTTGGCATAAAAATTCAAGTTAAGAGTTGAATATTCTAGTGAAACTAAGAGAGTCTTGTCATATAACTGTTCACAAGCATGCACACACTGCACGAGGATAATAGGGAGATTCCGGACAGATCCTAAATTATTTGACAGGTTGCTGCCGCCACAGGGAACGAACGACGGGTAAGGGAAAGTTCACTGTTTGAAAGCCAAAACAAAAATATTTCATTTTTCTTGTAGTTCTTAGTTGCTTGAGGGCAAGCAAAAACTTGAGTTTGGGGGTGTGTTGAGTGTGTAAAAGTTCTATTATTTACACCCTTTTTAACCCATATTTCTGCTGCATTCAAGCATCATTTCATTGCATTTAGGTTAGTTTACAGCAAAACATCACAAATATATAAAAGGCACATATTCTACTAAAAATGGCTGTTTTTGGCAGGTTGCCGCCGTCGTAGACGGTGAAGGCAGGCGCTGGGCAGAGAAGCAGAAGAGCTGAACTGGACAAGCAGACAAAGAGGACGATACTGCCATGATGCTGCCGTGACAGCATGGTGACAGCAGTTTTGTGAAGAGAAAAAGCAAAGTGGACCTCGATAGTTAGAGAAAATTCTGCTCGTCTGTCGTGTGAAAACCATATATTTTTCCAAGCCCCGGATCAAAAGATATGTCAAGCCAAAGCTCAAGGAGAAGAAATCCCAAGAAACAAGGAAGGCGGCTGAAAAGTAGGATACTTGATGATTAAGTCTTTATTAGAATCTTACTTTTAATCAAAGTTGTAATCCTTGTTAACTTAGAATACTTGAGCCCAAAGCTTATATAAGGGCATAGATTTTAACCTAGGGAGGGATCATACTCCATATCCCATAGCCGATTTCCCCATAACCTACTACCAAAACCCTCCGCCGTTTACCCGCCGTCGATATGTTCTAAAACCCCCTAGGGCCACGGGTTGATTTGTAAACTAGTTGCAAGGGTTGTTTTTGTTTTAGGAATTTTCAGTTCAATAAAATAAACTTCAAGTTCTCTTATTTTGGTTATTAATATCTTGCAAGAGCATCGGGAGAGCATTGTGAGGTTATCTATTTACTTAGCATCGGGAGAGTTAAGTATACGAAAGAAATAAGAGCGAGTTCTCTAGTTTATAGTTGAACTATCTCGTGCCTAGGGATAGGGCGAGGTTAAGTGGCTAAAGAAGAATTCATACACATCGGTGTTCATCCTTCGATTCACGCCGGGAGGTATCATCAAGACGTGATCATCGACAGACTTGGACCTAGGGATAAGCCAAGGCAGATCTGGGATTCTTGCCAAACTTGAAAGTACTAAGTTGAGTGTTTGCTGCTGCGACAATCAACGAACTGCTGCCGCGACAGGTGCTGTCGGCGACGGGCGCGACGACAGAACTGGATTTCCTAAACTCTGCAATACCTGCACTACTGAGCAATTCAATACCAGCCCATTCTCTCTATCTTGATTTCTCTACTCTTATTTTCCAGTATTCTTTATTATTATTTTCGTGACAAAATCTTAAATCATTATTTTTCCCTTGTGCAGATAGCGAAGGAAAGGGTTAGCCCAGTCCCTGTGGAGACGATATCCGATACTCTAGTATCACTTTATTACTTGCGACGTGTACACTTGCACTCAATTGCGATAGACACTTTTACACGCAACAATGGTAGTGGTGAAGAGCAAGGCGTGGCTGCCAATTCAGGTCCCATTGGGCAAATCAAGTCTTTTTACGAAGAATATAGCTTACATGGCTTCGAATCTGGAGCATAAATCGAAGAAGTCAACCAGCTCAAGCTCGGGTAGAGGTCAGACGAGGATTGATGTTATGTTGGTAATAGAAGGGCATCATACATATATGGTTGTTCATAATGTGAGTCATAAAGGGGAAGCACTATACGATTGCCATAATGGAGTCAAATTTTGAAAAATAGGGCAACGTGGGGGGTAAAGTCAGTAAGGTTCTAGGTCTGGTGCTAAAGTAGCAAAGGAGAATAACTGACGAGGGCTTTCAATTCAGAAGCCAGCTGATACCCGATCATATACACGCCTTGTGCTAGCCGAATGTGTGCAGAATATTGAGCTCCATGTGATCTTCATGAGAAACGTCGACTGTTGGTGGTGGATGGGGATCTGAGGCTTGTTGATCACACTAAGTTGATGGACCATTTCTTTTTTATTATTAATGAGTATTATGTTTTGGAATTGTCAGGGTGCAGCTAGCCTGACTTTTCGACGATCTTTTCGGTCTGTGGTTGTGGATAATCGATCAGATGTGGTGTTTTTAGTTGAACCGCAGGTTAATGGTAGACATGCGGATCGAGTGCTTGTAAAATTTGGTTTCTCAAATTCATATCGTGTTGAGGCACATGGGGTTTATCGTGGTTTTTGGTTGTTGTGGAAGGATAATGTTCAGTTGGAGGTTCTTTACTTGGCTAATCAGTTTATTAATAGAAGGTTCTATATCGACACTGTGGGGTCATGGGTGCAGTTTACTGTAGTGTATGCGAGTCCCCAGGTGTCAACGAGAAAGTATTTATCGAGGCAGCTAGCCAAGCTTGATCCTAGTGATGGTGTCTCGTGGGTTCTTGGTGGTGATTTTAACAAAATCTTGAGCACATATGAGAGATTGGGGGCTCAACTCAGGTACATGGAGGGAGTCGTAGGTTTGCAGATTTTATTCAGGATGTTGGTTTGTTAGATTTTGGTTTTCGTAATCCTTCTTTTACGTGGTTGCACAGGGGATTGCAGCAAAGATTGGATCATTGTTTGGTGAACACATGTTGGAGCTACTCCTTTCTAGATTATCACGTCCTGCATTTGGATCGGATTGGTTCAGATCACCAGCCTATACTTATAAAGGTGGTGGACTATCGTAGAGATACTCAAGCTCGACCCTTTCGTTTTATCGCTTCTTGGCAAGAGCATCCTCACTTCCAGGATTTTCTACAGGAAAGTTGGGATGGAAGTGGTAACCTTGCAGATAATCTTGAATCTTTCCGCATGAAAGTGGGTTTTTGGAATTCAGATGTATTTGGTCACATCGGCAAAAGGAAAAATGTTTTCTTGCTAGGCTCAAGGGGATTGATAGGGCGTTATCGCAGGCTCCTTTGGATTTTTTGTCCAACCTCGAGCGTTAGTTACGCTCAGAATTACTTGTTGTTTTGGAACATGAGGAAAGTTTTTGATGTCAGAAGGCATGTTCATAGTGGGTTCTATATGCGGATAGAAATACTAAATATTTCCATGCTTCTACCATAGCGCGGAGATGAGCTAACTTTACTTCCACATTGAAGCGGTCGTATGAGAGTTGGTGCGTCAATCAGGCAAAGCTGTTGGAGCTCGCTCGGAACTTCTATAAGATGTTGTTCACTGCCTCGGGTACAGATGGCCGTTCCTTTGGGGTCCGAGGCTATTTTTTGATAATTGAGAATGTTGCGCTTGAGTCTCTTGTGGCTCCAATCCTTTATGAGAAGGTTCGACATGCTGTGTTTGACATGGGGCCTTTGAAGGCACCTGGGTGGATAGAATGCAAATTGTGTTCTACCAACACAATTGGGCGGTTGTTGGGGAGGCTGTGTGTGATACGGTTTGGAAGTGATTTGAGGAAAGACGTATCTCGGATGAGTTTAACAAGACCCTCTTAGTTTTGTTGCCGAAAATATCATTGTCATAATGGATTCAACAGTTTCGGCCTATTAGCTTGTGTAATGTGGCTTATAAGATAGTGACAAAGGTAATTGTCAATCAGTTGAAGCCCTTGTTGCCATCGTGGGTCTCGGATAATCAAACCAGTTTTGTTCCAGGTCGTACGATTATCGATAATATTATCATTACACAGGAGGTCATTCACTCTATGTAGAAGAAGACGGGACGTAAGGGGTGGATGGCGATAAAGATCAACCTTGAGAAGGCTTGTGATAGACTAGAGTGGGATTTTATTGATGACACTCTTTTAGACATTGGTATTCCAAATTCACTCAAGCAACTTATTATGCAGTGCATGTGTTCTATCTCAACCCAAATCTTGTGGTATGGGACTATGATTGAGGTGTTTAGACCCTTACGGGGCATTCGCCAAGGTGACATGCTTTCACCTTATCTCTCCGTTCTTTGTATGAAACGAATTGCTCATTTTATTCATGGTGTAGCCTACAGGGGTCAGTGGAGGCCGTTTCATACTTCGCTGAGAGGGCCCAGGATCTCTCATTTATTTTTTGCCGACGACATGATTCTTTTTCTAGAGCATCCATGAATCAACTTGTGGTTATTCAGGATGTTTTGGATAAGGTCTGTTACGCTTCTAGGCATAAATTTAGTTTAGCCAAAACATATACTTTCTTCTCAAAGAATGTAACGGCGGAAGTGCGTGCGAGTATTATTTCATCGTTTGGTTTTACTGAGGTTTCAGATTTAGGGAAGTATTTGGGGGTATCCTTGTTACATAGCCGGGTGACTTCGGCCTCGTACTCCTATTTGGTCTGAATAGTACAGACTAAATTAAATGGGTGGTCAGCTCGTAGTTTTTCGCTTGCGGGGCGTATTACCTTTGCCAAGGTTGTGTTGACGGCTATTCCCACCTACACTATGCAAACGACGATGTTACCGAAAAAGACATGCATAGAGATTGAGCGACTTATTAGGTGTTTTATTTGGGGTATTTCTAAGGATGAAAAAGAAGTTCAATTGGTTTGGTGGGATGATGTTTGTCGACCACAATTTATTGTCGATCTTGGATTTCGTAAACTTGAGGCTCATAATGAGGCTTTCATTATGAATCTTGCCTTTGCTCTAGTGGCGAACATAAATGCTCTTTGGGTTCGACTTATATGTGCTAAATATAAGTGTGTCGAGATTGTTCCCAAAATAATTAAAGGGTCGAATTGTTCAAGATTTTGGAAGGAAATTAGCTTAGTTTGGGTTTATGTTCAACAAAACGTAAAATGGATTATTGGTAATGGAAGAGAGATTGACTTTTGGCAGGATTGTTGGGTCGATGGTCTTGGTCCTTTGATTTCATATGTGCCGGTCGATATGGTGAGTAGTATTGAACGCGTTTCGATGGCTAGTATGGCAGATGGTACTAATGAGTGGTTGTGGGATCTTTTACTCTATGTCCAAGTTCTTTTGCGAATCGCGGCAGTGAAAGAGCCTCTCCCAACTATGGGAAGCGATGTTGTGGGTTGAAAACTGATATCGAACTCTTGCTTCTTAGTTAAGTCATCTTATGAAGTTTGAGTTGTTTCGGATCAAGGTGAACCTAGTGTGTTGTGGACGACTATCCATAAGTAAACAAGTTACAGAGGATTAAAATTTTTATGTGGCTAGCTTGTTGTAACAAGATTATGACGAATGCCAAGAGTGTGAAACGACATTTTGCTACGAATGATCATTGTCTTCTTTGCGCTAATTC
This sequence comes from Hibiscus tridactylites, assembly GCA_958450335.1. Lineage (NCBI taxonomy): Eukaryota > Viridiplantae > Streptophyta > Magnoliopsida > Malvales > Malvaceae > Hibiscus > Hibiscus tridactylites. The sequence continues at coordinate 3,941,287 of OY288292.1, forward strand.
ACCAGAAGATGTTAACCATGTTTTCAGGTGGTTTCCGATAGCTGTGGCCATATGGAAAGAGATGATTAAACGGGAGAAATTGTCTAAATTTATGAATTTGGACTTTAAGGAGTGGATTTACTTGAATTTATCAAAGCCGACTAGGTTTGTTATTGGCAGCCAGGATTGGGATCTTCTGTTCGGCTCAATTTTTTGGAACTTGTGGTTGTCGAGGAATGTCATTGCCCTTGAGTCTCCATTGGATTAGGGGGGATCGGGTTTGGAGAGAAGTAGGCTTTTCCAGGTTATGTGTAGCGTTGCTTGTCTCAAAGATGTGTCCGTCTCGGGCTGCTGCTCCTATACGTGCGGGTTCGTTAGCTTGGGGTAGGCCGCCGGTGGATTGGGTTAAGGTGAATACCAATGGGGCTTGTATCTTGGAGAAAAACTATGCATCGTGTGGATGTGTTATTAGAGATTCACATGGTGTTTAGCGAATGGGGTTTCCCAAGTTCCTTGAGGTATGCTCGAGTTTGGATGCGAAGTTCTGGGGTGTTTCTCAGCTTGTCGACTTTATGGGAGTTGGGGTTTCAGAAGGTCATCATGGAAACATATATTGCCTCGATGTGGTCCGTGTTTTGAATTCGAATGTGTTGTCGGTTGAGTTTCGACGTTAGCTTTACATATTCAGCAACTTTGCTCTTGGCAGTGGGATGTTTTTGTGCAGCATGTCATGCGAACTGGTAATCGGGTAGCAGATTCCCTGGCTCGTAGTGCATGTCATTATGATTTAACAATGCAATACCTATCCATACTGAACTTGTGGAAGTAGACGCAAGTTTACCACCGGTGCCTGCGTACGATGTTGTGGTGTGATGTATTTTTTGCAACTTGTTGTTTTTTGTTTTAGCTTGTTTTTTCATGTTTGACGATACTATTAAGCGCACTCTTTTCACTCCAATTAGGTTTAGGGAGATTTTTTAATTAAGGCCTTGATAGTATCAGATGTTTGAATTCCCTTTTTCATCAAAAGTGAAAGATAATGGGTATAAGGGAAATAATATTATATTTAATTTAATTAATTAATTTATATTAAATATTAATATTAAATAAAATAATATTATCAATAATAATAAACATATAACTAAATTATAAAACTTAGGAACAAATAGGGATAATTTTAGGCACAAATATACTTTTTCAGACACTAAATTGAACAAGAAGAAAACCTGAGAGACTTGACATGTCATTTACCCTTTCATCAAAACCAATCGGATTGACTTGGTCAAAAGGCACCGATATTAAATATTGATATTTAAATAAAATAATATTATCAATAATAATAAACATTTGAATAAATTATAAAACTTAGGAACAAATAGGGATTAATTTTAGGCACAAATATACTTTTTCAATCACTAAATTGAACAAGAAAAAAACTTGAGAGACTTAACATGTCATTTACCCTTTCATCAAAACCAATCAGACTGACTTGGTCAAAAGGCACTGATATGGGCGATCCTATTGGCCGAAAGGTTTTTCAACAACTCTTAACAACATGGGATACAATTAGTAAGGAGTGAAAACGTTAAGGGCATTAATGACAAAAAACATTAAGTACCAAGTTGGGAAAACATGTAAACATTAGGGGACAATTTATGTATTAGACATAGGTTTTACAACAAACAAACATGTCACTTTCTTATAAAAGTTACACACATATCACTGAATTAACGTATTGTTACAAATAAACCACTCAATTAACGTATTGTTACAAACATGTCATTCAATTAACATATTGTTACAAACATGTCACTCAATTAACATATTATTACAAACAGGTCAATCTGCTTACAAACATGTCACTTTTCTTTGATATAATAACATTTTTAGTCCTCAAAACTTATACAATATATTATTTTTGTCCTAATTCAATAAATTCAATTATTCATATTTAAAATTCCCTCAATTTAGATTTTTTTTGATATTGTCAAAGTAAGTGAGCCCATCGGGTCAAATCGGTAGTTCAATAATTGTATTATGCCATAAAGAAGCAACACGTTACAATTAAATTGTTATTATACGAGGAAAATAATATAACATTTATGGGATAAGAACAAACAATTTAGGAGAACAATAAAGATTAAAATGATGAAATTTTTAAATATCAAGAGTTAACTTTATTAAATTGTTTTGAATTAGATCAAATTGATGGACGTAATAAGTTGTGGGGACTAAAAATGTTATTATACATGTATTAGAAGAAAAGTGACTTGTTTGTAATAATATGTTAATTGAGTGACATGTTTGTAACATTTATGGGACGTCATTCGTTGTTTTTCTTCGACGAAGGGATGGGGTAAACGATCGTGTTGGTCTTCCGACAAGAGTGGTGGGTGACGGTAGTGACTGGATTTGGGTTTTGGGGTGTTAGGATTTCTAAATTTGTGGTTATTTTGTGAATTTTAGGAAATATAGAATTTTTAAAAATTATGTTAAAAATAAAAGAAATTAAAAAAAGAAAAAATAGTTTAAAAAAAAATAAATGTGGTTAACGACTTGACACCTAAAATTAAAAAATATAGAACGTTAAACACATATTTTTACCAAAAAATTGTTTAGGTACTTAAAGTTAAAAAGAGGTATAATTTGACACTTATTTGTATATTAAGCCAATATATAATTATTCAAATTTATTAGGGTAAAATACATAGATGGTCAACGAACTTTTAGGACGCTTTTATTTTGGTCACTGAACTTTTATTTTTTATTGGGGTCACCCAACTTTTATTTTTCATTGGGGTCACTCCCATTACCTTCTGTTAGAAAATGATGACGTGGCCTGTTAGTTTTCTTTTTCCTCTATAAAACAATGGGTAAACTACATAAATGGTCACTAAATTTTTAGGGCGCTTTCATTTAGTCAGCGAACTTTTAAAATTTTTATTGGTGTCACCCGACTTTTATTTTCGCTTTAACCTTATGATTTTCACTATTAACCTTCACATGGAGAACTTTTCGAAGTTGTTTTAAGACTTTGAACAAAAATGAGTTTTTCATTTTTAAGGCAATAAAAGATTCTAACTTTGTATGGTTGATGAAATTGTTTAGTTGCACTATCCATTAGCACTAGGGGTGTTCAAACTTCGGTTAAAAACCGAATTAACGACCGAACCAAATTTTTTTCTCGGTTAATCAGTTGGTTAATTTTAGGTTCGATTGGTTAACGAATTAATGATATTTTCAAACTTTGGTTATCGGTTAATTCAGTTCGAAATAGGTTAATTAACCGAATTAACCAAAATTTTTATATATTATATATTTTATATATTACATATATTTATTTTTGGTCACTAAAATTTTAAATATTATAAAATGGTCATTAATTTTTTTGATATATTATAAAATGGTCATTAAACTTTATCAAATTAGCACAAAATGATTTATCTGTAACCCCCTCGCCCCGGTCTGGTCGGCTGACCGGTTCGATTAGGCTACACGGAAAAAACCGACATGAAACCCGTTAAGGTCCCACCTCGGTTAGCGACCCTAATTTTTTTTTGTTTTTTTACATCTTGTCTAAAGGCATAATTAAATCCTGAGTGATCACGACAGCGAAAAACAAGGCTCACGAAAAGCCCTACAGCAAACCGGGCCTAAGCCCAATCCTTGGGACCCATTAGAGATGTCAAACAACCCATTTTTAGGCTTGTGTTTTGAAACAGACGACACCCGTTTCGGAACACGGGCTTCAGTTTAAAAAGCAAGACACCCGTACCGAAACGCATCCACCCTCGTTTCGGAATATGGTCACGTTTTGCCTAGGCGTTTCGATACCCGTTTCGAAACAAGCGTTTATAGTGGCCAAAGCGTTTCGAAACCTGTTTCAAAACAGGGGCTCACAGTGGCCAAACCGTACCGAAACGTGTTCCGATACGGGGACCCTGGAACCACACCCGTTCCGAAATGACACAACTCGTTTCGAAACACATGCAGCCTGCAGTTTTCCAAAATCAGTTTTACACATCTCTAAACGATCCCAAACGCCCTAAGCGACCCCAAGAAGCACACACAACATATAAACACGCTCTAGAGGCATACACCCTATAGCAACCATGCTCAAGATACACAAGATATAAGATAGGCATCCAAACACAAGATCATACATTCACCACAAGGAAGCATACATAGCTTTTAAGGTTACATGCCTTAGCCAAAAAAACATATAAGCATTTAAGACATGCAACATAAACAAGGTTTACAAATCAAACAAGGCATCCAATAACCAAGCCAACATCAACATACATTAAAGCTCAATTCAACGACACCTATCCCGTTGCTCGTCTATTACAATCTACATTTTAAACATCATACTTGAGCTAACCAAAAGCAACACTTGGAGACCTTTCCTTGCCCTTGCCACCCACAAGCTACTTATCTGCATTGTCGAACAAAAGGAGCGTAAGCATAAAAGCTTATTGAGGGTAAGCTCATAAAACAAACCTTCGACAATGCAGGGTCCAACCACGAGCAACTACCATAATGCAATGCATGGTCTTACCTCTGATCCACGAGAGCCAAATTAATCATGATGCACGAACATATAATCAACATTATGCCATGCTCAACAACTCATAAGCTCAACTTACAATGATACATATATCAAGGTATTATTAACAACATATCTCAATGCATTTTGGAATCACATTTCATATCATATTGGCAACACATCTCAAATCATAAAGGCACATATAAACTCATATTGGCACCTAACTATTTCTCGAATACGCAGATAACATGTTGGAACGCATTTCCAACATAAACATTACCTTCGGTGGGATTACACTCATCACCGGTTCTCGCGGAGGGGATTCCACTCATCCTCACGCCCTGTCGATGGGATTCCACTCATCACCGACTAATATAAAGATTTCTGGGCGTACCTGTACTCCTCCTTGGTGCCTTAACGCCACCAAGGCCACGCACGACTTTGACTCTCGTGTGCACACTCATCCTAATGATCGATCATTGTACCCAAGCATACTAGTGCCAATATTAATCAAATTCCATAACCTTTCACAACATCAACTCAAAATAACTTCCGTGCTTAGCACGTACTCACCATGATCACTATCATGCACGATTCATAAACCAAACCACATGCATATATCAACGCATCATATCAAGCCTTAACAACATGCATAACACATCATACATAGCCAACACAAACACAATTAGACATGAGGCATAATAAGCAATTAGGAGTTCAACCAAAGGTCTCCTAAGCTAAGCTTGAGATTAGGCTACCACTCTAATCTCAACTCTAGGTGGGTTTACCAAGCCCATCCTAGGTTCACATGCTTAAACCAATATTTGAAAGTCATTTAAAAATAGTAACCACTCACCTCCACGTCCAAGCTCAATTATCAAGCAACCGAGGTCTTCAAGTTTCCGGTTTTGTTCCGGAGGCTTCACCAACACATAATCTCGCTTCTAATCATCTCAACACAATCAAAACAACCTCAAATCAATTCACCAATTAATGTGGCAAACCCGAAACACCATTCAAGCAATAAACACATAAATTCAAGCAAAGTTCGTTCTTCAATTTCTCATTTTCGTACTTCCACAAAGACCCATCAAAAATCAGCAATGTAGTCATCCAAAGCACTCTTAAACATGTTCAAAACACTACCCAAACCTAGTATAACCATCAGCCAATGATTTCCAACATCAAGAACCCCCAAAACCAACCTTTACACCCTTCAAAAATCCCATTAAAACCCAAATTCGGGAATCAACATAAAACCATGTAAAAATCAACTATGTTGGACCTTATGGGTAGTAAACAACATATATAACTTCAACAAATCGAAAGCTCAAGTTAAAGACAATAAAGTTTGCATTTTTAATCTAAAAACTCAAAACCCCAAACTACAAAATCTATGAGCTTTATGAAAACTAATGGTACCATCTTAAAGAGGAAGAGGAGGACAAATTAAAAACGAGATTACCTTGCAAAAATCACCAACAAAAATCAAAGGAGATGATGAAATGGAGAATTGGAGAGGAAATGGCATTTGACGTGAAAAAGAGAAATGAAGGAGATGAAGATAGGATTTAAAGTGGTCTTTTAAATTAAAGGGGGTTTTAAAAATAGAAGACCATTTAATCACACCTTTGCCATTAATGAGATGGCATATCTCATCCACATTTAAAATCCATGAAATTGATTTCTAATTTAATTTGAGCCCAACATATAATATTTGTTTTGAAATCACAAAGCCCAAATAATATATAATATCATTTTAATCATAACCCGAGACCCAAAATATTATTTAAGTACTATTTTCTCCCGGCCCCCAAACCCGGGTGTTACAACTCTCCCCCACTTAAGGAAATTTCGTCCCCAAAATTTATCACACAGGAAGAGCCACGAAATCTACTTCTCCACACTTCCCTTTTCTTCTCACCACAACATACTCACCAACTCGGTAGACTTACCACACAACATTAGCTATCTGATGCTAAGATCTCAACGGGTCCTTCAAGGCACGTCGACTTTAAACTCAACTTGATCTCTTCTACAAACATAGCACAGAACAGATCTGACTCACACTCCCGAATTATAGATATACAGAACACATCACAAATCTCTTTCTAACCCTGGTGGTAACCGCAACAGATAAGCAACAGAACTAACCCGATTCACAATCTCATACAGTACTGTTTGAATGCTTGACCCATCACTTTTTCTGACTAACCATCTGACTTCAACATGTAACCAAACACTATGCAGGCGTCTTCAAAAATCTAGTTGGGATCTCGAATCTCTATTACCCACTTTCATTACGAATCTTCCACGGATGTAGCAAACAAGAACAAAACTGATGCTAGGCCCTGGCACGCTGGCAAACTATACACTTACTCTCATACTGAACAACATCATCCATCAACTAAATCTAGAAGTACTCATCTTCAACCCACAATAGGTCTTCATACTACTCTGATGCAATACAATGAACTGCCGTGTGCTTCGACCAAAACAATACGTCTCAAAACCCTATGTCAATCGGTACAACTATTCTATCTCTGAGCTGCAAAACTCTATCATCTTCAAAACTGTATTATGAAGGTCTTCCTTCCACTATGTCTTGCACGTGAGGTGCCAAGAACCTGTCTTGCAACTGTTTCTCTTTAAGTATTCTGACTCAAAGTAAATTTTACCTGAAGCTCGGCCACGAAACTACTATCATTTGGTAAACTGAACCCGGCAGACACAGCTCGCAACTCTACTACTAATCTATCTACAACATAACTCGGAACATCGGTTACTATGTTAACTCTCTTCGGATGATACTAAATCTTGAGATTATGGTCTTCAAGCGGCTAAACAACTTATGCTGTTCAAGTTTCAACCCTTCCTAAGTCATCTAATATTTCAAGTTCTGATGATATGTGTATATACTGTACATTTCTCACTATACATGCTCTGTCTCTAAGTCTTCGAAGCAAATACAACTGTAATTAACTCTAAGTCTAGTGTCGGATAACTCTTCTCATGTACTTTCTACTGTCTCGATGAATAGGCCACAATCTTCTGTCTTGCATAAGCACACAACCTAACCCTACATATGACGCATCACTATAATTCACAAATTCTTTCCTTGACATTGGCTGGATCAAAGTCGAAGTTCTCTTCAAAGTTTCTTTCGGCTTCTCAAGGGCTCGTTGTCTCGCATCTAACCACACAAACTGAACATTCTTCTGTAGCAATATGTCAAAGGAGCAGCTATCCTCGAAAGGCTATTTACAAACTTCCGATAGTAACATCGCTAGACCTAGGAACTATAGATACTTGTCACAGTCTTCAATTTCTTCCAACTCTCATCTTCTTCTGCCTACTTGGGATTTACTCTAATACACTCGACTAATCTACATGTCCTAGGAGGACATCTTCCTTGACTCGGAGTTCACGTTTGCACAACTTGGCATACAAATGATTTTTTAATAGGATCTACAACACTAACTTCAAAGCTTGTCATGGTCTTCTTCGGTACGTGAATATACCCATGTATCATCTATGATAACTTCTACAAATTGATCAAGGAGCTCGGGAAATATTTTGCTCAACATCTCTATAAAAGTAACTAACACACTAGTCAAACAAAGCGGCATGACTTAGAACTCAAAGTGATCACATCTTGCCCTGAAAGCTGTCTTCGGCACTTCAACTTCTTTCACTTACAACTGGCAGTAATTGGATCTCAAATTAATCTTCGAAAAGACTGGAGCACACCCTAACTGATCAACAAATCACTGACACTTGTTTCAACTACCTGAAATCTAAACACATTCTCGTATTGTCTTCTCTCTTCTTCACCAATCGCATTGTCATACACTAAGATGATGTACTAGGCCTAATGAATCTAAGGTCTAACAAATCTCGAGGTGGATTCTTTAACACTCTCAATTCTTTCGGGAGCCATAAGATACAGAGCAATCAAAACAGGAGCAAACTCAGTGACGATATCAATAACAAACTCTTCTTCTCTATAAAAAAACAGACTGGCAATTCTCGCAAACACTTCTAGGAAAATCACAAACTGTTCTAACATTTTACGGTTTAATCTTCATTCGAAAATCAAATCCATCACATTTGCTAGGCAAGCCTGTCAACCAAACTCAATCAATCTTTGACCTCTAAAGTTGAATCAACATTCGACAAGAAGTCCACATCCTCACCTACCACTACAGTCTCACAAAAATCTGCAACTTCAAGGCAACTCTCTCTTTGTCTCAAAGTATACCCTAGCTATTTGTTCTACAAGCCAAACCATGTCAAAAGGTACATCGAAATCGTAAAAGACAAGCACTTCACATTCACTGGAAACACGTAACCTTGAACCATCACAAACATCTTCCGCACATCTTTCTGACCACCACTATCTCACCAAAAGGTCTAGTCACATGTGTCCCTATGTCTAAGGTCTCAATACGTCCATCAAATTTCTTCGCATGCTCACACAAAAGGAAGAATCCGCAGAAATTGCAACTTCATATGTACACAACTGATAGTCTTTAGTTCTCTTGTTTTCAGGCTGGCCCTTCAACATAACCTAACTCTTCAAAACCGTTCTTAGAGTATCTCGAAACTTCAAAATTCAATTCTGATCACACACAAACAATCATGCTTGAACTTGTTCTATAACATCGGTCCCGACGACTCAAAATATCCCACTACCTAACAATCTGAAGTTAACGCCCAAGACTTCTTTCTCGGCTCAACTATATCGGAAGCGATTTCATCTCTCCTTCTTGCTGGAAGACAACTCAGACGCACACTGGCCCAATCATACAAATTGATTCCCGCTCACGGATACTGACCGACTGTCTTGTATCAAAACCATAGGGCGAACCCCAACGATCACTAACTAACATTTTTGAGTTTTAGATTACTCACACGAGACCCTTACCTTGATCTCGCTGAAAGAACTAAGGTACTCATACCTACCTCTAACACTTCACCGGCACATTCAAACCTTGCATGCTTGCTAGCACTATACAGGAGTACAGATTCAGAATTAACCAGAAGGGAACAAACTCAAAACTGTACCAAGGGCTTATCTACTATAACACCGATGCCACTCTGACTCCCACTCATATGTCTTCACTTCTTCTTACCAACTACTACCAGAATCGGTCTCATCGTCCCTCACCAACAAGAATCAGCCCACGTACACACTGACTCAAACAAACCAATTGTACCTCAACTCCTGTACAACCATACTCCCCTAACTATAGCGATGAACTCCCTCAACATCATCCACATTTCAGAAACCACAACTTCTACTACCGGCTCACGGCCCACACCTTGGCCTCGAACTTACATAAAAGCAATAAATCAACAACAACAACAAATTAACATACGGACTGGGTTAGCAAAGGAAAGGGTCCAAGTGGCTCAAGTATGTTTCCCTCTCATAAAATCTCTTTTTATGATGTAATAGAAGCAATGGGGCTCTACTAAATATGCTTCAAGCAACACACACGCACGATCAACCAACATATATTCACAATCAAACAATCACACATTATAGCATACTCGAATAACAAGCAACATGCTTACATAGCAAGCAACCACCATGCAATTGCAATACAAAGATTAAACTTACCTCACTTACCTACCCAAGGTCTCGGAAACCTTAGGCTTTGATACCAACAAATGTAACCCCCTCGCCCCGGTCTGGTCGGCTGACCGGTTCGAGTAGGCTACACGGGGAAAACCGACATGAAACCCGTTAAGGTCCCACCTCGGTTAGCGACCCTAATTTTTTTTGTTTTTATACATCTTGTCTAAAGGCATAATTAAATCCTGAGTGATCACGACAGCGGAAAACAAGGCTCACGAAAAGCCCTACAGCAAATCGGGCCTAAGCCCAACCCTTGGGACCCATTAGAGATGTCAAACATCCTATTTTTAGGCTTGTGTTTTGAAACAGACGACACCCGTTTCGGAACACGGGCTTCAGTTTAAAAAGAAAGACACCCGTACCGAAATGCTTCCACCCCGTTTCGAAACAGAGTCACGTTTTGCCTAGGCGTTTCGATACCCATTTCGAAACAAGCGTTTATAGTGGCCAAAGCGTTTCGAAACCTGTTTTGAAACAGGGGCTCACAGTGGCCAAACCGTACCGAAACGTGTTCCGATACGGGGACCCTGGAACCACACCCGTTCCGAAACGACACAACTCGTTTCGAAACACCTGCATCCTGCAGTTTTCCAAAATCAGTTTTACACATCTCTAAACGATCCCAAACGCCCTAAGCGACCCCAAGAAGCACACACAACATACAAACACGCTCTAGAGGCATACACCATATAGCAACCATGCTCAAGATACACAAGATATAAGATAGGCATCCAAACACAAGATCATACATTCACCACAAGGAAGCATACATAGATTTTAAGGTTACATGCCTTAGCCAACAAAACATATAAGCATTTATGACATGCAACATAAACAAGGTTTACAAATCAAACAAGGCATCCAAGAACCAAGCCAACATCAACATACATCAAAGCTCAATTCAATGACACCTATCCCATTGCTCGTCTATTACAATCTACAATTTAAACATCATACTTGAGCTAACCAAAAGCAACACTTGGAGACCTTTCCTTGCCCTTGCCACCCACAAGCTACTTATCTGCATTGTCGAACGAAAGGAGCATAAGCATAAAAGCTTAGTGAGGGTAAGCTCATAAAACAAACCTTCGACAATGCAGGGTCCAAGCACGAGAAACTACCATAATGAAATGCATGATCTTACCTCCGATCCACGAGAGCCAAATTAAACATGATGCATGAACATATAATCAACATTATGCCATGCTCAACAACTCATAAGCTCAACTTACAATGATACATATATCAAGGTATTATTAACAACATATCTCAATGCATTTTGAAATCACATTTCATATCATATTGACAACACATCTCAAATCATAAAGGCACATATAAACTCATATTGGCACCTAACTATGACTCGAATACGCGAATAACATGTTGGAACGCATTTCCAACATAACCATTACCTTCTGTGGGATTACACTCTAATCTCAACTCTAGGTGGGTTTACCAAGCCCATCCTAGGTTCACATGCTTAAACCAATATTTGAAAGTCATTTAAAAATAGTAACCACTCACCTCCACCTCCAAGCTCAATTACCAAGCAACGAAGGTCTTCAAGTTTCCGGGTTTGTTCCCGAGGCTTCACCAACACATAATCTCGCTTCTAATAATCTCAACACAATCAAAACAACCTCAAATCAATTCACCAATTAATGTGGTAAACCCGAAACACCATTCAAGCAATAAACACATAAATTCAAGCCAAGTTTGTTCTTCAATTTCTCATTTTCGTACTTCCACAAAGACCCATAAAAAATCAGCAATGTAGTCATCCAAAGCACTCTTAAACATGTTCAAAACACTACCCAAACCTAGTATAACCATCAGCCAATGATTTCCAACATCAAGAACCCTCAAAACCAACATTTAAACCCTTCAAAAATCCCATTAAAACCCAAATTCGGGAATCAACATAAAATCATGTAAAAATCAACTATGTTGGACCTTATGGGTAGTAAACAACATATATAACTTCAACAAATCAAAAGCTCAAGTTAAAGACAATAAAGTTTGCATTTTTAATCTAAAAAACTCAAAACTCCAAACTACAAAATCTATGAGCTTTATGAAAACTAATGGTACCATCTTAAAGAGGAAGAGGAGGACAAGTTAAAAATGCGATTACCTTGCAAAAATCACCAACAAAAATCAAAGGAGATGATGAAATGGAGAATTGGAGAGGAAATGGCATTTGACGTGAAAAAAAGAAATGAAGGAGATGAAGATAGGATTTAAAGTGGTCTTTTAAATTAAAGGGGTTTTAAAAATAGAAGACCGTTTAATTACACATTTGCCATTAATGAGATGACATATCTCATCCAAATTTAAAATCCATGAAATTGATTTCTAATTTAATTTGAGCCCAAAATATAATATTTGTTTTGAAATCACAAAACCCAAATAATATATAATATCATTTTAACCATAACCCGAGACCCAAAATATTATTTAAGTACTATTTTCTCCCGGCCTCCAAACCCGGGTGTTACATTATCAATAATTTATAATGTGCAAGTCAATGACCATTTTATAATTGTTCAATAAGTTTAATGGTTGTTTTATAATTTTTAAAAGTTCAATGACTAAAAAGATCATTTTAAAATAGTTTAGTGACCATTTGTGTAATTTACCCAAAATTTTATAGCAAAATCTGTTAATTCGAAAACCGACCGAATTAACCGAACTTTTTTCGTTTCGGTTAAAAATTTTATGTTCGATTAACGGTTAATAGAAAAAAAATTCGGTTAATTAATTATTGGTAGTTCAGTTCGGTTGGTTAACCGAACCGACCGGTTGAACACCCCTAACCAGCACTGTAGATGTTCGAGCAAATTATAGATGTTTCGAAAGGGAAACAAATAGTCATGAGCGGAGCCAAGAACTAATTTGTAACCCCCTCGTCCCGGTCCGGACGCTGGACCAGTCCGAGTGGGCCACACGGGGAAAACCGAAGCGAAACCCGTTAAGGTTCCCCCTCGGTTAACGACCCTAGAAGATTTCTTTTATTTACCTTGTCTATATGCATTACTATTGTCCTATGTGAGACACATCGGCGGAAGCACAAGCATTCATAAAGCGATCATTTGAACAGCACATGCAAAACAATACATTTTAGACTATTAGGCAGGCCGTTTCGAAACACACACAATGTGTATCGAAACGCCTTGACTTGGTCAACGACCCCAAGCCCACACGAGGAGGCCGTATCAGAACGGAGGTCAACCGTTCCGAAACACCCTTAACGGTCAACTTCTCGTGGTCAACGAGATATTGACCGTTCCGAAACACTTAGACCCATTTCGAAACCCCATCATATCGGCAAATTCTCAGATTTCCAGTAGCCAAAGTGTTCCGATACCCGTTTCGGAATAGAGGTTCACAGTGGCCAAACCGTATCGAAACGAGTTCCGATACGGGGTCTCTGAAGCCTAACCCGTTCCGAAACGGCCCATCCCATTTCGAAACACTGGCTGTCTGCAAAACCTCAAAATCTGTTTTAGACAACTCCTAGAGGTTCCAAACGCCCGAAACGACTACCCGAAGCATACAAAACATACAAATACATTCTAGAGGCACGCTCCCTATCACTCATACACAACAAACACAAGATATATAAGGAGACATCCATATTAAAGACCATTCATGTCATTTCATAAAGCATGCTTTAACCAAAAGGCAACACTTAGGCAATTTTTAAGGTAAACAAATACCAACATAGATACAAGCAAGGGCATACATCTCAAAAGCCAAGTTAGAAAACATATACGAGGAGTCTAACATGCTCCTAAACAACAACAACATACTTCAAAGGCATCATAACACGATTACATGTCCCATTGCTTGACCATTACATCATAATTAAAAAGTTCATACTTGGTAGCTAAACAAGTACCACGAAGCACACTTGGAGGCCCCCTTCTTGCACTTAGCAACTCACGAACTAAGGATTTGCATTGTCGAACAAAGAGAGAGCGTAAGCAATAAGCTTAGTGAGGGTAAGCTCTTTAAAAACAAACCTCGACAATGCAGGGTCCAAGCACGATCTTAACCAAGGTAAATGCATGACCATACCTTTGATCCTCAAGAGCCAAAATGTTAATGATGCATGAACAATATTCAATTTTATGTCATGCTTAACAAGCTCATTTCCACAACATATGTAAACACATATAAACATCCAAATAGGAATCACATTCCACATCGCATTGATACACATATCAATCAATATTGGCACCTAGCTATGACCCGAATACGCAGATAAACACGTTGGAATTCACATCCAACAACCACTTTACCTCACGGTGGGATTACACTCATCACCGGTCTCGCAGAGGGGATTCCACTCATCCTCACGCCCCGTCGATGGGATTCCACTCATCATCGACTATATATATAACAATTTCCGGGCGAACCCGTACTCCTCCTTGGTGACTCAACGCCACCAAGGCCACACGCGAATTTGACTCACGTGTGCACACTAACATCCTAATGATCGATCATTTGTACTCAAGCATACTAGTGCCAACATTTAACTCATTCCACATTATCATTTACAACCAATTCCGTGCTTAACACGTATCACCATGATCACAATCATGAACAATCCACATGCATATCACAATGCATCATAACCATGCCTCATCACACATGTATAGCACAATATACATAAATCATCATATCACAAATATTACGAGGCATAAACATCAATCACAAGTTCAACCAATGTCTCTAGTTTAAGTTTAGGATTAGGCTACCACCCTAACCCTAACTCTAGGTGGGTCTATCAAGCCCGACTTAGTTCACAAGCTCGAACCAAACACTTAAAACTACTTTGAAAACATTAACCACTCACCTATACTTCCAAGCTCCAATTACCAAGCAAGCAACCAACTTCAAGCTTCCGGATTTCCTCCCGATGCTTCACCAACGCAAGTTCTCGCCTCTAAACCACCTCAACACAAACTAAACAACTTCCAATCAGCCCAAGCATCAAAGTAGTTAACCCGGAATACAATTCAAACATTAAACTCAACATTTCAAGCCATGAACAAACCCCACTTTTAACCAAACTCGTGCAGCCCAATAACCTCATCCAAAACTCATGCTTCCAACACCTTTTATACCCCCAAATGATCCCAAAGCAACCCCCAACCATAGTACTAACATTAGCCCATCAATTCCAACCTAAAATAACCCCCAAAACTCACCCAAGACCCTTCAAAACCCCCCTTTAAACCCAATTTCGGGAATGTGCTCAAAACCAAGTAAAATTCATATATGTTGAACCATTTAGCTCCTAGACTTCATAACTAACAACATTAAATCGAAATATTAAGTTTAACAACATAAAGTTATCATTTTTAATCAAATCCCTTAAAAACTCCATTTCCAAAACCTTAATGAAAATAAAAACTAATTGTACTTTTGAAGAGAGGAAGTTGAGGAGAAGTCAAAAATGGTATTACCTTTCAAAAACGAGTTGAAATGGAGAAGAAATGAGATGGATTTAAAATTGGAACTTGTATTATTTACAAGTTTGCCATTAATGAATGGCTATTCCCATTTTCTTTAAAATCTCTCCAATTTGTATTTCATTCATTTTAGTCCAACACAAAATATTTGTTTTTGAAACCCGAGGCCCAAAAGATTATTTTAATTATAAAACCGAACCCAAAATAATATTAAAATATTATTTTCATCCGACCCCTAAACCCGGGTGTTACATAATTTAAGGGGTGTCATTTTTATGAATGATATTTAAGATGAATTAATTATTTATAAAGAATGTCAATTATATATATATATTTAATTTTTTATATACAAATTATATAAAAAAAATAATTTTTTAAAAAAATTTGGGTGTCTGTTCAATTTGTGGCTCCGCCCATACAAATAGTAATGTTTCTAGATTACGATAACACTCTTTCGTCGATTATTGAGATCCAGATCGAATTTTCATGTCCAAAAAGTTACCCATTTGTTCATATACCTATACAATTTATGGGTATTTTTCATCTGTAATTTCGAGATTAATTTCTCATGCTTTGTGTACACCAAACGAGAAAGAAAGTGAGAAAGGTAGCCATATGCTTCCTTACAGCTATAGTGAGTGATAGATGCAGGGACAATGTACATTTCAGACCTTAAATTTCACCCTTTTTTGTTTTAGTCTATTTAGTGTTTTCACAAATGGTAAAATTATGTATTGTTTTAAAAATTGTAGGTGTATATTTTGTCAAGTTAGCTAAGTTATATAAACACAAAACTGGGAAAAGTTCTTTAGGTGAAGATTAAAGGAGGAAATCAGAAGGTTGAAGCGAAATAAAAGTTAGGTAATCTCGATGAAAGTTTTAAAAGTTTAATGGCCAAAATGAAAGCGTCTTAAAAGTTTAATGACCATTTATGTAGTTTACCCATCATTTTATTAAGAAAAACGGGAAGAGAGACCAAAATGAAAAATAAAAGTTTGGTGACCATTTATGGAGTTTACCCAATTTATTATAGAGGTACTCTACCCTAATTATTATTACCAGGCAATTTAGAAGGTTGTAATGAGCCAAAGCCAAATCAGTGTTTTGCATTCGGTTGTTCTTTTCATGGTAATAAAGGGCCCCACGTTCGTAAAATATGTCGGAAATTTCTACGTTGATTTTAAAGCCTTCACCGAAGAAATGAAAAAACAAAATTAAATCCATCAGATAAAAAAATCAAAAGGAAAAGAAAACGAAAAATCTGTTGAAAAACGGAAGAAGAAGAAGAAGAACTAAACAGAGGCAAAAAGGGAATCCCAAACATGCCCTTATCCTCCTACCTTGGCAGCAACCGCCGTGGCGGAGGATGGACACCGGCATTGCTTCCGTCTTCATCATCAGCCACCACCGTCAAATCAACCCCCAAAGCCCATCAAACCCGGAAGTTACGCAAACGGACGGCTCTGATCAACTTCCTCTTCACCAACTTCTTCACCATAGCTCTCTCCGTTTCGCTCCTCTTCTTCCTTCTAACCCTTTTCCTCTTCGGAATCCCCAAACCCATTTCCTCACACTTCAACTCCCGATCCCTGACCCGAAGGCTCTCGACCCGGAGGGCTGCAGCCCGGAAAAAAGCCGGGTGGAATCCGAACCAGAATGGTGCCGTGGTTGATATAACAACTAAACAATTGTATGATAAAATTGAGTTCTTGGATAAGCCTGGAGGGGCTTGGACACAAGGGTGGAAAGTTTCTTACAAAGGACATGAATGGGATAGTGAAAAGTTGAAGGTTTTTGTGGTTCCACATTCTCATAATGATCCAGGGTGGAAATTCACCGTGGAAGAGTATTACGAGAGGCAATCAAGGCATATACTTGACACCATTGTAGAAACTTTATCAAAGGTGAATTTTCCTTCGTTTTCTGGGCTCTTGGCAGGTTAATTCTTGATGGGTTTTTGTTAATATGGGGTGTAATTGTTCAATAAAGTTGGAATTTTCATTGGGATTTCGTTGTTAGTTTTGTTTCTTATAGACTTATGGTTTAAGAATTTGATTGGGGTTTGAATGTTTGATTGTTTTTCTTTTTCGGCTGATAGTTTAAATATTGATTGGGATTTGGTTTCTGAGCTTGGTTAGTAGGACTTTGTTGATCAATGGTGCTGATAGTATGGATTTTCTTTTTGTCCTTTGGGAGATAAGTTTTGAATTTGATGTTTCCTCCTTTTTGAATTATTACTGAAGTGGATTGCTGGTTTTCAGTTATGGTGTTTTGTTTTAAGAAGTTAATCTTTGGACTGTGCTGAAAATGGTTAAATGTGGTGAGAATTTTGTTTGGCATTAAGTTTTTCAAGCTTTCTAGTTCATGCTTAATGGACTAAGTATGTTACACAAAGGTTTTCTTTGTGCACTTAGACTTAGTGTCAACTTATATTGATCAATGGTGCTGATAGTATGGATTTTCTTTTTGGCTTTCTTTTGCATTGAAATTTGGTTTTCATCCGGATTCCTTTGGGCGATAAGTTTTGAATTTGATGTTTCTTCCTTGTGGAATAATTAATGAAATGGATTGCTGGTTTTTGGTTATGGTGTTTTGTTTTAAGAAGCTAGTCTTTGGACTGTGCTGAAATGGTTAAATGTGGTGATAATTTTGATTGGCATTTAGTTTTTCGAGCTTTCTAGTTCCTGCTTGATGGACTAAGTATGTTACACAAAGGTTCTTTTTGTGCACTTAGGCTTAGCGTCAACTTATATTGACAGCCTGTTAATTTTCTAAAGGTTGGGTTGAATTTGCAGGATAGTCGGCGGAAGTTCATATGGGAGGAGATGTCGTATTTGGAAAGGTGGTGGAGAGATGCCTCAGATGATAAAAGGGAATCTTTTACAAATTTGGTGAAGAATGGTCAGTTGGAAATAGTAGGAGGTGGCTGGGTGATGAATGATGAGGTGGGGGGCTTAGAACTTTGTTTTCTTTTCAGTCGTTTTAGCACCCTGTTTCAAATTAGCCCCCAAAATAGCTACTTCTTGTTATGAATTTCGATTTTGCCTAAACAAATTCTATTTTCTTAATGCAGGCAAATTCACATTACTTTGCCATAATCGAGCAGGTATACCTCGAACCCTGTTCTTGGTGATTGTAGTTGGCTTAATGACTGTATTTTCAGAACGCCTCGGAATGTTGACAGATTGTATGTTTTGCATATTGCCATTCATTTTGAGCCATGATGTCATGTGCAAAAAATCAACTTGTCTTATAATTTACTCTTGCATTTGTGAGATCTAATATTCATATCATAGGACTTCATCTATTGTTTCATTGTCTTTTCATTTACATCAATGTTCATAGAATTTTCTATTTATCGTAGTTTCTATCCTCAAAAACTCTTTAGTGCCTCATGTTTGCAGTTTCATTTTAATATTTGTATAAGCAGGTAACTGAGGGAAATATGTGGCTGAATGACACTATTGGGTTTATTCCGAAAAATTCTTGGGCAATAGATCCATTTGGTTACTCACCTACAATGGCTTATCTCCTCCGTCGAATGGGCTTTGAGAACATGCTTATTCAAAGAACTCATTACGAGCTGAAGAAGGAACTTGCTTGGAATAAAAATTTGGAATACATATGGCGTCAAAGCTGGGATGCTGACGAAACTACCGACATATTTGTGCATATGATGCCATTTTATTCGTATGATGTTCCACATACTTGTGGACCGGATCCTTCTGTTTGTTGTCAGTTCGATTTTGCCCGTATTCATGGCTTCTTTTATGAACGCTGCCCATGGGGACAGCCTCCTATAGAGACTGACCAGGAAAATGTGCAGGAGAGGGCACTGAAACTACTAGATCAGTATAGGAAGAAGTCGACCCTTTATCGGACGAATACACTTCTTGTACCTCTTGGAGATGATTTCCGCTATGTCAGCATTGATGAAGCTGAAGTTCAGTTTAGAAATTATCAAATGATATTTGATTACATCAACTCTAATCCCAGTTTAAATGCAGAAGCAAGATTTGGTACTTTGGATGACTATTTCCAGACCCTTAGAGATGAGGCTGACAGAATAAACTATTCCCTTCCTAGAGAAATTGGCTCCGGCGAGGTTGTGGGTTTTCCTTCTTTATCGGGTGACTTCTTTACTTATGCTGACAGGCAGCAGGATTATTGGAGTGGCTATTATGTATCGAGACCTTTCTTCAAAGCTGTTGATCGGGTATTAGAGCAAACGCTTCGTGCGTCGGAAATTTTGATGGCAATTTTATTTGGTTATTGCCAGAGAATACAATGCGAAAAGCTGCCAATGTGGTACGCATACAAGTTGACAGCTGCGAGGAGGAATTTAGCTCTTTTCCAGCATCACGATGGGGTGACTGGAACTGCTAAGGATCATGTTGTTCTTGATTATGGAACTCGGATGCACACTTCTTTACAGGACCTGCAGATTTTCATGTCTAAAGCAATCGAAGTATTGCTTGGAATTCGCCAAGAGAAGTCGGACCAGACCCCTGCTCAATTTGATCCCGAACAGATGCGATCTAAATACGATGCTCTGCCTGTGCATAGAGCAGTCAGTGCTCGGGAAGGAACCATACAATCAGTTGTACTCTTTAATCCTCTGGAGCAGACAAGAGAAGAGGTTGTGATGTTAGTTGTTAATCGACCCGAAGTTACCGTTTTGGACTCAAACTGGACGTGTGTTCAAAGCCAGGTTTCTCCCGAACTGCAGCATGTCAAAAGCAAGATTTTTACAGGCAGGCATCGTGTCCACTGGAAAGCTTCTGTTCCTGCCATGGGTTTGCAGACATATTATATTGCCAATGGCTTTGTTGGATGTGAAAAAGCTAAACCAGCAAAACTCAAGCTCTTCTCGAACTCGAGTTCAATACAGTGCCCTACACCTTATACTTGCTCAGAAGTAGAAGGAGATGTGGTCGAAATTGAGAATCTGCATCAAACTCTCACCTTTGATGTCAACCATGGTTTGTTGCAAAAGGTAATCCAAAAAGGCGGGCCCCGAAATGTGGTGGCCGAAGAGATAAGCGTTTACTCGAGTGCCGGAGGTGCATACTTATTTGTACCCCATGGTGAAGCTGTGCCTATAATTCAGTCTGGTGGGCATCTGGTCATCTCTGAGGGTCCTTTGATGCAGGAGGTGTATTCTTATCCAAAGACTGAATGGGAGAAAACTCCGATCTCCCATAGTACTCGTATTTATAATGGAGGCAATACGATACAAGAGTTTCTGATTGAGAAGGAATATCATGTTGAGCTTCTTGGCAAGGATTTTATGGACAAAGAATTAATTGTTCGATATAAGACGGATATCGATAACAAAAGAATCTTCTACTCTGACTTGAATGGGTTTCAGATGAGTCGAAGAGAAACGTATGATAAGATCCCTTTGCAGGGGAATTACTACCCCATGCCGTCTCTTGCATTCATGCAAGGGTCAAATGGCCAGCGGTTTTCTGTCCATTCTCGACAGTCACTCGGTGCTGCAAGCCTTAAACAGGGGTGGCTAGAGATTATGCTTGATCGTCGTTTGGCAAATGACGATGGCCGTGGCCTCGGTCAAGGAGTGATGGACAATCGTGTTATGAATGTTGTTTTTCATATCCTGCTTGAATCCAACATTTCTTCGACTTCAAATCCGGTTCTCAACCCGCAACCTCTGAGTCCATCTCTTCTTTCGCATTGCGTTAGTGCTCACTTGAATCATCCCTTGAATGCATTCATTGCCAAGAAGCCACAAGACATTTCCGTGCAGACACACTGGGGACCCTTTTCTCCGTTAACCAGTCCCTTACCTTGTGACCTACATATTGTAAGTTTCAAAGTCCCTCGACCGGCAAAATATTCTCAACAGCAGCCTGGAGATCCCCGGTTTGTTTTAATGTTTCATAGACGAAACTGGGATCCTTCATACTGCCCGAAGGCCAGATCTCAGTGCACCAGCATGGCCGATGAACCTGTAAACCTATTCAACATGTTCAAGGGCCTTGAAGTGCTGAATCCTAAACCAACTTCCTTAAATCTTCTACACGAGGACACCGAGATGCTGGGGTATGCAGAGCAGTTTGGCGACGTCGCTCACGAAGGTCGTGTAATTATTCCTCCCATGGAAATACAAACATACAAGCTAGAACTGAGATCACTCCAGCAAATGCCGATGGGTGATTTGAACCGTGCGCTGCAGTCTCATGTGATATCCGAGCAAGTCGAGAACATCAAAGATGGCTCGTAAAGTAAATACTTGTTCAAGGTATGTAACTTAGGAATATGAAAGATAGCAGGATAGTTCTTGTTTCATGTACAATCAGTACATTGTAAGTTTAACACCCAGAAATCCATGTTACTATATTCTTCTTAGAAACCCAGATTTGATTTGACCTTAATCAAACTTCAAATTTTGCTTGTATTATCTTCTGTTATGAAAGATTGTTTCTCAAAGAGTGAGATTTTAGCTCCAAATGCATACAACTTTTTTCAGTAATTTTTTTGGGTAAAAACTTGTACAAACATGTATATTTTATTCTTCAAAAATAAAATTTAAATATCTAACCCTAAATCTTAAATTTCAATCTCTATAAGCTAAACACTTAAACTCTAAATTCTAAATTAAATCTCTAACCCTTAAAACAAAAGGAATTGTGTAGTCTTTAGATTACATAACATGTGTATCAAAGGTTTTTTATGTCTATGACGATTTTCATTTAAAGTTGAAAATAAAGATCAAATACAAGAGTTTCATAATTAAAATAGAAATTATAAATATATTTAGACAATGAAAATAATTCAAGAAACAAATCGATTAAAAGAGTTATTCATAGTAGATAAAAAAATTATTTAAACATTTTATATAGGTAAAATACAATTATGAGTGTCTTGAAGAGTAAATCATTTAAGGTTTTTTTTTTGTCACTTTCATCGATTTGAAACGTAAAAGAGTTTGTAATTTTTATTATATAAATACACTTCTTGTATATCATAAAACTACTAATTAAAATAAATTACTAGGATTGAAAAAAGTTTTATAAATATACACAATTTCTTGATTCTTTTTTTATTATATAAATATACATAATTTCAAGTATATTATGTAGAAGTTAACTCCGTCTGGAAACATGGATTTGAGAATATGAATTTGTACTTTTTGTTACGTAAATAGTAGGAATGAAATGCGTATATTAAGGGAAAAAACTTTGATACACATGCAATGTAAAATAAATTTTATAGGTATCTTTTAATTTTAGGGGTTATGATTTAGTTTAGGGTTTAAAGTTTAGGGCTTTAGAATGTAAAGTTAGTATTTATAATTTAGTGTATAGGGTTTAATTTTTTAGGGTTAAGGTTAAAAATTTAGCATTTAAGTTTTATAGTTGTGTAAAATTAGTTTTAAACAGTCTTTAGATAAAAAATTTACCCATATTATAAATGAATAATTAATATCTATAGTGTTTTGGATATCATAAACGAACATAGACTTACTATATCAAATATTAAAAGAGACAAATTATTTTATTTCAAAGTAATAAGGACACGTTAAATATTTAACCTTAAAAACCAAAAGGAAAAAACCTAGTTTAACTTAAGTTTAAACTCATATGAACTTAAAATGCTATTAGACAAAATTTTGAGAGAGGTATATAAGTAGAGGTGGCAAACGGGTCAATCGGTTCGGGTTCAGTTCGGGTCATTTCGGTTTCGGTTATTTCGGGTCTGATATTTTCGATTCAGATTCGGTTTCGGTTTCGGTTCGGTTTTAGTTCGGGTCTATTGTGTTTCGGGTCATTTCGGGTCGGTTGATTTTCGGTTCGGTTATTTTCGGTTCGGTTAGTTTCGGTTCGGTTGATTTCGGTTCGGTTATTTTCGGTTCAATGAGAGATCAATCGTTTTTAATCAAATTTTTAGGTTAGTTAGATTTTTACACCCTATATATGACTTTATAAAGTCAATATATTTGACATTTTAGTGATTTGTGCGTCTGTTCATATTTTATCTTTCTTTATTTCTATTAATCGGGTCCATTCAGTTCAGGTCTATTCGGTTCGGGTCCATTCGATTCAGGCCTATTCGGTTCGGGTTCATTCGGTTCGGGTCTATTCGGTTCGGGTCCATTCGGTTCGGGTCCATTCGGTTCAACTAAATTCGGTTTAGTTTCGGTTCGGTTTATTTCGGGTTTCGAATCAAATTTCGGATCAAATTTTGAGTCAATTTCGGGTTGATTTTCGGTTTCGGTTCGGGTCTGGGTTCGGGTAATTCGGTTCGAGTTTCGGTTCTCGGGTCAAGTTTGTCAGGCCTATATATAAGAGTCCCTCTCACTCTCTATATACCTCTACACTACATGTTTGACACGCATGATGTAATTATATCTTAATTTCTCATGTCACGTTTGATTGTATAAATTGTAATTGTATAGTTATACACGTCTAAATCCGAAATAATATTGATTATTATAAAAATTAATCTTGAACCCTATTTTTTAATATTTAAATAAATATTCAACAATAAATAACAATAAAACTGTTAGGATTGAATTTTTTTTATAAACATATAATAGAGAAAGAGTTAGAATACACTTACATGATATAAAATTAAAAAGTTTTATACGTTTTTGGATCGTTGAATTAACTAATTTTAATGGTTGAGATTAAAATTTTTAAATTAAGAATAATTCACTTTATTTTTTTTCATGTAAAAATCTTTTCATTACCTACCACAAAAATCTCACCCTTAAATTTTCACTAATCCAACTATCTAAAAACCTATATAACTCTTACGTTTTACATTGTGTGAATAGATCCTAACTCACGAGTTATATTTTGTTACAAAAATCTATAAATTCTAAAGCAAAAACGAGCATAAAAAACCCCAAACAAATCAGTATTGAAAATTAGAGTATGGGCCTGTTTTTTGTTGCAGTTGCGGTGGCCAACGACCGTTCGCTAGCAACAACAACCCCAAACACCCGCCAATTTAGTTCCACACTCCCGTTTATTAACCTATTTATGCGCTCAAACACCCATTTCGTGAAATCCAGATTTTTTAACTTTTGGGGAACGCCCGTTTGCCCCCAAACCTGAGTTTGAGACTTCAACAAAAAACAAAGCCTATCAGTGAGATAACTTTAACGTAATACTCACAATAGATCAAAAAACCCGAACCAACACGGAACTAGGGATTAGTATGGGTTGAGTTTTTGGCCAACTCGAATTTGATTCAATATGTAGTGACTTTTTACATGACTAAACCGATTCAAATTTTAGGATTAAAATATGGTTCCGACCCAAAATAAATAAAAAATACTATATTTTTTCATTTTTATTAAATTATAAGAGATAGTAAAAAAATATATGAAAATTATTTATAGTAATTATTTTTATTTTTATTTTTTATTCAGTAAAATTAAAGAGATAATTAAAAATATATATAAAGAGATGAACATTATAGAACTGTCGCCAAGTATATATATGAGAATTGTACAATTATTCCGAGTCGAATCAAATATCTTTCACCTTAAACCAGTCATATATTTCCCCCTAAACTATGGGGTTGGATCACAACCCACGGATCCGGGTCCATGGCGGGCCGGGACCAGAAAACATTGCTTTGCTCATCTCTGATTCTTTTGCTGTTCATTGATCAGTTTATCAATCAATATTTCGATGAGGAGAAAGGAGAGTTTTGGTCATCAAAGTAACCGACTTTAAACATTGCTTTTTGCAGCTGATACCACTAAAAAAAGGATGCACTAATTTTCCTATTAAAAGAACATTGCTTTTGCAGGACTCTTGTTTCTAAGGCGGGATTTAAACTAAATTATTTTCGATCGTGTTACGTTTATTATGATTATAAACATAATATAACTTTTATCTTAATTGATTAGATAAAATTTGATTATAAATATAAGTGTGGATTGATTTTATCAAGTTTATATATAGTACTAATATTAAAGTAATCTTTCTCAACCCTCGACTTCACGTATTCATTTTACGGATTATGTTCGAAATTTATGTATGTCTTTTCCAACCCAATCCTATGTTTTTAAGATTCAAATCTGACCTTCAGGGACGAATGTATGTTTAATGTTTGCCCCTCCTAACTTTGAAGGTCTAATTATATTTTAAGTCATTGATAGTTTTGAAACCATTGTAATTAAGTCCTCGTCCCTCACAAAATTTGTAATTAAGTCTTTGTCCCTCTCAAAATTTTTAATTTAATTAAATTTTAGGACCTTGTTAGTTTTAAAATGAATGAAATTATGGCTTGACTCCCGATTTTTTTAGTTTAATTATTTTTAAGTCCTTTCAATTTTAAAATTAGTAAAATAAAATCTTAACTCCGTTAAATATTTTAGTTTAATTTTATTTTAAGACCAAATTTCAAAGTTAAACAATTTATCTCCTCATGAGTGAATCCTGGCTCCGTCCCTACTGACGTTATATATTACATTCAACATTTGTTCTTGGTTTGAGAGATTCATTCACATAAATGAGTGGGGGATTTGGAGCCATATCTTTCAAATTTTTGCCCATTTGCTTTACCTTTTGGTGGTATAGCCATAAAAGCAAAGTGAGATCCATCTCATTAAACCATATTTCCAAATTCATTCATTTTGGGTTATCAGTTTCCAAAGGAAGAGCTTTCCTAAAGTAAGAGTTCATCCTTTTTAGTAGAGATATCTGTTTGATTTGCTTCTATTTCCGGTGGAGAATCTCGTCAGCTACCACCCAATGTTTATGTGCTCTTTCAAGAGTTTCTGTTTCTCTTTATGTTGGGTGCTACTAAAGATATTCCTACACCAGACCTCAAGTATGCCATGTTGAGTAGAGGTGTCACGAGTAACACCCGGTCTGGTGGGATAAGACACTAGATCTTTTAAGTATTGTTAAAGATCGAAACTCTTATAAGGTGATAATGTGAACGGAACAAGTTAGATCAGAAATGTCGCCACAATAATAGGTCTTTGCAATACTCGATTCAGATTAGTTAACCAATGAATTAGATACCGGCGGTTATACATAGGGATGTCAATAGGGAGTATTTTGCGGGAATTCGCCCCTCTTTGCATTCAACTGGGCAGAGATGGTTACCATTTATGCGAATTGTGGGCCGGAAATAAAAATAAAAATTAAATTCGCCGTGAGTAGTAGAAAAAGCGTGAATATACCTTTTTACCCGCATCATCCCACCCGAACAGATTTTATAACATGTTATAAAGTAAAATAGAAAATCAAAAAGTCAAAAAGTAATTGAAACCGTTTTTATTCATTTTTAATTAACGAGTCTAATTAAAAAATGTTTAATTGCATTTTACCAACCAAACATTTACAGGAAATTATAATTATTTGTATTTACAAGACAAGAGGGTGCAATTATTACCCTAATAATTACATTTTCTTATAATTATTGTGGCGTTCAAACATATAATGTATTTTTTAATGTTTACATTAACATATTATATAGTATTTTATATGATATAATTTATATAATATTTTAACTATATAAAAAAATATAATATTTTTTGTATAATTAAGGGTGATCAAACTCGACTAGAAAAAATTGAATTTTTTTGACTAGACACGAGGGAAAAAAACTTGACTCATTTTGATTCGACTTGAAATTTCATAAACTCGACTCGAAATTTTTTTAAATAAAATTTGAGTTGTAAAATGAAAACTCGAATAACTCGAATATTTTAATAATTAGTAGGTTGATTTTGAAGTTCGAGCGGAGTCCCTCAATTTTTCCTGATATATATATATATATATATATATACCAATATAAAAATGAATATATATATATATATGCATATCTTATATGATTAGAGAAAACCGTTTAAATTAGAATCAAACCGTACTATAACATGATAAATAATTACAATTAAATTTGTATAGGAACTCAAAAACTCGACTCAAGTCGAAAAAATTCAAATAAAGTTTGAATTGTAAAATATGGTGCGTCAACTCAAATAACTCAATTTTTTTTTACTCGACTCGATCAAACGTTCAACCCTAGTTATAACCATTGATATCTCATCCATTGATTGACAAATCAAAATCTAATACTACAAATGCTTGTTACGGGGTGACGCTTCCAACCCATTTGCTCCATTCGCAACGTCAAGTTCCGAACGGTATACATTGCTTAAGCAATTTAGCACATCATCACGCTAAACCAGGGATGGACCCAGAGGGGGCTGGAGGGGGCAATCACCCCCTACACATTTGAAATTGTATATGATTTAGAAAACAATTAGTAATGTTTTTATATTTTCTATTAAAAATTTATTTTTGCCAATGCTAAAATTTTATAAGTTCGTCCCTTAAAATTTTATAAGTTCGCCCCTAACATAAAATCATGCGTCCGTCCATGCGCTAAACCAATCGATAGATAATATAATATAAACTTTAAAAACATGGTTTTTTTGAACAATTTCTACCTAGTAGAGGGGAATGTAAAATTTGTTCCTGCTGCTGCTGCTATCTTGATTCAATCCAAGGGATAATAATTAATATGATATGTTAATCATTGAAATTGAGGCATAACATTGATGTTATTGAGCACGAGAAGATGTACATGTATCATTCATTGATATGATTACCTCACTAGGCATTGTATGCCTAATGCATTCATCTTCCATGCTTTCCAGGTTGAAAGTTCGTTGTGGTTGAATATCGGAAAGTCGAGGTGAGACAAGTCACTACAAGCCTAAAGTAATGTATTTGTCCTCGCGAACTCCTAAGATGGTGGAAATGTAGTTGAACTAGTCTTTTGTGCTCATTTTAGTATGTTTATAATGTGTAAGGGTTGTAATGTAGTTAAGGGCCTTAAAATGACTTTTTGGTGGTGTTAAAATTGGCATATATGGCTCACATAGGTGAAAACCTAGTAATCGTATTCGAATGATTATGAAATTTGACATGCTAGTAGTTTATAGTATTGAAATGTTGTACGTAAAATTTCATTGCATTTGAACATCTGTTGGTAGGTTAATTTAGCTAAAAACCAGCTAAAATCTGTCATTGCAGGTCAAACATATCGAAACATGTGATGGTGTTTTGGTACAACCTCTTTAATAAGGCTACTGGAAAATAGGGTAAAACAGGGCATACTGATACGATTTAGATCTTGTTCGATATGATTTGCTATTGTCAAATCTTGTTTCGATACGAGCCTAACCTACATCGGAACATGTCAATAGTCAAGGTCAACAAAGGTCAACCCGTACCGGAACATGACTTATTTGTTTCGATGCGGGGAATGGACAAAATCAATCTAGGTTAAATTCTCGTACACCCGTTTCGAAACGGCTCAGGGTGTTTCGATACATGGTTAGTTAAGTTGGTTAAAAGACATATTGAAGTTTTACATTGTTCACAAATTGATCACTAAATTTTGGACGACTTAATTGGATGGGTAAATGAACTCCGAATAACATAAAAATTTATAGGTCTGCTGATATTAAGTTAAATTGAGTTGTGATATGGTCAATTGCAATAAAGCACCTTTAATTTACTGAAATTACAATTTAGTCCCTAAAGCTTATAAAAGTTAGAATTTGTTCCTAATCGAGTAATCTTCGTTACGAAGTGAATAATTTGGACTAAGATATATATTTGGTAATTTTTATTAAGCAAAGTGTTAATTATGGGTTGATATTGATTGGAATTTTATCGCACCGATCATCGTATTGTTCATTGGTAGCACTTTCCGGCCTGGTTCTCGACCAGGTTGGGAAGGGGGTGTTACATTTGTGGTATCAAAGCTAGAGTTTAGTCGTTTCTAGGACTAAACTGAAGCTTATTGCATTATTATTGTGTTACTTTGCCGCCTAGGAGTTATATATTGTGTATATTGTGACTTGTCGACTAATCCGATCTTTTTGTAATATAGATATGTCTAAAACTAATAAAGCTCACATTGATGAGCCAGCCACCGGGTCCTCGACTCATGGCGAGGATATAAGAAGAGGAGACCCTTCGAATCCTCAAAACCCTCATGTTCAGAATGCTGAGCTTGCAGCACCTACTGCTCAAGCTGAATGTTATAAGAACATGGTTGATATGTTTAAGCAGTTTATGGCTGCAATGAGGGTTGAGCAGGTTGCACAATCCATCGCTCCTATTATTCAACATACTCGAGCTCTTGTCGATAAATTATCTTAGTACCGAGCTTACACCTTTACCGGTCAAGATGATGACAACCCTGAAGTTGCCGATTATTGGTTAGATATCACTCTACGGATCTTGAACAAGCAGTTGCAATGCTCAGACGAGCACAAACTCGAGTGTGCCCTTGCATTGTTGGCTGATGAGGCACATCATTGGTGGGAGACTACTACACTGACGGTCTTCGAGGATGTTGTAACTCGAGAGTTCTTCCTTAAAGAATTCTGTAAGAAGTACATTAGTGAGTTCTATCTCGCTGAAAGACGAAGTATTTTCCTCCACCTCAAGCAAGGCGGATGGCCGATCGAGCAGTACATCTATGATTTCTGTAAGTACTGTAGAAACGATGTTGAATATATCAAGAATGAAGAGGAGAAGTGTCGAATGTTCATTGCAGGGCTCAATGATGAGTTACGCCCTATGTTTACTACAATGAGCATTTTTTATTTTCAAGACATGGTGAACCGAGTTAAGGTCACCGAAGCTGCACAGAAAGCTCAACGATTCGGTGGGTCCGGTAAATCGAAGAATATGTTTAGGGATGATTCACGACATCCCAAGTGGAACAAGAAAGGAAAATATCAAGGCCCTAAGCAGAATGTTTATCCGCAGCCCTCCCGTTCTGGAAATATTGACAAGCCTCAATCTGTGATTCAATCCTTTGCTAAGGCAACATCTATTGATAGTACTAGAGGTTCGAATCGAAGCACCCAACATCTAGTTTGCAACTACTACCAGAATAAGCACCCAACGAGTCAATGCTATAAGCAGACAAGAGCTTGTTATTTCTGTGGTGAGCAAGGTCATTTTATTCGTGCCCGTCCAATGAATGCAACCAAGTCTACAGCTACCCCGACTACTGTTGCCTCTCTTACTTAATCTTTTCAGGGTAAGGGATCAAAGCAAGGATCACCGAGAACTTTTGGGAGATCAAGTAGTTCGGGGAAACCATTTAACAAGCAAGATACTAAAGCCCCTGCCCAGATGTATCATGTGAGAAGCAGGGAAGAGGAGGACGAGCCTGATGTCATTATAGATACCATTGAGTTATATTCACATCCTTTATTTGCATTGATTGATCCTAGTTCTACTCACTCTTTTATAAGCACTATAGTAGTCAAGAAGTATAACATGTCTTCTGAGCCAATAGCATCGAGAATCTCTATAACTAATCCTTTAGGAGATTGTGTCACCGTGAGGGTAATATGCAAGAACTGCCTCTTAATGATTCAAGGGATTCCTTTCCCGACCAATTTGTTGGCTTTATTGATCCACAAGTTCGATGTCATCCTAAGTTTAGACTGGCTTAATGAGAATCAAGCCTAGGTAGATTGTTGTAAGAGGAAGTTGTATCTTCAGGGTCTTGGCAAGAAAAACGTTGTTTTAATAAATGCGAGGAATCCTTCATTGTGTGCTTTGACGTTAGAAGCCAAAGAAGAATCTCAATTATAGGACATTGACATTGTATGTGAATTCACTAATGTTTTTCCTGATGAACTTTCGGGATTACCCCCAATCAGTGAAGTGGAGTTTGGCATTGAGGTGCAACCTGGGACTACTCTAGTTTCCATTGCACAATATCGAATGGCAGTCATTGAATTAAAGGAGTTGAAAGCTCAAATTCAGGAATTATTGAGTAAAGGCTTTATTCAACCGAGCTCTTCGCCTTGGGGAGCTCCGGTTCTCTTTGTAAATAAGAAATATAGATCTTTGCGATTAGACATTGATTATCGACAATTAAACAAAGTGACCATCAAGAACAAATATCCATTGCCTAGAATAGATGACTTGTTTGATCAACTAAAAGATGCCTCTGTGTTTTCCAAGATTGATATGAGGTTAGGCTATTACCAAATGAGAGTTAAAGAATGTGATGTATCAAAGACTGCTTTCCATACGAGATATGAACACTACGAATTCTTGGTGATGCCCTTTGGGTTAACCAATGCACCAAAAACTTTTAGGGATTTGATGAATCAGGTCTTTAGACCCTATCTTGATAACTTTGTATTGGTTTTCATAGATGGCATATTGTGAGTTTTGGCTCACCGAAGTTGCATTCCTTGGACATATTATGTTGGCTTCGGGTATCCAGATGGATCCAAAGAAAATTCAGGCTATTGTATATTGGCATCCACCGAAGAATATTGGAGAAGTCAAAAGCTTTCTTGGGCTTGCTGGCTACTATAGAAGATTCGTAAAATGGTTCTCTATGATAGCCGCTTCATTGACTAAGCTGTTGAGGAAAGAAGCTCCTTTTGTTTGGACCGACAATCAACAACGAAGTTTCGATCAGTTGAAACAAGTCTTGACCCATGCACCAGTTCTGACCAAACCCGAGTCTGGAAAAAACTACATAGTTTACTGTGATGCATCGCATCTCGGGTTAGGATGTGTATTGATGCAAGAAGGCAAATTCATCGCTTATGCTTTGAGACAACTTAAAACGCACAAGATGAATTACCCTACTCATGACCTTGAGTTGGTTGTAGTTGTCTTTGCATTGAAAATTTGGAGACATTATCTCTATGGAGAAAAATGTTATCTCTTCATCGACCATAAAAGCCTTAAGTACTTGTTAACCCAAAAGAAGTTAAACCTTCGACAACGAAGATGGATGGAACTCTTTAAAGATTATGATCTTGTCATCGATTATCATCCGGGTAAGGCCAACGTTGTAGCTGATGCACATAGACGCAAACCTTTACCTGGTCAGTATTGACAATGAATATAGAGTTATATGTATTGTGTGATATATTTACTCATTGTAATGCCATTATTTTGTAGCCCCTCAGGCACTTAATTCTCACTTCCGACTTCAGAAGCATCATTGTCTTGTAGTTGAACTTCAAGTTCAGTTTACCATCATTTCACGGATCAAGGTTTTGCAAGAGCAAGATCTTGAGCTCCAATCTATTGTCTCTAAGTTATCGGATAATCCTGAATTCAGAATTAATTCAGAAGGGCTCTTGTGTTTTTGTAACCGGATCTGTGTACCTAATGATGAATTTCTTCGCACTGACATTCTCTCTAAAGCTCATTCAAGTTCTTTTTTCTGTTCACCTCAGGTCCGTGAAGATGTATAAGGACCTTCGTGAACTCTATTGATGGTCGAGCATGAAGCAGACCATAGTCGATTACATATCTAAGTGTCTCATGTGCCAACGTGTTAAAGTAGAACATCGTGTTCCTACCAAATTGTTGCAACCTATTGACCCACCGCAATGGAAATGAGAGAAGATCACTATGGATTTTGTTAGTGGTCTACCTTTAACTTCCGCAAAACATGATTCCATATAGATCATTGTAGATCGTTTCACCAAGTCAGCTCATTTCTTACCAGTTAGAATGGATTACGGTCTTCCTAAATTAGCTGACTTGTACATCAAGGAAGTGATCCGAATCCATGGAGTACCCAAGTCTATTATCTTCGATCGAGATCCTCGTTTTGTATCTCGGTTCTAGAGAACCTTACAAGGAGCTATGGGTACCATGGTTAATCTTAGCACTACCTTTCACCCTCAATCTGACGACCAATCAAAAAGGGTAATTTAGATATGAGAAGATATGCTTCGAGCGTGCATCATCGACTTTGGTGGAACTTGGGAGAAATCCCTACCCCTTGTTGAGTTAGCCTACAATAACAACCACCAGGCTTCAATCTAGATGGCTCTGTATGAGGCATTGTGTGGCAGACAATGTCGAACTTCATTATGTTGGTCTGAACTCAGTAAAGCCAAAATGTTGGGCCCTGACTTACTTCGAGAAACTAAAGAACGAGTTACCATCATTCATGATCGCTTGAAAGTTTCCTTTGACCGGTAGAAGACCTATGCCGATCTCAAGAGAAGAGATATTGAGTATAGCCTTTCTTAAAGTTTCACCGTGGAAGAAAGTTTTGAGGTTTCGCAAAAAGGGAAAATTGAGTCCCCGATTCATTGGATCTTTTGAAGCCATTGAAAGAGTTGGCCTATCAATTGCAATTGCCCCCAGAACTGAGTAAAATCCATGATGTCTTCCATGTATCGATGCTTCAAAAGTATCGCCCCGACCCTTCTCATATCATTAAACCAGAATCTGTTGAAATTCAACCAAATTTGCCCTACGAAGAGTAACCGATTCAGATTCTTGAAAGAGAAGTCAAGAGGCTTCGCAACAAGTCTGTACCGTTAGTTAAAGTGCTCTAGAGGAGCCACACCGTTGAATAAGCTACCTGGGAACCTGAAGAGACTATGAAGCAGCAATACCCTCATTTCTTCGGTTCAGGTAAAATTCGAGGTCAAATTTTTCTAAAGGGTGGGAAAGTTGTAACACCCCGAAATCCAGTCTAGTCAGAATAGGATTCCAACGATCAGAAACCATACATCGTAATGGTTTGAATATTGTGTTACTTTGACTAGGTAGTCAATTATGTTAATATCGAACTCTAGTTGCTTCAATTTATCGAGTATGGATACTATCGAATTTGTCAAGGTTTTGTTTGATGATTGGATTGAGAAAATTGGAAGTTTGGGGGGGATAAAACCATAAGTATCAATAGTTTAAGGACTAGTCTTGTAATTAGCCCCTTTTAAATTGATGACTTCTCATCGTGGAGTAATCTGATGAAGTTACTTCATCCTAAGGAAAACTCATAAGCTTTAGTTAATAAAGGAAAAAAAAGAGATATAGAGAACTTACCCGAGGAAAGCTAAGCAAGCACCTCACTCTAGTCATCGTCTTCCTTACCTAAGCACACACCTCCATTGGTGTTTTATCGAAAGCTTGAGTTTTCTTCAAGATATTAATATTGAAACGTTGCCACCAATCGGGTAAGCTATAATCCTCAATCAAATGTTGAATTCCATAGACAATTCAAGCTTAATCACAAGTTAGGGCTTGTCTATCCATGGTCTATTTGATAGCTAATAGCTATACCGAGTTTAGATGATGGTTTTGATATTGTTATATTGACTACGATATCATTGAATTATTCTTAACATGCTCCTATTGAATTTCTAGATCAAGAGATTGAGAAAGGGCATTCATCAACCTCACCGGAAGCTAGGAACATATGAGTTGTTATTTGAGAGCCGTAAAGCATCGGATTGTTAAGGTGAGTGTAGTCGGAGTCTCAGGATTAGGCGATGAGCCTTCTCGAATTCATTATTGTTAATTTCGATCAAATAGCTAACATTTCTTTTAAGGATATTGCATCAGATTGTTAAACGGACCTATTGGTAAGCATCGGTAAGTTAGATTATGAACATCAGACACTGATATTGACATTGTCATCGTGCATTGATATCGACATAATTATTTTTATTGAAACATTGTAAATGAATCATCGGACATTGATATTGACATTGAAATTATGAAACATTATCACAGTTATTGTTAAGGTCATAAAACATTGATATCGAAACATGGTTTACTAATAATAACATTGAAGACATTGGTCATCGGAATTATCATTGAATATGGATATTGTCACTGAAACCTTGGATTTGGACGTACATTGAATACAATTGGCATGCCATAGAATTCATGAGCTCAATGTACGAGTGGACTACGGTTCTAAGGCTATGGCCTATATTGATTTGGTGAGGCGGAGGGATGTGTATTGTTATTGGTCATTAGTGAGACGAAGGGACTAGATCATTCATTGTTTTGGCGAGGCGTAGAAATTCGCGTATCAACTATCTTGATTCAATCCAAAGGATAATAATTAATATGATATGTTAATCATTGAATATTGAAGCATAACATTGATGTTATTGAGCATGAGAAGATGTACATGCATCATTCTTTGATATTTACATTGTATATGACTACCTCACTAGGCAATGTATGCCTAATGCATTCATCTTCCATGCTCTTCAGCTTGAAAGTTCATTGTGGTTGAAGATCGAAAAGTTTAGGCGAGACAAGTCACCACACGCCTAAAGTAATGTATTTTGTCCTTATGAACTCCTAAGATGGTAGCAAAGTAGTTGAACTAGTCTTTTGTGCTCATTTTGGTATGTTTATAATGTGTAAGGGTTGTAATGTAGTTAAGGGCCTTAAAATGACTTTTTGGTGGTGTTGAAATTGGCAAAAATGGCATATATGGCTCACATAGGTGAAAACCTAGTAATCGTATTCGAATGATTATGAAATTTGGCCTGCTAGTAGTTGAACCTAGGAATATTATTTTTTAATTATTTTTCAAAAAACTTTAAAATTTATTTTTCTTTAAAAAATCCCAAAATTTACAAAAAATGTTCAAATCAGTCCTTAAATCCTAAATCCCCAAATCCTCAACGTTGCTATCGTCGTCAACCCCACCCGTTCGGTCGCCAGACCTAGCCGGCCATTCCCCCCACTCGTCGTCGCCAAAAATCGATGAACGTTGTGCCAATCGAACGATTATTTCACGTTCGACGTTCAATGTTCGACTGACACACCATTCGCCGGTTTCTGATGATGGCAAGTGGGGGAAATGGCCGTCTGGGTCCGACGACCGAACGAGTAGGGTCTGAGACGACGGCCAGCGGCGACAACAGTGAAGATTTGTGGATTTAGGATTTAGAGATTTGGGGACTATTTTAGAAAGTTTTAGAATTTTAAGATTTTTTGTTAAATTTTAAATTATTAAAATAAAATTAATTTAAAGAAATTAAATATTACACATGTCGATTTTGTATTGGTTAACAATTGTTAACTACTAGGCACCTAAATTTATAACTTTTGAAACTTTAAGCACCTATTTTTACAAAAAAAAAATACTTTAGGCACCTAAAGTTTAAAAAAGGCATACTTTGGGCACTTATTTTTCATTTAAGCCTTAATATTTTATGATTCAAGTCAGGTGGTTTAGACCAATCCGCGTCACTAGTCAGGGATGGATGAACGCTAATCGTCTCAACTTTGATGGTTTAATTGTAGTTTAAGCCGTTGATAGTTTTAAAACTATTGTAATTAAATCATTGTCCCTCCCAAAATTTCTTTTTTGATTAATATTTAGTATCTTATTAGTTTTAAAATTAATGACATTAAGTATTTACTCCCAATTATTTAGTTTAATTACTTTTTAAGTTCTTTGATTTTAAAATTAGAAAAATAAAACCTCAAATGCCTTAATTTTATAGTTTAATTAGTTTTTAAGACCCTACTCATTTCAAAGTTAAGCAAACTGCACCATTATGAGTGAATCCTGACTCCGTCCTTGTGACTACTATAGAATTTAAAATAAAATTGAATAAAAATTGCTATCATCCTTAATTCCTTATATAAATATATCAGAATCGAACACATAAATATATTCGAGTATGACATTAATTTTTCGAATTCAAATAGTGCTGGTTTTCTTTTTGAAGTGTTGCAGTTATTGGAATAAACTTTGTGCACGATTGGTCATACAATTCACAGGTGAGAGAGTTGTGAGTGCATAGTTTTAATGTGTGATTGTAGTATTCTGAACGTAACGCATAGATTAGAAGCTTAGAGACGCAAACATGTCTTTTTATTTTTGGTCTGATTAAGGACAAAGTGGTTGTCTTAAAAAGGCAACCCACAATCAACAAACTAGGACAGACAACAACGCAACAATAAGCTTTGTAAGTGATTGAAACAAGAGGAACACATCCAATGAAACCATAACCAAATCTCAAAAAAAAAAAAAAAAGCAAAGCATTCACTAATAACTGAATTCGAGGTTGATTTGATTGAATCTTTGTTTTTTAAGATGACTATAAATATGTGATCGCAGAATAAAGAACAAAATTTCAAGATTTACGTAAAAAGATCTTTTTGAAAAAAAATCACAAATAGAGGAGAAGAAATATACTAAAGTCTAACAATTATATCAATCAAGACGAATTTATTTCGTCTAACAATTTTGATTATCCAACAATTTACAAAACATTCTCGGTTTTCTTCTAATTGTTGATCATTGTCGAGTGATATTTAATTATTTTATTCCGAGTTTTGAGAAGATCGATACTACTGTTATCCGCTTCAAATTTTGAATGTACGATTTTGAAGAGACCGTGTTAATTTGAGAGTGTCGTTCCGTGCAACAATTATATCAATCAAGACAAATTTATTTCTAAGATTGTGGTTTTATACCACAACACGATTAAGCTTGATTTATTCATGTCGATTTATTTCCCACTTAATACTAATGTTTTATTTTACAACAATCATTTTTTTCAACAATTTAAAAGTAAATTCGAGTATTGTTGTACAATGATCAACTTGGGCAGTGTGAAGCATAGTCTATTGCATCAAAGTGGTACATAATAGTTTGTTATAAAAAAATGTTTTGTTTCCACAAGAGTGAATGATAATTTATTTTAAGAAAATAGTAGTATTTAAATAAATAGCCTATTTTTAACTTACCATTTTTATTGATGAATATTTTGATTAAATAGAAAGGTTTTAAATTTTCAAGGTAAATATCAAAATTTGAATATATACAAGATGGAACACTATGAGGGGCATGTAAAAAAATCTGACCCGACCGATGCGGTCTATTTATCCATTGGTTCAATATGAAATTTTGGATATCTGATTCGTTTTTTATTTTTCGGATAATTTTGATAGGGATATTCGAAAATTTCAGATCGTATATAGATAGTGATTTCATATTTGGAGCCGATATTCGATTATCCGAAAATTTAAATTTTTTATAATTATGAATATTGTTGTTATATTCGATATTTTTACTTGTTATATATGAAAAATTGAAATTTTCATGGATACAAATCTTGTTATATTCAATAATTTGTTGATATTATATTCGAAAACTCAAAATTTTAATCGATAGGACCGCCAAATTAAAAAAAAATTTAAATCAAGTCATAAATTTTGATATAGATTGCTAAATTGTCAATCTAAAAATTTTAGATATCTAAAATTTAGATCGGTTCAAATATCCGAAATGTACACCCCTTGAGCATTCTTAATGACTTGGCCAAATAGTGTATCTCTTTATCGATGAATTTAAAGCATGGAAACGATGAAATTAAAACATAGAAACGGTAGAAGTTTAAAGTATTTGGATGCTTTATTGATTAACATATGTTTTATTATATATACATTTAAACAGTTGAATGGTTTAGTGCATTATGATATTAATGTTTGGATGAGTATACCACGTGCGACGAACATCGATGAACACCACTAATGATGAACACCGATGAACACTATTAAATTAATTAATAAAGATTTAAAATTTCAAGGAACCATCATACAATTAATAATTATTTTAAAAAATTCAATTAAATTATTATATATATATATTAAAATTTTATTTTTTTAATAAGGGTAAACTATATATATAGTACCTCACTTATTTCCGTATTTCTATTGAACCCTCATTATTTAAATATTATTTCAATTTGACCCTATTCTTTATAAAAAAATAATTTAACCATCAACCTAAAACCCTAAACTATTAAACCTTAAACCCTTAAACTCTTAAACATATACCATAAACCATATACCATTAAAAATAATTTAATTCTCCTAAAATTAACACTATTATCTTAATGAATTAAATTATTTTTAATGGCAGCGAAATTTACAATATCATAATTAATCATAATTAATTCAATTATCATTGGAAATGCATGACCCAAAACATCGGAAAACCTCCCAAAAAAAACCCACGGAGAGCATGAGTGAAGTTTTCCTATGACGGATCCATCCCTATTAAGTGTCTTCACACGGTTCTTGAATGAAAACATCCGGATCCACATTAAACATCAATACCATATCCGATTCAGGAACTTGACATTCTCCAACATATTCTCTGAGCAAAATATAAGACTTCTCTTTTAAAAAACTAATGGCCTTCGTATCTGGACTTTGGAACAACCTTGTTCCTCCAAGAATTCAACGAGGGGGGTCTTGCGTTTGAAATACTCGGAAGCTTCCACGACGGAACTTACAATATCACAATTAATCATAATTAATTTAATTCATTAAGACGATAGTCTTAATTCTAGGAGAATTAAATTATTTTTAATGGTATATGGTTTAGGGTATATGTTAAAGAGTTTAAGGGTTTAAGGTTTAATAGTTTAGGGTTTTAGGTTGAGGGTTAAATTATTTTTTTATAAAGAATAGGGTCAAATTGAAATAATATTTAAATAATGAGGGTTCAATAGAAATACGGAAATAAGCGAGGTACTAAATATATAGTTTACCCTTATTAAAAAAATAAAATTTTAATATATATATAAAATAATTTAATTGAATTTTTAAAATAATTATTAATTGTATGATGAGTTTTTGAAATTTTAAATCTTTATTAATTAATTTAATGATATTCACCGGTGTTCATCATTAGTGGTGTCCATCGATGTTCGCCACACGTTGTAGAATTTTCCGGTTGCCAACGTTTAATAGTTGTGTAATTATGTTGGTTTAAGGCTTTTCTATTCTATGATGTCAAATCGTTGGTTTAAGTAATTTTCAATAAAATGAAGTTTAAATATTTGGAAAGCGGGGATGCAATATTATGATGCTATAATTATTATATATTTTTAGAAAGTATCATTTTTTTGATTAAGTAAAAATATTATGATATTAAGTCTTTTTCTTTAAAAACCTGTTCATTCTAAAATATTAAAGATAAAGACTTACTGTAAATAAATTTTTGAGAAAATTTATTATCGTTAGTAATTTTTCAAAGGCTAATATAGTGTAAGCTTCTTTGATTCTAGAATGAACAAATTTTTAAAGAGATTATAATTCATATGAAGTGACTATTGCAATAAATTTTAAGACTATTCTTATTAAAGATGATGATAATAAGATCGAAGTTACATACATAGTGAGATGGATTGTGTTGAGGCCTGCAGTTGCGCAGTTTTTTTAAGACAAATTTTGACTACTCCACGGTGGTTGAGTTCGCTGGTCGTCTGTCTGTCAAGATACAACAACAAGATGATCTTCGCCAGAAGCACAAACTGAAGAGATCACGAACTGTGCTCTTGACTTAGCCTATCACCAAAAATACTAGAGAGAAGAAAGCAGTTTTGAGTGTGTTTTGAAACTGAAGAAAGGCACAATTTATATAGGGGAGTGAAGGAGAAAAAATAAGGAAATCAAAATATTCCGTATTAATAGTCATTAACCCTTTGACCGAGTAAAATCGGAAATGAGTTGTTAATACCATATTAAAATGGAATATTTCCATACCCAACTCAAATGGGTTCAATTTGCACCCCCTACACACGATACACAATTTTCATTCAAGTCATTCAATAATACCAAGTGGGTTGGAGTATTTAAACCATTCCCAAGATTGTTATCTCATCCACGTGGGATAATGAGTTTTATTTTCCTTTACACAATTCACAACAACCTCACTTTGAGCATTAATTTCTCATTCATCACTCAACTGTTTGAGCATATGAGATACCGTTGTAAAGGTCTCATGGAGTAAAATATGATTTAATAAATTCATCATTTGAACCTCCATCTTTACCCATAGAAAATATGGCTCAAATTACCAATTTCTCACATTTTCCCAACAATAATAAGAATCTTAAAGTATTAAAAATGGGCATTATGGTTTGAGACATAAATCAAAAGCCAGGATAAAAAAACCTTGTGAAGAAATGCACGTTGATGAAAATCCCCAACCCTAGGTCTCCCGTTCTCTCCCTTTCTCATCCCTACTTCTCAATTTCTAGTAATGTGTTGCTCGATCGTGGTCTCAGTTTTGTGGACTTCCCCTTCCGAGAGACATCGTCGAACTTTGCTAGAGTCTTTGGTTTGTGGTTCGGCGAGAGGTGGTCGAGGTTTGGACAAGGGAAAGGGTTTTTGAGTTTTTTTGGCTCTACTCCGGGTTGAGTTCTGATGGGTCGAGGTGAGTCTTTCCTCCGCTTTTTACTCCGACCATTGGTTTGTTTGGAGGTTGGGTCGTCCCATCGGTATAGCGCATGCCAGAGCCCAGTTTGTCTCGTGTTTGTGCTTGGCATTTTTCCTAATGGTTTGGTGGTGTGTGCCTAGATTTCGGCAACTGATGGCCCTCGACGACAATGCTCGGCAAAGTCAGATTTTACCCTTAGCACTGGTGCATAGAAATTGCTCTGGTTTTGGGTTTCCTCTC
Source organism: Hibiscus tridactylites (assembly GCA_958450335.1). NCBI lineage: Eukaryota > Viridiplantae > Streptophyta > Magnoliopsida > Malvales > Malvaceae > Hibiscus > Hibiscus tridactylites. The sequence continues at coordinate 3,983,195 of OY288292.1, forward strand.
TCTTGTTTCTGTGTTAGGCTCTCAAGAGACCAAAAAGATGAGTCTTGGGTGATTTTTGAAATGTTTATCCAGGAATCTAGTTCTTCTATGTCAGAAAGGAAGGGATGCAATTTTGACAAGAAATCCTGGCAGAATGTAGGAATTGGTGCAAATGATAAAAATCTCTTTGGAAGCAATTACTCTTTTGGTGTTAAGGTTGGATTTGAGAAATCACTGGACATTGTTTATCTCAGGAACCAAGATTATGGATCCCTCCTCCTCAAGCTTTCTTTATCGGTACAAGTTGTTTGCTCATGGTGGCCTGGTTCAAATGTGAAGGAGGAAGAAGATTGATACTTTTTTAACTCTGATAAGAATCCCATAATATCTAGGATTTTTCAGAGATTTGAAAAGGCATCATGCTGGGTTTCCTTGGTTACTCTAAAAGTTGACTTAGTTTTGTGTAAACAGCTTGAGGTTTTAGAGGAAAATTACAAGAGTACCTCTAGGCTCAACCTTTTCGAGCTTGTGTCTTTTGAAGTATGTTTTCTTTCAAGTACTTTTTTGGCCTTTGTGGTTAAGCCTGGTTGAAAAATGAAAGAAGAAGAAAAGATTTGGGTATTGATAGATTTGAACCCTTGACCTCTTGGTTGTGAGTTTGGTAACCTAACCAATTAAGCTAGGTAGCTATTGGTATTTAAACAACTAGAAATCCCTTTTAAGTTATGTTGGGTTTGTTTAACCCGAATAAAATAGTAACCAATCTCTTCATTTACCCAGTTGGACCATCTGTTTCGAATCGAGAATGAGAGATCTAGAGAGCCGCAAGTCTCCTCTTAGCCACCTACGCTCGATCAGCCCCACTACCAGCCGGTGGTGTGCACTGCCACCATCGTCGTACTCGTCGTCGCACTACGAACTCGATCCCGTGAGCCACCCGCAGAGTCTCATCCCCGTTCACCGTGAAAAAGCCCTAGCAGGTTCAGCGAGAAACCCAAGCGTCGCCCCTTGTTTCTTCTGACCTCGGCCACCGCTCGTCGGTGTTGTGCACCACCGTCATCATCGCACTCGTCACTAAGCCCCAAACAAAACCCAGTCGCCGTGCGTGCAACTGATGCTCCGTTCACCGTGTAAGTTGCCTGAGAGGTTCGTGAAAGTTGTATAACCCGCGCATCTTGCCTTCGTTGGCTTCGGTCATCTCCGCCGTCCGCGTGAGACACGACCGCTAGATTTGAACTCTCCGTGCAAGGGCGAGTAAAACCTTTCCCTCCGTTCATCGGTTCGTGGCTGTTAGGGGAATCGTTGGAGTTATGTAGAGTTCAATTGTTTCCCTCTATTTTGGTAAGATTCGGTAAGTTCCGACCTTAATCCGATTCGTGGACGTGAATGGTTGAGATGCTGATTTAGTTTTCGTACTTTTCTGGCCAAAGTAGGTGTTCTAGGGTCATCGACGACATTCCAGTGAGGTTTCTAGAGAAATTTCCGGCAAAACGATAGGTAAACTAGTTTAACCCGATCAAACCGGTCCGACCCGAACCGGCCCAAGCCCGAGCAGTAAACAGTTAATTTAGACCCAAATCGGCTGTCTGACCCGACCCGACTGACCCGACCCATTGACCTGGTGAGTCGACTCGTCTGGGTCAACTCGATGAGTCAACTCAGTTAACCAGTAATGTCAGCATGATATCAGGGTTGACTTGATCGTTGATGTCAGCATTGGCTTTGACTGTTGATGTCAACGTTGACTTTGACCAAAAAGTCAATTTTACAGAAAAGTCATATTTTATATTTTTCGACGTCCTGAGTCCGTTTTTGAAGCATGTTTTGCAAAATCCGAACCCGAAAGCCTCCGAATCTAACCTTGAACCCGAACTTGTATATGTAGTTAGTTATTTAGTTAAGGGTACTATGAATAAGAACTGGAATGTGAATTTGTATAATTGAAGGTACTCACAGTTTCTTTAATACGAATTGTTGAGGGACGTCAATTCGGGTTCAAGGGTTTTCGAATGTCGTTCATAGATCGATCGATGTAGCTTGGAGCCAAGGTAATACATTACTACCTCTTGCATGCTTTATGAACATGTTGGTATTCAGTTAATGCATGCATAATTATGATTAAGTGTACCGTCAACTTTTCTTAAGTCTAATCAAATACGAAAAATAAGTATGGATAATATAGATAAGATTGAAATACTCGAATGAAAAGGATAATAAATCAAAAGGATCTGAAGGACAATATGTAATAATGAGTTAATCTCCTACCCGATAATATTGTTAAAGGATTTAAAATCAAAAGCATTGGATATGAAATATTGAGAATGCCCTAAAGGTATAAGAATGCCTTAAATACCCTAACAAAGGAAATGCTATGGAATTTTACACTCTATTTGGTAAAATGATTACTTATCTAAAATCCATGTTCTATTGGGAAAGTTTTCGATATCAAGATGCAAATATGTATGATAACGAAACACTTGGATTACCCAAACTCTGGACAAATACCTGGACATAAATTTACTGAAAGTTGTAGGTATTTCTAAACATATCTAAATGATTGTAGAGAATGAATTGATTGGAATGATTGAAGAGATCGAAATGACGCCAGACATTAAATTTACCGAATTAAGTAAATGATGGATAAAATCTCTGGAGTTGAAATGAATGAATTGTCTGGAAATACAAAAAGTACCAAAATGACTGGAAACACCTCAATGACTTGGAATAAGATATATTAATAAAACTTAATGAGTATGATGGCTCTAAAAGTTGTATTACACGACTCACGATTGTTGGTCACATTTAATGCTAAGTAATATTGAAAGAATACAGTATGAATGTATGTTTGACTTATTTGAGGAAAGTACAATGATAATTACAAGAATAACTTGGTTCTCTAAAAGGTACATTCATTGTTAAGGATTGAGTTCGTATGATATGTACATTCATTGTTAAAGAAAGACCGTGTCTCTAAAAATATGGCATGGTGTATCATTACGTATCATCCCGGACTGAAACTTGGTGGTATATTCTGATTCTGAAAGTCTCGGTTACAGGCCTCGAGTACTCGTCTGGATTTCAGGTATCGTTTTCGTCCGTAGCTTGATGGTCAACCTGGTAGAATAACTCAATGCCAGAGGATATACTTTATGGGTGTATGATTAACTCTTATGGTAGTTGGGGATGTTTATTATCCTTATTGAGACCATTTATAATAAAAGATACGAGACAAGTTTTCGCTTGGCACCGTATGAAGTTTAGTATGGTTTAGAATACCGTATTCTAATAAGTTGGTCTGAGGTGTAAGACAAGATGGTTTTGGGCCTAGGTCAGTTTAAGTGATTGAGGGTCCTATCAGATTGATCTGTGACCGTTTAGGAGTCTCGAGAAACCAACATGCTCTGATGCAAAAGTTTTCGTACATGAATGGATGTAAGAACAGTTACTGTAGATGTCTGACTCTGGTAAATTTCGAGGACGAAATTTCTTTTAAGAGGGGGAGTTGTAACACCCATGAAATATGGTTATATAAAAGTATAAAAAATAAAAGAAGAAGAAGAGATTTGGGTATTGGGGGATTCAAACCCACATCTCTTGGTTGTGAGTTTCGTAACCCAACCAATTGAGCTAGGCAGCTCTTGGTATCTAAACCACCAGAAATCCCTTTTAAGTTATGTTCGGTTTGTATAACCCAAATAAAATAATAACCAGTCTCTTCATTTACCCAGTTGGACCATCTGTTTCGAATCAAGAATGAGAGATCTGGAGAGCCGTAAGTCTCGTCCTAGCCACCTGCGCTCGATCAACCCCACCGCCGGCTGGTGGTATGCATCGCCACCATCGTCGTACTCGTCATTGCACTACAAACTCGATCCCGTGAGCCATTCGTAGAGTCTCATCCCCGTTCGCTGTGAAAAAGCCCTGGAAGGTTCGGCGAGAAACCCAAGCGTCGCCCCTGTTTCTTTTGACCTCAGCCATCGCTCGTCGGTGTTGTGCACCACCGTCATCATCGCACTCTTCGCTGAGCCTTGAACAAAACCCAGCCGCCGCGCGCGCAACCGATGCTCCATTCACCGTGTAAGTCGCCTAAGAGGTTCGTGAAAGTTTTATAACCCACGCCTCTTGCCTTCGTCGGCTTCGGTCATCTTCGTCGTCCGTGTGAGACACGACTGCTAGATTCAAACTCTCCATACAAGGGCGAGTAAAACCTATCCCTCCGTTCATTGGTTCATGGCTGTTAGAGGCCTCGTCAGAGTTATGTTGAGTTCGACCGTTTCCATCTATTTTGGTATGTTCTGACCCGAATCCGATTCGTGGACGTGAATGGTTGAGTTGCTGAGTTAATTTTCATTCTTTTTCGGCCAAAGCAGGTGTTTTAGGGTCATCAGCGGTATTCTGGTGAGGTTTCCAGTGAAATATCTGGCAAGTGGTTTTGAAAGATAAGTAAACTAATTTAACCCGATCAAACCGGTCTGACCCGATTCGGCCCCAAACCTGAGCCAGTGAACCGTTAATTTAAACCCAAACCGTCTGCCTAACTCGACCCATTGACCAACCCAACCAACCTGACCCGTTGAACTTGTGAGTCATCTCGTTCGGGTCAATTAGGTGAGTCAACTCAGTTAACTAGTAATTTCAGCATGATGTCAGCGTTGACCTGATCGCTGATGTTAGTGTTGACTTTGACTGTTGACGTCAGTGTTGGCTTTGACTTTGACTAAAAAGTCAAATTTTTAGAAAAGTCATATTTTATGTTTTCCAACGCCTTGAGTCTGTTTTTGAAGCATGTTTCAAAAAAATTCGAACTCAAAAGCCTCTGAATCCAACCTTGAACCCGAACTTGTATATGTATTTAGTTATTTAGTTAAGGATACTATGAATAAAGATTGAAATGTGAATTTTGTATAATTGAAGGTACTCACAGTTCCTTGAATACGAATTGTTGAGGGACGTCAATTCGGGTTCAAGGGTGTTCGAATGTCATTCACGGATCGATCGGTGTAGCTCGGAGCCAAGGTAATACATTACTACCTCTTCCATGCTTTATGAACATGTTGGTATTCGGTTAATGCATGCATAATTATGATTAAGTGTACCGTCAACTTTGCTTAAGTCTAATCAAATACGAAAAATAAGTATGGATAATATAGATAAGATTAAAATACTCGGATGAAAAGGATAATAAATCAAAAGGATCTGAAGGAAAATATGTAATAACGAGTTAATCTCCAACCCGATAATATTGTTAAAGGATTTAAAATCAGAAACATTGGATATGAAATATTGAGAATTCCCCATAACAAAGGAAATGCTATGGAATTTTACACTCTATTTGGTAAAATGATTACTTATCTAAAATCCATGTTCTATTGGGAAAGTTTTCGATATCAAGATGCAAATATGTGTGATAACAAAACACTTGGATTACCCAAACTTTGGGCAAATACCTGGACATAAATTTACTGAAAGTTGTACGTATTCCTGAACAGATCTAACTGACAGTAGAGAATGAATTGATTGGAATGATTGTAGAGACCGAAATGATGTCAGACACTAAATTTACTGAATTAACTGAAATGATGGATAAACTCTTTGGAGTTGAAATGAATGAATTTTCTGGAAATACGAAAAGTACTGGAATGACTGGAAACACCTCCATGACTTGGAATAAGACATATTAATAAAACTAAATGAGTATGATGGCTCTAAAAGTTGTATTACACGACTCACGATTGTTGGTCACATTTAATGCTAAGTAATATTGAAAGAATATTGTATGAATGTATGTTTGACTTATTTGAGGAAAGTACAATGATAATTACAAGAACAACCTGGTTCTCTAAAATATACATTCATTGTTAAGGATTGCGTTTGTTTGATATGTACATCTCTGAGTACTTGGTAAACACCACGATAATGTGAATTTTTTGGTTTTAGTGGTCTTAGAGGATGGATAAACAATTAGAAGTCTCAGATGAAAATGTTTGTAATATCCCGACGTAATATGAAGCCTGACTCATGTACGTCAGTAACTCATGATATTGTTATAGTACATGGAAAATATTGTATGGATACATGTTTGATTTCTCGTAACATGTCCAGTGATTAATGGATGAAGACGATATACTTTGTCATACATTATAGTCGGTTCTGAGAAGCAAATGCTTAAGGTGTACCTATATGGCTGAATGGTAAACACTATAATGAGGGGTTCCGATTAGTACAAAGGGGCATGAAAATCTGATGAGCAACTAGAATTGCAGAGTTTAGTAGATCATCGTTTATGCCTTGTTGGTTTAAATTACCATATTGCTCATGAATGTTGAATGACCAAAATACCCTTATGAGGAAAATAGATTGGAACACTCTTGATATGTTTAAATCCCTGAATGAGTTTGATGTATTTGAAATCTTTATTGATCTTTATCTTCTAGGAGTCTTAAAATATATCCTAATGCACTTGAATTTCTGCATAATCAAGATATATCATAGATTCTGAACGTCTTTGAAGTATAACTCTTGAAAACCTTGAAGAAGTTTGTATTTACTGGATCTCTTTGAATATGGTTCTTGAATTCTGAAATCAGACTAGAAGAGGCTACAATTCAGGGTTTTCCTTCTACCTTTAATAAGGACATTAAAGTGATAATTTGGAATCATCTAGTGTGTTCCAAGTATACTTGAAATATTCCTAACTAGAATCTAAGTCTATTCGTTCTATCTTCTAGTGATCAAGATATCTGGAATAAAAATACGACTTATAGTTCCTGATATATGATATTAATATACCTGATTTATGGGTCTTGGTATTCCAGTTTCACAAGTTACCCAGCTACATGCATCTTTAATTCCTAACATACTGTTGCTAATTACTGAGATGAATGTTATCATTTAAAATTGTATTATTGAGTATTGGATATTGATTTAAGATTGTAGGCTCAGCCCTGATCAAGCTGGTAAGCCGCTCGTATTCGGCTCCTACGCTTCAGCTAGGGTCCGCCCGTATTCGGCTCCTACACTTCGGCTAGGGTTCGCCCGTATATGGCTCCTATGCTTTGGCTAGGGTCCGCTCGTATTAGGTTCCTAGCTTCATCTAGGTTAATTTCACCCGGACCTAAGGTATTCCCTTAGGATGGTACCTATGTCCAATGGGCCTTGGTTAATGCCTTTATAGGTGCAATCCATAACTGCATATTAGAGTACAGTTGAAAAGTAGATAAGAATTTAAAATGAACCATAATAGGAACATGTTACTTGGAACACCATGATAGTCCTATGCTCTGCAGTATACTGTTTTACCTTATACATGCATGTGCTTACAACATCATTTGGTATTTATGTATTACTGAGCTTTCCCAAGCTTATGTTGTTTTACAATCCCAGGTTAGATGAAATCCTTCATGGTAAGGCGACTGACAGCACTGTTTGGAGTTCTCTCGGTGTTACTTTTGGAGTACGGTACTGACATAGTTAGTGGGTATGTATGACATGTATTGTTTGATGTTAGAGTATATAAAATGTTTATGAGTTCTCGTTATGTGTTTACATGATTTTCATAAATGATATTTTGAATAGAAGTTTGTTTTACAACTTTAATGTATTTAAAGAAATAAATTGTATATGGTTTTACCGTGGGTCGCTCTTGTGACCCTAATGCGGCCTCTTAGGATCTGTGGTAATGCATAGGCGGGTCTAGAGGGTTATAGTCATTGATAGAGGGAAGCTTCATTTGATAGCGAGTTTGTCTAATCTTCCTCCTATGATCAATGCTTCTTGTTTGTGCCTCGTTGCAAAGTGTATTGATTGTAGTTTGTGTAAATGGTGTTTCGGCAACGTTGGTTTGTTGTTTCTCGTTGGTGGCCTTCTCATGCTTTTACTTTTGCGTGGATCTGTAAAGCCTCTTCAATCCTCATTTCTATGGCAAGAATTGGTTCAGTCGATGATGACAAGACCCTCTTTTGAGGGAGCATGCATGCGAAATGAGCTCTCTCATCGGTTCAATTTGGTTCATGTTATTGCTTTAGGGCCAGGATTTGTTCCTAGTCCTTTTATGCTTTGTTATTGTTTTAGTTTGGCTCCTCTGATGAACTCGAGTGGGGATTTCTGTCTAAGCCTTGCATGGCTTATTTTTTCTCTTTTTTTGTTTTGCCCTCTCGTTGTGGCTTTCACTTTTAACTATACAGGATTTTGTCAAGAACAACGTCTATGCTTGTTCCCTGATCTTTGCGTTCAGTAAAATGATTTGAATCTCTCTTGATAAAAAAAATATTAAAAAATGAGTAAACTACACAAATGACCACTCAACTATGAGGTTGGTGTCAATTTGACCACTATACTTTTAATTTTGGCAAATATACCCTAAACTATTTAATTGGTTCCAATCAGGCCACCAACCGTTAAAGAAAACGGAAATGCTGATGTGTTCTGTTAAATAAAAGTGGTATAATTACACATTTGGTCCTTGTTATTTACACAATCTATCAATTTGGCCCTAATTTTAATTAAATAAAATAAATTAATTATTCAATTAGGTGGTGGCACATGACACCACCTAATTGGAGGACTTTAATTATTTTTATTTAATTCTAATTAATTAATTTCCCCCTCCAATCAGGTGATGACACGTGTCACCTGATTGGAGAAGGAAAAATGGAAGTTGAGAAAGTGACCCTGGGTGGACTCAAACCATCGGCCTTTGATTAAAACTGGGATGTGCTTGCCACTGAGCCAAACACATTTTTATGATATGAGGTACACCATTTGATATATCTCTTAAATGCTTGTTAATGACTGAAAAAATGGAAATAAGGAAAAATAAAACCGGGTGGATTCAAACCAACAACGTTAGAGTGAAAGTGGGGTATGCTTACCACTGGCCAACATATTTTTGAGATACAAAGTAAAACATTTAATATATTTCTCATATCTTTGTTAATGCCTTGAAAAAAGAAATGTGAATTTAGGAAACTCGAACACGACATACTTATGATGCATAAAAATATCTAACCCAATTAAATAAATCTAATAATTAAAATAAATTTAAAAATATTTGTATATATTTTAAATTTTATTTAGTGCACGATTTAAAATCAAAAGTTTAAAATTATATTAAATTAATTTAGCGAATCCAAAGTCATGAACATAGATCAAAATTATATTATGTTCGTGAGTTTGGATTTGCTAAATGAATTTAATATAATTTTTTTTTATTTTTTAATATAATTATATATATAATAATAATTTAATTAAATGGATCTTAAATCATTTTTATATTAAATAAAAAATTGAATTATGTTCGTGAGTTTGGATTCATTAAATGAATTTAATATAATTTTAAACTTTTAATTTTAAATCGTGCACTAACTATAATTTAAAAATATATAAAATATTTTTAAATTTAATTTAATTATTAGATTTATTTAATTGAGTTAGATGTTTTTATGCATCATAAGTATGTCGTGTTCCAGTTTCCTAAAATTACATTTCTTTCTTTTTTCCAGGCATTAACAATGATATGAGACATATATTAAATATTGTACTTTGTATCTTAAAAATATGCTTGGTTTAATGGTAAGCATACCTCACATTCACTTTCAGGTTGTTGGTTCAAATCCACCCAAGTGTAGTTTTTCTTGTTTCTATTTTTCCGGTCATTAACAAGCATTTAAGACATATATTAAATGTTGTAACTCATATCACAAAGAAGTGCTTAGCTTAGTAGCAAGCACGCCCCACTTTCTATCGTCGTTGGTTATTTTCCCAGCTTCCATATTTCCTTCTCCAATCAGGAGACACGTGTCATCACCTGATTGGAGGGAGAAATTAATTAATTAAATGAAAATAATTAAAGTCCTCCAATAAGGTGGTAACACGTGTCATCATCTAATTAAATAATTACGCATAAATCCAAAATTATCCCCCAAATTTTGATCTTTTGGTCACTTTGGCCCCTATTCTATTTTTTGGAGCATTTAAGCCCCCGTCGTTTCAATTTATGTCAAAATAGTCTTATTTGGATTGAAACTGTTAGTTGACTAATGATCAACTTTTTTTCTTGATGTGGCGAGTCCATGTGGACTGGATTGATGATGTGACATGTCTATGTGTAATTTTAAATATTTTTATTAAATTAATTATAACTAATCTTATAGTGACACATGGCATCATTCGATTGGTTTAAGGATAAAAGAAAGAAGTAAATTTAAACATGCATTTAGTTAGAATTGATCCCAAGACCTATGCATGAAAGGCTAAATGCTTAGCCACCAAACTCAGTTGATATTTTAAAATTTAATTACCACTTATTATATCTACTCTTATATTTTAAAAGTGAAGAAGTAAAAATGTTAGGTAAGAGGAATCGAACCCAAAACTCTTGGATGAAAAGACAAATTAACTTGCCATTAAACTAGTTAGTTACATTGAATCATATTTCCAAACATTAAATTTAATTAGTTTAAATTTTGATTATCCTTAATTATAACCTAAATTAAAGTATATTTATAAGATGGATTTTGTGTTTTATTTCTAATATACTATTTTTATATTACTAAAATTGATATTTTTTTCTAATTTTTTATTTTTTATTTCACAACAATATAAAAATAATTAAAATAAAAAATATCATTTATTAGAAAATAAATTTAATTTTCAATTTATTAAGAACGATAGTTTTTATTTATATATTTTAATTAATGTTATTTTTTTATTTTTTCCAAATATTTAATTAAAATCAGATATTAGAAATAAATTTAGAAAAATATATTTTCAATAATTTAAAAATATAATATTAGAAAGAAAAACAAAGTTCATCTCATAAATATAATTTAATTTGTGTTATAATTAATATAATCACAATTTAAACTAATTAAATTTAATATTTTGTAACAATAAATTGGATGTACCTAATTGGTTTGGTGGTAAAAGATATTTCAATTCCCTTTGCCCACGAATTTTTACTTCTTCGCTTTTAAACATGAGATAATGAATATATATGATAAGTGGTAATTAAATTTTAAAATAACTATTTAGCTCAGTGGTTAGGCCTTTAGTGTTTTGTGCATAAGGCTTGGGTTCAATTCCTACTAAATACATGTTTACATTTTACTTCTTTCCTTTGTCTTTAAACCTATAGGATGATGCCATGTGTCATCATTAGATTGGTTATAATTAATTTAATAAAAATATTTATAATTACACATGGACATGACACATCAATAATCCAATCCACATGGACGCGCCACATCAACAAAATAAAGTTGATCACTAGTCAACTAATGGTTCTCATCCAAATAATGCTATTTTGACATAAATTGAAACGTTAGGGGCTTAAATGCTCCAAAAAGTAGAATAGGGGTCAAAGTAACCAAAGGTTCAAACGTTGGGGGGGCTAATTTTAGCTTTATGCCAATAATTAATTTATTTTATTTAATTAAAATTAGGTTAAATTGATAGATTGTATAAATAATATGACCAAATGTGTAATTATACCGGTTTTATTTAACGGGCCACGTCAACATTTACGTTTTCTTTAACGATTGGTGAAATGTTGACCTGATTAGAACCAATTAAATAATTTAGTGGTATATTTTCCAAAATTAAAAGTATAATGATCAAATTGACACCAACCCCATAATTAAGTGATCATCTGTGTAATTTACCCAAAAATTACTAAAACTTATAAAAAGACATTATTTGAGTAAAACTCTTCTATGAAGGTTCTAGTATTGAAGTGATTCCTAGAACAACTCTCTTTAAACTTAGCATAAAATTTTTATAAAGAATTATAGGAAACAAAATTTTACATTGCGAGAATGTTAAAATTATTTAGAGTTTTACACCTGATATAAATTTTGATTAAAATAAGTATATTGCAATCCAAGTAATTATTAAAGAGAATATTATTACTTGAAATTGATAATTTATCGAGAATACCTTGAAATCCTAAAAGGATATTGTGATATAAACTGAGTTATTGATAATGTAATTGTAATACCCTAAAAAATAATGAATGAATTAAGGCTAGTGGGGTTTGAACCCTCAACCTCACCCTTCCCTTCCCCTTTAGGTGCTAAATCATTGAGCCAAGTGCTTGTTTCTGTCATGTATTGCATGGAAAAATATTAGAATCAAGTCTGAGAGGTATATTAAATCAGATTTAATATCCTATCTGACACTTCACCTACTCGAAAAAAATATTGACCCTTCAGATCTAAGTCTGATGAACCAAAACTCTAACGAATTCTAAATGCTCTCACCTACCCTATTTCGGTCGCCATCTCCGATCTCCTTCTATATTTGTCTGTGGTGTGAACCGTCGTTGCCCTTGTGCTTGTCATCGCAGCCCGACCAAAGCCCAGCTCTCCACTCGCCGTAGTACATTGTCGTTAGTTGTGTAGAGCGCCTGAAAGTTCTGTCGAGGGTTACGGGTTACCGTTTGGAGTTTTGGTCGTTTTGCCTGTACGCACTGCTCCGTTGAGGACTCGTCTAACACCACCGTCCTCTCCGTGTCGACTCAAATAAGATCCTTGCCTCCATTCATCATTTTAACCGCCGGTTATGGACCATTGGAAAATTGAGGAACCTTTCAGTTTCCCCTTTTGTTCTGTTGTTTTCTATCGTTGAAGGTTGGGGTAAGCCACAATATCTGGTGTAATCGAGCTAAATGTTTGTTTCTGCATTCTAGAGTGTTCCTTTTTCAGCCGTTATGGGCCCCGCGTAGCACTCACGCACCACCGGAGACGATTTCCGATGGCCTTAGGGTTGCCCTTCGATCTGAACCGGTCAGACCGGTTATGAGTCGGTCTAGCCTTAAACTGAGCCAGCTTGGCTCGAACCCAGTCTGTCAAACTTGAACTGACCCGGACTAAGTCCAAGCCCGAGTCATCTGACCCAAACCCGTATTCGACTCGTTGACCTAGTCTATCTGACCTGACCCGACCCATTTGACCCGTACCCAACCCGTTAACCCGTTGACTGTGTAACCCCCTCGTCCCGCTCCAGACGCTTGACCGATCCGAGTGGGTTACACGGGGATAACCGAGGCGAAATCCGTTAAGGCTCCACTTCGGTTACCGACCCAAGGAAAAACTTTTCATTTATTATCTTGTCTAGATGCGTTAATTTAACCTGTGTGTGAAACGATGACGGAAACAAGGCTCACGAGAAGTCTAACAGCAAACAGGGCCTAAGCCCAAACCTTGAGACCCCTTTAGAGATGTCAAAAAGCCCATTTTTAGGCCTGTGTTTCGAAACAGACATCGCCTGTTTCGAAACACGGGCTCCAGTTTAAAAAGTCAGACACTCGTACCGAAACGCATCTACCCCGTTTCAGAACAGGGTCCCATTTCGCTTAGGCGTTCCGATACCCGTTTCGGAACAGTCAATTACAGTAGCCAAAGTGTTTCAAAACTCGTATCAGAACAGGGGCTCACAGTAACCAAACCATACCGAAACGCGTTCCGATACAGGGGCCCTGGAACCACACTCGTTCCGAAACAGCACAACCCGTTTCGAAACACCTGTAGTCTATGAATTCCCAAAATCAGTTTTAAACATCTCTAAATGATCCCTAACACCCAAAACGACCCCAAGGAGCATACACAACATACATACACACTCTAGAGGCATGCACCCTATTGCAAACATACTCAAAAACACATAAGGATACAAGATAGGGGCATCCATTTAAAAGACCATACATGGCGTTCAAGATTCATGCTTCACAAGAGCTGCCACCTAGACATTTAAGGTAGGTAATTTAAACACGGTTTACAAGCAATCCAAGGCAACCAAAGCCAACCAACAACATGATAAAGAAGAGTCTAACATGCTCTTAAACAAAACCAACATCAACATACTTCAAAAGCTCAAAGCAATTAATACATGTCCCATCGCTTGACTATTACATCCTTTAACTAAATATCCATACTTGATAGCTATGATAGCACAACAAAGCACACTTGGAGGCCCCTTCTTGCACTAGCAACCCACGGACTACGGATCTGCATTGTCGAACAAAATAGAGCGTAAGCATAAATATTAGTGAGGGTAAGCTCATTAAAAACAAACCTCGACAATGCAGGGTCCAAGCACGAGCACAACCAAGGTAGAATACATGATCTTACCTTCGATCCACATGAGCCAAAATATACATGATGCATGAACATATATTCAATATTATGCCATGCTCAACAACTCAAATCCGCATCATATGTAAACACATATATCAATCCATATAGGAACCACATTTCATATCATATTGATACACATCTCATCACATATTGGCACCTAGCTATGACTCGAATACAAGGACAACACGTTGGACCTCATATCTGACACAACCATTACCTTACGGTGGGATTACACTCATCACCGTTCACGCGGAGGGGATTCCACTCATCCTCACGCCCTGTCAATGGGATTACACTCATCATCGACTATCATATATATAAGAAGGTTTTACGGGCGAACCCGTACTCCATCTTGATGACTACCTTCACCAAGACCACGCGCGCATTTGACTCACGTGTGCACACTAACATCCTAATGATCGATCATTTGCACCCAAGCATACTAGTGCCAATATTAAACACAATCCACAACATCATTTCACAACCACTTCTGTGCTTAGCACGTACTCACCATGATTAACATCATGCACAATCCACAATCCACATTACATGCATATATCAATGCATCAAACCATGCCTCAACAACATGTATAACACATTATACATAACACCATAAGCACAAGTAAACAAGAGGCGTTCACATCAACTAAAGGTCAACCAAAGTCTGTATTTAAAGCTTGGGATTAGGCTACCACTCTAATCCCAACTCTAGGTGGGTCTACCAAGCTCAACCTAGTCCACATGCTTGAACTAAAAACTTGAAAACCATTTAAAAACATTTAACCACTCACCTTCACTTCCAAGCTCAACAACCAAGCAACCAAGACCTTCAAGCTTCCGGATTCACTCTCGATGCTTCACCAAAAAATCTCTTGCTTCTAATCATCTCAACACAAACAAAACAACCTCGAATCAGTCCATACAACAATGTAGCAACTCGGAATACTCAATAAGCATAAAACTCATGATTCTCAAGCCAAGAACAACCCCAAAACTACAAACCCGAGCAGCCCTCAAACTCAATCCAAAACTCATGTTTTCAAACTCTTTAACACTCTTAAATGATTCCAAAACAACACCCAACTATCATACTAACCTCAACCCTCAATTTACAACATTAAACACACCCAAAACTCACCTCAAAACCCTTCTAAAAACCCATTAAAACCCAAATCCTAAAATCATGGTAAAACACTTTAAAATTCACATATGTTGGACCTTATGGTTCATATACAACTTATCTAACCATAATAAATCAAAAGCTTTGATAAAGACTCATAAAGCTTCAACCTTTGACATTTTTCCATGGAAAACCAAATTTCTAAAACATTGATGAAAATGAAATCTAATGGTACTTTCAAATAGAGGAAGATGAGAGCAAAATGGGGATATAATTACCTTTCAAAACCGACCAAAAATGAAGGAGAAAGAAGATGGAATAGTAACTTGGAGAGTAGAAGCTCTCTTTGTCGTTGGTTTGAAAATTGGAAGTGGGGAAGAAGATGAGCACATGCCTTCATCTTTTGTTTTATTTCTAATTCACCCAAAAATCATAATTACAAATATGCCATTAATGAATGGCTAAAACTCTCATCTCCTAAAGTCCATGGATTTTGGACTTAAGAGATAGACCCAACATAACTTTAATTATTTTGAAATCACGAAGCCCATGAAAATATTTATTATTTTAATTACAACCTGAAACTTAAAATATTATTTTATTATTATTTTCACCCGACCCCAAACCTGAGTGTTACAACTCTCCCCCACTTAAAGAATTTCGTCCCCGAAATTACCTGACGGAAACAAGTATGGAAACTGCTCAAGCATTTCAGCTTTCCTCTCCCACGTGGCCTCTTCCACGCCTCTATGTCTCCACAACACCTTGACCAACTCTGTGGTCTTGCCACGCAACACCTTCCTATCAGAAGCAAGTATCTTAATTGGTTCTTCATTATAAGACAAATTCAGATTCAACTCTATCTCGTCAGCATGCATAACATGAGATGGATCTGATCTATATCTCGTAAGCATCGACACATGAAAGACATCATGGATCTTCTCTAACTCAGAAGGTAATCTCAAACGGTAAGCTACAGGCCCAATCTGCTCAACAATCTCATACGGACCAATGAACCTCGGACTCAACTTGCCTTTCCAGCCAAATCTCATTACCTTCTTCCACGGAGATACTTTCAGAAACACTTTCTCACCTACGGAGAACTCAATCTCTTTTCTCTTCAAAACTGCATAAGACTTCTGACGATCGGAAGCTGCTTTCAAACGATCGCAAATCAACTTCACTTTTTCTGTAGTTCCCTTGAGTAAATTCGGCATAGGTAACAATTTCTGACCCGTTTAAGCCCAACAGATCGGAGTCCTACATCGTCTGCCATACAAAGCCTCATAGGGAGCCATCTGTATACTAGCCTGGTAACTGTTGTTGTAAGCAAACTCAACTAAAGGCAAATGCTTCTCCCAAGAACCCTGAAAATCAATTACACACCAACGAAGCATATCCTCTAAAATCTGTATCACTCGCTCTAACTGTCCATCGGACTGCGGATGATAAGAAGTAATGAAATGCAAAAGGCTACCTAAAGCACTATGCAAACAACTCTAGAACCTCGAAGTAAACCTTGAATCTTTATCTGAAACAATAGACTTTGGAACTCCATGAAGTCTCACAATATCACGGATGTACAAATTTGCCAACTTGTCTAAAGAATATGTAGTGTTCACTGCTAAGAAGTGAGCACACTTAGTGAATCTATCAACTATCACCGAAACAAAATTCTTCTTCGAAGGAGACAACGGTAACCCCGACACAAAGTACATGGTGATCATCTCCCATTTCCATTCCGGAATCTTCAAAGGCTGTAACAAACCTGAAGGAACCTGATGTTCTGCCTACACCCTCTGACAAACCATACAACGGCTCACATACTCGGCTACATCCCTTTTCAAACCAACCCAGAAATAATCATTCCTCAAGTCACGGTACATCTTGGTACTACATGGATGCATAGAAAAAGGACTTGAATGTGCTTCACTCAGGATCAGACGTCTCAACTCAACATCTTTGGTACAACAACTCTGTCTCTAAAGCATAATACATTCTCACTACTGAAACTATACTCGGTCGGTCTACCTTCGGCTATGTCCTGAACATGAGGAACTAAAGACACATCTTGTAACTACTTCTCTCTAATCAACTGAATCAAAGAATGCTTCACTTGCAACTCTGTGATCAAACCACCGTCGTCGAAAACACTCAATCTAGTAAACATAGCTCTCAACTCAACTGCAACTTTTCTACTCAAAGCACCGACTACTATATTTACCTTACCCGGAAGGTACTCAATGGTCAAATCACAGTCTTTCAATAGCTCAAGCCATCTTCTTTGTCTCAAGTTCAACTCTCTTTGTGTCATCAAATACTTCAAGCTCTTATGATCGGTGTAGACTATACACTTCTCACTATACAAGTAGTGACGCCAAATCTTCAACGCAAACACAAATGCGGCTAACTCTATATCGTGAGTAGGATAGTTCTTCTCATGCACTTTCAACTGTCTTGAAGCATAAGCAATAACTCTTCTTTCTTGCATCAAAACACAACCTAAACCTATGTAGGAAGCATCACTATAGATCACAAATTCTTTACCTGAAACTGGTTGCACTAACACTGGAGCATTTGTCAAAGCTTCTTTCAATTTCTCAAAAACCTTTTGTCTTGCATCTGACCAATCGAACTTAACTTCCTTTTGCAACAATTTATTCAAATGAGCAGCTACTCTAGAGAAACCATCAACAAATCTCCTATAGTAACCGGATAATCCTAGGAAACTCCTAATCTCAGTCACAGACTTAGGTTGTTTCCACTCAATAATAGCCTCAATCTTCGTCGGATCAACACAGATACCTTCAGCTGACACAACATGGCCAAGAAATACAACCTCTCGAATCCAGAACTCACACTTACTAAGCTTCGCATACAACTGATTGCTCAATAATCTCTGTAGAACAAGTCTCAAGTGCTCATCATGCTCTTCTTCTAATTTCGAGTACACAAGAATATCATCTATGAAAACAACTAAAAAACAGTCTAGATAATCTCTGAAAATTCTGTTCATCATATTCATGAATGTTGCATGTGCATTCGTGAGCCCAAACGGCATCACAGGGAACTCATAATGACCATATCTAGTCCTAAAAGCTGTCTTCGGAACATCACACTCTTTTACTTTCAACTGATAGTATCTCGATCTCAAATCTATCTTCGAGAACACTGAAGCACCCCTCAACTGATCAAACAAATCATCTATACGAGGCAATGGGTACTTGTTCTTTACAGTCAACTGATTCAACTGCCTGTAGTCAATACACATTCGCATGCTGCCATCTTTCTTCTTTACAAACAACACGGGAGCACCCCAAGGAGAACTACTACGCCTAATGAAACCACGGTCTAATAACTCTTGCAGCTGACTCTTCAATTCTTTCAAATCTTTCGGAGTCATACGATACGGAGCTATAGAAACTGGAGTAGACCCTGAAACAGTCTCAATCACAAACTCAACATCTCTATCCGGAGGATAACCTGGTAACTCTTTAGGAAACACATCTGGAAAATCACAAACTGTTCTAATGTCCTTCGGTCTAGCCTCACTCATATTAGGATTCATCACATATGCTAAGTAAGCCCCACATCCGGAATCCATCAACCTATGGGCCTCTAAAGCTGACACAATATTAGACAAGAACTTAATGTTCTCGCCTACTACTACTACCCCGTAGTCATCGGAAAGATTTAAAGAAATCATATTCGTCTCAAAATCTACACTAGCTCTGTGCTCAACTAACCAATCCATACCCAAAATAATATCAAAACCATAAAACGGAAGTTCCATCATATCAACGGGAAACAAATGACCCTGAATCTTCAGCGGACTCCTCCTATACATTCGTCTAACCACAACCGTCTCACCAAAAGAACTAGTCACATGCATACCTACATCTAAGATCTCAACAGGTATATCTAACTTCTATGCATGCTCACTCAAAATGTAGGAATGCGTAGAACCTGAATCAACCAAAGAAAGCAAAGACATAGACTGTAACTCAAAATTACCTGCTATCACATCACTGTCGTTCCTGACCTCTCTCTGAGCATAAACTCTCGCTAGTCCTCCTGCCTCTGGCTGTACTGCCACAACATGAGCAAGGTTTCTCTAAGCATCTACCCTAGGTGCATCAGCCCTAGGCTGGAAGTAGCAACGACCGCGCCCACGGCCTATCTGGTAATCTATCGCTCTCGCAGGAGCCTGTGCTATGTTCGGTGCCTGTACCACCTGATGCGGGCACTCCCTCCTAAAGTGGTCCCTTGAACCACAATTCCAACAAGCATAAAATTTACCCCAACACTCTCCAGAATGCTGTCTCCCACAACGTGTGCACTCGGGCAAATGCCCTTCACCTCTATGGCCCTGGTGGCCACCGCCACGTCTATGGTCAAACTGTTGTCCGTCACCTCTATGCCTCTTGGCATCACCATGGTCGAAGTTATTATGTCTCTTACCAGAACTAGATCCTCCTGAACGCTTGGTCAGCCCCAAGCTGTGCCCAATGTCTTTTGCTCTAGCAACCAAGACATCAAAATCTGAATAATCTGAAGCTAAGGTATACCTCTTAACTTCCTCATGAAGCCCATATCTAAAACGGTTACAACGGTCCCTCTCAGTAGGAACCAACTCTGGAGCATACTGACTCAAACTAACAAAATGAATCTCATAGTCAGTCACAGAAGCATCTCCTTGAACAAGAGCCATAAACTCTCGCTTCTTCTCATCAAGATATCTCAGCCCCAAGTATCTCTTCCGGAAAGCAGACTCAAAGAAATCCCATCTAAACTCAGCCTCAGGAACCCAGTAGTAATGGTGACCCACCAGGTGTAGGCATCACCCTATAGCAAAGAAATCACACAGCCCAATTTGCGAGCACCAACGCAACCCATATGAGCTAAGATGCGGATTGTCTTCTCCAACCACAACTCGGATCTCTCAGGTGTAGACCCTCTGAACTCTTCTGCCCCTAGGCTACGGAGTCTCTCCAATGGTAAACTAGTATCAACACCTCTAGGCTGAGCTGCAGCCTGAGCCCCGGCAACTGCGGCCTAAAATGCTCCCGCTATAGCTTGCACCAGCGGAACCATATCTATTCTGGCAGGACCTTGGCCACCTTGGCCAACCTGAGGTCCCTCTCTCTCAGCTCCAGCCTCGCCTCCTACTCCATGGTGAGGAAGTGGTGGTGGTGGAGGTGGAGGAGGAGCTCCAACTCCAGCAGTAGGCTCTCCCACATGAGCCTCAACTCCAACCACTGGCTCATTAACAGGAGCCGCAACACGTGGTTCCTGACGAACCACTCTCGGTCTACCCCTAGGCCTCGACATCGCGCTCACAAACAACAACTACAACAACAACAACAAAGCACAAAAGATAGGGTTAACAAGGCAAGGGTTCCAAGTGGCTCAAGTATGTTCCCTCACTTTAAAAATCCTTTTCCCGATGTAATAGTAGCAATAAGACTCTACACAACATGCTTTAAACAAAACAACACACATGTCACATCCCAAAAACTGGTCTAGTCGAATTTAGGTTTCGATGACCGAGTATTTTATATCGGTTCTATAAGTTATTCAATCTTATTAGGATATTTGGGGTCAAGTTCTAGCAATCGAATATTTTTGTTTCGATTATAAGTTGGTTTGATATTGTTTCTAAATCAAAATAATAGGTATTCGTATTGGTTTATTATTATTATTATTATTATTATTATTATAAAAGAATTAAATGTTGTGACAATTCCTTCACCGTGAAGGAATTACCTAAAGCCAAGCCACGTCCTAAGGCCACTCGGCCACATTACAAGAAGGGTGGCATTTTGCCACCACGTGCCACACTCCCAAGGGCATTGTGCCCAATTTGAGCCACGGTATTCCTTGGAAAACATGAAGGGTTGGCCGGCTTTTACTATAAATAGGGGAGATGAGTGCATTTGATAGGAAAAATGAGGAAGTGAGAAAGAAAAATAAGGAGTCAGCGAAGGAACGATAATTTGGTGGTTCAATATTAGATTGGTGGTTCGATATTTTTAATATAGTAATATTGAATCTCTGTCGACGTCGGGGTAAGCTCAAATCCTTAGTTGGTCTAAGTTTCGATATTAAATTTGATTAATGTTTTCATATTTATTCGATATTGTCTTGTCGGTCCTAACCAATTTTTATTTTACCTAGTCCAAGAAGTCAATAAAGGACGACCGTCAATCAAGGGTAAAGGTGATGTTATAAAGGAACCCTAATATCGAGGTGAGTGTATTCGGAGTCTCGGAAGTAGGCGAGGAGCCTTTCCGAATTCATCGTTATTGATTTCGTTTGTTTTACTAACCATTGAATTAAGGGAATTTGCATAAAGCATTATTGAAATCTTTGTTGGTAAGCATGAGTAAGTATTGCATATCGAGCATTAGAAATTGATTATTGCATATTGCTATTAAAACTTTGATATATGTCTATCGCTATTGAATTATTGTTATTGATATTGATGTGTAAATATTGCTATTGAAATATCGTTGTTGAACTATTAAGTATTGAACCTTGGATTCGAGAGTATTGGATACAATTGGCATGCCATAGAATTCATGAGCTCATTGGTACGGGTATTGAGCTTCGGCCATTGGTGCGACAGAGGGATGTGTTGTGTATTGGTCAATTGGTGCGGCGGAGGGATTATGACACGACCATTATTGTTGGTGATGTGGTGGAATTCGCGTATCCAAATACTGTTGAATCGGTTCAAGGAAAAATATTAATTATTGATATTGCTTTTGTTATGATTGGATAACATGTCTTTCATTTATAATATGTATATAGATTGCTTATGTGAAATGTGCCATTAAATATGCCATTGAAGTATGCTGCATTGCATAACATGTTCATTCATTGTTATTGGCTACCTCACTTAGACTATATAAGTCTAACGCATTCATTTGCATAACCTTTCAGGTTAAGTAAAGTAACGGATCGAGATTAGGATTAGTTGGAAGATTGGCAAGTCACTACAAGTAAAGAGTAATGTGTTTTGTCCTTGTGAACTCCTAATATGGTGGCAAAGTAGTTAAAGTAATTATACTAGTCTTGTGGCCTTACTATTGTGTATATGTTACATATGTTTTGTATAAGGTTTTAAAGCTATAATGACTTTTGAGTTAGTAATAAAAATTGACATATTTAGCACTAAAATATTGTTTAAAAGTCTAAGATTTATGTCTCCGATCTCCGTTATGTTTTTCGGTAGCGCTCTCCGACCTGGTTTTCTACCAGGCCGGGAAGGGGGGTGTTACAACACATACATGCTCACACAGACATATAACAAGACATACTTGATAAACAAGCAAACATACATCAAGCATACTTGACAATCAAGCAACCACCGTGCATCTCAATACAAGAACTCAACTTACCTCACTTACCTGCCCAAGGTCTCGGAAACCTTAGGCTCTGATACCAACAAGTGTAACCCCCTCGTCCCGGTCCAGACGCTTGACCGATCCGAGTGGGCTACACGGGGATAACCGAGGCAAAACCCGTTAAGGCTCCACTTCGATTACCGACCCAAGGAAAAACTTTTCTTTTATTATCTTGTCTAGATGCGTTAATTTAACATATGTGTGAAGCGACGGCGGAAACAAGGCTCACGAGAAGTCTAACAACAAACAGGGCCTAAGCCCAAACCTTGAAACCCTTCAGAGATGTCAAAAAGCCCATTTTCAGGCCTGTGTTTCGAAACTGACATCGCCCGTTTCAAAACACGGGCTCCAGTTTTTAAAGCCAGACACCCGTACTGAAACACATCCACCGCGTTTCGGAACAGGGTCACATTTCCCCCAGGCGTTCCGATACCCGTTTCGGAACGGGCAATTACAGTAGCCAAAGTGCTTCGAAACTCGTATCAGAACATGGGCTCAAAGTAACCAAACTGTACCGAAATGCGTTTCGATACAGGGGCCTTGGAACCACACTCGTTCCGAAACAGCACAACCCGTTTCGAAACATCTACATTCTGTGAATTCCCAAAATCAGTTTTAAACATCTCTAAATGATCCCTAACGCCCAAAACAACCCCAAGGAGCATACACAACATACAAACACACTCTAGAGGCATGCACCCTATTGCAAACATACTCAAAAACACATAAGGATACAAGATAGGGGCATCCATTTAGAAGATCATACATGGCATTCAAGATTCATGCTTCACAAGAACTGACACTTAGACATTTAATGTAGGTAATTTAAACATG
The DNA here is from genome assembly GCA_958450335.1 of Hibiscus tridactylites. NCBI lineage: Eukaryota > Viridiplantae > Streptophyta > Magnoliopsida > Malvales > Malvaceae > Hibiscus > Hibiscus tridactylites. The sequence goes on from OY288292.1 coordinate 4,006,669, forward strand.
GTTTACAAGCAATCCAAGGCAACCAAAGCCAACCAACAACATGATAAAGAAGAGTCTAACATGCTCTTAAACAAAACCAACATCAACATACTTCAAAAGCTCAAAGTAGTTAATACATGTCCCATTGCTTGACTATTACATCCTTTAACTAAATATCCATACTTGATAGCTATGATAGCACAACAAAGCACACTTGGAGGCCCCTTCTTGCACTAGCAACCCACGGACTACGGATCTGCATTGTCGAACGAAATAGAGCGTAAGCATAAATATTAGTGAGAGTAAGCTCATTAAAAACAAACCTCGACAATGCAGGGTCCAAGCACGAGCACAACCAAGGTAGAATGCATGATCTTACCTTCGATCCACATGAGCTAAAATATACATGATGCATGAACATATATTCAATATTATCCCATGCTCAACAACTCAAATCCGCATCATATGTAAACACATATATCAATCCATATAGGAACCACATTTCATATCATATTGATACACATCTCATCACATATTGGCACCTAGCTATGACTCGAATACACGGGTAACACGTTGGACCTCACATCCAACACAACCATTACCTTGTGGTGGGATTACACTCATCACCGTTCACGCGGAGGGGACTCCACTCATCCTCACGCCCCGTCGATGGGATTACACTCATCATCGACTATTATATATATAAGAAGGTTTTCGGGCGAACTCGTACTCCATCTTGATGACTACCATCACCAAGACCACGCGCGCATTTGACTCACGTGTGCACACTAACATCCTAATGATCGATCATTTGTACCCAAGCATACTAGTGCCAATATTAAACACAATCCACAACATCATTTCACAACCACTTCCGTGCTTAGCACGTACTCACCATGATTAACATCATGCACAATCCACAATCCACATTACATGCATATATCAATGCATCAAATCATGCCTCAACAACATGTTTAACACATTATACATAACACCATAAGCACAAGTAAATAAGCGGCATACATATCAACTAAAGGTCAACCAAAGTCTCTATTTAAAGCTTGGGATTAGGCTACCACTCTAATCCCAACTCTAGGTGGGTCTACCAAGCCCAACCTAGTCCACATGCTTGAACCAAAAACTTGAAAACCATTTAAAAACATATAACCACTCACCTTCACTTCCAAGCTCAACAACCAAGCAACCAAGACCTTCAAGCTTCCGAATTCACTCCCTATGCTTCACCAACAAAATCTCTTGCTTCTAATCATCTCAACACAAACAAAATAACCTCGAATGAGTCCACACAACAATGTAGCAACCCGGAATACTCAACAAGCATAAAACACACGATTCTCAAGCCAAGAACAACCCCAAAACTGCAAACCCGAGCAGCCCTCAAACTCAATCCAAAACTCATGATTTCAAACTCTTTAATACTCTTAAATGATTCCAAAACAACCCTCAACTATCATACTAACCTCAGCCCTCAATTTCCAACATTAAACACACCAAAAACTCACCTCAGAACCCTTCTAAAAACCCATTAAAACCCAAATCCAAAAATCATGGTAAAACACTTTAAAATTCACATATATTGGACCTTATGGTTCATATACAACTTATCTAACCATAATAAATCAAAAGCTTTGATAAAGACTCATAAAGATTCAACCTTTGACATTTTTCCATAGAAAACCAAATTTCTAAAACATTGATGAAAATGAAATCTAATGGTACTTTCAAAGAGAGAAAGATGAGAGCAAAATGGGAATATAATTACTTTCAAAACTGACCAAAAATGAAGGAGAAAGGAGATGGAATAGTAACTTGGAGAGTAGAAGCTCTCTTTGTCGTTGGTTTGAAAATTGGAAGTGGGGAAGAAGATGAGCACATGCCTTTATCTTTGTTTTATTTCTAATTCACCCAAAAATCATAATTACAAATATGCCATTAATGAATGGCTAAAACTTTCATCTCCTAAAGTCCATGGATTTTGGACTTAGGAGATAGGCCCAACATAAATTTAATTATTTTGAAATCACGAAGCCCATGAAAATATTTTATTATTTTAATTACAACCCGAAACTCAAAATATCATTTTATTATTATTTTCACCTGACCCCCAAACCCGGGTGTTATAGACTGAGTCATATGCCTGAGTCAACTCGCCCGAGTCAACTCAGTAAGTCAACTAAGTGAGTCAACTCGCTTAAGACAACCCAGTTGACCAGTACGTCAACGTTGACCTGACCCTGATGTCAGCATTGACTTTGACCGCTGACATCAGCATGATGTTAGTGCTGACTTTGACTTTGACCCAAAAAGTCATATTCTATGTTTTTCGACGTCCTGAATCTGTTTTTGAAGCCCATTTTGCAAAATTCTGACCCGAAAGCCACCGAATCTTACTTTGAACTCGAGAGTGCATGAGTTAAATATTCGGTATAAAAGCAATATAAATGAGGACTGATTAAGGGTATTGTTTTATTGAAGGTATCCATGTATCTTCGTATCTGAAATGCTATGGGACATCGAATTCGGGTTCGAGTGCAATCGAATGGGGTATCATGAATCGACCGATATAGCTTGGAGTTAAGGTAATACATTACTACCTTATGCATGCTTTCAAAACTTGTTGGTATTCGGTTAATGCTTGCACGGCCATGATTGAGAATGTGATTATTTTTGCTAATGCCAATCAATTAAGAAATAAGAATATTAATGGCCAAGGCAAAAATATTCGAATAAGAGATTTGATATATCGAAAGGACTCCCGAGTTCAGTAAACAATTAATAAAAGCAGTTAATCTACAAGTCTAATTACTTTGGCTAATGAATTACAAAAATTCCCTCCATGTATGAAAATGACTAAAATACCCTTAGCAATGAAAGCGATCTAGAAAATATACCTTAAATCTTGTAAAACATGTAATTCATCTGCAAACCTCGTTTTTCTTGGAAAAGTTTTGGTAACAAAGCTTAAACCTTCAAAATTGTAAAATACTCAAATTTTCTTGAATTCTGAATAAGTCTCTAAAGAGAAGCTTATGGAAAACTATTCGTATGTTTGGATTAGTCAAAGTGTCGTAAAAAGATTGAAAACATCGATAAGGCTGAATTGATTGAAATTAATGTAATGACTAGAAGACTGAAATATTCTCGGGTACTAAATGACAATTTACCTAAAATGATGGATATACCTTCGAGGTCTGAAATGAATGAATAGTTGAAAGAACCGGAAAGCTCAAAATAATTGGAGCACCTTCGGGCATCGAAGTGATTGAAAGTACCTATAAGACTTGGAATAAGAAATATCAATAAAGCCAAACAAAGGCAATGACTCTGAAAGTGGTAATACACGACCCTCGTTGGTTGGTTGTTTCGGGAACTATTGTGACGTTAGAAAAATACCATACAAGAGCATGTTCGAGTTATTTGGAGAAAGTACCTAGGTTAATGGTAAGAGCAGTCTATTCTTTGTGTGTATTCGATGCCATGGATCGAGTTCAGGTGCAACACACATGTTCGGATACTTGGAAAATACCAGTTGAATACATGTTCGATTTCCCGTTGTACGTTAGTGGTTGCTTAGTGAAGACGAGCTTTTTGTTATATAATGTAATCAGTTCTGAGAAGTGAGTACTTAAGGTGAATCGATCAAGTCAAATAATAAACATTGCAATGATGGTTTGCGATTAGTTTGAAGGGACTCGAAAACTTGATAAGTAACTAGAAATCTCTAAACTCCGTACATCGCTGCTTATAGCTTGTCGGTCTAATTACCAGACTACCTCCGAATGTTAGAATGACCAAAATACCCTTGTAGACTTTAATGATCGAATCACTCTCTATATATCTGAATTCTCAATGATCCTGGTGCATCAACTTTGATGTCCGGTTTGAGTCAATGTTATCAAACTCCATTTCGCGGGACCTTGCTCTGAAATCAGTCCGAAATTGTCAAGTGTTCTCTTTCTAATAATTATCAAGTGTCTTTGAGAAATAAATCGGATCATAAGGCGCGTACCATGTGTCTGTAAACATTCTCTGTTCTAAACCAAGATCATCTGTTTAAAATTAAAATTATGACATTGTTATTCGAAAAGAAAGCAATTCCCTGGTTTCTATCCTTTAATATGAAATATATCTTATATATGACATTAAATGCGAAATAATAAAAAAATTGATATTTGTCTTCTTGTATAAAAAAAGATCTGATATCTATTTTCTGTAATATTGTCCTCTAAATATAAATTGAATTCATCTGGGATATATTATCTGGGATATGAATGAAGATCTGCGGGCTCAGCGCTGGTAAGCCCTTCTAGACCTAAGCTCTTACGCTCAATGGGCCTAAGATAAATCTTTCTGGATACTATTTTGGGTTTCTGCATATTGCGTAAGGTTGGAGGGTAGTTAAGCAAATTAATAAAACTTTCTGACCACTTCTGAAACATACCCTATTAAATTAATGTATCAAAGTTGAACTCTCAGTAAACTTACAATTCGCGCTTAGTGAACCACTCTGAACTCCTTGATTCAACTTTTGGAATCTAATCTCTTCTGAATCTTCGGCTTTAGACTCATCTCCTAAGATTTGGGTGATCAAATAAAGAACAACTCTGTTAACTTCTGATATAGTGCTTCACTGAATTATCGAATCGTAATTTAGGCTTACCGTTGCCCAGTTCATCTTGACAATGTTAAGCTTGCCATATACCTACTTGTGCTTTTAGCATCTCCTGGTAGTTTGTGTTACTGAGCTTTTCGAAGCTCACGTTGGTTTTTTACCATCACAGGTTAAAAGATCGACCATGTTGTAGCTATCAACGTCGGTATGGGAGTTTCTTCGGCTTGCTCACGGAGTATGATATCTGTGTAATTAGGGGGCATGTATGTCACGTTTTGATTTATATTCGAGTCCGAAGTTTGTATTAATAACTTGCATCATAGGTTTGTTTCATTGTCTGAATGTTTTCTGAAATTGTATTTTAATTTAAAACTTGATTTAAAATTTTAAATGGTTTAGCAATTGTTTATTTGAAATTTTAATGTGGGTCGCTTCAGTGACCCTAATATGACTTCCTAGGATCCGTATTAACGCATAGGTGGGTCTAGGGGTTACAGTAATGGTGAAACAATTCTAGTATATATGAGTTGACTAGATTAACTTTTGTGAAAGTTTATAAGAAATATGTTTTATTATCTCTACTGTGGAGTCTAAGCTGATAATTTTTGACTTAGACAGGAAAGATGCCAAGTGGTATTAGAATTTATATATTAAAATTTATAATGAGAAAGTCCTATATTCTTTCGTGTTGTACGTGACTCATAAAATACTTGTGGTATAAAAAATTAAGCCTATTTGGAGAAGGCATGGGTCTATAAAATAGAGATATAACACTCATTTGGGAGTTTGAGAGGACTTATGAGAACCTTACTAATCCACTAACGAAATGGTTTAGCTGGAGATTGGTTCTGAGTTCTTTGATGGGACGAGTCTAAAGACCATTGGTTAAGAAATTTATTGCGGATATTCAACCTAGTTTTCTATGTTTAATATGGTCAAATTAAGCTATAAAAAGACTCATATTGGACATTCTATTTATCCGTATAGCGAACAATGTACATGCATAAGATTAAAGTTTTACCATTAATAAATTCATAATCCAAGGTTTGGGAACATAATCTTAACGAGAAAGACTTGATAAATTTATTGTTGTGGATAAATATATAATCTTAACGAGTTCATATCTCAATATTTAAATGATTCTATGGAGAAGAACTTGATGAACCCATCGTTAGAAAGTATGAATTTACTCTTAATAAATTCAATCTCAAGTGTTTGAGTTCTCCTATTTGAGAAGGACTAGATAGATTTACCGATAAAAGAGATTGAGTTTTTATTCTTAATGAATTCTTACCCCATAGTTGAGTGGTTCATTTAAAATGAACTTAAAGATTTTATCTATTTTATTGTGATGTTGAGCTTACTGAAAAGCTCCTAATGATTTTATAGTCATGATCCAAGTGATTTATGTTAAGATAGATCTAATGAAATAACCTACGTAAGTGAGAAGGATTAGTCACCTTCTATCGTTCATTTCAAATTCGCATTTCCAATTAATAAGTTATACAATTAAATCAACGAAGATATGAAGAAAAATGATAATTTCTTGAGATTATTGGGGTGTTTCAAAAATTTAAGGGGTCTTGTGTAATTTATTAAAATGAGAATTTTAATTTATAATATGTAAGAGATATAATAGTTTTTCGAATAAATTTCCCTTAATACAAAAAAATTATTCTCTTGAGCAACATAAAAATAATTTATAAACATCTAAAATTCTAACATTTTCACTTAAAAAGTGTTATTCTTATTGCATGTTTTGAATCAAAATCATCTACAATACTATACAATTAATAAGCTATACAATTAAGTCAACGAAGATATGAAGATACGAAGGATTAGCCACCTTCTATCGTTCATTTTTCCAATTAGTAAGCTATACAATTAAGACAACGGAGATATGAAGAAAAAATAATAATTTCATGAAATGATGTGGGTGATTCAAAGATTTAAGGGGTCTTGTGTGATTTATTAAAATGAGAATTTTAATTTATAATACGAAAGAGATATAATAATTTTTCAAATAAATTTCCCTTAAGACAAAAAAAAAATAGATTATTCTCTTGAGCAGCATAAAAATAATTTACAAATATCTAAAAATCTTACATTTCCACTTAAAAAGTGTTGTTCTTATTGTATGTTTTGAATCAGAATCATCTACAATGCTATACAATTAAGTCAACGAAGATATGAAGGATTAGCACTTTCTATCGTTCAAATTCACATTTCCAATTAATACGCTATACAATTAAGTCAACGAAGATATGAAGAAGAAGAAAATGATAATTTCTTGAGATAATGGTTTAAAGGGTAATTTATTAAAAGGGGAATTTTAATTTATAATATAAAAGAGATATAATATTTTTTCAAATATATAAAAATTCTAATATTTCCACTTAAAAAGTGTTGTTCTTATTGCATGTTTTGACTCAAAATCATCTACAACACTATAAAATTAATAAGTTATACAATTAATTCAGCGAAGATATGGAGATATCAAGATATGAAGGATTAGCCACCTTCTATTGTTCATTTCCAATTAATAAGCTATACAATTAAGTCAACAAAGATATGAAGAAAAATGACAATTTATTGAAATGATTGTGGTGATTCAAGGTTTAAAGGGTTTTGTGTAATTTACTAAATTGAGAATCTTAATTTATAATATAAAAGAGATAATATTTTTTCAAATAAATTTCCCTTAATACATAAAAATGAAAGAGATATAATATTTTTTTCAAATAAATTTAACTTAAAAAGTGTTGTTCTTCTTGCATGCTTTGAATCAAAATCATGTACAACTCTTTTGATATCAACTTCTTTCAAAAAGATCATTCTCGGTTTTTTGAGAAAATTTTTATATATATTATAATATTTTTTTCAAGATATATATATATATATATATATATATATATATATATATATATATATATATATATATAAGACTTATTTTAAGATTTTTTTTTTCCAAAGATCCTGTATAGTTGTACTTGTTGTATATGTCCAGAACCACCCTGAAGATGATAAAAAAAAATTTAATAGATCTAAAATCTACAACGATGAAGTATTAATTCCAACACATGTTTCTCAATTAAAATAAATAATGATAATAAAACATCACCAGCAAGAAATATAAATCTACAATGCTAATATAAATCTAAAATTAATTTTAAAGAAAAATAATAAGAAACATAAAATGAAAATAGAATTTAAAATATAAAATATATAAATATTAAAATTAACGGGTCGGGTCGGGTACTCAGTTATAAAAATATTTCGGCCCCGACCTGGCCCAACTACTCGGAAAAAATCGCGGGTCGGGTACTCGGCCCGAAAAATTTGGGTACTTTAATATAAATATCCGGTAAATTTTAATCGGGTAGACGGGTCGGCGGGTCAGGTAGTTCGGGCCGGGTATTTTTGAACACCCCTAATCAGTATGACAATGACCCATGCTAATTTCATTACATGATAGTATTTGTTCATATTTTTTAGTCCTTAGATAACGCACACATATTTTGTACTCACATGTGTTCGAACTGAGTCTCTTAAGATGAACACCATCTTCTTTTTCACTTGAGTCACTTGTTGGGTTCATATCCGATAAATTTTTAAATATGAATATATAATATGTTGCACTGATATGGATACAAATACGGGCACGGGTACGAAAATTATGAGGTCGAAAAACGATAATCTCTAAAATTACAGAGTACGAGTACAACAAATATAAAATAAATTTTATATGCTAAAAATGTAAAAATAAAAAGTCAAAAAAATCATGTGAGCATGACATCACACATACATATATCCTTAGGGTGTGTTTGGTTCACGAAATGTAAGATTACATCTAGGAATGAGATTCCTGGAATGTAACATTACCTTGTTTGGTTTATTTGGCAGAAATGTTAGATTATTGTATTTGGTTGGAGGAATATAAGATTACCTAAAAGTAAAATTTATCAAATTATCACATGTTATATTTTGTTTTTAACATGTTAAACTTTTAATATTAAGTTAAAAATATCTACTTTAAAAGTTATAGAACTATTTTTGTTATACTAACTAAAATTTACAAAAATTATATATTTTTCATATTATTAATATAACTATTCAATTAAAAAATTTATAAAATAATTTTTATATTTGCATATCTTCGTTACTCTCTATTAAAATAATTTTGTGGATTTTTAAATGGTAAATATATAGTATGTTCAATTTCTTAATTTTTTTATTACTTATGACAGATTGTCAAATAAATTAAAGTAAATAAAAAATAAATTTAAAATTTGTAAAATAGCGATAACAATTTTAGACCATAAATTTAACCTACTAACATGTTTTATAACATGATAAACATCTTATAAATCAAAGAATAAAACTAAAAATTTCAACTACTAACTTATTAATTTCCAAGCAATATAGAATTCAACATACAATAACATATAAACATCATAAATATAATATTAATAAAAATACATATAAAATAATTAAATAAGTGTAACACTATTTAAATATTAAATTAATATTGAGTAAGAATATTTAATTAATTTACACCACAAATAATTAATTATCTAATTAAAAATTCAAATAAATGATTTATATGAATAAAATCCATTAAGTTAGGGGCGATATAGTTCAAAGGGGTGGAAATTGACAAATGCTTCAAAAAAATTGGTGGGAATGACATTCTCACCATTTAGGGGGAAAGTGGCACTATTAGAAGAAAAAAAAGTTATTACCCCATAGGCTTAATGCTCTCAAACCAAACAAGAAAATATCATTATGAGATAATTTTTTCACGGATCAAATACTCCTTATAATTGAATCATATGAAGAAGAGAAAATAAAAAAGAAATAAAAATATTGAAAAAATTATAGAAAAATAAAAAATAAGAAAAAATAGGAATATAAAATATTAGGGAGTACTCAAACCGTACTTAATATATTCCTAGTACGGCATTAAATTGAAGTATTTGTGCTTCATAGTGTATATATCTATAAAAAAAAAGTTGGATATATTTACAAATCCGAACCTACGAGATTTGTCTTTAAAAACCAAGAATAGAAGTAAGATGGAAATTGAATGAAAAAACCAGAAACATTCATGTCAAGTGGTCCTCCTCCTCCTCCTACTAGCCGTTTTTATTCCCGACTCAGCTCTATTTTCTGTCACCGGGAACTTCATATTCCGGCAATCCAAGTGTCAACGAAGCAGACGTATCTGCCTCAGTGAAGTAAACTGCTAAAAGAGACGGTGTTTTCTGCAGGTTTTCCTCGGTAATCCAAAACCCAAAGTTTGTCTGTTTATAGTAACACAACACAAGCTTTGCAGTTGAGTTTGTGTCTGTTTTATAGTCTTCCGTGACTCGACAATAACAACATTTTTCAATGTCATTCTGCAGATTGGTCTTGTCTTTAAACATGGCCGGAGAAGGAAGAGTTCAAGGACTTGGTAAACCATGTGTTCTTCTCATAGGTAAAACCATTTCTCATTTCTTTTCTTGTCATCGGACCGAGGAATACTGGAGGGAACAGTCGCACCCACTGTAGATTTTAAATTGTCTTATAATTTATGTCTTTTCTTTATATTTTTTATCTTTGTCTTAAATCCGTAACATCTCAAATTTTGTAATTCTGCACACGTAAATTTCTAATATAATTCGTTAACAGTTTAACATCCTGACATAAAGTTTTGCGTCCGTCTGCAGTGATCGCCGGAATGGAGAGGTTTGCATTCAAAGGGGTGGCGTCGAATCTGGTGACGTACCTGACGGACGTGATAAAGATGAGCAATTCCGAGGCGGCCAAGACGGTGAACAGCTGGTGTGGGTTCACGTCGATGCTGCCATTGCTGGTGGCGCCCTTGGCTGACTCGTTTTGGGATAGGTATTCAACCATTCTGACTTCATCTTTCCTCTATGTTTTGGTGAGTCAACTCGAATCTCTTCATACAATTTGTTCTTCATTTTTTTTTCCAGATTTTCCTTTCCTTTTTTTTTTGTTTCTAAATTGATGAAATTGCAGTTCATTGGTGTTCTTTTTTATTGTTTTTTTATTTAATTTTCTGAATACATGTTTGTTTGTTGGTTGGTTTATATTGACGAAAGGTAAATGGAATTACACCATTATGCACTGAGAAAGTTTTTTCTTTCTTTGATCAGAAATGCACTAAGAAAGTTGGGTTCTGATTCATTCACCACTTTTCATTTTTTTTCTCACTATTAATATGTTTTGTTTGTATTTGATTTAAATTATATTTTTTAGAGGTTAAATATATCATAATTTTTTAAAAATATTTTTGTGGGGTCATTATGTTTCACCTCTTTTTGCTGTCGTGGATTGCAATTAGAACCAACTTTTTTACATTTATCTCATACCTTCTTCAACATTCAAGTATTTTTTTTTTCCATTTATGCTGGACCCATCTTTTTTCTTAATGTTTTCAAAGTATTTATATCACATATTTATGGATATGATTAAAAAAAATTTAAAAAAATTAAAACTATCGAATTTCGACATTTTAATATGATACAAAAACTGTAGCATCCGAATCCGAATAACATTAATTTTACAATTTAAGGGCCTTGGAGCAGTGGCATCAACAGCTTTGGTATGGACATATACACCTCCAAGCACCACAAGCTCCTCTGCCTTCCTCTTTGGTTCCCTTTGCTTGATTTCATTAGGCCAAGGTGCATACAACCCTTCTCTGCAAGCCTTCGGAGCCGACCAACTCGACCACGACGACGAATTCCAATGCGCCGTTGATGACAAAATGAGCTCCAAGAAAAAGGGTCTGTTCTTCCAATGGTGGTATTTTGGTGTTTGCAGTGGCAGCCTCTTAGGTGTAACCTTAATGTCCTACATCCAAGACACCTTTGGTTGGGTGCTCGGGTTCGCAATCCCCATGTTTGCCATGGTTGTATCAGTCGTGTTCTTCGTATGCGGTAGCCGGATTTACGCTCACAAACAGGATCGAACCGTGGATGATAAGCCCTTTTTGAACATACTCCGAGCCATGAAAGAGACGGCGTCGAGATTAATCCATGGCAACATCACCTTGATGAATGAAAAGTCCGATGTAGTCGAGCTAGAGTGAGTCTTTTCTTGTTCGGTTTCGAGGATGCTTTATGTAATGTGCATAGGTTTTGATGGTAACTCTTGGTTTCTAACTTGTTTATAGGCTTCAACAGAGACCTCTCTGTGATCAAAAGCATTGTGACGGCTCGGATTCGAATCTCGAACCTAATACTTACCTGATCGAAAATGCAAAAATAGTACTCCGGCTTATGCCTATATGGACAATGCTTTTGATGTTCGCTGTAATTTTCCAACAGCCGGCGACATTTTTTACGAAGCAAGGGATGACAATGAGGCGGAACATCGGTAAGAACTTCAAGATCCCACCAGCAACGCTACAGAGTGCTATCACATTGTCTATAATCCTCTTAATGCCTTTATATGACAAAGTTTTGATCCCGATCACGAAGACGGTCACTCGTAGCAAGAAAGGTATCACCGTGATGCAAAGAATGGGAGTCGGGATGTTTCTTTCGGTCATCGCGATGATCGTTGCCGCACTCGTCGAGAGAAAAAGGCTCGAGATCAGCAGGGAAATCGGCAACATGGAGTCCGAAACGGTACCATTAAGCATCTTGTGGCTACTTCCGCAGTATGTCCTATTAGGCATTTCGGACATTTTCACCGTTGTTGGGATGCAAGAGTTCTTCTACAACGAAGTCCCGGTCCGGATGCGGACGATGGGATTCGCTCTGTACACCAGCGTTTTCGGCGTCGGAAGTTTCCTTAGCGCGCTGATGATCTCGGTCATCGAGGCTTTTACGAGTTCGGACGGAGGACAAAGCTGGTTCTCGGATGACATGAGGGAAGATGGGCTGGACAAACTTTACTGGCTGTTAGCCATTGCCAGTGCTTTGAGCTTACTGTTTTATGCAATGTTTTGCAGATGCTATACAAGTAGGATTGAACTCGAAAATGCGATTGTAAATAAGCTATGAAATTTCCATTTTTCATCGGTTTGATTCAGCTCTTTCTTGCAGTAAATATTTCATGGTGTTTTGTGTAAGCTTTGTTGTTTCGTATATACTCCTATAATAAAATCAAAGAACTGAAGCTATGACGCTTTCATTTACTACGGTGAGATTATAAGAAATTATTAAATATGAGTTCGAATTCAAATTCGAATACGGTGAGATAAAATAATAAATAACCGAACTTAACGAGTGACTCTAATGAAAAAGAAAAAAAGTTGTATTATTATTATTATGTTGTTGTTGTAGTTGTTGTGAATAAAATAAAGAAGAACAAGGATAAAAGATGAGAGAAAGATGGGAATTTCTATTATTTTCAATATTCAAATGTGTGCAATGCTTTTATCAAATCTTCTATTTATAAGCATAAACAGTACATAATACGTTAAACTCTAATTAATGAAAATAATATTTTTTTATGATAAAGTAAATCAAATCTCCTTGATAAAGTTCTTATCATGATAGACATCTACATAGATAAATATTCATAACACCCCTTGGATGTTTATAAAGATAATGTAACTCGTTAAAATCTTACTAAGATGAAGATCAGTGGGAAAAAATTTTTTAGTGAAGAAAAAAGAGTACACACATCTTTAGTACAGATAATATGTTGCCTCATTAAAAACCTTACCAGAAATCTCATTGGGACAAAACCTCAGTTAAAGGGAAAAGAGTGCAACGCATATTTACTCCCCTCATGAAAACTTCACATAAATTTTTTGAATCTTCATAATTTAATCTTGAGTACTATTTTTCTAAAGATCGTGAGAGATGAAAATTTAGAGTAATATGTTTTATTTTGCCATCTTTAATGTATCTACATTTCGCTTGGGATATAAATTTTTTATTATCTCCACATAAGATAGAATGTATCTTATCTTGTGAAAGTAAATCACATATCTTTTGAATAGGTTAGTTCAATTGTCTTAAACAAACACATTTTTGCTTGTCTCATGCATAACAATGATTTCTACAAGATTTGAGGAGACATCGATTAATGTTTGAAGATAAAGGTAGTAATCTTTGTAGTGTTTAGATGATATTTCTAGACCAACTAATATATGGTGCTTCTAAACTAAAGATTCATTTATCTTTCTTTCGAAGATAAATTTATTCACATCCAACAAACTTACAACCATTAGGGTACTAAATAGATATGTTTTATCCATATTGAATCTTCTTTAAGATTATTTCAGTTTATGTCTATTCATAGGCAAAAACGAATATTTAAGTGCTCGATCTTTAGGTCGAGACAAAACTCCGTCTCAAGATTCTTTTTCTCAAATACTTTCATTAAATGCTTTGAAAGCTCTTCATGAGTTTCCAATTTGAAGCTCTTCAGGAGTCTAATAATATCCAAGTTATCATAATGAATCTTGGTCCAAACTCCTTTATAAAATACATAAGGAAATCTGATCATTCTTATAGTATTTTCTCAATTAGTAATCACTAAGGCAGTTATACCAAATGCTTCCAAAATATAAATATTCAACGGGCATATCTAAATAAATTTTCTCGAAAATTTCCAAATGCTTTTACATTTTAAATCCTTAAATGATAATTTAACTATAAATGGATCTACAAAATAATTAGACGCATATAAATATTTTATAATTGTCAAAATAATTGCATCCACAATGAAGTAATTAAAATTATTCATAAATCATAGTCAAGTCGTATTTATATCTCACGACTATTTATTTGTTCTCTACTTGCATTACACCTTTAGAAGTTTAGACTACTAGTCCAAATACTTTACTTTTGGAAGTTCAAGGCGTCTTCCTCCATTGACTAATTCAATATCTATAATTCTATATAGATATCTATACAAGATCCCCATTTTCTTTCTTTATGTTTATATGTATTTTATGTAAAATTGTTGTGGACAATTTTTTTTATTTCGGTTCCATTCTTTTCTCATATTGACATAACTTGTCGAGATCTCTTTTTAATCTTTATTTCAGGTATTTAAAACTCTACTAGGTTTTATTATTATTTATGTCTTGAATCTCTTCAGGAACACCCGCCCCTAATATATTATCATCTCATATTACTTTTCATTTACGAGAATTTTGATCATTGAAACTAGTTTTAACTATCATGCTTCAGGCATGATTTACATCCATTCGCTCTAACGTGTGATTCAAATTTAGAACATTTTAGCTGGTATATGAGACTTGATTAGTTTCATTAGATCACTAAATATGTCTGGCAGTTGACATATAATAACATGAATTGTCTTATGAACTTTTGGTTCATATATGATGATATAGATAGTGATAATTCATTTTCTTTCTTTATCCAGGTAATTATTCTCTCATTGATAAGAAAAATCATCTTATAAATGATTCTTCAATTAATGTTTAAGAATTTAAACATAAAAGGTGGCTCCTATTTAATATATATTTCCAACCCTTTTTATGTACCCATTTTGTGCGTTGTGATGGAGCAATTCAACTATATATCGCACATTCAATAATTCTAAAATGAGAAATATGACTTCTGACCAAAAGCCAATCATAATGGAGAGTTTATTATAACTCGTTGGCTTGATGTGTATGAGTGCTGCTATATGTGAAATACCATATAGAAAATAAATATTTTGTTCCAATGGTTGGTTGTGATTTCTTTTTCGTGTTTTTGTTTTGTAATGTGTTATCGTCTTTATTTCTTGTAGTTCTAACGCATGTACTCTTTTTCCTCTATTAGGTTTAGGGAGGTTTTTTAACGAGGCATGTGTTAGACGCTTCCCCCTTTTAATCGAAAAAAAGATGAGGCATTCAATCAAAATTTTACTAAATTGTTTTGTTCATAATCAATAGGCTTTGTAATAGTTATTTCAAGTGATACATTCGAAATTGTAAACCAACTACCATTTGTAAGACGAATAGTCTAATTGCATAATCTAAATTTTTTTAATCAATATTCTCACAAACTTCTGATTGTAAGTTGATAAAACATATGTAGATGCATCTACTAAAATCATATAATAACTTTTCACATTTGTGGATATATGAGCCCATATTTCATTCAGATATGCAAGACATGTAGCATCAACTTTAGTACAAGAACTTTAAGTTCTTTTGGTAAGTGGGATCTTAATAAATTCTTTTGAGAACAAGCACCACAAAAACACCAAGTTCTTTGAATATACGTGCATGTAAATCTCAATAATTTTCTGGATCATTATTGACCAGGATGATCAAACTGATCATGTCAACTATATGTGTGTATACATATATCTCTAAATCTTTACCATAACATGTGATTCAATCTCACTTATACATGTGTAGCACAAATTTTAAAATACAAATTTCTTTGAAACTTGATAATACATTGTCCACCAAAACTATTACTTTGAATAGGAATATATTTGGCTCTTTCGTAGCTTTTAATGAAAATTGTTCTTTTGGTAACAATATATAGTTTTTCTAGAGCTTTCAATTATTTTTGCTACCTAAACTTATTTTTATATTGGCTTATTTCATATGTCAATTGATAATATATTTTATCTATATTTCTAAAAGATTTTATTCACTTTTAGTGGTGAAGATATTATTACCTTTAGCAGTAAGTACTGTGATATTCACAATTATGCACCTTTCATAATGTCAGTGACGATTTTGTCAAATAAATAATCTTAATTTCTACAAATTAAATAGTGAAAGTAATATAAAGAAGTAGGGTTGATCCACAAGGGCTTAAAAAATTGACAGCTTTGCTTCTTTGTTTCAACCTTGATTTAACTGCAAAAATAAAAGAGGGGGTTAGAGATATTAACCGAGTAAAAGTAAAGTATAAGTGGAAACATTAAATTGTAAAGAAAGAAATTAATGATGATGGTTTAGCCTTAGGCTTTGCTAGCTTCAGTATCGATCGATCATCGAAATAGTTTTTTTCCTTTTGGATAGTGCGTTGGTTACAGTCGGTAGAGCTCAACCCCTGCCGCTAACTCTTCTCTCCGACTAATAAAGGTTTTTATGTCTATCTTTGAAATCTGATCTTCAATAATTTAACCACGCCTATCGCCGTTAGCTCCAAGCCTCTTTGAGTACTGGAAGAGCCCAACTCGAGTTATGGTGTCTCACAGAGAATCGAAAGGAGTTGGATTACGACCAACCAACCCGCCTCCCAAATTGTAAGTCAAAACACTTTTTAAAACAACGTATTTTGAGTTGAAGGTGTAGAAACTTTAAAGGAATGACCGATTTCCACTCCTTTGTTTACAGAGAATCAAAGAACACTTTCTAAAGTTATGAAGTACAACTCAATTCTCACGATTAGAATTGAGCCATTGCAAAGCTTTAGGCTAAGTGGAGAATTAGCCAAGCATGGATTAGATCATGCTTAGCATATTGGAGTGAAGATTAATGAAAGAAAATAAATCAATGGTGAAAAGAAAATGAATCTGGTATAGAATTACCCCAAGAAAAATATAAATTTCAATCTGAGTTCAAAGGTTGGATCCTGAGGGGTATTTATACTCGAGAATCCTAACAATGTTTAAACAACTAAAAATACTAATAAAGATAAAAGATAAAGCTAAAATATTTAAGCTAAATATCTAAAATCAAATCCAAAGGTTTACCACAAAAGATAAAGGAGTAATAAATTTGAATCATGTGGCTCAGGTTGAATTCTGTTTTACCTTCCAAATATCCATGTATTTATCTCTCATATCCTTATCTCCAACATAATTCTAAAATTGTCTTCAAGATAATGTTTGATCTGCTTTCTAGAAGCCGCTGATTGTTCCTCCGAATTATCATGTGTCGGAGTTGGACTGCGTCGTGCCTAGGCCGTGCCCACGACTCCTGCCATGAATCTAATAAAAGTCCATAATCTACCTCTGTCTATTGGTTTTGGGCTAATTTAATCCAATAAAGCTCCTACCAAAATAAAGCCCAAAAAAACCATTTAAGAGAATATATATTAAGAAAATAGAGAATAAAACACATTAAAAATATATAATATTCTACACTTATCATTAGCTTATAATGTTCGAAACTGCTTAGGCCAAGGGAAGGCAATAGTCTTGCTGATTCATTGGCTAAAGATGACATTAGTAGAGTGGATCCTTTTTTCTGTGTTGGTTCGAGAGTGCCATGACTCCCAACAGATTCGTTGATTCCTATTGCTGCTCTAGTAGAGAGAATTGTTGTATTGGACTGTTTTCGATCTTGACATCGGTATATTGCATTCTTTTTTTTTTCATTAAGTCTATTTTTTTTAATAAAGCACATGTGTATGCCTTATTTTGTATCTTTATCACTAAAATCATATTTTCTCCTTTCCAAAAAAAGCATTATATGGAATTGATTATTATGTAAAAGAAATGTTGATGAAATTTGAAATCAGCCTCTTAATTTTAGGATAAACTATATAAATGACCATCATACTATTAAAAAAGTTACGATTTGACTACTTTACTTTTTTCGAAGCAATTAAACTACCATACTATTAAATTGGTTGCAATTTAACCACCAGCCGTTACAGGTTAACGGGAGGGTGATGTGACAGTTAAACAAAATAAGGGTATAATTACACATTTGGTCTTCGTTACTTATACACTTTATTAATTTGGTCCTAATTTTAATTTAATAAAACAAATTAATTATTTAATTTTAATTTGATCCTTCCTTCATTTTCCACTCAAAACCATTTTTTTCTCATTAGGGTTGTTCTTCTTTCTGAATCTTTATCGATCCAGAAACACAAAAAAGAAGGGAAATATGATTTTATTCTCACAGAATTTGGGGGATCGAAGAGCATAGAATTAATAATCGCTTCATTAAGAGAAAGATCATGTAAGAACACAAATTGAAGAACGAGAATTTTAATTAAGGAAGAAGATAGAACAGAGCAAAGATAAGGGAAGAACCAGAAGAAAGGGGAAGATCAGATATTTTTCATTCAATTGATCGATTCCCAAAAGCCTAGCTCAATGAGGGTTTTATCCCTCAAATACAAAACGACGTAGTTTTACTTAAACTACTATTAAAACGGTGAGTTTTACTCAAATATAAAATAGGCCCGTTACATATCCCCCTACTCGAAATAATCCTTGTCCTCAAGGATTAAAACAAGACCCTCATTTTTCGATGATTAGACCAAACGTGTCCCCATGCTCTCTTAGCCTTGATCGAAAATGAAGTATGAACCAACAGTAGTTCCTCATTGTCGACAATGGTTAAAAACCAAAGATCAACCAACAATACAGTTTTCATGTCGATGTAGGCAAGTTTAATACCCCCGGGATCAAAAACGTCTAACTTGTAAGAATGCCTTAAATGCAAGTCAAAATGCACGCAATGGTTCATGTCGACCAGAGCTAATAAGGCAATAACAACTTCCAAGTTGTAGTAAAGTGCAACAGAAAATGTAAAGTAGCTCGGTCCAACAGCTAAGTCTCCAATTTTACCACCACCTCTGAAGAAGGAAGTAAGGGCAAAAATAACAGCTTGCAGCATTTCATCCTCCAACTGAGTTTCGGGAAGAAAACTTAAATTTTCTCCTTTTGCTGGATCCCTTTTAAATACGCAAATCTGCCTTGCGACTGAGAACAAATATTGAGAGGTTCTTGAAACAACAGTGTCACTCAGCTCAATCCCTCTTAGTGTTACAAACTCGATAACAGATAGGATAACCCCTACAATTTTCCACTTGTAATAGTCGCAAAGCAAGTTCAGATGTTCAGAGCAGCACATCTTGATTTCATCACTGCAGTCATTAAACCACTTTTCACATTTTGCAAACCTTAAGTTTAACATTGGATTTGTTGAGTTCAGCAGTGGAAACTACACTGAGTGAGGTATGCACCCAAAAATTGGTTTGAACCCAACAACGCCACAAAGTGATGCAAGCATCCGCACAGATTCTCCACTATCCATACTAAGAAACAATGAAGATTCACCATAACAGAGTCTAACTGCAGAAACAAACAACGTGCTTTTAAAGTAGCATGTGTTTCCATCATAAGGTTTACCATAATGAGTCAAAAAGCTAACATCAACAACAGGAGCATGATCAAGTTCATCATCAAATGCAAGCTTAACCTGGTCTAGCATAGATTCTGTTGAGTCATCTTCAATTTTAACACCAACTTGCTCAAACGCAGGGGACATATATCTTTTCCTAAACCACTTATTCTCAATAATCTCAATAGTAGTTATCCTAATCAATGGATTAAGGTCTATAATTCTCTTGATCAATTTCTTTGCACTTGAGGGAACCATAAAGCATAATTGAACTTGGCCGTAAATGTCTTCTTGTCTAAACCCATCAAATTGTGGTCCTCAAAAGGTAGGTAGTCGACCATTAAGACAAAGAATATCATACCACATGATCCAAGATCAGCTTTAACACCATAATATCCTTTAGTATTGATCACCTCTAGTGTTATGCCTTCAAGAAATCTGAGCTGCACATAATGAATGGGCTGTGAAGTTTCAAGCTTCTGCAGAGAGTCACAACTGATAAAAGTATTCTGCGAGTAGTAAGAATCAACATACTCTTTTTGGGCAATAACAAAAACAATTGGAGTCCAATGAATTACCGCACAAAGTGTTTCAAAAATTTCTAAACATAATTGCTCCTCCCTAACATGCCCTGCAACTAACTGCGAAAACTGACCATGGACTACCATATTGTTGTTCCCCATCACTAAAAGCCTAAATCTGTAAGGATCATTCACCTCCACAACTTCATTCATAGGCCACAATGAATCTTTATATACCATTAATAATTTATTCTTCATTAGTAGTAACCTAAACCCGTAGGGGTTCTCACTCTCAACCAAGACACTAGTAATCAACGGGAAGTTATCATTGTGAATTATGACCATACCTGCACTTCCCTAACCAGGTTGTAACGATGACTTTCTGTGATTTCTGATTTCAGTTGGAGTGATCCGAACAACCAGTTGGTTTTCTTTTCGTGATTCTGCATCAACTACGCATTGCTCGTCAACAAATTCCATGGTGGCTTCCAGCAAATCACTCATCAAATCATCACACCCATCGAAAATTGGGGCCTTGTCTTGCGACAGTTTCAACAGAGTCGTAGTCGAGTCATCCAGATCATCTGACTTCTCATCCATTGTCATAGGCAATCTGTCGAACACCTTGTCTTCATTAGAGCCTAACAACAATGGTTTCTGTTCTGCCTCAGCGAACTCTGTCGACACTACACCTTGACCCAGTGTTGGTTCCAACAGACTGTCACTGCACTCCACCTCCGTTGAAATTTCAGTTGTCGAGACTTGTTTCAGCTCAGAGTCCGTCAACACAACATCGTCATGAAGCTGAATATCCATCTGACAGCAACCGTCATAAATGTTACGGCCCTGAAGAGAACTCATGGCTGCGATAGCCCCATAACCTTGATATTTGATCAGAAATTGAACGTCAAACGAGTTCTGAAATGAAGTAATCTTTTCCACGAACCCATACAGTGAAAAAATCTGATGTAGAGCTTCTTGAGTAATGGGAAAAATCGTCTGGTGGATTGTAACAAGGAGCGTTCGATTGCTGAAAAAACCATCGAACAGTGATTTTAAATCCTCACTACACTTAGTCAAAAACGACTGAAAACCTTCATCCATGGCCGTGATCGATGGCTCTGATGCCTTTGTAAGAACACAAATTGAAGAACAAAAATTTTAATTAAGGAAGAAGATAGAACAGAGCAAAGATAAGGGAAGAAGCAGAAGAAAGGGGAAGACCAAATATTTTTCATTCAATTGATCGATTCCCAAAAGCCTAGCTCAATGAGGGTTTTATCCCTCAAATACAAAACGACGTAGTTTTACTTAAACTACTATCAAAACGGTAAATTTTACTCAAATATAAAATAGGCCCGTTACAGATCATACATGATATAACTGCTTCTGCTTAACAACTCTGATCTATGGTGGTTTCGATTATGATTTACAGACATGGATGATACTCTATACCCCTTGAGCCTAGGTGTTAACTTAGCATGCTGCAAGAATATTGAAGGTATGATCCTGAAATGTAAACATTTTCTTGTTTTTCTTGTGAATGTTACAGATGTAAGCAGGTTAACTTGTTTCGCTTGTAGAATTCATGCTGCATTATCTTAAGATTAAAGAAAGTGAAATGCCAAGAATGTGCTTGGAATTATACAAGGAATATGGAACAACAATGTCTAGTTTAAAGATGATTCAGAGTTTATCTTGCCTTTGATTTTTCTTTCACCTGATTGGAGGGGTAAATTAATTAATTAAATTAAATAAAAATAATTAAAGTCTTCCATTAAGGTGGTGACACATGTCATCAAATAATTAATTTGTTTTGGGGTTAATTGTACCATTGACCACTGAACTAACGAACTCGTCAATCAGACCACCGAACTTATAAAATAGGTTACAGTGGAGTGACGGAACTGCCACGTGACAATTAGCAGCAAAATTTTAAAATTACACATTTTGTCTCTGTTATTTACACATTCTTTCAATTTAGTCCTAATTTTAAATTAATAAAATAATAAATTATTTAATTAGGTGGTGACACATGTCAACACCTTATTGGAGAACTTTAATTATTTATATTTAATTTTATTAATTTATTTTCTTCCTCCAATCATATGGTGACACGTGTCACCACCTATTTAGAGGAGGAAAATAAAATCTCTCAACATGTGTTGGGGGCGAATCAAACATGGGCAGTGCTTAGGTAAAAGCAATGACTTAGCCACTGCACCAAGCACAACTTTGTGCTTTAAATCACGGAATCTAATATATATCTCTTATTGGTTTCTACATTTATAAGCCAAAAGCTCAAACCCTAAACATTAATTTCACATATATAACCCTAAACCTTAAATATTTCAAATTAATTTTACACTAAACATTTCAAATTAATTTCACATATATAAACCCTAACCCTTAAATTCTCTATACGATGACGAAATGACAGATTTTTTTTTCTTCATAAGATCTATCTTTCGATAATCTTTGAACGACATGCTGTTGAAGAAGTTGTTGTTGACTTCTGTTTTCCTTTTTTTCTTCGTGTTTTTGTTGTTTTTGTTGATTGTTTGTCTGTGTTATTGTTGATGTGCCTTTTTCTATTTTGTGTTCTTGATCGTCTGGACTCATATTTTCTTGTTGTTTTGTTGTATATTATGTTTTCTCAACAAAACCGACTTGTTCAAAAAAAATAGGGTAAACTTTAGCAGAGATCCCTTATGTTTAGGGTTTGTTCTATTTTGGTCACCCATTTTAAAAAAGATTATTTTTGTCACTTATGTTTTCGATCGTTACTGTTTTGGTCACCAAATCATTAACACCCGTTAATACGATGACGTGACACATTAATAAAAAATTAATTTTTAATTTAACCCCTAAACTTTCAAAACTTTATTTTTCACCATCTTCCCCTAAACTCTTGCAACTCAAACATTTCTTCAATTCTCCTCACTTTATGTGTGAATGGATGGGTTCGATTGTTGTCAATTTGGAAGGGGTTATGTGTAGCAACATCAGTAGACAAGTCATCACCCGAAACTGGGGGAGGAAAATTGCGTTCGGGACACGAGAAATGAGCGAAACAAGAAAAAGTAGTGGATATAGCGTTCAAAGCATCAGAAAACACTGATTGAGAAGGGATGTCGAAGGTTTTGGTCTCCGATGCGGCTCACAAAGAGTTCGCCACTCTTCGTTGCCCTTCTAATGAAATTAACTTCACTTTGCATACCAAATTCAGCCATGTTAGAGTTTCTCTTCTTTCTCATCTCATTTTTTTTTACTTTATGAAGATTGATTGAGTTAATCTTACGTTAGATATTTAGGATTTTAGTGGATTTTTTTTATAGTTTTAGTAAATTTTGTTGAAAGAAAAATGATTTTGAAGACTTTTATTTGTTATTGGGTTGATTGTTCATTTTACGCTTACATTAATTTTCCTGCAACTGTAAATTCTATATTGGTAATAATCTAATTATGTTAAGAAGGAACCTGAACCTATTGATTGAGAATATAATAGAAAAGGAATCGGCTCACGCTTGGTGAATATGTACAAAGAAGCTTTTGAAAATAAGGTTATTTGATGATTGTCTTGTTTTGGGTTTGCTTTCTATACTCCTTATGTTTTCATCTGTTGCAGATTATTAAATGCATAAATGGTATCAAATCCTAAGATTTTTTTTTTGAGAATACGATTTTTCTTAATGATATAAAGGTGATTACAATATAGTATTTGTTCATACATATTCTTAACTCTTTGAAAATCAATACACATACACTTTGTAAACAGTAATTTAAACTTGTGTCAACTCGGATATGATTTTGTTGTATTTATAATTATAATAAAAATAATATTAAAATAGAGGATACAAAAATATGGGTAAACTACTGCAGGGGTCACTTACGTTTAGCGTCTGTACAGAGTTAATCACCACTTTTGAAAAGTGCCTATTAGTAGTCTTCTACGTTTTCGATGTGTAAATACTTGGTCACTCCGACGTTAACTTCGTTAGTCCCCTAACGGATTGCTGATGTGGCGAAATTAAAATAAGGATAAATTACTACAATAGCTATTAAAATTTATCTCATGTACATTTTTCTCCTCAATTTAAAAAAAGTAAACATTATAGTCACTAATAAAAATGTTTCTTTATAATTTCACCCTTAAATTTTTAAAAATTTATTTTTCAATCCTAAAACTTTACAATCAATTAACACAATAATATTATAAATGCTTAGATGAAAAATAGGTGCCCAAAGTATACCCATTGAAACTTAGGTGCCCAAATTGCTCCTATTTAATAACTCAAACTTAAAAATTTAGTCCACTAACTACTAAAAAATTCGAGTTATTGGAATTTCTATTTTATAATTTAAACTTTATTTTGAATTTTTGAGTCGAGTTTATGAAATTATGAGTCGAGTATTTTCACATCAAACCAAAAAATTTAATTTTTTCGAATCAAGTCGAGTTATTAGAATTTCTATTTTATAATTCAAACTTTATTTTGAATTTTTGAGTCGAGTTTATGAAATTATGAGTCGAGTATTTTCACATCAAACCTAAAAATTTAATTTTTTCGAGTCAAGTCGAGTTATTAGAATTTCTATTTTATAATTCAAACTTTATTTTGAATTTTTGAGTCGAGTTTATGAAATTATGAGTCGAGTATTTTCACATCAAACCTAAAAATTTAATTTTTTCGAGTCAAGTCGAGTTATTGGAATTTCTATTTTATAATTCAAACTTTATTTTGAATTTTTGAGTCGAGTTTATGAAATTATGAGTCGAGTATTTTCACATCAAACCTAAAAATTTAATTTTTTCGAGTCAAGTCGAGTTATTGGAATTTCTATTTTATAATTCAAACTTTATTTTGAATTTTTGAGTCGAGTTTATGAAATTATGAGTCGAGTATTTTCACATCAAAACAAAAAATTTAATTTTTTCGAGTCAAGTCGAGTTATTGGAATTTCTATTTTATAATTCAAACTTTATTTTGAATTTTTGAGTCGAGTTTATGAAATTATGAGTCGAGTATTTTCACATCAAACCTAAAAATTTAATTTTTTCGAGCCAAGTCGAGTTATTGGAATTTCTATTTTATAATTCAAACTTTATTTTGAATTTTTGAGTCGAGTTTATGAAATTATGAGTCGAGTATTTTCACATCAAACCTAAAAATATAATTTTTTCGAATCAAGTCGAGTGTTGCACTTCCCTACATATAATTTTTAATTTTAATCCGCCGACGGTGACGGAGATTGACGATGGCCGATCGGGAAGGTGAACAAGCAACAATAGACTTGACTTGATTCGAAGTTTTTCTTGGGACAAACACGGATTAAAATTAAAAATTATATGTAGGGAAGTGCAACACTCGACTTGATTCGAAAAAAATTAATTTTTTAGGTTTGATGTGAAAATACTCGACTCATAATTTCATAAACTCGACTCAAAATTCAAAATAAAGTTTGAATTATAAAATAGAAATTCCAATAACTCGACTTGACTCGAAAAAATTAAATTTTTAGGTTTGATGTGAAAATACTCGACTCATAATTTCATAAACTCGACTCAAAAATTCAAAATAAAGTTTGAATTATAAAATAGAAATTCCAATAACTCGACTTGACTCGAAAAAATTAAATTTTTAGGTTTGATGTGAAAATACTCGACTCATAATTTCATAAACTCGACTCAAAAATTCAAAATAAAGTTTGAATTATAAAATAGAAATTTCAATAACTCGACTTGACTAGAAAAAATTAATTTTTTTGGTTTGATGTGAAAATACTCGACTCATAATTTCATAAACTCGACTCAAAAATTCAAAATAAAGTTTGAATTATAAAATAGAAATTCCAATAACTCGAATTTTTTAGTAGTTAGTGGACTAAATTTTTAAGTTTGAGTTATTAAATAGGAGCAATTTGGGCACCTAAGTTTCAAAGGGTATACTTCGGGCACCTATTTTTCATCTAAGCATTTATAATATTATTGTGTTAATTGATTGTAAAGTTTTAGGATTGAAAAATGAATTTTTAAAAATTTAAGGGTGAAATTATAAAGAAACATTTTTATTAGTGACTATAATATTTACTTTTTTAAATTGAGGAGAAAAAATGTACATGAGATAAATTTTAATGGCTATTGCAGTAATTTATCCTTATTTTAATTTCGCCACATCAGCAATCCGTTAGGGGACTAACGGAGTTAACGTCGGAGTGACCAAGTATTTACACATCAAAAACATAGAGGACTACTAATAGGCACTTTTCAAAAGTGGTGACTAACTCTGTACAGACGCTAAACGTAAGTGACCACTGCAGTAATTTACCCCAAAAATATTATAAAAACGTTAGTGATAGTGTGATAGTTTGTAAAGGTTGTTGATAGAATTGTGCTGCCTCTCTTCCATGAAAATATGATGCTTTCTGCGTACCAAAACCCCACTCTGTCTCTCACACCAACAACCCTAATTCCTCCTCCCCTCCTCTTCCCTCAATACCCGAAAACCACCGCCAAACCCCGCCGGCATACCTTCCTTATTCGGAGCTCCATTTCCCGACCCGAGAGTCAAGCGCCCCTTCCTCAATCTGCCATCCAGAGGATTGCTGACAAGCTCCGGTCACTTGGATTCTCCGAAACCCCAAACTCGGAATCCGAATCCCAATCTGGGTCCGGCTCCCCCGGGGAAATCTTTGTCCCTTTACCTGCCAAGTTACCCAAGTACCGGGTCGGACATACCCTCGATACAAGCTGGAGTACGCCGGAGAACCCGGTGCCCGACCCTGGTTCCGACCGGGGGAGCTTGATGGTGAGGTTCAGAGATATGAAGAGGGAGAGGAAGAAAATGGGGAGGGCGAAGGAGGAGGAGAGGGTGGTTCCAAGTTTGGCGGAGCTGAAGCTGTCGGCGGCGGAGCTGAGACGGTTGAGGTCCGTGGGAGTTGCTGAGAAACGGAAGTTGAAGATAGGGAAAGCGGGGATTACGGAGGGAATTGTGAACGGGATTCATGAAAGGTGGAGAAAGAGTGAAGTGGTTAGAATTGTTTGCGAGGATATTTGTAAAATGAATATGAAGAGGACTCATGAGGTTTTGGAGGTTTGTTCCTTTCCTTTTGCATTCTTCCTTCAATATAATTGTTTTTTCTTTGCTTTTGAAGTTTTCATTTTGAATTGCATTAAGGTTTGTATGATATGTGAATGAATGCAAATATGGTTGAGCCCAGACTACCAAATTTGATGCAATCCTTTCCCATCCTTTAAATCCCATCATTGTTTCAAAGTTTAATTCTTCAAGTGTTCATCTGGATGTTGAATGATTTTCTTAGTGTCTTGTGTTAATATACAGCTTGTATCGAACATGTGTTTAACTAAATACAAGTATGATAGGCAAAGATACTCCATTGATTGAGGTGGCAACATGCGCAATGGTTGAATTGTTGGAAGTTAGGGGTTGTAAATGAGCTGAGTCGAGCCTGAGTAGTGCTGAGCTTGGCTCGGCTTATTAAATACTTGAGCCGAGTTCGAGCTCAAGTGGAGTTCAATAGAGTTAAGTGTTGACCGAGTCAGACTTGAGTATCTTGCGATCTGTCTCGTCTCATTTACAGCCATACTCATAATGATAATGATAATAATTGTTGAGTGGATTTATTCAACAATATTATTATTAATAATAATATCCAACAACATACATTTTAGTTCACTTAAATTTTAAAATAAAAAAATAGTATATTATATTTTTGAGTAGCTCGTTAGCTTTTCGAGTTGGTTATTGAGTAGCTCGGCTCGACTCATTAAGAACTCAAGCCTGGTTCTAGCTCGAGTCTAGTTGAGTCCAATCGAGTCGAGTGTTGATCAAGCTTCGACCTAGATAGACTCGAGTAACTCGCGATGTGTCTCGTCTCATTTACAGCCCTAGTTGAAAGAGAAATTGTACATTCTATGATATTGAGGATTGCAATAGTTAAAAGCTTTGTCATCATTTCATTGCGTTCCAACAATCTCACAATCTAATAAACATGACACAGTGTTAAGCATTGGGAATATGGTTAGAAGTCAAATTGTACATTATTTTAGTACTGAGGATTGAATACTATAGGTTAAAAGCTTTATCATCATTTCATTGTGTTTCAACAATCTCACAATCTAATAAACATGACGGTATGACACGTGTTACTGATTAAATTATTGTCTGTTGTTAGTGATTTCATGAAGATTTTATAGGCACACTGTCAAGATATTAAAAGTGGGTTAATTGATTCACAGAATGATGGTATGACAGTATTAATTCATCAGGAAATTAGCCTCAGCTTGTAATTATTCCTTAGTATCTTATGACAGGATTCTAATGTTGGGTTTTTGTATTTTATATTCTCAGAGAAAAACTGGAGGATTGGTTGTTTGGAGATCTGGAAGTAAAATAATATTGTATAGAGGGGCTAATTACAAGTATCCTTATTTCTCAGCTGATAAAATGGGAACACCTGAGACTTCTTCCGATGGCTCGCCAGATACAAACATGGATAATAAAGAATTCCACGAAACGGAAAGCTGCTCATCTGAATTCAATGGTGTAAAAACTTCTACCCCAAACGTAACTAACGAAATGACTAAACAAACGATAATTCAAGGTGTTGGCTCTCCAAGTAGGGTAAGATTTCAACTGCCTGGTGAAGCAGAACTTGTTGCTGAAGCTGACCGCTTGTTAGATGGGCTGGGTCCAAGGTTTACGGACTGGTGGGGTTATGAGCCTCTTCCAGTTGACGGTGATCTCCTACCAGCTATTATTCCTGGATACAGGAGACCCTTCCGCCTTCTTCCTTATGGTGTGAAGCCACTGCTCACAAATGATGAAATGACCACTTTAAGAAGACTTGGCCGACCCTTGCCGTGTCATTTTGCATTAGGTAAGTCAGACTTCTAGTTTTTACCTACAATAATTACGTACATCCATTTTACTTTTGTTTCTGTTTGTATCAGGAAGAAATAGAAAACATCAGGGATTGGCAGCATCCATTGTCAAGCTTTGGGAAAAATGTGAGATTGCCAAAATTGCTGTAAAGAGAGGGGTACAGAACAGTAATAGTGAATTGATGGCAGAAGAATTGAAGGTTAGTGATAACTTGTACATGTAACTTCCTCTTTTCGTGTGCATGTATTGTATGATGGGTTTTGGGGGCACCCTTTAGATGTATTGTTCCATTTGGATGCTTGAGTAGGGATTCACATAAGGCAAGCGATAACATATATTATAATCCACTCTTACTGGTAGAAAACATTGAATATTCTTTATGTTCATTAAAGTTCAAGCACTTGTGCTGCTGCCCTTGAATATTCATATTTGGTCTTCGTCAGAGTATCGCTCCACGACTGGTTTGATAAGAGTCCGAAGCAAATGTTCTCATTACCAGAAATATCAACAAAATCCTTTAACACTGTACTATATTTAGCTCTTCAATTTTGTCATTTTATTCTTCTGATCAGACACTTCGCTTTGGATGTCACATGCCTCTCACATTAACTAAATCCTTAGACCTCAATTGCTTGAAGTGTTGGTTTCAATACACCTTGAAAATTTCATCTAAAGATTAGATTAAATGACGAGGTTTTTCTTGAGTAAAATCTTAACTGTTAGTCATGTTTGGCTATATCATGGAGGTTGCTCATTACACTAGAGCTCCTTTAATCTAAAGGGTGTCTAGAAAAATTATATTTGAACCTATTTGTTGTTGTTAGTTATTGAAATGTTTATAGTTCAATATGTTTCGTCATTGTCATCTATTAATCAAAAGTACTTTGTTTCAGTGGCTGACCGGAGGAACTTTGCTCTCAAGAGATAAGGATTTCATTGTCCTATATAGGGGAAAGGATTTCCTGCCTTCTGCCGTTTCTTCTGCAATAGAAGAGCGGAGAAAGCACGTAATTCATGTAGAGAATCAGAGTACAAAAACTACGCATAAGGTGAACACTGAGAGTACTAAAATTGGCTCTGAAAGCGAAATAGTTCGTGCCAAGGATCGCAGAGGCAATAACTTTAGTGACCGAAAGAACATGCACTCTGCAGAAGTAGCTGTTAGAAAGACTAGCTCGAAGTTGTCTATGGTACTATTTTGCTAAGATACTGCCTTTGGCTGATGTCATGGGTAACTCTTAATTAATATATGCAACATTTCTTTCACCACAGGCACTAGAGAAGAAAGCAAAGGCTGAGAAACTTCTAGCGGAATTGGAGCATGAGGAGATCCCTCAACAATCTGAAATTGATAAAGAGGGTATAACTAAAGAAGAAAGATATATGCTTAGGAAGGTTGGCTTGAGAATGAAGCCCTTCCTCCTATTGGGTGAGTTTGACCTTATAGTTCAAGCCTTTGATCTCAAAATAGTGGATCCAATCATTTATCCTTGAGGCAATTTAATGGGCACTTTAAAATTAATGTGTTTTTTAATTTATTTTCTCATTTCTACTTAGGTAGACGGGGAGTGTTTGCTGGAACAGTCGAAAATATGCATCTTCATTGGAAGTATAGGGAACTTGTGAAGATAATTTCTAAGGAGCCAAATGTCGAAGCTGTTCATCAAGTAGCACAAATATTGGAGGCAGAAAGCGGTGGAATATTGGTGGCTGTGGAGAGGGTAAGCAAGGGTTATGCAATCATCTTTTATCGTGGAAAGAACTATGAGCGGCCTACTTGTCTCAGACCTCAGACGCTTCTTACTAAAAGGGAAGCAATGAAACGCTCTCTTGAGGAACAGCGTCGTAAGGTACAATTGAGTTACCTTGTTTTATTTGCTTCCTACACCTTTGCATGGTTTGCAGGCTCTAAGAGAAAAAAAGGACCTAAAGCTGGAGGGGAAAAAAGTACCTTCTCATATTGTATGCCCTTCCCAAAGTTTTAGGTTTCTCATTCTTTGTCTATGTTGATTTTTGCAGTCTTTGAAACTACATATTTTGAAGCTTGCGAGAAACATAGATGAATTGAAGCAGCAATTGGTAAAATATTCGCTATATGTTTTTTCATGGGTTCAGTTCTTTACTTTTCCACAAACATCCTATAACTATCCAATCAGTTTATATTAACTGTGTAAAACTGCTTTAACACAGGTTGTAGACAAGGAAGCAAGTAGCACGCAAACTGCTGACCAATCAAGATTGCCATTGGTGAGCTACATCATGCTCACTATTTACTAGTGTATTTATGTTTTCCAAGAAATTTACATTTTTCGGTCATATTGAAGGTCGAAGAAGAAACATAAATGTTAAGGGTCAGTCGAATGTGTAAAACTGCTTAAAACTGAAACATTGCAAATGTCCTATAAGGAATCAATCAGTTTGTATGAACTGTGTAAAACTGCTTTGGCACAGGTTCTAGACAAGGAAGCAAGTAGCATGCAAACTGCTGATCAATCAAGATTTCCATTGGTGAGCTACATCATGCTTTCTATTTAGAAGTGTATTTATGTTTTCCAAGTAATTTACATTTTTCTGTCACATTGAAGGTCAAAGAGGAAACAGAAATGTTACAGTCCGTCGAATGTGCAAGATCAGGTACTGAATGTCGTGCATCTCCAGGAGGGCATCTAGAGGTGGGTAGTTTAAGTTGAAATGCATGAAAATCCGAAGGAGTTTTGCCTTTTGTTTTTCAACATTTATCTCATTCTGTTGTTAAACTATAAATTAGAACATGAAGACCTTGCTTAGAAGTGAATGCCAATGCACTAATGTTATTTGGAAGTGTCATCACACTCTCTTTTGTAATTTAAATGCCTTTAGTTTATATAACATCTGAAATGGCTTTTGATATGATTATGGAAGGCAAGAGACAAAGATGGATCTGAGTCACCTTACATGGAAAATGAAAGAATGCTTGCCGCAGTAAGTATTGGCCAACCCTCTGTACAAAAGCTCCTGGAACCATCTTTAACACATGATGGGATCAGCAATCATAAAGCAGAATTCAAGTCTTTGTCGGAATCGAAGAACAGAAGAAAACGTAATACCAATTCGAGGTCTTTGCATGCTCAAGTCGAAATGGTTGACTCCTCATCTCACCCTGATAACCTTATGGTACATGTTTTTCACTTTAACATTTAATATTCTTAAATTCCTTTTATTTTCCGTGTTTTATGGCATATTTTTTTAGCAGGTAGAAAATAACTGTTCTCATACTGTTAATGCTGAGCTCTGCATTTCAAATAATGGGCCAATGGAATCAATGGTTGAATCAGCCAACAAAAAATTGGATGTTCCGAATTTACCAGGAGTTGAAAATGCGTCGGAAAAGATGGCATCAACAGCAAAGTTTCTCTCTAACAAAGATAGACTTCTTTTACGAAAGCAAGCTCTCAGTATGAAGAAACGTCCCGTGCTTGCAGTTGGTGATTATCTCTTTTTAGTGCTTCCATTTTTCCTGAACTATTATGATGTGAGCTTTATGGTTTGACTGCATCTATTAGAGCTCCAAGTGTTTGGCTTTAGCTTTAGCTTTTAGGTTTTTGTTTCCGTTTATGGCACTCACTCTACCTGGATAATTTGCTGCTTTTTTATTACTACTATATCCATGTTGAAGTGACATTGAAAGTTCCATCTTATCATCGATGCCTTCTGCTATGGGAATGATGCCCTTCTTATGTACTAAAGATCTATGTTGCTCCAACTCTTCATTTTTCATGAAGTACCCGTGTTCTCCAAATACATGTAAAACATAGAAAAATCTGATCATGTTCGTGTCAGATGCATACTTGTATCTGGCACTCACACATAAGTCTGAGAAACATAGCTAAGGATATTTATAGTCTAAATGCCGATCTTCCCTTCTCTTTCTCACTCCCTCATCTTCATGGTGATCGAGAAACTTATTTTAGTGTTTCGCTCACCTTATTTTCAGGGAGGAGCAATGTTGTGACTGGTCTGGCGAAAGCTATCAATGCACACTTTCAGAAACATCCTCTTGCCATTGTGAATGTGAAAGGGAGGGCTAAAGGGACCTCTGTGCATGAAGTGGTGCTAAAGCTGCAGGTCTGCACTCTCCGATTCCAACTTCTTTTTCACCTGTTGTCTTTAAACTAAGCTATATCTAATAATGAGAAAAGCTATTGATATTAAATTCACAGGAAGCAACCGGTGCGGTTCTAGTTTCTCAAGAACCCAGCAAAGTCATACTGTATCGAGGTTGGGGTGTGAATGAAGAAGTGGCACACGGTGATAAGAGGAATGTAAAAGATACATCGGTTCAGAATCGGCCTGCTGTGTCCCCTGAGCTTATTGCAGCAATCAAATTTGAATGTGGCTTGCAACGTTTCCAAGAGGAAGAGACACCTTGATTTGCCGGAATTTCGAAGGTTAAAACAGTATTTTGGATATAGTTTATCAGCTAAATTTTCATTATGCAGACTTCATTTCAAGCACCTATTGAATTTGTAGGTCCAGTACAGATGATGACAATCAGCCTGTTATTGATATCTTGTTATGCAATAACCGTGTTGCAGGTATATTTATCAGTCTTCCAACCGGAACATAAGAACACTTGTCTAGGTGTCTCGATACTGCTCTGCGCAGTCTCCCGTTATGTTCATCCGGGAACAAGATTTCAAGCATAAATCTTCAAACAAATCGGTGTGTTGACAGCATGCTTGATGTTACAATGTTAGGGATCTTTTTCACGCCCCATTGTCGATAAAGCCGATAATTATGGAACATGGTTGATCTTAAGACATTGTCTTGCTTGGTTTATTTGTAACTATGAAATTTCATACATGTTTTCTCCTCGAAGCATGTTTAACAGCCTGATTCAAACTTCTTTGGAGAGCTTTTAAATAAATTATGAGTATGATTTTGGTTCCATATGCTTTTGTAATGTGCTCATTCAAGTTACTATATTTTTATTACACTTAAATCAAATTTTTAACCTTAATTTGTACTCAAATGAAATTTTAGTTTTTAACATGTCTTTAAATAAAAGTCAGTGACTTTTAATTTATATCCAAATATAACTGATAATATAAAGGGGTAAATTACACTATAGGTCAAAAGTTACAATTCAATTGATTATAGGTTTAAGAACAAATAAGTTGGTCAATTAAATTTTTGTGACAAGTAACTCACTTTGTCACTAAAATTGAATTAAGAGTTTAGGATAATAACAATTTTAGTCTCTAGAACTTATATATTCAATTAATTTAATTCTAATTTAAAATAATTTAATAAATTTAACCCTTCATATTTAAAATTTTCATTAGTGAAGTGATTGTGTCTACTAGCAGGCGGCATTAAGGTCATAATAAGTCTATGATATTAGTTTGTCAGTTGTTCAGTAGTGAAGTGATTGTATCTGTCGAGCTATCACATATGTTGATTATTATACTGATGGACAATAGAATGGAGTGTGGTAAGTGGTCAAAGTGTATGTTAGGATGATGCAATGTCAAAATTTTAAATATGAAGAGTTAAATTTATTGAATTATTTCGAATTAGAACAAAATTGCATAAGTTTTTTTTGACTAAATTTATTATTATACCAAGTCCTTTCAATTTTAATGACAAAAGTGATTTGTTTTTAACTGAATGACATGTATGTTCCTAAACTTATAATTGAGTGAGTAAATTTTTACTTTTAGAAGAAAAATAGCTTGTTTGTTCCTAAAATTATAATTGAGTGACTCGTTTATTATTTTTAAAATAAAAGTGACATGTTTATTACTAAACCTATAACTAAGTCATCTCTAGTATATTTTACCCTAATATCGATCAATATTTCATTTATAATCAAAGGAT
Organism: Hibiscus tridactylites; assembly: GCA_958450335.1. Classification (NCBI taxonomy): domain Eukaryota; kingdom Viridiplantae; phylum Streptophyta; class Magnoliopsida; order Malvales; family Malvaceae; genus Hibiscus; species Hibiscus tridactylites. The sequence goes on from OY288292.1 coordinate 4,041,601, forward strand.
AAACAGACTTTTTCAACTGGATGAGACAGCCCAATAGGGCCCAAGACAAAGTGGATGAAAAAGAAAAGGGTGAACTTCATATCTAGTCATCGAACTATTAAAACGTTTTTATTTTGGTCACCTAATATACTTTCTTGACAAATTCGCCACTAATGCTACGCTTTTATTCTAAATTGGTCACAAAATGTTAAAATGACAGAGAAAAATAGTTTCGTGACCAAAACAGAAACATATTAATAGTTAGGTACTAGATAGTTAGTTTACCCAAAAGGAAAACTACTCCAATGGATGCCGATCAGTGATTAATAACTGAAGGACAAACCGATGAGTGGCTTATGTAATTTGTTGGTTGATATTCCCAGTTCCCACAAAACAAGTGGTAAAGGGAGAGCCTTTCAATTTGTTTCGTAAAAAAATGGAAAACCCAAAATCAAATAATAATCTTTTGGCTCAATCAAATATCCGAAACTATAAAAGAGCACACTCCAAGAAGTAGACTAAACTTTAGCTTCCTTTGCAGTTAAAGCCATGACTCTACAAGCAAGTTCCTTTAACTTTGGAGGCATTTCTCCTCTTCTTTCCCCTCCAAAAACTTCCCCTCGTCGCTTTGTAATCAGAGCTAAAGGTAATAACTTTGCTTGTTTTAGTGAATTCCCAAGTTTTGTATCATCATTTTTAGCTATGATTTGATGTGTTTGAGCTGCATTTTTGGTTTTTTGCCTTGGGGTTTCAATCTTATGTGATTATATGAGTTAAAGTTTCTTGCTTTTTTGTTTTTAGCTTGAATCTGATGAATTGGTGCTGCACTGTTGGCTATCTGTTTGATAAAATTCCTGGGGTTTCAATGTTATGTGATTATGTGAGTCAAAGTTGTCTCTTTTTGTTCATTTCGTTTAGGGTTGTTTGATTTTGTATTTCAGTGGAACCATCAGAGAAATCTGTTGAAATAATGAGGAAATTCTCGGAACAATATGCTCGTCGTTCGGGCACATATTTCTGTATGGATAAGGGAGTGACTTCTGTTGTTATCAAGGTATTCTTTAAACTCAGCTCTTCAATGATTGAACTGAGTATCCTTATTTTGCATCTCGGTTACGAAAAATCTTCATAAATGAGTCATTACCTGGTTTCAATCCTGCCTTAAGTGAAACATTCAAAGGGCCGAATCGCAGGGGATTCACCCTTTAGCCTTTCTGCCATTAATATGGCAGCTCAAAAAGCTTCACATGTATTAGTCTTAGAGTTAGATTTGAAGCATTTTTCTATGGTTGACAATGGAAGCTGTGTGGTATTGTTTCAGTTGCAAGATCTTACTTTTAGCCAAGACACTTTGTTTGAGATATTGTTTAGTCTGTATCTAATATGCATTGCACCAAAATTCGAGGGCGATGTACCTAGTTATGGTATCAATAAGCTATGTCATGTGAAGGGTAATCCGGAACAGTCCTATCATTTAGTGTTTTATCCTAGACCGTCTCAAGCAGAAACATTAGTTACTCTCGGTGAACCTTTGATTTAACTGGAAGGAATCGGGTGTAGCAAATTCTTTACTTCGGCTTAATTCTGAATGAGTTCTATTGGATAATATAGAACTCCACATGTTTAGGTTTACCTATTGGAGAAGTTGAGTTCAACAATTTTTAATGCTTTGTGTTCAACCGATGGACGAAAGGACTGCATCTTGTCCATTCATAAACAACAAGACAAATTGAAAAAAATGATTAAATGCTATACTTTACTATTCCAACTAATCCGTGATTTAGTTTGGATCTTCTTGAATGTGATGTGTTTTCCTGAATGTTGGATTTTCTTATGAAATCTAACTCCTACTTGAACATAGCATAAGCCGTGTTCTAGCTCTAACACTCATTTTCGGATATTTGGACAGGGATTGGCTGAGCATAAAGATACATTGGGCGCCCCTCTCTGCCCTTGTAGGTAAATATTTCCTCCATGATCTCTCAATCTTGTCCCATATTATTAAATCCCATTACACTCAAGTATCTTGATATATATAGCCATATAAGATTCGATACCATTTTAAATGTAAAGTCCATATTATTACAGGCATTACGATGACAAAGCTGCTGAGGTAGGGCAGGGGTTTTGGAACTGTCCATGCGTTCCTATGAGAGAAAGGTGAATTAATTGTCACGATATCTTCAATGTATATTCCTCGTGTAAACTGGTCTCACTGCTTGAGTTGTATGGAAAGTCGGGAAGTAGATATATATTTTGTTTCATCCTAGAAACACGTAGTTGATAACGACCTTTCTAACAAGGCGAGCAGTGCTAATGTTATTCGTATAGCACCTTTTGAGATCCCTTATTTAACAATAGCTGCTTGTCACTTTTCATTAGTTTAATCTAAGTTCTCTTACTCGATGTATACAACTATTTGGCAGGAAAGAATGTCACTGCATGCTCTTTCTCACTCCAGATAATGATTTTGCCGGCCAAGATCAGGTATTTATTTCGGTTCCTAGATCTTTTTCCTGGGTCATGTTGCTTTAGCTCTTCGTTTTTCTTGAAGCGCCCGTAGCGTCATATTTTCGGTGATGGGTATGGAGATATAATCCTCCAGTTATATGGAAATCTTGAAAAAAAACTAAACATGTCCGTGTCGTATATATACTCATATCCGACACTTATACACGAGTAATTAAGCTACTTGGCGGGTCCTTGTACTATAGCCTTAGGAGCAAATTAATCTATTCTACTATAAAAGTGAGCCATTTTTGTCCTCCAAACATGTTAAATCAGCATTGTTAACGTTCAATGTTACTGCCGTTTAAAACTGTATCTCTTTGCTTCAAAATTAAATATAGAGGGACTAAATTGCTCACTTTTATGCTACTAATTTGTACTTCAGCCTATAGTACAGGGACCTGCAAGGTAATTCGAATCTGAGTAAGATAGTTTCTTTGTATTTGGTATACTTGCTCTAACAATATGTATACTTGCTGTGCAGTCAATCACATTGGAAGAAATCAAGGAAACAACAGCAAACATGTAGATTTTTATACTCTTAACCCTAAATTTTAAACACGACTCTTTATCGAATGAATAGTTCGGAATTAAAATTGATAAAAATAAATTGTCTGCTAAATTTTAATGTCATTGTCTTTTTTTTAAAACACATTAGTTCCAGAGTGCACATGTAATGAGTGCATATGTACTTAATTTTGATTAGCATGTTTTAAGTACGCTCCACGTCGAGTCGGAGTTAACATTTAACGTTGAAGCAGACAATTAGTTTTTGTTTAGATTTTTTTTTATAAAAGCCACTAAATTTTTATTAAATTCATAAAAAAATTACAATTACAATGCATCTAAAAAGAAGAATATTTGGGTTAAACAACTCAAAAATAAAGAAAAATGAAAATTTTTATAGAGATAAGCATACCAACAAAATTTAACAGTCTTCTGAATCTTTTTGTCTCTGTCCAAACGAGACGCATAAAGAAGGAAGGAGTGATGCACGATCCAAGCTATCAAGCAAAAAGTACTGCTACCCAAGACTGATTTTATCGGCAAACAACCATCAACTGAGTGGGGATATAACTTTCCAAGTGACCACCGACAAAAACATAAATCAGAAACTAACGCCAATTGAATCTCTGTACGAAAAAACAATTGATCGTTAGAGTATGCTCAAACATGCCACAAAAAGTGATGAATCAAACCACAAAACAAAAACAAAGATATGTCACAAGGACAAAATAAAAAACGTGTCACAAAGACAGGAAAAGAGATTCTTATTAAAAAAGAAAATTAATAGATCCGGTGGTCGACAATCAATACTAAAATTAATTGTCGACCATCAATCAAAAGAATTGATTAAAGTAAAAAATGATTAAAATTAAAAGAATTTTGGTAGTAAAGAGTGGATAGAGTTTATCGATTTTTGTTTAGATTTTTAAACGGACATATAGAGGACAAAAAATAATTATGGATCAAGAAGCATGTGGGAAACAAAGATAATATAGAGTCAACTACTTGTGGGGGTAACATCCTTAAAGAGCCAGGAAAGATTTTGGTTAGGGATGAGCAACATAAATTGAAAATTAATTTAAATGATAAGTGTTTGTATTATTTATGGTTCGAATTGAACTGAGTTTGATTTTTGTTTATAATCAAATTTAATTGTTTTGTAAAGTAAAAATAAATATTTAGAAGGATGAGTCTACCTCGTGCTACAAACGTCGTTGAACACTATTAATGATGAATACTATTAAATTAATTAATAAAGATTTAAAATTTCAACGACCCATCATACTATTAATAATTATTTTTAAAATTTTAATTAAATTATTTTTTATATATATTAAAAAGCTTAGCTTACTTACATGAAGAATGTTTAGAGTAGATTCTTCACTGCGATATAAAGCCTCAAAACATTCTCATAAACCCAAGAAGTCGCTTTGGCCGAGTGGTTAAGGCGTGTGCCTGCTAAGTACATGGGGTTTCCCCGCGAGAGTTCGAATCTCTCAGGCGACGTTTCCTTTTTGGATTTTTAATTTTTTCCCTTATTCATTTCTTTGTTAGTTTATGTGTTCTGACTTCTAATCATTTACTATGTTATTTTATGGTTAAATATTATTTTAAACAGTGGTATGATATGGTGAGTGTTGAATTTGTATTTTAGTGGACACTAATTTTGTAATAAAACTTTTTTCACATAAATAATGTGATATTCTAGGCACCGGCGGTAAAAATAAAAAGTTTCTATAAGTGCCTTAAATTTAGAGTTTAATGCTCTAGTTTAAGGTTTAAGGGTTTAAGTGTATAGGTTTAGAGTTTATGATTAAAATTTAGGGTTAAAATTTATAGTTTAGATATTAAAGTTTAGATTTAGGGTAATACAATTAGTAATTTAGGTTTTAACCTATAAACTCTAATTTTTAAGCCTAAAACTAAAATTCTAACCATAACCAATAGATTCAAAATTCATACATTTAAGCCCCTACCTAATATGTATGTATAACTCAAGTTTGTGAATTTTTTGTTTTACGATTTTATCAAGGAGATTTAATTTACTTTATCATTAGAATTATTATCTTCATTAATTAGAGTTTAATGTATTATGTACTTCTTATGCCTATAAATAGATATCTAATGAAGGCATTGTATACATTTGAGTATTGAGAATAATATAAATCTCCATCTTCCTCTCATCTCTTTGTTCTTCCATTCTTGTTCTTTGTTTTTATTATTGTTCTTCTTTATTTTATTCACAACACATTATCAACACGAAACTCTAATCAACTGAGATCTAAAGAAGTTACCGAAAAGAATGAATTCGATTATAGAATGGAACTAAAGATAAGTTTTTTTTTCTCATTTTTTAGCTATTGATTGTCTCTCTCTTTATATTTTATTGTTTTTTTAAAGAATGGAAGCATGCTTAATCGCATCGAATCCAATCTCGCTCAAAGAATTGATCTCTCAAGCGACCTAAATCCAATCTTGAGTATATTTACAGATAAGTATTTTTTTTATGGATTCATGATATATAATATGGTGAATATTTTTTTAATTTTATTTAACTATATTTTAAGTTTTACATGATATGCTTAAATGGCTTGGAAAGAGACGTGACATAAAGAAATTATGAGAAGTTGTTTTGGTCATTTGTTATGTCTCCATTGTCCTCGAGAGGAAAATTATTATCGCTAAACTTTATTTTTTTCTCTTTAAATTATGATTTTAATGTGCAATAAATCATGGTGAATTTCAATCTATAAAAAGATTGTTATAAAGTTTATATTTGCTCGAAAGCAATATTTCTTCTTCGTCGAAAAACTCGACCATAGACTTCTCCCAATTTCAAGTTACGAAAATTCGTCTTGATCCAACAAGTTTTACGGGAGGCATTCCCTAAAGTGAATGCAAAGCATGATGTTTATTCCATGCGATTATCAATGATGGGGCATTCCCTGAAGTGAATACAAGTATGATGTTTATTCCATGCAATTATTGGAACTGTTTCATTCCATGAAGTGAATGCAAACATGATAAATCATTATTCAATTAGAGACCTAATTTGGATATAATCTAAATATATTGGTTGAACGTCCCGTTCTGCGAGGCTACTAGTCTCAAAGGAGGTTTTTAAAGGACCTTGTGGACTGGTTTAACAATGCCGCGTACGAGGATTAAATCTTTGTTCTCTATGATAAGGATATGTTAATAAAAACATACTCCACTTTTCATGACAAATAATATTGTCCTCGGATACAATATCAAGAAAAAAGTTTCAAAAGTCCACTGGCTCTACTCCATTCCCTGAAGTGAATGTGAAATTATATTACAGAAAGAATAAAAGCCACATTAGAAGTTGTGGTCATGGTCGAGGCATGGACATAGACATTATAATCATTTTAGGAATACTTCTACCCACTGGTAGTGAGGTTATAAGGATGACAAGAGCGATAAAGATCATTCTAAGAAAGTGAAATCTTTTTTTATTACCAATGTGATGTTATAAATCATTGGTCTTGTACTTATCGTACGTTGGAAAAATCAACAATGATTGAATGATAAAGGAAAAAAAATAAAAGTAAATTTTGTTTGCGAAAAATGACAAAGATGATATTGGTCCAACTTATTTGGACAATGTTAGTCCAACCCATCTAGATGTTGTTGATTTCCTTATAACACTCGAATGGAATAAATCATCTTCTAATTATTCTCGTAACTTTGAAGAGAATTAATTATCTTTTTATTTATTTTGCTTTATGTTTATATACTTTATACATTAATTATTTAAATTTTATATTTATATTTATATTCATGTTAATATTTATATTTATATTTATATTTATATTTATATTTATATATTATCATATTTATTTATTTTGTTTAATATGATTACTTATCAAATACAATTTATGGTGACGATTTATGATTAGCAGAAGTATAAGATATATTTTTTCATTTAAATGCAAGGGAAAAATGTGAGTACTATATCTCAAAGTACTAAAAGTACTGATGCTCCAGAAGAGCAACAAGTTCTTGAGAGAAAGCACATTATGAAAAGTGCATAATTGCAAATATTGCAATAATTACCGCTAATGGTAATAATATCGTCATCACTAGAAGTGAAAATTTTAAGAGAGCAATATGAGTTCGCAAAATATTCTTTTAGAATTATAGATAACATATGTTATCAATTGGCAATTGAAATAAGCTAATGTGGATATAAGTTCTAGTAGCCAAAAAGTCTGTTGAAAGCTCTAGAAGAGCTATATATTGCTACCAAAAGATTATTTCTATTGAAAGTTTCGAAAGAGCTAAATATTCTTATTTAAAGGAACAATTTTGATAGTTGTACTAGACGTGTACGAGTGAGATTAAATCACATATTCTAGTTTACCAAATTCAGAAATGTATATACACACTTGTATATAGTTGGCATGATCGGTTAGACCATCCTGATCAATAATGATGCGAAAGCTATTGAGATTTATATGCACTTATGAAAAGAACCTGAAGTTCTTGTGGTGCTTGTTCTTAAAGGAATTGATTAAATTCTATTTAATAAAAGAACACGAAGTTCTTGTGTGGCTTGTTCTCAAAGGAAATGATTAAGATCCTTATTAGCAAAAGAACTTAAAGTTCTTGTACTAAAGTTGAGACTGCATGTCTTGCATATCTGAATGAATATGGGCTCACTTATCCACAAATGTGGAAAGTTTTATATGATTTTCGTATATGCATCTACATTGTTTTATCAACTTACAACCAGAAGTTTATGAGATTGGTTATAAAAGGATTCAGATTATGCAGTTAGACTATTCGTCTTGAAAAGCTAATGGGTTTATATTTTAGAGTATATCAGTCGTTATAAAGCCTATTGATTATGAAAAATATAGTTTAGCAAAATTTCAATTGGATGCCTCTTATTTAATAGCTAAACTATGAGAACAAAAGAGTTATTATTTATATGGTGTTTCCATATAGCAACACTTATACGCATCAAGCCAACGAGTTATAATAAACTCCTCATTATGATTGGTTTTTGTCAGAAGCCGTACATTTCCTATTTTATAATTTTTAAATGTGCGATATGAATTGCTCCACCACAACGCACAAAATGGGTAAATAAAAATGGTTGAGAATATATAGAGTACGAGTCTCCTTTTATGTTTAAACTCTTAAACATTAATTGGAGAATCATTTATGACATGATTTTTCTCAACATCACGGGAAGATAATAATCACCCGGATAAAGAAAAATGAATTATCGTTATCTAGATCCTTGTATATGAACCATAAGTTTATAAGATAATTCATGTTATTACATGTCAACTGCTAGACATATTTACTAACCCTATGAGAGTAACTAAGTCTCATATACCAGTTGAAATGCTCTAAGTTTAAATTACATGTTAGAGCGAGAGGATGTAAATCATGCCTGAAACATGATAGTTGAAATGGTTCCAATGATCAAAATTCTCGTAAATGGAAAGTAATATCATATGGTCATATATTGGAGGCGGGTACTCTTGAAGAGACCCAAGACATAACTAATAATAAAACTCTTGAAGAGTTTCAGGTACTTGAAATAAATATTGCAATCTTGAAGAGATCTCAATGAGTTATGTCACTACGAGAATGGAACCAGAAAATTAAAAAGTTGTCGAAAATGATTTTACAAATAGTTTTAAATTGAATACCTCTATAGAAGTAAAGAAAGAAAACGAGGGTCTTGTATAGAAATCTATCAAGAAGTATAGATATTGAATTGGCCAATATAGAAAGACGTTTTAAACTTCTAAAAGAGAAGTATTTGGACCAACAATCCAAACACTTAAAGGTGTAATGCAAGTGATGCACAAATAAGTAGTCGTAAATTCGACTTGAATTATGATTTATGAAGAGTTTTAATTACTTCATGGTGGATGCAATTACTTTGGCAGTATGAAATATATTACATGGGTCTAATTATTTATGGATCCCTATTTATCCTTAAAGGGTTTAAAATGCTAAAAGCATTTGAAAATTTTTGAGAAAATTTATTTAGACATGTCTCATTGAATATTTTGGCGCATTTGATATAATTGCCTTAGTGAGTACTGATTGAGAAAATACTATAAGAATGATAGGATTTCCTTTTGTGTTTTTATAAAGGAATTTGAATCAAGATTCATTATATTATTAGAACTCGTGAAGAGCTTTCAAAGCATTTGGTTATTTAAGGAAATGATTTGAGAAAAAGAATCTTGAGATGTGGTTTTGTCTCGACCTAAAGATCAAGCACTTAAGTATGCGTTTTTTTTCTATGAATGGACATAAGTTGAAAGAATCTTAAAGAAGATTCAATATGGATAAAGCATATCTATTGTAAGATTGTTGGATGTGAATAAAGATAATTATATCTTTTCTTGGTTTTGAAGCACCATATATTAGTTGGTCAAGCAATATCCATGGATATACAAAGATCTTTACATTTAGATCTTCAAAATTCGTTGATGCATCCTCAAATGTCGTAGAAATAATTGTTATGCACGAGGCAAACCAAAAATGTGTTTGGCTAAGACTATTGACCCAACATATCCAAAAGATATGTGGATTTACTTTTACAATATATGATAAAAGTTATCTTGTGTGAAGATAATGCAAGATGTATATCTCAGTTTGAAAGTGGATACATCATGGAATATATTACTCCAAAGTTTCATCCCTCAAGATCTTTAGAAAAATAATATTTAAGATTGAATTATGAAGATTCAAAGATCTTCTGTGATGTTTTCATGAGGGGGAGTAAATACGCGCTGCACTTTTTTTCCCTTAACTGAGGTTTTTTCCCAATGAGATTTCCTGGTAAGGTTTTTAATGAGGCAACATGTTATGCGTATCAAAGATGTGTGTACTCTTTTTCCTTCACTAAAGAAAATTTTTTCCCACTAGGTTTTTATCTTAGTAAGGTTTTAATGAGGCACATTATCTTCATAGACATCCAAGGGGAGTGTTATGAATATTTATCTATGTAGATGTCTATAATGATAAGGACTTTATCAAGGAGATTTGATTTACTTTATCATTAGAAATATTATATTCATTAATTAGAGTTTAATGTATTATGTACTTCTTATGCCTATAAATAGATGATCTAATGAAGGCATTATATACATTTGAGTATTGAGAATAATATAAATCTCCCTCTTCCTCTCATCTCTTTGTTCTTCCATTCTTGTTCTTTATTCTTATTATTGTTCTTTATTTTATTCACAACATAAACACATATTTAACAGAGGGGGGAATAAATGTGCCAAAGAAAAATATTGTTTTTTGTTGTGTTTGGCGGGCCAAACCAGCTTGTTCCACCCAAGAAATTTCAAAAACAATGGAAAACACTCAAAAGTTTGGTCTCCAAATCTTGGTTTGCCAACCATTTTAGCTCCCTAAACCTTAGTTTGCTACAACTAGATTTTTTAGCTTTTGGAAACCTTAGTCTACCCACAACAACTAAAAATGGAGAGCGCTTGTGCATAGAATAATTATCCTATAAAATATCTTAAATAAATAATTTCAAATCATAATTTGAGTAATTGATATTGATCAAACATAAAAAAATCAACATTTTATTTTTTAAAAAATCAAACTTGTTTGTATAGGGGTCTTCATTGTTCGGTTAAAACTAAATCAACTGACCGAATAAAAATTTATTTTGGTTAATCAATTGGCTAATTAGGTATTCGATCGGTTAACCGTTAAATATTTTTTAAAAACTTGATTATTAGTTAATTCAGTCCAAAATCGATTAGTTAACCAAATTGACCAGAAATATCAAATATATATATATATATACACACACGTTACATATATATTTTAACCCTAGACTCGTTAAGATGTTAAGAGAATCAATTAATTTTTAACCATATACCACTAAAATTTAAAGACTTGTCAACTTTTAACTCAAATGAAAAAAAATGCTCAAATTAATATAATATAACAAAAGAAAAAGCATAAATCCTAAAATTTATACAAAACTCGGTTAATTCAAAAATCGACCTAATTAACCGAGCTTTGTTCGGTTAATAATTTTCAAACAAACTTCGATTAACGATTAAAGAAAAGTCAATTAATTTAATTTTGGTTAATTCGATTTGGTTCAGTAACCGAACGAATTAACCAAATGAACACTTCTAATTCAGATCCTAATTATTTATTTCTTTTTCTCCATAATTGATGATAACCTCAAACAATATTTTGATCAAAGGACATTCAGAAGCTTGAACATTGAAATGTTTAAAAATAGTATTATATTATAATAAACTAAACATTCATAATATCATAATTGTATATTTCCTTAAAAATATTATAATAAACTAAACATTCATAATATCACTAGATGTGTTGTTTGATTATTTTAAATTATTTCTTAAATATAAGAAAATATTTATTATTGTTACTATATTAAAACTGGGAATTTTAATAGAAAAGGTCCAATAAATATTAAATTATACTTAAATTAATTTTGAATCACACTTTCATTTTAAGTTAAAATATTGAAATTTACAGATTAACATTGTATTAGTATAAAATATTTTGATTTTTTATTAAATAATTAAAAATAAGTAAACGTGTAAATACACGGTAAACACACATGATTGAATCCTCAAATTATGATTTAGATTCTAAGTTGATCTCTAAATTTAAAAGTATTCTAATTGAATCATCAATCTATTAATATCTTTTTAATCAAATTATTCTGTCGATTTAACCATCATCTTAGATATTAAATGTAAGCTTAAATATGACACAAAAAATATTTAAAAAACTAAAATACGTAGATCAAATTCTAAACATTGTACAATTATTACATAAACAACTTAAATATGACGCATTTAAAATACTCCTCTTAAATTTTAATGAAACAGTCATAATTTACGCTGTAAATTCAAACTATTCACTTAACATGTGCACACTTTCTCTAATGTTATGGTTCAATTTGTTATTCATGACTAATGAGAAAATTCAATTTATTGGGAAAAAGAAATGGGAAATTAGGCCAATTGGTCTTAAAAATGAGATGGTCTTTTTTTCTTTATCTAGGCTTTAAATTTTATTTAGGCTAAAATACTTGAACAGTCACTAAATTGTATTAAACAAAAATAAATGTTATCAACTTTTTAAAAGTTACATAATGAGTATTAAATTTTAGTTTTGTTATAAAACATAATTGACCCGTTAAAAATTATATAATTATACATTTTGTCCTTCAAGTTTAGACATTCAGTTAATTTATTCTTAATTTGAATAATAATAAATTTAACTCTCAATATTTACACTCTTTCAATTTGGTACTATTTTTAGTTAGAAACAATTTAACAATTCTCCAAGTCGGTTGGTGTGTTGGATGTTTCAACGGCTGAACTGCTTGCGATCAAAGAAGGACTATTGCTATTTAAAGAGTCGAGGTGGGCAGACAATTATTCGTTAAGCATTGTGACGGATAGCCAAGTGTGCGTTAAGTGGCTCAAAAAACCATCAACAGCCCCTCTTGTTTTTAAGCATTGTGACGAATGCAGTAATATTTGCCATGGTATGATAGTGTCTATAAGTAGTGTCCCAAGAGAGGCAAATCACACTGCAGATCGGTTGGGAAAAAGAGGAATTTCATGCGCTAAAAATCTGTTGTGGAAAGCTGTTGCTTAATTGGTATGAGGCAGAATTGGTGTGACATTATTTAGGTGGCTTTACATGTTCTGCAAGTTAAGCTGCTGGTGATTCAGTGTTGCGACCAGGTTTGGAGCTTACTGGTCTCGGTTGGTTGTCATAGTGTTAAGAAAGCATTGTACTGGAGTTTATATGGTTGTTGTAATATTTTTACATTCGTTTGTAAGATGCACTCTTTTTGCTTCACTTAGGTTTAGGGAAGTTTTTTAACGAGGCTCTTACTAACGATTTACTATCCTAAATAAAATATAATTTTCAAAAAAAAAAAAACTAATTCGATTGTTTACATATTTGATGCACAGGCAGTGGAAATGTTTTTTCCACAAGCATGCCTATTTAGGCTTTAAACCTAAAATCTAAATCCCTAAATCTAAATCATTAAACCCTAAACCCAAATCTTAAATTCTAAACACTAAAAGTTAAACTCCTAAACTAAATTCTTAATCCCTAAAATAAATCTACGTGTATAAACTAAAGTTTACACAATAAATGCATAAGATATCTTTCTTTTTGAAACAATAGCATTTTAGTAAGTACAGTAGAACCACCATAAATTAAAAACCTCTCTAAAATAATATTTTTTTCGGTTCTGACTTGGGCCCAAGATCTAAATTAATAATTTCGATAAATTAATAAGACAATACTTTTTCAGAAGACCCTTATATAGATTTATGGTCTCTTCAATATTATAAATTAATAATTCTATAAAATTTAAAATATAACTAGGACGACTTAGTAAAATATGATTCTATTGTTATTTGCTTCTTCTTAAAATTTAAATCTAGTTGTATTTCATCTCTAACTTTTCTTATTGCATCCAAAAGTTCCAGTGATGCGTTCTCATACTGTAACAAAAAATTATGACGAGTTGTTGCCGCTATGAGTGGTAATTTCCTTACCATATATGAACTTTATTTTTAGGGGCATGTATTATATTTAATTAGTCACATTATACATGAACATCATTCAATTAGTCAATACAATGTATATGTTTTATTCATGAAGAATGACAAGCGTCGTAGACTGTCAAAATAATTATCCTTAATCTCTAAAGAAATAATTAAATAGTGTAGTAAAGAGAAGAAGGGTTGATCCACAAGGACTATTGAGTTTCCAATATCGATTTGTATCGATCTTTAACCAAGAAAACTGTAAGAAAAAAGGGGTTTAGCAAAATAAGTTGAATAAATTGAAGCAGATAAAAATAATAAAAACAAAAAATAATTGTGACGAGAGATAGCCTCCATCGTCTCAATTCGTCTCGATCACTGAAATAGATTTTTTATTTCGCATTCTTGCCGGTTACAGTCTATAAGGCTCAACCCTTATAACTTACTCTTCTCTCTGGTGAACTAATTTTTCAAGGTTAATTCTTAGAATTTAGTCCTTGTTTGGATTAACAACGGCTATCGATGTTAACGCCAATGTTGTCTTCGGTGCTGAAAAAAGCCCGAGCTCGAATTATGGTGTCTCAATGAAAATCGAACCTGATCTTGATTTCCCTTAGCGGACCGTCGTTAAGTGTGTTCTTAGGGAGTTGAATTTGCTACGAGCCTACTCTTCTCCCCAACAGTAGATCAAAACGTTGATTGAATCAACACGCGCTTTTTGGATTGAAAATGTTGAGATGTTTAAAGAAAAAGCCGATTGTTGGTCCAATAATGCTGAAAATCAGGAAAGAAATTTGAAGGTATGAAAAGCTTTTTCAATTCTCATGAATCAGATTAAATTGTCGCTTAGCTATCAACTAAATAGAAATTTAGCTAAGCATGATTATGGTAGAAATCATACTTAACATTTTAAAAGAAAATAAATAAAAGCTCAAAATAAGAACAAAAGAAAAGAGATTTTTATTGAACTTTAAAAGCAAGAACAAAGTAAGAAAATGAGAGATGATTTTCTAGCTTACCTCGAAGGGGTATTTATAATATTCTGAAATTCTAAAAATAACCTAGAAATGATAAAAGATAATTCTTGAAAATATTCAAATTAAATCTTAAAAACAAAAGACAATTTCTAATTTGAGTTTTAAATGCAGCTGATCCGCTCATATGTACTCGCTGATTAGACCTTCTAGAAGCCGCTGACTGGATGCCACGTTAGACACTTCATACCCAGATTCATGCCCAATAGCTCAGCCTTGATTCCAAAAATTAAAACTGCAGAATGTTGTCTTTAAAGTGCAATTTCCAAAATTGTACTCCTCAATAGAAAACGCACAAAAACATCCAAACCAGCAACATGAACTAACCATTAAAGTCATAATTAAAGATAAAATAGTAGCAAAATAAACTACTTATCAAAGAATAATGTAGGTTCCTTGAATCGAAAAAAAAACTCTTTAAATTAATAAATTATTAATTTATCAATTAATTAATACCTCTTTAAATTAATAAAATTACGTAGTCTCGACTTTTCTAATTTTTAGAGGTTTTACTGTATGTTAGGACAAGTTCTTTTAGAATTCAATCCTAATCCGATTTTGATCATTCTTAAAAAAAAGCTAACTCGACTTATCAAAACCCGGTTTTTTATATATATTTTTAAAAATATGGGTTAGTGGTAGGGTGCTCAAAAATATCTGATCCGACTGATCTGATCTGAAAATTAAGATATTCAATCCGATTTTTATTTTTGGATCGAATATCTGATCTGATTTTAAATTTTATGGATCTAATACGGATCACAATATTTCAAGTTTCAGATTATCCGAAAATCCGAAAATTCAAATTTTCATGAATATTAATCTTGTTATATTTAACAATTTGGTGCTTGTTATATCTGAAAATTAAAAAAATCGAAAATTTCATAGATGTGAATCTTGTTATATTTATCAATTTGTTGTTTGTTATATTCGAAATTCCAAAATTTTCATAAACATGACCTTCAAAATTGAAAAAAATAGTTAAATCAATTATATTTTCGGATAATTGGGTATTCGAATATCTAATCTGAATATTCTTTTTTAATCGAATACAGATCACTATATATCGTCGATCTAAAAAATCAAATATCTGAAAAACTGGATCATATTTGATCCGGTATCTAACAATAAACGCCCCTAGTTCAGGGTAAGTTAAAACTTGACATTTCATAGATTTTTGGACAATTCTAAAAACAAACGGCTTAAGTAGCAACTAAATACAGGCCATCTAATGGAGGCCATTGGATCAAGCCGATTCACTGTGAACCGTTAGATTAAAAAAAGAAAGAAGAGGTTACCCGGTGAACCGGTAACCTTTATGTAGTGGCTTATAAGCCAAAAAAATGTTTTTTCAAACCCTAAATGGCCACAAGGCCTTTCAATTTCATGATATTCTCTCTTCACCACCACTGTCTCCACCTCTGCTACCTCTCTTTCATAATCTTCCCTTCTCCCCTCTCCTTTTTCGTCTCCTTTTTCTTCCTCCGCATAATCGCTTCTAGAACCACCTCCACCTCTTCATTATCGGGTTAGTTAGGCTTTGAAATTTAATTTTTTTGTTTGTTTTTATATTATTTTTCCTTAAGAAGAAAGGAAAATCAAAGAAAGATTCAGATAATTTTTTTGAGAAATTTGAGCAGAAAAAAAAATATTTTTTTATACCACTTAACCTAATTATTTGTCCTCTAAAATGCCTAAAATAATTAGTTAGGGTTTAAAGTGAAGAATCTGATTTTGGTGAAAAATTCTTTAAATCTGTTGTAATTTCAGAATTTGTATGTTCATTATATTTGTAAATTGATATGTTGAAGGAATTGAAGTATGGGAAAAAGGGAATTAAGAGCAAAGCCTGCTCCTAAGAAGCGAATGGATAAGCTTGACACCATTTTCAGCTGTCCCTTTTGTAACCATAGAACAAATGTTGAGTGCCTCATGTAAGTATAAACTCCTGTTATTTGTTTTATGAAAAAATTTATCCTTATTTTGATCTAATAACTCAGATAATTTTGATGGTTAAATTTAATTTTTCTCGTCTTTAATGAATAGAAAAATGTTATCTTGTGTCGTAAGAATTTATATAAAATGATATGGTTTGTGATTGTTGGGCACTAAGTATTGGCGTTTATCTATTTCAGTGATATGAAGAATTTGATTGGTGAAGCCTCTTGCAGGATATGCCAAGAAAATTTCAGCTCTGTCATAACAGGTATTATGATATTGTTTAACAGTAAAGAAATTAAATTTGTTTTTGCAGTCTTATGAAAATAAAGTCGGGAATCTTTGTTAACGCATCCATGTTTCCTTTTGTTTCTGTATGTGCAGCTTTGACTGAACCTATAGACATGTAAGTTCCGATCAATGTGGTGTTTGGTGTTTACTCTTTGTTTCTCGTGTGATCTCTCTTGTATATTTAATCTTGTTGTCACAATTTCAGATATAGTGAATGGATCGATGAATGTGAACGGGTTAACAATCATGAAAAAGAAGAAGAAGAAGAAGAAGAAGAAGAAGAAGAAGAAGAAAAAGAGAAGAGGAGGACGATGTGGATCAGGATGATAGTTATGTGCTCAAAAAACGAGTTTCAACAGCTGAATAGGATGATGATTAGTAGTAGTCATGAAGGTTTTAGAACTTTTCTAAGCCTGTAATTATGTTTGTTTTCTGCGGGGAATAGTTGGTGTGTAGGTAAGCATATCTAACAGCATCGTATGATATGAATAGCCTAACTGATCCATTATATGCCAAGCAAGAATTTTGTGGGAGGGCTATCAGATACTATTTCGTGTTGTACGAGTTTATGTTGATGTAATGCAATTATGTGATGCTATTATTATGATGATATTTTTGAGATGCTATTATGAATGATGCTATTCACGGGTATATAAATGTATTGATGATGAATTTTTGAGATGCCTGTATTTTGAACTTATCTTGATTTACTTCTTTGCTTTATGAATGTAGTTGGATAATTAATTTATGCCTTTGTTTTCTTGATGGATTCGTGTATAATTATATTTCTCTCATTTTCAGTATAACAAAAAATAACTGAACAACTTAGGATAATTGAAGAAATATTTTGTCACCAAAATATTTAACAACAAATTAAATGTCTTTCACAATTAAATTGCAAAACATATATTTTTCGAACCAGTATGGCAAAATGCCTCAAAATCAGATTAAGGCATGAGGTTTCGAAACCTCATTGGTAGTTTCGAAACAAGTATGACAGAATGGCTCAGAAATCACATTAATGCGCGAGGTTTCGAAACCCCCTTCTTGGTTTCGAAACCAATATGGGAGAATGCCTCAAAATCATATTTAGGCAGGTGGTTTCGAAACCACTTACGCAGTATGCCATTAAGTCCATGTCTACTCAAGAGGTTTCAAAATCAATAACTGGGATTTCGAAACCACCCCTACAACACTTATAGTAGAAAAGGTTTTCAGGTAGGAAGTTGTGTATATACTTTTTGGTTGTAATTTGTGTACATACTGTTTTTCTTACAAAATTTATGGTAAAATCGATACATTTCGTAGTAAAATGTATACATATATGTCAAACTAGGGGTTTCAAAATCGGTACATTTCGTACTAAAAAAGGTATATACCATTTCCTCTTACAAAGTTGTAACAATTTGTGTATATTTTGTACTAATTTGTGTATATGCACATTTTGTAATATTTTGAGTATATACACATCTTGTTACTATTTTTTTCATTTATGCCAAACCAGCATGGATACCCCATAAAGGTTGTATCGATGCCCCTTTGGTGAAATTTCGTAGTAAAAATAGTATATACCTTTTTCTCTTACAAAGTTGTAACAATTTGTGCATATTATGTACTAATTTGTGTATATGTACATTTTATAATATTTTGAGTATATACACATCTTGTTATCAATTTTTTCATGTCTGTCAAACCAGCATGAATACCACATAAAGGTAGTATCGATGCCCCTTGGTGAAATTTCGTAGTAAAAAAAATATACACCGTTTCTCTTACAAAGTTGTAACAATTTGTGTACATTTTGTACTGATCTGTGTACATTCTGTACTAATTTGTGTTTATGCACATTGTGTAATATTTTGTGTACATACACATTTTGTATAACAAATGTACCATTTTGTATTTGTGTATATACATAAATCCTTATAATATTTGTACCAAAGTATATTTTGTAAGTAAATTGTGTATGTACACAACTCCTTACAACAAGATCCATTCTCACCCTAACAAAATTAAACATACGCTCCATTTCTGCTCAACCAGCACCGAAACCCTATATAGGTGGTTTCGATGCCACATAAAGGACTTTAACTTTTGTCCATTCTGCCAAATCAGCATCGAAACCACATATATGTGTTTCGATGCCCCTTATAAAACTTGTACCAAAATATGCTTTTTGGTAACAAAATGTGTATATACACATTTTCTTACAAGTACATGAGCCATTTTGAACCTTGAAGAAATTGTGTAATAAAAGAGATATATACCATTTTTTCTTACAAAGTTGTACCTTTTTGTGTATATTTGCTACTAATAAGTGTATAATCACAAATTCTAATAAAACTTGTATCAAAGTATACTTTTGGGTAAGAAATTGTGTATGTACACTTTTCCTTACAAGTACAAGAGCCATTTTGAACCTTCGTGTAAAACTGTGTAATAAAACAGGTATATACCTTTTACTCTTAGAAAGTTGAACCAATTTCTGTACATTTGATACTAATTTCTGTATATACACAAAACTTTATAGAACTTGTACCAAAGATGCTTTTCGGTAAAAATTGTGTATGTACATATTTCATTACAAGTACAAGAGTCATTTTGAACCTTCGTGAAACTGTGTAATAAAAAAAGTATATACCGTTTTTTCTTACAAATTTGTACCAATTTGTTTACATTTGCTACTAATATGTGTATATACACAAATCCTTATAAAACTTGTACCAAAGTATGTTCTTTGGTAAAAAATTGTGTATGTACACATTTCCTTACAAGTACAAGAACCATTTGAACCTTCGTGAAACTATGTAATAAAAAATGTATATACCGTTTTTTCTTATAAATTTGTACCAATTTGTGTACTGCTTTTTACCCGATAAACAGGTCTGTCGTTCTTTAGCCTGTATTTAAAGGTTGTTCCCTAGAAGTCCCCTAAATTTTTTACGATCCCTATAACCGATTTTTTTACCATACCTAAAATTTTGGGTTTAATTCTATTTTAGGTCCTACAGGTTTGGATATTATTCAAGTTAAGCTTTGACCTCTTATTTATGTTTAACATTAATACGTTTTAGATTTCTATATTATTTGTCCCCTCAAGATTCAATACTAACTCTGTCTCCGTAAACAATCGAACTACCACCGACCTATGCAATGTATGGCTCCGCCATTCACATCGAATAATCCGAAATCGTTTCCGTCCATTCCGACGATGGATTGACATCGGCAACTACAAATCCAAAGCATATATCTCGAAGAAACATTCAATCATTATCCACACAGTTTACTTGTAGAAAAGTATACAATAAACTCAACTTTTTAATCTCTCAAAACTCTAATAATTCAGACAGTAGTTTTGTTCTAGCTGTATCATGTCCAGCTTTTAATCCATGGAAATCAATCCAAACTCTGTATATGCACTAAAAAAAACATTAAAACTAGGTTGTCTTTTTCTTTTCTTTTTAACTTACTTGTTCACCAATCAAATCCAAGCCAACCACTAGGAAAGTCAAGCCCTGAAACAACAGGAAATAGAAATGGACTCCATGTGCAGACAACAAGCTTCTTGCAGCAGCTGTGAGTAGCAGAAGAGCCAATGCTAGCTCTTTTCGGTACACCTTGTTTCTCTTCTTCAATGGGGTGGTTTCCTCTTGTTGTTTGAGTTTGTTCAACATCTCTAACCCGGATTCCGAGTGTCTCCTCGTTATCTTCTCTTCGTTCAAAGATTTCGATTCCCTTTCAGCTAAGGCCACTAGGTCGGATTCCGATGATCGCCCTGTTTTCTTTGTTACTACCCACTCGTAGGCGCTTCCGAGCTGGAACAGTCCCGAGATCATGGCGTTGAATTTGGTGACCGACATAGTGTTCTCGAAGAGAAGGTAAGGGACCAAGAACGGGAATGATTTCGGGGCCGGGAGGATGTTTAGGAGTGACATGAAAATCGGGACGTAACAGATGACCCAAAGGGGAAGTTCGGCTTCAGGGATGAACATTGTCAATGGGAGTATGATGCAGAACAATGTGAAGGAGTAAAATGGAAGTATGACTTTCCTCAGTAGGAAAAACAGGAAAATCAAGTTGGCCTTCTTCGATAACGAAATCTGCATCGATAAACACAAATCGTTATAACCAATCGTACGTTCAATTAACGGATTCAGATCGTTAAACGATGTTAGAAAACGGGAGTAGTCGAACCTTGGATCTAACAATGGCAGGAAGACATAATCGAAACAACTGCATTGGACCAGAATGCCATCGGTGCTGCTGTTTTTTGTAGGCTTCATAAGACTCCGGCAATTCACAAAGCACTTTAACATCATTGAGGAAGATGAATTTCCATCCGTTTAAGTGCGCTCGAACCGCGATATCCATGTCCTCGACAGTTGTTCTCTCAAGCCAGCCACCGGATTCCTCCAAGGCCTTGATCCTCCACACGCCGGCAGTCCCGTTGAATCCGAAGAAGTTAAGGAAAGCACCGTTAACTTGCTGCTCAACTTCGAAATGGAAGCAAAGATTGATGTTCTGAAGCCTTGTAAGCAAATTCTCATCTTTATTCACAAACGACCAACGCGCCTGAACTAAACCAAGCTCGGGATCACCCTGCAATGCAGATCAAAATTTATTCAAATCCATCACAGAAACTAAAACAAACCCGAAATTCGAATCTATCTATCTGATTTTCATCCAATACCTTGAAGTGAGGCACAGTTTGCTTGAGGAAATCAGAGTTAGGCTGAAAATCCGCATCGAATATGGCCACAAATTCATAGTCCTTTACATAGTCACACGCCATTGCAGATTTAAGGTTGCCGGCCTTGTATCCGGTTCGGATTAAGCGATGCCGGTAGATTATGTTCACCCCTTTCTCACGCCATGAGGAAACTTCATCTTTGATCAAAAGCTGTAAATTTCCATCATCTGAATCATCCAGAACTTGAATTAGAATCCGGTCTTTAGGCCAATCAAGTTGACAAACAGCTGCAATTGATTGCGCAAACACCTGGAAAAACCAAAACAAAACCATGAATTACATTTAAAAAACAGATCAAGAAACAATGAAAATGATTGGATTCTCACCTCTCTTTCATTGCACATTGGAATCTGAACTAGAACCATGGGAAAACTCGAGGCATCTTCAATATCGAAAGCATCTCCATTGATTCTGGGCTTCAAGTTCTTGTATTTAATCCAGAAACAACCCAGACAAAGAACAAGCCGGTCGAGAGACTGAATCAAGAACAGAACAACGCAGAATCTGGACATGGTTAGAACCAATGGAGCAACGTAATCAACTCTGAAGGACAGCCATGTCATGTAACACCATTGGAGGAGACCTTGAACCTCCCATGGCCGAATGATGCTTAAATCCCATTTCTTCAAATGGGCACCGATTTCCAAAACCAAAGCCAAAATCGAAATCACAAGGAACGTTTTGATGAATCTATACAATCTCCTGTTCTTGTTCTCATCTTCCTCGGTCACGTCGGACAATGAGAGCCGTTTCTTGACCGACGAAACCATGGTTTTGAACGCCACCGGCAGCCATGAAAGACAGGCGAAAATCCGGTGAGCTTTGAGGAAAAGGAACCATGTGAACTGCTTGGGACTCACCGCCTTTTGTTTCTCGAGAAGTAGAGTTGAATCTGAGCCATTGATTTCCACTAAAGAGAACTTGTTCGGCTTCTCAATGGTGACCACAACTGAACTCGGAGCCATTTGTAAACAAAACCCAGATCAAAATTTAGCAAAATAATAAAAAACAAAAACTGGGTTTTTAATTCTGAGATCTGGGGAAGACGAAGAACACGAAAAGATGTAAACTTTTATGTGTTCACCATTGATGGAATAGAGAGAGAGAGTGATAATACTAGTTTCCAGTGAAGTACTAATAAAGGGAAACAAGAGAGTGGATTTAAAAGGCAGAATTAAATGATTTTAATGGAGATACAACCAAGCTTAGTCAAAGATGTTTCCATGTTTGAGAAAGAAAAAAGGATTTAGTGCACCAAATCCAGCTTTGACATGTGACCAATGTTAGTGATGAAATGATTCAGTGAACAGCCAACAAATATCCAAAATTGTGAATTTTCTTGACAACTACGTACAGCCAAACTGCAGATCACCTTCCTATACTGTTTTCGGATTTTCCAGATTTACCTATGCACCCAATTAAGCTATAATTTCAAATCTTACTGTCTTAATATGGTGCTCCATGATTTGTAAAAACTTGAATCGAATTAAAATAATATGTATATAATTGAATTAAATTAAAGTTTATGTATAATACCATATATTAAAATAAAGAAAATTTTTGATACACATCACTCAAGTCTTTTAATTTTAGAGATTAAGAGCTTAGTTTAGGGTTTAAATTTTATGAGTTTAGATTTTAGGGTTTAGAATTTAGAGTATAGAGTTCAGAGTTAAAAATTTATAATTTATATTTTATAGTGTAAGTATGTAGGGTTATGTAAAAAAATGTGTGTCTCAACATTTTATCCTTGAAATAAAGTTTATGTAAAATTTTAATATTTTCGTATATAAGGAGGGATTTACTTACACTAGTATAAAACTAAACTACTATTCATATTTTAGGATTTATTTACACCGGTATAAAACTAAAAGCTTTTCTACTATTCATATTTTGACAATCTAATTATTAAATTTATTAATATGTTGTACTTGTTATGGACGTTAATTTGCAAATCAATTTGATATATGTATTATATTTGCAAGATAAATGTCATAAAATGAACTCACACAAGGTAAGATGATATATAATTTTAGTCATTATGTCAATTGGTAGATAAAATAACATTTTTTTACTAAGTATAAAATGGTTGAAATTTTTTTAAGTAAAAGAAATAGTTAAATATTTTTAATTCGCTCAAAATATATCACGTAAGAATTACGTGAATTGAACATAAAATTTAACTGTTGGATAATTAAAATATTAATGAAAGTATGTGAAATGAAATCCTTTTAGTAGTGAGATAAGACACTTGATCTCTTAAGATGTTTAAATCTTGACGTTGTGAAGATAGTAATTGATTTGATAAGATCGGTTCTATAAAAGACTTCTGCAGTACTCTATCCAGATTAATCATACAATAAGTTGGATACCGTTAATTATACCAAAAAATTACTATCAACTCTGTTTTCGAAGGGATATAAATGGACAACCTAGATGAAGGATTCATATATCTAAATTTAAATTCGAATTATAAAGTAGAGAATGCGATTGTGGATGGATTTAAACCATAATCATTCAAAATTTTAACAAATTCAAATTATTGAGAATTGTAATATTTGATATAATTTATAATTTTAAATTATTTTTTCGAATTCAGATATCTGCTCCCTTTCTACCGGATGGAAATCCTCTACCTTTTTCGGTGTCCCTACATATGCCCACACGCTCAAAATTAAGTTTAGGGTTTTAGGTTAAGTGTTGTGGTTAGGGTTTAGGGAATTTAGGGTAGGATATATTTTTTAGGGTATATGGGTGTAGGGTTAGAGTTCAAAATTAAGGGTTAGGGCTTGAAATTTAATTTTGTAGTGTTTTTTTAGTGTTGGGGCATAAGTAGAGGCACCGAAAAGGGGCGGACGAATTTTGTCCCTTTCTACCCAAATTATAAAACTTTCAAGTGAAAACTAATAAATAGCTAGCAAATTAAATACCTTTACTGCCATTTCACTAATGATTAATAACTTTCCTTTTTATCCAGTATTAAAGATATATATATATATTATTAAATTGTTGACATATTTAATCAAATATTTATGCGGTATCATTGAGATCTACACTCAAATTCTTATAATTAAAACCCAACCCTAGCTGGCTGTACCTTCTAAATGAAGTTGCCATTGCTCACTTTTAAAGCCTTTTATATAATTATTAGTATTCGATTCATTGATTAATTAATTTGAATAGGATATTACAAAGATCTATTATAAAACGATCTTCTCAACTTAGTTTTTCCACTCACAATATTAGAATTTGAATATTTTTTTATTTCTTAAGATGTCCACTAGAACGAGCCCAATGACTAATCTTTTTGCGTTATGTTGGCCTGTATAAGGGGTAGACGCTGACCACAAGTTTTAAATTTTCTCCATGCCTATGGTGAAGATCGAATTCTTGACCACTGATTAAGGTAAAAGAGACCCTTATTTTTTCACCTAAATCTCGTGGTTTCCGAATATAAAATTTAAACTTTACTAAAAGAACTTAATATTTTATCCCAGTAAACCAACTCACTCCAAATTAAACCATTAAAACCCAAACTTTTTCCATTGTTTTCCCACTAAAACTTTCCCCCAGTTATCGTGGTATGATTTGTCAACCATATATATATATAAATATCAACTTCACTAGCTACACATGAACTGACATACACCTGAACATTTTGTTATTCAATTTCAAAGCCAGCTTCCTATATTAAATGCTCAAAAGTCAAATAAAGCCTCACTATATTTTTTTTCAATTCTGCAAATCTCCTGGTATATGTTTCTCCTATTCTATGCCGCAACTTATGGCCTGCTCTCATTCAATCCTCGGCATGCTCTCATTCACTGTTTTAAAGTCCAGTTCGTTAACAATTATCGATTGGTATAACAGAATGAGACGTGAAATTATTTATAACGAAACAAATTAGGTTAGAAGCGTCAATTAATAAAATAATATCATGTCAATAATAAAATACATTAGGTTGTCACATTAGCCAAAGGTAAAGCCAATAAATTTATGTGACTGAATAAATTATCATGGGGGGGGGGGGGGGGGGGGGGCTAAAGGTAAAACCATTTTTGTGTTAAAAAAAACTTGCATTGAAATATTAATTGTTGAAATGAGTTAAAATTGCAATTTTTGGGGCTTAGTTTTCATATTTCATCGAGGTCGGGGTTTCGTGCATTTTTTTGTTATTTGATGCGTTGGCAAAAGGGGTGTCGATAGAGCATTGTAGTTCCAAATGGTCTGATAGTAAAAATAAAATTTGTTTGTTTTTTTAAGTGTTTCTTTATATGTTTCACCATTGCTGTTTACGTTATTGATAATACACATAATTTAATATTATTGGCGTGACATACATGGACTGAGGGGACTAGAGGAGGCAGTAGCTACTCTGAAAATTTGAAATTCGTATATGATTTATAAAATTTTTAGAAAATTTTTAGGTATTTTTTTATTAAAAATCTATTTTATTTTCGCCTCTAAAATTTTATAAGTTCACCCCTAGAATTTTATAAGTTCATCCCTAACATAAAGGCACGCTTCCGTCCTGATTAAAAATGAAAAAAAAATCTATTTACGCTTTTGGGGTAATTTCCATATTAATCATTCACTTATTGTTTGTAATTCATTTTTAATATAAGTTCACATAATATAACTTCCATATAAGTTATTTTGACCCTTTCAAGTTTTATTTTCTTTCAATTTGATCCTTCAGTGTATTTATTTTTATTTTCATATTTATTTATTATTTTATTGCATTGTATATTTATTGTTATTATATTTTTATTTTATTATTATAAAACACCACTATTATTTCTCGGTAGTTAATATATTTAATTATTTTAATTGTAGTTATTTTGTAACATATTTACTCCTCTATTATTATATTTACTACTCTATGATTATTTTTATTATTATCATTTTCATTATTTTTATTACCATATATATTAGTTTTTCTATTACTACTATTTTATTATTATTTTCACTAATTAAGTTTATTTGTAGTCATTACTAAGTCTTAGTAATTTTTAAATTAAAAATTTTATAATTTTTTAAATATAATTTTTATTAACTTATTTTATTTACTCTCGGTTCACATGTGATTATATTTATTGTTAGTCAGTGAACCACCAAGTTTAAATTTATGAAGCCCCTGATAACATATAAAATGACACAGAAAAAAGACACTCGAATTCTATTCATGGTATCGTTGGTGATATGTGGTTCTGATTTTGATAACTTGTGTTTTTTTGGTGTGCGAACGCTTAATAGACGCTTAATAGTTGTTCAGTTCCAATTAGTTGGTGCATTGTTTGCATGTTCTTTTGCTTTACTCCCTCTGTTGATGTCATTTTGTTAGATTTTGCGACCACTTTGGTTGCAGATAGACACGGTCATTTGATTCTAACTTGACGAGTTTCAATTCGATATAATTAAATTAGAATATTTAAAAAAAATAATTGTAGGTCAAATATAAGTCGACCAAAAACTCAACTCACAGCCAGGGACGGATTTACATGGGGTAGAGCCATCCCTAGTTGCATATTGCTTTTCGGCTTTTGGACTTTCATAAAGATTTACTGCTGATAAAAAAAGTGTTTAATTACATTATTTGTATTTGAGAGGGACTAAAAGTATACTTTTTACCATTTAACCAAGTGGGTCAAATCTTCTACGTCTATCCCCTGGATTCACCACTGGCGTTAGAACCATAAAAAATTTAATGGTTTAATCATTATTTATGCTCAAATCAGAGCAGTTTGACTAAAAAAGAAAGATCGGCTGTTAAATTTAACTAAAAATAATAATAATGATCAAATTGACAAAATATATGATTATGAGGATTAAATTTAGAATTATACCTTTATAAACGTTTAAGCTCTTACTTCTTAGGAAGGAATCTTTTAAAGGAATATCCAAATCTATTACAAGATTTCTTCTTCTTCTTTTTTTATTCCAAAAAAAGAAGAGAGAATTGGAATAAAATATTATGGCGGCATATTGATAGTTGGGAACCAAATTGCTTTTACTTTTTTAACCTATGATGTGATTTTATTATTGTGTTGGTTCATTTTCTTAGCTATTTGATAATTTATATATATTGTAAATAAAGATTAAAAAAGGTTATTTTGCTCTTAAGTTTGACTCAAATTAGTAATGTTGTTCATTACACGAAAACGCGTTTAATTAAGTCCTCAAGTTCGTACATTTCAGTAATAATAGTGATAAAACTATTTGTGGCATAAACAGTTTTAAAATTTTGGGTTTTTTGGAATTTTTGTTTGAAAATTTTGAGTCGTGTCGAGGTGTTGAATTTGAGTTTGATTTTCTAGGTTTCTTGATCGGATTTTGTTTTGATGTTCTTACAAGGATACGGTTTGAAATTTTAGCATGAATATTGTTGTCTACTGAGTGTTTTCTTTCTTTTTGAGATGAATCCGAATGAAGGAAATGAGGGATTAATGGTAACAGAGGAGGGTGGAGAAGATGAAGATTTTCTCCCATACTGGTTGTTCTTCTTCTTCTCTAATCAAAGCTTTTATGGTGATAGAGGAGGTCGGGGAAGGCGGGGGATGGATTTTAAATTTTTATTTTTTTCCACGTCAACATTTTGTTTGACATGTAAATATTTAACCAACACATATGCAATAGTTAACGGTTTTGTCGGACAACGTTGGTCAAGGGGTTAATTTGATGCAATGTGCGAACTGAAGGATCTAATTGAATGCGTTTTCGCGCGAAGGACAACATTGCTAATTTGAGTCGAATTCGGGAACAAAATACCCCTTTAGCCGTAAATAAATTACTCGAATTTGAACCTCTTAAAAATAATAATTTTTTTACTAGGACCATTCGAAAAGTTTAAAATTGTTTTTAGTATCTTATACTAACTTACTAATATTTTTTTTTTGGCATAAAGAAAAAAAATGCTCATAGCATTTGACTGAATAGTCATTTTGGTCTCTATTCTTTTTTTGAACCAATTTAACCATCAGTGTTTCATGTTGAGTCAAAATAACCCCTCCGTGGATGAAAACTGTTAGTCAACTGACGATAAACAACTTGAAATAAATGAATTGACATAATGACATGTTAGAAGAAAAATATTTTATATTTCGTACATTATGACGAGAAATTATATCATAGGTCCGACTCGCCACGTCATCTATGGTCCCAACCAATAAAAATCATCAATTTCATCAATTTTTTCCATATCATCTTTTTATCAAGTGAATCTATAATTGGTAAAAAAACTATTTTTTAATTTAATTTACAGTAAATCTGAGTGAAGATTCACTCGGTAAAAATATGACATAGAAAAAATTAATGAAATGAAAGTTTTTATTAGTTGGGACCATAGATGATGTGGCGAGTCGGGCCTATGATATAATTTCTCTTATATGACACTGCTATTGCGACGTGCACTGTCATATAGGTTCGTCACGTTATTTCAAGTTGTTTATCGTCAGTAGACTCACAGTTTTCATCCGTAGATGGGTTATTTTGACCCAAAATGAGATTTTAAGGGTTAAATTAATTAAAAAAAAGAACGGGGCCAAAATATTATTCAGTCAAACGTTAGAGACATTTTTTAGCATTATGCCTATATTTTTTTTACCTAAATTATGTAAACGTTTTAGGTTAAAATATGCTTTAACTTCCTATAATCTTTGTATATTAGGAATTTAGTATCCCTGTTTTTATTTTTAGAATATAAAAATTCGAGTCCAATTGTTAACATTGATATAATTCTTCTGTTAAATTCAAATCCATTAAAACTTATATATATATATATATATTTTCTGATACATGGATGATTCAGAAAACTTTTAAATAGATACATATACACATTGAATATGTACAAAATTATTGGTAAGTTTACAATTGGGTCAATGTATTTCAAAAGGTCATAATTGAGTCACTTAATGAATTAATTGTAACAACTAACAATCATGTCATTAAATCTCAAACTACCATTAGCTTTTTGGGCCATCTTACATTTTGGTCAGTCAAGTATGAGTAAGTTTACATTTTGGTCATTCAACTTTCAGCCATGAGTCATTTTTTGGGGTTTTCTTTTCTGATTTCTTATAGGTTGATGCTTTTATACTTCATGAATCTAATTTTGATCGTGGACATTTGATGCTTTTGAATTGTTGCATTATCATCTGCCCTCACTACTTGACTTTTAACGATAATCGTTGTCGCTTATAGGGTCATTACATGTCAAATTAATTTAAAACCATGAGAGCATAATTGTTTGTGGCAAAGTCACTAACATTTGCATGGAATTGAATCAATCGTTTCATCTTTATTGAGGTGTATGCATTGGTACGATCAAAAGTTGAAAGCCTTTTTGCAACTTCTAAACTAATGGGCAGATTGATGGTAATACAACAATTCAAGCAGAAAATGTTATCGTTTTTTCTTTATAGAATAATGAAGCGTAAAAAGCATCGAATAAACTTCTGTTTGAGAAGAACACTAAGACAACGAGGAATTGATCTTGCACCAACCTGTAAGAAATTAGAAAAGAAAACCAAAAAGGTTGGCTCACAACCGAAAGGTAAGTGACCAAAGTTAAACTTACTTATAATTGAGTGGCCAAAATATAAATGAAAGTTAACTTCTGTTTGAGATTTAACAACATCATGATAACTTGGTTGTTACAATCAAAGAATTGAATGATCCAATTATAACCTTTTGAAATAGAATGAATCGATTATAACTCAGGGTGTTATTTACCCTAACTAAACAATATTCTTAAAATATTATATCAACTCAACTTGAATGACAATTAATAAGGTAAATCACACCGCAAATATTATATTATGAGTTTATAATCGGGTCATGAATTTCAAAAGTTCACAATTTGGTCATTCCATTATGATAGCTAACAATCAGATCATTTTGTCATTGTGTAATAAGTATTAACTTTTTAGGTATATCTACATTTGATCACTCAACTACGAATAAGTTTACAACATTTTGGTTATTCAACTTTCGATTGCGATTCAATTTTATTGATTTTTGTTCTTTCTAATTTCTTACTGTTGGCTTAGTGTTTATAGACGAAACTTCTTTGATACTTTTATACTTTGTGAATTTATAAAAACAAAAATATTTGGTTCACTCTGCTCTACGACAGCATAAAAAATAGCTAAAAATGACCAACCTGAAATGTTACAAAAACATATAATATTTTAAAGTTAATCTAGGTAACATTTTAAATTACAACCACACAACTTAAAAATGTTACTCACGCACAACTGAAAATATTATACTTTTTGATAATATTTTCAATTACGTATTTTTTAGCCGGTCCTTATCCTCCCCCCAAATATTTCCTATTTTAAAAAACCGAAGAACATATAATTTTACCATAACAATACAAAATGTTTAAATTTTTGGCAAATTCAAAGAATGAAAGTATAATAAACAAAAGGAGTGTCATGAAAGGGGCAGCATTTAGTGGGCGTGGGGTCAAAAGGAGTTAAAAGTACAGTTTTCCCCATGTGAGCCTAACTATGACAACCCTTTTGTGGGGACTTTAGGATATTATTCATTAATCAACCCTCCCATATTCCTGTTTTGTCAGTTATTTACAGTTGGATTTTTACCCCCAACTTCTCAACAGTTAGTAAATAATAAATTTACTTTTTATAACCTTTCTCTTTCAATTTTTTATCTTCGTGTTTAAAGTTTGTAATTATCTCTTTTAACAATGTTGTATTGAAAGTATATTATCTTTTTAAAAATACAATGTGTTTTTATCACTGTATCCAACAATAATATTAAGAGAAAATATTTGATGCACCGATGTAAAAAACTTTTTCTATGAGCAGATTATTTTAGGGGTTTATTTTAGAGTTTTAAAGTTTTGGATTCAGGTTTATGGTGTGTAATTTAAGGTTTATGGTTAGAGTTTAGGGGTTATGTTTTAGGATTTATGATTTTAGGGTTGGAGATTTATGTTTTAAAATTTAAATATGCATGTTTGTAAAAAAAATTTACACTCGCAATGCATCAAATAATAAGATTTATATTCAATACATTGGCGGTGTAAACTATAAATGCCTTAAACCCTAAATTCTAACTACAATCTATAAATTCTAATCATAAACCCCTAAACTCAACACCCTAAACTAAACCCCTACACCTTAAAACTAAAGTGTTTGTAAAAACTTTTACTTTCCACCTTCAGTGTATAAAATAATTACCCAAATAACAACTCTAATATTAAAAAGGAGAAAAACTTTGATACATGTACATTACACAACCTTCTATATTCTAGGGGTTAGATATCTGGTTTAAGTTTTAGGGTTTTAATATGTATGGTTTAAGATGTATGATTTAGGGTTATGATGTAGAATTTAGGGTTTATTTTTTAAATATTAAATATGCAAACTTGTATAATGTATATATATATTTTTGTCAAATTCACTAAAATCTAAGTGTAATGTATAAAGAAAGCAAATGGGGTGTGGAAAAATTGATGTGGTAAGATGAGAGTGTGTCCTATCAACCAAGCATTTGCAACTGAAGGAGGCTCACAGGAACATGGGTAGAGATATTTGGCATTTGGGACATGTGAGAATGGCTGGCTACTCCCATGTGACTCATCACCTATTAGCTACCCTGGCCATTGCTGTACCCTGCAATTTACTATAATATCAATAACATATATACATATATATAGTTACAATGTATCTGAGGAAATGTATTTTCTATCATTCCATGTCAGTAAGATCAGTTTTTTAAGATCTGTTGTCTTTGCATAATATTATATTATATATATGAATCATCATTAATAATGAATGATGAGTTACTTGAAGACAAATTCTTTTCTTATGTTATTATTGTTCGATGAACTATTAGTGAATCGTTCGTATAGCGTTCGCTTATGGTCATTTATTAAGTTAAATAATCGAGTATGAGCAAAATTTTTACGTTCGTTTATGTTCACGAAAAAGCTCGTTTATCAACTCGTTTACTCGGTTCTCATTTTCCTTTTATTTTTTTATATTTTAAATATGGGTGAAGGTAGGGACTAAATTAAACACATAGTAAAATTTAGAGTTCAAACTGTGACGTCTAAAGAGCTTAAGGATTAATGGTGTAATTTTACTATTTTGAAAAACATATATACAAACATGTTTGCGAACACTAAACAAACGAACACGAACACCTTAAAAATAAATGAAAAACAAACACGAACAGAGCCTTGTTCGTTCAAGCTTGAATCATTTACACCCATGGTTACTATTCTCATATCCAAAGACATAAAATCGAATAGACTCGAATCGAGCATCGAATAACAGAAGTTTCAAATAATGCAAAAAATAGATACTCTAAGAGTAATCAAAATCAAGATGTGATCTATTCTGTCTTTGCAAAATAACAATTGAAATCATAGGATTTATTTGTTTGTTTTCTTTGCAGAGGTCCAACCCAATGAGTTCATCAATGGTGGACCAAAACCAAAGAATGCAAATTGCAAGGTCAAGTAGTAATAAAGCAGAAGGTGTAGAAATGGTTAAAAATGGTGGACCAATCAATCTGGAATAACAAACAAACTGCATATACTGAACCCCACAGGACCAAGGGAGGTATTCAATATGTGCATTACCAGCTGCCGACAAAGAACATTTGCTGATTGTCTGTCACTGAGATGAATTATGGAAGTAAACAAACCCCAGCATTTATATCTCTGTGTCCTTACAAAAACACAACCCCAAGAAAATCTACTTTCAATGTTGTGGCTTATCTTTGTTGTTCCATGGATAAGAGTAAGTTTAGCTTGGTGATGGAATAACAAACACTTTGTTTTTGCTTGAACAATTGGGTACTTTTTCTGGACCGTTGGATGAAGGTAAATGGATGACTAAGATTAACAATAAGAAATGAGGAGATTATCATAGGGAAAAAAACGATAAGGAATAATCTTTACCATTTATTTACCTTCAGTAATTGAGTTTTACACCGTCTAAATTAGGTTAGTGATAAGGTGTTTCTAAAGTAAAAAAAAGAAGAAGATGGTGAATAGAGGACAAATAGGCTCAAAAGGTGTGGGAAAAGGTTGCAGTTGGATGATAGAGGAATGGGAAGGGGATGGTATTAGGATAAGAACACAATGTGAGAGTAGTTGTGTTTTTTGTCGACACTCTAGCCTGTTTGGTAAGATGTCTCCTTTCTTTAGCATGGAAAATTCTGATGCAAATGGCTGGTCATGATTGAAACAATGGCTGCCCCTCTTTGCCTGCATATTTCGAAAAGTGTGGTTCAAATATGGCATCTGCAAATTGCAGAAATCTGGTGATATTTTCAACAATTTCAGGCCCTAATTATTCATCCTTCCTGTGCTTTTGACTTGCTCAATAAGTCAGGGGTAACCGGAGAAATATTCGAGTTCGAAACTTTTATCTAATACATCATCAAATATGAGTACAGTGATGTATCAATCAATATTAGACACTTGCACTTAAGTTGGAGTAACATAGCATGAAAAATCACACCAATGATCCATTGGAAGAGAGCTCTTTATTTTGATACCAAAAAGGCAAGGATAAGAGATTGCCGATATCGGAATTATGCAGAAGTTGAAGTGTTGATAATCAAGATTCTGAAGGGAAAAAAAACAAGTTTTTGTTAAGAGAAATGAGCATTACTCCACCTAGATGACATCTTACTAAGAATCCCTGCAGAGTGAAGAATGTGTAAATTCTATTGGAAATCTGAATCTATAGGGATTATGGTCTCATTTATTCCTTGTGTTGAATGTGTAGTTTCCAGTATGGTTGTTTTAATGTTGAAAACAATAAGGACATCAACCCCGAGTTCTGAAAAATTATGTTCAAACGTTAGCAGTAAGCAAACAGACTTGATTCTATGGAGATTTAAGGATTGTAGCTCAATGACTACATTCCCGGAATTGGGATATATGAGAATGTTCATTACAATTTACAAATATTCTTAAAAATATATTAGGCAAAATTACACTATTAATCCCAGATCGGGTCGAGTTTTTTCACCCTAAACCCGAATCCGAGCTCACCCTTAAGAAAAACCTGATCTGACCCGAACTCAATTTTTTAATTAAAAAAATCTCGACCCGATCGGATAATTTGCCCATTCCGGTCCACATGGACTAAGGAAATTAACGACTTCGTTTCTTGACTTGAGTGATCTGCAAAAAGTAAAAGGAGAATTTCAGAGATACCAGAGATAAAAAATAAAGTGTAATTAAAAGCAGTAAAATGTAAAAGAAATAATTCAACGATGATGGTTTAGCCCTAGGCTTTGTTAGCCTCAATTTCAATCGTTCATCGAAATAATTTACACTGCAGCTAACTCTTCTCTCCAGTTAATCGAAATTTCCAAGTTTATCTCTGAAATCTGACCCTAGTTGGTTCTAAAGGAAATAACTACTATAGAATTCACCAAGGGAAAATACAAATTTCAATATGCGTTCTAAAGGTTGAACCTAAGGGTTATTTATACATAGAAAACCCTAATAAAAGATGATAACGCTAAAATATTCAAACTAAAAATTTAAAATTAAATCTAGAGGTTTATCACAAAAGATAAAAAATAATAAATTTGAATCATGTTACTCCGGTTGAATTCTGTTTTATCTTCTAGATAACCTCATATTTATCTTCTATGCACTTATCTTCAAGATAATTCCGAGTTTGATTTCGAGATAATGCTGATCAACCTTTTAGAAGCTGCTGACTGTACACCGAATTTTGTTACATCGGACTTACACTGCATCATGCCTCAGGTCGTGCCCGCGACTCCTGCCATGACATCCAATGAAAATCCAAATTTTACCTTCAGTTGTTGGTTTTGAGCTGATATAGTCCAATAAAGCTCCTACCAAGATAAAGCCCAAAAAAACAATTTAAAGTATATATATAATCAAAATGAAGAATAAAACATATTAAAAGTATACAATATTGTTGGGATGTGTGGGGCTCGATTCGATCAACCAAATTGCTCACCAAGTGGTGGAGAGGTGGATTTTTGGGTGGAAGGGTTGAGGAAGCTAAAATGAAAATAGACACAATGATTTATAGTGGTTCGGCCTTCTAACAAGCACCTACATCCACTACCTTAGCTCCCCACTAAGGATTTCACAATCAATCCACTAATTGATTCGTCCTCTTTTCTAGGATTAGGAGGAAACCCTTACAACCGATCAAGCTTCTACCCAAAGCCTTGATCAAAACCCTCTTTATAAAGAGATAAATAAAGCAAACTTAAAACCCTCTAATAGGTGTTTGTTTGCACAATTAAGCACTCACCCAAAGCCTAAAACACTTGAGCAAATTTGACAATTTTGGCTCACTAGTGTTTGTCTATACAAGAATTGACAATTTAAGCTCTAAGACAATCTTTGATCATTTTATGTTTGACAATATGAGCATTAGCCTTCTCTTGATGCTTGGAGGTCCCTTTTATACTCCTAAATGAGTTTGTAGCCGTTACTAGCCGTTGGGGATGAATTGGAGCCGTTGAGGACTTTATTTCCCTTCATAAATGTTGTTCTGCAGCTACCAGTATCGATACACGTGGAACGGTATCGATACGGCCTTCTTGAGGAAATAGTCGTTGGGCTCTTGCTAGCAAAGGCGTATCGATACGCTTGAGGGCGTATAGGTACGGGTCCATATTTGAATAGCCGTTGAGAAATAGCCGTTGGGGTAGTTGAAAAGGGATCGGTACGCTTACCTGGCGTATCGAAACGATCCCGACCGTATCGATACGGCAAAGGCCTGTATCGGTACGGGGTTTGACAGTGGCCAAACAGAGGCAAAATGGTATCGGTACGGGTACAACCGTATCGATACTGGTGACGTGAAAACACAAGTTTGGCTGTTTAAAACATGAAAAATCTTTGCAAAAAAAAAACTCTTAAAATGCCTCAAACATAATTTCAAGTTGTTTGGACTTAAAACAAGTTTTAAATTCTTTTCAAATTAGTCCAAAACATTTTTCAATTATTATATCAAAACATTAGTTCCATAATCTCCCCTTTTTGATATAATAAAACTAACTTGAAAAATTGTTTGGGATTCTCCCCCTTAAACTTTTAAAAAATGTAAATAAGAGATTAAATGTATGAAATCAAATAAAGCTCCCCCTTATTCATTTGAAAATTCAATTTTTCAAACCATACCATTTCTCCCCCTTTTTGTTATATCAAAAAGAATTTAATACATTTAAGTTCAAAATAACAATAGAGGTAAAAAGTTTTGACACAAATAAGAATTTGGTTTAAGAATGGCTCCCCTTACTCAAAGCATCATCAAAAAAAGTTAGTCTATCAAATATGATCATCTAGTTGAATAAACTAAAGATAAGACAAATTAAATCAAAACAACTAGAAATTTTACCAACACTTGATTCCAAGGGAGGATGTGAAGCCTTCCTTCTTCAAGTGTTCTTCCTTGTGTGTATGGAGCTCCCCCTCAATGTTTGACTTGTTGAACATCTCCATCACACCTACAATAGACAATCAAGTAACTTTTGGTATCTAAATTGCTTTGGATCCATAAACGTTAGTTGCACAAATTTTAGTCCCCTTAGGAATCCATTTTTCAATGTCATCCTTTTTAATTGAAGTACTAAGTCCTTTTGGGACCCAAATACTTCTAAAACATTTTCCTTTAATAAATCTAGGGGCACTAGATTGTCTAACATAAAAGTTTGATTTTCCAAAAAAAATTTCTTTTTAAGCTCTTTGGAAATCAAATCTTTTTCTTCTTGAACTTTTTGAAGCAATTTTTGTAAATCAAAACATTTTAATTCAAACTCTTCAAGTTTTGCTTCAAGTTCAAGTTTGGTTTTAGAAAGCAAATCATTTTGAATTTTTAACTTTGAAATCAATTTATTGTTTTTCAAAATGTGGCTTTTAAAATCTAAAACCAAATCATCATAGGCATCTTGTAATTCATCAAAAGTGTAAGAACATGAAGTAGATGAATTAGAAGTTACCCTTAAATCTTCTTCGATGGCCATAAGGCAAAGGTTGGCTTGTTCATCGTCGGTGGAGTCCTCATCACTCCAAGTAGCCACATGTGCCTTCTTCTTATGGCTTGAAGTGCTTGCCCTCTCTTTTCTTTTAGGTTCACGTTCAAGCTCTCTCAAGGCTTTCTTCATGAATGGGGCACACTTCTTGAAGAGATGAACTATCTCTTCATCTTCATCCTCCTCTTCACTTGAGTAGACATGATGGCAAGTGGAGGATTTGAGAGCCATGGCACTTGCATTGATGCCAAGCCCTTTGATTTTCTTCTCTCCCATAGCTCTTATTTCTTCCCTTTTCTTCTCATCCTCTTTGTTCTTCTTCATGATTTGATGAGTAAGGAGAGACCCCATGAGTTCATCAAACTTCAAAGTCTTCAAATTTTTGGCTTCGATGATGGCGGTCCTCTTTGAGTCCCAAGACTCGGGAAGAGAGTAGATGAGCTTTCGAACAAGCTTTTCTTCCGGGATGGCTTCTCCATAGCCTTTGAGACCATTGGTGATGGTGGAGAACCTATCAAACATCTTCTCGATGTTCTCTTCCGGATCCATTTTGAAGTTCTCATACTCCAAGGTTAGGAGCCCAATCTTGGTCTCCTTGACTTCATTTGTCCCCTCGTATGTGACTTCAAGCTTGTCCCATACCTCCTTGGCACTCTCACAAGAAGACATCTTCTTATATATGGATGGACCAAATGCACAAAATAGAATGTGCAAGGCTTTGCAATTTAGCTCCATCTTCTTGCGATCGTCGGCACTCCACTCCGCTTTACTTCTTTGAGGCACGAACGGGCCATCTTCAACTACATCACATAGCTTGTAATCTTTTGATTTGATGAAGAACTTCATCTTTGTCTTCCAATGGGCATAGTGAGCTCCGTCAAAGAAAGGCGGTTTGTCGATTGATTGTGCCATTTGAGCCGGTTGATGAACTAGTGATCGAGCTTGCCGGATCTTCTCAATAGGATGTTAATCCTCACCGATTGAGCCAAGCTCTGATACCAATTGTTGGGATGTGTGGGGCTCGATTCGATCAACCAAATTGCTCACCAAGTGGTGGAGAGGTGGATTTTTGGGTGGAAGGGTTGAGGAAGCTAAAATGAAAATAGACACAATGATTTATAGTGGTTCGACCTTCTAACAAGCACCTACATCCACTACCTTAGCTCCCCACTAAAGAATTCACAATCAATCCACTAATTGATTCGTCCCCTTTTCTAGGATTATGAAGAAACCCTTACAACCGATCAAGCTTCTACCCAAAGCCTTGATCAAAACCCTCTTTACAAAGAGATAAATAAAGCAAACTTAAAACCCTCTAATAGGTGTTTGTTTGCACAATTAAGCACTCACCCAAAGCCTAAAACACTTGAGCAAATTTGACAATTTTGGCTCACTAGTGTTTGTCTATACAAGAATTGACAATTTAAGCTCTAAGACAATCTTTGATCATTTTATGTTTGACAATATGAGTATTAGCCTTCTCTTGATGCTTGGAGGTCCCTTTTATACTCCTAAATGAGTTTGTAGCCGTTACTAGCCGTTGGGGATGAATTGGAGCCGTTGAGGACTTTATTTCCCTTCATAAATGCTGTTCTGCAGCTACTAGTATCGATACACGTGGAACGGTATCGATACGGCCTTCTTGAGGAAATAGCCGTTGGGCTCTTGCTAGCAAAGGCGTATCGATACGCTTGAGGGCGTATCGGTACGGGTCCATATTTGAATAGCCGTTGGGAAATAGCCGTTGGGGTAGTTGAAAAGGGATCGGTACGCTTACCTGGCGTATCGAAACGATCCCGGCCGTATCGATACGGCAAAGGCCTGTATCGGTACGGGGTTTGACAGTGGCCAAACAGAGGCAAAATGGTATCGGTACGGGTACAACCGTATCGATACTGGTGACGTGAAAACACAAGTTTGGCTGTTTAAAACATGAAAAATCTTTGCAAAAAAAAACTCTTAGAATGCCTCAAACATAATTTCAAGTTGTTTGGACTTAAAACAAGTTTTAAATTCTTTTCAAATTAGTCCAAAACATTTTTCAATTATTATATCAAAACATTAGTTCCACAATCTCCCCTTTTTTGATATAATAAAACTAACTTGAAAAATTGTTTGGGATTCTCCCCCTTAAACTTTTAAAAAATGTAAATAAGAGATTAAATGTATGAAATCAAATAAAGCTCCCCCTTATTCATTTGAAAATTCAATTTTTCAAATCATACCATTTTGGTATCAGAGCAATTGTTGGGATGTGTGGGGCTCGATTCGATCAACCAAATTGCTCACCAAGTGGTGGAGAGGTGGATTTTTGGGTGGAAGGGTTGAGGAAGCTAAAATGAAAATAGACACAATGATTTATAGTGGTTCGGCCTTCTAACAAGCACCTACATCCACTACCTTAGCTCCCCACTAAGGATTTCACAATCAATCCACTAATTGATTCGTCCCCTTTTCTAAGATTAGGAGGAAACCCTTACAACCGATCAAGCTTCTACCCAAAGCCTTGATCAAAACCCTCTTTACAAAGAGATAAATAAAGCAAACTTAAAACCCTCTAATAGGTATTTGTTTGCACAATTAAACACTCACCCAAAGCCTAAAACACTTGAGCAAATTTTGACAATTTTGGCTCACTAGTGTTTGTCTATACAAGAATTGACAATTTAAGCTCTAAGACAATCTTTGATCATTTTATGTTTGACAATATGAGCATTAGCCTTCTCTTGATGCTTGGAGGTCTCTTTTATACTCCTAAATGAGTTTGTAGCCGTTACTAGCCGTTGAGGATGAATTGGAGCCGTTGAGGACTTTATTTCCCTTCATAAATGCTGTTATGCAGCTACCAGTATCGATACACGTGGAACGGTATCGATACGGCCTTCTTGAGGAAATAGCCGTTGGGCTCTTGCTAGCAAAGGCGTATCGATACGCTTGAGGGCGTATCGGTACGGGTCCATATTTGAATAGCCGTTGGGGTAGTTGAAAAGAGATCGGTACGCTTACCTGGCGTATCGAAATGATCCCGACCGTATCGATACGGAAAAGGCCTGTATCGGTACGGGGTTTGACAGTGGCCAAACAGAGGCAAAATGGTATCGGTACGGGTACAACCGTATCGATACTGGTGACGTGAAAACACAAGTTTGGCTGTTTAAAACATGAAAAATCTTTGCCAGAAAAAACTCTTAAAATGCCTCAAACATAATTTCAAGTTGTTTGGACTTAAAACAAGTTTTAAATTCTTTTCAAATTAGTCCAAAACATTTTTCAATTATTATATCAAAACATTAGTTCCACAAATATTCTACACTTATCTGATATCATAGCTATAAGGATCGAATAGAATAAAATCGTACTTCCATTCCAATACGAGAAAATGTGCATGTACTCAGGAACCAATCTTAAATAATTTTTAATTAAAAATATGACCAATTAATTGAATGAATAAATAAAGATGATGAAATTGAGAGTTAAATTGGTTGAACGTGTAAATATATAGGACTAAATGTATTATTATGTTGATTTTTGTTAATTGTTACCTTATCAATGATTAAATTTTTAACGATATTGTATCAAACTTGTTATTTTTTTAAAGCTGGAGGATTTTTTTATAACTTTTCATGGCCGGGGACACAACAAAAAACACAAGATGATCGAGGAACTATTTGTATAGTTTATCCTAGGGTGTGCAAAACTCAACTAGTTTCGAAAAAATTAAATTATTTGACTCGACTTGATACGAAAAATACTCGACTAAAAAAGTTCAAATAAAATTTGAATTAGGAAATGAAAATTCAAATAACTCGATTTTTTTTAGTAATTAGTGGATCAATTTTCAAGTTGGAGTTGAGTCTCTATATTTTGTATGATATATATATATATCACATATGAAAAAATATGAAGAAATATATGTGTGTTGTATATGATTATTGTAAACCGTTTAAATTGGAACTAATTAGTACCATAACATTATAAATATTTACAATTAAATGTGAATAGAAACTCGAACAACTTGACTCGAAAAAATTTCAAATAAAGTTCAAGTTATAAAATAAGACTCTTCAAATCGACTAACTCAATTTTTTTTGACTCGACTCCATTGAATACTCATCCCTAATTTATCCCATATGAAAAAACTTACACTCATTATAAAGATAATTTTACATTTCGAGAATCAAAATTGTCTTAAACCTAATTTAAACAAGCACTTTCAATTGGGAGTAAAGGCCCGTATTTTAAAGCCCATCATGGGCCCAAATTCATCATCTCTTTTCATATTCCTTCATTTCCCCAACTATATTTGCCTCTGCTTCAAAACGCAGCCGAAAGCAAAGAATCCCGTACCTTAAACTGACGATCTCCATATCAAAAACCCTTATTTAAAACCCTAAATCCCTTTAAAACCCCAAATTCAATGGTGGAAACTAGAAAACGAGGCCGGGAACCAAAAGCTTCGGCTTCTACTACCGAAGCCAAGGACTTAGAATACACAAACGCCGCCCAAAACGATGGCTTTATCGCTGAAAACAACGTGGTATCGACCACTGCCGCCGAAAATGACGTCGAAAACAAGCCACCAAAGCGACGGGGCCGAGGGCGACAAAGGAAGTCTGGGTTGGGGCACACGGAGGATACGGAGCCTCACTTGGCGGCGTCCCCCGAACGGAGACCTTATCAAAATGGGGGAGTGGTGTTAGAGCCACCGCCGCAGCCGGTAGTGAATTGGGAGAGCGCGGCGGCGAGGGTGGTTCCCGCGATGGATGCGGTGGTGAAAGTGTTCTGCGTTCACACGGAGCCAAATTATTCGCTGCCATGGCAGAGGAAAAGGCAGTATTCTTCAAGCAGTAGTGGGTTTATAATCGGAGGGAAAAGAGTGTTAACAAACGCTCATTCCGTCGAACATTATACTCAAGTGAAGTTGAAGAAAAGGGGGTCTGATACCAAGTATCTGGCTACTGTTCTGGCTATTGGGACTGAATGTGATATTGGTAAGGGAAATTTGGAAACTTTTTTAAATCTTTCTGAATTAGTCATGTGGGAGTTTCATCATATTTTTGTTGGATAGGCGGTTGGGTTTGGGGTTTGGTGGAAGCTAAGTGGTTTGATTCTAAGAGTATTGAAATGTGTAGAAAATGGTAATTGTATCGAGTGACATTGTAAGGGTATT
This sequence comes from Hibiscus tridactylites, assembly GCA_958450335.1. Classification (NCBI taxonomy): domain Eukaryota; kingdom Viridiplantae; phylum Streptophyta; class Magnoliopsida; order Malvales; family Malvaceae; genus Hibiscus; species Hibiscus tridactylites. The sequence continues at coordinate 4,084,378 of OY288292.1, forward strand.
AAGTTTTTCATTTTTTCCTTTTACATTTTATGGCTCCTTTTCCAGCTCCTTTTTGGAATAGTGAAGTAACTGAAGTTCGAGTTTTGTGATGGTATTGTATGAAAAGGGCTGAGGATAAATTATTGATTTTATTGTTTTCAACCATGCGTTAGTATGTATAAGTTTAGAGAAAATCGAACTAGTCTTTAGATTGGAAATGTAGAAATAGTTCATCTCAGTATTTCGAAGGGAAACTTGATTTATGTAATATGATTGTATGTAAATGGCTATTGATTGAGAAGGGAGATGCTTAGGCTTACCGACTTATAAATTTCTCTTGTTTTTGGATACTGCAGCAATGTTAACAGTTGAAGATGATGAGTTCTGGGAAGGTGTTTCACCTCTGGATTTTGGTGATTTGCCTGCACTCCAAGATGCTGTAACTGTTGTGGGCTACCCAATCGGAGGTGACACAATCTCTGTTACCAGTGGCGTTGTATCACGTATCGAGATACTATCTTATGTTCATGGGTCAACTGAACTTTTAGGACTACAGGTTGTGAAATAGTTTCAGCTCTAACAGTTTTACACTGTTGTTTGACGTGTTTATAAACCTATTGAAGTTGACATCATTTTGTAGATAGATGCGGCTATAAACTCTGGAAATTCTGGCGGGCCTGCCTTCAGTGATAAGGGCAAATGTGTTGGTATTGCCTTCCAATCTTTGAAACATGAAGATGCGGAAAATATTGGGTATGTCATACCTACACCAGTTATAATGCACTTCATTCAGGATTATAAAAAGAATGGAGCGTATACAGGTATTATTCCAATAAGTACTCTTTTATTTAAACCAGTCATTTTGCTTCTCTTTCTGCTTGTTTTTTTTTTTTGAAATTAGAAAGTGGTTTGACTTTGGTGATAACTGATGTGCTTGAAGTCACATTCCTGTCCTTCTCATATCTATTTCAGGCTTCCCAGTCCTGGGTATTGAGTGGCAAAAGATGGAAAATCCTGATTTGCGCCTGGCAATGGGGATGAAACCAGATCAGAAGGGGGTCCTTATTAGGAGAATTGAGCCCACAGCTCCAGAGTCTCATCTTCTGAAGCCATCTGATATTATACTTAGTTTTGATGGGGTAAAAGTTGCTAATGATGGAACGGGTAAGCTATTCTCTCTCTCTCTCTCTCTCTCTCCATATTTTTAGTACCATGCCATGCATTTGTCAAAGAATGATGTATGTATATGTTATATATGCATGTTCGGTGTGGCGCCCAAGTAATTTCTACATCCACACTAGATTGTTCTTGGAGTTTGAACTTGGAATGTTTTTGCCTCTTTCTTGAACTAACTACTGAAAATGTTGAGTATTGTTTTATTTCTTAGTTATAGATTAGATGCATATATTTTTGTAGGGTGTCCTTCTGGCAGTGTTCATTGGTAGTTGAGATAGTTTTAGTGGCTAATGGATTTCGAGTCTCATGTAATGCAATAGTGCCTTGATTTTTTAAAATCTTGGGAGATATTTCCTTAGCAATCGTGGTTCGTAAAAGTCTGGCATCAATTATTCATGCCCTCTCCTTTGGTATTCAAATCACTGTCCAATTTAATCATTAGCTTTGGAGTTCTGCAGTTTTCTCTACATTTAAAAGGTTTTACACTTTGGGGTTTAGTTGTATCAGCTGTGGACTGTGGCTGAATGATGGTTGTTGTGTAATGCTTTGCAAATTAGTTTTGACAAAAAAAGTCAAAAGTGCAATGGATAAGTCTTACAAGTTTAACTCCAGCTGTTTGTTAATGTATGGTTCATTCTTGTGTTGTGGTGTTATTGTTCTAAGTCACGTGGGGAAATTATTCTGACCTTTTCTTTCTCTTGTTTTCTTTTTCCTTGACATGGTGAAAAACAGTTCCATTCAGGCACGGGGAGCGTATAGGTTTCAGCTATCTTGTTTCTCAGAAGTATACTGGGGACACTGCATCAGTTAAAGTTCTCCGTGATTCGAAGATACTTTCATATGACATAAAACTCGCAACTCACAAGAAGCTCATCCCTGCACATACCAGTGGGAAACCTCCTTCTTACTACATTATTGCTGGATTTGTTTTCACTGCTGTAACTGTTCCATACTTGCGTTCTGAGGTGCATACTCTCTCTCTCTCTCTCTTTATGTGTGTGCTTGATTCCTTTTTCCAACCTATTTTAGCAACATTTAGTAATTTTTGGTAATTGTTTAAATGCATTATGAACTCTTTTTTAATTAGTTTTTGTTTCTTGTCTTTGTTGCATTATCGGGAATTGCTGGGAAAACTGCCCTGTACACAATATCTAGTCTTGTACACACATGTATATATATGTATGTCTTGTGTGTTATTGTTTACTAAACTTCTGTTCTCTTCTTTTACATCAACACTTTGCATTTAATTATTTGTCATGTTTTATCATTTGTTAAAACCTATAGAACACTTTGTTTATTATCCCAAAGCAAAGATACCCATTTTTTGTGGTCTAAAACTTAACTCACTTGTTGATTCTCATCCACTGTTATAATTACTGTGAGCCTATTTTTTAGTGTACATCGAACATAGATTATGATTTTATGATTTGCTGTTTGAGTGGTATGGTATGCTTTCTAACTTCCCTGTTTCCCTCATCAATAGTATGGGAAGGATTATGAATTTGACGCTCCAGTCAAATTATTGGATAAGCATCTTCATGCAATGTCACAGTCTACAGATGAACAGCTTGTTGTTGTTTCACAGGTCTGTCGTTTCTCATGTTTTTACCTTCCAAGATAACATTTATGAATATAAGAATATTTACATCATACATTTATGGTTTGGTGTAACACAATGATTTAGTTTTTGCTATAATATTTAAAATCCCCTAAACTTAATTACTTTTTTTAGATACACGCCGTATACATTTTGTGTACCTAACCAAACTTTTATCCAAGTAAGCTCTGCCATTAACATGAATCAGCCTTTCACTTGATATAAGGGTAACTTATGTACAAATTGGACATGGACCCCGAACATGGACCATAAAACGGACATGGAGGATACCGAAAAATGGATAAGGGCTATTTAGGTAAAAAACTGTATAGGGGCTTAAGTTCAGGGGCTTTTTTAGTATTTTAGCCTTTAACCATTTAACTTAAATGAGCCTTTAAGCTTTTAACTTGTACTATAATAAGCCTTTAACCTTCAACTTATACCCAAATAAGCCCTGCCCTGAACATAAATCAACTTTTTACTTGAAATAAGCTCCTAAAGTACAAATCAAAGGACAAGAGTTCATTCAGGTGTAAAAAAAGTAGAGGGGCTTATTTAAACAACGTGGTGAAGTTCAGTGCAGTTAGTAAGCCTTTAGTTTTCTCTCTTATTCATGCATTCTAGATCTAATTGCTAACAATTCTTTTTTCTTTATCCTAAGGTGCTTGTGGCTGACATAAATATTGGATACGAGGAAATCGTCAATACCCAGGTTAAGAATGTTATATGATACTGCTGATAATTGTTATGTCAAAAGTTTGAAGAACACATGCTAACATTTTACTTTTGACTCCTTTTATCTAGGTTCTTGCTTTCAATGGAAAACCCGTGAAGAATCTAAAAAACTTAGCCAGTATGGTTGATAGCTGCAAAGATAAATATTTGAGATTTGACCTGGAATATCAGCAGGTTCTCTCTTTCTCACACGCAGTCGCACACTCTCACACGTTCACACTTGTGATATGAATATTTCTGTTTAGGCTGATTCTCAAATTTTCCCTGCAGATTGTAGTTCTACAGACCAAGGCAGCAAAAGCAGCAACTTTAGATATTATAACGACACATTGTATATCTTCTGCAATGTCTGATGATCTCAAGTCTTGAGTAAAGGTTGAGGGGACACACTGGGTGATAGTTTTATATGATCCTCTTGTTGCATGTTTCCTCATGAAGGTACAACATTATCGAGTTGCATCGGCAAATACTAGTAGCACTTGAGAGATATCCCATATTGTTAAGTTTTGCCTTTTCATTTGCAGGTTGTAGTCATGGTTGCATAGCTCGAACACGGTTTGCAGATCTTGGTTTTAGTTTCATATCGGAGAAGTAGAGATTTGAAGGTCATTTTTGCTACACCTGTTCCGGAAAGCATTTTGTACCTTTTTTTCCTCCTGTTTTATTACTCCCCCCACTTGAAGAGCCATGTATAATCAAGTAATATTTATTCACATATATGGTATTTATTTGATTACCAAAGCATGCATTTTGCTACACAATGAATGAGGTTGTAAACTATCTTTGTGACATACTATGCTACCTTGGCTTAGTGGTCTCAACTGACATTTTAAAAACTTGGAACGAGTGTCCAATACGAGCATACTAATCTTCCAAGAGCTTTAAATACGAAGGAACAGATTGAAAATGTACATACAAGGAATACGTTAATACAAGATGGAATTGAAAATGTTCATGTTTTATTTACATGGACTTGATTGTCTTAAAGAATTGATATTAGAGAACTTCAACAGTTTTCTGATTTAGACAAGTGTACCTCCACCGTTCCTTCTCCACAAAATCTGCATCAAGAAACTGAGCAATGAATGCCCAAAGCTTGTATATGTCCTGAAAATTGTCTAAGAACCCCAATGCAGCAGTAACCACAGCTATTCCCCATATCATTTTTGTTTTTTCCCTTGTTCACATTTACACTCGGTTTCATTATGTCTCCTCTCCTATCACTCTCATTCTCTTCTTGATACTTGTCTGCAAACCATGTATGGTGTAGGAAGCCATAGCTGAGGCCTGAGGGAAATGTTGCTCCGATCCGCTAGCTTTTGTAGGAGAACCGGTTCGATTTTCTCTCCCTTCCAATCGAATATAGAGAATTTTACCTTGGAACCAGGGGAGTCCCTTTGGTGTTGGGATGCCGGAGTTTCAATAGAGCACTGACAAGCCAGTTGATGATGCGCCTTGCTCTGTTGCTGATTGTTACCAGTCCTAATGAGTCCAGCTGATCTAAGCCCCTACACTCCATCTTCCCTTCTGGTTCTGAAACTTCACTCTTTTCTAGCCCTTTTAGTTTTTCTGCAACTTCTGCATAACCGATTGTTGTTTTCCCTTTCTTGATTCTTCCAGATTGTGACTTCGGGGGATTCAGCAGTCACTGCTTGGAACAGCTTCTCGGCAGGGACGAGACCTACAACCCCTGAAGTTGATGAGGTTTCCAAAACTAAAACGGTTGATGTTATAGACGACACCTCCCAAGCTATGCACGACACGAGAGAAACGACCCACCATGCAGGGAATACAACCAATCGTACGGATGAAGGACACGTGGCGAGTACGAATCGAAGGAGCCAACGCAACCGCAGGCAGCCAGCTCATTTTGAGGATTTTGTTATGCCTTAGGTTGAGTATAAATAGGAAGGTTGTAAGGGAAAGTTGTTATGTTGAATGAAAAACAATCTCTTCCTTCTCTAATATTCAATTTCTTCTTCTTCCTCTAGCCACCATATTTGGAAACCCATAACATTGGTGCTTTCATTCTCGAACCACCATGGTCAACAACAACGAGGCACTCAAAACTTTGCAGGAAAATCACAGTGCGTTTCAGAAACAGTTGGAAGACCAATCTCGTTGGAATGAAGCCACTGATCGGACTCTTGACACCTTGACCCGCCACTTGACGGCAATCTCCGCCAATTTGGGTCTCACAGCGACCGGTGACGGGGAGACTTCCAACCTCAAAGGCAAAGCCAAAGCTCGAAATGAGACCGACGATGTTTTTCCTTTTGCTCCGCGCCCAGCTCAGGTGGAACTACCCATCTTCACAGGAATCGATCCGGAGGAATGGATCGCCTCTGCCCAGGATTTCTTTGAGTTCTACCTGACGGAGGATCATCATCGGGTTACCATGACATCATTTCGTATGGAGGGTACGGTGAAGAAATGGTACCGCTGGATGCAACGTCAACGGCAGCTTGCTGGTTGGGATCATCTCGTCGACGCGATCCAGCGTCGTTTTTCGGTTTCGGAAATCGAAGCTCCTGAGGGTCAGTTGACCAAGTTGGTGCAGTCCTCCACGGTTGACGATTACCAGTCGAAGTTTGAGGACCTGGCTCTCCGTACTACAGCCGTTTTGTCAGAAACATTCCTGACTCAATGTTTCATCTCGGGGCTCCGTAACGACATCAAAAATGAAGTGCTCGCGCAGCGTCCATCCACGATGACGGAAGCTTTAGCTTTGGCTCGTTTTCACGAAGTGCGTCTGGCTGAGCTCAAACGGTATTCGTCGCGTTCCACCGGTTCCAAACTACCCCCTCTGCTTCCCACCCCCACCGCCCAATCTGTTGGAGTAATTTCGCAACCAGGCCGGCCACCCCCTCCTGACAGTGCTCCTTTCAAAAGCTCCGGTGCTCCTCCACGACGGTTAACTGCTGCTGAAGCCCAGAACCGTCGAGCCCAAGGACTCTGTTATTATTGCGACGATAAGTACGTCGCCGGGCATAAGTGTCAGGCACCTCAGTTGCTTATCCTGGACGATGAAGCTACAGTTATTTCTCCAGATTCTGGACCTCCCTCGCCGGGTTCCGTCCACGAGGACATCTCCGATCCACCTCTAGTTAGTCAGGAACAATGCTTAGTCTCTTTCAATGCTTTAGCGGGTTGCATCACTCCAAACACTCTTCGCGTCACCGGCACTGTCCGAGGTAAGGAGGTTCAGATTCTTATTGATGGGGGCAGCACCCATAATTTTGTGCAATCACGCACAGCGAAATTCTTTCGCTTACCCGTCACGGCAGCTCCAAACTTCAGGGTTTTGGTCGGGAATGGTGACAAGTTGATCAACGAAGGGTGTGTTCAAAATTTGCACCTCCGAGTCCAGGATACGGACATTACTACCGATTTCTACGTGCTTCCGTTGGAGGGTGCAGACATGGTGTTGGGTGTCGCATGGATGGCTACTCTTGGTCCCGTCACAATGGATTTTGCCAAACTCAGTTTCCGTTTTCAGCTCAACGGTAAGAGCCACGTCTGGCAAGGTGAAGGCAGCCCGGAATTGCAGCCTGTGTGTTTGCAGTCTCTTCGCAGGTTAGCAGAAACCAAAGCTGTGGCGGCTTATTTTTATTTGCACCTACAACCAAGCCCAGATATTGTCGCTAGTGATGAGCCGGATGATATGCAAGCACTACTGGAGTCATATGCCGATGTTTTCGCCGCCAGCTCCAAGCTGCCACCCCCACGTCTTCACGACCATTCCATTCATGTTCGAGCGGGTGCCCAACCAGTGAATGTTCGACCTTATCGCACCCCATATTTTCAGAAGCAGGAGGTGGAACGCCAGGTTCAGCTACTGTTGGAGCAGCAACTCATTCGACCAAGCCACAGTCCTTACTCGTCGCCGATGATTTTGGTTAAGAAAAAGGATGCTACATGGCGGTTCTGCGTCGACTATCGGGCCTTGAATGCAATCACCGTCAAGGACAAATTCCCTATTCCGACCGCGGAGGAGCTGTTTGATGAATTGGGCCATGCCCAATATTTTTCAAAATTGGACTTGCTCTCTAGTTACCATCAGATCCGGGTTCAAGAAGCCGACATTCACAAAACCGCGTTTCGCACGCACACCGGCCACTATGAATTTCTGGTCATGCCGTTTGGCCTGACGAACGCGCCATCCACGTTTCAGGCAACCATGACCGACATGCTGCGTGTCTTCCTCCGCAAGTTCGTCTTAGTGTTCTTAGACGATATCCTGATCTACAGTGGTACATGGCAAGACCATCTGCACCATGTTCAACAGGTGCTGCAGACATTACGGGACAACGGCTTTGTTGCTAAACGATCGAAGTGCACATTTGGGCAAACATCGGTCGAATATCTGGGCCATGTCGTTTCCCGCGATGGGTTGGCTGTTGACCCTGCCAAGATAATGGCCATTCGTAATTGGCCCACGCCCACAACTGTCAGAGGCGTCCGCGGATTTTTGGGCTTGGCTGGGTACTATCGGAAATTCATCCGGGGATTCGCCACGATCGCTGCTCCCTTGTCCGATCTGCTACGTCAAGGTGAGAAGTTCGTATGGTCAACCGAAGCACAATAGACTTTTGACACGTTGAAGGATTGTCTGTGCACAACTCCTGTGCTGAGTTTACCGGATTTCTCGAAAGAGTTTATCGTGGAAACAGACGCGTCCGGCGTGGGTATTGGGGCGGTGTTGCATCAGGGCGACAACCAATTGCTTTCTACAGTCAAAAGCTCAGCCCTCGAATGCAGGCAGCGTCAACGTACCACCGTGAAATGTTTGCGGTGACTCAGGCGGTGGCTAAGTGGCGGCAATATTTACTGGGTCGACACTTCACTATTATTACCGATCAACGTTCCCTCCGTGAGCTGAACCAACAGGTTATCCAGACACCGGAACAGCAGAAATGGTTAACTAAACTTATTGGCTACGATTTTGACATTCGTTACCGGCCGGGTAAATTGAATGTTGTCGCCGACGTTCTTTCACGGGATGGGATTACGGCTGAACCGACACCGGAGTTCCTAGCATTATCTCGACCAGTGTTTGGTATTTTAGAGGATATTCGAGCGGCTAGCAAGATAGATCCTGACATTCTCCACCTTTGTCAACAAGTGCAGACGGCCACTGCTCCTTCTGCAGCATACATGGTTCAAGATGGTATTTTGCTGTTTAAGGGTCGGATTGTGGTCCCACGCGAGACAAGCCTCCGTACACAGCTGCTACGTGAGTACCACGACTCCAAGGTCGGGGGCCATGCCGGGGTTCATCGCACCCATCAACAGCTCGCTGCGAACTTCTACTGGTCGGAGATGCGGAAGGATGTCCGTGAGTATGTCCGTCGTTGCCAGACCTGTCAACGTATGAAGAGTGAATGCTTGTCGCCGGCGGGGTTGCTGCAGCCCTTGGAAATTCCCGCTAGGGTCTTCGATGATATATCGTTGGACTTTATCGTTGGCCTACCAAAATCCAACGGCAAGGAGGCCATCTTGGTCGTGGTTGACCGGCTGTCCAAATACGGTCACTTCTTTGCCCTTCCCCGGTACTTTGACAGTAAACTCGTCGCCCAGACACTGGTACAGGGGCTCATTAAGTTACATGGCATTCCAAAATCGATGATGAGTGATAGAGATCGGATTTTCACAAGTGAAGTTTGGTCGGAAATGGCTCGACTTCAGGGCACTCAGCTGTGTTTAAGCTCTGCGTATCACCCACAATCCGACGGGCAGACGGAGGCTCTGAATCGCTGCTTGGAGATGTATCTTCGATGTATGGTGGAGGACGAACCTGCTCGTTGGGAAGCCCATCTACCCTGGGCCGAGTATTGGTATAACACGGCCTACCAGACATCAGTCGGCATGACTCCCTTCAAAGCTCTGTATGGACGCGACCCACCGGTGCTCCGAGATTACATGGATACGGGCACCGTGAATGAACAGGTTGACCAGGCCTTACAGGACCGTGATGAGCTTCTGCGTGTCTTGCACGCCAATCTCCTCAAAGCACAGGCTCGTATGAAATTTCAGGCTGACAAGCATCGCCGAGAAGTGGAATTTGAGGTGGGCAGTTGGGTTTTTGTGCGGTTGCAACCCTACCGCCAACTTTCGTTACGACTTCGTCGACAGCAGAAGCTGAGTCCTCGTTACTTTGGACCTTACCAGGTTGAGAAGAGAGTAGGTGCCGTTGCGTACAAATTGACCTTGCCAGCGTCCGCCTGAATCCATCCCGTGTTCCACGTTTCTCAGCTGAAACTCTGCCGTGGACAACCTGACCAGCAAGTTACACCTCTGCCACTGTTGATGCCAGACGATGCCGACGGTGACGTGTCGGAATTGCTACCGCCAGAACCTGAGGTTAATGACAACCTTGAGGACAAGGTTGCTTCGGAAGGACGGGGCAATGTTATGGACGACACCTCCCAAGCCATGCACGACACGGGAGAAACGACCCACCATGCAGGGAATACAACCAATCGTACGAATGAAGGACACGTGGCGAGCACGAATCGAAGGAGCCAACGCAACCGCAGGCAGCCAGCTCATTTTGAGGATTTTGTTATGCCTTAGGTTGAGTATAAATAGGAAGGTTGTAAGGGAAAGTTGTTATGTTGAATGAAAAACAATCTCTTCCTTCTCTAATATTCAATTTCTTCTTCTTCCTCTAGCCACCATATCTGGAAACCCATAACAGTTGATTTCTTGACAAGAGGCAAGCAAATTCTGAAGGGGTTTCTCCGAAAACCTTGAAGAATGAGTAGATGAGGAAATATGGCTGGAAAAGTGAGAGGCCAAAGCTGTGCAGGTCGTTCGGACCCGATGTTAACGCTTCGATCAGCACATGCCATCCATTTTCCTCTGCGATGTTCATCCAGAGGTAAGGATATCTGGCTCCACTCATCCTGGAATGAAGTGGGAACACAAATAGACCTCTTTTTCTTCTTTTTCTTCTTCTCCTTCTCCTTGCTTACCAACATGTTTCTCAGCTTTGATGACTGAATCCTCAATCCGGGCCATGATAATTCTACAGACATTACTCTAGCCCCTTTTTCTCCGACCTATCGGTCATGGCTTCAATCGCCTCGCTCTGACCAATCGTAGACCAATACAAGCTTCCTGTTAGACTGGAAGGGATAAGATTCTGCCACGAGTTTGAAGGCTGATGTCTTGTTTGCAGTGAAAACCATGAAGTACTCACTTTCTGAAACATTAAGAAAACTCATGATCCTCTTCCTGATAGCAGATTCCAACTCTGATGCCGGTCCACCATGAAGTAACTGTGTCTTGAGATTCTCCGTCTTGTAAGTCACCCCAAAAAAGGTAATATCCAAAACCGAAAGAGGCGGTTGTGGCGGCACGAGGAAGGAAGACGAGGCAATACAATTCGTCGGGGATTCATGTTTTTGCAGCTGGGAATAAAAGAAGAAGCCAGTGCCTTGATATTCAAGGCAGGTATGTTTGGACAATGAGAGGTGGTAATACTCTTGCACTCGTATTTGGTCGATTCGGCAGGTATCGGAACAGCCCGAGTGAATTCAGCAAAGGACTCATGCATGGATGGGAGAGATTCATGGTCGGTGAATTTGGTGTTAGGGAAGAAAGAAGAAGCGGTTTTGGAGGCGAAGTCATGGCGGCATGCCGCTGTAGAGCTAGTGGGGTTGGAAGGTTTGGTTAGAGGGACATGGGAGCTGAGGAAAGGGGAAGGGAAGCAGCCATGGAGGCAGAGTTGCGAGGCTTGTTCTAGACAAGGGGATTGCATTGTTTTGGTATCTTCTCTCATTGCTTCGTTTTCTTCATGCTATGGGGACTACCCAACAGCAGCAGCAAGCCAAATCAATTTGTTTTTATTTACATGTTTTATAATGGGTGAAATAACATTTACATTGCTATTCCAAGAAGAAAACTTGAGTTAAAATTTTAGAGATAATATCGTTAAAAGAAAAAGTTACGAATCCCGAATATAAACTATAAGATAGACATGTATTTTACTAAAAAAACATTTGTTTTTATATATGAAAATAATTTTTTTAAAGAAAAATATAATTTTTTTATCATTTATACTCCAATATAACTTTAAATTTTATTCTAAGGTCAATCTTTGATAATAATAAAATATTACTTAAATTAGGAACACTCTTAATTCGGTTACAGACCAAATTGAAATAAGTAAAATTTAACTAACCAAAATTTTTCTTTAACTGTTGATTGAACCGAAGTTTATTTAAAACTTATAGACTAGAATGGAAAAAATAGTTAATTAGGTTGATTTTCTAATTAACAAAACATTGTTATAAGTTTTAGGGTTTTTTAGCTATATTAGATTAATTTGAGTATTTTTTAATTTGGATTAAAAATTGGTTGAGTCTTGAAATTTTAATGGATCTAAGGTTAAAATTTAGTTGAGGTCTCTTAACATCATAATGAGTCTAGGGCTCAATATATATATTTAATATTTTTAGTTAATTCGATTAATTGACCGATTTCGAATCAAACTAATTGACAACCGAATTAAAAAAAATTAACCGTTAACCGACCAAACACCTAATTAACCAACCAGTTGCTCAAAATAAATTTTAGTTCAATCGATTAATTCACTTTTAACATAATATTGAACACTCCTACTTGTAATAGTAGTGAGTTTATAATATAAATATGTATAGGATATGAATATATCTATTTGCTTAATCATCATTTCATACATATAAACAAATATAATTTGAATATGCGTCGGACATAAATACTACACAATATCTGATTTCGAGGCCTGCAACAAAGGGATTTTATTATTGGGCAAGTTCCCCAAACTATTTAAGCCAGAATCATCATCAGTCATATCTTCTTCTTTAGCTTTCCCCCATATCACAGCATAAAATCCCGTGGATAAAATAACTGCTCCAATCACACTATAAAAAAAAGACCAAATTCGGTTTATGTTATACGATAACGTCAATAATAATAACCCCATAATAAAAGAGATATCAAGATTTTACGTGAAAAATCACTATGTTCGTAAAAATTTGTTATAATGTCAAATGTTTACAAGAATATAAGTTTGTGCGTCTAAATAACTTTGCGATGACTTTTTAAATTCTAAACCGATTAATTATTTGTATGATAAAAAACTTGATTATAAAGTAAATTTGTGTGGTAAGAAAACTACTCAAACTAAGTTTCTTACTTTGAACTAAATTTTAAGGTAACAAATCCCGAGCTAACCTCAATTATATCTTGGGTAAACAAAACCATTGATCACTAAACTATTCATGCTCTCCTGTTTTAGTCACCAAACTATTAAAATTTTTTGATAAAATTGTCACTAATGTTATATTTTTTTCTCCTATTTTGATCACTAATCTATTGCTTCTTTCATGTTTTGGTCACCAAACTATTATTTTTTTCGTGAGTTTTTAACGGCGTGTGACCAAAATACAAAAAACGTAACATTAGTGATGGTTTTGCCAAAAATAATAGTTTGGTGACCCAAACAGAAAAGAAGAAATAGTTTAGTGATTGACGATGTTGTTTACCCTTATGTCTTCGACAATTAGACTGGATCAAGACCAGACTCAAATCACAAACTCTAACAGCTTATTATACATTAATTAAACTAAGTTAAGATATATGCTGCAAGTCTGAGATTATTATAATGACTATTAATAGCATAAGTAAAAATAAAGGGGTAGCTAGGCTTGAAAAAAGCTGACAAAATCGAAAATTGATCTGAACCGTAATAGACCGGTTCGGATTATGAAAACGAACCAAAGCTTAGTACCTTCCAAGATGTAGAGCATCACCAAGAAAGATGGCACTCATGAAAGCAGCAATGGCAATTGACAATGGCTTGAAAATTACAACGTAGACCGGCCCTTTCAAGTGAAGCCCCCATATGTGAACCGAAGAGCTGATGGATGAAAATATTCCCTACACAGCCACATGATTCTTTTTTTTTAGATATTTTCTTTTTTTTATAAAAAAAGAAATTGGTATTTGATGATTAAGTTCTTACAGAGTATAGGACAGTGAGAAAGACTAATGTAGGTGTTGGGTTCCAAGAAGTGATGTTTGGTTGTGCCATTAGGGAAACTGGCATGGCAATAACTGTTGCACACAAATTATAAAACAGAGCTATGCTAAACTCTTGCTTGTATACCTGCATCACCTGAGTCTGTAAAATGTATAATTCATAACATTCTATTCACTCTCATTTGTGTGTACCTTTCTTAATTGCAATGTTATTCGAACTCAGATGACTGTTGGATATGTGAGTATAGATCACATATATAGATTGTGTAAAATTATTTAAATATCATTCTATAAATTTAGAAAATTATTTGATACAAAAGCTATGTAAATTTACTTTGTAACCTTACCTAGTTGAATCTTAAACCCTAACGATAATTTTTTGATACACATATTATGTGTTTATTTAACCCTGTCTATTTATACCCTTAAACCTCCGAATGTAAATTTTAAATTTTAAATTCTAAAAAATAAATCACAAATTTTAAACCCTAAAAATAAAAAACTTTGAACCCTTAAATGGACAAAGTTGTGTAAACTAAACGAACAAGTTTACACAGTTTGTGTATCGGATAATTTTCCAACCCTAAATAGGGCACACGGCATTCAAATAAGCAAGGTCGTGGAATCTAAATTTCATACAATGTGTATCAAATAATTTTCCAAAAATGTTATTTATTTCATGCACTGACAATTACGGACCGAGCTAAGATCAAATATTGGGAGTGCAAAAGTTTATTAAGCCTTTAAATTTAAAAATTGAGAGGGACGAAGACCTTACTTAACTAATATTTAAATTAAAAAGGACCCGAATGATATTATACCAAAAATGTTATTTATTTTATGCACCGACAGTTAGGGACGGAGCTAGGATAATTACTTATACCAGAGATAGTCTTACCTGAATAATGTACCAGAAGGAATAAAGAAGATATGCAACAGCAATTAAGACCCCACCAATTAGCCAATTAGATTCCGATGATTCAAGTGGCCATTGATGCACATCAGATGATGATGGGGCCCTTGTTGAAGAAGAAAAGAGTTTGGGGCCCTTATAAAGCACTACCACTAGTGCACCAGATATTGACACTATGGTCCCCATTATTTTAGCTTGACTGATTGTGCTCCTCAATGCCACTTTCTCCATCCTTTTCACATCACAAAACGTGTGAACCATATCAAAAGTGGACTACAACAAAACAACATCAACTGATGGTGAACTATATTCTAACACTACTTTACAACATCGAGGGACCATTTTGTAATAAATTTAATGACTATTTTGTAATTTTTGAAAAGTCAGTGACCAAAATGATCATTTTCCACAGTTCAATGACTATTGGTGTACTTTTACCTCAAATAAAAGAGTTGGGATACGAAAGAAAACCTGAAAATTACGGCAAGAATGAAGGTAAAAGCTGGTGAGAGGTTGGCGACGGCCGAAGCTAGAGTTGGGGAGCTATATTCTATACCTTTATATGAACATATTTGAGCTAAGAACCTGTTGATTTCCCAGAAAGAAACATCAAACGAATCAACAAAAGAAATTTTGAACAATTCAGCACACGCAGGGATTTAAATAGCAGTTGGGGCCACGTTTTTATCGCGGTTGCAGACAATAACGAAGAAGAAATCAGTACCCAATAAGCCCAAGAAGGCAAAGTCTAGAGAAAAGATGGAATTTGAATGGCGAAACCACTGCTCCACTGCATACACCGAAAGGTAAACGAACACCAAATCATCAGTTCAGTTTCCGAAAACATCGAATAACGATCGCAACTAATAAATCGAGAGAAACCTGTAGAAGATGAAAGGTAGAGGGAGGAGAACAAGGGTGGCGATTGCATAAGAGTAAGTGATGAAGACGTAGTAGCTCATCATGGCGGAGGAGGTCGAAGCTTTAAACAAGATGTTGACGACTACGTTCCCGGTCTCGACCGTAACCATGGCTGCCAATGGAAGGATGTGATTGTAGCAATACATTCTCGGCGCCATTGATATCCTTTCTTCCTTCTTTCCACACTTCTCTTTCTCTGGTTTTTGTGGCTGATTGATTTTAAGGACTATATCTTACATTTTTTATTTTGGGGGATTTAGGGGAAACATCTCTTTCTTGTTGCATACAGTAAAATTAGAGGTGAACATCTAATCGAGTTGAGATGTCATATATTATAAATTATTGTATTTTTAACGGGAACTAAATTGCTTATCATCAATTATTAAAAATAAAACAAAAAATGATGACGTAACATAGTATAATAACACCCTTAATATCAAATGATATATTTTGAAATGTTTGATTTTTTTTCAAAGCATGTCATGTGAAACCCCGTATTTTAAATATTTCTTCGTATTATATTTTTATTGTATGATTGGTATTATTTGGTCTGGATTCTCCACTCACAAAAGCTGCAATGACTAATGACAAAAGATTATTGTATGAAAATTGACCTTGGTTGAGGGTCAGCAATTACGATCAAAGTAGATTTATTTTGAATTCATTTCATTCTTCAAGAACTTATGTTTTGATAAATTATATTTTAGTTATGTTACTCGAACAGAAGAATAAGTGTTGTAGTGAATCCAACGAGTGGTCTCAGTAGAAAAAATGATGATGTTCATTTTAGGAGATCCGAGTTCAATCAACTTTGTCTGCGAGGTCCGTGTGCCTCAGAAGGGTGTAAATGAACAGAGCGTTCGGTGAACTGTGCGTGAACCGTTTGTATAACATTCGTTTATTAAGCTAAATAAACAAGTGTTAACAAAAAAAATTTGTGTTCATTTAATAAACGAATGAACACAAAAAAGGTGTGCTCAACTCGTTTATGTTCATGAACAAGCTTGTTTATCGACTCGTTTATTTGGTTCCCCTTTTCCTTTTATTTTTAAAATTTTAAATATTAGTGAAGCCTAAGGAGTTTAAGTACTAGTGACATAATTTTACCATTTTTCTTTGGCTTGCAAATAAAAGGGGAAAAAGAGACCGTTCATGAACGTTAAACGAATATGCTCGTGATGAGATCCACTAATTGACCTACTGACTAAGGATGCTCATATATGCCTCATCTTGTATGAGTTTGAATCCCAATATGGTAATGCAATACCTCTCTATTTTATAAAAAAAGCGAATATGCTCGTGAACATATAAACGAACACGAACATAATCTTGTTTGTTCAAGCTCGGTTCATTTACACCCTTAGTGCCTCGTAAAAGATTTTAAAAAATATGAATAGATATTATATTATAATCACCTAACAACTATTCAGAAAAATAAAATAAATATCATACTCGACATGAGAATATATTTAGGGAGGTAGCTGGACAAATATATGCAAATACTTTTTAAACAATTCCTACATAAGGGAAAGGAGGGAAATCGTACTCCTAAATGAATAATGAGTTCCTACCTAAGTAAATCGGACTTCCATATTGAAAGTGCAAATCGTTATATGAAAAAGTTGGTTGGTAAGGCCAACGAATTCTTTTGGTATACTCATCAGTAATCGATTTATTTGTCGACTAACTTAAATTGATTACTGTAAAAGCTCATTACAGAGGCCATTCTTTCAACACAATTTGTTTTCATTCAAAATAAATTAGTGACAATGCTTAAATTAGAAATAAGTGCATGTAGAAAAATGTAGATAAAAATATTGAATTGTTAAATAAATTTTGGATTCGATTCGAGAACTACAATGTTCTCATTAACCATACCAATGAGTATGAAGCGTTGAACCATGGTAAAACAGCTACATTTCTATTCAACTTTGTTGGCTTTGCAGTAAGGGGACCCTCCCATTTATTGTGCTTAAGCCATATTCATCATCTTTCATTAGTTTAAATTACTGTTACAAACATAACAGATACTATTGTGAAATGTTATGTAAAAGAAGAGAGGTCGAAATAGTAAAAGAAGAGTTGACTTTGTACCTTCCAAGTAAGACTGCTTCACCAAAGAATATAGCACCCGCAACAATTGCAATGACAATATGAGTTGGCTTGAAACTTGCAACAAATACAGGCCCTTTCAAGCGCACCCCCCAAATGTGTATGAGACATGTAAAGGACAACCCAAGAAGTCCCTAGACAAGTAAGGAGCAACCACAAAGTTACATTCAGATACCGAAATAAGTAGTAAGCTTCGTCGTTCGGATTCAAGTATGAGTATCATATTCGACGTACTATATTCAGTTTTTTTTTTTTAGTTTGAGTTGATTGAAACTATGAGTCAATGTTAAACTAAAGTATCATTCTAATCAGGTCATCCATAGAGTCTAGCAGTTAACTTTGGCAATAAAATGTCAACTCGGATTAGACATGGTTACGTATTTAACGGTACGGAATGATAAAAAAGAGTCCGAGCAGCATAGCTTTACAATAGCCATAAATCTTGCTCTAAGTCTTATGTTTTTCTTGAACTACCCATGTTTGACACTCAGAGATACATAGAAAAATCTAACATACATGTATCAGATGCATTCTCATATCCGAAACTCATACCAGAGATCTTACCGAGTATAAGACAGTAACGACGACAACACTCGAACTTAGTCTCCATGAACTCAAGTTTGGCTCACCAAGTAAGCATATCGGTAGAGATATAATGGTCCCAAACAAGTTGTAAAAGAAATTTACAGTTATCTCTTCTGGGTAGATCTTCATTATCTGAGACTGTAATTTGCAAGAAAATCCATGTTCAGTTTGATGTAAAACATATTACATGATCAGATTAACATGTTTATAGAGCCTGGAAACATAAATTTGACCTGGATAATGTACCCTAATGAAGAAAGAAGACTTGCAATGGCTAGTAGGAGGCCACCAAGGATCCAATTTGATTCAGATGACATAAACACCAGATGCCTTTGAAGTAAAGCAGATGATGATGTTAGAGAGGAAATAACTTTGGGGCCCTTATAGAAAATAATCACAAATGCACCGAATATTGATGCTATGGTGCCAATGATTTTAGCTCGTGTACTTGAACTTCTAAAGGCTACCTTTTCCACCCTAGCATGTGCAGAAACAGGGAAAATAGAGGGGCTCTCAGGGTACTTTTATCAAACATATAGAGATCATAAAACATGAAACAAAAATGGGATTCATGAACACAATAAAAGAACCTGAAGAAGACGGCAAATAAGAAGGTAAAAGCTGGTATGAGATTGACATTGGCTGAAACAAGAGTTGCAGAACTAAGTTCCAAGCTTTTGCACACAAGTAATTGACCTGAAAACTTGTCTCCAGAGATGAAGAAATATTTCGTATACATATTTGAAATAAACAAACATGAACACGATATTAAAAATTTAAGCAAACATGAATCGAATATGAACACCTTCAAAAATAAATAAACGAACACGAACAAAGTCTTATTTGTTCAGGCTCATTCATTTACACCATTAAAGAAATCCATACCAAACAAGTGCAAGGAGTAAAATTCTTGAAAAAAGAGGGAGCTTCAATGGAGGGAGCATTGTTTTCCTGCAAACCAAAAACACCATATGAACAAAGAAGACATGTCTGTTAGGAGTTATAATTTTGTTGTAATTTATTATAAGTCTGTTATCATTTAGTTAGGCCGTTGGGCCGTTGAGCCGTTCTCTGTATAGACAACTACCTATTCATCTTGGGCTATATAAGCCTGTGGTGTTGGGATTTCAGTTTAATGTGAAATAATAATCAGACTTTCTTTTTTTCTCTTTTTGTTTTTCGATAGCTTTTATCATTAAGCTTCTTTCGTTTTTCTCTGCTTCATCTTCTTCTCCAGACTTTTCTGAATCCTTCTTTTCTCGTTTCATCTATTCATGGATTCATATTCATCCTTCTGACATGGTATCAGAGCTCGGTTTCTGATTCGTCATTCAGGCCTAGCAGTTCTTTCCACATTCGCAAAGTCAGATCCCTTGCGATTCGATCTTGAGCTTCGTTGCGGTAATCGATTGAGAGGTTTTTTGGTTCGCATCAACCGCAATTGCAACTGAAGCGAGATTTCATTGTTCACGTTTATTTTTTCAGACGAAATCTGGTGAGATTGTTCCTCTTTTGTGCCCTAATGCTCGCAAATGTTAATCTGTGCCCTAGCCTATCTGATACTGCTTGCAATTGATATTTTGTGCCCTAGCATATCTGATTCTACTAGCGTTTGATGTTTTGTGTTCTAGCATATTCAACTCTGCTTGAAATTGATGAAATTGATGCTTTGTGCTCTGTCGTGTTGATTTTGCTTCGAGACTGCCTCTCTACAGCTTTGTTTGAGGTTGAAACTGCTCGATTCTGATCTAATTGTTTGTGATTGCTCCGGATCTATATATCTCTGATTCTTCTTCATCTGATCTGCATCAAATCGTCTCTTCTAGTAAATCGCCATTGCTGGATGTGTATTGCTTGAAGCTATCTGGTCTCTTTGATTGTATTTTGCCTGTTGTGCTCTTTTCTGTTGCTCTCTGCAAAGTCCTGTTGTTCTGTGTTCAGTCATAGTTGATTCTACCAGAACCTCTGATAATGTTGGTCATGAGAATGAAAGTGCTGTTGATAATACTGCTCAGGGTCCTAGTCAAAGTACAACTTCTTCTTTAAACACAACTAGAGTCTTCTCGTCTAAGAAGATTAATGTCATATTAGATGACAATAATTACTTAATGTGGAAACAACAAGTTTTGTTGACTATAAAATCAAATAGGCTTCAAAAGTTTATAGATGAAAAATTAACTTGGCTTTCACAGTATATTACAAAGGATGGTGTTGTCAGTCTTAATCCTGATTATGAGTTCTATAAGGAACAAGATGGAGCCCTAGCTTCATGGCTTTTGTCCACTGTGAGTGAAGAAGTTCTACCTCACTTAATTGGTCACAATACATCTGTTGAAATATGGAACACATTGCATAGGCTCTATAGTGGAAAGACCATCTCTAGGTTAATGTCTCTTAGGAAGTTACTACACTCACAAAAAAAGGAGATCATCCTATGAGAGAATTCTTGATAAAGGTTAAAACTATGTGTGATAACTTGGCAAGTTGTGGTGAGGTGATTTCTGATCATGAGCATGTCACTGCCATCCTTAATGGCTTACCACCTGAGTATGAGTCTGTAATTACTGTTATTACAGCTAGCCCTTCACCTTTTGATGTTAAGACTGTTAGGAAAATCTTATTGGATGTTGATGATAGACACTCTCATCTTCTTAACTCTGTCAGTGCTTCTGAAAATATTGCTGTGAAGAAATTTCCTTCAGGACCTACTGGTATGAATGAAAATCAGCACAAGTTTAGTCATGAGACAGTCTCTGATATGGTTCCTCAGTTTCAGCCTTTTCAAGAAACTGGTGACTCAACTGGTAGTAGTTTTTATGTTGCTACAAGGTCTAGTTCTGATAATTTTGGGGCTACTCCTATGCCATCCTTATTTCCTTCCCAATCTAGCTATAGTGGAGGAAGACGTAGGGGTAGAAATAATATCTCAAGACCTCAGTGTCAACTTTGTGAGAAATTAGGATATTTAGTTGAGTGGTGCTGGTCTAGATTTGATATACACTTTAAGAATGAGTCTTCTAGACCAACACAAGGTTATGGCAGGACAACTCAAGTCAATTTCAGTTCCTATATTGGTCGAGGCAATCCTTTTCAGTCTTATACTTCCCCCTGTGTTTTATACATCTTCAACTATTCCTTATTTCAATCCTCACACTTTACATGCTCCCACAATCAGATCACCTCTGTTACATTCTGGTGCTGTTGTTTCACCATGTCAGACTTCAGTTTTTCTGCATCCCACTGCTCTCATGCCCTCTGCAAATTCTGTACATGCTTATCATTAGTATGGTACTCCTTCTCCTGTGTTGCAAGTCACACCATCTTGTCCTCAACCTCAGGCTTTCCTTGCTACACCAGAAACTGTGGGTGACAACACTTGGTACCCTGACTCAGGAGCCACACACCATTTGACTAATGATCCTCAGAACTTGCACACTGCTACTTGTTATACTGGTTCAGGTAATGTCAGGATTGGTAATGGACATACTCTTCCTATTAAGTACATAGGTCAATCAGCTCTTATGAGTCCTTCAAAGCAGTTGCATCTTAAGAATATTTTTTATGTACCTAACATAACTAAAAATCTCTTGTCTGTGTCTAAACTTACACATGACAATCAGGTGTCAATTGAGTTATTTCCTAAGTTTTGTCTTGTTAAGGGTCTTGTAAAACCTATGTTTGATTTTGATATAACTAGATCTTTAAGGATCAATTTGAAAAACTTAAAATTGTTTTTATAAGTCTCTTAACAAGTTTTGAAACACCAACACTTTAAAACTGATTTGTAAAACTCAAACTCAAAATATTCTCTAAGTGTTCCAAGCCAAATTTATTGAAAATCGTCAGAGAGTATCGATACCCATGGAGGAGTATCGATACCTTTTTGCCAAAATTGGCTACTGTCGGAACACGTATCGATACGGAAAACCCTCGTATCGATACGCCCCTGTGTTAAACTTCAAAGAGTTTGAAAGAGTGTATCGATACGGTAACACCAGTATCGATACTGGTTTAAAGATTTTTAAAGCATTTAAGTCGGTTTAAAAATATGACCGTTGTGTCAGTTGGTTGGTAACCAAAATTTAAAAGGTTGTTGACCGGTATCGATACGCATAACCCCAGTATCGATACGCGTTTTGACAGTGAGCTAAGTTCAGAAAAAGGTATCGATACGGCCTTTGACGTTTCGATACCGTGTACCGATACGCTTACGTGCGTATCGATACGCCCTATTAATTGCACGCAACGGCTCTTTCTTTTCTGAGACAGGTATCGATACCCATTCCCGAGTACCGATACTCGTAGCTGCAGAGGTGCATTTATGGTGGTAAGAGAGGGTTCCAACGACTCCATTCATGTTCCCAACCACCCAAACGGCTAGAAATCAATGAGAAGGTATAAAAGGGACATCCAAAAGCATCAGCAACAATTATTGAACTTAAAGCAAACATCCAACCATCAAATTCAAGCATTTGAGCAAAAATCCCAAATTTGTGTAAAATCCCAATTTGTGTTCTTCACTCATATTTTGTAAAATTGGGTTGAGTGCTTGTATCGGGGCTATCATTTGTATTGAGAGATACCTAATTAGCCTACAAATTCCTTTGTTCTCTTGTGTGAGGGTTGAGTTGATTTTTGGGTAGAAAAATCAACCGATATTGTAAAAGGTTGCCTCCTTGTCCTAGAAAAGGGGAAGATCAATTTAGTGAAATTGTTGCAAATCCTTAGTGAGACTAAGGTAGTGGATGTAGAGTTCATTTGGAACTTGAACCACTCTAAATTTCTTGTTCTTCAATTTTAATTTGCCAATTTCCACTACAATCCCTCAAATTTCCAATTCACCCCCCCTCTTGGTAAATATCGATCTTCCGATCCACTCAACAATTGGTATCAGAGCTTAACTCTTTGAGGATTAACAACCACAAGAGGAGATCCTTGGAAGAGTGTGATCATCCAATTATCAAGAGATGGCTTCAACCTCCGGTTCCGGCATGTACGAGTCACAATCAACCACCAAGCCTCCTTTCTTCAATGGTGACAACTACTCCTTTTGGAAGAACAAAATGAGGCTATTCATCAAGTCAAGTGACTACCTTGTATGGGATGTCATTGAGGATGGGCCATACATTCCATTGAAGCAAGATGGTGAAGGCAAGATGGTGTTGAAGAAGAAAGCCGAAATGAGTGAAGAGGAGAGGAAGAAGATTCAAGTCAACGATAAAGCTCTCCACATGCTTTTTTGTGCTTTCGGTCCGGACATCTATTCAAAGGTCTCTTCCATTGAAAATGCCAAAGAAGTGTGGGACACACTTGAGACCACTTATGAAGGCACCAATGATGTCAAGGAAACTAAGATTGGACTTCTCAATCTTAGTTATGAAAATTTCAAGATGGAGCCCGATGAGACGGTTTCAAAGATGTTTGATCGATTCTCCACAATTGTCAACGGGCTAAAGGGCTATGGAGAGATCATACCGGAAGACAAGCTTGTCCGGAAGCTACTCTATTCACTTCCCGAAGCTTGGGATGGGAAGAGAACCGCCA
The DNA here is from genome assembly GCA_958450335.1 of Hibiscus tridactylites. Classification (NCBI taxonomy): domain Eukaryota; kingdom Viridiplantae; phylum Streptophyta; class Magnoliopsida; order Malvales; family Malvaceae; genus Hibiscus; species Hibiscus tridactylites. Next base: position 4,107,969 of record OY288292.1, read on the forward strand.
TCATCGAAGCAAAGAACTTGAAGACATTAAAGCTTGATGAGCTTGTGGGTTCTCTCCTTACTCATGAGATCATGAAGCAAGGAAGGGAAGATGAGAAAAAGAAAGAAGAGAAAAGAGTAGAGAAGCTTGAAGTTGAAAAGAAGAAGAAGATGGGAATAGCTCTCAAGGCAAAAGCTTCACAACATGATGAGAGCTCATCTTGTGAGGAGGATGAACTTGAAGAATTGGCTATGATAGCCAAACGATTCTCACGCTTCATGAGGTCCAACCGGGGAAGGAAAATCCAAAGAAAGATGGACTTCAAAGGAAGGAACAAAGAAGAAGGGAAGGATCCCATCATTTGCTATGAGTGCAAACAATCCGGTCACATCCGTTCGGAGTGTCCTCAACTCAAGAAGAAGGGCTTTGAGAAGAAGAAGAAACTCAAAGCCAAGCTTGCTACTTGGAGTGATGAGGAGTCATCGGAGGATGACGAACAAGAAGTGGCTAACCTTTGTCTCATGGCACTTGAGGAAGATTCCTCCTTGGTAACCTCTAACTCATCTACTTTAGATTTTTCATATGAAGAATTAAATGATGCATATGATGAGTTACAAGAGGTATATGATGAATTAGTTGAGAAGTTTAAAGAGTCGGTCATTAAAAACAAGAAAATCATTTTAGAGCTAAATGAGAAAAATGACTCACTCACTCAAGCTAATTCTAAATTTGAGAAAAAGATTTTAGGATTAAAAGATGAACTTAAATTCTTTCAAGATGAAAATGTTGATCTTAATAATCTTTTGTCTCAATGCAATAGTGAACACCAAAAGGTGTTAGGTGAGCTAAATGAGCTCAAAAAGTCCTTAAAAATGTTGGTAGTGTCAAACATGAAGTAGGAGAATCCTCTAGAACACACCAACCTAAGAAAAGGACTAATTACTACAAACAAGGTAGCTACCCTAGACATAGTAGAGCTAAAAGAATTAGAAGTGTATGGGTTCCTAAGGAACTTGTAAAATCTAATAATATTATTGCTATGTCATCTTGGATTCCTAAGGGAACCAAGGTTTTGGGAGCTAACACTCATGGACCCAAAATGATTTGGGTACCAAAAACCAAGGTTTAATATCTTTGTTTGTAGGGGGAGCATTGCTTCAAGGCCAAAGCACAAAGTCAAAACTCATGGTACCTTGATAGTGGATGCTCGAGACACATGACCGGAGACAAGAGTCGATTCATGGATTTAAAGCCAAAAAGTGGAGGAGTAGTAACTTTTGGTGACAACTCCAAAGGCCACATTAAAGGTATTGACTCCATAGGTAATCACTCTACCATTCTCATTGAAAATGTCTTATATGTCGATGGTCTTAAACATAATTTATTGAGCATAAGTCAATTATGTGATAAGGGATTTAATGTTCTTTTTGATAAAAATGGATGCAAAATTGTAGACACTAAATCTAATAGTATTATGCTCATAGGTCATCGCATAGGAAACATATACATGGTGCATTTAGATGACATTCATACATCTCATGCATGTTTAGTTGCTCAAAATGAAAATGATGCATGGTTGTGGCATAGGAAGCTAGGACATGCTAGCATTAGTGTTTTGGAAAAAATAGTCTCTCTAAATCTAGTTAGAGGTTTGCCCAAAATTAAATTTTCAAATGACAAAATTTGTGATGCATGCTCTAAGGGTAAACAACATAAGTCTTCCTTTAAATCCATTAATGATGTTTCTACTAGTAGATGCTTACAATTAATTCACATGGATTTATTTGGGCCAATTAGAACTATGAGCTTGGGTGGTAAATCTTATGCATTTGTGTTAGTTGATGATTTTTCTAGATTTACTTGGGTTCTCTTTTTAAGTACTAAAGATGAGGCTTTGGAAAAATTCATCACATTTTCAAAATTAACCCAAAATGATCTTGAACTTAGAATTTCACACATTAGAAGTGATCATGGAACCGAGTTTCAAAATTTAGGGTTTGAAGAATTTTTGAATGAAAATGGTATTAGCCATAATTTTTCGGCTCCTCGAACTCCTCAACAAAATGGGGTAGTTGAGAGGAAAAATAGAACTTTACAAGAAATGGCTAGAACTATGCTTTGTGAAAATAATTTACCTAAATATTTTTGGGCGGAAGCCACAAACACCGCTTGTTATATTGTAAATCGAGTAATGATTAGGCCAATTTTAAAGAAAACACCTTATGAGATTTTAAAATCTAAAAAGCCTAACATTAGCTATTTTCACCCTTTTGGGTGTAAGTGTTTTGTTTTAAATAATGGAAAAGATAACCTAGGTAAATTTGATGCAAAAAGTGATGAAGCTATTTTTATAGGTTACTCTTTAACCTCTAAAGCCTATCGAGTATTTAACAAAAGAACTTTAGTAGTAGAAGAATCTATTCATGTTGTATTCGATGATAACCTCCTTCCTAGGAAGGATTCTTGTGATGATGATGATGTAGGAATCATAAATGCCTTTGATGGAGGTCAAACTTCAAAGGAGGATGAGATTCAACCAAAGGAAGAAGACACACAAGATCCACCTCTTGAAGCCTTGAAGGACTTGGCTATTGAGGAAAAGGAAGTGAGCTACCCAAGGGAGTTGAACTATGTCAAAGATTGTGAAATCTTGGGTGATCCATCCAAGGGGGTAACCACTCGTTCTTCTCTTAAATTAATGAACCATGTTGCATTTATCTCATGCATAGAGCCTAAAAACATAAAAGAAGCATTGAAAGATGACTTTTGGATTATGGCTATGCAAGAAGAGTTAAATCAATTTGAGAGAAGTAATGTATGGACATTAGTTGATAGGCCTAGTAATCAATCTACAATAGGAACTAAATGGGTCTTTAGGAACAAACTAGATGAGAGTGGTAACATTGTGAGAAATAAAGCTAGACTTGTAGCACAAGGTTACACTCAAGAAGAGGGAATATATTTTGATGAAACCTATGCACCCGTAGCTAGGATGGAAGCCATTAGGATGTTGCTTGCATATGCATGTTATCATAATTTCAAGCTTTTTCAAATGGATGTTAAAAGCGCATTTTTAAATGGTTTTATAAATGAAGAAGTGTATGTGGAACAACCACCGGGTTTTGAAGATTCAAAATTTCCAAATCATGTTTTCAAACTTACCAAAGCTCTTTATGGTTTAAAACAAGCTCCTAGAGCTTGGTATGAAAGGCTTTCAAATTTTTTGATTGAAAAGGGATTTGAAAAAGGTAAGGTGGACACTACACTTTTCATAAAAATGTATAAAAATGACATCTTAGTAGTTCAAATTTATGTTGATGATATTATTTTTGGTTCTACTAATGAATGTCATTGTCAAGAGTTTTCTAAGCTAATGCAAGGAGAATTTGAGATGAGCATGATGGGGGAGCTCATCAAGCAAAAGAAGGATGGCACTTTCATCAACCAAGCAAAATACATAAAGGATATGCTCAAGAAGTTTGGCTTGGAGAATGCAAAGCCTCAAGTCACTCCTATGAGCTCTTCTACAAAGCTTGACAAAGATGAAGGAGGTAAGTGTGTTGACTCTAAGCTTTATCGTTCTATGATTGGATCTTTGCTTTACCTTACCGCAAGTAGACCGGATATCTTGTTTAGTGTTTGCTTGTGTGCTAGGTTTCAAGCTAGTCCTAGAGAGTCTCACCTTATAGCCGTTAAGAGAATCTTTAGATACCTTAGAGACACTCCTTGTTTAGGCCTTTGGTATCCTAGAGACTCTACCTTCAACCTACATGCTTACTCGGATGCGGATTATGGGGGTTGCAAAATTGATAGGAAAAGTACTTCGGGAACTTGCCAATTCTTAGGTAGTATGCTCATATCTTGGTTCTCTAAGAAACAAAATAGTGTAGCCTTATCTACCACCGAAGCCGAGTACATATCCTTAGGGAGTTGTTGTGCTCAAGTTCTTTGGATGAAACAACAACTCTTAGATTATGGTATTAAAGTTAGAACTATACCCCTAAAATGTGACAACACTAGTGCAATATGCTTAACTAAAAATCCCATCCAACACTCTAGAACCAAACATATAGAAATAAGGCATCATTTCATTAGAGATCATGTCCTTAAGGAAGATGTGGTTATAGAGTATGTAGACACCTTGAATCAATTAGCGGACATTTTTACAAAACCCTTAGACAAAGAGCGTTTTTGGTCCCTTAGGAGAGAGTTAGGTCTAGCTAGCCTATCTTGACCTTTTAGGACCTCTTTTGTGCTTAAAATGCTTGATTTTGTGAAATTGCCATGTTTATGTGTTTAAACTCCTAATCTTATCCATGCCTATAGTTAGGGGGAGTATGCTTCTGTTAAAACATGCTTAGAACTGTTCATTCATCATTTGCATACTTTTAGGAGGTGTTAAGTTCGAGCCTTTGGTTGTTCTTAGAACCAAATAGGTCATTCTGGGCATATGGTATCGATACGGCTATACGCGTATCGATACGTGTTCTTCATTTTGTTTCCCAGAATTTTCCTCGCTTCACAGGTATCGATACGCTTAAAATCGTATCGATACAGGTCGTTTCGATACGGGCCCCACCGTTTCGATACGACTTTCCAACGGGCATTTTTGAGAAAAGACAATTCTATCCCCGTATCGATACCCACTCAGGAGTATCGATACCCTATCGCGCAGATGGCATTAAATCAGTCTTAAATGAGATCTAATTTTACCAAAATTAAAACTCTTTAACCCTAACAAACCCTAGCCGTTTTTGCCTATAAAAAGGCCCTTCCTCCTTCATATTTTCCACACTACAACTCAATTCTAAAAGAATTCTTGCATCAAGAAAAGAATTGTGCTCTCTCTCTCAAGTTTTCTTCAATCTTCAAAGTTTCCTTCAAGGTAATCTCTTCTTTTTATTCTTTTTTGTTTTTTTTAACCCTTTGTTTTCTTAAATCTCTTTGCTTTTCAAATTTTTTTTAAATCTTTTTACCTTGATTTTTACTCAAATTGAAGAAACTTTTTTTATTATTATTTTTCTTTTAGATTATGGCACCTAAAGAACATTCGAGGAAGCGACCGAGGGTTACTCATGCCGGTGAATCTTTAACTCCCGGAATGGTTGCACGCCCGAATTATGCTACAATTTATAACAAATCCTTTGAAACTTCCGCGGGTCTTCCCTATTTTCGCCAATTTGAGAACTACAAAATTCGTGCGGAAAGGGTCGTCTCCATTCCTTTTCTCGACTCCGAGCGCTTCAAGTTTGAATATCTTCCGTTGCTTCGCACTTGGAATTTCATGGAGTTTCTTTCTATCCCCGGTATTTACTATCGTCTTTTGGTTTTAATTTTCTATTCTAATGCCAAAATTATTTCTCGCAATGGGGAAGTTGTTGCCATCCGCTCTTATCTCATGGGGAAGCAAATCATTCTCGATGTCAAAGGGATTTGTGAGGTTTTTAAGTTAGAGGATGTAGGCTTAAATGATGAGAATGCCTTGGGCCATGTTCTCAGTGGTTCCGTAACCGTCCTCAATGCTCACGATCGAATCCTACATTTGATGGTGTCTTGGTGGTTACGTCCCTCCGGTGGCAAATACTCTACCATCCGTCAAGTGGATGATTTTTGGATCCGTTGTTTCCGTCAACGAAAGCGCCCAAACCTAGCTCGAATCATGTTCGATGAGATCGTCTATCATGTTCAAAATCGCCAAAACTCTCTCATCATATCTTTTATTTACGGTTCGGCTTTAAGTTACTATTTTGTGAAAAAGGATATTGATTGCTCATTTGATCTTGCATCTCCTCTTACCGATCCTATTGATGAGCGATCCCTTGCTCGGGGAAAGTTCCATTACTTTAATGGAAGTTGGTTACGTCTTTCCGATCTTCCACCCGAGGCCGCAGCCGCATTGGAACAACCACAAGCTCCTCAAGCTCCTCCGGCTCCTCAAGTCCCACAGCCCAATTTGGATGCTCTCATGACCTATCTCAATGAGCAATTTACCGGGCTACGCACGGACATGAACACTCGTCTAACCTCCATAGAAACCACCTTCGATACAAGGATGACGGGTATGGAGAATCGCCTTACATCCCTTGAAAGCGAGCACAATTCCTTGAATATTTCCGTTGCCGCTTTCCATGATGAATGGCGTAATAGCATGCGGAGCAATGAGCCTATGGTCGATGATGATGAAGATGATGAAGACGACGAAGACAATGCCTAGACATCTCTTCTTGCATATCATTCATAATCATCTAGGATTTTCTATTTTTATGCACCTATGTTTCTGTTTTTAGGACTAAGTTTGTTTTAGGATTAAAAACCTATGCTTTGATTTCTTGTTTGTTTTCGTTTGGATTTTCTTATGCTATGATGAATAAAATCTTGTTGCTTATTATTATTATACCTTTGATTTCATTATGCACTTTATTGTCTCCATGCATTTTTGATCTAACAAAAAGGGGGAGAAGAAACTTGCTCACATCTTTAAAATATTTTGATTTTAACTCAAAGGTTACCAAGCTTATATTAAGGGGGAGTTACTTTGTAAAGGTTATTCAAAAGTGTCAAAATTTTAAGTTTTGGTTTTGTTATATCAAAAAGGGGGAGATTGTAAAACCTATGTTTGATTTTGATATAACTAGATCTTTAAGGATCAATTTGAAAAACTTAAAATTGTTTTTACAAGTCTCTTAACAAGTTTTGAAACACCAACACTTTAAAACTGATTTGTAAAACTCAAACTCAAAATATTCTCTAAGTGTTCCAAGCCAAATTTATTGAAAATCGTCAGAGAGTATCGATACCTATGGAGGAGTATCGATACCTTTTTGCCAAAATTGGCTACTGTCGGAACACGTATCGATACGGAAAACCCTCGTATCGATACGCCCCTGTGTTAAACTTCAAAGAGTTTGAAAGAGTGTATCGATACGGTAACACCAGTATCGATACTGGTTTAAAGATTTTTAAAGCATTTAAGTCGGTTTAAAAATATGATCGTTGTGTCAGTTGGTTGGTAACCAAAATTTAAAAGGTTGTTGACCGGTATCGATACGCATAACCCCAGTATCGATACGCGTTTTGACAGTGAGCTAAGTTCAGAAAAAGGTATCGATACGGCCTTTGACGTTTCGATACCGTGTACCGATACGCTTACGTGCGTATCGATACGCCCTATTAATTGCACGCAACAGCTCTTTCTTTTCTGAGACAGGTATCGATACCCATTCCCGAGTATCGATACTCGTAGCTGCAGAGGTGCATTTATGGTGGTAAGAGAGGGTTCCAACGGCTCCATTCATGTTCCCAACCACCCAAACGGCTAGAAATCAATGAGAAGGTATAAAAGGGACATCCAAAAGCATCAGCAACAATTATTGAACTTAAAACAAACATCCAACCATCAAATTCAAGCATTTGAGCAAAAATCCCAAATTTGTGTAAAATCCCAATTTGTGTTCTTCACTCATATTTTGTAAAATTGGGTTGAGTGCTTGTATCGGGGCTATCATTTGTATTGAGAGATACCTAATTAGCCTACAAATTCCTTTGTTCTCTTGTGTGAGGGTTGAGTTGATTTTTGGGTAGAAAAATCAACCGATATTGTAAAAGGTTGCCTCCTTGTCCTAGAAAAGGGGAAGATCAATTTAGTGAAATTATTGCAAATCCTTAGTGAGACTAAGGTAGTGGATGTAGAGTTCATTTGGAACTTGAACCACTCTAAATTCCTTGTTCTTCAATTTTAATTTGCTAATTTCCACTACAATCCCTCAAATTTCCAATTCACCCCCCTCTTGGTAAATATCGATCTTCCGATCCACTCAACAGGTCTGCACACAAGGGACATTCTGTTGACAGGACATGAGAACAATGGTCTATATGAATTCTCTACATCATCATCTCAGCATAATTCTATTCCATCTATTTTTCTGCATCATCATCATGATTCCACATCATCCGTTTCGGTTCCATCCACTGTTTCTACTTTACCTTTGTCTAATTTACATGCAAATGATTTGAATAATTGTACTACTTCTTTTGAGTGCAATGATGCAACAACAGGAAATAATGTGACCTTGGAAACTTGGCACAATAGACTAGGACATCCTGCTCAAGAAACTTTGCTTCATGTATTAAAAAGTTGTAATATTTCTGTTGACATGAATAAAATTTCACATTTCTGCTCTGCTTGCAAATTTGGGAAGTCTCATAAATTACATTTCTCTGCTTCTAAGTCTGAATACACTTCACCTTTAGAACTTGTTGTTACTGATGTTTGGGGTCCAGCCTGTAACACCCGTGTTTTGGGGCTAGGAGTTAGTCGGGTTAGTGGTCCGAGTCGGTAAAATTAAAATTTAATCAATTTGACCTTAACTTGGGCTAATTGGGTTTTAAAATAAAAAGGAGGGAGCAATGCGGTGATTTAACCTAAATGTTTTAAAAAGCTAGACCACTTTTTGAAAGTTAAAGAGAACAAAAAAAAAAGGTGTAGTCATCTTCCTCATTTTCCTCTCTTCACCATGGAAACCCTAACAAACCCTCCCAAATCCTAAATTCATATTTCCATCAATTTCTTCATCAATTCAAGGGCGTTTTTAAAGGTAAAATCATTTTCTAAACCTCCTCTTCATTTCCTACTCATACATGGTCTTAGATTTTAAAAATATGAACTTTTGGGAATTAGGGTTTGATTTTAAAGTTTGAGTTTTTATGGGGTTTTCATCTTGTTTTGTTAAATAGAGTTGGGGTTTTGTTTAATCAAGTTGAGATATACATTATATGTTAATTTGGTTGAATTTTGATGAATTTCCGAAGTGGGTTCTTGGACCCATTTTTAAGGTGTCAAAAAGTTGATTTTTGGTGGGTTTTAAGGTGTAATTAGAGGGCTGGTGGTATATGTATGCTAAGGGGATGATTTGGGACCATTTAGATGTCATTTGGGTGTTTAAAAACATGATTTTCTGCTGGGTAAAATATTAGTACGAAAATGGTGTTTTGGAGGGTTTTGGGTGAGTTTTGGGGGTTGTTTAAGGTGGGGTTTGATAGCCCAATGGTAGTACTATGGTTAGGGATTGATTTGGGATCATTTTTGGGTGCAATGGATGTTGGAAACAAGGTTTTTGGATGAGGTATTAGGGCTGTCCGAAATTGCTAAGTATGGGGTTTGGTCATGACTTGAAATGTTGGGTTTGATATTTGAATTTGTATTCCGGGTTGATATTTTGATGTTGGGCTGATTTGAGGATTATTTGAATTGTATTGAGGTTGTTTAGAAGCGAGGGTTTGCGTTGGAGGAGCTTCGGGAAGAAATCCGGAAACTTGAAGGTGATGCTTGCTTGGTAGTTGAGCTTGGAGCTTGGAAGCTTAGGTGAGTGGTTAAATATTTTCAAATGGTTTTGAGTATTTGGTTCAAGCATGTGAACCTAGGATGGGCTTGGTAAACCCACCTAGAGTTGGGATTAGAGTGGTAGCCTAATCCCAAGCTTTGATTAGAGACCTTGGTTGCACTTTTAATGGTTGTATATGCCCCATGTTAAATTGCGATGGTGTTGATTAAGTATATGTTGTATACACGTATGTTGAGGCATGTTTGATGCATTGTTATATGCATGTTGATGATATGGTTATACACATGTGTAAAATATAATGTAATATGATTGTTAATGATGTACATGTGGTATTGGCATGAGAAATGATATTATGAGGTGGTTTCATGATCCGAGGATCATGGTGAGTACGTGCTAAGCACGGAAGTGTTATGAATTGATATTATGAATGATTAATGAAATGTGTAGTATTTGGCACTAGTATGCTTGGGTACAAATGATCGATCATTAGGATGTTAGTGTGTACACATGAGTCAAAAGTCGCGCGTGGCCTTGGTGGCGTTGAGTCACCAAGGAGGAGTACGGGTTCGCCCGGAAATTGTATTTATATTAGTCGGTGATGAGTGGAATCCCATCGACGGGGCGTGAGGATAAGTGGAATCCCCTCCGCGTGAACGGTGATGAGTGGAATCCCACCGTCAGGTAATGGTTGAGTTGTTGGATGTGAGTTCCAACGGTTATCCGCGTATTCGAGTCATAGCTAGGTGCCAATACAGATTGTAGTTTATGTTGCCAATATGTGGTTAATTGTGAGCCAATGTGTTTTGGGAGGTGTTGCCAACATGGTTTAATATATGTGATTTCATATGTTGTGGATTTAAACATGTTGAGCATGACATGATATTGAATATATGTTCATGCATCATCTATATTTATGGCTTGCGTGGATCGGAGGTAAGATCATGCATTCTATCTTGGTTGTAGCTCGTGCTTGGACCCTGCATTGTCGAGGTTTGTTTTTAAAGAGCTTACCCTCACTAAGCTTTTATGCTTACGCTCTCTTTTGTTCGACAATGCAGATCAATAGCTTGAGGGTGGCAAGGGGCAAGAAAAGGCCTCCAAGTGTTGCTTACGGTTAGCTCAAGTATGATGTTTAAATTTAAAGATGGTAATAGTAAAGCAATGGGATAGGTATTGTTGGTTTGAGTTTGATGTATGTCTATGGTTGACTTGGTTTGTAAGCATGTTATATCTTGCCGAATGTTTGTATGATGGATGGCTTATGAATGCTTAAGTTGCTTGAATGACATGTAAATTTTTTTTGATATGTATGATGCTTATTGGTTCTCTTTTAATGTCTTCAAGCATGCTTGTATGAAAGGCTCTTACTGTGTAATTTGCTATGTACGAAAGATTGTCTAAATCCATGCTTGTATGTGTTTGAGTATGTTAAATCTAGGATGTATACCTCTAGACTTTGTTTGATGGTTTTGTGTGCCTTTAGGGGTCCTATGAGACCTTCATACTTGTTGAAATAACCTTAAATCTGAATTTCAAAAGGCTGTAGACAGCCCGCGTTTCGAAGCGGGCTGGGTCGTTTCGGAACGGGTAAGGCTTCAGGGACCCCGTATCGGAACGCGTTTCGATACGGTATGGCCTTTGAAACCCCTGTTCCGATACGCGTTTCGGAACGTTTTGGCTACTGGAATTCTGAGAAATTCACGAGATGAAGGTGTATCGAAACGGGTATAAGGGTTTCGAAACGGTCAAAATCTCGTTGACCACGAGAAGTTGACCGTTGAGGGCGTTTCGGAACGGTTGACCACCGTTTCGATACGGCCCCTTGTAGAGGCTCTGGGACAGTTGACCTGGTCAAGGCGTTTCGATACGCCTCAAGGGTGTTTCGAAACGGCCTGTTTAAAAATATTAAAAGTGGGCTGTTTAATTGCTGTTTTGGGATCGAATGTTTGTCTCATGTATTTTATTCCGTTGTTTGATCACATAGGACTTAAATGGACTTTTAGACAAGAGAAATAAAAGAAATTTTTATAGGGTTGCTAACCGAGGTGGGACCTTAACGGGTTTCGCTTCGGTTTTCCCCGTGTGGCCCACTCAGACCGGTCGTCCGGCCAGACCGGGACGAGGGGGTTACATTTGTTGGTATCAGAGCCTAAGGTTTCCGAGACCTTGGGCAGGTAAGTGAGGTAAGTTTAAGTTTTGAATTGATATGCACGGTGTTTGCTTGCTTTGTAAGTACGATTACTTGTATGACAAGTATGTTGATTGCTTGTTTAAAAGCATGTTGTTTGTTATCCGTGTATGTTGTGATGAAGGATTGATTGATTGAGAATGCCTGCTGTTTGATAGTACGCTTATGTTTACTTGTTTAGCAAGTAAGCCTTGTTATACGCTTGGTTGAACATGTATGTGTGTTGATTTGTTTGAAACGTGTTTAGTAGAGTCCCATTGCTACTATTACATCGAAAAAAGAGATTTTTTTTAAGTGAGGGAAACATACTTGAGCCACTTGGAAGCCTTGCCTTGCTAACCCAATCTTGTATGTTTTACTGTTGATATTGTTGTTGATTTAATTGCTTTTCGGTAAGTAGAAGTCGTAGTTTCTGAAAGGGGTGGACTAGGTTGAGGGAGTCCATCACCTCAGTTAGAGAGGTATGGTTGTACCAGAATTGAGGTACAATTCGTCCGTTTGAGATAGTGTGTATATGGGTCGATTCTTGTGGATGAGGGACGGTGTGATCAACTCTGGCATTAGTTAGTAAGAAGAAGTGAAGGCTTATGGGCGGGGGTTAGAGTGGTGTCAATGTTTTATCGAATGAGCCCTTAGCACAGTATCAAGTTGTTTCCTCCAGTTGATTCTGAATCTGTATCTCTGTACATTGTTAGCAAGTATACAAGTTGAACATGCCTGGTGAGGTGTTAGTTGGTGACCGTTGAGGTTGGCCTATGATTTTAATGCAAGACAGCCGGTCAGTGTCCGTGAGTGGAAGCTAGTTTGTGTGATTGAGTCAGTGTACGTTGAGTTGTTTTCCAGCAAGCGGAAGAGATGAAGTCACTTCTGATATAGTTGAGCCGAGAAGGGAGCCTTGAGCTTTGACTTCAGGATTGTTTGGTAGGGGTAGAACAAGTCCAGCAAGACTGTTTGTGTGCGATCCGAATTGAGTCTTGAAGTTACGAGATGCTCTAAAAATAGTTTAGAAGAGTCAGATTCTGTTGAAGAACCAGTCTGAAAACAAGAGGACCGAAGACTATCAGTCGTGTACATGTGAAGTTGCAATTTCTGCGAATACCTCCTTTTGCGTGAGCATGTAAGAAATTAGATAAGTTTGTTGAGACCTTAGATGTAGAGACACATGTGACTAGCCTCTTTAGGAGACAGTAGTGATCAGAAAGATGTACAGAAGATGTTGTTGGTGGTTTAGAGTTACTAGTTTCTCGTAGGTGTGAAGCGATCGTCTTCCTACGGTTTTGATGTACCTTTTGACAAGGTTCAGCTTGAAGAGCACATAGTTAGTGTGTACATTGAGGCAAAGAGAGAGTTGCCTTGAAATTGTAGATTTTTGTGTGACTGTAGTGGTAGGTGAGGATGTGAGCTTCTTATTGAATGTTGATCCAGTTTTAGAGATCAAAGGTTGATTGAGTTTAGTTGACAGACTTGCTGAGCAATTGTGATGGATTTGATTTTTGAACGAAGATTAGACCGCAGAATGTTAAAATAGTTTGTGATTCTTCCTAGAAGTGTTTAGAAGAAACGCCCAGTTTGTCTCCTAACAGCGAAGAAGAGTTTATTATTGATGTCGTCTCCGAGTTGCTCGTGTTTTAGTTTGCTCTGTGTCTTATGGTTTCCGACAGAATTGGGAATGTTGAAGAATTAGCTCCGAGACTTGTTAGACCTTAGATTCAGTAGGCCTAGTGCATCATCTCAGAGTTCTACAGTGTAAATTGTGAAGAAGAAAGAGTGACAGTACGAGGATGTGTTCAGTTTACATACAGTCGAAACAAGTGTCAGTGATTTGTTGATCAGTTAGTGTGTGCTTCAGTCTATTCGAAGATTAATTTGAGATCCGTTTCTACCAGATGAAGGTGAGAAATTTGGAGTACCAAAGACAGCTTTAGGGGCAAGATGTAATCGCCTTGAGCTCTGAGTTATGCCGCTTTGTTTGACTAGTGTATTAGTTACCTTTATAGAGATGTTGAGCAGAATAATTTTTTGAGTTTCATGATCAGTGGTAGTAGCTCTTCTAGATGTCACGTGAGTATATTCAAGTACCGAGGAAGATCATGACGAGTTTTGAAGTTAGTGTGGTAGATTCTATTAGAGAATTAATTGTATACCAAGTTGTACAACGTGAACTTCGAGTTAATGAAGATGTCCTCTTAGAACATGAAAATTAGCAGAGTGTATTAGAACAAATCTTGAACAGACAAAGGAAGATGTGAGTTGGAAGAAATTGAAGACTGTGACAGATATCTATAATTCTAGGCCTAGCATTGTTACTTTAAGAGAATTGTAAATAGTGTTTGAAGATAGTTGCTCCGTTGATAGATTGCTACAGAAGAATGTTCAGTTGTGTGGTTAGATGCGAGACAATGAGCCCTTGAGAAACTGAAAGAAACTTTGAAGAGAGCTTCGACCTTGAATCAACTTATGTCAGAGAAAGGGTTGTGAACCACAGTGATGCATTACATGTAGAGTTAGGTTGTGTGCTTATGCAAGACGGAAGATTGCGACTTGTTCATCGAGTTAGTTGAAAGACCGTGAGAAGAGTTATTCGATATGAGACATAGAGTTAACTACAATTGTAATTGCTTCGAAGACTTGGAGACAAGCTTGTATAGTAAGAAACGCGCAGTGTATATGTACGTATCATTAGAGCTTGAAATATTTGAAGACTTGGGAATGGTTGGAACTTGAACAACATGAGTAGTTAGAATTGCTTGAAGACTGTGATCTCAAGATTGAGTACTATCTGAAGAGAGTCTACGTAGCAACCGAGTTCCGAGTTGTATTTGTTATTAGATTAGTAGTTGAGTTACGAGTTGCAATTGCCGAATTCCGTATATCAAATGATAGTAGTTTTGTGGCCGAGTTTCGGGTTGAGACTACTTTGAGTCATAATGTTTGATAAGAAACAGTTGCAAGACAGATTCTTGGCACCTCACGTGCAAGGCATAGTGGAAAGAAGACCTTCAGAATACAGTCCAGAGATGATAGAGTTTTGCATTTCAGAGACAGAATAGTTGTACCGACTGACCTAGTGTTTTGAGATGTATTGTTTTGGCCGAAGCGCACGGTGGTTGATTTGTATTGCATCTGAGTAGTATGAAGACGTATTGTGGGTTGAAGATGAGTACTTTCGGAGTGAGTGGATGAATAATGTGGTTCAGTATGAGAGTAAGTATGTAAATTGCCAGCGTGTCAAGACTGAGCTTCAGTTTTCTTCTAGTTTGTTACATCCGTGGAAGATTCGCAGTAAAAGTGAGTAATAAAGAACCGAGATTTCAACTAGAATAGTTTTGAAGACGTCTGCATAGTGTTTGGTTAATTGATGAAGACAGATGATCAGTCAGAGAAAGTTATGAGTCAAGTGTTCAAGCAGTATTGTATGAGTTTGTGAATCGGGCTGGTTCTGTTGTTATCTGTTGCGGTTACCACCAGAGTTAGAAAGGGGTTTGAGATGTGTTACGTGTATCTATGATTCAGAAATGTGAGTCAGATCTGTTCCGTGCTATATTTTTTTGAAAAGATTGAGTTGAGTTTGAAATTGCCATGCCTTGAAGAATCAGTAGAGATCTTAGCATCAGATATCTATTGTTGTGTGGTAAGTCCACCGAGGTTGGTTAGTGTGTTGTGGTGTGAAAGAAAGTGGGTTCCTGTCCGATGAATTTCGGGGACGAAATTTCCTTAAGTGGGGGAGAGTTGTAACACCCGTGTTTTGGGGCTAGGAGTTAGTCGGGTTAGTGGTCCGAGTCGGTAAAATTAAAATTTAATCAATTTGACCTTAACTTGGGCTAATTGGGTTTTAAAATAAAAAGGAGGGAGCAATGCGGTGATTTAACCTAAATGTTTTAAAAAGCTAGACCACTTTTTGAAAGTTAAAGAGAACAAAAAAAAAAGGTGTAGTCATCTTCCTCATTTTCCTCTCTTCACCATGGAAACCCTAACAAACCCTCCCAAATCCTAAATTCATATTTCCATCAATTTCTTCATCAATTCAAGGGCGTTTTTAAAGGTAAAATCATTTTCTAAACCTCCTCTTCATTTCCTACTCATACATGGTCTTAGATTTTAAAAATATGAACTTTTGGGAATTAGGGTTTGATTTTAAAGTTTGAGTTTTTATGGGGTTTTCATCTTGTTTTGTTAAATAGAGTTGGGGTTTTGTTTAATCAAGTTGAGATATACATTATATGTTAATTTGGTTGAATTTTGATGAATTTCCGAAGTGGGTTCTTGGACCCATTTTTAAGGTGTCAAAAAGTTGATTTTTGGTGGGTTTTAAGGTGTAATTAGAGGGCTGGTGGTATATGTATGCTAAGGGGATGATTTGGGACCATTTAGATGTCATTTGGGTGTTTAAAAACATGATTTTCTGCTGGGTAAAATATTAGTACGAAAATGGTGTTTTGGAGGGTTTTGGGTGAGTTTTGGGGGTTGTTTAAGGTGGGGTTTGATAGCCCAATGGTAGTACTATGGTTAGGGATTGATTTGGGATCATTTTTGGGTGCAATGGATGTTGGAAACAAGGTTTTTGGATGAGGTATTAGGGCTGTCCGAAATTGCTAAGTATGGGGTTTGGTCATGACTTGAAATGTTGGGTTTGATATTTGAATTTGTATTCCGGGTTGATATTTTGATGTTGGGCTGATTTGAGGATTATTTGAATTGTATTGAGGTTGTTTAGAAGCGAGGGTTTGCGTTGGAGGAGCTTCGGGAAGAAATCCGGAAACTTGAAGGTGATGCTTGCTTGGTAGTTGAGCTTGGAGCTTGGAAGCTTAGGTGAGTGGTTAAATATTTTCAAATGGTTTTGAGTATTTGGTTCAAGCATGTGAACCTAGGATGGGCTTGGTAAACCCACCTAGAGTTGGGATTAGAGTGGTAGCCTAATCCCAAGCTTTGATTAGAGACCTTGGTTGCACTTTTAATGGTTGTATATGCCCCATGTTAAATTGCGATGGTGTTGATTAAGTATATGTTGTATACACGTATGTTGAGGCATGTTTGATGCATTGTTATATGCATGTTGATGATATGGTTATACACATGTGTAAAATATAATGTAATATGATTGTTAATGATGTACATGTGGTATTGGCATGAGAAATGATATTATGAGGTGGTTTCATGATCCGAGGATCATGGTGAGTACGTGCTAAGCACGGAAGTGTTATGAATTGATATTATGAATGATTAATGAAATGTGTAGTATTTGGCACTAGTATGCTTGGGTACAAATGATCGATCATTAGGATGTTAGTGTGTACACATGAGTCAAAAGTCGCGCGTGGCCTTGGTGGCGTTGAGTCACCAAGGAGGAGTACGGGTTCGCCCGGAAATTGTATTTATATTAGTCGGTGATGAGTGGAATCCCATCGACGGGGCGTGAGGATAAGTGGAATCCCCTCCGCGTGAACGGTGATGAGTGGAATCCCACCGTCAGGTAATGGTTGAGTTGTTGGATGTGAGTTCCAACGGTTATCCGCGTATTCGAGTCATAGCTAGGTGCCAATACAGATTGTAGTTTATGTTTCCAATATGTGGTTAATTGTGAGCCAATGTGTTTTGGGAGGTGTTGCCAACATGGTTTAATATATGTGATTTCATATGTTGTGGATTTAAACATGTTGAGCATGACATGATATTGAATATATGTTCATGCATCATCTATATTTATGGCTTGCGTGGATCGGAGGTAAGATCATGCATTCTATCTTGGTTGTAGCTCGTGCTTGGACCCTGCATTGTCGAGGTTTGTTTTTAAAGAGCTTACCCTCACTAAGCTTTTATGCTTACGCTCTCTTTTGTTCGACAATGCAGATCAATAGCTTGAGGGTGGCAAGGGGCAAGAAAAGGCCTCCAAGTGTTGCTTACGGTTAGCTCAAGTATGATGTTTAAATTTAAAGATGGTAATAGTAAAGCAATGGGATAGGTATTGTTGGTTTGAGTTTGATGTATGTCTATGGTTGACTTGGTTTGTAAGCATGTTATATCTTGCCGAATGTTTGTATGATGGATGGCTTATGAATGCTTAAGTTGCTTGAATGACATGTAAATTTTTTTTGATATGTATGATGCTTATTGGTTCTCTTTTAATGTCTTCAAGCATGCTTGTATGAAAGGCTCTTACTGTGTAATTTGCTATGTACGAAAGATTGTCTAAATCCATGCTTGTATGTGTTTGAGTATGTTAAATCTAGGATGTATACCTCTAGACTTTGTTTGATGGTTTTGTGTGCCTTTAGGGGTCCTATGGGACCTTCATACTTGTTGAAATAACCTTAAATCTGAATTTCAAAAGGCTGCAGACAGCCCGCGTTTCGAAGCGGGCTGGGTCGTTTCGGAACGGGTAAGGCTTCAGGGACCCCGTATCGGAACGCGTTTTGATACGGTATGGCCTTTGAAACCCCTGTTCCGATACGCGTTTCGGAACGTTTTGGCTACTGGAATTCTGAGAAATTCACGAGATGAAGGTGTATCGAAACGGGTATAAGGGTTTCGAAACGGTCAAAATCTCGTTGACCACGAGAAGTTGACCGTTGAGGGCGTTTCGGAACGGTTGACCACCGTTTCGATACGGCCCCTTGTAGAGGCTCTGGGACAGTTGACCTGGTCAAGGCGTTTCGATACGCCTCAAGGGTGTTTCGAAACGGCCTGTTTAAAAATATTAAAAGTGGGCTGTTTAATTGCTGTTTTGGGATCGAATGTTTGTCTCATGTATTTTATTCCGTTGTTTGATCACATAGGACTTAAATGGACTTTTAGACAAGAGAAATAAAAGAAATTTTTCTAGGGTTGCTAACCGAGGTGGGACCTTAACGGGTTTCGCTTCGGTTTTCCCCGTGTGGCCCACTCAGACCGGTCGTCCGGCCAGACCGGGACGAGGGGGTTACACAGCCCCTTTCTATTCTAATGGCTTTCGATACTATGTAGCTTTCACTGATGCTTACCCACGGTTTACTTGGTTGTATTTCCTCAAGCAAAAGTCAGGAGTTTACAGTGCTTTCCTTCAGTTTCATCAGGAGGCTGAAAGACAATTTGGGTTGCAAACTTGTAACACCCGGGTTTAGGGGTTAGGTGAAAATAATATTTTAATATTATTTTGGGCTCGGTTTTATACTCCAAATAATATTTCGAGTTGTTTTCAAAATTTATTAATTTGGGGTTGACCATGTTTTAAGATTAAACTCCATTTAGCCATGGATTTACCTTCCTTGCAAATACCCTAATTCATTAAGGGCAAACAAGTCTTTTGAGCTTTAAAAATTTACCACATGTCAAATAAAACTCCCACCTTTCTCATCATCTTCTTCTCCCTCTTTCAAACCTAACGTTCTCTTCTTCTCACCTTGGGGGATCACTATTCCATCACCATACACTCACATCCTTGGTGATTTTTGAGAGGTAAACATGTTTCTAGCTTGTCCTCACTCTCCTCTACATGCTCATACCCATAGTTTTCTTTAAAACCCATGTTTTTGTGTTATGAAGTTTTAGAGTTTGAAATTAAAAATGTTAACTTTGTTAACTTTGAGTTGAGCTTTTGATTTGGTAATGATAGATAAGTCATTTGTCGTTCAAAAGGTCCAATATATCTAATTTTTACAAAGTTTTACAATGATTTTCGGATTTGTATTTCAAAGGGGTTTTAGGAGGGCTTTAAAGGGGTTTTTGGGTGGGTTAACGTTGGTTCTTGAGGGCTGGTGCTAGTATGGTAAATGGGGGTTGCTTTGGGTGTGTTTGGTGGTTGTTTGGATGCTTGAAATAGAAGATTTCAGTGGGTGTTAAGGGCTGCTCGAAAATTCTGTTTTTGGGGTTGATTTTGAGTGTTGGATACTTGGTAATGTTAATCCGGGTTAGCTTCGATGATAAGATATTAATTGTGGATGTTTTGTTTGTGTTTGGGATTGATTAGAATCAAGTTTGGGCATCGGTGAAGCATCGGAAGTGAATCCGGGAAGTTAAAGGTTGTTGCTTGCTTGGTCTTGAGCTTGGAAGCTTAGGTGAGTGGTTAATTGCTTTAAATGATTTTAAAATAGTTGGTTCGAGTATTCGGACTAGGTTGGGCTTGGTAGACCCACCTAGAGTTAGGATTAGGGTGGTAGCCTAATCCTAAGCTTGATCTAGAGCCTTTGGTTGAACTTAGTTACATGGTTGTGTATGTCTCGTATGAAATGTGATGTGAATGTTTATGTATATTGCATTATACATGTGAAATGAGATTGGACTTATGATGCTTGAGACATGTATGGTTTTGTTGGATTGTTGTTGGTTGCTAGGAGCATGTATAGACTCCTTAGTATCTTGCTTTTGCATGGTTGTGTTGCCATGATGAATGTTAACTCATGCCTAAGTTGCTCTTTTGAATGTTAGCCTTATGCCTTAAGAGTTCATATATGTGTTTGAATGATGTTTGAATGAATGCATGTTTGTGAGGTGTTGCCTAGTGTTAGGTTTGTCTAAATCTTGTTGTAGCATGCTAGTATGTTTGGTATGCCTTAAGTTTAATCAATGTGGTGTTATGTTGTGTTTTGGTGGTGTTTTGGGGCACATTTGTGCCTCAAAACAGCAAAATCGAGTCTGCAGATAGGGGGTGTTTCGGAACGGGTCCCCCTGTTCCGGAACGGTCCCTTTGTAAATGGCCTGCCGTTTCGAAACGGATGAGGGTCGTTTCGGAACATTTTGGCTACTGGAATTTTGAGAAATTGGCAAGATGAAGCCGTTCCGAAATGGGCCTTTGATGTTTCGAAACGGTCAAATCTCGTTGACCACGAGATATTGACCGTCAAGGTCGTTCCGATACGGGTCTCCCTTGTTTCGGAACGGTCACCTTATGGTTGACCCAGGCCCGTTGACTAGGTCAAGGCGTTTCGGAACACCCTAAGGGCGTTTCGAAACGGCCTGCTG
Source organism: Hibiscus tridactylites (assembly GCA_958450335.1). NCBI lineage: Eukaryota > Viridiplantae > Streptophyta > Magnoliopsida > Malvales > Malvaceae > Hibiscus > Hibiscus tridactylites. The sequence goes on from OY288292.1 coordinate 4,128,411, forward strand.
TAGAACATTAAAATGAGCTGTTTTATGTGTGGTCGGCCGATGTATGTTGCGAATGTTTGTATTCCCGCTGCTGTGCTTCATGTAGGATTAATTCTTGCATATAGACAAGATAAAATAAAAAGAAATTTTTGGGTCGTTAACCGAGGGGAAATCTTAACGGGTTTCACTTCAGTTTTCCCCGTGTGGCCCACTTGGACCGGTCATCCGACCAGACCGGGACGAGGGGGTTACAAAACTGAAGGCACTACAATCAGATGGTGGAGGGAAGTTCATAGCACTTGATGCATATCTTCGAGCACAAGGTATAACTCATAGACTCTCTTGTTCTTATACTTCTGAACAAAATGGCTTGGTAGAAAGAAAACATAGGCAAATAGTTGAGGTTGGTCTCACTTTATTAGCTCAAGCTTCAATGCCTCTGACTTTTTGGAATGATGCTTTTGTTAGTGCAATATTTCTTATTAATAGGTTACCCACAAAAGCCTTGGATGGAATGTCTCCTTATGAAAAATTGTTCAAAAAGAGTCCTGATTATAGTTTTATGAAAACTTTTGGGTGTGCTTGTTATCCTTTTTTAGGCCCTTACAACAAGAATAAATTGAAATTTAGGTCCTCACTTTGTACTTTCCTAGGTTACTCTCCCTCATATAAGGGTTATAAGTGTCTTGATTCAACTGTAAGAGTTTATATTACCAGACATGTTCAGTTTAATGAACAACATTTCCTTATAAAACTTCTTTAGCAGATAAAGGTCTTGTGAATAAGTCAAAGTGTGACAAATGCTCTAACTTAGTCAAAAAGACTTCTGTTTCATTTCCATCTGTTAATATTCCTGTAAATTCAAACACTGTGTCACAAAATCATCCTTCTTCATCTCTGCATCTGTCACAAAATCATCCTACTTCATCATATCTTCCTTCTGTTAATCATGTTAATCCTCTTTCATCACATCAACCTTCTGTTCATCCTTCTTCATCACATCAACCTTCTGTTAATCCTTCTTCCTTACATCAACATTCTGTTGATCCTTCCCCATCTCACACCCCTGTATTTAGTTCCCCAGTTTAAAGTGTCTCATTTCATGGTCAAGGTCAGTCTGCATCAAATTCTTCACAAATTCAGTCTTCTCATAGTCATCATGTGTCAGCATCTTCAAATTCTTCTGTGTCTGCATCTGCTAATACAAGTTCTTCATCATCCTTATCACCTTCTTTGTCTCCACTTATCCTATCATTCATACCCTCTACTTCATTCTCATCTCTATCCTTCACTCCACTTCTACCTTCCTCCACACCACCACCACCACCACCATTGGTTATCAATGCTCATCCAATGATTACACGTGCCAAGGCGGGTGTCTTTAAGCCCAAAGTGTATCTCACTAAAACATCTGTCTCTGCTCCTGATTCTGAACCTACCAACATCTCTGAAGCCCTGCAGCATCCTGGTTGGAGTGCAGCTGTTCATGCAGAGAATTCTGCTTTGCTCACCAATGGTGCTTGGGAATTACAAGTCTTGCCCTCAAACAGGAAGACAGTTGGGTGCAAGTGGCTGTTTCGAATTAAGAAGTAAGTTGATGGCTCGGTTAACAGGCTTAAGGCAAGGCTGGTTGCTAAGGGTTTTTCTCAGGCTGTTGGGTATGATTTTCGAGAAACCTTCATCCCTATGGTAAGGTCTAGTACCATTCGAATCGTTTTAGCTGTAGCAGTCATGAAGGGGTGGTGTATACGACAGGTTGACATTAACAATGCTTTCCTTAATGGAAGCTTGGTTGAGGAGATTTTTATGGATCAACCCCCGGGGTTTGAGAAATGTGGTCCTAATGGTGAAGTGCTAGTTTGTAAACTGAAGAAAATACTTTATGGTCTGAAGCAAGCCCCACGTGCATGGTTTGATACTCTATGGAATTTTCTTGTTTCTAGTCTGAATTTTGTTGCTTCCAAGGCAAACACGTCACTGTTTATTCAAACCAAAGGGTCTTCTCAAGTACTATTAATGGTATATGTTGATGATATAGTTATCACAGGTGATGTTTCAGAAGATGTGAGTCTTGTGGTGAAACAAATCAATGCTGCCTTTTCTTTGAAAGATCTAGAGAGTTTAGGATTTTTTTGGGAATGGAGGTCCAGCATGATACAAATGGTTTACTTTTGAATCAGAAGAAGTATATAGTTGAGTTGTTGAACAAAACTGGTATGGCAAGTTCAACATCAATTCCAACTCCAATGGTTGTCACACCAAAGCTTTTTGCAAGTGATAGTAAAAATTTTGATGATGTTCACTTGTATAGAAGTGTGGCTAGAGGGTTACAATATGTGTGCTTAACCAGGCATGATATATCATATGCTGTGAACAAGGTGCGTCACTATATGAATAACCCTTGTGAAACACACTGAAAGGTTGTTAAGAGGATACTTAGGTATCTCAAGGGAACAATTGAGCATGGTTTGTATTATAAACGTGGAGAAGAGTTTAGTCTGATTTGTTTTACAAATGCCGATTGGGCTGCATCACTTGAAGACAGAAGATCAACTCCAGGCTATTGTATCTTTCTTGGTAATAACCCTATTGTTTGGTGCTCCAAGAAGTAAAATGTTGTGTCACGATCAACTTGTGAAGCTGAATACAGGAGTTTGGCAAACTCTGTATCTGAACTTATATGGGTTGAGCAACTCTTAAAAGAGCTGAAAGTCAGAATAGTAGGAAAACCAACTGTGTGGTGTGACAATACTTCAACAGTGTCCATCTCTGCAAACTCTACTCATCATGCAAAAATTAAGCATGTTGAGATAGATCTTCACTTTGTTCGTGAAAGAGTTCTTGCTGGACAACTTGTGGTGAACTTCATTCCAAGCCCAGAACAAACAACATATATACTTACAAAGACAATTCCACCAGCCACCTTTTCAGACTTAAGACACAAACTTGGTGTACTGTCTCCTGCTGATGTTCATCATCAAGAAGGAGTCTCAACTGGAAGAATAACAGAGCTTTATGAAGAAGAAGACAAACCAGGAGAATGTTAGAAGTTATAATTTTGTTGTAATTTGTTATAAGTCTGTTATCATTTAGTTAGGCCGTTGGGCCGTTCTCTGTATAGACAGCTACCTATTCATCTTGGGCTATATAAGCCTGTGTAGTTGGGCTTTCAGTTTAATGTGAAATAATAATTAGACTTTCTTTCTTTCTCTTTTTGTTTCTCGATAGCTTTTCTCATTAGTTTCTTTCGTTTTTCTCTGCTTCATCTTTTTCTCCAAACTTTTCTGAATCCTTCTTTTCTCGTTTCATCTATTCATGGATTCATATTCATCCTTCTGACAATGTCAGAGCCAAAAGATTCAAATAAGTGTTGTGAAAACAATCGAAAAAAAAACTTGTTGAAGAGGGAGGCTAAAAGGAGGAACACAAGGGTGCCTAAAATATAACAGTAGGCAGTGAAGACAAAGAAGCTCACCCCTTTGGAAAAAGTAGCTTTCACTAGAATACTCATGGCTACATTGGAGAGCTCCACTGCAACCATGGCCATGCTTGGCAACACCAATTCCTTGAATCCATTATTTCTTGCCATCTCCCTCTCCTCTACCTAATATTCCATTGCTTATTAATATGCTTGTATTTATATATTTCTGAGAACTAAATGATGTTGCATTAGGTATCATATATCATTCATTATATTTGTATTCACTGTAAGTTTGATCTAATCCATTATTATTATAATTAGGGACGAAAGATTCCAGTTCTATGGGACAAAGTACAACCTTTTTAAAAGTAAGGACAATTTATAATTATATCATAAGTTTTTTAAATTTATTATATAAATTAAAGGTAAAAAAATTAGGGAGTGGACCACATAGTCCCTCACAGTATTGTTGTAGTTTCGCTCATAATTATAATATAAAATAAATTTTGATGTACAAGTTGTGTAAACTTACGTTTATACAAGGTTGTTAAATTTAGGGTTTATGATGTTAGTTTAGGGTTTAAAATTTAGGCTAGTGTTTAGATTCTAGGATTTTACACAATTTGTGTACCAAAATATAACTCTTATAGTATATCATTCATTCTATGTTTATGAGTATGACTTGATTTGAACTCTATTTTTGACAATAACAACTGAATTTAATTAAAATAAAAAACTACGAAAGATATCACAAATACAACGCATCTAAAAGGGAGAACAATAAGACTAGTCCACCAAAATCTCATACAAAAATTCAAAAGTGCAAAAAAAGTAAATACTTTCATAGAGATTAGCATACCGTCAAAATCCAAAAGCCTTCCCGAATCTCCTTGTCTCTATCCACACGAGACGCATTACAGGGTGAAAAAAGAGTGGTGAGCGAGCCAAATTATCAGGCAGATTGCTCCGCTACTCAGAACTGATTACATCGGCAAACAACCATAAATCGAGTGGGAATCTATCTTTCTATGACCATCGACAAAATCATAATAAAAAACTAGCACCGTGAATATCTCTGTACGAGCACCGAACGACCACTAAAGTATGCCGAAATCATGTCAAAACGACAGATGAAACGAAACCACAAAAAACAAAGGAAAAAACGTGCCACAAAAGTAATTTTTTATTAAAAACAAAAAATAACAAAAAAAAATAATGAATCCGGTAGTCGACAATCAACACTAAAATTAATTACCGATCATTGGCTAAGAAAACAAAAGATAGAAGGCTGCGACGTTAGTCATTAGAAATGATCGAGAGAAAGAATTGTTTGAACTCTATTTGTCAAAGATTGAAAAGGAGAGTTTATTTTTATTTATTTAAATTGACATGTTGGTGTAGGCATGTTATATTCAAATTATTTTATGTTTCATATCGTGTTTTGCATAATTTTGTCTTAATGGTTTAATATTTTATAGGATAATTTATGTGTTTGTTTCATGTTTGTATAATAATATCTCGGTTGTTACTGCAACATTAATTCAGGTTTTGAATTGGATTGTTACAACGTTAACAACAGCAATATTCAGGTACGGACACAAGACTTTAAGTTAGAGGGCGAATTTATAAATTTCTAAAAGGTGAAAATAGATTTTTAATAAAATTTACATAAAAAAATTTTAAAAAAAAATCTAACTCGTATAAATTTTTTAAAATTTTAGGGGGAACCGCCTCCGCTAGCCCCGTCGGTCCATCCCTAACAATATTGAACCGTTTCTACGTTCTAAGACAGTTTTCAGACAAAACATCAAAAAATGTTTAATACTTTATTTTTCTCACCTCATTTCATATCATCCAACAACATGCAAAGTAAAAAATGCTCATCCTTTTGAACTCAATAAGCAATTTCAGTGGGAAAACAGATGATATTCATCTTAAAAGGTTCGATTTTAAAGTATTTTGTCTATAAAGTGTGTGTATTGTCAAAGATTAAAAATATCTATAAACATATACTACATTATAATCACCACGAGAATATTAAAAAAATACTCTCCCTTCTCCATTCTTTTTCTTACTTCTGTTTTACCGCCAACACTATGAGCTTCTTTCTTATGAGTTTCAATTCCGAGAAGAGTAATATTGTTGTTGTCCGCTTCAAATTTTGAGTGTACGAAATTTTAAAAGACTGTATTAAATTATTAATTTCAAGAAAAAATTATTAGATGGGGCTGGCTTATCACGTCATTTATGGTCTCATCTAGAACTGGGCGCTCGATCGAGTCGAGTCAAAAAAATTCGAGTTATTTGAGTTTACAAGTCCTATTTTATGGTTCAAACTTTATTTAAATTTTTTTAATCGAATCGAGTCGAGTTTTCGAGTTTCTATACAAATTTAATTATATATATATACATATACTAGCGATGACCATATATATTTCTATCTGCATATACATAGGGTTGAGCGATGCACATATTGATTCCAATTTTAACGGTTTTCTATATGCATATACGACATACATATAAATTTCTTCATATTTTTCACATGTGATATAAATACACCATGCACAATTGATAGACTCGACTAGAATATGAAAATTGATCAACTAATTACTAAATATTTCGAGTTATTTGAATTTACATTTCATAACTTAAGCTTTATTTAAAAAAATTGCGAGTCAAGTTTATAACATTACGGGTTGATTTTTTTTTACCTCGAGTCGAGTCAAATAATTCGGTTTTATCTTATTTTTTTCAAGGTGAATCTTCACCTCTTTCCTACATGTAATTAAAGAGTGGGTAATTACTAGAAAGTTGCACTGAAATGGATGAAGGTTATTGGATGGACCATGAATGACATAGTGAGCCGGTCCATCTAATAAATTTTCATTTCATGGACATTGTTTAGTGCAATGATTACACTAATCGGGAAGAATTTACTTCTAATATTGTGATTTACCACGACACAATAAATGAATTCTTTCATTCGATCGATTTTTTAATTTGATTCAAGATCGCTAGTTGTTGAATGTAAATGTAATGACATTTTTTTTATAACAATTTCTACCTAGAGAGAAGAGAAAGAGGAATTTTGCTCCTACTGGGTCATGAGCCTACAACCTAGGGGAAGAAGAGGGTGTCAACTCTCAATTTTAACCACTTGCGCTAGAGATTGTTGCTAATATAACCAGTTTGCTTGTACAAATTTTATACGAGATTAAATTCTTCGTAGACGACGAAATATCCGTGGCTGAGTGACTAAAGACGGTCATCAATTTTTCAATGTGAGTTTAAATTTATAAATTTAGATTAAAAATTTGACTATCACTTTATTATTATTATTGTTTAACCATCAGTATTCGACTCATTGATCGATTAATTCGGATCGAATTTTATAAATGTTCGATATGGAGAAGGCCTTCCTAACCTAATTTTTTTCATTTACAATACCAGGATAAGATTTCAATTTTTGACCTTGATCTTTGCTTCAAGGATTTAATGTCTCACCGTTTTATTATTAAAAGAACCCTCCGAAGACTGATTAATGTTAATTACACCATTCATTAAAAAAGATACTTTAATTATAAAATGTTAAGGAAAAAACAGAAAGATGGAACCAAATGATTTTTTTAGTAAGGAGTTGCATTGCCAACTAGCTGGTGCAAGTGGTTGGAATATCTTGTTTATTTTTTATGTAAACTTGTTTTTTTTATGAAACTGAGCTAAAACGAATCCTACACTGCTCCTTGTAAATCTGCTAATACAAAACCAGCAACTGCTGGGGGTGGTTCTTGAAACAAACAGTCTCCAATCGGTGCCCCACGAGCCATCCTTGCTAACCCATCAACAACTCTGTTCGCACTTCGTCGGATATACCGAACCTTCACGTCTCATTGAAGAGCCAAAAGACTACGTATTGACTTCACTGGTGCTGAGCCATGAAGCGCCGATGATGTCCCTTGGAGGATGCGCGAGACCTCCACATTATCCGTTTCCGACTCGATTTGACAATAGCCATGAGACCATGCTAAGCAAAGGCCGTCACGAGCCGCCCACAACTCAGCCACTATAACTGAGCACACTCTGATACTCTGTGAGGATCCAGTGACCCAACCTCCATTATCACTTCTCAACACCACCCCTGTAGCGGCTAATCCATCCAAAATGTTAACGACACTGTCCACATTCACCTTAACCCGCCCTTCCTCCAGTAAACGCCACGAGTCAGCCGGCACAGTCTGGACCACTGGCAGCGTCGAGCGATGTATATTGTTGGATACCTCTACCACAAATTGGATACACAAATCAACAAAATCTCCTTTCTCCACATAGGTTTCATCCATAATAACATTACACCTTCGCTTCCATAGCCGCCAACAGATCACAGCAAAACACACATGCCAATCAAGTTGTTGCGTACTATTTCCACCATTATGAATATTCTCCAACAACCACGACTGAAATTCCATGCTCATAAACCGGTGAAAAGCGCTGGGCGAAACCAGTCTTGCCCAAACGGAGTGTGCCTTTTTACAGTCACGTAGCACATGATTAACATCCTCATCGCAACATTCACACAACCGACAAACACTGGACATGGCTAAGTGACGCCTAAACCGCTCCACATTCGTCAACAAGTTGCCCCTCAAAGCTAGCCAAAGGAAAACACGGATTCGTTGAGGTACATACAGTTTCCAGATTGTCTTCCATTTGCTTGTCAACTCGCCTGGTATAAATGAAGTTATCGCTCTATAGGCGGACTTTGTGGAGAACAAACGAGTTTCCTCCCACCGCCAACCTACTGTGTCATCACCCGCAGAGCAGTTCGGTGGACTAATTGCAGCAATGTGGGGTAATATGCTATCCGGAAGGACCTGTGACAGTCGACTCCAATTCCACTTTCCATTTTGAGTGGCAAACGAGCACATCGTGGTAGGTGCCGGTAATACACCCTGCGTACAATAGCTAGCCAACGGCTCCGATAGATTCAACCAATTATCATGCCAAAAATCAGTCTTGGTGCCATTGGAAATGTTCCAACATATGTTGCTACAAATATCCCCCCACACATGCGATAGCCCTTGCCAAAGTCGTGAGCAGTTTTGCCTCCTCAAGGATCTCAGCAAAGAATCACCCCAACCATACTTGTGTTTAACCACCTGTACCCATAGTTTATCTACATTCGATACAAGATGAAACCCAACCTTCATTAGAAGTGCCTTATTTTGTACATGCAGATCACGAAATCCAAGACCCCCACCCTCAATTGGTTGTTGCATATCATTCCAGCTCACAAGAGAAATCCCACGGTTGTTTGAAACGTTCCCCAAAACAAAACGCCTTATTAACTTCTCCAAGTCCTCACAAAAACCTTTAGGAAGCCATGTTGTTTGCATGGCATATATCGGAATTGCTTGGAGCACCGACTTAGCAAGTGTAATACGCCCTGCTAACGAGAGAGAACGGGCTGCCCAACCCGTAAGGTATCCACGCACCTTATCTAACAAATAAGCGTACGTCCCTTTAGTCACTTGCGAGTGAAGAAGTGGCACACCAAGATATTTTCCAAGGTCCTTTACCTCCTCAAATCCCAAACCAACAACAATATCTGCCCGCAACGAAACCAAAGTATTATTAGAAAAATAAATTTGTGTCTTAGAAGCACTCACGTGATGTCCAGATTCACGGAAAAAGCCATCTAACACCCTATGAAGCACCTGCATTTGGTCTAGGGAAGCTTCCAAGAAAAGTACAAGATCATCGGCAAAAAATAGATGGGAGATGTACGGCCCATAGCGTGATAGCCTCACCGGCTTCCAACTCCCCTCCACAACACATTGGGAAATTGATTGGGATAACATGTCCATGCATAGGACAAAAATATAGGGGGATAATGGGTCCCCTTGTCATATACCTCGCGTCGGCTTAAACGTCTTTGATGCCTCACCATTCCATAATACTTGCATCAAAACTGGACGTACGCACAACATAATACGATCAACTAGCTTACTTGGCATACCAGTGAGCTCAAGTGTTTCCTGGATATAGTCCCACTCAAGCCTATCGTAGGCCTTTTCGAGATCCACCTTCAACGCCATCTACCCTTTCCGACCTTTTTTATGGCACATGGAGTGTATCACCTCTTGCGCCAATATGATGTTATCCGTTATCTGTCTTCCCGGTACGAAACTTGCCTGATTCTGAGCGATCCATTTAGGCAAGAACGGTTTAATCCGATCAACAATTATCTTCGAAATTACCTTGTATTCCACGTTACAAAGACTAATGGGACGAAACTGAGTAATCTTCGTATGGCAATCCACTTTCGGGATAAAGACAAGTAGTGTTCGGTTAATCCATTCCTCCAAACGCCCCTCCTCAAAGAATTGACAAATTGTTTGATACAGCACGTGTCCCACTACAGTCCAATTACGCTGATAAAACATAACCGGAAGGCCATCACTACCCGGTGCTTTCAAAGGTGTCATGCTAAAAATTATGCTTCAAATCTCCTCGGTTGTTATTAGGGCCAATAATGTCCGCATTTCTGCTTCTTCAAACCGATAGCTCGAAAACTCGAAAACTCGACTCGAATCGAAAAAATTTCAAATAAAGTTTAAGTTGTAAAATATGACACGTCAACTCGAATAGCTCGAAATTTTTTTGACTCGATCGAACGCTCATCTCTATCTTAAGACATGACTCGAATAACTCGAAATATTCGAATATTTTAAATCATTTTTTCTTTTAAATCAAATATTTTTTAAAATAAAATATTTAATATTTTTATATTTAAATCATATCGAATATTTAATAACTACTTTAAATATTCAATTTAATTTAAAAATATTCGACTTAAAAGAAAGAAATTGATTTAAAATATTCGAATATTTAATAACTACTTTAAATATATTTCTTTTAAATATTCGAATATTTAATAACTACTTTAAATATTCGAATATTTTAAATCAATTTTATTCTCTTGTAAATGGAATATTTTTAAATTAAATCGAATATTTAAAGTAGTTATTAAATATTCGATGTGATTTAAAAGAAAAAAATGATTTAAAATATTCAAAAATTTTGAGTTATTTGAGTTGACACATCATATCTTAAGATAGAGGTGAGCGTTCGATCGAGTCGAGTCAAAATATTTCGAGTTATTCGAGTTGACGCATCATATTTTACAACTCAAACTTTATTTGAAATTTTTTCGATTCGAGTCGAGTTTTCGAGTTCCTATAAAAATTTAATTAAATATTCAAATATTTTAAATCAATTTTTCTTTTAAATCAAATATTTTTAAATTAAATCTAATATTTAAAGTAGTTATTAAATATTCGATGTGATTTAAATATGAAAATATTAAATATTTTGTTTTAAAAAATATCCGATTTAAAAGAAAAAATGATTTAAAACATTCGAATATTTCGAGTTATTCGAGTTGACGCGTCATATCTTAAGATAGATGTGAGCGTTTGACCGAGTCGAGTCAAAAAATTTTGAGTTATTCGAGTTGACGCGTCATATTTTACAACTCAAACTTTATTTGAAAATTTTTCGATTCGAGTCGAGTTTTCGAGTTCCTCTAAAAATTTAATTAAATATTCAAATATTTTAAATCAATTTTTTTCTTTTAAATCGAATATTTTTAAATTAAATCAAATATTTAAAGTTGTTATTAAATAATCGATGTGATTTAAATATGAAATATTAAATATTCTATTTTAAAAATATTTGATTTAAAAGAAAAAAATGAATTAAAATATTCGAATATTTCAAGTTATTCGAGTTGACGCGTCATATCTTAAGATAGAGGTGAGTGCTCGATCGAGTCGAGTCAAAAAATTTCGAGTTATTCGAGTTGACGCGTCATATTTTACAACTCAAACTTTATTTGAATTTTTTTTGATTCAAGTCGAGTTTTCGAGTTCTTATAAAAATTTTATTGTAATTATTTATCATGTTACCATACTTTGAAATTTTGCTTTAAGGACCAAATTGAAAGAATGCGTAAATAATGAGGGCTAAATTTAGTGAATTGCTTTGAATTAGGACTAAATTGATTGAATGTATAAATATAAAGGACTAACTGTATTATTATACAAAATTTTATAATAGACAATTTAACGTGTAGTTACCATTTTGTTATAAAACATAATGTTTAATTGCCATTTTGTGATTTTTGAAAGTTTGCTTACATTTTGTTTTTTTATTAAAGTTCAGTGACCGTCTGCGTACTTTACCCAAAAATTTAATATGTGGTAAAATTGTGCATTAAACCCTCAAAACAAATATAGTTCATTATTGCCCTTTAAATTTAGAAAATTTTAAATACCCCTCGATAAATAAATAATGTTAAGTTATGTCTAGCGTTCATCCATGATAAATCAGTTACATTTGTTCAACTTAGTTGCCTTTGAAGTAAAGGGGCCCTCCCCTCAATGGTGCCTGCATCTGCCATTTCTTGTTCTTCCTTTGCTTTGCCCCACAATACGCAATACAGACCCGTAGATAAGATTAGGGTTCCAATCACACTGCAAAACATTAAGGTTTTGGTTCAAGCTTGCTACTTGTATATTATAAATGCAATGACATATGTATAAATCCACATCGATTACGGCAAACATCGAAGAAAACCAAAACCGTAAAATGATTGTAAGATGGGTGTATCATCGGTTTCAGCTATGGTTACGGATGCAATGGATGTTATCATAATGTGTTAAACTGAAAAGAGAGTCGAATCATAAAACGGGGTTGATTCGGTACCTTCCGAGAAATATTGCTTCACCAAGGAATACAGCACTCATAACAACTGCAATGACGATTGAAGTTGGCTTGAAAATTCCAACAAATACAGGCCCCTTCAAGTGTATCCCCCAGATGTGAATGACAGATAAAAGGGGGTTCCCAACAAGTCCCTGAACAAGTAGCAACAACAAAGGTACATTTGGAAACCAAAGAAATTGTATGCTTCATCATGGTTTCAAAAGCTTAGGCACCAATTTAGAAATTTGCACATAGTTTGGGGAGATCTGCTGCAATTAATCCTCTAAGTTTTCGAACACATTTAGAGAATTTTTGAAATAATAAAAAAGTCGAAGCAACATAGCTTCACCGTAGTCATCTATGTTACTCAAAGTCTTCATTTTTCTTGAACTACTCGTGTTAACACTGTTATCTGACACGGATACAAGGATATGACATGCAAGGATCCTCTAAATACATTACAAAAAAATCAATACCAAAATAAATGTCCAAACTCTATCTTTTTGTGAGATAAAATAGGTGCCTCAATTTTTTTTTTTGGGAGGGGGGAGTAGGTGCTTAAAATGACTATAAAACGAGCCAAAATGAAATATTAGTCGCATATTTCAGCTAAAAAAATTAGGTACATATCTCATAAAATAGATATAATTTGGACACTTACTTTGGTATTAAGCCTAAAAAACATAGAAATATCTAACTATACTCGTGTAAGATAAATCGTACTTGAGTTATAGAAAAATCTACCTATACCCATATGAGTGTGATTGATAAATTAGAGTCTTACCGAGTATAGGACAGCAACAACAGCTAAACTAGAACTTAATCTCCAGGAACTCATGCTTGGTTCAACAAGTAAGCATACTGGTAGAGATATAATGGTTCCAAACAAATTGCCAAAGAAAGTTACAGTGATCTCTTCCGGGTAAATCTTCATTATTTGAGACTGAAAATTTGCAGTAAAATTTAGTTTAATGTACAATGTTTTAAAGGATTACATGAGTGTACTTGTAAAGCTTGGAAACATGGTTTTTTACCTGGATAATGAACCCAAATGAAACAAGAAGAAATGTAACAACTTGTAGGAGGCCACCAATGATCCAATTTGATTCAGATGACATAAACACTAGAGGCCTTTGAAGTAAAGCAGACGACGATGTCCAAGTTAGAGAGGAAATTAGTTTGGGGGCCTTATAGAAAATAACCACAAATGCACCAAAGATTGATGTTATGGTGCCAATGATCTTAGCTTGAGTTGTTGAACTTGTAAAGGCTACTTTTTCCAACCTTGTATGTGCAAAACCAGGGGCAAAAAGTGTCTCAGGGGACTTATCTCAAACACATAGAGATCATAAAACAGGAAAAGAAAATGAAAAACCTGAAGATGACAGCAAGTATGAAGGTGAAAGCTGGTATGAGATTGCTGTTGGCAGAAGCAACAGTTGGGGAACTAAGCTGTAAGCCTTTGTAATAACACAATTGACCCGAAAACCTGTCTCCAAAGATGAAACAAATTCATGGGGTTGGCTTGTTTTTCTTTGTTAAGAATTAAACGAAATTTGAGAGAAAGAAAGAATCCATGCATACAAAATAAGCTCAAGAATGAAAATTCTGGAGAAAAGAGGGAACTTCAATGGAGGGACAGCTGCTTTTCTGCTAACAAAACACATAAACAAAGAAGACATGTTAGAGCCAAAAGATTCGGTACAGAATTTAGGGATTCATGAAAAAGACCTCTTGAAGAGGGAGGCTAAGAGGAGGAAGACAAAGGTGCCTAAGATATAACAGTAGGCAGTGAAGACGAAGTAGCTCTTCCCTTTGAAAGAAGCAGCTTTGACTAGGATGTTGCCGATTACAGTGGTGCACTCTACTCCGACCATGGCCATGCTTGGCAACACCAGTCCCTTGAATTCATTCCTTCTTGCCATCTTCGTCTCCTCCATCTAACACTCCATTTCTTATTCATATATATATATATATATATATATATATATATGAGGTCTAAATGATTGGGGGATTAGGCATGTGCTGTCGTCCTGGTGGTTCCAATAATTGGAAGAGACAAAAATCATCATTTTGGGTTTGGCATTAGACTAATGGAGGGTTGTTGTGAGTGGTGACAAGTAAAAAGTCTTCTCCCCCATGGGCATGATCCTGACTCCCATCCCCTTATGCCCCACCATTAGTGTTGTAACACGTGTATAAAAAATCTTGTTTAAAACAAGGCTGTTTGATGCATTGAGGGTGAGCAAAACTCAACTCGAGAAAATTGATCTTTTTCGACTCATCTCAACGTAAAAAAAAAACTTGACTTGACTTAAACTGTAATAAAATGAGACTTGAATAACTCAAATTCTTTTGTAATTAGTGGATCAATTTTCAAGTTCGAATCAAGTCTCATAACTATACCTGACAAATATATATATATATGTATATATTTCTTCAACTTTGATGGCTTTGCAGCAAAGGGACCCTGTCATCAATGGTGCTTAAGCCAGAGTCATCATCTGTCATGTCTTGTTCTTCTTTTGCTTTTCCCCACAACATGCAATACAGACCAGTAGATAAAACTAGTGATCCGATCACACTGCACAACATCGAGTTTTCGATTAGGTGGAAACTAATGTGCAGAATGTGTAGATCTCGGATCAATTACGGCAGTCGATTTAGTACCTTCCAAGAAATTCTGCTTCACCAAAGAATATGATGCTCGTAAGTCGTAACAACTGCAATGACCAGTTGAATTGGCTTGAAACTCGCAACAAATACAGGCCCCTTTAAGTGTACCCCCAGATGTGTATGATATATAGAAAGGGGTACCCAAGGAGTCCCTAAACAAGTAAGGAGCAACAACAAAGAAACATTCAGACACTGAAAAAAAAAAACAGTGTATGCTTCATCAGTAAAACTTAGGTATGAGTATCATATTCAACATGGTATAGTCCATTCTTTTAAAAGTTTCGGTTAATTCGACCAGACGCTCCCAAACTATGAGTCAGATTCAAGATTGATCCTAAATTTCAAAACTTTGCAACTGAAGGTTTCAACTAAAGTATCATTTCAATCAGGTTATTTCATAAGTCTAGCGGTCAGTGTTGGCGTTAAGTGCCAACTTGAAATCCGGCATGTTTTTGTTCTTTGAAGGTCATATCTCGTACCAGTGTCACTGTGTCAGCATATACAAGGAACATGGGTGTCAAACATAGATATTTCAGAAAGAAAAAAGAGTCACAGCAGCCATCTATGTTTCTCGGAGTCTTAATTTTTTTTCTCGAACCACCCATGTTCAACACTCATGTCAGACACATACATACAAGTATAAGACTTCAAAGGATTCTCTAAACACATGAAAAAGAATAGAAAAATCTAACTACACCCGTGTCAGATACACTCTCATATCTGACAGTCACTTCCGAATCCGATTGATAACTTGAGGTCTTACCGAATAGAAAACAGCAACAGCAGCTAAAGTAGAACTTAATCTCCAGGAGCTCAAGTTTGGTTCAGCAAGAAAGCATATTGGTAGAGATATAATGGCCCCAAATAAGTTGTAAAAGAAATTTACATTGATCTCTTCTGGGTAGATCTTCATTACCTGAGACTGTAGTTTTTAATAAAAGTCAAATTTAGTTTTATATAAAACAATTTACATGATTAGATCAGTGTACTTGTAGAGCTTGGAAACATGTTCTTCACCTAGATGATATAAGCACGTGAATAAAGAAGACATGCACTAGAAAACAATCAGAAATGCACCAAGTATTGATGCTATGGTGCCAATGATTTTAGCTTGGATGCTTGAACTTCTAAATGCTACTTTCTCCATCCTTGCATGTGCAAAAACAGGGGGAAATAAAGGATCAAACTTCTAACTGAACTTTTATCAAACATGTAAAGATGTTAGAGCTATGATGTATTTGTTGAAATCCAAGCTGTAAACAGTTGTTAGGCAGTTAGTTTGTTAATATCAGGCTGTTAAAGCCGTTGTAATTCCTGATGATTAGCTTATCATCTCTTAATGATTCTGTATAAATACCCTTATCATATATGAATGAAATACATCTTTTTGGCCTTCTATCTTCTTGAATCTCTCTTCTTTTTCACATACATTGATAATCCTTCATGGTATCAGAGGTTGCAAACATGCCAGATTCTTCTTCTTCCTCCTCAAAACCTTTTACAAACAAAACCATATCCATCCGCCTTGATGACACCAACTACTTGCTTTGGCGTCAGCAGGTGCTCTTTGCAATTGAAAGCTTGGCTTTGCTAGATCATGTTGATGGCACATTGACTGTTCCTCCCAAGAACATTCGTGCAGAAGGAGGTAACATTGTAATCAACCCTGAATTTGTTTCCTATAAGCAGCAAGATTCTGCTTTATGTTCTTGGTTACTGTCCTCTGTTAGTTCTTCTATCTTGCCCTCTCTAGTCAGTTGTAAAACTGCTTTAGAAATCTGGGACAAGATTCAGCAATCTTTTTCTGTTTCCTCCACTACGCGTGTTATGCATCTTCATTGTTCTTTAAGAAGTTTGCGGAAGAGGGATCAAAGCATGAAAGAGTATCTTGGCCAAGTTCAATCCATTTGCGATAGCTTGGCAGCATGTGGCAATCCTCTCTCGGAAACTATGCACATATCTGCTATTCTTTCTGGTCTTCCTCCTGATTACGAGCCTGTTGTTGCTGTAATTACTTCGAGTCAGCAACCTTACAAACTCGATGGTGTGTGTTCTGTTCTTCTGGACACTGAAGCTAGACAACAAGATTTTGCTTCTCAGAGTTTCTTGGTTAATATGGCTCAAGGACCTGGGTTTGGGCCTCGGTCTTTTATGGCCCAAAACTCATATGGTCAATATTCACAGGCTTTTGACAATGGGAGAAATGGTTTTGATCAGGGATAGGACGGGGACAGGTTCGACCTCCGATTCCTGATCCTCGCCAAGTTTCTGGTCAAGGTCAAGGTCTTCCGTCATATCGTGGTGGTTCGACTGGTGGTTTTCGTGGTCGTGGTGGACGTGGCTTTCTTGGGCGGTCGCGTATTCAGTGTCAGATTTGCGGCAAATTAGGTCATTTGGCGCTTCGGTGTTATTTTCGCTTCGACCAGTCATACGATGGTCAATTTCATGGTGGCTTCTCAGCGAATTACTGCAATTTGGATGAATCTGAGGATCAGTCCGGATTGCAAGATTTTTCTACTGGTTCGGACACTATAATTCATAATGGTGCGTCTGATTCGTCTGGTGCTGTGGCTTTCGTCGCGGCGGTATCTGATGAATTTGGGCTTCCTTCTTACAACGATGCTGCTTGGTATCCAGACTCTGGGGCTACTGCGCATCTTACCCCTGATGCAGGTAATATTTTCGACCCTATTTCTTCCCCTGGGTTAGGTAAGGTTTCTGTAGCAAATGGTATGGGGGTTCCTATTGCTAATGTAGGTTGTTCTGTCATTAATTCTGTTTCTAGGCCTTTAGTCTTAAATAATTTATTGCATGTTCCTAATATCAGAAAGAATTTATTATCGGTTTCACGTTTGACTAAAGATAACAATGTTTCAGTGGAGTTTTTCCCTAATTTTTGTCTGGTGAAGGATCTGGCAACTCAGGAACTGATAATGCAAGGCATGGAAAGTGATGGTTTGTACAAACTATCTTCTGCTGCGCCTGGTTTGGTCAATTCTAACTCTCAGAATTGCTTTTATGCTTCTAATGAGTGTACTGCCGATGCTAAGTTGCCTCTAGGATTTGTTGGTTCTGTTGAGAAATGTAATGTTGCTATGCATCATAGTTTAGAAATATGACACAGAAGATTAGGGCATCCATCTTCTGTTGTTCTTGATGTTGTTGCTAAGCAATGTAATCTTTCTTTTCTTGGGAATAAAGACACTTTTTTCTGTGAAGCTTGCAAATTAGGAAAAAGTTGCAAATTGAAATTTAAATCTTCTGTTTCTACTTATCAAGAACCTTTGCAATGTATTCAAGTAGATCTGTGGGGCCATGCTCCTTTAAGTTCAAACAGTTGTAGATATTACATAAGCTTTGTTGATGTTTATTCCAGATTCACATGGATCTATTTTCTTTCTAATAAATCTCAAGTTCATAATGTGGTTATTTCTTTCATAAAACTTGTTGAGAAACAATTAAATCACAAAGTTAAAATTCTACAAACTGATTGTGGCACAGAATTCAAACCTTTAGTTTCTTTTTTTGAACAACAAGGGATTGAATTTCGAAACACCTGCCCTTATACTTCTGAGCAGAATGGCATTGTAGAAAGAAAGCATAGGCATATTGTAGAGCTTGGTTTAACTTTAATAGCTCAAGCTTCTGTTCCTTTGAGTCAGTGGTCTAATGCTTTCTTTTCATCTGTCTTTCTTATAAATAGATTACCTTCTAAGGTTCTGAATGGTGTTTCTCCTCATGAAAAGCTGTTTGCTAAGGCTCCAGATTATTCCTTTCTTAAAGTTTTCGGATGTTTATGCTATCCTCTTACTCGACCATATAACAAGAATAAACTTCAATTCAGATCTGTTCCTTGCACTTTCATAGGCTACTGTTCTAATCAGCGTGGCTATAAATGTCTGAGTAGTGATGGAAAAGTATATGTGTCTCGCCATGTTCAGTTCAATGAGAGAATCTTTCCTTTTAAGGAAAAAGCTTCTAAGGACAATTCTACTAATTCCTCCAAAGATGTTCCTCCTCATGTTTTTAAGTTTTCTGGCTCTACTAAGAAACTCAGCTCTTTTCCTTCAAACTCTTCTCCCAGTTCTTCCTCTAATTCTGGGCAAAATGTATCTCTTAACTCCTCTCAGCTTGGTGCTTCTTCAGCTCAAAGTGTCTCTCAGTCTTCTAAGACAGCTTCTTCTGGTCAACTTGGTTTCAACCATGTACCTGTTGATGATGATCCTCCTGGTGCTGGTGATAATGGTCCTGTTTCCGGTGATGGTGATCGTCCTGATGATCAGATTGGTTCTTCTGCAAATTCTGCAGCTATTTCTACAAGTTCTGTAGCTGTTTCTGTTGGTTTACATGAACCTGATGAAGTTCATGATTCTGTTGATGTCTGTAGTCCTGGTTCTGCAGTTCATAATCATGAAGAGAATCCAGTTGTTGTCCCTGATCAGCCTCAACCTTCTGCTAAGGTGACATCTTCTCATTCTATGGTTACTAGGTCCAAGTTAGGTATATTCAAACCTAAAGCATATCATACTGATGTTGCATTGTCTGAGCCTAAGAATATTCATCAAGCCATGGTTGTAAATGAATGGAAAGATGTAATTGAAAAAGAGCTTCATGCTTTAATTAAAAAAGGAACATGGCAGTTAGTTAAGTTGCCTGCTGATAGGGTTCCGATAGGCTGTAAGTGGCTCTTCAAAGTTAAGAAGAATGCTGATGGAAGTGTTGCTAGGTATAAAGCTAGGCTAGTTGCTAAGGGGTTTTCACAGCAAGCTGGTTTTGATTATGGTGAAACTTTTAGCCCTGTGGTAAAATCAGTTTCTGTTAGAGTCTTGCTTAGTTTAGCCCTAACTAATGGTTGGATTTTGAGGCAAATTGATATAGACAATGCCTTTTTAAATGGTGATTTAACTGAAGAAGTTTACATGGACCAACCCTCTGGTTTTGAGCAGTTTGATGAGGATGGGAATAAATTGGTGTGTCTTTTAAAGAAGTCCTTGTATGGGCTCAAACAAGCTCCAAGGGCTTGGTTTGAAAAGTTCAGAGCTCATTTGGTGAACAAATTACAGTTTACTGCTTCCTTAGCAGATTCTTCTTTATATTTTAGAGATTTTAATGGAAGCAAGATTTATATCATGGTTTATGTGGATGATGTTGTTGTTACTGGGAATATATCAAGTGATGTTGAAGATGTGATCAAGGAAATTAATACAACTTTTTCTCTTAAAGATCTTGGTACATTGGATTATTTTCTGGGTATGACTGTTCAACCTGTTAATCATGGATTTGTTCTTAGTCAAAAGAAACACATACTAGAGTTGCTTGATAAAACAGCAATGGTTGAGGCTACACCAGCTCCCACACCCATGGTGACTTCCCCTTCTTTGTCTGCTAAGGATGGGAGTCCTTGTTCTGATGAAGAAGCTACTTTGTTTAGACAAGTTGTTGGATCACTGCAGCATGTCTGTTCTACCAGACCAGACATTCAATTTGCAGTTAACAGGGTAAGTCAGTTCATGCAGTCACCCCTTGATAAGCATTGGAAGGCTGTAAAAAGAATTGTTAGGTATCTTAAGGGTACTATAGGACATGGTTTATTCTTTAAAACCAAGTCTGCTACTTCATCTATTGTGGCATACACTGATTCTGATTGGGGGTCTAGTCCAGATGATCGGAGGTCTACAGCAGGGTATTGTGTTTATCTAAGAGGTAACTTGGTTGCTTGGAGTTCAAAAAAGCAAGGAGTGGTTTCAAGATCTTCCACTGAAGCTGAGTTCAGAGGCATAGCTAATACAATGTGTGAGATTTTGTGGATAAAATCTTTGTTAGCTGAGCTAGGCATTTCTCTTACTTCTCCTTCTGTAATCTGGTGTGATAATACCAGTGCCATAGCTCATTCTGCAAATCCAGTACATCACGCCAAACTGAAACATGTAGAGCTTGATTTGAGCTTTGTTCGAGAGAAAATACTTGATGGGTCGTTTCAGATAAACTATGTTCCAGCCTTAAACCAGATTGCAGATGTTCTTACAAAGCCTCTGTCTGCTTCTTTCTTTGTTCATCTTCGACAGCAACTCAATGTGTTTTCAGCTGAAGAATTGCAACTTTCCTCTATGTAATCTTGTTTAGGCTCATATTGTTCAAAAAAAGAAGAAGAAAGGAGAAATAGGAAGTATGTTAGAGCTATGATGTATTTGTTGAAATCCAAGCTGTAAACAGTTGTTAGGCAGTTAGTTTGTTAATATCAGGTTGTTAAAGCTGTTGTAATTCCTGATGATTAGCTTATCATCTCTTAATGATTCTGTATAAATACCCTTATCATATATGAATGAAATACATCTTTTTGGCCTTCTATCTTCTTGAATCTCTCTTCTTTTCCACATACATTGATAATCCTTCAAAAGATCATAAAACATGAAACAAAAAAGTGGGAATTATGGAGACACTTAGACACTAAAGAAGACAGCAAGTATGAAGGTAAAAGCTGGTATGAGATTGTTATTAGCTGAAGCAAAAGTTGGGGAACTAAGTTGTAAGCCTTTGTAAAACAACAATTGACCTGAAAACCTGTGAAACAAGTTCATGGGGTTGGGTTTGTTAATCATTAAAAGGATTTTAAAAGAAGAAATATGTTAAGAATTTGGTATGCGGAAAATATCCAAAGTGATAACGATATAAAATAAGACATGCACAAGAGACAAGATTTAGCGCGGTTTAGTATTGTCTACCAGGGGCGGAGCTAGAAATATATTTAAGGGGTGTCATTTTTTCAACGATATTTAAATAGGATTAATTATTTATAAAGGGGTGTCATTTTATTCATAAAGGAGTGTCATTTGTCAATTTTTTATTTTTTTATATACAAATTATATAGGAAAAATAGGTTTCCCAAAAATTTTGGGGTGTCATGAGACACCCCAATTTAAAGGGTGGCTCCGCCCTTGTTGTCTACCGAGTAATATATCTCAAATCAAGTGTAACCAAAACACTCTTCGTCTCCGTAATATTATCTTTACAACATAATCGATATAGTTACAATCTTGCAAAGACCTTAAAAGTTGTTTATATTAAGTAATTAGCCTTACCATGGTTGGTAACACCAATTCCTTGAATTCATTCCTTCTTGCCATCTTCTCCCTCTTCTATCTAACATATCATGGCCTTACCAGTTTGTTTGTATGAATCTTCTATGAGATTAAAATCATCTGGATATGATGTGAATTATATCATTAGATAACACATTGTTCAATACACGTATATACATATATATAATATTCACATGACCAATCCTGGATTGTTTTTATTTCTTGTATACATTCATCCATTTCGCTCATTCAATGGTCATAAATTGGTATAAAACTAATTGAATTTTACAAAGGTAAATGGATTATATATATATAGAGAGGGGATAATATCCACCTACACAGAATATAAAACTTATAGTTTTACACATTTTGTGTATCGTTGATGGCTCAAATGGATAGTT
This sequence comes from Hibiscus tridactylites, assembly GCA_958450335.1. Lineage (NCBI taxonomy): Eukaryota > Viridiplantae > Streptophyta > Magnoliopsida > Malvales > Malvaceae > Hibiscus > Hibiscus tridactylites. Next base: position 4,150,733 of record OY288292.1, read on the forward strand.
GAGATTAACTCCTTTTTTCTGAGTGATAATACTCACATAGATCACTTTAATCTCAACCATTCATTCAAACCATGCAACAATCCAAAAAATATATAAAAGTTAAAAATAGCACTATCCATATAGAGAGAGATATGATCACTTTAATCACGTTTTTTGGATCGTTGGATAATTGAAACAAATGACTGAGATTAACAGTAAAATATGTGAAGATTATCACTTGAAAAAATGTATTGACTTAATCTCAGCCGTCCATTTCCCACATTCAACCATCCAAAAAATAGATAGTTGAGATGGTTTTTTAACCATCTTTGCTCTATTGTTGAGCTCGTTGTTGCTCGAGGGTGGTGTTTGCCATCTCTAAGAGCTAAGTTGCCTCGTCGTATGTTTGTCTTCTTAGTTTTTGTTGGTGGTCCTCCGGTGTAATAGTCTTTTTTCGTCCGACCCAATTAAGTTAAAAAGCTAAAAATTCTAACCCATACAAAAAGATCAATTTATTAAAAGGCTTAATAGGCGAATATGTGCCCAAACTATGCTTTTTTTCTAGTTAGGTGTCCAAACTATTTTTCGGGCAAAATTGGGACCTAAAGTTTCATTCTGTGAGTCATTTAAGGTTCGCCATTAGTTTTTTCGTTAAAGGACACATGTCATCTCCTGAAAATTCTAAAAGTTATATTAAAAATAAATAAAATTAATAAAACAAGATAAAAATATATCTTAAATTTTAAAATATTCTCAAAACAGTCTCTAAATCCCTAAACCCCACAAATCCGACCACTTCCACAGGTGGCGGCCGCGTTGCTGACGACAGAATGAAGCTCCATCCCCTCGCCGAACAACCCACACGCCGTTCATCGCCCCTTCTGCAGCCGTTTATCGCGAATCATTTGACAATTTCATCGATTCGCACGGTGTCGATCAATTTCCAGCGATAGGATGGTGGAGGAAATGGTAGTAATGATTCGACGACAGATGTGATGGGCGGTAGGGGTGTTCATATTCGGGTACCTAAAAGTCGGCCCGTGACCCGGACCATAAGAACCGGGTACCCGTAAAATCAGGTACCGGGTACCTGGTTTACTTTTTTTTATATTTTTTAAATCTATTTAAAAAAATACATAGGAAACACATAAAATTTCATGATATATATTTCAAACATAAAAATTATTGATTTGAAGTTAGTTTTAAGAGAGAAATATTTGAATATATATATATATTAAAATTTATCTACAAAAGAAGGTATTAAAAATATTAATATTGATCTTAATTTTTCTTTCGACTCTCATATTGACAAATTAATATAAATAATTTTGAAAAATTGTAAACTTAAAAGTATATAGTACAAGTATAAGAAGAATTAAGGGATTTAAAATTAATTTTAAAGAAAAATAATAAGAAACGTAAAATGAAAATTGAATTTAAAATATCAAATATATAAACATTAAAACTAGCGGGTCAGGTCGGGTACCCGGTTATAAAAAAAATCCGGCCCTGACCCGACCCAACTACCCGGAAAAAATTGTGGGTCGGGTACCCGGCCCGAATAATTCGGGTACTTTAATATAAATACATGGTAAATTTTAATCGGGTAGACAGGTCGACGGGTCGAGTAGTTCGGGCCGGATATTTTTGAACACCCCTAATGGGCGGGGGCGAGACAATCGGTGGTGGAACCGACCCAAATCTGGATTTAAGTTTTGGGGATGTTCTGTAAAATCTGGAAAAATTAGAGATTTTTTTGAAAATTAATTAATTATATTTATTTTTAATATAATTTTAGATTTTTCTGGAGATGACACGTGGCATTTAATTGTGGAAATTAACGACAAATTTTAAATAGGTCACGGAATAAAACTTTAAGTCCTAATTTAACCCGAAAATTAATTTAGACACCAAATTAAAAAAAGGGCATAGTTTAAATACCTATTTGACGGTTAAGCCTTATTAAAATGCCATACACTAACCGATACACTTTTAAACATTTACCATACAAACACATCGGACCCCAAGCCCATTATAAACCATTTTAGCCCTTTGCAACCAAAGCCCACCGCTAAACCTTTGACCCATTCTACACATCCCAACCGAACAACCAAACAAATATCATCTTGGTAACAGGTTGAGTGAGTCTATTTAAAATTTTTAAAAATTTATGGGTTTAAATAAAAAAATTTAAACTTTTTGAGCCTTGATGATAAATTTTAAAATATTTAGGCCAGGATATAGTTAAAATATTTTTTTAAAAAATAAATATAAAAATAAATTTTAAATTTTTTAAGGGGTCAAATTAAAATTTTTAAAAAGTTTCAAAGGGCTAAAAATTAATTTGCCAGATTTTTTGGGGGACCAAGGCCTCCACTGTCTACAACAACGGTCCGCCTCTGACTATCGTCTATGATGCGCGTCCGACGATGATGATTCGATGAATGGTGGAGTAACCAAAAATATTTAATGTTTAAACTTCACTGACTAAAAATGTTCAATGTTTGGACTTTAATGAGTAAATTGAACATTTCAAAATTTTAATAATCAAAATAAATTTAAAAGTAAAATTTAATAACAATTTGTGTATTTTACTATAAAATAATTTTTCGAATAACTAATCATAACCGCTTATATCTAACTAAACTTAAAATATGTTGTCACATGTGATCAATTCAATCTCACAACACCCCCAAGTAGACCTGAGTGACCGGTAGTCCGAATGTTTTTTTGGCTATAAAATCCATTGTCTTCCCGAAGAATATAACCAAATATTTAGATGCGGAGGGAAGACATTCAATCGAGCCGAGTTGAAGAGTCATAATTTATAAATTAAATTTTATTTTATTTTTTAGTTGAATTTATAAAATTTAAGTCGAGTTGTTTGAGTTTCTATTCAAATTTAATTATAAAAACATTTATAATGTTATGATACTAATTAGTTTTAATTTAAACAGTTATTTATAACTATGTACAATACACATATATATTTCTTCATAGTTTGTTATATGAGATACATATATATGGAAGAATTGAAAAACTTAATTCAAACTTAAAAATTAATTTACTTATTACTAAAAATTTTAAATTATTCAAATTTACATTGAGTTTTGTTATACGCAGTATTAATCACTATCAACAAGAACTAGCAAGATTTTTATTATTAATGTTTATTTTACTATTCGGTGAAAGTTATTATAATATAATTAATTAATAGACATTAAACATCGTAAATCAATAGAATACATCTTTTAGTAATATAAATTATATATATTAGATTTTATTAAAAAGTAAAATAATGATTAATAATAAACTTTTTACTAGTTTTTAACTTTTTATTGATAGCCAGCAGAGCTCCCTATAACAAAACTCATCACCATTTCATATTTGCTAATTTTTATTGATAGTGTTGGCTGTAGGCTATATATAGCAAAAACTCATTTCCATTTCATATTTAAAATTTTTTTTTTTTGAGTTGAGTTAAATTAAAATGAGTCAAGTATTTTTACATCCAATCGAGTAGAATAATTCAATTTTTTTTTCAAATTGAATCGAGTTTGGTACAGTGCGAAGATAAAAGGGTCTCTGGAGTGAACAGACAGTGGAAACAGGCATGCCCCGTGTCTGGTTTAAGCCAAGTAAAAATGAACCAACATTTCTTAGCAATCCTGGAAAAATGCAGCCATCTCACCCATCTTAAGCAACTCCAATCTTTCATCATTACTCAAGGCCAATCCCAAACCCAGTTCTACATCTTCAAGCTAGTCCGCTTTTGCACACTCAAGGTATTCAACTTTTACTACGCTCGCTTACTCTTCGATCACCTCGCTTCTCCCAATATTTACTTATACACCGCCATGATTACTGCTTATGCCTCCCACCCAACCCACCATGCTTCCGCTTTTGTTCTTTACCGTCACATGCTTCGCAAAGGCAAACCCACTCCCAACAATTTTATTTACCCTCACGTCTTGAAATCGGCTCCTGAAGTTTTGGAGTCCAACGGCACAAAACTGGTTCATACCCAGATTTTGAAATCGGGTTTCGGACAATACCCTGTTGTTCAAACGGCGCTTGTTGATTCTTATTCGAGGACGGGTTCATGTATTGGGATTGCGAGGGACGTGTTTGATGAAATGTCTGAGAGAAATCTTGTGTCTTGGACTGCTATGGTTTCTGGGTATATGAGAGTCGGGGATGTTGGAAAGGCTGTTTCGCTTTTCGAGGAGATGCCTAATAGGGATGTTCCTTCCTGGAATGCTGTTATTGCCGGGTGCACGCAAAACGGATTCTTTTCCGAGGCGATTTCGATGTTGAGAAAGATGGTTATGGTGGAAAATGGAGGAGGGAATAGGCCTAATCAGGTTACAGTTGTTTGCAGTCTATCGGCTTGTGGAAACACTGGGATGTTTCAGCTTGGAAAATCAATCCATGGTTATGTTTATAGGAATGGTATTGGTAATGATTGTTTCATAGCTAATGCTTTGATAGATATGTATGGGAAATGTGGGAGCTTAGATACAGCAAGAAGGATTTTCGAAATGAATTCCAAGAAAAACTTAACATCTTGGAACTCTATAATCAATTGTTTCGCACTACACGGGCAAAGTGACAATGCAATTAGTTTGTTCGAGGAGATGATCAATTGTGGAGTTGAGGATATCAGACCGGATGCAGTTACCTTTATTAGTCTCTTGAATGCTTGTACACATGGAGGATTGGTTGAAAAAGGTCGCGCTTATTTTGAGCTGATGACTAGTAGTTACAATATCGAACCTCGGATCGACCACTACGGTTGTTTAATCGATCTTCTTGGTAGAGCAGGAAAGTTTGAAGAAGCACTGGAAGTCATTAATGGTATGAAGATGAAGCCTGATGAGGTTGTTTGGGGCTCACTGCTAAATGGGTGTAAAATATACAGTCGCCTGGATTTGGCGGAGTTTGCAGTAAAAAAACTCATCGAAATTGACCCAGACAATGGTGGGTATGGCTCCATGTTGGCGAATTTATATGGAGCATTAGGGAAATGGGATGAGGTACGCCGATTAAGGAAGACATTGAAGGAGCAGAATGCTTATAAGACCCCCGGTTGCAGTTGGATTGAGGTTGATGGCCGAGTTCATCAATTCTATTCTGTTGATAAGATGCATCCTAGAACTGATGAGATCTACAATATCCTGGACAGCATGGTTGCTCTGTAGTCTGTTCTAACCTCATGTTGCTTTCATGGTTTTACCAACCTGTATAACATCTGGTTTACAGTCCAAACGTTCTTTTTTGACACGGTGCTTTTATTTACAAGATTGTTGCCATTGATATATCCGAAAAGCTTTCATATATTCTCTTGCTTTTGGTTGTCATGTTGAGAAGCCTGCATGAGAACTGGTTTAATGGGAATGTATTCGCCCGAAATCGAAGCAAGAGTTTGCTGATGTTTCCAACATTCTGCAATCACAACCGGTGGCTCATATTCTTCTTTGTGCTTGTACATGAATCAGTGTAGAATCCAAGTGACAAAATCTATGCTGCTCCATATCCGGACATGCGTAAGGATTCTCCGAAGACGTGAAAAAACTTCAAAAAAACAAATCAAACATACCCATGTCCCATGGCTGTTGCCATGTCACATCCTTGGATTGATGATCATTAGGTTCTCTATTGATGTTTGCTCAAAGTCAATGTGGGTGGACGTTCCACCAAGAACTGAAATGATAATCGGGAATGAAACGAACAAGGTACGAGTACTTATGTTATCAGAACTATTCAATTTTATGAAGTATTTAATATTTATACATCGATATCTTATACCGACACATATTGAGACTTGTGTAAGCATATATTCATATTTGACACTTACCCGAGATCCGAATCCAGGAAAAATAATTGAGCACTAGCCTAATGGTGAACACAATCTTAGGTTTTGACTAATAGTTTGGTTGTATAGAGAAATCTTTTTACAAGCTCTCTGTTAGTCAAGCAAATAATTATAGAATCTAGGATGAACAGATGCGTTGATTTTCATAAAAATTTAGGGTGTCTCTATGAGTTCATGAAATCAACAGATAGAATCTGCCCTTCAATTCATTGATGCAAAAGACTATGTAAATTCTCAATATTTAAGAAATAGAGTGTAGATCTGAAAAATCTTGTATTTCTAAGGTGCTTGTATATTTTTTTCAAGTCATAATCGTGTTTAAGTTTGGTATTCGAATCTATACAATATGAGACATGATGAACATTATTAACCACTCAGCCAATATTTTGATATATTACGATAGACAGAATGATACTTCATCAGGAAAAATTTATATTTTATAAAAATACTTTTTGATTGAATTTGTCATTCTGTAAAGTCAGCCAATTTGTCTATATGACCCTGACATGTCAGCGTGCACTGGCATCTGGTTTGTCACGTCATTTCAAACTATTTAATGATAGTTGACTAAAAATTTTCATCCATGAAGGGGCCAATTGACCCAAAATGAAACGTTGAGATAAAATGTTTCAAAAAAAATAGGGACCAAAATAACTATTCAGACAAATGCTAGTGGTATTTTTTAACATTATGCCAAAGTTTAATTCTCAATTTGACCCTCTAAGTATACCCATTATTCACTTTACACCCTAATTTCTTTTTATCCATTTTTGGTCTTTAGTGCATATATGTTTTCTTATTTTGCATCTTAAAACAATTTGAACAAATGAAAACACGCCATATCATGTGACACGAGTTAAGTGTTCAAATTGCTCTATAATGCAAAATTTGGTAAACAGATATACGTTTAAGGGTTAAAGTGTGAAAATAAATATACTTAAATGACTGATTTGTAAATTAAACCTTTTTAGAAATGTATGTAGTAGGTCTGATATTCGAATTTTAAGTATTAATTTTCAAATTTACATGAAAATAGTATTAATAGTTTTGTATAGATAGATAAGCTTTTGTAAACTAATCTAAATCCATATGACACGTGGCAGATGGTCATCAATTACCAACTAAATCATGTTTTACAAACTGAAATAATTAAAGTGGAAAAGACACTCATAAATTATACGGAGTGCCCAACTACAGCCAACCCTAATCACTCTAATCTGTCCCTCCATTTATTAGATTAGCAAAAAAATTACTAATAAAATTTGACTTTATTCAGAAAAAATGACTTTTTTTATTCGATCCAAATTTCATAACTCGATTTAAGAAAAAATTAAAATTAAATTAAAATGATAAAATAATACTACAATAACTAGAATATATTTGTAACTTTAATTTCGTTTTATAAAAGTAAATTTGTTTTTACAATTTAATCTCACAACTTTGTAGTTTATACAATTTAGTCATTTGATCGTAACTTTTAAAAATTCTTTCTTTCTCTCAATTCTTTAACTCTTTTATACTCTCATCAATATTATTTTCCTCAAAATCTAGAAAAATAATAATAATAATAATAATAATAATAATAATAATATATTATATAATTTTAGATGATATTTTTTTATTAAATATTATTAATGATCTTACTCACTTGTGAAAAATATAAAGGTCGTGTTTGGTAAATAGAGGTTTGAGCCAAAATTAGAGGTTTGAGCTAAAATTAGAGGTTTGACCGGTTAAATCCGTTAATTTGGATGTTTGATAAAGAGCGGATTGAAATAGCAAATTAGGGTAAAACCTCTAATTTTGAAAAAGCTGGTAATATGAGCTTTTAAAATTAGAGGTTTTGACATAAGAGTTATAAAAACCATTTACCCTTAACAATTATCAAAAATCTCCAAATAACCTAAATTTAACATTTTCTATTTTAATTCTTCAACCTCACGTATTTACATTATGACATTTGTAAACTAAACTTTTTTTCTTTTTATTCTCACACATTTATATTTATTAATTAATTATATTATATTAAAAAATAATTATATAAATAATAAATTAATATATATATATATATATCCTTCAAATATGCTTAGTAATATTATATTAAAATTTATTTATCATAATCTAACTAATATTAATAGATACAAAATATTGATAATTAATAAACTATTCAATCAAGTATTAAATATAATCATGTCCTTATATGTCATTTTCATTGTTTAAATAATCAAACAACTATCAACTATCAGTTAATTTTGCCAAACGCTTTTATACAATCAGCTAATACAATCCGCTAGTCAAATCAGCTTATGCAATCAGATATTAGCTAATGTAATCCGCTATCAGCTATCCGTTAATTGCCAAACAGGGCCAAAGAAATATATATATAAACCCCTCGACCCGGTCTGGGTGAAAGACTAAACCGAACGGATCACACGAGGAATATTGAAGTAAACCGAGAAGTTTACCTCAGTAAATGGCCCTATTTTTTCATTTTAACTTTTCTAGATGCTCATTATTAATATATGTGATAAACATCGCATCGGAACGATTTACAACTCGATCAGACAACGATTTGGGACTCAATTGCATCCAAACACATTTTAAGGACTATTTTGTAATTTTACTAAATTACATGGAATTAATCACTTTTTAAGTTATCAACCTTTAATTAGTCACATTACATTCATCTCTGTCAAATCTCAGCTCAAAACAAGCATCCGTGCTCATTTACTTGCATCTGTAACATTTAGGAATCAAAACGTAAAGAATCAGAACTTCAGAAGATTCCAATAACTAACTTAACAGCTTGTCGTTTCGGTACAGGTTGCCCTGTATCAAAAAAGCTGTATCAAAACAGGTTCGAGCGACTCGAAGTACGGGACTATATCGATACACTTCCTAAGGTGTTTCGGAACAGAGGATTTTAGTAGCCAAACGTACCGGAACACTCCCTCCTATTTCAAAACTCTTAAGCCATTTCAGGCTCACTGTTTCGTTACAGGCTCAAGTGTACCGAAACACTTGGGTCTGTAATGACATTTTTTGTTGTTTTTTTTACATTATAATCTATACAATCATTCATGGCAGAAACAACATCATAACATATCAATATGCAACAAAGGAATCTATAGGCATGCAACCTATGCAAAATAACCACTCAAGAGTCAAAATAGAAACCAAGGCATAAAACAACAAGTAAATGCCATTTACAAGTCATTAAAGGTAAAACAAACTTGCCACAAAACAGGGAGTTTCAAAACACATCTCCCAAAATATTAAGGTATACTCCAAATGTCAACCATTATTACTAATAGGTAAATGTAAAATCATACTTGAGCTTAATCTCACTCTTTAAAATCCTTCTTGCCTCTTTGCTGTCCAAATATGCTAATTCTCTGCATTGTTGGAAAAATAGAGCGTAAGCACAAATGCTTAATGAAGGATGCTCAAAACATACCAACAACAACAATGTATTTTAAAACCATTTCTCATTTGAAAATTCCTATATCATCATGTTCTTTCTATCTCATGCTTGAAATAATTTTCAAAGTAAAATCACATTATTTAAACCACATCATCTATCTCATGCTTCCATCAAAATGCAACATCTCAAGGCCAAGCCTTACATGCTTAAATCTCACAAATCATATCTCAAAACATGATCTCATACGCAATCTCATTTCTTTAAAATTATTTATAAACAAGGTACACGTGAATCTCAAATATTGGCATTTAGCAATATTATTCGGATATGTGAATAGCTTGATGAAATCGTCAAGCCCTACCCCGATGAAATCTCACATCACCGGACTCTCATGGCGGCATATCTCATCGCCACAAAGCTTGATGAATTCTTCAAGACCTACCGTCGTGGAATCTTTCATTACCACAATCTCACTTTGGATCGGGATGGCAATACCCCCATTGCCCGAACCAAAGAGCACATACGAATTTTGTATATTATAGTGCGCTTCTCATCCTACTGATCGACCAATTATATTCGGTAATAATAATCTCATCTCATGCCAATATACTCATTTTAAAACCTATTATTTTTCAATGCATAAACATATATCTATCTCATCCCATTTCAAAAACATAAATAATGCATAACATTTTCTCAAATAGTTGTATCTCTTTAAAACAGTAGGTGTAATTCTATCTTTAAAACAAGAGCATGATCATAAAATCGATGGGATAAAAACTGAGAAACGAGAGAGAAACATCTCAAACTTACTTCTGAATTTAGGTTAGTATTTCATACTCAACCTATACCCCCAAACATTGCTTTCAAATCTTTGAAAAGCTTTTAAAACCAATTCCACTCACCTACAACACCTCGCTTGCTTTGCCAAAGCGTATTCAAGCTTCTGGAGCCCCCGAAACTTCACTGATCTCTTTCGATATGTTCTCCCTTGTTTATAAGACACAAGAACAGATGATTAATGCATCTCAATGCACTAAAACCACCAACAATCAAAGCTACCTCGTTGTTCTACCCAAAAACACCAAAACGCCTATCCGAAACAACCGAAAAAACCTCCGATTATTCTACAAACTCAACCCAGCCAAACCTACCATTTTCATCCATTTTTAATCATCAATTAACATCCAAAAACAATCTAAGCTCATCCTTATACATCCAGCAACACCAGAACACATTATCTCCACAAAAACCCCAAATCTAACTATCTAACAACTAGAGATCTAATCCAATTCGGGATTATTATGATAAAACCTTTATTTCAACATCATTTATCATCCAAATCATGATTGAAACCAATCTCAAATTAATCAAAACAGTAACATTACAAAAATCATAAGATTCCAACCAATAATCTACAATTTAACAAAATTTCCATGATTAACTCATGAAAACAACTTAGAAAACATATATAAAGGATTGATAACTTGAGAATTTCAGTAAAAAACTGATCATTAGAGGAGAAGAACGAACCTTACCTCTAATGGATGAAATCTCTCTCAATTGGATGCGTTTTTCTTGAAAAATCAAAGGAAAAACAATAAGATTTTATAAATCAAGATTAAAAATTCCTTTAGAAATCAAAATCTTAGTGAACCAAGAGCTTTACCTCAAGTTTTTTGAAAATGGAGAGTGTTTGGCTGAGAGAAAACTTTGAGAGAAAATAGAATGAGAGAAAACGACGTAAAATAATTTTTAATGAAATAATCAACTCTCCTTTTATTAAATCCTTTTTAATCATTAATTAAAACCCTTTAAAATAATCCTAATTGAGAAAAAAATCTGATAAAAACAAGTAGGTCAAATAGCCCCTTAAAAATTCAAAGTTCCAATCCCTTTACAAAACAGTCACTAAAACAATTTTGTAAAAATTGCGTTTTGGTCACTAACTCAAAATGTCCCACTTCCAAAGTTATTTTCTTAAAATTGATTTTACCAAAATCATTTATATAATTAATAATGATTTTTAAGATTTTTCTCATATTTTTATCATAACTCAAACCTTGTTTTCCCTGAACCACTCCCGAACTAACCCATATTTCTAGTATAGATCCTACAAATCTTGAATCAACCTCTAATACTTTTAGCCCAAAATTAGGGTGTTACAATATATGTATATCATATATGATTATAGAAATTTGCTTAAATTGAAACAAAAATATCATAAAATTATTAATATTGCAATTTAATTTGAACAAAAACTCGAAAAAATTAGTCTCGACTCAAATTTTATGAATTTTTTTTATAATGACAGTTTTATTTATTAAAAAGTCATGGAAGATATCATAAATACAACACATCCAGAAGAGAGAATAATGTGGACTAGTCTACCAAATTTTCATACAAAAACTAAAAAGTGCACAGAAAAGTAAATACTTCCATAAATATTAGCATATCGTCAAATTCCAAAAGTCTTCCAGAATCTCCTAGTATCTATACAAACGAGAGGCATTAAAGGGTAAAAAAAGAGCGGTGAGCGAACCAAACTCTCAGGCAAATCGCTTTGCTACCCAGGACTGATTACATCGGCAACCAACCATCAATCGAGTGAGAATCTATCTTTCTACAACCACCGACTGAATAATAATCAGAAATTAGCGCTGTGAAGATCTCTGTACGAGCACCAAACAACCGTTAAGGTATGCTGAAATTATGTCAAAACGACATATGAAGCGAAACCACTAAAATAAAAATAAAAATGTGTTCCAAAGGCAGAGATTCTTATTAAAATATAAAAAAAACAAGAAAATAATGAACCCGGAGATCGACAACCAATATTAAAACTGGTTCACGATCACTGACTAAAAAAACAAAAGAAAAAAAAGAGATTGTGGCGCTAAGAATGGTGCAGAGAAAAAAACCAGGTTAAAAAACTCCAAGGAGGTTGCGGCTTTCTCAAAAGCTAAGGAAAAATACGTTTGACTTTTCTTTGTAAAAAAACGAATTTTATAAATTTGACTTGAATTAAAAAAATGTAAATAAAATTTAAATGATATAATATTATTAACTCAAATTTTATAATTTAATTTTAACCCTAAAATAATTCTGACAAGTTAAACCAAAAATTAACTAATGTGACAAATAAACTATATTTTGAGTGCAACAACCACCCCAAATTTTAGCCTAAAACAGGGTGGTAATAGAAGATTGTAACTTTGCTTCAATGTTCTTGTTTTTCTTTTTTACTGTTCCTAATATTTGTTTTAATGGGTAGTTGATGGAGACTGATGAAGCACTGATTGTACATTAATAAGAATTAGGTTATCGTTAAGTGCAACAACATACAATATTGTTAAATCCAAGTGTTTATTTTGTTTATTTTTATTAATTTGTTCAATGATTTTTAAAAGAGATAATAGTTGATATATTTTTATTATCGAATAGAATGAGTTATCGTTAAGTCATTTTTATTAATAAATTTATTTTCTTTGAAGAGTCCTTGTATCGATAATAAATAATATTTATAAGATTTACTAAAATTTTGATTAATCATCATCAACAATCATCCTATGACTCTCATTCTATAATCTTGAGAATAAGAAAGTAATCTCCCTCTCTATTCCGTCCAACAAAAAATATTTCTTTCTTCCTTAAAACTCTCTCTTTTTCCCCCTATTTCCATAACAAACATGAGTAAACTTTCGTTATTATCAGAAGGGGCTCTTGCCCTCTCACACCACACAAAATTTCTTTACCTTTAATTATAAATATTTAAAAAGGTTTATATAAATTATAAATCTGTCGTCACTACTTTTAAAAAATTTTAAATTGTCTTCCAACTTTTCAGATCATAGTTCATTCAGATAACAAAAATACCATCTTCTCTTTAAAAAAATTCACCGTGCACATGTCTTTTATGGTCACCACAATTGACTTTTCACTCATATTAAAAGAGATAACTTACAATCTAACAACTAATCAAAAAGTTTATTGTGTATAACGTAAACGCTTACGTTATACACAATAATACTCAAATAAAAAAAATAAATCTTCATATTAAAAAGAAAATTTTAAAAAATTAAAATTTTGAATTAGCTAAACCTTTAAAATCTTAATCAAATTCGCCATATAATTGTCATTTTATAATCTTAGAAACGAGAATATAATTTTTCTTTTCTTCTCCAAAAAAAAAGTGGTTTCTTTCCTTTCTTTAGTAGACTTTTTAAATAATTTTTTTTCTTCCCGTAATTAGGATATCATTTTATCTATAAATTATTATTATAAACACATCTTTTACATTCACGATTAACAATTTTTCACCCAAATTAAAAATTGCAACCCGACGATTTTTAATCACCTTAAATCATTATGCTCTTGTTGTAAATCAACATAACTCAAATTAAAAAATAAATCTTCGTATTAGAAAGAAAATTTCAGAAAATTCATCGTGAGGAAAAACTTCATGCATTTACATTAACTAAACCCCTCAAAAATCTTACTAAAAATCCCCAAAACTTCAAGACTTTTTAGACAACAATTTAACCCAATCTCTCTAAAAAAACCAAACAATAAATAGGACAGCATCAAGTTGTCTGGTTATGGTTGACCCTCAGAAACCCCACGCGCTCACATTGGCAAGTGGGACCCAGACTCCAGCTTTTCTTTTTGGCATCCTTTTATCTTGCACTTTGGAAACTTACTACTCAGTCTGCTCATGTTCTGCCACTCCCCACCAGAAGCTTGAAGAAGAGTAAAGAACCAAAAAAAAAAACAGAAACCAAAGTTGGTTCTTTTGGCATTGGTTCTTTGATTAGATACCTTTCTCTCATGTAAAGCTACAAGCTTTGGTAAGTTCCAAAGACTCAAACTTTGATAAATCTCTTCCCTTTTTTGATTTCATTCCATGGAGTGTTGAAAAAGAAGGGATTTTTGGTTTAAATTTTGGGTGTTTTGGGGTTTGGGGATGTTAGAAATCAAATAAAAAGAGTTGGATTTTAGGACATGAACATTTGAAGATGTCTTGGATTCATCATCAAAACATGCAACAAGATGGTTACTTTCAATACCCATCATCATCATCAACACCATCATCAACATCATCATCATCATCATCTGGTTCTAGAATTAGTCCAGCACTTCTGTTCATTATAGTAATCTTGGCAGTGTTGTTTTTCATATCTGGTCTTTTACACCTGCTGGTTAGGTTCCTTATAAAGCACCCATCTTCTTCCTCTCCTCAATCAAATCTATACCCTGAAATCCCCACCTCCGATGTTCTGCAAAGGCAGCTTCAGCAGCTGTTCCATCTCCATGATTCAGGGTTAGATCAAGCTTTCATTGATGCTTTACCTGTTTTTTACTACAAGGAAATTGTTGGTCTGAAGGAACCCTTTGATTGTGCTGTTTGTTTGTGTGAATTTTCCGAGAAAGATAAGCTCAGATTGCTTCCTGTGTGTAGCCATGCTTTCCATATAAATTGTATCGATACTTGGTTGTTGTCGAATTCGACATGCCCTCTTTGTAGGGGAACTCTTTTCAACCCTGAATTCTCAATGGAGAATCCGATGTTTGAATTCGATGAGATAAGGGAAGATGAAGGGTATTTCCCCGGTCCGAAAACGATGGAAATGGAAGAAATTGTTGTTGTCGACAAAGGGGTTTTGCCGGTGAGACTAGGCAAATTCAAGAGGCTAAATGATCATCGACCGGGGGAGTCTGTAGGCGAAACGAGTAGCAGCAATTTGGATGCAAGGAGGTGTTTTTCGATGGGTTCGTATCAGTATGTGCTCGGTGATTCCGATCTTAGGGTCCCCCTCTCGAACGATCGGCGCAGTGGCTGCGATTTTAAGCTATCGAAAGGGTTGGAACACAACGGGAATTCGTCGGTCGAAGGGAAAAGGATTGGCAATGTGAGTAAAGGGGAAAGCTTTTCGGTTTCTAAGATATGGCTTTGGTCTAAGAAAGGCAAATTGCCAACTTCTTCCTCGGATGAACAGATTGGTATGCCTTCTTCTCTTAGTACAGATTTACCACCATGGTTGGTGAAAACACAAGAAAAATGAAATGTAATTTCTTTATATAGTTTCTGGTTTTTGCCATTGTTTGATTTGATCAGAGCTTGATATATCATGATGATTTGCTGCAACATATGATGATCTATAGAATTCATGTACTTGGACTCGTTTTTCATGTATTCGAAGGTCATAACGATATAATCGTGTACGAAAATATGTCCGACACCTATGTCCCAGGAAAAACAAAGACTCGGACATATAAACTAACTATTGCTGTTTACAGTGTACTTGTTTTATTCCGTTATCTCATAGTGCTGTAACACGATGTTACGACAATTTTCGTGCGGTTTCGGCCCATTCGGGTTCGAATTTTGGCAAAGAAAAACGTAGAAGGGTGGTGCTTTTGCTTTTTTCTTTGGCTTTTGATGTGGAAATCATATCAAATTCAAAAGCTTTAAGGATAATGTGCACTCAGGCTGTTATTTTAAAGAGTGATCTTCGGCTTTGAGTGTGGGCAACTGTGCTGAGCAAATGATGGTGGGATCCATGAAAGCACTCTGAGACTTTCTTTTTCATTTATAATATCTGAATTCGATCACGGAAATCTATTTTAAAACCGGGATTAATTTACTACCATATTACATTAACTACGAGCGAGTCAAACTCAAATAGCTTATCAGTACATGTGTTTCATATATACCTCAAATTCTACCGTGTACAATAAGCTAGGGCCTGATTCAACCTGTTCATGCAACTACATTAGGGGTTCGAATTTTTGACATTCATGTTTGTCCCTTATTTCGAAACTACGAACTCGAATATCTACACCAAACAGACCATCCCAACTTCTAATGTGGATGCATGAGGAATGCTCAAAGCATAAGTTGGCTCCCTAGAGTTTCTTCTCAAGAAATCATATCCATAATTTATCACAATTCTCTTCATCAAGTTTGATCCTTTCTTTGCTCTTACATATGAATGTCCCAATATGAATGCCATCCCTGATTCCCTAGCTTCCATCAGTTCCCGCAATTCCTCCCTCACTGCCTCGTCTATCCGGGGACTTTCTGGGACGACGAACCTCACTCTCTTTCTCGGCTGCTCGGGGGACTTTGAGCTTACTATTTCAGATGAATGTTCGTGACTGTCACCATCTTCACACATTGATACACCTTGTATATTCGATAACGATGTCCCTATAACCGTCATTTTCTCATCGTTTTCCATGTTGTTTGTTCCAATAACACGTTCAGGCTGCTCAGATCGGATGAATTCTGCGATGCTGCAAACGAGATCTTTCTCGAATTCTATATCGTCTTTGTGAACGTCGCGATATCCATACCGTGCGATACACCGATAGAGCCTGTACCCTTTCGGACCGACTCTTCCGACTAGGAACCGTTCCTCGGGACTAACATGGGGTACTGGAACTGATTTGATGCAAAGAAACACAACAACTTGGTGGAAAGCTGGAATGTTAGTGACAAAGTGCGAAAAAATGGCCGGGATCCCGGAAACAAGCTCGGTACGTATAAGACCGATGCCCCGAACACGTGCGATACCCAAAGTTGGACCTAGAGCGAGTAGCCAATTGATCGAAACCTTATTCTGAACATCGAACTCGTATTTCTTGAGTGTTCCATGGTGCCAAACATACATTATGAGTGAAAATATTAGAGCAAGTGCAATAGGAACCCAAGCCCCTTCAAGGAACTTCATGAGAGATGCTGAGAAATACAGCGCTTCAATGGAGCCAAAGAAGAATATAAACAAAACAGACAGGAAAACACTCCTATGCCAACATAAGACAATAACCAGAGACATTAAGCATGTTGTTACCAACATAACTGTAATAACCGCCAAACCTGTTGGACCAAAGAAGAAGATGATGTTATGAGATGATTAAGGGTGTAATCGAGTTGAGCGGAGGTCGTAAGAAGACTGTACCCGAGGCGTTCCCCATGCGTTTCGTGTCCTGAAAACCGACGGTTACGGCCAAGCATAACAGCATTAGGGTCCAGTTGATCTGTGGGATGTATATCTGGCCGTGGATTTTGGATGAAGTGTGGATGATTTTGATCTTAGGGAAGCAACCCAAAGCTGAACATTGTTTGATAATGGAGAATGTTCCGGTTATGATGGCTTGACTTCCCACAACTGCTGCAAGTATGGCTATAACCAGAACTGGCCATCTTATTTGCTCTGAAAACAACAATAGCAGTGCCTACATTTAGCAAAAATAACAACTTTGAGGATCAAAGAACATCGGTTTCAACAAAAAAACGTACCCGGTACCGACACGTAGAATCCAATCCGGTAGTCGGTTTCGTTGATATGATGCTTGGAAAGGTAAGCAGCCTGCCCCATGTATGCAAGGATTAAGGAGGGGTACACCACAAAGGTGAAAGCAATCTACAGGAAAATTTATGTATTGAACCCCGAAATTAGATTAGTTAGTTCGTAATTCGTATAATCATTCTTAAGAAGTGGTATTCGACAGGTTTCCGAGTTTGAAACAACTAAATTACCTTGATGGACAACTGTGAAAAATGTCCAAGATCAGCGTACATCGCTTCCGAGCCTGAAACACCGAGAAAACACGACAGATATGAACATTTAACGAAAAATAAAGAGTCGGAATTACGTAGATACGAATTGCAGATTATTGTACCTGTTATACAAAGCAAGATGCCACCAAGTGACATCCAACCTTTCTTTTGGGTCTTCTTTAAGAACTTGTACATGTAATAGGGAGAGAGGGCTTGGTAGACATGGGGATTCCAATGGCAAATGTTGTAAACCCCAACTGCACTGATGCATAAAAGCCATGTTATCACAACCGGAGCGAACAAGAACCCGACCCGGTTGGTCCCGTAATGTTGGAGGGCAAACAAGAATATCAGTATGGCACAAGCTGCTGGGACTTCAACATCTGCAGAATCAATAAACTCTGAGGAAACAATTACATATGATATCGATATCGTACGAGGACAAACTCAAACCTGACCCGGCCGATAGACATCTAGTGACAGTAAGCTAGTTTGATCCATTACATAATGCTTAAATGGAACTTACAACGATGTTGCTCTTTAGCCATAGAAAGCTCCAATCCTGACACTGCTGCAAAAACTGCACATACCAAAATAATCTCAGTCACTAGTTAACCATCCGAACACAATATCCCGAACTCGAAATTTCAGATTATAAACAAAAGAAGACCAGATTGAATCTTGTTAGTACCAGAAATTGATGGTGTTAGGACACCATCTCCAATGACCATGCAAGTCCCAATCAGAGCCAAAACAAGCAAAAGCCTCTGCAGAACTTTGTGTTTCTCCAAAGTCGATTTCAAGAAGCTGTTTCGATTGGATGAAACCCCGTCTCTTTTGTACTCTGATAACTCCTCATCTGCAAGCTGACAATTAGGCAATGAACACAGCCTAGCATGTCTGCAGAGCAGAGAATACAAGGCAAAAGTGCCACCTTCTCCATTGTCATCAGCTCTCAGCACAATGAAAACATATTTGAGTAATGGCATCAGTGTTAGTGTCCAGAACACAAATGACAAAACCCCATAAATCTCTTCATTTGTGTCAGAATGGTGAATATCCTCAGCAAATGCACTCTTGTACACATATAGAGGAGAAGTGCTTAAATCTCCATAAACAACACCTAAGCTTTGATATGCCAAAGTTAACACAGTCTTCCATGATTCCTTCTGCAACAACAACAAAAAGAGCTCAGAGTTTTGAAATGAAGATTCATTTGGCACAAACAGTGCCATGTGTCTTACCTTGATTGGTCTGTTGGGGATTACATTTAAACCTCCATGATCCATCATAAAGCTACCCAGTTCTTAAAACTTCATTGAAAACACAATAAGAGAAGAACAAACTAGTGAAACACACAAAAGGGTGCTTGGAAATTAAGTAGGTGAAGAACCAGGCAATGTGGAGAAGCCAAGACCAAACATCAAACACCTAATGGATGTAAAAATATATATTGAGAGAGAATGGTATTTAGAATTATGAGAACCAAAGAATATTTGGTTTTAAAGGCAGAAATGGTGAGTTTTGAAGATTAAAAGCTTGGGTTTTACTTTTGCCTATAGGGCAAAATACACCGAATTTGTTCATTTACAAACCAGTATTTTTTTAAAAAGTTATCATTTAATTCTTCGATTAAATTTTGTTACAATCACATCAGTACGCCAATAAAATTAAAATCGATGTCTAAAGTAGCTTAATATAGTAACAGTTTTGATCCCAAAATTTATACATTCTTTCAATTTGGTCTTATTTTAAAATAACTCAATAAAAATATTTCACATTTAAAAATAATTATGGGTATCTTCCATCCGACTATAGGTTGTCCATTAGTGAAGTTGTGTCTGCCGAGTTATATAATTTGTTACTTATCAAGTTGATCGACAGTAGCAGGGAGTGCGACAAGTGGTCGGAGGGTGTGCGAGTAGTGTTTAGTGTTGCAGTTTTTAAATATGACGGGATAAATTTATTAAATTATTTCGAATTAAATTAAAATGATAGAAATTATACGTTTTAGGACTAAATTATTATTATATCATGCCGTGTTTCGATTTTATTTCAGTTCCTTGTTTATAACAAAATTTTAATAATAATATTTTTTTAGTTGCTCTCCAGGTTTCTCATAATTTTTCCCTGACTAATCCTGACTAACCAGTATCACACACCTAATTTTGGTGATACTAGGCTGCTTACTAATTGGATGAATCTCAAATTATTATAACTTTTATAATAAAATTTATTTATAATCAAATGTGTAATTAAACGACTTGGAGTATATTTGGAGTATATTTTAAATTTTATGTTAATGTTTCTTCTCTTTTGTTTTAGAAGAATTAGGCATGGGCACGGAACCCGGACCCGACGGGTTCCGACCCGACTCGGCCCGATCGGGTCGGGTATTTTTATAAAAAAATCGGGTTCCGGTCGGGTCGGGTCGGGTCGGGTTCGGGTTTTAGGGTGAAAAAATCCTACCCGACCCGACCCGGGACTAATAGTGTAATTTTTCCCTAAATTTTTTAGGGATATTTGTAATAATACTCCTTTTTTATATATATTTTTATAATTAGGTCCTTAAAATTGATTTTTTTATTTACAATTTAGTCCTTAAATTTATTATTTTTTACAATTAAGTCTTTTAAAATTATTTTTTTACAATTTAGTCCCTAAAATTATTTTTTTATATAGGTCGGGTCGGGTCGGAGTCGGGTTTAAGGTATTTATTTTCAGGTCGGGTCGGGTCGGGTTTTTTAAAAGATATGGTCGGGTCGGGTCGGGTTCGGGTTTAGGGTTAATATTTTCGGGTCGGGTTCGGGTGGGCCAAAAACCCGGCCCGACCCGACCCGTGCCCATCTCTAAGAAGAATGAGTGGGAAACTGAAGTGCCATTTGTAAACTGGGCAAGCACTAACTGAAAATTTAATGCTTTTTCTTTTTCTCTTTTCCTATGAAACCTAACATTGACCATTCTCTCTAACAAAGTTGATCAACCGTTAATCTACTCTCTATATAAATGGGACTATCAAACTGTGTGACTCACAAAAAAAATTAGCTCCTAAACTAATTTTTTAATTTTTTTTTATCAATACGTCTTAACTGTAATAATCCGAATTTTTGAGTCAATATTTTTACATGACCTAAGTGCTAAGATATAGTTGACCCAAGTCTAACCAAATTTTAGGGATTTATTTGATCGAAATTTTTAAACAAAGACTCAATTGAGATAACATTATGTTTTTGGAGCTTATTTAATTATCGCTTAATTTGAACCAACAAGTCTTACTAAATTTTGAAAATTTATTTAATCGAAATTTTCAAATAAAAACTCCGCTGAAATAATATTATATTTCGAAAGGTTATTTAATTATCGCATAATTTAACGGTGGTCAATTTGTTATATATGTCCATATTTAATAATCATGTTCTTTGAAAGTCGCATCATAAATCAGACCGATTTTAGCCCTATTTGAAACTTTAATTGTACGGATATATTTAATATTTTTTATGAAATTTCATTAGGACCAGCTCAGGGAAGAATTAATTCTATGCATCATTTAAGTTTTATTGTTATATTATAATGTTAAAATTTAAACTTCAAAACGCTTTTATTTTGATACTTGAATTTGGGTATGCGTGTTAGATGGATTAACCTTTGACATGAGTATAAAATTAGATATGCCAATTTTAACCGATGTTCAAAAATCTGATTCCATTAATATGAATTTAAACATAAGAAACTTGATTTGTCTATAAGGAGTCAATAATCTGAACTTTCTGTAACGCCTCAGGTTTAGGGGTCGGATGTTACGCGGGTAAATCGGATTTGAGTCGTGGGCTCGTTTTAAATTAAATTGGACTTTAGATTTAATTAAAAAGGGTTTGTGGCTCATTAAGGGCAAAATAGTAATTCGGAAATAAAGGAAAATAAGATGGAAAAATAGACTTTTGAAAAATGCTATTCATCTTCTTCTTCATCTTACATTTCACGTCAAAACCCCCCTCTTAACCCCTAAACATTATTTCATCAAATATCTTCATCAATTCAAGGGTTCTCTTCAAGATAATTCTATTTTTTTTATTTCTCCTCATTATTTCCAACATTTCCATATCTTTAGTTTTCATAGAAATCCCCTTTTAAAGTTTTTGAAGTTTTCGAGTTTGAAGTGAAAGTATGAAACTTTAATGGGTTTTTGATGGAGTCTTGATTTGTAAAACTAATTTATGTTTTAGTATTGTCCTTAGATGTAATATATCTTAAATTAGTGGGTTTTTATTAAGAATCCCGAAATGGGTATTCATGTGTACTTTTAAAGGGGTCAAAACTTGTGTTTTTGGTGTGGTTTTGTGAAAGGGAGTTGGGTTGGGGTTATAGTGATACTAGAAGGTGGTTTTGAAGGTGTTTAGAAGTATTTTGAGTGTTGAAATCATTGGTTCTCGGCTGGGCTATTGGGGAGTACGAAAATGGAGATTGTTGGTGTTGACTTTGGTTTGGAATTGTGAAAAATTGGCTTTAATTGTAGTTTGGGGCTGTGACAGTGTTTTGTGATGTTTTGGATGAGCAATGTATTGTTTTTGATTGGTTAGAATCGAGGGGAACTGTTGGAGAGGCTTCAGGCACGACTCCGGAGAATTTGGAGACTTGAGAACGGTGTTTTGGCTTCCGGTTGAGTTTCATCAATGAGTGAAAATGTTTTGAACTTGTTTTATTTTCGGAATGGGTTCTTAGGGGTTTGGTGGAGCCTTGTGAGCTAACCTAAACTCAAGTGTAAATTTACTAATCCTACCTTGATGGTTAAGTGATGATGTATGATTAATTGTTGTGATATCATATACATTGTGGATTGCTTTTACATCCGTTGTTATGGTGTAGTCGTTGTTGGTATCGAGCCTCACGTGATGGTTGTCATAACTACGGTGATGTGTAATCCCACCGGTAGTGACTAGTAGAAGAGTACGTTGATGTGTAGTCTCATCGGAAAACTACTAGTCGAAACGGTGATATGTAATCCCACCGTGTGTTGGTTGTGCTTGTGCAAACCTTGTAATTTTGTTGTTGTACCTCATTTCGTGCATATAAATGGTTTACTTATCTTTTAAGAAATGTGTTTTGAAAACTGCATTATTGATAAGTTTTTAGAGCTTCGCTCACTAAGCTGTCAAGCTTACGCTCTCCTTTTTCCAACATGCAGATCGTTAGAGTTCGAAAGGCAAGTGGGCAAGGGAGGAGCTTTTTGGAGTTCTCGAGTAGCTCAAGTATGATTTAAGTATTTGTAATAATGCTTAGACAATGGGGTGTAGACTTGTATGGAGTTGGAGTTCAAACTCCTTAGTTTGGTTTGTTGGTCTCAAGCATGATTGGTTTGATGATACTATGAGTTTTTCTATGAGCGTTGATAGACTCATATATGCTTGGTTTTAATGTTGATGTTGCTTGTATGCTTTGTGTTTTGAAGACCTATAGCCATGTTCCATAAATGCTCGTATGTTGTTTTAAAAGCATGTGAAACCTTGTTATGAAAGATCTAAATGTGTGTCTATTGCCTTTGAATGAAATGGTAAAGTCATGTAGGTTTTTATGCAAGTTTCCTACCTAAATGTCTATCTTGAGATGAATGTCATGTTTGTTCGGTTAAGTAGCCTCGCATGCTTAATCTTGGTTGCTAAATGATGTATGAGTGTTGGTATGTTGATAGACGAGTCGTAAAATGCATCTAGAGTTGAGTCTTGGTTCGTTTTATAGCTAATTTGAGTTTTGCAGTGCAGGGCGTATTGGTACGCCCAAGGGCCATATCGATACGGTCCTACACTTTGGGGCTCAGTTTAAGCCTTGCGTACCGGTGCACGGGGGTGTATCGATGCGCCAAAAGTTCTCTGAAAATTTGAGAAATTGACGAGATTTTAGCGTATTGGTACGAGTCTATGGTGTATCGGTGCGGTCTTTTATCGTTGACCGTGAGAAGTTAACCGATGAGGGCGTATCGGTACTGACAACCAGCGTACCGATACGGTCTCCCTAGGTTGAATATGGGTTGTTGACCAAGCCAAGGCGTATCGATACGGTCTCTCTGAGTATCGGTACGGCCTGTTGTAAAGAATAAAATGGGATGTTGAATTGCTTGTTTTAATTGCTTCGCATCGTTTCATTGTCTTTCCGCTGTCGTTTATCACATATGATGTATTAAAGTATTTAGACAAGATAATGATTAAAAGAAATTTTCTAGGGTTGCTAATCGAAGGGCGACCTTAACGGGTTTCACTTCGGTTTTCTCTGTATAACCTACTCGGACCGGTCAGTCGTCCAGACCGGGACGAGGGGTTACACCTTCAAACTGAAATTTGAAAAGGACCTAAAAACCAAATTGAATAAGTAATCAAAAATTACACAAATTCGAGCGTTAAACTTGAAATGAGTCAAATAACTTGATTCGAAAGTTCAACTGACCAACTCGAGTGATTCAAACTTGAAATGATCTTAAAATGTTAAAATCTAAATTGACAAGTCTATTAAACATGTCTTTTTGTTCAAATCTTTTCATATATTTGAAAGATTATATCCTATTTTAAAATTTCAATATATAAACAAATGTCGAATAAAAATATATTTTTTAAAAATGAGATTTAGAACATATATAAAGAATATTTAAAAAAATGAAGAGTTGGAGCATACGAATGGATTATAAAATCCAAATTAAGGGGTTATTTAGAATCCAAAAATATGTATTTTCTCACCAACCAAACAAATAAAATTTTATCAAAATTTAAGTATTACGAAAGTTTTAAATTAATCTGAATCAAATATCACGAAGATTTATTATTTAATGTTCCATAAACTTAACCTAATTTTTGATAAAATTATAATTAAATTACAAATTATATTATGAGAGATCAAAAAGATCATGTAGACAAGAAAATCTGCTTATGTCATTTTCTGCACTATATTTTTTTTAAGAAAGCAAAAGGAAATTAATATAAAGATAAAGATAGAAAAGAGTGAGAGGGAAGCAAGCAACATCATTTCAGGGTGGTGAAGACAAACAAAAATCCAAAACTAATGTTTTCATGGTCATTTTAATGTTCTAGTATGATATTTATTGTCGATATTTATCGCAATCGATTATAGTTAGGGTATAAATGAGTCGAATTGAGTTTGAGTAGTGCTGAGCATGACTCGGTTTGTTAAAAATTCGACCCGAATTTAAGTTTAAGTCAAATTCAATCAAGTCAGATATTGATTCGAGTTTGATATCAAGCAGTTCGGCTCGGCTCGTTAAGATCTCAAGTCGAGTTTGAAGTCAAGTTGAGTCCAATTAAATTGAGTGTTGACCGAGTCAGACTCGGGTAACTTACGATCTATCTCGTCTCATTTACTACCATAATTATAGTAGCAAAGATTCTAATGATTTAAATTTGTATAGAAAATTTTGAATTTTAAATATGATCCGTAAAATAGACAGGAATAATAATAAAAAAATACATTTACGATCGTACGTGTATGTGTTAAAAAAGACAAGTGGTTTCAACGAGGTGCGCAAGCAGGTATTTGTCATTTCATGTGTCATTAGTGGATGAGACCACTTTCCACTACTGTACTGCTTATGTTTTTGTAAGAACCCTACCTTTATATTTTGGTTTCAGGTTTTGGATTTGCGAGGTCTAATGTCGGATTTAATCCCTTTATTATGTTAAAATTTGAGGTCTAATTCAAGGGGCGGAGTTGGGATCGAATGTTGGGAGGGGCCAAACTATTGAAATTAAAAAATATAAAGGTTTATAAAGTATTAAAACTCAAAATTGATATCTAATTTATATAATATTTAAATTTATAAAGTCTTAAACTGACATTAGACCGGAAATTTGAAGGGACCAAATTAAAAATTTTAGAAATTTTAATTAAAAATATTCAAAAAAAAAATAATATTTAATACACATTTTTAAAATTTTGAGGGGTCGAATTAAAATTTATAAAAAAATTTAAAGGGCCTATTATGTAAATTTTAAATTGTTAGAGGGGCCAAGGCCCCCTTGGGCCCTCATTATCCTCCGCCACTGTTTAATCCTCTTTATTTTTATTAACAATGCCAACTTAATTTTATTAGAAAAATATGGAAGATATCACAAATACAACGCTCCATAAGGGAGAGTAATGAGGACTAGTCCACCGAAATCTCATACAAAAACTCAAAGGTGCAAAAAAAAAATACTTCCATAAAGATTAACATACTGTCAAAATCCAGAAGCCTTCCCGGATCTTTTTGTCTCTATCCAAATGAAACGCTTTACAGGGTAAAAAATAAGTGGTGAGCGAACCAAACTATCAGGCAGATTGCTCTGCTACCCAAGTTTGATTACATCTGCAAACAACTATCAACCGAGTGGGGATCTATCTTTTTAGAACCACCGAATGAGTCATAATCAGAAACTAGCGCCGTGAAAATCTTTGTACGAGCACCAACGACCGCTAAAGTATGCTAAAACCATGTCAAAACAACAGATGAAATGAACCACAAAAAACAAAAAAAAATGTGCCATAAACACAAAGCGAAGATTCTTATTTAAAATATAAAAAAAATGAACTCGATGGTCGACAACCAATACTAAAATCGGTTATCGATGACCGGCCAAGGAAATAAATAAATAAATAAATAAATAAATAAATAAATAAATAAATAAATAAATAAATAAAAGGAGTCGTGACGCCAAGATTAGGGCAGAGAAAAAAATTAGGTTACCACGAATACTTTAGATATTCTTACATGGTATCTAAAAATAATAGTTTTAGGTATTCTTCTCATATATAAATTTATTATTGACTGAACACGGAGATAACTGAAATTTCATATGATTTTGATTGTGTGATGAATAATAATAAAAAATTTACTTTATTGTTTTAATAACTATAACCATATACAATACACATATATTTGATTTCTTCATGTTTTTTATATGTGATACATATAATATCCAACAGAACTAAGGAAGTCAACTCAAACTTGAAAAACAATCCACTAATTACTAAAATTTTCAAGTTATTCAAAATTTTATTTTATAACTCAAATTTCATTTGAAATTTTTTCGAGTCGAGCTTATAAAATTATGAGTCTAGTTTTTTTACATCGAGTCGAATACTTCAAATTTTTCGAGTTGGGTCGAATTTTGCACACCGCTAACTAATGCAATATAAAAACAGAAGGGGTCAAATTATGCTAAACAAAGTAAATTGATTAAATTTCAAATTTGAATGTAACAAAGGGACTGAAACATGATTAAACCTTTTTTATGATACCCAAGTTGGATCCCATTAACTTTGTTCTTGTATTTCATCATACAAATGAATAAAGAAAACCCAATTTTTTTATTTGTATTCACTGGCCACTTTTGATGCTTTTGCAAAAGAAATTTTGTGAGGATGTGACCTTTACAAGGAATCATATGTTTTATGATTTTTTTTGGTAACATCGAAAGTCGAATTTGTAATGGTCAAATATTATTTTTCGAATAAAAATATTATGAGTGCGTTTGGTTCAAAGAATATAAGAATACCTCTAGGAATAAGATTGTCGAAATATAACATTATCTGACACATTACTGGGAAAGTTACGTTACCTTGTTTAATTTATTTGGTAGGAATATAAGATTATTATGTTTGGTTGGAGTAATATAAGATCATTTGGAAGTAAAATTTACTAAATTGTTAATGCTATTTTTCTTCTTTTTTTAACATGCTAAACTCTCAATACTAAATTAAAAATATATGCACAAAAATCATAGAACTATTTTTGTTATACTATCTAAAATTTACAAAACTACATATTTATCATATTATTAATATAATTATTGTATTAAATATTTTTTAAAAAATATATTTTATATTTGCATACCCTAGTTACTCTCTATTAAAATATTTTTATGAATTTTCAAATGTTAAACGTTTAATATGTTCAAGTTTCTAATTTTTTATTGCTTGTGAGAGAATACAAAATAAATTAAAGTAAATAATAAAGTAAACCTAAAAGTTGTATAATATTGATAAGAATCTTAAACCATAGGTTTAATCTACTAAAATATATTATAAGAAGGTAAAGAACTTATAAATCAAAGAATAAAATTAAAAACGTCAATTCTTAACTTATTACTAATTCAGTATTTCTCAAACAATATGCAATCTCAACATATAACCTATAAACATCGTGAATATAATATTAATAAAAATAAATTAAATATTAAAACAATATTTTAAATACGTGTAACACCATTTAAATATTAAATTAATTTTGAATAAAAATATTTAATTAATTTACACCACAAATATTTAACCATCTAATTAAATTCAACAAAGGATCCATATTAACAAAATTCATTAATTTAAGGGCAATATGGTCTAAATGGGAGAAAATTGACAAATACCTAAGAAATCTAAGAGAATCACATTCTCACCATTTAATGAAAAAGATGTTATTGTTGGGAATGGAATACCCCTTGGAGAGAATGTTTCCAAACCAAATGTGAGTATGCGATTTCCAAAAAAAAATCATTCCCCCTGGTAATGATCTTTTCCAAGAACCAAAGCCTCCTACGTAAAATATTTGACATCGATTAAATACTTAAATTTAATGGGATAAAAAAGTTTTAAAAGTGAAATTTATGGAAGAGGATATCTAAGTCTATTATCTATAAAACATAAAACAATAATAAATATTCAAATTCACCAAGTGGTCCCAATGAAAAAACGTATGAATTCATTTGAGACCCGAGTTCAATTGTTTTGTCTGTAAGGTGTGTGTGAATTGTCAAAAGGTTAAGAATATGTATGAACAAATACTACCTTATAATCACATTTATACTATTCAATAAATATATATTCAAATCAGAACCTATTATCTTTAACATAGAGTGAATCTGGATAATAGATATCTGATGGTTAATATTTTCATCTGTTTCAAAAATTTTATCGATAGTAATTAGAATATTTGAATCTACAACATCCAAACCCCAAAAGATAAATCAAATATTTTTATTCTCTTTCGAATTTGATTCGTTTTTAGACGTGACTTTATTGACTAAGACTTCGGTTGTGAACAATGGAGAATAGGGATGTAAAAACAGGTCAACAGTTGGGTTTCAGGTCGGGCTCTGTCAGGTCGGGTCAAATCGGTTACAGGTCATTTCGGGTTATTTTTTGTTTTGACTCGATTCGGTTCGGGTTCGGGTTCATTTCGGGTCGGGTTCATTTCAGGTCGGGTTCATTTCAGGTCGGTTCATTTCAGGTCGGGTCAAAACGGTTAATTGACAGGCTGATTTCAGGTCGGGTTCATTTCAGGTCGGTTTCGTTTCAGGTCGGGTTCATTTCAGGTCGGTTTTGTTTCAGGTCGGGTTCATTTCAGGTCGGTTTCGTTTCAGATCAGGTTCGTTTCAGGTCGGTTTCGTTTCAGGTCGGGTTCTTTTCAGGTCGGTTTTGTTTCAGGTCGGGTTCATTTCAGGTCGGTTTCGTTTCAGGTCGGGTTCATTTCAGGTCGGGTTCCTTCGGGTTTATGGTTTATTGTGTTATGTGTATTATATATATTGACGGATTATGATTTTTATTTTTACGGTTTAGGGTTTAGGGTTTAGGGTTAGGGGATTACGTATATGTGATATATATATATATATATAGTTGGTACTATTGGATTTATTTTTAGGGTTTAGGGTTTGGTGTTTAGGGATCTTAAATTAATACAAACATACCTACATTAATTATATATATTGATGGATTATGGTTTTCAGGGTTTAGGGTTTAGGGTTTAGGGTTTACTGATCTTAAATTAATACAAACATGCCTACATTAATTATATATATATATTGATGGATTATGGTTTTTAGGGTTTAGGGTTTAGTGTTTAGTGTTTAGGGTTTACTGATCTTAAATTAATACAAACATGCCTACATTAATTATATATATATTGATGGATTATGGATTTTAGGGTTTAGGGTTTAAGGTTTAGGGTTTAGGGTTTAATGATCTTAAATTAATACAAACATGCCTACATTAATTATATATATATTGATGGATTATGGTTTTTAGGGTTTAGGGTTTAGTGTTTAGGGTTTACTGATCTTAAATTAATACAAACATGCCTACATTAATTATGTATATATTGATGGATTATGGTTTTTAGGGTTTAGGGTTTAGGGTTTAATGATCTTAAATTAATACAAACATGCCTACATTAATTATATATATATATATATTGATGGATTATGGTTTTTAGGGTTTAGGGTTTAAGGGTTTAGTATTTAGGGTTTAGTGATCTTAAATTAATACAAACATGCCTACATTAATTATATATATATTGATGGATTATGGTTTTTAGGGTTTAGGGTTTAGGGTTTTGGGTTTATTGATCTTAAATTAATACAAACATACCTACATGTATTATATATATATATATTGATGGATTATGGTTTTTAGGATTTAGGGTTTAGGGTTTAATGATCTTAAATTAATACAAACATGCCTACATTAATTATATATATATATTGATGGATTATGGTTTTTAGGGTTTAGGGTTTAGGGTTTAAGGGTTTAGTGTTTATGGTTTAGTGATCTTAAATTAATACAAACATGCCTACATTAATTATATATATATTGATGGATTATGGTTTTTAGGGTTTAGGGTTTAGGGTTTAGGGTTTATTGATCTTAAATTAATACAAACATACCTACATGTATTATATATATATTGATGGATTATGGTTTTTAAGGTTTAGGGTTTAGGGTTTAAGGTTTACTGTTCATAAAATGATACGTACATACGTACATGTAATATATATATATATATTGATGGATTAATGGTTTTTGTTTTTAGCGTTTAGGTTTTAGGGTTTAGTGGTTAGGGTTTAGGGTTTATTATTATTATTATTATATACTTAAATACAATTATTATTATTATATATTTACTATGCTTATTATTATTATTATTAGTTTTTATTATTATTATTATTATTATTAGTTATTATTATTATTATTATTATTATTATTATTATTATTATTATTATTATTATTATTATTATTATTATTATTATTATTATTATTATTATTATTATTATTATTATTATTACTATGATTAGTAATATTATTATTATTATTACTATTATTATTATTATTATTATTATTATTATTATTATTATTATTATTATTATTATTATTATTATTATATACTTAAATACAATTATTATTATTATTATATATTTACTATGCTTATTATTATTATTAGTTTTATGATTATTATTATTATTATTATTATTATTATTATTATTATTATTATTATTATTATTTGTAATTAAATGTATAGGGTTTAGGGTTTAGGATTAAGGCCTATGGTTCATTGATTAAATATTAGGGTTTAGGGTTTAAACCCCTAATGTCTAATTCTAAACCCTAAGCATTAAACCCTAAAGCATAAGTAATTAACCCTAACCACTAAACCCTCGATCAAGAATTACGGACTATGAGCTATAGATTAAATATTAGGGTTTTATGGTTTAGAGGGTAGTGGTTATTGTTTAGGGTTTAGGGTTAGGGACTATGGTTCATTGATTAAATATTAGGATTTAATGTTTAAACCCCTAATGTCTAATTCTAAACCCTAAGCATTAAACCCTAAAGCATGAGTAATTAACCCTAACCACTAAACCCTCGATCTAGGATTACGAACTATGAGCTATAGATTAAATATTAGGGTTTTATGGTTTAGAGGGTAGTGGTTATTGTTTAGGGTTTAGGGTTAGGGACTATGGTTCATTGATTAAATATTAGGGTTTAAGGTTTAAACCCCTAATGTCTAATTCTAAACCCTAAGCATTAAACCCTAAAGCATGAGTAATTAACCCTAACCACTAAACCCTCGATCTAGGATTACCCTAAACCTAAAGGCTTCATAAACACTAAATCAATACCCTAAACCCTAAACATTTAACATAAACCCTAAACCACTAACCTTAAATATTTAAACCTTAAACCCCAAAACTCAAACACTAATTGAAATAGTAGCACTAATCCTTAAACCTTACCCCTAAGTTATAACCTTAAACTATAAATTATAACCCTAACTCCTAAATTAAAACCCCAAACCTTAAATTAAATCCTAACCCTAAACCCTAAACCCATTAACCCTAAACCTAAAGGCTTCATAAACATTAAATCAATACCCTAAACCCTAAACATTTAACATAAACCCTAAACCACAAACCTTAAATATTTAAACCTTAAACCCCAAAACTCAAACACTAATTGAAATAGTAGCACTAATCCTTAAACCTTACCCCTAAGTTATAACCTTAAACTATAAATTATAACCCTAACTCCTAAATTAAAACCTCAAACCTTAAATTAAATCCTAACCCTAAACCTTAACACTGAAATAAGGACCAAATCGAACATAAAATAAAATTTTAAGCTGAATTTCACAAAAATCAGGACCACATTGAAACAATTGAAAGTCAGAGTGCTTGCGGAGCAAGACCCGTGTAACCCGTTAAAAAACACGCGGATCTTTTTGACTCGGCTCACCCCTATAAATAAACCCTCACCCCCAGCCATTTTACACCATTTTTACCCTAGCGTTACTCTGCCGAAATTTCTCCTCGTTTTCTCTCTCTCTGAAAAACACAATTTCTCCTAAATTTCCTATCTATTCTCGATCAAAACCTCACTTTTTCCCAAAGTTCTTCATTGTTCTTCCCCAAAATCCTTCCAGATCTTATACAAACTTCCTACTTCAGTCTAAACCTGTTTCCTCTCGATCAAAACCAAACTTTTTCACCAAGTTCTTCACTGTTCTTTCCCAAACCCATTCTAGATCCTATACAAACATCCTACTTCAATCTAAACATGTTTCCTCTCGATCAAACCCAAATTTTTTCTCAAGAACATCATCCTGTTCTTCCACTTTCTCCTTTTCAATCCTTCAAAACCCTAATCCCCAAATCAAAAATGTTTTACCCTAAACCCCAAATTACTCGATACCCTAACCCATATACCATAAACCCCAATCCCTAATCCCCAAACACTAATCCATCAACCCTAAACCCTTATCCCAAAAATCGATTCGTATTCAAAAATCTTTTCATCTTCTTCAGAAAACCCTAATATCCCTTCTCCTTCTTCTGACTTCTGAGATCCCTGAAAGCCCTTCTTCTTCTTCTGACTTCTGAGTTCCCTGGAAGCCCTTCTCCTTCTTCTGACTTCTGATATCCCTGGAAGCCCTAATCTTCTGAGATTTGGTAAGTTTTTTTCTCATCTGTTCTTTTTATTTTTATTTTATTTTTAATTTTTTTAATTTTTTATACTCTGATTTATCCTAACTTTGTTTCTGTTTGGTTTGCATGTTTATTTTCTGGGAGCGGATCTTCTGGCATTTTCAGTTGTTGGTATATTTCTAAAATCCCTAACTTCTGGTTGGTATATTTCTGTTTATGTGGTTCTGGTATATATTTATGTTTGATATGCATGCTTTTTCATTTGGTTTCTGTTTCTGTTTTGTTTGTTTAGTATGCATGCTAGGGTTTCTGTTACTTAAATGTTTTTAAGTTTCTGTTTATGGTCCTGGATCTTGGTTTGGTTGCATGTCTACTTTGTTTGGTTGCATGTCTACTTTGTTTGGTTTTTCTTGGGTTTCTGTTTCTGTGTTGTTGATTTAGTATGCATGCTAGGGTTTCCTTGGTTTAATCCGAGTATATAGGCTGGAATACCAGACCTGCGAGGCTACTGGTGCCAAAGGGGGTTTTTAAAGGACCCTGGGGTTCGGTGTAAACAACGCCACGTACAGGGATTAAACTGAAACCACCCTCTGTTTCTGTATTGTTTGTTTAGTATGCATGCTAGGGTTTCTGTTTATTAAATGTTTTAAAGTTTCTGTTTATGGTTCTGGTATATATTTATGTTTGATATGCATGCTTTTTCATTTGGTTTCTGTTTCTGTTTTGTTTGTTTAGTATGCATGCTAGGGTTTCTGTTACTTAAATGTTTTTAAGTTTCTGTTTATGGTTCTGGATCTTGGTTTGGTTGCATGTCTACTTTGTTTGGTTGCATGTCTGTCTGTA
This sequence comes from Hibiscus tridactylites, assembly GCA_958450335.1. Lineage (NCBI taxonomy): Eukaryota > Viridiplantae > Streptophyta > Magnoliopsida > Malvales > Malvaceae > Hibiscus > Hibiscus tridactylites. The sequence goes on from OY288292.1 coordinate 4,184,644, forward strand.
TGTATGCTTTGTGTTGCATGTGGGTTAATCCGAGTATAAAAGGCTGGAAACCCGTCTTGCAATGCTACTGGTGTCAAAGGAGGCTCTTTTCTTAAAGAGCCTTGGGGGCTGGTGTAACAACGCCATGTATGAGGATTAACCCGTTGTTTAATTTTCTTTTTAATAGTTGTTTTAATTTTTTTACTAACTGTGGTTCCTCTTGATCTCAGGTACGTTTCTGGGTTCTGCAATGGACTCTGATTCTTTTGAGATTAACTATCCTGGTGAAACTGGTAAGGTTCTTTCTTTCTTTTTATTTTCTTTATTCTTTACTTGTTTTCAGTGTTAAAGTTACTAACTCTGTAATTGTTTTTTGGGTAATCTTCACTAGTGGTCCCTTTCGTTTAGGGTGTGTTCTATTTTGGTCACCAGAATTCAAAAAAGATTATTCTGGTCACTTACGTTTAGAATCGTTTCTATTTTGGTCCCTCGGCCGTTAGTCTTCGTTACTTTAAAAAATTAATTTCTAATTTAACCCCCAAACTTTCAAATTTTTCTTTTTTACCATCTTCCCTAAAAATTATAAAACTAAAACCCTAGAAAATTAAATAATGGCTATAACCCACAAAATAATGAAGAAATTAACTACCTTTTTGCGGTAGAGAATCAGAAATTGCAGATTCATGAATCTGCAATTTCCCAAGAGAATGGGAAAGAAACACGGATCAGCCGTTCAATGCTCAGATTGTTTCAGTTCATATTGGTATCATGATCACTTATTCTCAATTGCTTTGCATTAAATATGATTGTTTGATTGCCTACTGTTCTAAACGTAAAATTGAGGAACCCACACTTTTTCAAGCCATAGACTCCGCAGACATGCTAGATTGGTGAAGACTGGAAAATTCTGAAGAATTGCTTCTGTTGTACCATAGTTTATGACAATAAGTGTCTTAAGCTTGGGCATGTCATCTATGAAAGGAGGCAAGAAGTATTCGGTGGAGGAAAAATTCAGTACAAGTACTTCAGCCTTGGGGAACTCCATGCGAAACCAGTCCATTTCCCTCATTTCTCCTATCAAATGATGAAATTTCAAATTTAATGAGAAAAAAGACAGTAGGACAACATGTATTGCAATAGAAATACCAAGTAAGCTCTGGCTTTAGGCAAAGGCAATCAAACAATCATATTTAATGCAAAGCAATTGAGAATAAGTGATCATGATACCAGTATGAACTGAAACAATCTGAGCATTGAATGGCAGATTCATGAATCTGCAATTTCTGATTCTCTACCGCAAAAAGGTCGTTAATTTCTTCATTATTTTGTGGGTTATAGCCATTATTTAATTTTTTAGGGTTTTAGTTTTATAATTTTTAGGGAAGATGATAAAAAAGAAAATTTTGAAAGTTTGGGGGTTAAATTAGAAATTAATTTTTTTAAAGTAACGGAGACTAACGGCCGAGGGACCAAAATAGAAACGATTCTAAACGTAAGTGACCAGAATAATCTTTTTTGAATTCTGATGACCAAAATAGAACACACCCTAAACGAAAGGGACCACTGGTGAAGATTACCCTTGTTTTTTTGAAGGGGAAGCTAATGATCAAGTGTCAATAGTTGCTCCTTCCTCTAGGAGGAGGGCTTCAACTGACATTGGGAGAAGAACTTCTCCTGTGTGGAATCACTATACATTTATTAAGACTGCTGATGGTGTCATTGCTCAATGTAAGTATTGCAAAACTGCTAGCTATAAAGCTGATTCTTATGTTGGTACTTCTACACCTAAAAGACATACTGATAAATGCCAAGCCTATAAAGATTTTCTTGCTAAAAATGTTAGTAGTAGTTCTGCATCTGTTTTTGATCAAAAAAAATATTGTGAACTGTTTGCTGAAGCTGTTCTCTGTCATGGTTATGCTTTAAGTATTGTTGAGCATGATAAACTTAGGGTTCTGCATCAGTATTTGAATCCTAATGTTAAGCATATTTCTAGGTATACCATTACTAAACATTGCATGTTAAAGCATGAAAAACATAAAAAATTGCTCATTGATTCTATGAGTTCTATTCCTAGTCGTATCTACTTTACATGTGATGGATGGTCTGCTTGCACTTCACGTTCTTATTTTGCTTTGACTGCTAATTATGTTGATAATAACTAGAAACTTCAGTCTAAAATACTTAATTTTAGGCGTTTCCCCCCTCCACATGATGGTGAGTCTATATATAAGTTTGTGAAAAAAATGTTATGTGAATGGGGTCTTGAAAAAAAAGCCTTTATCATTACTGTTGATAATGCTTCTGCCAATGATCGAATGGTGAAGAGGCTTAAGGATGACTTGCATGCTATTTCTCCCCTACCATGCAGTGGTAAGTTCTTTCATGTAAGGTGTGTTGCCCATATTTTGAACTTAATTGTTCAAAGAGGTTTGAAGGTAATTGACTCTTCTGTTCTTAAGTTGCGTGAAATTGTTAAGTTCATTGATTCTTCTGATGCTAGACTTTGTAACTTTGACTCTGCTGTTAAAGACTGTGGTTCTTCTTTTTCTGGTAAATTAATCCTAGATGTCCCTACTAGATGGAATTCTACTTATCTAATGCTTCGTAGAGCCATTGATGCTAAAGTAGCCATAAACTTGTTTGTTAATAGGGAAAATGATTTAGATGTAATTGCTGATTCTGAATGGGAAACTTCCCAATTAATCTGTGATTTTCTGGAGCCTTTTTTTTGAAATTACTACACTGTTTTCTGGTTCTAAGTATCCTACTTCTAATCTTTATTTGGCTAATGTGGTTGCCATTGAGAAGCTGTTGTATGATGCTCACAATGATCCTTGTGAGGCCATCTCTGCAATGGCTGGACCTATGCTTGAATTGTATGAGAAGTATTGGTCTGAGCACTCGACCATTTTGTCCTTTGCTGTTTTGCTTGATCCAAGGTATAAATTACAACTCCTGAAAGAGTTGTATTCTGTCCTCTATGTTGAGGATGAGGTTGTGAGAAGGGTAAGTATTGTTTACAATGAATTTGTAAACATGTATGTTTATTATTCAAAATCTGTCCTTTGCAATTCTGGATCTTCTGTTCGAAGTAACTCCTCTCAAAGTACAACCGAGTCCTCCACTGGTCGGCCTCGAACATTTAAGAAGTCTAACCTTTTTCAGGTTAATTTTTATTTTTGTTATTTCAGTTTCCTTTATTTTATTATTTCAGTTTCAATTACTGACTTGTTTTTTTTTCTAGAACTTTGATGCTAATCTAGCTGCTTCAAGGAGTGGGAAGTCAGATGTTGACTCTTTTATTAGTTTGCCCCTTCTCCCTCATGCTGATGATTCTGACTTTGATATTTTGGATTATTGGAAAGCTCAATCTGTGTCTTTCCCTGTACTTTCTCTCATGGCTAGAGATATCTTAGCCATTCCCATCACTTCAGTTGCTTCTGAATCATCTTTTAGCACTGGTGGTAGGATTTTAAATAAGTTAAGGGCTAAACTCCTTCCTAAAAATGTTGAGATATTTGTGACAACCCGTAATTGGTTGTATGGGTTTGAGTCCGAGGAAGAGGATGAGGAATATCTTTCTGTTATGAAAGATTGTGCAGTTGATGAAGATCCTAGTGCAGAGTAAGTTTCTGATTTGTTTAACTTATTTTTTTTATTTGTTTTGATTTCTTAACTGATTTGTTCTTTTTTTTGTAGGGACCTCTGAGAACAAGGAAGCTATGGATCTGGTAGGTATGTTTCTGATTTGTTGAAAGCTGGAGATGTTTGGTAAGTTGTTTTTATTCACTGTCTTTTTTTTTAATTTTATATTTCTCATTGATTCTGTTTTATGTTTGCTTTATATGCATGTATGTATGTTTCTGTTTAGTTGCTCACTATGTAATGTGTATGTATGCTTCTGTTTTATGTTTGGTTGTATATGCATGTATGTTTGCATGTTTCTGTTTAGTTGTTCACTATGTAATGTGTATGTCTGCTTCTGTTTTATGTTTGGTTATATATGCATGTATGTATGTTTCTGTTAAGCTGCTCAGTATGTAATGTGTATGTATGCTTCTGTTTTATGTTTGGTTATATATGAATGTATGTTTATGTTTAGTTGTTCACTATGTAATGTGTATGTATACTTCTGTTTTATGTTTGGTTATATATGCATGTATGCATGTATGTTTCTGTTTAGTTGTTCACTATGTAATGTGTATGTATGCTTCTGTTTTATGTTTGGTTATATATGAATGTATGTATGTATTTTCTGTTTAGTTATATATGCTTGGTTTGCTTTATTTCAGTCTGTTAATATTCCTAATGATTTTAATTGCTTGTTGCAGTTTGTTGCTGGTTGCTGGTTTTCCTAGTTTTAATTATGTTGGTGTCTTAGCTTTAAAAGTTAAGTTGCCCATAATTTAAACTTGGTTGCCCTTCAAAGCTCGATGATGATAATTCTGGTAGCAAAGTTTGTAAAACTTTGTTATAAGATCTGAGAGCTTAAAGTTTAAACTTTTGTATGTTTGTAAATTTTGTAATGTGAAAGTTGAAGTTTCAATTTGTAAAGATTATTTAGTTTGTAAGTTTCAGTTTGTAAGTTTAAACTTCTTGTAATATTCAATAAAGTTTCAGTTTGTTGTAAGTTTTGTAAGTTTAACCACTTAAATTATTGAATATAAGTCATTTATTGTTTTAATCTTCTTAAGTTTTACCTTATTCTGTTTTTTGGAAGTATCCCTGATTCCATCCAAAGTTAATGTTTTATTATATTTTAAACAAGTTAACTTAATTAAGTCATTTAAGTTAATCAGTTTTTTGCTAAGTCAATTAAGTATGTAATGTTAATTAAAAAATTTCGTTATCTTATATTAATTTAGTATACATATTTAGTTTAATAACTTCAAACTAATTTTAGTTAAGTATAAAAAAATTATTTCATAATGGTTATTCATTCAACTTATGTAATTAAGTACTTTATCAGAATGCAAGTTAAGTTAATTTAATAACTAACTTAACTTAAAATAAATGCAAGTTAATTAAATTTATTTTTAATCTTAAGTTAAGTTAATTTAATAACTAACTTAACTTCAATTAAAATGAATGCAAGTTAATTATTTAGCATTAATTTATTCTTATAATAAAAAATTTAAGTCATCTTATTTTAATTAAGAATATAGATTTAATTTAATAATTTTTACTCATTTAACTTAATTTGATTAAGTATAAAATTTTAATTTAATAATGGTTATTCATTCCACTTAAGTTAATTAAGTATAATAGTTTATCTTTGAAGTTATTTTAAAATAATAGTCAAGTTAATTAGAAATACAATTTATTAATACTTAGAATTATTATTAATTCAATTTATCTTTTAATTGAAGTTAAATTAGTAATTTATCAATACTTGAAATTATTATTAATTTTATTATTTTTCAATACTTGACATTATTTTATATTCATTAAATATAACTTCTTTAAATGTCAGATAATCATCATTATTAGCAAATCAAATAATAGTATTAGTTCAGGTCAATATCAGTTCAGGTCAATATTAGTTCAGGTCAATAACAGTTCAGGTCAATAACAGTTCAGGTCAATATCAGTTCAGGTCAAGAACAGTTCAGGTCAATAACAGTTCAGGTTAAAAACAGGTCGGGTTCAAAACAGGTCGGGTTAAAAACAGGTCGGGTTAAAAACAGGTCGGGTTCATTTCAGGTCAGGTCCAAACAGGTCGGGTTAAATCGGTTATCTGGCAGGTTAGTCTCGGGTTCGGGTTCATTTCGGTCGGGTGCAGGTCGGGTTCGGTTACTACAGTAACAGGTCAATTTCGGGTTCGGGTTCACTTCGGTCGGGTGCAGTTCGGGTTCGGTTTCTACAGTTACAGGTCAAATTCGGGTTCGGGTTCGTTTCGGTCAGGTGCATGTCGGGTTCGGTCTTTAAATTCTCGGGTTAAACCAGGTTCTGACTCGATCGGGTTTCAGGCAGGTTACCAGGTCAGGTCAGTTTTTCACACCCCTAATGGAGAAGCCATTTTCAAATCTTTGAGCTCTCACGATGTTGGTTGTCTAATCAAGGTTGAGTCCTGTTTTTTTGATGAGGTGTGGCGTCATTTTTTGCTTCCTTGCGGCGGAGACACTTTTGATTTTAGTTTTTAGGGTTTAAAGTTGGTTGTAGAACTGTTGTGACCCTCTTATTTGGCTTATGTGTTTTCTTCTCGTACTTATTTAGGTGCTTTTATTGTCTAGGCTATCTCGAGGCCTAACTCTTTTTTTAATATTTGTAATGTTATTTTTTAATGAATCGTTATTTTTAGAGTGTGTAAAACTCGGCTTTAAAAAATTTATTTGACTTGGTTTGATGTGAAAATACTCGACTCGAAATTTTATAAACTCAACTCGAAAAAATTTCAAATAAAGTTTGATTTATAAAATATTACTATTCAACTCAACCAGTTCAAAATTTTTCGATTCAAATCGATCAAATACGCACCCATAATTATTTCTATAAAAAATGATAAATCAAATATCCATAAATATTTTTACTTGTACGATATGTTGCTATCCTTAAGTATGAGTGATGGACATGTCTATGATATCATTAGCTTTATGAACCGTACCATCCTTTTGAATTTTTCTATATATATATATATATATATATATAAAGAAAGTAAACATGTTTAGTTCAAGTGTCTTATATCAATATTTTAAATTCACTTATGTCATGTTTCGTAAAGAGAGATTTGAATAAAAATAAGAGGTTTAAGGCATAATTAGAGGTTTGACCAGTCAAACTCGTTAATATTGTTATTTGGTGAATAACAGATTGAAAGAGTGGATTGAGGTGAAACCGTTAATTTTGAAAAAACTCATAATAGGAGCTTTTTGAGATTAAAGATTTGATATTAGCAAAATGGGACTTAAGACTTTTTTTTCAAAGTAAGTGTAATGTTTCATTTTATACTATTTTTCAGGCCGCCTGTAAAAAATTGCCCAATAAATATGTGACATGTGGCCTTCTATCATCATCATTTTCTTATTCCCTTGGATTTTCTAGGAGGACAAACAGAAAACCAAGAGTAAAATTCAAAAATTAGTTATTTTTGAGAAATCAATCAATCATAAATCTCAAATACTTCACTCTTGAAAACTCATATTTCCAAAGCATCAATTTTGATCTGAGTCTTCGTTCTCATTTTTTTGCAAAAAAAAAAAAAAGTCCAAAATTGTCCCAAAAAATCCTTCAATTGTGAGGATTCATCTATTCGAGAGTGAAATCAAGACTCCAACTTTAAAAAATAATTCAAAATTTTTTTATTTTACTTGTAATGACGAACTATATAAAAAAGTCGGAGCTTGAAAAACTTGTCAACGGAAAATAACAATTTCTTCTAAAGGCAGCCTAGAAATAATTACTGAATAAAACTTAAAATGTCTACTTTGATCTAAAATAGTTTAAACACTTTCTTATTTATTAATTAAAAATTTGGGACTTAGAAGGGGGACCAATAACTTTTTGGACCATATAAGGTAACATACTACTCTAAGTTCAAACTGTCATTAAGATTAGACTGCAACAAGTTGAAACATGTTGAAAAACAGCAAATTAAAGAAGTTAATTACTGGCAATTAATAACCGTATTAACTGTCAAATGGATCCACTCAAAGTCAAACCTTTTATCAGAAAATAAGTGGTGCATATCAAAGTAGGGTTCTACATTTTCGTATATCAGATCGGAAAATCTGATATTTAAAATTTTAAATCGGTAGAATAACGAATTGTATTTGATCTAATAAAAATCATATATTCGATTATTCGGATATCAATTTTTCGGATTTGATATTTGAGTATTCGAATATTCAAATATATAATTTGGTTTACGTATTTTTTAGATTTAGCGGTCGTATTTATGGAAAATTCGGGTTTCAAATATAACAAAATTCGAAACTATGAAAATTTTAGATTTCCGAATTTTTGGATATAACAAGCATCAAATTGCTAAATATTACAAGTTTTATATCCATGGAACTTCAAATTTTCGGATAATCCGAAACTTAAAATATTATGATACGTATCCGATCCGAAAAATAAAAACGATCCGATATCCTACCCAAAAATAAAAAAACAGATCAGATATCTAAATTTTTAGATCGGACCGATCATATTAGATATGTTTGCACACTCCTATAATGATGATGATAATGATAATATAATTTTTTTCAACCAAATATCTAATATGATACATGATTTCAGTAAAAAATGAAATGTTATTATTCTGAAGACCCAGAGTCAAGTAGTTTGTATTTAAGGTATACATGCTTATCAAAAGGAATAAAAAATAAACAAATACTCCAATAAAATCACACCATATCTTCAAAAAAATACTTGTATCAAAAACTTAAATTTAAATAATATATATTTTTGGATTCGGATTTAGGGTTGATTAATTTCAGAATATTCATAAAAGTATCCCTTTTATTCATTTGCTTCTTTTTTTCAATCAGTTGAAAGTTACCCTCAACAATGAGATTATTTCAAGCCAGTCACCTAGTGGTCCACCCTACAATGCAAGTGTGGCTGACAATGAATACAAAGCTTTAGGTTTTGTCTTGTCCCATACAATTGCTTTGTTGGGATACAAGGATTTGAAACCAATACCGTAAAACTCAAACTGAATTAATTGGTTGAATCGAAAATCGATGATTCATTGAGTTATATAATTAATCAATTGAATAAACCCTAGCCGCTTCCTACTGTTAAAATTCTTTCAACCCTAATTGCTCTCTACTTTTGATCAATCTTTTTGATCGGTGGTCGACAATTAATTTTAGTATTGATTTTCGACCACCGAATCTATTAGTTTTTTTTGTTTTTATTTGAATAAGAATCTCTTTTTCTGTCCTTGTAACACGATTTTTCTTCTGTCCTTGTGACATGTCTTTGTTTTTGTTTTGTGGTTTGGTTCATCTGTTTTTGTGGCATGTTTCAGCATAGCGATCGATTGTTGTTTGCACAGAGATTCAATTGGCGCTAGTTTCTGATTTATGTTTTTGTTGGTGGTCACTTGAAAAGTTATATCCTTACTCGGTTGATGGTTGTTTACCGATGAAATCAGTCTTTGATAGCGGTACTTTTTGCTTGACAGTTTGGATCACGCACCGCTCCTTCTTCTTTCCTTATGCGCCTCGTTTGGACAGAGACAAAGAGATTTAGGAGGCTGTTAAATTTTGTTTGCATGCTTATCTCCATAGAAGTTTTAATTTTTCTTTGTTTTTGGGTTGTAAAGATTTTTTTGAGTTGTTTAATTCAAATATTTTTCATCTTAAATGCATTGTAATTATATTTTTTATGAAATTAATAAAAATTTAATGGTTTTTATCAAAGAAAATCTCCCGCAGGGACAAATTTTATTATATAGACGGCTTGGTTGAATGGGTTCAATGTAATGGGCCAGTGAAGTTCAAATCCATAAAGTTGTATAAATTCAAGTTTTATGGATTTTTAAAGAGAATACTATAACCGATAAATATTGAGTATATTAGTAAGGTACATCACCTCTGAGTGAATCTAATCTAATGAAAGAAATAATTGAGAGGCATTAAAAGTAACGGGAATCTAACCTACAATCAAAAGCAAGGAAAGTTGAAGCCACAACTGATGGGCTAACTCAATTTATATAACATGAAATGATAACATATTTTATTAAAGGGTTATTTTGTTGGTGAACCCAACAAGAAGAATTCAAACCCAATTTGTCCAACCCTTTTAAAATCTCACTGAGATTTTTTATCACTGAGAAATGAATTTGATGGTTAATATAGAACAGAGGGCTACTGCATAAAATTGGAAGTGGAACACCATTGATGTATAATTTTCAGTTCAAAATTGTGAAGATTTAACTTTGAAATTTTGTACCTCTTTTCCTATCTCACAATCTTACATATATAGGCATAAGCTGCAGAAATAGAAAGTGTTAGGAATGCAGACGATGCCGAGACAATTGCTATAATGACTCTGATTGAATACCCTGCAAAATAGAAAATAACACATTGTACTTCAACTACGGAAAAATAATAAAGTTTTAAATTAACCCTTGCTGCTGTTGGGGAAAGGGAATGAACACTGCTAACACAGTAACCCTTTAATAAAATATGATATTATCTCATATCATATAAATGAAGTTAGCCTAGTGGGTGTGGCTTAAGCCTTTTTTTTTGTTGTTGTGGGTTTGATTCCGATTGCTTGCAATGTCTCTCATTTTATTTCCTTCATTTGATTAGGCTCAATCAGATGGTAACACGTGTCACTATCTGGTTGGTTAATTAAATATGTTAAATTAAATAAATGAAAATAAAAAAAAAAGAGACGGTGACGTGTCATCCTCCAGTTGGTCCCATCAGTTAGTTTTTTTACGGCGGTGATCAAAATAAGTTAATTTAATAAGTTTAGTGGTCTGATTGACGAGTTGTCTAGTTCGGTGGTCAAAATAGGCATTTTCAAATAATTTGGTGGTCAAAATAGGTATCCTAAAATAGTTCGGTGGTCAAAATAAGTATTCTCAAATAGTTCGGTGGTCACCGGTGTAGTTTACCCTTAAATTTAAATATAATTAGGGTAAACTATCTGTTTGACCACCAAACTATTGTGAAAGTTTTAAAATGACCACCATAGAAAAAAATGCTCCATTTCACTACCCAAACTATTAAAATGGGATCATTTTGGCCACCTGCCGTTAATGGGCTAACGGAAGGTGACGTGGCAGTTAAAAAATTAAAGGTATAATCACACATTTGGTCCTTATTATTTACACATTCTTTCAATTTAGTCCCTCTGAAGAAAAATCACCCAAATCGTACATAACTCTCTCATTCATCTTCTTCCCCACAACACCCAAAGCTATTGAAGAAAAATCAAAACCCACAAATCCTGTACTAAAGACGAACAATCAAGCTTAGTATCTTTTCATAGCCTTTTTGAATATTTTTCACTGCAAAGGATCTTTAGCAATGAGATTTCCACTCATATTTGTTGTTTCGGACATAAAATTTTCTGCAGGTTAATCCTTCAGATGTTATAATTTTGGAAGGGATACTTATTTTCCATGACCCTCGAGTCCAACAGTTGATGAACATGAAAATATTTGTTGATACAGGTTATTTAATTGAACTTTTACCTCTATCCTTTGGCTTATCACATTTGTTTGCTGCATGTCTGGCATGAAACTTTATTCTTGCATATATTCTATGTTTATTTGGCTGTAGGCAATAAAATGATGCTATAATATCATTGTTTGTAGTATGAGAATGAGTTATCTCGCCCCACAATATCACTGTTCTTTTGAAAGATCCATGACTCCCTCCCTGTAGCTAGGAGCGGATTAGGTTGAATGTGCATAATTTTATCAGTGTGTATTACTTGAAATATCAGACTGTTTTGTTTGTTGTGCTGTTTGATGTGGATGCAGTTAAACTTACAGCTAATAAAACAACAATTGATAACTTATATAGTATGTTTGCTGAGAACTTTAGGTGGAATAGCTTGCATGTATTAGGGGACATATCATTCGCATTTCTTTGTTGATGTTGCTGAGTTGGGCCAATACTTCACATTGGAAAAATTTCAGTGCAGATGCTGATGTGCGTCTGGCAAGAAGAATAAGACGTGATACAGTTGAGAAGGGCAGAGATATTGGTGCTGTCCTTGATCAGGTCTAAAATGTGCTTTCGCTATATGCATTAAAGAACTTGGGCATTTAAAGAAAAAAACTTGCCTTAAGGTTTTGGATTGGTGTTGTGTCATGTATCTGGAATAGAACCGGGGCTCTACTAAATAAGCTTGTCATCCAGCTTTAAATTGTTGCAGTTCTAAAGCTTGGATTTAATTTACATGATGCAAGTATTCTGTGATGCAACAATATAAGATCTTTTCTATCACATTTACTAATATTTCATATTCGTATTCATTTGGAGGTGCTTCTTTTCAGCTGATATTTACATGCAATTAATTTTTAATGCAGTATTCAAAATTTGTGAAGCCTGCTTTCGATGACTTTATACTTCCAACAAAGAAGTATGCAGATATAATCATTCCCCGAGGAGGAGATAATCATGTAGCAATTGATTTGATTGTGCAACGTATTAGGACGAAGCTTGGCCAGCATGATCTCTGTAAAATCTATCCAAACCTATATGCCATTCAATCAACTTTTCAGGTGTGACATTCCTTTTTTTCTTGAATTAACTAAGGGTGTAGTATTTTTCTGCATGCATTGAGATCCAAATAACTGTTTGGAAATATTAATGTCCATATGTTAAAAGAAAATGATTATTCTTTTAATATTATTTATGCAGATACGGGGCATGCATACCCTCATTCGTGACTCTCAAACAATGAAACATGACTTTGTCTTTTATGCTGATCGGTTAATTCGTCTGGTGAGTGATGCGATTAATTTGTGTTCTGGTTTCTTCAAATCATTAGGTTTCTCACTCCTCTAAGGCTTTTTTTTTCCAGGTTGTTGAACATGGGCTGGGACATCTGCCTTTTACAGAAAAGCAGGTGATCACTCCTACAGGTAGGCTGATGTTACTTCGTATAGCACTGGGTCTCCTACAAAGTACTTTTCCGTTTATAAAAACTTTGACTACCATTTTTTCTCTACACTATGTTTAAGTGTTGTACATCACATCTGCTTGTATGAATGTATGTATTTGTTCTCTAACACCATCTGGTTGCAATGTTCTCCAATCCCTTTTTCCGTTTGCTGATTAATTCATCTTAGTTTCTCGTGGATTTGTGGGTTTTGATTTTTCTTCAATAGCTTTGGGTGTTGTGGGGAAGAAGATGAATGGGAGAGTTATGTAGGATTTGGGTGATTTTTCTTCAGAGGGACTAAATTGAAAGAATGTGTAAATAATAAGGACCAAATGTGTGATTATACCTTTAATTTTTTAACTGCCACGTCACGTTCCGTTAGCCCATGAACGGCAGGTGGCCAAAATGATCCCATTTTAATAGTTTGGGTAGTGAAATGGAGCGTTTTTTTCTATGGTGGTCATTTTAAAACTTTCACAATAGTTTGGTGGTCAAACAGATAATTTACCCATATAATTAATAGGGTAAACTACATAAATGACCACCATACTATTGCAAAAGTCGCGATTTGACCACCTTACTTTTTTTTCGAAGCAATTAAACCATTATACTATTAAATTGGGTGCAATTTGACCACCAGCCGTTAGAGGTTAACGGAAGGGTGACGTGGCAGTTAAAAAAATAAGGGTATAATTACACATTTAGTCCTTATTATTTACTCATTCTTTTAATTTAGTCCTAATTTTAATTTAATAAAATAAATTAATTATTTAATTAGATAGTGACACGAGTCACTACCTTATTAGAGGGATTTAATTACATATATATGATTAAATAAATTTATTTTTATCCTCCAATCAGGTGGTGACGTGTGTTACCGACTCACTTTTTGAGATTGAGTCTCCCGCACCCATAGGTGCTAAACTTCGCGCACCACGCGCACCACCTGACCGAGGGACACAAAGCGTTTCCGATGCCCCGCACCAAGGGGTCATGCCCAACGCCCTTGGTGGTGTCCGCGCCCAAGACAACCGAGTTGGGCCAGTTCGTCCGCACCATGGGGCCTTGTCCAGCACCCCATGTGCTTCCCACACGACTTGCACCCAAGGGGGCCCAACACACGCACCCGAGGGGCCTTTGCCGCGCACCCTCCATGTCGGCCAAGGCATGGAGCCCGAGCCCGCACCCGATGTGCGCACCATGGAGACCAAGTCCGCACACGAGGGGGCCTTGCCATCCAACCTTCATGGCGCCCAAGCCATGAAGCCCGAGCCCGCACCTAACGTGCACGCCTATGAGGCCAAGTCCGCATCCGAGAGGGCCTTGCCTTGCCTTCATGCCGCCCAAGCCATGAAGCTCAAGCCCGCACCCGACGTGCACGCCTATGAGGCCAAGTCCGCACCCGATGTGCATGCCAAGAGGCCTAGGGGATTGCTGTCTGAGTTGCCCACACCCCTAGGGCCCGATTTAGCACCCAACGTGCTAAAGAGGAGGTTTTGGAGTCAAGATCTGGGCCACACCAAGCCCAATCCGCCCAAGCATCTAAGACCAAAGCCAAGGTGTCATCTTTGGACCAACGCACATGGAAAGGTATCTTCCATGGAGACTATTCGAGGAAAGCTTCCATCCTTGAAGCCACATTTGAGGAAACAAGCCAATGCCACCAAGACTATGATGTCATTGAGCACTTATCTTAGGCAACCATGTACTAGAGTGTTTTAGTTGCCATGTATAGTTGATTCTCTTTGTAAGACTCATCCATAGCCATTGGATCGAGCCGATCGTAGCCATTAGATCGAGGGGGCCAAGGCTATAAATAGGAGCCTTCCCCAACCATTGTAATCTCCATATTTCACTTCTTTGTTCATTTCCACTTTCTTAATACAAGAGGGCTCGAGTACTCTTTTCTCCTCATCTAGGCTTAGGAGGAGTTTTTAACGAGGCTCGTTGCTTTAAAAATCTCTCACCTCTTTCTTTTTGCCTTGCTTAGCCATCACCCATATTTTTCCAAAGCTTCCGCACAACACATTCTAAGCACGTCCGCTTAGCTTTTCAAAGGCTTACTTAGTCCCCGACCTAAGATCGCCGACTAAGGCCGCACGGGTTAGCGAGTCGAAATCTAGCCCCGTGACAAGTGGTATCAGAGCGAGTTCCGCTCCTATCCGAGACGAGATGGCGCGAGGAAGAAGAAGGGACGTTGCGACAAAGATGAACGTGGAGTCACCAAAATTCTCGTTTGAAAGCGAGGTAAGTAAATCACGTTTGAATAGTGTTTTTACTAACTCATGGTTTTGTTCCCTTTGTAGGATCAAACATGATGTTGAAGACTGCCCAAAGAGCAGGTCGTCGAGATGCTGGAGGTGTGAAAATCCACACTTGTCTTTCCAATGCCCGCACAAATTCAAGCAGTCCGAGTTACGGGACGAGTCCGACGAGATCGAGGCTTTGAAGCTTGATGAAAAGTGTAATGTGCTACCATTTGGTATGGTAGAGGCGTTCGAGGAGCGAAGCTTGCCCGACAAGACCGAGGCCGTAAAGCTTGCTTCCTTGTTCGGTGAATCACCTAGTTTGGTGGTTGTTGGGGCGTCAAAGTTCGATAGCGAAACTTTGATTAAGGAAAGGTTGCAAAAGTGCAACGAGTCCACATATTACGTGGAGTATTCCAGCGACGATGATGATTCATCTTGTGATTCTTGGGAAGTCGAGAGTGACTTCGATGGAGAGAGGCCTACGTTTGTAGATGTAGTGTTTTCCGATGCTACACTAAGTGCACTAGTGGATCCGAGTGCATATTCGCTGCTTATAGCCGAGCGAGTTGCCAAGTGGTTAAACCTTCAAGTTGAGAAGGTTGAAGAACAAGTTGAGATAGTCAACTTCTAAGATGAACCAGTTGTGGGAATCGCGAGGGATGTGTCCTATCAAATTGGCGATTTCCGAGGCACAACAAACATCAAGGTATTACCTTGTGATTCTTTTGATGCATATGAAATTATTCTTGGTTTATCTTGTTTGGAGCAATTTAATGCACTTGATTTGCCAGAATCCGATGATGAGGATGATGCAGGTTCAACCAAGATAGCCGACGATGAAACCATGGAAAAGTCCATGGAAGTCCTTGATGAGTTCGAGGACGTGAAGGCATTCGAAGTCCATACCTTCGCAAATGCCGACTATGTTGAAGGAATTCTTTTAGAGAAAGGAGTTCCAATTGCACATAAAATCCGAGAGTTCAAAAACAATAGCGAGAAGAATCTCTCGAGTCATGATAAAGAGATGAGGGCAATTACATTTTGCTTGAACACTTGGGGAAAACAATTATGGAGGTTGAGGTTTGCCATCTATACCAATAGTGAATTAAAAGATTATTTTCTAACCCATGCAAAGTTGTCTCCTCAGTAGGTTCGTTGGGAGAAAATCCTTTCATTTTTCAACTTCGCTTGGAAGTGCAATCCAAGATTGTCGAAGAAAGTAGCCAATGATGCCTCAAGCCGAGGGTATAAGGTAAGGCATGCTACTTGTCCGCCAATGAGCAAGGTGGACCATGAGAACGAAGACGGGAGGTCTTCGGAGCCGCCAAAGAGTAAAGTGGTTCAAGAGATGGAGTACCCATCCAAGCCATCCGAGTTTGATGAAGTGTTTCAAGAGCCAGCCGAGTTTGGTGAAGTAGATCAAGTCGATGGAGATGAGCTAGCACTTTTCCTTGAGGAAGTGCAAGCCGAGTTCGACGAGTGGTCGAATTCCATGGACGAGTGGCATGAATCCATGGAACCTAGCACCGAGGTGCCCAAGCCCATTGAAGAGGGGCCAAACCATGCCAACACTTTCCTTGAGTATCGACAAGGCAAAGTGGATCGAGATGAAAAGGACCTTGAGTCCGAGGTAAGTGGTTCTTTATTCGTTAAAGAATCCATTGTAACTCACGATTATTTGGATTTTTGTAGGTATTCTACGAGTTTGAGTGAAGATCTAAATCAAGACGTGGGTCGAGAAGCCATCCTAGTCGAACCATGCGACAAGGAAAACAAAGAGTCGAGCGACGAGGTAAGTGATCCAATTTTTCAATTGAATTCGGATCTAACTTGTTGTGATTCTGTTCGCAGGTTGCTTGTGATGCCAAGCGAGAAACCGAGTGATGAAGTAGTTGGAACAAACCGAAAGAATCCAACCTTCATGCATGACGGGAGACGAGTGCTAGAGAGCACCGACGAAGGGGATATTCTTCAAGATCCCGCCATCATCACTTGCCTTGAGTATCGACTAGGCGTAGTGAAGCCACCCGACAAAGACTTTATGTCCGAGGTAAGTAAGCCATGTTTCTTTGATGATTTTGGACTAACTTACTCTGGTTATGTCCTCAGGCCGCCGATGCGATCGAGCCAAGCACAAAGCAAAGCGAGACCAACGATCGAGAGGGGCCAATCGTCAAGGCATGAAAGCCTTGCCTTTTTCACAAGTGTTCCCTTATCCGAGCGGGAACGAGACGATGAGCCGGGACCGTTCGAGAACAAGGCGACCGAGCCTCATCCCTACCAATCGACGAGGACGTCGATAGCTTCAGTGTGGGAGAATGTTACCGACTCACTTTTTGATATTGAGTCTCCCACACCCATAGGTGCTAAACTTCGTGCACCACGTGCACCACCCGACCGAGGGATACAAAGCGTTGTCGATGCCACGCACCAAGGGGCCATGCCCAACGCCCTTGGTGGTGTTCGCACCCAAGACAACCGAGTTGGGCCAGTTCGTCCACTCCATGGGGCCTTGTCCAGCACCCCATGTGCTGCCCACACAACTTGCACCCAAGGGGGCCCAACACACGCACCCGAGGGGCCTTTGCCGCGCACCCTCTATGCCGGCCAAGGCATGGAGCCCGAGCCCGCACCCGATGTGCGCACCATGGAGACCAAGTCCGCACACGAGGGGGCCTTGCCATCCAACCTTCATGGCGCCCAAGCCATGAAGCCCGAGCCCGCACCCAACGTGCACGCCTATGAGGCCAAATCCGCATCCGAGAGGGCCTTGCCTTGCCTTCATGCCGCCCAAGCCATGAAGCTCAAGCCCGCACCCGACGTGCAGGCCTATGAGGCCAAGTCCGCACCCGATGTGCATGCCAAGAGGCCTAGGGGATTGCCATCTGAGTTGCCCACACCCCTAGGGCCCGATTTAGCACCCAACGTGCTAAAGAGGAGGTTTTGGAGTCAAGATCCGGGCCACACCAAGCCCAATCCGCCCAAGCATCTAAGACCAAAGCCAAGGTGTCATCTTTGGACCAACGCACCTGGAAAGGTATCTTCCATGGAGACTATTCGAGGAAAGCTTCCATCCTTGAAGCCACATTTGAGGAAACAAGCCAATGCCACCAAGATTATGATGTCATTGAGCACTTATCTTAGGCAACCATTTACTAGAGTGATTTAGTTGCCATGTATAGTTGATTCTCTTTGTAAGACTCATCCATAGCCATTGGATCGAGCCGATCGTAGCCATTAGATCGAGGGGGTCAAGGCTATAAATAGGAGCCTTCCCCAACCATTGTAATCTCCATATTTCACTTCTTTGTTCATTTCCACTTTCTTAATACAAGAGGGCTCGAGTACTCTTTTCTCCTCATCTAGGCTTAAGAGGAGTTTTTAACGAGGCTCGTTGCTTTATAAATCTCTCGCCTCTTTCTTTTTGCCTTGCTTAGCCATCACCCATATTTTTCCAAAGCTTCCGCACAACACATTCTAAGCACATCCGCTTAGCTTTTCAAAGGCTTACTTAGTCCCCGACCTAAGATCGCCGACTAAGGTTGCACGGGTTAGCGAGTCGAAATCTAGCCCCGTGACACGTGTCACCACCTGATTAAAGGAAGAAAATAGAGAAAATTATAGATGAGGTTGGGGTGAATCGAACTCACGTCACCCAGCAACAAAAACCATTGGCTTACCGCCACGCCAAATACTACATTTTGTTTTGATTCCTGTAATATATTTATGTATTATAATACATTGAAAAGAGTCGAAGCATTGGAATCTCTGCTGGAGAAACATCAATTTGGTTAACAAAGAGCCTAATGTCTACCCAGAAATTCAACGAAGGAATCTAATTCAAATGATGCCATTAGCGTTAATTTATTCATTATTGTGAGAAATGTGTTTTCTTTTCCATTTTTTCTTTACAAAATGTGTTGATATGAAGTGTTTTTGAGTGGTTTGCTTGCTTGAACAGAAGAAACCCAGGAAACAAACATATTTTGCGGATTGTTGACCAACAGTTTTGATGGAAATGATTTCCAATGTTCCATGTCAAAAAAAAATATTGAAAAAAATCTCAGATAACGCAGAAGAAATAATTGAATAAGGCAAATTCCCAACATACAACTTTCCTTCTTCACCACCAGACTCTAAAATCTTTTCTTCAGCTTCCTCTTGTTGTTGTTGTTCTTCAAGGTCTCCACTTTCAGTTTTTGGGTATTGTTCTTCAGTGCTTTGGTCATCGTGGGTAGCTTGGATGTTGTCGAAAGAAGCTGAAAAGCCAAGGAAACGTTGTAAAGATAGGTGAAGATGTAAAGGAAGGGGATAAAATATGCATTAAAAACAATTGAACTAAATTAAAAGATTACAAAGCATCATTTGGCGTGGTGGTAAGCCAGCACCCTTTGTTGCTGTTTGACATGAGTTCGATTCCCCCCAATTGCATATTTAATTTTCTCTATTTTCTTCCTTTAACAGATGGTGACACATGTCACCGCCTGATTGGAGGGTGAAAATAAGTTTATTTAATCATATATATAATTAAATCCCTCCAATAAGGTAGTGACATGTGTCACTACCTAATTAAATAATTGATTTATTTT
Source organism: Hibiscus tridactylites (assembly GCA_958450335.1). Taxonomy (NCBI): domain Eukaryota; kingdom Viridiplantae; phylum Streptophyta; class Magnoliopsida; order Malvales; family Malvaceae; genus Hibiscus; species Hibiscus tridactylites. Next base: position 4,204,043 of record OY288292.1, read on the forward strand.
ATTAAATAAAAATTAGGATTAAATTAAGAGAATGTATAAATAGTAAGGACACAATATGTAATTATACCCTTATTTTTTTAACTGCCACGTCACCCTGCCGTTAATCTCTAACGGCTGGTGGTCAAATAGCACCCAATTTAATAGTATAATGGTTTAATTGCTTCGAAAAAAAGTAAGACGGTCAAATCGCGACTTTTACAATAATATGGTGGTCATTTATGTAGTTTACCCTAATTAATAAATAGTAATATGTGCAATGTGAGGTAAAATGTTCTAATCCCAATTCTTAGACAAATCTAATGCAAGTATTTTGACATTTAGTGAATCCCATACTTTCTCATGATTGTGGTGTCATCTCTATCATCTTCGTCATAATCTGTTGTTGAATTTGAGCCACTGACGATGCATGCATGCTCAATAAGAACAGAGCTCTGCTAACACCCTCGCCAACTCCCTTGCTTTCTTTGTTTCTTTGTCCCCCTGGTCTGTCTCCTTTTCCTTCGATAGACCACATAGCCATGAAATGAAACCAGAAATCACCCCTAAAACAATTAATCCTGAAATTCAACCATAAACATCAACAAAATGCTTAAAAAGCTAAACAAATAATTGGAACATAATAAGGATGGAATTTTATTGGTTTCTCTACTGAAATTAATACAATAACAATTATCAAAAGTATTTAAATTCAAACCAACGGGGTTGGTCCAAGTGGTAAGCAGCTTGGTTCCGCTTAAGCAGATCTTGAGTTTGAGGCGTTGTGTCTGCAGAAAGTTCTCGCTAGGAGACTCACCCACCAAAATTAAGTGTGCAACACGGGTTAATCCGATTAGTCAAGGTGAAGCCTAGAAACTGGAACGGCAACAAAAAACATTTAAATCCACTTGTGCAGGAAACAAAAATTAAAGCAGACTAATTACAAAACTAGTTACATTTTTTAAAAAGTGTCAATCTAAGTTTTAATTTATGTACCGGGTAAAAATTTAAAGAATTTAAATTTAATTTAAGGGTAAAATATTAAGGAACCTAAAATAAAAATATAATTCAAAACTAACAAATAAATATATTAAAAACATTGGGTTGGGTTGGGTACCCGACTACACAAAATTTTTGGCCTAGACCCGACCCAACTACTCGAAAAAAAATATTGGGTCGAGTAATTTTTTAAAAGAATTGCCCGATTTTTAAAGGTTCGGGTCGACGGGTCAGCGGGTCAAGTATTTTTTCATAATCATAAGGTAAAATCTACTTCTTACTTTTGTTTTTAATACATTGAAAGAGTTTTTTTTTCTTAAACCAATGGGGTTGCTTTAAAGCAAAACAAAAGTTAGGTGACTCCAATGAAAGTTTTAAAATTTTGGTGACCAAAATGAAAGCATTTTAAAAGTTCGATGACCATTTATATAGTTTACCCTTGAAGAAAATAAAAACTAACGGGACACGTCAGTATTTTCTAACATAAGGTAACAAGAGGGACCAAAACGAAAGCAAAATAAAAGTTGAGTGACCCCAATAAAATTTTTAAAAGTTCGGTAATCAAAATGAACACGCCCTAAAAGTTTGATGACCATTGGGGTACTTTACCCTTAATATATATATATATATATATATATATATATATATATATATATATATTTGTAATAGCACATGGTTCATGTCCAAGGAAGAAAGATGCTCCTTCCAACAATGTTTCTTCAAGGTTTAAATTCACGTTCTCTCTTTGGGAGTGCAATATGCCTTACCAATACATTGGTAAAAAATAATTTTGAAGTTACATTAACTAATTTAAATACAAAATATTTGAAACTAATTACAAATAAATAAAAATAAACTATAAGGACGGGTTTATGTGTTAACTCTAATGGAAATTTCATGTTGATATTCGTATTAAGGTGATTTATGCATTACTGAAATTACTCCTATTTCTTCAGAAAAAATTTCTTGTTGAAGGTCTAAACCTTGATGGCATAGCAAGTGAGAGTGTTTTGCATCACAATTCTTCATGTAAGTTTTCTCTTTTCAGAAAAAAAAAAGTTTCGAGTCCCTGTTTGTTTTAATAGATAATTATGAGAATTCAGGATAATTATTAGCCCTTTAAATTTTTGAATACTCTTCAACCGAACTTTTCTTTCTTTTAAGTAAACTAATAATGCGAGCTCTACCTTTGTCTAGTTGGTTAAGTGATGCTCAAACAAAGTATTACCGAAGTTGTTGTCTCGTCGGAGCACGAAGTTTAAAGTTTTACCTGTACTTACGTTTTAATTTCAGAATTGTGTTGGTGTGATTGATGGTACACATATTCGTGTTAAGATTCCTTTAAAAGATGCTCTAAGATATTGAGGGAGAAAAGAATATTCAACACAAAATATATTAGCTGCATGTGAATTCGATATGAAGTTTACATGTGTTCTAGCTAGATGGGAGGGAACATTATCATATTCAAGAATAATTTGAGACGCATTAACTAAAGAAGATAAGCTTATCATTCCTGAATGTAAGATTAGTTTCAAATAATTATTTGAAAGTTATATTGTAGAATTTATATTAAGTTATTTTTTCTTGGATAGGAAAAAATTATCTAGTGGATGCAGGTTTTATGTTAAGAAGTGGACTTATAACACCATTTAGAGGTACACAATATCATTTGAAGGAGTATTCTACTCGTGGTCATGAAATTGAAGAACTATTCAACCATCGTCACTCTTTATTAAGAAATGTGATCGAAAGAACATTTAGAGTATTAAAAAAGCGTTTTGTCATAATTTCAGCAATGACATAACCATTTTGTTCGATTGATACAATGACAAATATAATTTTAGCATGTTGTATTTTACATAACTATTTGATGAGTGCTGGTCCTGATTATGAGTTGATTGAAGGAGTTGATAAAGAGATGATGACAAGAACCGAGCAAAATCACGAGACTAATGCTTGTACTAATAGTGGTGATGAAGATACTAGGCTAAGAGTCGCTCTACGTAACAATATCGCTACTACAATGTGGCAAGACTATGTCTTAGAAAGATGATTTATATATACTTTATTTTTCCCCCTTCAAATAGTTGTATTGACATTTTCCTCCTTCGAATGACAGATTTATTTGCTTTTATAAATATGTTATGATATATTTTTTAATTTTAATACCCTCCGTCTCACGAATATTGTCCCAAGTAATCATGAGATAAATTTTTTAAAAAGGATATGAATTATATTCAAAATATTCAAATTATAACTAAATTTTATTTCCTCCCACATTTTTTTAGTATGTAGGGGTGTTCAAATTCGGGTACCCAAAATTTTCGGGTAGTGAAACCTCAGCCCGTTATCCGACTCATACAAATCGAGTACCCGTAAAATTTGGGTACCCGTAAAAGCGGGTACCGGGTACCCGGTTCACTTTATATATTTTTTAATCTATTCTTTTTGGAAAAAAAATACATGGGAAACATATAAAAATTTATGGTATATATTTCAAACACAAAATTATTAATTTGTGATTAGTTTTAAGAGAGAAATAGTTTTTGAACACATCTAGTACCAAGCAATGGAGAGGAAAGAAATACATTTTTCTTTTAGTTTTCCATCTTCCGAACCAAGCACACCAATAGAAAGAAAAAATTATTTTTCATTCTTCCACTTTTCTATACTTCCAATTTTCTATCCTTTCAATTTTCTTTCTTCTCTATCAAGCAAAGCCTAAAGACCTACACAATAACTCTAAATTTTAAGTCATAAATCCTAATCCCTAAAAACTAAACCATAAATGTAACACCCGTGTTTCGGGCCTAGGAGTTAACCGAGTTTATAGTTCGAGTCAATGAAATTTAATTGAATCAATTCAACTCTAAATAATGACCTAATTGAGTTTTAGTAAAAAGGGAAGGACTTATGTTGTAATTTACCCAAAATTTTTTAAAAAGGAGGACAACTTTCAAAGTTGTCATCTTCTCCCCCTTTTCAACATATTCCAACGTGAAAACCTCTCTCCCCCACTCCAAACTCTCTAAAACTTCAAGTTACTATTCCATTCGATTTCAACTTCAATTCAATGTCTTTTTAAAAGGTAAACATGTTTTCTTACTCTCCTCTTTATCCCTTATCCACCCATTGTCTTAGATTTTAAAGTTATGGAGTTTTGAAAATTAGGGTTTATATCAAAGTTTGGGTTTTTAAGTGGTTTTCCATTTGGTTTTGATAAATTGTGTTGGGGCTTTGTTTAATCAAGTTGAAATACACATTATATGTCATTTTGGTTGAATTTTGGTAAAAATCCGAAGTGAGCTCTATTACCCATTTTTGAGTTGTCAAAAACACCATTTTTGGTGGGTTTTTGGTTGAAAACAAAGGGTTGATGGTTAGGGTATGTTAGGAGGGTGATTTGGGACATTTTGGAGGTCATTTGGGTGTTTGAAAATGGGTGTTTCAGCCAAGGTTTGTTGGAGTACGAATTTGAGATATTTGGGGATTTATTTTGGTTGGAAATTTTGGATGGAATTGGTTTGAATTCAAAGGTTATGTGATTATTGAATATTAGCATTGATTTTGGTTATCGGTTGTGTTTTTGGTTGGCTAGAAGCAAGAGGGATCGTCGGAGAAGCTTTGGGACCGAATCCGGGTTCGTAGGAGGATTGTTTCGATTTTCTAAGGAAGGGCGGTGAGTGGTTTCAAACTTGATTTAAAGTTTGGTTCGAGTATGTGTAGTGTGTGTGTGTAAAGTGTGCTTGGTAGGCCACTTCTAGTTAATTCAAGTTGCTAGTTTAGCCATTGATATCCATAAATGTTTTGTGCTTACTTAGTTATGCTCTTGTGATTGTGGTTATTTGGTGCATGTATATATCATGATGTGAATATATGTGATGAGCATGAGTGTGGTTGATGATATGTGATGTGATAATGATAATTGGCACTAAAATAATTACCGGTTGTAAATGATCGATCATTAGGATTAGTGTGCACACAAATTGAGTCAAAACGTACGTGGCCTTGATGGCATCAAGTCAACAAGGAGGAGTACGGTGATGTAATATTCCACCGGAAGCTTTTATATATATTTCTACGAGATGATGAGTGGAATCCCATCCGTAGGGCATGTGGCGATAAGTGGAATCCCGCACATGCAAGGTTCGGTGATGAGTGTAATCCCATCGAGGTAAAGTGTTGTTGAGGTTTAAATCCGCACAATCGGGGTAATTAATAGTGGCCAATTAAACTTGTTCATGTATTGTGATATATGATTATGGTGATGTTGATACTAATGTTTGAGCTTAGTAGATTATGAGAAACCATATTATGCCACTTGAAAGACTAGCTAGGTCTACTTGATTATATGCCTATGCTTGATGTATGCGAGATTAGGATTTACATGCTTGAACCCTGCATTGTTGATGTTTTTCGTTTTAGAGCACCCTCACTAAGCTTATAGCTTACGCTCTCAATGTTCAACAATGCAGATCATTAGCGTGGTGTTAGCTCGAGGCAAGGCAAGAAGGGCTTTCCAAGTTTTGTGGCTCAAGTACGGTTATCAATTTTGTATTAGCTAGCAATGTGGCAAAAGGGTCTTTGTATGAGCTTTGTATGACTCTTTTAAATGATGATATTTTGGATTGATTATGGATTGTAAAGCATGTGATACTAAGATGAATGCTGGTGTGTGATGGCATGCTTTAGATGTTTAGGTTGCCTTGTGTATGAGTGCAAACCTCTTGTGATTGACTTGTGCCCTTTTAAGACCTTTTTAGTCTTTATGTATGCCAATATTGCCTAAATTGCTCTTTAATTGGAATGCTATGTATGAGTGCTTTGATCCATGTATGAATGCTTCCTTTGGCTTAAGTATGTTTGCTTGCATGTTTGTATACGCTTAGGCGAGTCAAGAAATGCATTTAGAGTCGTGTTGGGGTCGTTTAAGTTGGAATTTGTAGAATTGCAGTGCAGGGCGTATCGATACGCCTCAAGGCCGTATCGATACGGTCTTGCCCAAAGGCCATAGATTTTGCCTGGCGTACCGATACCCTAAGGGTATCGATACCCTCCAAAGTTACTGGAATTTGGAGTTTTGAGTGAGAGTAGAGCGTACCGATACGGGGTGCACGAGTATCGGTACGGGTCTACTCTGTTGACCAAGAAGGGTTGACCGAGAAGGGCGTATCGATACGCTCAAGGGCTGTATCGATACGGTCTTCCCGGGGTTGACTCCTTGGGTTGACCTAGGCAGAGCGTATCGATACCCCTAACTAGGGTACAGATACGGTCTGCCCTGTAAGCTTAAAAATTAACTGTTATGCATGGCCGTGGTTCGAATGTGTTTTCCTTCGCTTGTTTTCCGCTGTTGTGAATCACTTAGGACTTAATATTCCTCTAGACAAGATTAAAATAAAAAGAAAAAATATAGGGTTGCTAACCGAAGGGAACCTTAACGGGTTTCACTCGGTTTTCCCCGTGTGGCCCACTCGGACCGGTCATCCGGCCAGACCGGGACGAAGGGGTTACATTTGTTGGTATCAGAGCCTGAGGTTACCGAGACCTCGGGCAGGTAAGTGAGGTAAGCTTAATGTATTAACTGATTGTGTTGTCCGATGCATGTCTTGTCATGAATTCTTGAATATTTGATTGATCGTATGATGTTTTGAATGCATGAACTGTTGTGTCTGGTGTTGAGTGTGTGCCCATTGCTACTATTACTTAATTTAAAAAGATTTTTGGAAAGAGGAGTACTTGAGCACTATTAGACCCTTGCTTTGGCTAACGTAATCCTATCTGTTTGTTGTTGTAGTTTATACCTTGCTAGCTGTATCATGAGACCACGTGGGAGGCCTAGGATGGTTCGACCGGAACCACGGGCAGCGGCTCCGAGAGTTGAACCAGTAGTGAGAGTTGAGGCTCAAGTAGGAGAGCCTGTGGTCGGAGTTGGAGCTCCTCCACCACCACTACCTCCTCCACCTAGAGTGGGAGGTGAGGCCGGGCCCGAAGGAGAGGGACCACATGGAGGCCAAGGTGGCCAAGGACCGGCCGGGATTGACTTAGCTCCGTTGGTTCAGGCGATAGCCGGGGCATTTCAGGCTGCAGTAGCCGGGGGTCAGGCAGCACACCATCAGGGTGAGGGCACCGGATTACCTTTAGAGAGACTTCGGGGCCTTGGGGCCGAAGAGTTTAGAGGGGCTACTTCGGAGAGGTCAGAGTTGTGGTTTGAGAAGACTGTTCGTATTCTTGCTCAGATGGGATGTACTGGTGAGCGCAAGTTGGGATGTGTTGAGTCTCTGCTTCAGGGTGATGCTTACACTTGGTGGGTCACCATTACTACGGGCATGGATGAGGCCGAGATCACTTGGGAGTTCTTTGAGACAGCTTTCCGTAAGAAGTATCTGGGTCCACGATACCTCGATGAGAGGAAGAGGGAGTTTATGGCATTGCTTCAGGGGAGTATGTCTGTGACCGATTATGAGATCCAGTTTGTCAGATTGAGTTAGTATGCACCTGAGCTTGTACCTACTGAGGTGGAGCGTTGTAACCGCTTCCGTTATGGGCTGAGTGAAGAGATCAAGACGTATACTCTAGCTTCGGACTACACTGATTTTGATGTTTTGGTCGCGAGGGCCAAGGACTTAGAGCACAGTTTGAGTTTGACCAGGCGGTCAGGTGGATCTAGTTCGGGTAAGAGGTCCAGCAACTTTGATAGAGGTGATGCCAAAAGGCATCGGGACAACAGGCACCAGTATGATCATAGGCGTGGTGGCGGTAACCATGGTAGGGGCCATCAGGGTCAGAGAGCTGGTGGGAAGTTGCCCACATGTGCTACTTGCGGGAGGAACCACACCGGTGAGTGTTGGGGGAATTATTATTCTTGTTGGAGTTGTGGGGCTAGAGACCACATTAGGCGTGACTGTCCACATCAGGTGGGACAGGCACCAGCTCAGTCTCCTGCTAGAGCCAATGACTTTTAGAGAGGCCGCGGGCGCGGTAGAGGTAACTTCCAGCCGAGGAACGATGGTCAGAGGAACATAGCACATGTAGTTGCAGTTCATCCGGAGGGCGAAGGTCAAGCCAGAGTTTATGCTCAGCGTGGGGATCAGCATGACACCGATGTGATCGCAGGTAACTTCTCGATACAGTCTTTGGGTTTGCTTTCTTTGATTGACTCTGGGTCTACACATTCCTACATATTGAGTGAGCATGCACAGTCTTTGAATTTGCCTTGTGAGATGTTAGAGGTAGGAGTTAGTGTTACTAGTTCCTTTGGGGACACGGTAGTAGTTAGGAAGATGTACCGAAGGTGTCCGTTGATGGTTCAGGGGCATGTATTTCCAGTGGATATGATGGAACTTCCTTTCTATGGTTTCGATGTGATTTTGGGTATGGACTGGCTCACGGAGCATAGAGCTAGGATAGATTTTGAAACTAAGCGGATTTCTTTGAAGCTCACAGATGACTATGAGATTGTAGTGGTGGGTGAGAACGTGAAGTTCTTGTCCAATGTGATTTCAGTGTTAGAGGCTAAGAGATTAGTTGAGTTGGGGTGTGAGGCATACTTAGCGTATGTGATGAACCCTAACATGAGTGAGGTTAGACCTCAGGACATCCGGACAGTATGTGATTTTCCTAGTGTGTTTCCGGAAGAATTGCCAGGGTTACCATCGGATAGAGAGGTAGAGTTCAGCATTGAGACTTATTTTGATTCAGCTCCTGTTTCGATTGCTCCGTATCTCATGGCACCGAAAGAATTGAAAGAGTTGAAGACTCAGTTGCAAGAATTGACAGATAGAGGTTTTATTAGGCCTAGTTCCTCACCTTGGGGTGCACCAGTTTTGTTTGTGAAGAAGAAAGACGGAAGCATGAGAATGTGTATAGATTACAGTCAGTTAAATCAGTTGACAGTGAAGAACAAATATTCGTTGCCTAGAATTGATGACTTGTTTGATCAGTTGAGAGGAGCATCTGTCTTTTCGAAGATTGATTTGAGATCAGGTTATTACCAGCTAAAGGTAAGAGAGGTTGATGTACCGAAGACGGCCTTTAGGACTAGGTATGGTCATTATGAGTTTTTGGTCATGCCATTTGGGTTGACTAACGCACAGGCTGCTTTCATGGACATGATGAATAGGATTTTTCATCAGTATCTAGATCAGTTTGTAGTTGTATTCATTGATGACATTTTGGTGTATTCTCGAACTGAAGAAGACCATGACCGACACTTGAGACTTGTTTTGAAGACTTTTCCAGATCATCAGTTATATGCGAAGCTAAGCAAGTGTGAGTTCTGGATCCGTGAGGTAGTCTTCTTAGAACATGTAATGTCAGCCGCTGGGATTAGAGTTGATCCGAAGAAGATTGAGGCCATTGTTGAGTGGAAGCAACCGAAGTCTGTGACAGAGGTACGTAGCTTCCTAGGCTTAGCCGGATACTATAGGAGATTTGTAGAGGGCTTCTCTAAGTTAGCCGCTCCTTTGACACAGTTACTTCAGAAGAGTGTTCAGTTTGAGTGGACAGATGCAAGACAGAAAGCCTTTGAGAAATTGAAAGAAGCTTTGACCCAAGCTCCGATCTTGATACAGCCTGAGTCCGGGAAGGACTATATAGTTTACAGTGATGCTTCTTATGTAGGGTTGGGATGTGTTCTGATGCAAGACAAGAGAGTAGTGGCTTATGCCTCAAGACAGTTGAAGACCCATGAGCGCAACTATCCGACCCATGACATAGAGTTAGCTGCAGTTGTGTTTGCTCTGAAGATTTGGAGGCATTATTTGTACGGTGATAAGTGCACAGTGTACACCGATCACAAGAGTTTGAAGTACATTATAACTCAGCGAGATTTGAATCTCAGACAGTGTAGGTGGTTAGAGCTGCTAAAAGACTATGATCTTACTATTGAGTACCATCCGGGTAAGGCCAATATAGTGGCCGATGCATTGAGTAGGAAGGTGGCCGTGGACTTGAGAGCTATGTTTGCTAGATTGAGTTTGTCCGGGGATGGTGGCTTGATAGCCGAGCTTCAGGTTAGACCTACTCTAGGTCAGTTGATTCGAGAGAAACAGCTCTTAGATAGATCTTTGGCACCTCACGTGCAAGATATAGCCGAGGGTAGATCTTCAGACTACAGTTTCAGTACTGATGGGGTTTTGTGTTTCAAAGACAGAATTGTTGTGCTAGAAGACAGTGACTTGAGACGTACGATCTTGACTGAAGCCCACAGTAGTCCATTTGCTATGCATCCTAGAAGTACGAAGATATACCGTGATTTGAAGAATGAGTACTTTTGGGTTGGCTTGAAGAGAGATGTGGCCGACTTTGTGAGTAAGTGCTTAGTGTGTCAGAGGGTGAAGGCGGAACATCAGGTTCCCTCAGGTTTGTTACAGCCGTTGAGAATTCCGGAATGGAAATGGGAGAACATCGCCATGAATTTTGTTTCAGGTTTGCCTTTGACTCCTACGAAGAAGAACTCAGTTTGGGTGATAGTGGATCGTTTTACGAAGTGTGCTCACTTCTTGGCAGTCAACACTACCTACACTTTAGATAGATTGGCCGATTTGTATATTGGTGAGATTGTGAGACTGCATGGTGTGCCGAAGTCCATTGTGTCAGATAGAGATCCACGGTTTACTTCTAGATTTTGGGAGTGTCTGCATACAGCTTTGGGTACCCGTTTGAACTTCAACACTTCTTATCATCCTCAGTTAGATGGTCAGTCAGAGGGGGTTATTAAGATCTTAGAGGATATGCTGCGATGTTGTATCATTAACTTTCAGGGTACTTGGGAGAAGCATTTGCCTCTAGTAGAGTTTACGTACAATAACAGCTTTCAGTCGAGCATTCAGATGGCTCCGTATGAGGCCTTGTATGGCCGGAAGTGTAGAACTCCAGTGTGTTGGGCCGAGGTAGGACAGAAATTGTTACCTATGCCGAATTTGCTAAAAGGGATAACAGACAAGGTAAAATTGATTTGTGATCGTTTGAAAGCGGCTTCGGATAGGCAGAAGTCCTATGCCGATTTGAAGAGGAAGGAAGTTGAGTTCTCAGTGGGTGAGAAGGTATTCTTGAAGGTGTCTCCGTGAAAGAAAGTGATGAGATTTGGCCAAAAAGGGAAGTTGAGTCCGAGGTACATAGGGTTGTATGAGATTGTGAAGAGGGTTGGCCCCGTTGCTTATCAGTTGCGTTTGCCATCCGAGCTTGATAAGATACATGATGTGTTCCATGTGTCGATGCTTCGTAAGTATAGGTCCGATCCATCACATGTTATGCCCGTAGAAGAAATTGAATTGAATCCGGATTTGACTTATGAAGAAGAGCCAGTGGAGATCTTAGCTTCTAACAGTAAAGTGTTGAGGGGTAGATCGATTGAGTTAGTAAAGGTGTGGTGGCAACGTAGAGGTGTGGACGAGGCCACTTGGGAGAGGAAGGAGGATATGGAAAAGCAGTTTCCGTATCTCTTTCAGTCAGGTAATTTCGAGGACGAAATTCCTTAAGTGGGAGAGAGTTGTAACACCCGTGTTTCGGGCCTAGGAGTTAACCGGGTTTATAGTTCGAGTCAATGAAATTTAATTGAAACAATTCAACTCTAAATAATGACCTAATTGAGTTTTAGTAAAAAGGGAAGGACTTATGTTGTAATTTACCCAAAATTTTTTAAAAATGAAGACAACTTTTAAAGTTGTCATCTTCTCCCCCTTTTCAACATATTCCAACGTGAAAACCTCTCTCCCCCACTCCAAACTCTCTCAAACTTCAAGTTACTATTCCATTCGATTTCAACTTCAATTCAAGGTCTTTTTGAAAGGTAAACATGTTTTCTTACTCTCCTCTTTATCCCCTATCCACCCATTGTCTTAGATTTTTAAGTTATGGAGTCTTGAAAATTAGGGTTTATATCAAAGTTTGGGTTTTTAAGGGGTTTTCCATTTGGTTTTGATAAATTGTGTTGGGGCTTTGTTTAATCAAGTTGAAATACACATTATATGTCATTTTGGTTGAATTTTGGTAAAAATCCGAAGTGAGCTCTATTACCCATTTTTGAGTTGTCAAAAACACCATTTTGGTGGGTTTTTGGTTGAAAACAAAGGGCTGATGGTTAGGGTATGTTAGGAGGGTGATTTGGGACATTTTGGAGGTCATTTGGGTGTTTGGAAATGGGTGTTTCAGCCAAGGTTTGTTGGAGTACGAATTTGAGATATTTGGGGATTTATTTTGGTTGGAAATTTTGGATGGAGTTGGTTTGAATTCAAAGGTTATGTGATTATTGAATATTAGCATTGATTTTGGTTATCGGTTGTGTTTTTGGTTGGCTAGAAGCAAGAGGGATCGTCGGAGAAGCTTTGGGACCGAATCCGGGTTCGTAGGAGGATTGTTTCGATTTGCTAAGGAAGGGCGGTGAGTGGTTTCAAACTTGATTTAAAGTTTGGTTCGAGTATGTGTAGTGTGTGTGTGTGTAAAGTGTGCTTGGTAGGCCACTTCTAGTTAATTCAAGTTGCTAGTTTAGCCATTGATATCCATAAATGTTATTGTGCTTACTTAGTTATGCTCTTGCGATTGTGGTTATTTGGTGCATGTATATATCATGATGTGAATATATGTGATGAGCATGAGTGTGGTTGATGATATGTGATGTGATAATGATAATTGGCACTAAAATAATTACCGGTTGTAAATGATCGATCATTAAGATTAGTGTGCACACAAATTGAGTCAAAACGTACGTGGCCTTGATGGCGTTAAGTCATCAAGGAGGAGTACGGTGATGTAATATTACACCGGAAGCTTTTATATATATTTCTACGGGATGATGAGTGGAATCCCATCCGTAGGGCATGTGGCGATGAGTGGAATCCTGCACATGCAAGGTCCGGTGATGAGTGTAATCCCACCGAGGTAAAGTGTTGTTGAGGTTTAAATCCGCACAATCGGGGTAATTAATAGTGGCCAATTAAACTTGTTCATGTATTGTGATATATGATTGTGGTGATGTTGATACTAATGTTTGAGCTTATTAGATTATGAGAAACCATATTATGCCACTTGAAAGACTAGCTAGGTCTACTTGATTATATGCCTATGCTTGATGTATGCGAGATTAGGATTTACATGCTTGAACCCTGCATTGTTGATGTTTTTCGTTTTACAGCACCCTCACTAAGCTTATAGCTTACGCTCTCAATGTTCAACAATGCAGATCATTAGCGTGGTGTTAGCTCTGTAATCACCTATTTTGTCCGGGGTGTTAAAACCCGATTTCTTTTCTTTTTTATAGTGGGCTTTGATTTATATATGTTATGGCAAGAATTAAAAAAACCCAAAAAAACAAAAAAACAATATATATCTTATAAATATTATCTTATCCTTACGTATATATATTTATATCTTATTATTATTATGTATTACTTATACATTTTATTTATTTAGTACCATCGATATTATATGCCATATTATATTCTAATACATTATCATATTTGATATCATATGTTATTATTATATTATTATTATTATTATTATTATTATTATTATTATTATTATTATTATTAACTCTGAAAACAAAAAAACAGAAACATTAAATAAATAAAAGCCCATATTAATTAAATAAAAGCCCAATGTTTATATATTATTTAAAGTCCAATTTACATTATCAAAGCCCAAAAATAAATAATATTACATGGCCCGTTTAGGCCCAAAAATAAACCCTAATATGCTAAACCAAAAAAACCTAATGCCTCCCTTTTGATCTGTGCAGCCGCCACCCCCTCTCCACCGTCAGATTTAATCTAGATCTGACGGTCCAGATCGCACCAGACGCGAGAAACCCTAGCCGGCCCCTTCCTCAAGCACCAGCGCCGCACCCCTCTGAACCATTGGATCGGGAACGCAACGAACGGCTGAGATCGAGCCCGGGAAGTCTCCAGAAACCCCACACTCTGCACGCGCGACCCTCCAGCAGCCCACGCGCGACGATCCGAGTCCCACGCGCGCGCGTGTAGACCACAACCGACCCCTCAGCTTCTCTTGTACACCGTCCAGATCCATCTTCGACGGCATGGATTGCCCCACGACGCCGGCCACGTCTCTCTGGTCCCCCTCTCCTCACGGGTCACATACAACAAACAAAAACCAAATGTCAGAGCACCAAAACGCAACCGAAATGCAGAGTCACAGAGGGGCAAACGGAAATTGCAGACGGATACGTACAAATCAACCAACAAATTCCAGCATTTCATGTAATATTAGAAAAAGGAAAAATGCAAATTTCCGGGGCTATAAAAACCCGAAGCCAATATTGTAATGGAGAGCTTCTTTTCGATTCAAAAATCCCAGAAAAAAAAGGGCATTGTAATCCAGATTTCATATCAATACGAGTAAAGAAGAAGATTTCACAGAGGTATTTTTTCGTTTATTTTCGTTTCAATCGAACAAAAAATATAAAATAAAATAAAAAATAAAAAGAGGGTTAAGATCTTACCCTCGTCGGACTCTCTTTTTCTCTGTGTCCCCATTGCCGGCGACAATCCTTCTGGCTCCTTCGGAAGCCACGCATGGTGAGTCGGCAAAAGGGGGCAACGATTTTCAGATCTAGGGTTTCGGATTTTCGGTTTTTGGAAGAGAACACGGAAGGGTTTTTGGTTTTAATTTCGGTTTCACAAACAAAAGGAGTTTTCGGCTTTTGGGGTTTCAAAAAAAAAGCTTTTTAGGGTTCCGGCGCCGGCAACGGCGACCGGAACCCCCTTTGCGGCGCCGGAGAAGTAACAGAGGGGAAGAGCTCTCGGCTTTAGGTCTAGGGTTTTATAAAATGAAAAAAGGGCTGAAAATCTTAAAGAGTCGTTTTTATAATGTTTTAAAACGCTAAAAAAGGGTTTAATTGCATTTTAAACCCCTCCGCGTCACCGTTTTTACGCGTGAGGGGCTTCCGTGTTCTCAAACCCCGTCCCAAGTCCCTTCATGTTTTCAAGTATTTTTGATTTCATCCCTAATTTGGTTCTGATCGATGGCCGGATGGGCGAATTCCCATCCTGGTCCCTGTTTCTCTTCGTATTCTCCCATTTTAGCCCTGATTTCGAGTTTTAATTGAATTTCGAATGGATAAATTGCTTTTTTGGTCCCTGAAGCTTTCTGTGTCCTTTCATTTGAGTCTCATTTCGTGCCTTAATTACTATTTTAAATGGTTTTTTGCAGCTTTGGTCCTTGCCAGTTGGCATTTTATTTTGCTTGCCTAGCATGTTTTTTTTATGATATATTGTTCATGCATTTAGCCCTTTTTATATATCGAATATATGTTTTGCATCGGGTTTATGTTTTGTTATATTATTCACGCTAAGTTATTGCATAGTTTTGTCATGTTGCTCGTTTTTATTTAATGTAAATGTATGATATGTGATGCATGTGTTTTTAATAAGTCGGTATGCTTTCATGTGGTTCGAATATATGTGTTTATGTGACATGCATTTTAATGTCATTTCATGTGATTTTTAGTGCTAAGTTCGTATGTTAATGAATTTTAATTATAAAACGGAGATACCTATTAATTCGCGTATTCGGGTCGACATACCTAGCTTATTGGATGTCCCGCGAATATTCGGATTAATTCGAATCGTCTAAAGGTAAATCCGTAAATAAAAGGACAAGACCATAGCATCATATTTTAATTGCTTGCATCATGCATAAAGGTGACGTACGGGATCCGAACCCTAAACTAACACGGCAGTCAGTCTTATATGATGTCGGTTTAGTTTTTGGTCCGGTGTACCGTCATCCTTTTTAATTAAATGCTTAATTAATTCGATACCACCAATTTGAAAAAGCTCGTGATTAAAGCCTAATTTTCGACCGGTAACCGCTAATTAAATTCTTTTTTAAAATTTTGAATAATTTCCATCAATTAAAGGCAACAATTGTTTTGGTACCGATTTCCGGGCGTGATGGGGACGCTAACCCTACCCCACACGTAACCAACTCCCGAACCCTTTCGAATGAATCTCTGGTTTTGTTTTTACGGTGTCTGGCCTACCATAGTGGCCGGTGGCGACTCCAAACCGAGAAAAACAGATTTCTTTTAAAGGTTGTTTTCCCGAAACCCGAACCAATTTTTAAATTCCCCCCTTTTTAAATCGAACGAACATTTTTCCAAAAAGTAACGGGAACTTGATTTGATTTGAAGAAAAAAAACCCCGTTACAGCTTGGCGACTCTGCTGGGGAGAGATTTTGTTTTTCAAAACAAAAAGAGAGTTAGGCCAAGAAAATAATTGTTGCTTTTAATGATGGAAATTTTTGAAATTTAATTTGACTTTAGCGAGATGGTTCTTCTTTGAAAATAAGACTTTAAGTACACGAGCTTTGATTATTGGTGGTCTTGAATTAATTCTTCATTTAATTTCAAAGGAATCACCGACATGTGTTGCATCACGCATTAGGCTCTATACCCGAGCTTCGTCCCTTAAGTGGGAGTGAAACGCCCATACCCACGTGAGTCTCCCTCCACGGGTCGGTAATTCACTTCCGGAATCCACGCCTTTGACACGTGAGTAGCCCTCCACGTCATTAGGTTGTGCTTTCCCTCGAACCGAAACCAATTCGCAAGCTTGTAATGGGCCAGAAGTGGGCTTCTTGTTACCTTAGTAGGTAATAAGATAGGTTCGGGTACCCTTGTTAGAACCGAACCACATGTGTGAGAATTTAAGAAGCCTACCCCGGTTAGAGCCATACGGATAACCGTAGAATTAGAATTCGTGCTATTAGGTCTTGCATCGTTAATTTGCTTTGATGTGTTTCCTTTTGCTTGTTTTAGTCAGTCTTCATTATTGGTGTTACTAACCCAGTTGCCTTTTTGTCTTATTTTGATTATTTTTGCATACTCATCGCATTCTCATATGAGGTGTTGATTCGAGAACAGTCTAAGTTGAAAACTTTCACAACGGGAGAAAGGGTCCACAACAACGGAATTTTCGGAACCCTAATGGAAAGGGACGAGGAAATTTATGAAAAATCATACCTCGTATTTATTTTCTTACCGCGTTGTAAGAAGACTCGATCTCCGTTATGGAAAGTTGTTCGATAAGGATGTTCGTCGAATCAACATTCTCTTGCATTCGATTGTTTTTTAATTTGTCGCATTTAATCATATGTTTATGTTTTGCGTTTGACATATCATGCATTGCATCATCGGTTCATGGAATCTAATTCTTCGGGGTCATGGCAGCATCCGTAACTACCGAAGATTCCGCACCCACACTTTACTCGCCACCAAAGGAGACAAATGGAGGAAAGTTTCGCTAAGTTGGAAGCTGATTTGAGAGGTCAGTTGGAGCGAGCTCAGCAAGAATTGAGGGACACCATTATCAAGTCCCAACAAGATATGATGAAAGAGATATCTCAGTTGCTACAAGCCAATCTGAAAGGAAAGGGTGCTGCCGGAAACCCTAGTCAGGATAAGGGAGACCCTTCGTTTTCCCCGGGTTTTGTCACCGATACCCCCAAGCCCTCGCAAGGAGCGGCTGCCCAAGGAGATGGGGCAACATCACACCAGGCGGGCGCCTCTACCCATATTCCATCGGGTCTGATTTTTAATACGGAGAATGTCGGGGATAGTGTCCCGGACTTGGATGAGATCGAGAACTTAAACAAAGTGAAGGCCGAGTTCTCAAAACAACTAGAAGAAACTCGAAAGGACCTCGAGGAGAAATTCCGAACTAAAGAAGGAGAAGATGGGGCATACGGGATGAATGCCAGAGACCTCAGCTTGGTTCCGGATCTCACAATTCCGCCTAAGTTTAAGACACCGGAATTCGAGAAATTTGACGGGACGACTTGCCCTACTGCTCACATAACCATGTTTTGTAGAAAGATGACGGGTTTCATCGACAATGAGAAGTTGCTAATCCACTGTTTTCAGGACAGCTTAGTGGGGCCCGCAGTAAGGTGGTATAATCAGTTGACTCGTGCTCAGATCAGGTCATGGAAGGATTTGGCCAAAGCTTTCACCGATCAGTATAGGCACATAACCGACATGGTTCCGAACCGACTCATGCTACAAGGTTTGGAGCAAAGGCACAATGAGAGCCTCCGTGAGTACGCCCAGCGTTGGCGAGATGTAGCGGCACAGGTTCAGCCCCCGCTCCGTGAGAACGAGATCTCCCCTATGTTTGTCGATACACTAAAGGGGACCCTCTATGACCGCTTGATAAGCAACCCTATCGGTAACTTCTCAGATATGGTTATGACCGGTGAGCGGATCGAAGCAGCTATCAAGAGTGGTAGGATTGATGGAGGAGAGAATGCCCGAAAGCAGTTTAAGAAGAAGGACCATGAGGTGAACAATGTCGGTACTTACGAGGCTTCTAAGCACTTCACAGTTTCATCGCCTCAAGCCACAGTTGGGAATGCGCAAGGCCAGAACCGAAGAGAGAATAGGGCCCCCAGGAAGGAGCAAGAAAGAATGACCTTCACCCCTCTACCCATATCGTACAAAGAGGTGTATAAGCACTTATACGAGGCTGATCTGGTCCGCCCGTATCATGTTACTCCCTTCCAGCCGCCTTACCCGGCATGGTACGATGAGAAGGCACACTGTGAGTACCACGGCGGAGTACCGGGGCACACGATAGAGAACTGCACAGCATTCAAGAAGCTCGTGCAAAACATGATTAACACCGGGGTCCTCGAATTAGAAAAGCCCAATGTGACGACCAATCCGCTTCCGAACCATGGAGGTCGAGGCGTGAATGCCCTCGAAGTGGTAGATACGAAGAAGACAAGGATGGAAGCGTCTGAGATCAAGTCACCTCTGAGTTGGGTGTATGAGCAATTGTGTACAGCGGGCTTAATTGAGAAGGGTCCGAATGAAGCATGTGATGGTCATGAATCCTTTTGTGAGTACCATCAGACTGTGGGGCACGAGATTCAGAGTTGTCCCGAATTCAAGCAGTTGGTCCAGGATTTGATGGATAATAAGGAGGTTGAGTTCCTTGAAGAAGTTTGAAGGGTGGGATGGACGGCCAATTTAATCAAAAGTTTGATGCATCCAAGCTTGTTTGCTTTCATTTCATTGCATTTTAGTCTTTTTCCCCAGAAGTGATGTTTGGAATCCACTTTGCCACCCTTTGCCCGAAGGTAGCAAAGATTTCTGTAAGGGCCACGAACTGCATTTTTAAAAATTTCAATGAAAGGATGCATTACATTTCAATTGCCTTTTCATTTTGTGTATATATCTTTCTATTAAGTCCCCGTATATCAATTGCATAAGGGACATTGACTTTGACCCCCCGAAGGTTGACTTCGAGCCGCCTTTGTCTTGTGGAAATCGAAAGCTTTGAAGATGGTGAATATGTGGTTTACATCCCAAGTTAATTTGGTCACCTAATTAAACACACATAGAGTTAGTGCCTCCGGGAGAATAATCGGAAATCCCCCGTGCCAAAAGAAAAAGAAAAGGAAAAAAGAGAAAAGAAAAAGAGAAAAAAAAGAAAAAGAAAAAGAAAAAAAAAGAAAAAAGAGAAAGAAAAAGAGAGAAATAAAAAGAAAAAGAAGAGAGACAAAAAAGACCTAACAAAAGCACTCCAATGTTCGAAGCCTGGTAATAGGCATCTTCGGATATGAGTGTGGAATTTTTGGGGCACTCCGCTGTAGCAAAAGACCAACAAGGTTGCTATGCACCATCCACTTTAGCTACATGAGTGATGGTAATATTTTCAAATCATGACAATGCCGAGTAGCTCGGGGTTTTGTTGTTTGCTCCATCATTTATTTCGAGCCAAAGGAATGTGATGAGTTGACTTCCCCAAAATTATAAAGAATTGATAAAGGCAAAGCCTACAGGAGATAAATCTAATTGATTAAAAGCCGAAATAACTTGGAGAGTATGTCACATTTTCAGACATCAGCTCAGCTTTCGAGGTCTCCTAGACACATGATGCTTGAGGCAACCCTTGGTAAGCCATAACAGTGTCGTTCGCGCACTTGATATTCAGGGTATTTGATCTAGCTTGATATATCCATGATTTGAAAAGAAAATCTAGTTTTCGAAAACGCATCTTATTTTGAAATTAGAAGATGCCGTCTAAATCTTTTTGTGAACACAAATTAATTTCCCTTTGCTTCAGGGATAAAGTCTAGAATGCAATGCCATGAATACAAATGACAGCTTGTCAGTGGCTATGGTGAAGATTGTAATCAGTTCCTACATGCAATAGTTCAGGGACTTGAAGTAAATTTTTGTCGAAATGTTTCGATTGCTTCAGAAGATGAAATTGGACCTTGATGAACTTAAGAGAAAAGTTCAGGGACTCGGGGGCATGTGTTTCCCCCATTGTTGAGAAGGGATGAGGTCGTCATATTGAGTTAAGACGAAGAAAATAATTCAGCACCCAGTTTGAAAGGGGGGCAATATTTTGGAAGCAAGCACTACGATAAGTGTTATGACCAGTATGACCAGTGAAAGTCAGTGGTTATCTTTCGAGAAGAAATCAAAAGATTGAGATTTGGTAAGGAGAAAGCCAAGTTAGATTAAGAAGAAGAAAGAGAAGGTCAAGGTGGACCAATCCAAAGAGTGAAAGTGTCCGAGCGCTTCAGAAAATGAACTTAGGAGAAAAAGTTCAGGGACTTGGGGGCACGTTCTTCCCCCTATTGTTGAGAAAAGAAAAGAGGTCGTCAAGTAGAGTGAAGACGAAGGGAATAATTTAGCACCCCGTTTGAGTAGGGGGCAACGCCTTAAGAACGGGCACTACGAGGAGTGTTACGTCCTTTCTGACCTGTAGAAGTCAGCAGCCGTCTTTTGAGGAGAGACCGAGATTTGGCAAAGATAAGAAAGCCAAAAGAGATTGAGAAGAAGAAGAGACAAGAAGAAGGTCGAGATTGACCAACTCGGAGAGTAGAAGCATCCAAATACTTTGATGTCGTAATTCATGCATCATTTGTAGTTAGGCATCCCTAGGATTAGGGGCATGCTAACTTACATCGGCATATCATTTTTTACCTATTTTTGACAGGAATATCAAAGCTTTTCTCATACAAGGAAGCTCGCCTATCCGTTCAGGCTCGTGGAGAATGGAATATCAAAGCTTTTCTCATACAAGGAAGCTCGCCTATCCGTTCAGGCTCGTGGAGAATGGAATATCAAAGCTTTTCTCATAAAAGGAAGCTCGCCTATCTATTCAGGCTCTTGGAGAATAGAACCAGCCTATCTATTCAGGCTCTTAGAGAATAGAACCTGCCTATCCGTTCGGGCTTTCAGAGAATGGAACCAGCCTATCTATTCAGGCTCTTGGAGAATAGAACCTGCCTATCCGTTCGGGCTTTCAGAGAATGGAACTCGCCTATCTGTTCGGGCTTTCGGAGAATAGAACCCGCCTATCCGTTCAGGCATTTGGAGAATGGAACTTCTGCTAATTATCTGTTTGATCGGGCCTCGAAGGGTTGAAGAATGTTGAAGTGAGTGAAACAACTTCAAGCCCCGCGATAGCTGTATTTTCCCATACCGACTTCCGGACCGCCAGAAGTTCAAGTACATGGTGACTCGGAATCCAAACAGGGAAGTCGGACAAAATTGGTGTTTATGGCCTTTGCTTTATCCTTGTTTCACAAGTATAAGCAAAGGGGGGCAGCTGTAATCACCTATTTTGTCCGGGGTGTTAAAACCCGATTTCTTTTCTTTTTTATAGTGGGCTTTGATTTATATATGTTATGGCAAGAATTAAAAAAACCCAAAAAAACAAAAAAACAATATATATCTTATAAATATTATCTTATCCTTACGTATATATATTTATATCTTATTATTATTATGTATTACTTATACATTTTATTTATTTAGTACCATCGATATTATATGCCATATTATATTCTAATACATTATCATATTTGATATCATATGTTATTATATTATTATTATTATTATTATTATTATTATTATTATTATTATTATTATTATTATTATTATTATTATTAACTCTGAAAACAAAAAAACAGAAACATTAAATAAATAAAAGCCCATATTAATTAAATAAAAGCCCAATGTTTATATATTATTTAAAGTCCAATTTACATTATCAAAGCCCAAAAATAAATAATATTACATGGCCCGTTTAGGCCCAAAAATAAACCCTAATATGCTAAACCAAAAAAACCTAATGCCTCCCTTTTGATCTGTGCAGCCGCCACCCCCTCTCCACCGTCAGATCTAATCTAGATCTGACGGTCCAGATCGCACCAGACGCGAGAAACCCTAGCCGGCCCCTTCCTCAAGCACCAGCGCCGCACCCCTCTGAACCATTGGATCGGGAACGCAACGAACGGCTGAGATCGAGCCCGGGAAGTCTCCAGAAACCCCACACTCTGCACGCGCGACCCTCCAGCAGCCCACGCGCGACGATCCGAGTCCCACGCGCGCGCGTGTAGACCACAACCGACCCCTCAGCTTCTCTTGTACACCGTCCAGATCCATCTTCGACGGCATGGATTGCCCCACGACGCCGGCCACGTCTCTCTGGTCCCCCTCTCCTCACGGGTCACATACAACAAACAAAAACCAAATGTCAGAGCACCAAAACGCAACCGAAATGCAGAGTCACAGAGGGGCAAACGGAAATTGCAGACGGATACGTACAAATCAACCAACAAATTCCAGCATTTCATGTAATATTAGAAAAAGGAAAAATGCAAATTTCCGGGGCTATAAAAACCCGAAGCCAATATTGTAATGGAGAGCTTCTTTTCGATTCAAAAATCCCAGAAAAAAAAGGGCATTGTAATCCAGATTTCATATCAATACGAGTAAAGAAGAAGATTTCACAGAGGTATTTTTTCGTTTATTTTCGTTTCAATCGAACAAAAAATATAAAATAAAATAAAAAATAAAAAGAGGGTTAAGATCTTACCCTCGTCGGACTCTCTTTTTCTCTGTGTCCCCATTGCCGGCGACAATCCTTCTGGCTCCTTCGGAAGCCACGCATGGTGAGTCGGCAAAAGGGGGCAACGATTTTCAGATCTAGGGTTTCGGATTTTCGGTTTTTGGAAGAGAACACGGAAGGGTTTTTGGTTTTAATTTCGGTTTCACAAACAAAAGGAGTTTTCGGCTTTTGGGGTTTCAAAAAAAAAGCTTTTTAGGGTTCCGGCGCCGGCAACGGCGACCGGAACCCCCTTTGCGGCGCCGGAGAAGTAACAGAGGGGAAGAGCTCTCGGCTTTAGGTCTAGGGTTTTATAAAATGAAAAAAGGGCTGAAAATCTTAAAGAGTCGTTTTTATAATGTTTTAAAACGCTAAAAAAGGGTTTAATTGCATTTTAAACCCCTCCGCGTCACCGTTTTTACGCGTGAGGGGCTTCCGTGTTCTCAAACCCCGTCCCAAGTCCCTTCATGTTTTCAAGTATTTTTGATTTCATCCCTAATTTGGTTCTGATCGATGGCCGGATGGGCGAATTCCCATCCTGGTCCCTGTTTCTCTTCGTATTCTCCCATTTTAGCCCTGATTTCGAGTTTTAATTGAATTTCGAATGGATAAATTGCTTTTTTGGTCCCTGAAGCTTTCTGTGTCCTTTCATTTGAGTCTCATTTCGTGCCTTAATTACTATTTTAAATGGTTTTTTGCAGCTTTGGTCCTTGCCAGTTGGCATTTTATTTTGCTTGCCTAGCATGTTTTTTTTATGATATATTGTTCATGCATTTAGCCCTTTTTATATATCGAATATATGTTTTGCATCGGGTTTATGTTTTGTTATATTATTCACGCTAAGTTATTGCATAGTTTTGTCATGTTGCTCGTTTTTATTTAATGTAAATGTATGATATGTGATGCATGTGTTTTTAATAAGTCGGTATGCTTTCATGTGGTTCGAATATATGTGTTTATGTGACATGCATTTTAATGTCATTTCATGTGATTTTTAGTGCTAAGTTCGTATGTTAATGAATTTTAATTATAAAACGGAGATACCTATTAATTCGCGTATTCGGGTCGACATACCTAGCTTATTGGATGTCCCGCGAATATTCGGATTAATTCGAATCGTCTAAAGGTAAATCCGTAAATAAAAGGACAAGACCATAGCATCATATTTTAATTGCTTGCATCATGCATAAAGGTGACGTACGGGATCCGAACCCTAAACTAACACGGCAGTCAGTCTTATATGATGTCGGTTTAGTTTTTGGTCCGGTGTACCGTCATCCTTTTTAATTAAATGCTTAATTAATTCGATACCACCAATTTGAAAAAGCTCGTGATTAAAGCCTAATTTTCGACCGGTAACCGCTAATTAAATTCTTTTTTAAAATTTTGAATAATTTCCATCAATTAAAGGCAACAATTGTTTTGGTACCGATTTCCGGGCGTGATGGGGACGCTAACCCTACCCCACACGTAACCAACTCCCGAACCCTTTCGAATGAATCTCTGGTTTTGTTTTTACGGTGTCTGGCCTACCATAGTGGCCGGTGGCGACTCCAAACCGAGAAAAACAGATTTCTTTTAAAGGTTGTTTTCCCGAAACCCGAACCAATTTTTAAATTCCCCCCTTTTTAAATCGAACGAACATTTTTCCAAAAAGTAACGGGAACTTGATTTGATTTGAAGAAAAAAAACCCCGTTACAAGCTCGAGGCAAGGTAAGAAGGGCTTTCCAAGTTTTGTGGCTCAAGTACGGTTATCAATTTTGTATTAGCTAGCAATGTGGCAAAAGGGTCTTTGTATGAGCTTTGTATGACTCTTTTAAATGATGATGTTTTGGATTGATTATGGATTGTAAAGCATGTGATACTAAGATGAATGCTGGTGTGTGATGGCATGCTTTAGATGTTTGGGTTGCCTTGTGTATGAGTGCAAACCTCTTGTGATTGACTTGTGCCCTTTTAAGACCCTTTTGAGTCTTTATGTATGCCAATATTGCCTAAATTGCTCTTTAATTGGAATGCTACGTATGAGTGCTTTGATCCATGTATGAATGCTTCCTTTGGCTTAAGTATGTTTGCTTGCATGTTTGTATACGCTTAGGTGAGTCAAGAAATGCATTTAGAGTCGTGTTGGGGTCGTTTAAGTTGGAATTTGTGGAATTGCAGTGCAGGGCGTATCGATACGCCTCAGGGTCGTATCGATACGGTCTTGCCCAAAGGCCATAGATTTTGCCTAGCGTACCGATACCCTAAGGGTATCGATACCCTCCAAAGTTACTGAAATTTGGAGTTTTGAGTGAGAGTAGAGCGTACCGATACGGGGTGCACGAGTATCGGTACGGGTCTACTCTGTTGACCAAGAAAGGTTGACCGAGAAGGGCGTATCGATACGCTCAAGGGCTGTATCGATACGGTCTTCCCGGGGTTGACTCCTTGGGTTGACCTAGGCAGGGCGTATCGATACCCCTAACTAGGGTACCGATACGGTCTGCCCTGTAAGCTTAAAAATTAACTGTTATGCATGGCCGTGGTTCGAATGTGTTTTCCTTCGCTTGTTTTCCGCTGTTGTGAATCACTTAGGACTTGATATTCCTCTAGACAAGATTAAAATAAAAAGAAAAAAAATATATGGTTGCTAACCGAAGGGAACCTTAACGGGTTTCACTCGGTTTTCCCCGTGTAGCCCACTCGGACCGGTCATCCTGCCAGACCGGGACGAGGGGGTTACAATAAACTCCAACCATAAACTCCAACCATAAACTCTAAACCCAAGTTCTTAATGCTAGATCATACATAGGGACACAGAAAATAGGCATACAATTTTTATTTGTTTACAAGCATTTTTTGATGAATAGAATTTGTCTGTCTCTTTTATGTGTCCCTTGATTTGCCCCACCAATAAATTTATGTCATATGTATTATCAATAAAACAGAAATAATTAATAAGATAGTCAAAATAATCAGTAATATAAGTAACATAACATCACAAGTGAAACACATAAAAAGGACAACTGAATTTTATTCCTATTTTGATTCATTCTCCTTGAAAAATATGAAAACGTGCAAATATTGAATCTTTTAAAGATAAAACAACTTACCAAATAGCCATTTTGTAAGGTTTCCATTAGGGCGGAGTTCATATATGAGGAAACAATCTTCTTTACTTGAACAATAACCACCCAATCACACAAGAATGGGATGTTTAGTGTGAGATAAACTTTTTATTTTCTTGATATAGATATTAAGAATGAGTTATTTAATATAATATCATCAATCGGTCTATTGATCCAATCAATTGTGCTAGTTAAAATGATAATCGGGGATCTCATCGGCAATTCGAAAGAACTTGCAAGTTAAAATTGATGATCCTATTCCTACCCAAAACCAAAGCAGTGAGAGGTGACTTGTTGGAAGATCAGATTAAAACCTATCCTCTTGTACTTCTGGTCAGATAATGGTTTAAAAGTTTGGATTTGTTGTGTGCGTCGTAGGCAATTTTTTAAATGAAAAATGTATAATGATTCTCAAAATTCATGAAGTACAATAATATTTTATTTTTTTTCGTGTGTTTTACCACTAGTCCATAATTAATCTTTCACCGTGTTTGGTTTATTGTTTTATTAAATTTGGTAAACTGCAGAGGAAGTATCTACCGTTCGTTGCGGTGTTGCTCGCAGAGATGAAGAGGTGCTTCAAAAAGTCAGTTAATTATATCTTGTTGTAACCAAAAGTCAACTTTAGCCTAGTGGTTTATTGTGCCTCTTTCTTCATCTCTTTTCTAGTTAATTATTCGTCGTGGTGTTGACACGTGTCATCATTAGGTTGCAAGAGTATTAAATTATTTTTAATTAAAAATAAGATCAACTTGAAAATAACGAGGTTAATTAATGATTTTTTTTAAATTAAGACTAAATTAATTGAATGTGTAAATATTGACTAAATGTGTAACTGCCACGTCACTCATTTAACGCCAATTAACGATTTAATGATTATTTTATAATAAAAACTAAAACTTAATACCTATTATATAACTTTTAAAAATTTAATAATTATTTTATATTTTAAGATAATTTAATGATCATTTGTATACTTTACCCATATATAAATTACGTAAAATAAATTTTACACTTATTATATTAAAAAATAACTCTATTTTTATAGTCACGTTATTGTCTTATTCACGTGCTTGTACATATCAACAATTATCTTCAAAAACTTTTTATCAAAACAAGATTTGGATCATGTCTAAGACTTGTTGCTATCCCCAAATATGATATAATGATAAAAAGAAGAATCGAGAACTTGCCAAGGAGTGGCAACCGTTGGAGCACGAGACGAATCGAGAACTTGCCAAGGAGTGGCAACCGTTCGTGGACGAGATGGATCGAGGACCAAGGCATGAAAGCCTTGAAATTTGCACGAGAGTTCCCTTAGCCAAACGGGAACAAGATGATGAGCCGAGGTTGTTCGAGGATGAGACGACCGAGACTCTTCAATGCCTATCGACGAGGGCGTCGATAGATTTAGTGGGGGAGAATGTCACGGGTCAACTTTTTGCGACCGAGCCAGCCGCACC
Organism: Hibiscus tridactylites; assembly: GCA_958450335.1. Lineage (NCBI taxonomy): Eukaryota > Viridiplantae > Streptophyta > Magnoliopsida > Malvales > Malvaceae > Hibiscus > Hibiscus tridactylites. The sequence goes on from OY288292.1 coordinate 4,231,462, forward strand.
CATAAGTGTTGACCTTAGCGCACCACATCTCCCACCCGACCGAGGGGCCCGAGTTATTGCCAACACCACGCACCAAGGGGCCATGCACAACGCCCTTGGTGGTGACCGCGCCCAAGAGAACCGAACTGGGCCACTTCCAGCGCACCATGGGGCCTTACCAAGCACTCCATGTGCTGCCTACGAGACTCGGGTGCGTGCATTGGGCCCCCTCGGGTCCAAGTCTCATGGGCAGCACATGAGGTGCTTGGCAAGGCCCCATGGTGCGCTGGACCTGGCCCAACTCGGTTCTCTTGGGCGCGGACACCACCAAGGGCGTTGTGCATGGCCCCTTGGTGCATGGCATCGGCAACTACTCGGGCCCCTCGGTCGGGTGAAGAATGTGGTGCGCAAGGGTCAGCACCTATGGGGCTGGCTCGGTCGCGAAAAGTTGGCCCGTGACAATATGCTCAAAGGATGGAGTGTAATTGGAATATCTTATTTGTTGTTACATGATGGGTGCTTTGGAAGCGCAGATGCACATTTGTGTTCAACAGTGGTCGTGAGTTAATTTTGGATGTTGTAGATTACTGTCGTCGGCTTCGGGGTGAGTTGGTTGGAACCATTCTCTCAACAGGTCCAAGAGGTGGTCTCGGAGCTACGGTGACGAAGTGGCGAAGACCAGAAGAATGGTGGGTCAAAGTGAATGCGAACAGGGTTGTTGGTGGTATGCGTAATATTGCGTCCATCTGGGTGATCAGAGATGAAATAGGTGCATGGCTCTTTGGTTTCGCTCGGAGCTTAGGCTCCTGCTTGGTGCTTGTTGTGGAGCATTGGGTGGCTCACGATGCACTTCTACATACCTAGCATTTGGGGTATCGACGTATTAAATTGGAGCTTGATAATAGGACTATGGTGCAACTGTTAAACGGTGAATCCATGGCTTTATGTGATAGTGCTCTCGTAGTGCGAATAAGAGAGATCCTCGATATGGAATGATATGTGCACATTTCTCACATTTGTCGCACAGAAAATGTGGTTGCCAATGATTTGGCGAGGATGTCTAGAGGTCAGAGACTCGATGAAATAGTCTACGATCAGCCGCCGATGGAGATCACTCCTTTGGTGGTTGCGGACCAATGTCGCTATTAGGTTTTTGTTCTTTGGTTCTCTCGGTTAATTTTGGTGTTTGGTTTGGTTTGTTCTTCTATGGTTGAGACAGTTCTTTATTTGTTTTACTCATCCAACTATCTAAAAAACGTGTAAAATTTAAAAAAAAATTACACTGTGTAACTGGAACATATCTCTGTCTCTTTATATATATACACACACACTCACACTTGAATTTAGGTTATTTTTAAAAATAAAATCCAAAAATATTAAAAAATAAAAATCCTAAAAATATTTTTAAAATATATTTTTAATTATTTTACTGAATTGTAAATTTTTTTATATTTGTTCACTTTTTTTTTGTTTTTTATGATTTTATATTTATTTTATAATTTTTATATTTAAACACCAAAAAATATTATAGGATCATTAAGAATTTATATTTTTTGAAATTTTAATTATTCTTAATTTTATTTTTTTAAAAATATAAAAATCCGTAAAAATGTAGGTAATAAAAATTTCTAATAAACTATTTAGCCATTTTTATCAAATTCTGAACTTTTAATCCAATGATTTGTAAGTACTGTTTTTAAATATCATCATTTTAATTCGAAAAAAAAGATTTTTTTACATTCTATTATATATATTTTTTGGATTTTTAGCAGTTTTTTTAATTTTTTATTTTCTTCTTACGTTTGGTAAAATCTGATTGTGTCACACCATTATTTTTAACGGTAAACTACATAAATGACCACCATATTATTAGTAAAGTCGCGATTTGACCACTTTACTTTTTTCTAAGCAATTAAACCACCAAATTATTTAATTGGTTGCAATGTGACCACCAGCCGTTAAAAACTAACGGAAGGAGTGACGTGGCAGTTAATAAAATTGGTATAATTACACATTTGGTCTCCGCTATTTGTACATTTTATCAATTTCATCCTAATTTTAATAAATAAAATAGTTTAATTGGTTGCAATGTGACCACCAGCCGTTAAAAACTAACGGAAGGAGTGACGTGGCAGTTAATAAAATTGATATAATTACACATTTGGTCCCCGCTATTTGTACATTTTATCAATTGCGTCCTAATTTTAATAAATAAAATAATTTTATTATTTAATTAGGCTACGTCACGTGTCACCGTATTATTGGAGGACTTTATTTATATATTTTTAATTTAATAATTTTTATTTTGCTCCTCCAACAGGAATCAAACCCAAGTTGAATGGGTTGTGAGTGAGCGCACCTACCACTAAGCCAAAGCTATCCTTGTGATGTATTGTACATATTCTAATATATATTTTATTTTGTTACTCATGCCAGGAAAAAAACAAGAAAAGTATTACCACTGGCAAGATTTAAACCCAGGTTTCTTGGGTTAAAAGCGAGCATGCCTACCACTAAACCAATGTTATTTTTATGATACAATGTACAAAATTTATTATATAACTTAGTTTGTTGCTCATGCCAAAAAAAAGAAAATAAATATAGATTAAAGAAATTCGAATATGACACTTTTGGGATGCATAAAAATATTTAAACCACTTAAATATATCTAACAATTAAATTATTAACTATTTTATTTTTTATTAAATTTTAATTAAATTATTATATTAAAAAATAAAAAAAATATTAAAATTTTATTTAACGAATATAAAATTAATAAATTAAAATTTTAATATAATTTTTTAATATAATAATTTAATTAAAATTTAATAAAAAAATAAAATGGTGAATAATTAAATTATTAGATATATTTCAGCGGTTTAAATATTTTTATGCATCTTAAAAGTTTCATATTCGAGTTTCTTTAATCTATATTTATTTCCTTTTTCCTGGCATGAGCAACAAATTAAGTTATCTAATAGATTTTGTACATTATATCATAAGAATAACATTGGTTCTACTCACTTTTAATGTAACACCCGTGTCTAGGGCCTAGGAGGTAGCCGGGTTGTTGTTCGAGTCAATTAAAATCTAATTAAAATAAACCAACTTTGTAAAATGGCCTATTTGAGTCTTATTAATGAGGGAGGGACCAAAGTCGTAATTTGCCCACATTTTAAATAAAGGAAGACAACTTTTCCATAAAAGTTGTCATCTTCCTCTTCATTTTCTTTTTACCAATTTCAAAAACCCTCCCCCATTTTCAAACACTCCTAAACCCTAGTTACTATTCCATTAGCTTTGCTAGCCGATTTCTACACCAAATTGCAAGGTAAATATATTTTCTTAACCTCCTCTCTATCCTCTACCCATCTATGGTTTTAGATTTCAAAAACATTGAGTTTTGGGAATTAGGGTTTATGTGGAAAATTGGGGTTTTGATGGGGGTTTTCAATTTGTTTTAAGAAATTGTTTTGGGGTTATGTTTAATCATAACGAAATATGCAACATATCTTAATTTGGTAGATTTTGGGTGAATTTTCGTAGTGGGTCTTTAAGGCCAATTTTAGGGTATGAAAAATTGGGTTTTTGAGAGGATTTGTGTTGAAATTGAAGGGCTGATGGTCTACCTATGTTAGGAGGGTCATTTGGGATATGTTGGAAGTCATTTGGGTGCTTGGAATTGGACATTTCAGCCCTTGGTTGTGGGAGTCCGAAAATTGGGTTTTTGAGATGCTATGTGATTTGGAATTTGTGGAAATTGAGTTGTATTTTGCAAAGTGGATTGATGGTTGAATTAGCATTGATTTGGGAAGTGATGTATGTGTTTTGTTTGGCTAGAAGCAAGGGAAAACGTGGAAGAGGCTTCGGGATCGAATCCGGGAATTTGAAGAACGGTCGCTTGCTTGGTCTTGGAGCTTGGGAGCTTAGGTGAGTGGTTGTTTGCTTTTAAAGGATTTAATTAGTTGGTTCGAGTATGTGGACTAGGTTGGGCTTGGTAAACCCACCTAGAGTTAGGATTAGGGTGGTAGCCTAATCCTAAACTTAGTCTAAGCCTTTGGATGAACTCAAATGTATGAATGTATATGCCTCGTATGTCTTGTGGTATGAATGCTTATGTATGTTGTTTTATACATGTGAGTTGAGGCATGGGTTGTATTGCTTAAAGCATGCATGGTGATGGTTTACGATTGTGTCCGTGGTGAGTACGTGCTAAGCACGGAAATGATTGAAATGAGTAATGTGGAATGAGTAAAATATTGGCACTAGTATACTTAAATACAAATGATCGATCATTAGGATGTTAGTGTGTACACATGAGTCAAAAGTCGCGCGTGGCCTTGGTGGCGTTGAGTCACCAAGGAGGAGTACGGGTACGCCCGGAAATGGTAATTAAATATAGTCGGTGATGAGTGGAATCCTATCGACAGGGCGTGAGGATGAGTGGAATCCCCTCCGCGAGACCGGTGATGAGTGTAATCCCACTGTCAGGTAATGGTTGTGTTGTTGGATGTGAGTTCCAACGGTTGTCCGCGTATTTGAGTTATAGCTAGGTGCCAATGTTGACTGATATGTGTATTAATGTGTTGAGATTTATGAGCTGTTTGGATGTCTAAATGTGATTGCATGTATGGTAGTGTTGAGCTCATGATTATGGCATATATGTGATATATTGCTCATGCATCTATATCTTGTGGACTCTTGGTAAATGTAAGTTGCCTTGGCTAGATCGTGCTCGGACCCTGCAATGTTGAGGTTTGTTTTTAGAGCTTACCCTCACTAAGCATCATTGCTTACGCTCTTTGTTCAACATTGCAGATCCTTAGTTCGTGGGTTGCTCGGGCAAGTGGAGGGCCTCCAAGTGTGGTTTTTGGGACTTGAGTTCACCAAGTATGGATTTCAAATGTTAGCCTTGTAATAGCATAAGCAATAGGACATGTATGATTTGGTTGGTTGTTGTTGGTTGATAGGGGCATGTGTAGACTCCTTTATATATTGCTTTTGCATGAATGTGATTGCCATGATGAATGTTAACTCATGCTCTTTTGCTTACTTTGGATATTAGCCTTACGCCTTAAGAGTTTTTATATGTGTTTGATTGATGTTTGTATGGATGCATGTTGTGGGTTGTTGCCCTAGTAGTAGATATGTTTAAATCTTGCTAATGCATGATAGTAATGTTGGTATATCTTGGGTTTAAATGCGTGGCTGTTGTATGGTGTTTTGGAGGTGTTTTGGGGCATCCTTGTGCCTCAAAACAGCCCAGAAAAGTCTGCAGACAGGGGGTGTTTCGGAACGGGTCCCCGTGTTCCGAAACGGCCTCTGTGTAAATGGCCTGCCGTTTCGAAACGGATGAGGGTCGTTCCGGAACGTTTTCGCTACTGGAATTTTGAGAAATTGGCGAGATGAAGCTGTTTCGAAACGGGCTTCTGAAGTTCCGAAACGGTCAAATCTCGTTGACCACGAGATATTGACCGTCAAGGTCGTTCCGATACGGGTCTCCCCTGTTTCGGAACGGTCACCTTATGATTGACCCTGGCCTGTTGTCTAAGTCAAGGCGTTTCGGAACACCCGATGGGCGTTTCGAAACGGCCTGCTGTATTGGTATAAAATGGACTGTTTATGTCTTGTTTGGTCGGAGAATGTTTCTTTGTTTGTAATCTTCCGCTGTTGTGTTTCACATAGGGATTAAATATGCATCTAGATAAGATTAAAGTTAAAAGAAATTTTTTTTGGGTCGTTAACCGAGGAGAAACCTTAACGGGTTTCGCTTCGGTTTTCCCCGTGTGGCCCACTCAGACCGGTCATCCGACCAGACCGGGACGAGGGGGTTACATTTAACCCAAGAAACTTGGGTTTGAATCCCGATAGTGTTAATATGTTTCTTATTTTTTTCCTGGCATGAGTAACAAATTAAAATATATATTAAAATTTGTACAATGCATCACAAGGATAGCATTGGCCTAGTGGTAGGCGCGCTTACTCACAACCCATTCAACCTGGGTTTGATTCTTGCTGGAGGCATGCTGCTTGTTCTTTAATTTTTGCTCCTTCAATCTGGTGACACGTGTCGTAGCCTAATTAAATAATAAAATTATTTTATTTATTAAAATTAGGACCAAATTGATAAAATGTACAAATAGCGGGGACCAAATGTGTAATTATACCAATTTTATTAACTGTCACGTCACTCCTTCCGTTAGTTTTTAACGGCTAGTGGTCACATTGCAACCAATTAAATAATTTGGTGGTTTAATTGCTTAAAAAAAGTAAGGTGATCAAATCGCGACTTTACCAATAATATAGTGGTCATTTATGTAGTTTACTCTATTTTTAACGAAAAATGACATTGGACTAATATTACATACAATATGAAAGTTGAAGGCCGAATGCCCGAATAGACTAAAAGTTAGTAAAAGGAGGAAAGTAAAATTTCCAAGTAGAGGAATTAAAATATATATTAAGAAAAAATGTAGGGTAAACTACGTTAAATTGTCACCAAACTTTTAAGATGTTTTTATTTTAGTTACCGAGGCTTTAAAACTTGCATTATAGTCACTAAACTCTTAGTGTCATGTTGGTTTTCTTTCTTCCTTCTCTCTATCTTCCCAGGATCTCTCGTTACATGGGCTCAACACATTAATAACTTGTGATTTTACATTGCAAGAAATAGAATACGACTTGCTTAAATTTTGATACTTTGATAAATGACAATTCATTTTATATTCATGTATGTTACATTCATGTGTTCATATGCGTCTGTAATCTTTTTGTTTATGTTTTAGTTATTTTAATCGTGTCGTGTTCATATTGTGTCTGATATCGTTAGATCACCATTGGAAAAGAAAAGACAAGGATGGAGTTATTTCTCCTAAACCCTAAACCTTAGTCCGACTCCCCCAGAGCCTCCGGTAGTATAGCCGAGACGGCAAGAGATTCTCTGTCTCTACGGGGATCGAATGACGTAAGTTTTGAAAATTCAAGAAAAGGTCACGACGAGTTGAGCCGTTTTTCATTAGGACAAGAGTCAAGTGCAAGTACAATGATATATGCAGCTGAGGCACAATCAAAGTGGAAAAATACTTCAAAAGTATAATTTAAAATGATCTATTAACATTATATAAAAAGCCATAGTAGGATTGACCTCAGCTTTGCACTTAGGATCTACATTCGCTTTTACCAGCATTATCTCACGTTCAACCTGGGGCTCATTTGAGAGATATTCAACATGTCCATAAAAAAATGAAAGAACTAACCTGGAAAATTGACATGAACAACAACATTTTTAAAGAAAAACGAATCAAAATAATCGCACAATCTTCGTTCATACTAATCTAAAAATGAACGGCAAATGATGAGTTTATGATGTACTAATTGAGAATTTGAATCTACCCTTTCAAGATTTCCTAATGGACAATCTCAAGATACTTAAGAAAAAACAATGCCTTTTCCTTGTTTAAAGCAATTACAAAGACTCAATGTTGTAGCCTCTCCTCGCAAAAACACCGACAATCACAGAGAAAACAAAGATTCCAGGAAATAAAGTAGAAAAAGAAAAAACAAAAAAGGGAAAGAAAGAAAGTTATCGTGTAACATCAATATTTTTTAACAAAAATTAATGGGAGAGACCTTACTGAAAGCAAACTAAAAGTTCAATGACTATAACATAAGTTTTAAAAGTTTGATGATCTAACTGAAATCATTCTAAAAGTTTGGTGATTATTTATGTAGTTTGATTAGAAGAAAAAAAATGAAATGAAATAAAATAAAAAATAATGTTTAGCTTCCATAATAGAAAAAATTTCACATCATTCAGTTGTGTCAAACTGAATGGTAAAGTAATTAGAAGAAAGAAAATTATTCTGTATACATGTCGTGTAGTTTTTTAGATTACATTAGTTTTTCTGTTTTAAGATTAAAGATTTAATTACGGTGTATCGAATTTAGCTTATAGAGTTTAGAATTTAAGGTTTATAATAATAAATTAAGATTTAAAGTTAAAATTTTAAATTTTAATGTTTAAAAATTAGATAAACATACTTGTGTATTTCTTTTATGAATGAAGGAAAAAGTTATCTACTAAAGAACTATCGCTTCTTGGGTGTACAATCCGAATATAAAATAGCTAACACTTCATCTGAATGTGCATAGTAGATGCAACAATTATACTTTCCGATACGCGCTTTCTTGACCATAATATTCGTCAATCGAGTCTCCTCACCATATACATGGTTGTAGATTACATTCTAATATCATTCATTGAGCTCATAAATATGCTCAAGAATCAATAATTGACTATTTACTCTTCGTTGTAATAATTAAAGACTCTCTGAATTATCTACCTCAATCACAACATGCCGTGCGCTAAAATTTCAAACAACCTGAAACTCTTCCAAGACCCCCATAATTCTGCCTTCATTACAGAGCAATAGTTTTTTTTTCTTTCATATAAACAAAATTGCTCAAAAAAAAAAAGAAATCGAATAATTTTCTTTTGGCCACAAGAATTCCAATAGTTTGAACTTTTTATAGTTAGTGACTAAAACGAAGACTTGTTGAAAGTTTAGTGGCTAAATACGTAGTTTGCCAAGAAAAAATATAACCAAACTCAAACTATTTGACTTGGGTACATATGCATTGGGAGATAAGTACCAGTTCTTCCTTAACAAAAACCCTTTAGACTCACATTCCACGTGTCATCCTTAAGGAGCGAGTACCGTACTTTTTTACCTATCCAAAAATAAATATATAATTATTATAATAATAATAAAAAAGAAATGCTGATTTCTTCTTTCTCTCTTCTCTATTTTAATATTTATTTAATTTTTTCTGTCATTTTAACTTTCGTTGTCCATTCAAAAGAGGAGAAATGTATTTGTTCTTCAAAAAACCCCGACTCGGATAAAACAAAACAGAAAACCCAAAATGGAACTCACCGATTCGAACGATTCGAAGCCCGAGACTCGTTCGCCTCTCGGCATCGATCTAAACGAGATCCCTTCTTCTTCTTTTACCGGAACCCTACCAGACTCCGACTCCGCCGAACCCGATTCCTTTTCCATAGTTCGGGCTATCCACGAGAATCCCGACCCGGCTCTAGGTGAGGCCGCCGGTGTTCCCGTAGGGAACGAGGGGGAGCAGTGTGGTGCGTGTGGCTTGTCGGCGGCGATGGCTGGAGGAGGAGGAAGAGTGGTTGTTTGTGACGGCTGTGAGCGAGGGTTTCATCTTGCATGCTCCGGGGTTTCAGGGATGTTTTCCCCGGGGGAGGAGTGGGTTTGTGGAGTGTGCGTTGGCCGTGGAGTAAGGAGTAAGCGGTGGCCGCTTGGGTTTAAGCCTAAAAAACGTATTCTTGATATCAATGCTTCCCCGCCGAGTGATGGTGATGGGGAAGGTGAGGAGATGCAGGAGTTAACGAGGTAAAACTTAAAGCTTAATTTTTTAGTTTTTAATTGACGCTTAGTAAGTCCTTTTAGCCTGCATTAGTGTTAAGTGTGTAGTTATGGCTTTAGAGTTGAATAAATTTGAAATGTGGTTCTTGGGATGTTAGATATTGCATTGCTTGATTTATTTCCTGTTTTCTTTAGCTTAACGAGTTGGAATATGTTTAATTTGGAGCTGGGATTAGTTTGTTAGGCATTTTTAAAAGCAAATAAGAGCATAGTGATTGAATGTGATGAGGGTTAGATGAAATGAATTGCATGTTGACCTGCAGTTGGAATGTGTTTAATTTGGAGCTGGTATTGTTTGCATATTGTCCTATCAGTTTTGTGTTCCTTGTTTAAATATTGTTTTCCTTACAATTGTAAGTTGCTGCTATGGCATGTGAAGAGTTATGCTGCTCTCTTTCCAGTTGATTTTGGTTATGCAAAGATGTATCATTTCTGCCATATTGTTGTAGCTTTAGGGTAGTGACTATGTTGGAATTGCCTTTTTAGCCGATGCCATGACTTTCTCATGCAGTTTTGGTTCACACGGTTGGAACTTAGTAAGTGCTACTAAAAGATAATATCTTCTCTTTCATCCGGAGCCTTCTTCTTGCTCATGAATTTGTATATACAAATTAGAATGTTTAACCCAAGCTAATCACAGCATTTTACTGCAATTAGTTTTTTTTCTTTGAAATTGTGTCCCTATTGTCTTTTATCAGTTTATTCCTGCGGTGCTCTAGTGCTGCCAACTTCAGCACTGTACTGCATTTATATTCTCTCTCTTTGATATTGCTGCTCAATATTCATTAACCTGTTTATTCAACAAGTGCTGTAATGCTCTGCTAACTTCCTTAACATGCCTTCTCGTATCTAGTAGACTGTTTCTTGATTCATAGACAATGATTCCATGCGGAAGTGTTATTATGCTACTTTGCTCCTCAGGGAGTCACGTGTACTAGTAGATTGAGGAAACTTAGACCCTAAATGGATGATGAACTGTTTCCAACATCAGTTTTTGTTAACTTGGATTTGTGGGAAATTAGCTTTGTACTTTTCTTGTTTAATACATGCTTCCTGTACTATGAAAGTTGTGTACACAATGGTATGTCGCCTACTCATTTATTTGCTAGCGAGCAGGTCCTATTCGTTTATGATATCAATGATTTTTTCTCTTTGGTTCATCTTGTTTGTATAACTTTATTTATTTAATAAAATTTTAAAGATCTATAGAATTTTTAGTTTTTATATATGATCACTGGTTAACATATGTCTTGGTTCCAGACAACACATGCATGGTGACAATTCTTTTGTTGGCAATGGGTTAGGTGCCCCCTTGACACACATTAATTCCTTGTATGCGGGTAATGGATTTGGCTCTCAAAAAGCTCCTAGGATTGTGACACATGCAGTAAAAATGGGTTTTGAAGATATAATGCATCGTATGCGAACTAGAGATAGCAGTTTTGATGAGGTAGATTTGGACTCTCCACTAAGGATGCCGAGGAATAGTAATAATACAGCTATTAGATTACCAACTCGGAATCCGAGTGATGTATTATTGCAGGCTCTTAGAGAATTTGTTTCAGAAAGACATGGGGTCCTGGAGGAAGGTTGGCGCGTGGATCTAAAACATTCAATGGGTGGCTGTGATCTATATGCAGTTTATTGTGCTCCTGATGGGAAAACATTTGGCTCAGTGGCTGAGGTTGCTTCTTATCTTGGGTTGGTGTCGAACTATAACCCTATGGATGCTGAAATAAAGCATGAGGGAGCTTCTCATCAGGAAAGATTGCACCTGCCAAGAAAAAGGAAGTCAACTAGGTTTTCATTTGCCAGTGGATTTCCTGAAAATAAGGGAAGTTTGATAAGTGGATATTACAAGGAATTTCCACGTGATGGTCGAATTTTGGAGAAGTATGCCAATAAATCTTGTATCATGAAAGTCACTGAAGCTTTGCAAGATGATAAGAGTAGCTGTGGATCTGAACAAATTAATGTAAGCAGACTTGTTAATTTTGTCTTTTCTTTTTCGTATGTGGCTCATTTCCTATCTTTTCTATTGTTATGTTGTGTTTATGGAATCTAAGTGCTCTAGATGGAGTGTCCTGATTTTCTTCTTTTATCCCTACAGGATGGGCTTCCTGTGCAGTTTGAAGATTTTTTTGTTCTCTCTTTGGGTCTTTTTGACAGGAGACCTTCATACCATGATGCTAGTTTGATCTTTCCTATAGGTTATAGGTCTTGTTGGCATGATAAGATCACTGGGTCCCTTTTTGTATGTGAAATTTTAGATGGTGGTGATTCTGGACCTATTTTCAAGATCAGAAGGTGTTCATGCTCTGCAGTCCCCCTTCCAATTGTGTCAACTGTCCTGTTTTTGCACAAAATTGAGCAAGCTTCTAGTCATAATAATGAGGGCGATGTTAGTTACTATAATGACAAGGAGTTCGACGATGATGGCAGTATTCAAAGGATCCTTACAGATCCTTGTCCACCTATGGAGAATGACATCTTGACTTGTTTGAAAAGTAGTTTGAAGGAAACATATGATGTTCATCACATCGACGGGTCCCAACATGAAGCAGGTTTAATGTGTGAAAAATCTGAAGATATGTTAATAGATGAAATTGGTGAAATTTCAGTGGAAGAGCATTCCTCAACTGATGCATGGAGAATAATATCTCAGAAATTTGTTGATGCCTGCTCTGAGATAAGTAAGAGAAAAGGTGCTCTGAAGTTTTTCTGTAAGCATGCAGGAAAGGAAATGGGGTCATCAAATTGGGATATGATAGATGAAAAGTATAAAGAGACACTTACTCCATTAGCTAAATTCTGTGGATTCTCTCCCCTCCTTTTTGAGCATCAGGCTAATGAGCTGGAGACTTGGGCTGAGGAACTGAGAAAATGGCTGGAACAGGATAGATTTGGTCTGGATGCAGAATTTGTACAAGAAATCATTGAAGAGCTTCCTGGTGTCGAGGCCTGTTCACAATATGAATCTCTGAGGAAAAGAAGTTCTTATTCAGCATCCTTAACTATCAGAAATGGTTTCCTGAAGATTAAAACACCTGATGGTCTTGAATGTGAAGGGGAGAAAGGATTGCATGGTTTATTTGGAAAGTCTAAAAACCCACGGTTGGTTGATGACCGTGGTCCTCCCTCAGGGAAGCCATTGTGCTCGAGACTTCCTCCTGAACTTCTTGGTGACTTTCATCAGGTATTCATGTTTGTTAGCTGAGGAAATCAAGATATATTCTATTTAGAGTAGAATTTCTTGTATATGAGGATCTTAATTATAGTTTTTATGCTTATATACTCAGGTGTGGGAGTTATTATGGCGCTTTGGTGAAGTAATGGGTTTGCAAGAAACTTTTTTAGCCAATGAACTCGAAGAGGAGCTTATAAACCCCTGGTCCAATCACTCAAATTTCTTTCATAAATTTGGCTGTGAAAGCCAAGGATCTGATGTCCTGAGTTCATCTAGAATTTCCAGTATGGGTGGAGAAAATGCACCAGGAAGTGGTGGTTCCTGTATGGAAAATTCCACTGAAAATCCACATTCATTTATACAGATGGAAACAGGAGAACTGATGGAAGCTGACCAGGCTAGGCTTGCATCTCTTAGTTACAGAAGATGCTTTGGTGTGACATTGACAAAGGTTCACAGCTCACTGTTAGGGGTTCTAATAGGTGAGCTGCAATCGAAGGTTGCTGCACTTGTTGATCCAAATTTTGATTCTGGTGAGTCAAAATCTAAAAGGGGGAGGAAGAAAGATTTAGATAGTACAGCTCCTGCTAAAAAGGTTAAGCTCAGTGTGCTCCCAATTAATGAGTTGACCTGGCCTGAGCTAGCTAGAAGATACATGCTGTCTTTCTTATCTATGGATGGGAATCTTGACTCAGCAGAGATCACTGCCCGTGAGAGTGCTAAAGTGTTTCGTTGCTTACAAGGTGATGGTGGGGTGCTTTGCGGTTCACTTGCTGGGGTGGCTGGGATGGAAGCAGATGCACTTGTAAGTTTGGTTATTGATGTTTTTATTTTACTTTTGATAGACACTTTTCTTTTAGGGATATTGTTGACTCAAAATGGTGAAAATATTTTGAAGTTTAGAAAAGCTTTCATAAGGAATTATTGTATGTGTTCATCTCAGCACTTTTCTTGTGATAATAATGTCAAAGACCTGCTGATGATATGCATGCCATTTTGTTATGGAATTGACTTATGCTCAGTGTTTATCCTTTGTGGTATGCTTGACTGCACTGTTTATTTCATTTTGTGCATAATGTTGCAATTGTTTGAGTCTTTTAGAACAAGGTTCTGGGTGTTTGCTTCTGTGGTGCAGCTTTTGTTTTAATCTTCAAGTGTTTTTCCCCTTGAGTTGAGCATATATGATCAAATAATATAGATGTGTTGAAGCTTAGTCGTTGGTGGAAGTGTATGCAGGGAATTAGTTCTTGGTTCTAGTTGATTTTGTGCTTCATACTGATCATTGCATTTTTGGGTTCAGAAGAAGATAATGTCTTTAACTACCAATTAACTGGTTTGAACTTCAGTTGCTTGCAGAGGCTACAAAGCGAATTTTTGGTTCTTTGAACAGACAAAGTGATGTTCTAACCATAGAAGATGAAGGGGGTGGTCAAAGTGATGATTGTGAAAAGAATTTTGTTAATGGTGGTGAAATTCCAGAGTGGGCAAAGTTGCTGGAACCTGTCAGAAAGCTGCCAACAAATGTTGGAACCAGAATCAGAAAGTGTATTTATGAAGCTTTGGAAAAAGATCCTCCAGAGTGGGCAAAGAAAAAGTTGGAACATTCAATCAGTAAGGAAGTTTATAAGGGCAATGCATCAGGACCAACAAAGGTAAAGCGCTTTCTTTTTTTGAAAAACAATTGTATTGTGTGGGAAGCTTTTCTGATGCAGGACAGCAGGAGTCTGCCATATTTATTGATTTTGTTGTGCTACAATATCTTATCTTGTGCCTTTTATACCTTGGGAATTTCACATTTTGACTGTTTTATCTTGCCCTTTTGCCTCGCACTTTCAAATATAGCAAACTTGCACTTTGGATTGAGGGAGGGAAGGGGAAATTCTCTCCTCATTTGGTCAAAGTTTTATTTAGAATAAAGGGATGAATGCTTAACACCTATGACTTTCCCTTAAATCTCTTCCTTTGTACATCTATTTTATTGTGTATTTCAGTTTTTATCAGAAGTGAATGAAATTTAAGCTGGAGGCTTATTGGTAGTGTTGAGTATTGTAGAATGCTTAAAAAAGAAATTAAATTATCTTTGAGCTTAAATATTCTCTCTTTGAATTGATTGTCATCTTTTTTATCTTTCTATATTATATTGTCATGTTTCTCTTTTCTAGTTCTTTCTTTCAGAGTTTGCCAAACATGATTCTGAAGAACTACACGATTTTTTATTGAACACAGAAAGCTGTTCTTTCGGTGCTAGCAGATGTTCAGAAATATTGTTTGACACAAAAATCCGAGAAACAAACTAGTAAGAAGAAGACTGTCTTATCTGTATCTGATATTATAATGAAACAATGTCGCATCATATTACGTCGTGCTGCTGCTGCTGATGATTCAAAGGTCTTCTGCAACTTGTTGGGAAGAAAGCTAATGAATTCCAGTGATAATGATGATGAGGGACTCCTTGGATCTCCTGCCATGGTGTCTCGTCCTCTGGATTTTAGGACTATTGATTTGAGATTGGCAGTCGGGGCCTATGGTGGATCACATGAAGCTTTTCTTGAGGATATTCGTGAGGTCTGTCCGTTTCATTTGTTCCCTATTGCTTAATTGTTCTGGTTGTAACTTCTCTAAATCTTTTGTTTCTTCTGACTTGACCCTTGCATAGTTTTTGCAGCTTTCCTTCTGCTACTTTTTCTTTTGATAGACCTCCTGCCACTTGTTTATTCAGTAGCATTTTATGATGCTAAGAATAGTCAAAGATTGGAGGTTTTAGACTTTTGTGCATCAATGAATATAGGTTACATGTGTTTGCATGAGTGAAAAATTCTCTTAACTGTGGCATTTGAGTTTATTTTCTGCCTTTTTCCCATGGGTTTATATCTTGGGAAAGAATATAAACCTTAGGAGTTTAGGACACTCAACTATTGTTTTCCTCACCCTTGTGCCTCAAATTTTGCTTGTGTCAGTCTCAATGCTTTGATGCATGCCACTATTGCAGCTGTTATCTGTTTATTTATTTGTTTTGGGGCTTCATTACTAAGATTATCCTTGTGCTCCTCTTGGTTTCAGCATATTTCTTCTGAACTTTTAATCCATGTATTATGTACATCTTTAGAGATTGGCTGCCTTTTTCAGTTTTGTTCTGTGCGGATGTGATACTCCGTCTGATTATTGTTGTTTTTGCTTGGCAGTTATGGAGTAATGTCCGTTCTGCTTTTACTGATCATCCCGATTTAGTTGACTTGGCTGAGTCTCTATCCCAAAACTTTGAGTCCTTGTATGAGGAGGAGGTTTGTTAGTTCCTTTCTTTTTCACACTATTTCTTTGGAAATAAATTTCTATTATCACTAATTGGCCAGCAAGTGCCTGAATCCTTTTGTACTATGAATTGTGCACCACTCACAGATGAAACTTCTATAAATGATGATGATGTACTGATATTTTCTTCAATTTAATGGATTAATATTGTGTTTTTAGTTATATCCTTTTAAATTAAACTTAAAAGTAAATCTTATTTCCAATTAACTCACGTGCATAGAATAAAACTATTTCAGCATTTTATTCTTGGTTTTGAAGTTTGACAATAAAATTTTGCTCACAATAGCACAATAAACAAATGATTGGGGTGTCTGTCAGTTACACTAACAGTTCCATTCAAATGAGTATAGCTGAGACACCGGAGACATTGTGCTCTATGGGTGTATTTGCATGTTTTGTCTGACTTGCATAAAAAGGTTGTTCAAACTAGGAGTTCAGGAATTTGATACCCAATTCGACTTGATCTTGATTAATTATGGCTAAATTTGTCGTTGTTTATGTTCTTAAAACGAATGGAGGTTTGAAATATTTTTGTTCATTTACATCATGAGTTAATTAGCAACAGCCGTTTGGTGCCTGATATCAACTATAAATGATTTTCCATGTATTCTAGTTCTCTGTGGTCATTCCCCCATTTTTTTCACTTGTTTTGCATCTAGACCCAATTTGGTGGTATATTAATTATTCATTTTTTTTGTTGCAGGTACTTATCCTAGTTCAGAAATTGTCAGAATATGCTAAATTGGAATGCTTGAATTCCGAGACCGTGAAGGAAATAAATAACATACTTGCTTCAACAAGTGATATCCCTAAAGCACCTTGGGACGAGGGAGTTTGCAAAGTATGTGGTATTGACAAAGACGATGACAGTGTTCTTTTGTGCGACACTTGTGATGCTGAATATCATACATATTGCTTGAATCCTCCTCTAGCAAGGATTCCTGAGGGGAACTGGTATTGCCCTGCTTGTGTTAGCAAACGTATGGTTCAAGATGCATTGCAACCTTCACATCTTATCATCCGAAGGAGAGGTAAAAAATATCAGGGAGAGGTCACCCGTGGTTACTTGGAAGCACTTGCCAATTTAGCAGCTGTGATGGGAGAAAAAGAGTATTGGCAGTTTAGTGTGGATGAGGTTTGTCTATGAACTTTTCTTGGTATGCATATTTTTAGTCGTATTCTTTGGCTAACCTTTCTTTCATAGTAGTGTATGTGAAAATGTTGATTCTTTTGATTGCTGTTGACTGCGACTCACTGAATTTTTCTTATTGTTTTTCTTTTGCTACATTTCATGATAAAACAGAAGCTATCGTGTTCTTGCTAGTTGTACTTTTAGATATAACTGTTGTAATGGTGATTTATTGTATTCCTTGTCCTCTGGAATCACTTATAAGTTAATTTGTCAATGGCGTTTACCATCTGGTTCTTAGTGTGCACTTATGCTGCATGCTTTTCCTCTTCTTTTGTTGGGTCTGTTACTTGGAACTTTTCCCCTACTTTTGTTTAGGCTTGGAATTGACTGAAAAACTTCCATCACATCCTACATTTTACCTTGTGGTTCTGTTCCGTAGTGAAAGAAGTTACTTCGTACATTTATGTAATAATAAGATGAAATCCTTGTATCTCCTTACTAGACCATGTTAATGTCAGCCATAACTTTTGATAGGTGAAATAGAGTATAGGAAAAGGAAATGGTATTAAGTGAATATGGCAAGATGCTTAGGCAAAATAAATTGATTGCGAGTAATTAATTGTCTTTTCTTCTTTGAGGGTAAAGAATTGCCATGTCATAAACAAAGTGGTCTTTTGCTTCTTAGTTATCCCAGGAGAAATTGCTGTGCTTTCAGAAGTGATTCTCTGGTTAATCAATTTACATTCTGCTGTCTTTTATAACAAATGGCTTCAATGATGTAGGAAAGTAGGATGTCTTATGCTAACATAAGTTTTTGGTTCTTTTACATAATGTATATTGATCATGAGCTCTCTGTTTATTTCATAAATTACTGACATTTATTTATATGCTGGTGCAGAGAGCCTTCTTGCTCAAGTTTTTGTGTGATGAGTTACTTAACTCAGCTCTTATCCGTCAACATCTTGAACGTTGTGCTGAAACAACATTCGAATTGCATCAGAAATTGCGTTCTGCATATGCAGAATGGAAAAATCTTAAATCTAAGGAAGACTTTGTTGCTGCTAGAGCTGCAAAGTTCGATACAAGCATGATCAGTGCAGGTGGAGATGGTGTGAAGGATGGTGGTGATCGGCTTCCATCAGATGGTGAGGAGGGTGCGGACCTTAATGTTTCTAACAAATATGCATCTGGTACTCATACAGAGAAAAGTTCTATCAGCAACGGTCAATGCTTTAATCCAATGGATATTGAGGCCCAGTTACAGGGTGAACAAGCCATTATGGATGCAAGCAAAGTATTGCCTGAAAAAAGCGATAAATCCTTTAGAACAAGTGAGTTGCCTGTATCAAATCCTTTGCCCCAGGAAATTGATGACTCGAGAAAAGAAACAAATTGCCATGGTAAGTTCGAAGAGTCTAAGGGAACGGACATGGCTTCTCCATCATCTCCTTCAGATTGTAATGGACAGTGCCAGTCATCTGATGCAACAAGCCTGCATGCAGCTAAGCAAGTTGCTGAGAACGAGTCACAATCTCACCACCTTGAGTTGAACACTATCAAGAGTGATATTCAACATCTGCAGGACTTAATTACGAGCTTAGAATCACAGCTTTTAAAGCTATCTATTCGGAAGGAGTTTCTGGGAAGTGATTCTTCTGGTCGACTGTACTGGATTTCAGCCATGCCAGGTGGAAATCCTCAGGTTATTGTTGATGGAAGCTTGGAATTGCATAAGAGGAGGAATTTTCTGGGCGATGAGGTACGGAGGCACTGCAGTTCAGTTAACTGGAATTTTATCTCTGCCACCACAGATACTGGTATTAAAGCACAGGGGTCAAAGGCTTCCTGTCCGTTTGTGTATAATGCTAAAGATGCAATTTCGATTGGTTCACCATGGGTTACATATCAGTCAGATGCAGAGATTGAAGAACTCATTAATTGGTTAAATGATAATGACCCAAAAGAAAAGGAGCTGAAAGAGGCTATTTGCCAGAAGCTAAAATTCCAGAATTACCAAAAAATGAGAAAACACGTTCAAGATGAGTTCCAAACTGCCTTAACATTATCTGATGGTTCTGATAAAGCTTCAATTCCTAGTTTTCTTGTTACCAAGGCAGCATTGTTGCTGGAGAAGAAATTTGGTCCCTGCTTTGAGTCAGAAATAACTGACTCTGTGAAGAAGCAAGGAAAGAAGGCAAAGGTGATTATTGAAGATAAAATGTACAGGTGTAAATGCTTAGAGCCTGTTTGGCCCTCCAGAAATCATTGCATCTCTTGCCACAAAACATTTGTTTCTGATGTCGATTTCGAGTATCATAATGATGGTAAATGCACTCCGGATCCACCCGCTAATGACAAGGGTAAGTCAGTTGGTGATTCTTTAAAAAGAAAAGGGAATATGAAATCTGATGGTAACCCAGTTGGCTGTACCGTTGACATGGAAATTGATGAAAATTCCAAAGGTGAGCATTCGGAGATGAGTTCAAGGTTGATCAAATATCAAAATGACGGAGTAGTTTGTCCTTATGACTTTGAAGAGATCAGTACCAAATTTGTGACTAGAGATTCTAATGAAGAATTGGTGCGGGAAATTGGTCTTATCGGTTCAGATGGGGTTCCGTCATTTGCATCATCTGTTCCACATTTTGTTGGTGACCCTACCCTAATGCTTGTTCCTCACCAAGAAATAGAGGATTTAGGGGATGAGGGGAAGGCTTCTAAGAGGCCTGGTTTATCACAAGGAAACTGGAGTGTGGCCAATGGAGTTTCTGACGGTTCTTTCAAAAGGTCTGTTGTAAATGAGATTAAAGTGCAAAAAAGCAAAAGACCAGCTTTGAGATGTTCGGAAAAAAGGGATAAAATCTCTCCTGTGGATAAATTTTCTCCTGAACTGGGTAATGGTCGCTGCTGTGTAGTCCCTCAATCTTCGTTAAGGCCCTTAGTTGGTAAGGTTTCACTGATTATGCGGCAACTAAAGATTAATTTACTTGATATGGATGCTGCACTCTCTGAAGAAGCTTTGAGACCATCAAAGGCATGCATGGAAAGGAGGTGGGCCTGGCGTTCATTTATTAAATCTGCAGAGACAATATATGAGGTTTTTCTCGTTCCCTTTGGACTCTCTGATGTTAATTATTATTTTTGGAAATTGTAACCATAATTCATCATTGGCCTCATTTTGCATATCTGAAAGTGGTAGCACTAACTAATCCTCTCTTGATCTTTATAGAGCATCTTGTATTTGGTTGGGTTTGTCTACGGCAGGTTGTGACATTAGCTTTTATCTGATGTAATGTTAGACATTTTCACTCTGCTGTTTCTATTTAAATATAGTCGTGGCTCATTAATTTCACGATGCATGGGATTGATCTTTGCTTTTAGAGCAGATGTAGAAGTTAATATTTTTTCTTTGAAATTCAGTTTTGTTTCTTAACTTTGATTTGGTTCAATCGAATATAATATTCTCGTCTTTTCAGATGGTCCAAGCAACAATTGCATTTGAGGACATGATTAAGACCGAGTACATGAGGAATGAGTGGTGGTATTGGTCATCTCTATCTGCAGCTGCAAAAGTGTCCACCATGTCTTCTCTTGCCCTACGTATATACTCACTCGATGGCATTATTGTTTATGAAAAGTCATCTGAGTTCCATTCAATTGACAATTTGAAGCCAAGCAGCATCCCAGGTCCAAAGCCGCTCTCCAACTCGGATCTGCCAGAGAAGTGCAAGGTGAGCCGGAAGACTAGTAAGAAAAGGAAGGAACCAGAAGGCTGATCTTTGTGAAATAGGTTTCAAATCCGAGAGGATCTTATTTCAATTAAACTTGACCCTGTGGCAAGGGAAACTGGTAGCAGGAATGTTGGCAATACAGTTGATTCAAGGACGATGCCAAGATTGGAGCACCATCTGGAGCAATACAGTTGATTCAAGGACGACGACGACGACAATGTTGGCATCATCAAGCCATCAGGTACTGCAACTTTCCAGTAGTGTCGGAGTGGATATAACCAACAGTTTGATCATTAATGTTTAAAGCAATTAAAACTCATTCGATAAGTTTTTTTTTTCTTTTTTACTTCAAAGGCTTATCACGAGTACTTGTAATCATCTTTGCCGAGTATTTTGAAGATTTCTTGAGAGGTTAAAAGGTGAAAGTAGTTGCATGTATTGGAACATCAATGTAAGTTTAACCATGGTGAAAATGAAATAGGATTGTTAACCTACACCTGTATAACAGTTATGTTTGGTGATTGTTGCAATTGCCCGAAAAGGTTCAAGTTTAAGCGGCACTTGTTCTGTCTGATTCGAATTCGAAACCCGTCTTCATCAACATTGAGCCAGATGGATTCAATCTAACATAACTATGAAAGGTCAAGAACTTGATTTTGTGCGATCTGAACTCGAATCAATGCGACACAAAGTCCCTATTGCTTATGCAGCTAGTCCCTGGGCTTCCGAGAAGACCATGGAGCTCTGTTGAGATGTGCATTTGCTGTTAGAGAAGAGCAAAAGCTGCTTGATGATCCGCGAGAGAGTAAGAGTGAAGGTATACTGATAAATTTAACTTTTAAGGTTTACATTTTTCGTTGGTTTAAATTTTGTAAATTAAATTTCATCTTCAATCTTTCAAAAAAAATAGTCAAATAGATTATTTTTTTAGTAAAATGATGAGTGAAGTATTATAATTTTACACAATTGACATGACATCTCACATGTCACTTTGTAATTTTTTGCCTAACTTTTGAACTCTTTATTTGACAAATATACAACATAAAGTACAAATAGACTATGATATGCGTGTCACCTCCACCCCAAAATCATAAAAAGTTGATGTTTTGGTCAACACTTTCTTTTAAAAAAATGTTTGATTTATTTTAAATAATAAGATTAATTTGACAAAAAATAAAAACGTTGACTGTTAATTAACTATTATATTTTTATTAAAAACACTTATAACTTACTTGGAGATAAGAGTTCACAAACCATACCGAGCCTAAAAGTTTGTCCGTGTCGATCCAATCCAAAAAAAAAATTGAGTGAGATTTAAAGTCACTTGATTTCAAAGTTACCGCCTATGTTAATGTTTGTTTATTTAATTTTAATTGAATAAATATAAATAATTAAACGAACATAATTTTTTGTTTGTATTCGTTTATTAAATAATGTAACATGTTCGTGTTCGTTCAAGTCTGTTCATTAAAATACTAAACAAACGCAAACGAACATTGAGTATTGTTTAATTTTTTTTCTTAAGAAATTTGAAGCCTCGTACATTAAGTATTGTTTATTTTTTATTTTTATTTCATATTTTTAAATTATTTTAATATAATACTTTTGTTATAAAAAAAATATTTCATCTGTCTCACTAAAACTGTCACATGTTAACATTTTTATGGTCAATTTTTTTAACTTTGACTTCTTATAAATTAAAATTTATTATAGATAAAAATACGAAAAATATATTTTAAAAACGTTCAATCAAGTAGTTTTTAAATATATATTTTATAATTTTAATTAAATAAAATATTTAAATAAATTATAGTCAAAGTACAAAAAATTTGAAAAAAATGTCAATATGTGGCAGTTTTAGTGAGACGGAGAGAGTAATAAATATAAATGACATATATGAATAAATTTAACGAACATAAATAAATAAATAATCTAACGTAAATGAATGAACGAGCCTTGTATTCGTGTTCATTCAATTAATTAAAAGAACAAAAAATATCGTTCATGTTCGTTTAATAAATAATCAAACATAAAAGAGCTTTCTGTCATACATTTCACGAACAGTTCACTAAACATTCGGTTTGTTCACAGCCCTAACATATAGCTAAAGGTCGCGAATGGGTCATTCTGTACGAGTCATTTTGGGTTTGACTACATTCGATTTAAGCTCGATTTTGGTTGGTTCAGATCCATTATGATTTCGGTTCGGGTATCGTGTCAGTTGATTTTTGATTCGGTTAATAATGGGTCGGTAATTTCGGGTTGGGTCAATATCGGGTTAATAAGAGATCGATCGATTTCAGTCGGGTTTTCAGGTTGAGTTAGATTTTTACACCCTATATATGACTTTATATAGCTTGTATATTTGGCTTTTGGTGAGTTATGTGATAGTTCACATCCTATCTTTCTTTCTTTATTTTAATACTTTTTTATTTATGCTTGCCTTTAGTTCGGGTAAAAATTAGTTCAAGTCCATTCGGTTTGGTTAAAAATCGATTCGAGTCAATTTCATTTGGTTCATATTATTTCGAATTTTGGATTAATTTCGAGTTTCGATTCGCTCTCAGGTCAAGTTTACTGGGTCTACCTATAGCAGCAAGTGATATCTAAAGAGTGCTAAATTCAAGACATACTCCATTTTTTCCATTTTCTTTTTATCAGTTATTATTAAAGTGATTATAATTTAAGAATTATAACATAGTAATAATATAAAAAAAACTATGGATTTGTTTATGATAGACCAAATTTTCTGGTGTCCTTACTTTTAAAAGAATATTAATAACTTTTAAAAAATAGAAAAGTTTTAGATTAGATATGTGAAATTTGAGATGCTTTTTGATGAAACAAACATCATCAAATTCACGTTGGTGAGCGATGTCGGGTGATAGGAGGGTTTGACAAAATTTTAAGGATCAAATTAATACTTTATCTAAAGTTTAAGGCACAAATTGGTATTTTATATAAATCGATATTCTAACTAACGTTTAAAGGAAAAATTAAAAATTTACCATTTATTTAACATGTCACATTAATAATTTAGTTAAATCTAACAATTCATTAATAAATATATATTAAATCAATAGCATAAATAATAAAATATAATCTATAGTGTGATTTGTACTCTTTTTCTTCCATTTAATTTTGGGGAGATTTTTTAACGAGACATCTACTTTCCTTTCTTTTCTTATAAAAAAATATAATTTTTCAAAACCGATAATCAGATCAAAACATATTGAAAACAAGAATAATTAGTTTACTTAATATACAATTGATTAGAAAACAAATTGAACCAACAATCAGCTGGTATAGTAGATTAAGGTGAACTTAACAAGTGATCTTAGTGGAAAAGCAGATGATGTTCATCTTAGGAGGTTCAGGTTTAAATCGATTTTGTCTACAATGTGCATGTGCATTGTCAAATGGTTAAGAATATGTATGAACGTATACTTTTTTATAATCACTTTTAAACCATTCAAAAAAATAGTGGAATGAGGTGCTTGGTCCTTTAAACAAAGTCGGAAATTCAAAATTATAATATTGTGAGTAGAAAAAATTGGGTAAAAATAGGCGCCCTTATAATAGACCTTTACAAACTCCGATCTAAATTAGTCTATCAATAAGTCGAATAACGGTGGATAAAAAAAATGAATAAAGTAAAATTTTGAATATGCAGTGTCCATTGTTTGACGACGTGGATAAAGATATTCTTAATCTTAACCAGATTATCTCCGTTACCAAACAGTTAGATTGTCTCCCACTCTTACTTTTTTTTTTTTGCTTTCCCCATTTTTCTCTGCAAACAAAGCGAGTTGCCAACTCAGTGTTTCAGTCCACTGTTCACCGGCGGCGATTTTGAAACCATGGAATCGTTCTCGAGTCCAACCGTAACTCAGCGCGATCAGATATTGGTTGAGCAACAAGTCTTCAACATATTCAAAACGTTCTACAACATGCCTCCCAGTTCCCAATCCTTCATGTAAATCCCTAAAATTTAGTGTATTTTTTTCCTTCTTATTTGGGATTTACATTCAACTTGTTTTGATAGGTTGGAGCTTCAACGAGAAAATCATGTGGAGTACTTAACGAATGGATTGAAACAGCTCGGACCTTCTTTCTGCGTACTGGATGCCAAGTAAAAACCAGCTTTTTTTTAGATTTTATTTTTAAGCGGTACTTTAATTAATTAAAATTAGAAGAAACTTTTAATTTTTTTCAATTGGTTAATTTGCAGTCGCCCTTGGATTTGTTATTGGATACTTCATTCCATTGCTTTAATGGACGAGTTTGTAGATCCTGAATTGGAAGATAATACTATTGATTTTCTTAGCCGTTGTCAGGTAGTAAAGTTTATAAAAGCTTGAATTATATATATATCAACTCAAATAGAACATCATTTTATGTGAAATAATCACTTAAGCAGTTTTTTTTTTTTAATTTGGTTTGAAGAATGATTGATGTTACTGAGTTAGTAGGATATGTTCTTAAACACGGCACATGTATTCACTATGATTCACATGACTGATCTCAATGGATCGGGAAATTCTTAGTATGTTGTCATTATTAATCGGAAGATTAAAGCTAGTATTGCATTTATTCTGCTTTTTGGTTGGATATATGGGGAGAAATGCATTATTTAATGGAAGTTTTGTGCTTATGTACATTGATTGGTTTGCCCTTGCACTTGTGCTCTACTCCATGTTTTACTAGCTTAGAGCTTGGTGCTCACCAGCTGGTGCCCATGGTACTCGAGCCCCATCAGGCACCAACTAGTTATGTTTCTCTAGCTCTTCGTTTTTTCTTGAAATATCCGTATCTGACATTCGTGTTTGACACATGTGTATGGGAATATGACCTCTAGGGATCCTCCAAAAAGAATCCAACTTTACACATGTCAGGCAATACCTGTATGATATTATCCGACACTCACACCTGAGCCTGAGTAGAATAGTCAGCTAGCTTTGACACTTGAGCACCATCCACATTTGGTTTCTATCTTTCTTCCTTTTTTGGATGATTATCTGATACTTTGCACATTTGTTCTTATTTCTGACAGGATCCTAATGGTGGTTATGGTGGTGGACCTGGACAGGCAAGTAAATTTTGGATAGGATCATTGTTAAACTCTAACCTACAATCAACCTGTATGTTAACAGTAATAACTGGTGGTGGCCTGTTTTTGATTGATTCTTATTTATATGAAACATTCTATTTCTTTTTTGTGGCTTTCCTCGTACTGCCTTTGAAGCTGTACCAATTTTAATTGTATATGAGAAAACTAATCGATTTATAATTTATTTCTCCAGATGCCTCATCTTGCAACAACATATGCTGCAGTCAATTCACTTGTTAGTTTGGGAAGTGACAATGCGTTGTCATCAATTAATAGGTGGTCTATGGAACAAGTGAGTTTTGAAGTTTTTATTGAAAGTTATTTAACAGAAATTTATAATTTCCTTCAGAGAAAAGCTCTACTCGTTTATGCGGCAGATGAAAGATGCTAGTGGTGGTTTCAGGTTTGACACATTTCTTCATCTTCTTACAAGTTTGAAGCCACCTTCTAACAGATTTCTTGTAGTTTGCTTTTGTCTTTGAAGTTGCTTTGTTAAGAATGACTTTTTATTTGGAGGTTAATGTTCTTTATAGTTAAATCTACTTATATTTAAGAACATGACATCAAGTTCTTGCTATGAGGAAAATGTAACTTTTTCCTATCTTTTCCTTGAAACAAGCCGTCTAGATTGTAATTTTAACATTCTTGATAATTTCTTTTGCAGAATGCATGATGGTGGAGAAATTGATGTTCGAGCATGTTATACAGCCATCTCAGTAAGTATGCAGTGATGATGAAAAGTTAATATTATCACTGTTTTGTTTGGAGAACTCCTCTAATTATTGTAGACCTATTGTTTCCTCTGGTTGCATATATGTCACCAGTTTCTGTTTTACTAATTATATGCCACTTATTTTTCGAAGTTATTCTGTGTTTGCGGTAAGCCATCATCTTTTTTTGACCAGGTTGCAAGTCTGCTGAATATTTTGGATGACGAACTTGTTCAAAATGTTGGAAATTACATCTTAAGGTCAGTAATCTAGCTTTCACTTTGTTTTGAGCTAGTTATTTATGGCAGATAATTTTATTCCCCATTTTGTGTCTTAAAACCTGTTTTAGGTTTAATTGTTTTGCATGTCCATTTTCTATGTTTTGTTGCTGCTAGAAAGAGCATTTATGGGTGTGGCATGCCTAAAATTTGTTAGGAAAGAATCAATGAGTTGGGGTCTCATAATCTTTAATAATGCAAAGAGAGACCAGAACCTCAATGCGTTTTTATTGTGTTCTTCACTTTTTGTTGTTCTGAAGTTGTGGTAAACCTGGATGCTTCTCGGGGCTGAGTGATGTTGCTTCGTTTAGTATGAATATACTGTTATTACCAAGGAAAACTCTTACTCTCCTGGTGTTGCCAATAGCTGTGTTGTCTGTTCATAGAGTTCTAGCCACTTTGTTTCAGTGACCAGGGTCCATCCCTTGCAACCTTAAATACTAGAAAGAAAAAAGAAAGCTCTTAGTGTCCCTATTAGTACACCGTTGTCTCTCTGCTTCAATGGCATCGCTGGACTTGGTCTTCGGCACATATATTAAAATAATATCATGGAATGCATTGGCCTAGGTCTGAATGCATATTCTTAATGTATACCTGAGCTGTCTTGATTCCCGTTGTGTCATCCATGTGACTGAAATAGTTTTTTCATCCTTTTGAAGTTGCCAGACTTACGAAGGTGGCATTTCCGGGGAACCCGGTTCTGAAGCTCATGGGGGGTATGTTTTGCCCTCTTCTCACTAGTTCTCTCAAATTATAAATTTTATACCTTCCCTTGAAATTTGATTCATTGTATACTTCGTGCATACTATATACTAATATGTTGCTTTGGAATTGCCGATATACGGTAAGAGAAAGCCTCCTGAAGTTCTGTTAATTTGTTTGTCAGGTACACCTTTTGTGGTTTGGCTACAATGATTCTAATCAACGAGGTCGGACGTCTGGATTTGTCTAGCTTAATTGTAAGACCATGTCATTGCACTTCATTAAGTTTATTACCTTTCTTCATGCAAACTTTGATAGCATTCTCTTATTCAAGCTCTTCTATAGGATTGGGTGGTTTTCCGACAAGGAGTAGAGGGTGGATTTCAGGGCAGAACTAATAAACTGGTTGATGGTTGTTACTCCTTCTGGCAGGTGATATTCTATTTTTCTTTTATCTCATTCAGGTTTCGAACAAGTTGAAAGAAATATAATCGAGGGAATTGACCAGGGAGGAATATTTGCATTATTAAAAAGATTAAGTTCTACTAGAGGAGAAAATTCAATACCATTGGGAGATGTAGAAGATAGTGGTCCAGATAGTCTGCAATCTACAGCATCATCAGATGCTACAGGAGAAGTTTTGATCAAGGATTTATCTCACGGTGGCAGCCACACCGAGAAAGAAGGTACACTGACTCTTTTTTGGTTTCTTTGTAATCCGTGAGAGCTGTACTTCAATGTTAGCTTTTTTTGGCAGATCAACATGATACTCCGTCTCGAGTTAATGTTGACAATATCGGTCGAAATTCTAGCAGAGGGCATGCAAAAGTGGAGCCTCTTTTTAACAGCTTGGCCTTGCAGCAGTACATTCTTTTATGCTCACAGGTTTTATATTCAAACATGATTGATTCAATTAAGGTTTCTAATTGGTCAAAATATGTCATTGGTCCCCATAGTTTGGAAAAGTTTGAGGTTGTCTCTGTACTTTAAAAATGCAAGATTAAACCCGCTTATTTTTTCAATATAAAATTCTATTACAACCGTTGACACCATTAGTATCTTTTTGTCAAAATTGTTTGCTTCACACAGGTTTGATGTCAACATTTTCCAAAAAAATGCTAATTTCTTCTATGGTTGGACTGATTTTTGAATCGAAAAAGTAAAAGAATTTAATTTTAAGTGCAGGGACTAAATCCCAAACTTCATTATAGTATAGGGATTGTCAGGCACATTTTATCCTTTCCAATTTGTCAAAACTTATGTTTACACCTTTTATACCTACTGTTGTGAAACCAGGATCTGAATGGTGGACTGAGAGACAAGCCCGGTAAGTCTAGAGACCATTATCACACATGTTATTGTTTAAGTGGCCTTTCCGTGTGTCAACGTAGCTGGTCGGAAGACGAGGATTCTCCACCCTTGCCTCGTGCCGTGTTGGGTCCGTATTCGAATCTTCTGGAACCCATCCATCCCCTCTATAATGTTGTATTAGATCGCTATCGAGAAGCACACGAGTTCTTTACGGGGTCCTAAGCACATCTTCCGACTTCCGGGATTTGTTGTTTCGGAATGTACGATAGAGATCCTGATTGGCAGTTAACTCATCAAAACAAGAGAGATGAAAGAAACATCTATAATTATGGTTTTTACTATTAGAATCAAGATTCTTTCTTGTAAGACCATGATAATCAAGATTCTTGTATGGTCGTCGACCGATGCTTTACTGAAGTCCCGGAAATCAACCGAGGCATTCGGATTGGCCCTTCCAATGTTGAGGGTTCTAAGGAATCCGGTGAACCAGGACTGTGGATTATGTATGTTGCAAAAGCATGGATGGAAGGTAATAATATTGATTCATATAAGTATGGGCTTAATTTAGCATTGTTATTATTCTAATAAGAATTGAAATGATATTCAAATAATTTATTGCTATAGTATATGGAATATAAATTTAAGATATTAAAATCACACCTACAGTTTATATATAACTCTTTTTGTAATTTCTTATATCTGATTGATTAACCAACTAATTTGAATCAGATACCATAAATGTTTATTATGAATGTCATTTTTTATACATACGGTGAGTTACAATTAAACGAGGCGCAAGTTCTCTACATCAATATATAAATATTTCTAGTTAATATAATATTCCTTATTAATGTATTATAATTTGAATATATAATTATTTAAATGCGAATATACACTTTTAAATTTAAATTTAAAAAACATAAATGAATATAACAAAAAAGTAAAATGAAATATCAAATACATAATTTATTTTGAGATCCACTAATTGACTAAGTGACTGCTAAAAATATTCATATTATTTTATTGTGTGGATTTGAATCTCGACATTTACTTTGAATATAATATCACTATAAATTACATAAATTATTTTCACTCTAATGCAGCCTTCATCGTTGTTCTAAGTGCTTGCAGTCATTCAGGATTTTATTATGGGTAAACTATCCCAAGATCATTAAACTAAATTGCAAGAAATAAAAAAATTCTTTAGGATATATATGGTCCCTCGTAAGTTCCAATTTTTAAAATGACCCTCAATTTATTTAAACTTTTTAAATGACTCACTTGATAAATAACGGTTGAGTTCCGAACTCATAGTTAGAATTCTCTTGATTTGGAATACCAATAGAGCAAGGAACTTGCAAAGATAAGTTGCCTTTCAAGGCTTTAAAAGCTTTCAAAGGCAATAGATCCCTTAAACAAGGTTAGAGGTTCGAGTCTTGACGTTGTGAATACCGGATTCATATTAGTCAGTCAATAGGTTGGATACCGGTGGTTAAAAAAGAAAGAAGCTTTCAATGCAATAGTTGGTTCTGATATTTATAGGGCTGAAAGTGAAAGAATTGACTAATCTGCCAATCCTGAAAGTAATTTATGAGCATCCTTGGCCTTTTCCTTGTATTATAAGCAATCCAACTTAAATTGTTGCATAATACCAAAGAAAGAAACCATGAAATGCTCAGATTCGTCATTTTTTAAAAGTATTTGTGTTTGATACCTTTGTTCTTGTTAGGCACATACGAAGAGATACAAATGGGGAACATAAACTGAAATTATGCTAAAGAACATGAACCGAAGTATTAGTAAAATACTTAAAAAGCATCCGAGTTCTTGAAACTGTCTCATATACAAAACTCAGTTCAGAATTCAGATTATAAATATGTCAGCAAAAAGAAAAAAAAGGGTAAAACAGTTGAAAGATTCAAAGCCTCATCTTTGCAGTGATGCTGATCTTTAAGCTTATGTGTTCCTAGTAGAGCTTCCAATGGAGTATGGTGGCCACATCTTTTACCTAACAAAGATGCAGTGAATAAAAGTTATATGAAAGTATACTTAAATCAGAAATTCATAGATCAAAGATGGTGTGATCTCTATCTCACATATATATATAGTGTGTGTGTGTGTGTGTATTGTAACAGCTCATTAAAAAACAAAACATAAATACATGGTAATAATTTTAAGGAACAAAGATGGTGTCAATGATGGTGATGGTGATGGTGATGGAGATGTTAGTGTTGTCATACAGAGAGAGGGTTTGAAAGCTGAAACTCAAGACTCCATAGCTCGAAAGTTCCGTTAACGAAATCATAGTAACCGCCCTTGATGGATAGGGTTTTCTTCACCAATCCATCTCTTACGAATGGATAACTTAGCAGGTTTCCGAGGGACACATTCACTGCTTCCTGAAAATAATTTATCAAATGCACCCCATTAATTGTTTAGCATAGTCAAATTGTGGATTTACAAGTGAAGGAATTAAACAATGCTTGAATAATAAAACCCAGACCGGAAATCAAACCGGTGTGCCTTTCAAGTCATTGAACTGTTTTCTTTCGGTTTGCTGAATCCCTAGTTCTTGGGGATGTGCCAGACCAAAAGGGCTACTAGTTCCTCATGGAACCTATGTGACCTTGAGCCATTTTCTTTCGGTTTATTGAATCCCTAGTTCTTGGGAATGTGTCGGACCGGACATCAACTTGTATGACCATTGAACTTTTTTGTCCCGGTTCATTGAATCCCTAGTTCTTGGGAACATGCCGGACTGAAAGGGCTACCAGTTCCCTATTGAACCAGTCCGCTTTTTCCCCCTTGCTTGTTTTAGAATCTCTTCTATTCGGTTAAACTAGTGGGTCTTTATACTATAGCTTGAAGAGCAAATTAGCCTCTCCACTATTAAAGCAATTTAGTCAGTCCCTATACATTTAGTTTTGAATGTGTAGTAATTTAATCCTTATATTCTCTCAAAGAAGCTGAGATTTTTTCTATCAAGGAGGTTGTAATCCGGAATAAAGAAAGGGATTACTGATACTAGGATACAGATCCCGTATCTATCCCATTCCATTTTATAAAGATAACTACATGAATCAACTATGATAATCATTGAATTTGAAGCCGAGATTCGAGGTGTTTACCTTCTCACAGTGTACACATTGAGCTCCCAAAGGCTCACTACCATGTTCTGATAGCACCTTGGTCTTAGCAGGCATTCCAATCTTAACCCAGTCTTCTATGAAATCACTGTAAAATCTCAATCAAATTAGACTGAACTTTACTTCAACAAATCCATCATTGTTCTAAACAATATAAGGCCTTACGTCGAGGTGGTTCCATCGTATGGGAAAGACATGAGCCCCTTGATTCCACCACAGGCACTATGCCCAATCACCACAATCTCTTGTACCTGTATAAAAGATATTAACACTTTCATTGGCACGAGATTGTCGAAGAATAAACCACAGAGACCAAACTTGTGATGTATTATCCGTTTTAACTCGAAAGTCTTACGGTTGTGTCCTATAAAAAGTGAGTAACAAATAGGGGTTTAAACCTCAACATAGAACACTTCACCTTGAGATGCAAAACTGCATATTCGATAGCAGATCCGATTCCAGCATATTTAGTCTGTCATATAACATGGACAAAGAGTCAAACAACATGGTTCTAACACATCTATGAGCTGAAAATGAGAAACAATATCAAAATGTGTGTTCTGCAGCTAAGAAAATTGAGTGTAAAAGGAACCTGGTCATATGGTGGCACCATGTTAGCAACATTTCGGACCACGAAAGCTTCCCCAGGTTGAATGTCCAGCACATGTGATGGGCAGACCCTGGAGTCTGAGCAGGCAACAATCATATACTGCAGGCATTTATTCAAACAGTTAGTATACTAAAACCCGAAAAGTCATATGATCGAATTCAAACCCGATTCGAACTCGAAAACCCCGATACAACATTCAGTATACCTTTGGGCTTTGACCCTTGGCAAGCTCATCATACAAAGCAGGATTCTTTCTGCAAAAGAAAGGGAATTTGCAAGCTTTTTAATACAAGTGGAAGAAAGATGATGAAAATGAGAAGAAAAAATTAATGGGTGATGAGTAAATTACTCATATTTTTCCTTCTTGAAGTAAACGAATCCATCTTTCAATCTCTCGACTGAGGCATCTGGTTTCCCATCAGCTGATAATGTTGCATTTAACGATGCTGTTATTTGACCAACTTTCGCAGCTGCTTCAGCACTCAGTTCTCCTTTCTCACTACAATAAGATAAGATATATATTCGATGTGGAACTATAAGAGTCTTGGTTTTAGAGTTTAAAGATTTAATTTATAAAATATAATTTAACGTTTATAATTTAGGAGATGTGAATAAAATTTAATGTTTAGAGGTTAGGGGTTAGGTTAATTTTAACCTATATCCCATAAATTCTAAACTCATACACTAAATTTTTAAACATTAAAACTCATGTGTACTTGAAAACTTCTAATTTCCACTATGGAAGTAGGAAATAATTATCCATAAAATAAATGTATGGTTTTTGTTCAAATCTCATTTATTTAATAATTATATATATAATAAAAATTAATATTATTATTGATATTTGATTCATTGGCCGATTGATTTAAATCGGGTATTGTAAAGACACGCTATGATCGACCCGTACTAATAAGTAAGATCTTGACAATTTGCCAGCTCACTTAAAAATTAAAATTTACACAACCCTTCATTAAAATCTAAAACCTAAAACTCTAGCCCTAACCCCCTAAAGCATAAACCTTAAACCCTAAACTCTAAATTCTAACCATAAACCTTAAATTTTACTCCCTACACACTAAACTCTTAAACTCTAACCTAGAACCATAAACCCTAAAATTAAAAAATTCATGTATCAAAATATTTTTTTAATTTTTAAATACATAATTAATATCCACACTTCTAAGATCGACCACATATGTATGAATTCTTTACCACTCTATAAATAATCATTGTTGATAAAATTTTACAAAACAAATTCTTTTAAATATGTAACAAGTCTTCAAACTCAATCAAATAGCACGATATTTTGACATGTGTAATAAAAATTAAACATATTAAGATTTACTAATTAATTGAGTGACTAAAAAGACTCATATAATCTCATCCTTTATAAATTTAAATCTCAACATTTACTTAATAATGTAACATCTTTGTTTAATTAAAGAAATATAAACATAATTGAAAATTAGTGGTGAAGTCAGGAAAGGCTTTTGGCCCAAAATTAGTATGTTTTTTGTTTAGTCTCTTAAAAAATTATAAAATTTTAATTTTGTATAATAATAAATTATATTCCGACTCTTTAAAATTTTATTTAATATATTGTATTTATATATTTATATTTCATTGTATTTTTAAAGTTTAATAATTTAATTTCACTCGATATTTAATTTTAACTTCGTGTCTGTAAATGTTAATAGAAGAGATACCTGAGAAGTTTCTTGAGTGCTTCAATGGCTTCCTCGTAGGACTTGTTTTCCATATCTTCCCTCTGCAAATTTTCAAACCCCAATAATTTAATTTTCTATATAATAGTAATATTTTTGGTAGTTAAAATTCAATTTATTACTTTTTTTCATTAATATTAAGGATGAAACTAGAAATTTTTTGTTGAAGGACCGGGATAAAATAAATAAATAATTAGGACTAAAGGGGCTTAAAATACAATTGAATCATTTTATAAAGGGGCTTAAAATACAATTAAATCATTTTATAAAGGGGCTTAAAATACAATTAAATCATTTTATCCAACAATACCATTTGTGTAGAAATCCATTTTAAAGTTGAACTGCGAATGGAGATTAAGAAAATAATTAGCGTTATTTTCTAAAAGAAGAGAATTTGATTGGTTGGTTTTGGTTAATCAACACCACACACGTGTTAGTAGTTCGGATCGTAAGCTGCTTACATCGACATTATCGTCATTTGTCTAATTGAATTAGCTTCTGATTAACCGATGACACCAACTCAATTATAGCATTATGAATAGTATGAATGCATAAAAGAATTCGTTAATGCAAAAATGCATTGTCCCTAAAATAATTAGAGTAAACAACACTCTCGGTTACTAAACTATTTTTGTTTTTTATTTTGGTCACTTAGCTATTATTTTGTGTAAAATATTCACTAATATTATATTTTTTTTATATTTTGGTCACTATTGTTACTTTTTTCCTATTTTAGTCACCAATCTATTGTTTCTTTCCTATTTTGATCACAAAACTATTATTTTTTCCGTGGGTTTTTTAACGGCAGGTGACTAAAATACGAAAAAACATAATGTTAGTGATAATTTTACCCAAAATAATAGTTTGGTGATCAAAATAAGAAAGTGAAAATAGTTTAGTAACCAATAATGTTGTTTAGGAATGGGCTTAAATTTGAACCAGTACGACTCATTTTCTTGTTCATGATTTATAACATATTTAAAAACATTTTTATATTTTTATAATCACATTTTAAATAAAAAGTATAAGTGAACTTCATTTTTAACCTTTTTAAGTATAAGGATTAAATCTTAAATTTAAAAAGAAAAATATGAACTAATGACACATTCTAACCGAAAAGGAGAAGATAAAAAAGAGAAACGTATACCGGAGCGAGTAATGGAATAGGAGAAGCGAAAACTGGTCGGTCTTGGATGAGTGACGGAGGAGAAGAGGAAGAGTTAAGGCTAGCGACGATGGAAGGTCGCAATGCAGATCGTCGAAGACCAGAAAGAGAAGTAGAGGAAGAGGAACATGAAGAAGTGAGGTACCAACCATTGATCGAAGTTGTCGACATTGTCACGGAAAAAGAATCGATACAATATGGTTTGAATGTTATAGCACAGTTTGAGTGTTATACCATATTTGATAGGTTTCTTCAATCTTGGAAACCGATAATGAAAGCGAAAGCTTGGTGAATGAGAACTTCTACTTCTTGTAGATGAGGTTTGAACGTTGGAGATTCAATTTCCTTTTTTTCTTTCTTTTATTTTTTAAGTTTAATTTAAAAAAAAAGTTTGTTCATCCGTCAATATAATTATTTATTGCATGTTGGGACTTGCATGCAACCACCTTTCTCCACGTATACTGAACCCATGATTTTATGGTCTTAATTTGCCACATTTGATTGGATTCCCCCTATAGTTGTTGTAACGGTAGAAATACATACATACATACATACATACATACATACATACATACATACATACATACATACATATATACATACATACATACATACATACATACATACATACATACACACACACACACGCCATTCTTGTTTTTATTGATGTCATGAGTTAAACGACTCGGATTAGGAAAAAAATTAAAACATAAATATTTATTTGGTTTAACATTTCGACTCATTGGATTAATAATTCGGATCGACAATTGTGGAGTCAGAATTTTCATTTAGTGAGGTCAGAGCGGGGTAAGGAATTCTCATGCCACTTCACTAAGTATTGTTGACTTTATACCCCAATAAATCAAGTGAGGTCAATTCTAATATTTTCTAGGAAAATTTTTTGATGCATTTATAATATTTCCAAATAGTTGGTACTTTTTAATGGGGTCGATTGTACCCTAAACTTTGCATCTAGCTCCGCCCATAAGGATCGGGTACTGTAGAGGCTCATTATGAGGCGACCCTCCCAATTCAATTGTTCCATTCACAACATCAGGGCTCAAATATCTAACCTTGCTTAACGGTTCTAGTGCCTCATACACTAGACCAACTAGTTGTTGGTAAAATATAAATATTTTAAAACAATAAATATTATGATAAGATTAAGAGTAAAGTACACCAATGACCACTAAAATAAATAAAAACGATCTTTTCCCTACTAAAATTTTATAAATTACAAAATGATCATTAAGTTATTGAGTTGTTACAATATGGCCACTACATATTATAAATTAATCATAACTTTTGATTAGTTTGAGGACTATTTTATAATAATTTGACAAGTAAGTGACTATTTTGTAATATTTTGATAAAGTTCAGTGGCCATCTTGTAACAAATTGATAAGTTTAATGACTATCTTATAATTTTTAAAACTTTAGTGGCTAAAAAGATTATTTTTGCTTAGTTTAATGACTAACATGTATGGATATGAAATGAGTTCAAAATCTGGTGTTGTGATTCACACAACTGGGTTAGGAGGCTCACCCATAATAAATCTTTGTAGTACTCGATTCAGATTAATCAACCAATAGATTAAATACAAATACTCATACAAAAAAGTTAACACAATAATATATGAAGGGTAGTTATACCATACACTGAGGTAGAAATATTTTATTTCCACAAGCGCCCTAATTTTAGGAGTTAGGAATTCAATTTAGGGTTTATAGTTTAGGGGTTTATGTTTATGTGCTTAGAATTTAGGGATTGTTGATTGAATTTAGATTTTAGGGTTATAATTTAGGGGTTATAGGTAAAAACCTAAATCTCTAACACAGTACCCTAAAACCCAAACCCTAACATCTAAACCTTAAACTCTAACCCCTAAATTCTAACCACATATGATAAATACTAAACCCATAGATATAAACCCATGAACCATAAACCCTAAATTGAATTCATAACCTCTAAAATTAGAGCGTTTGTGAAAACAAAATGTTTCCACCGCTAGTGCATCATATATTTCTCATATTTGAAATAAATGAAATTGGAAATTGAAAAAAAAATCAATGGTGGAAGAAATAAAAGAGAGGTGATGGGTGAATATGGGGAGTTTCATGGAGATAAGGCCCTATCTCTAAAACATGGCTCTCGCCTATTGCTTTTCTGAGATTTTGTTTTTGAAATATTGTCCCCATTTTCCATTTTTTTTCTGAAATTGAGATTTGAATTTTAAATTGGTTTGATATATTTTAAAGTTTTGTATAAATCGTAGTTATAACGGTTTAATCCGTCGATATGATATAGTAGTTGAATTGAAAAATTAGAGAGTTAGCTAGAAAAACCATTAAAAACGGAGGCAAAAATAATTAAAAATATGTATAAGGATCAATATTTGATACACTGTCAGTGTAAAAAAAAGTTTACACAAGTATGCCTATTTCAAGCCTAAATCTAAAATCTAAAATCTAAAATTTTAACTTTAAACCCCTAAAAATCTAACCACAAACATTAAACCCTAAACCCTAAATTCTAAACCCAACAACCTAAATCCCTAACATCTAAACCCCTAATTAACTCCGCTTGTGAAAACTTTATTTTCCACCGCCAGTGTATAAAATAATAATCCTATGTATAATTGGATTTTTTATGGGTAATTATATCATGCACTTACGTTGAAAACATGTTGTTTCTACACGCGCTCTAATTTTAGGGGTTAAAGATTCAGTTTAGGGGTTTAGAATTATGTGCTTAGAATTTAAGAACTGTGGTTTGAATTTAGAGTTTAGGGTTAGAATTTAGGGGTTATAGGTAAAAACTTAAATCTCTACCATATTACCCTAAAACATAAACCCTAAGCTCTAAACCATATACCCTAACACTAAACCCTAAATTCTAACCACATACTCTAAATACTAAACCTCTAAACATAAATCCCTAAACTATAAACCCTAAACTTAATCCCTAACCCCTAAAATTAGGGCGCTTGTAAAAACAAAATATTTTCACCGCCACCGCATCATATATTTTCCCTATTTTTATTACCTTTTTGTACCAGTAAACTTAGGTTGTTATTTGATTTATGCTAAATTTTTCGTAAACATAATTTTTCTGATTTTTAATGGGTTATATTTTGATACACTAGTTGTGTAAAAAGATATTATACAATTTTCTCTACAATCTAACTCTAAATTCTTAAATCTAAACTCTAAACCTTAAACATAAACTCTAAAATCTAACCTAAATACTAAATTTTAAAGCTTATAACCTAAAGCCATATTAAACTAACACCCTAATCCTAAACTAACAACTTAATCCCTAAATTTAACAAG
The DNA here is from genome assembly GCA_958450335.1 of Hibiscus tridactylites. NCBI lineage: Eukaryota > Viridiplantae > Streptophyta > Magnoliopsida > Malvales > Malvaceae > Hibiscus > Hibiscus tridactylites. The sequence goes on from OY288292.1 coordinate 4,270,338, forward strand.
ATTGTGATTTACACAACTTGTATATCAATTTTTTTTTTTCATTTTTAAGACAATTGAATTCTCCAATTCGATATTCGATTCGTCTTTTTAATTATTGAATAAACCGAGAATTAAACCTCAAACTCTATTTTTTCCACTATTCATATTCCGTGTCTAATCATGTTTTAATAATCTAGTTCACATAATTGAATTGGGCGGATGTCTTTATAATAAGTTTTTGCGGTATATGATAAAATTAGTCTATCAATAAATTTGATAATGATATTTATATTAAAAAATTAAAACATTAAGGAAAAAATGAGTTTTAATCTATCAAATATCGAGCCCGAAGAATGGTCCTAATAGAAAAGAAATATTGTTCTTAAGATACACACTAAAATGTCTAAATAGATGTAAACACAAGTAATCTTGTGAGCTCACCTTCTTCTTCCCGGAAGTCTAGATTACCGATCATCCATCCGATGGCCAAGGATCGAACACATCGGTTAGCAATCTCCTCGTGAAATGGTTATATTCGATCCGTCCCAAACAGATTTTTCCATCATTTTCTTGTTTCTGCAATAAATATGGCTCCCAGTTTTGCAGATCTTCAAATTCATGGACATTTTTCTGAATGGAGATTAGTTTGCGTTATTGACTGAGAAAATTTGGAAGCTCGTTTATTATTTGAAACATATATATATATATATATTAATATCATATAGTAGTTGTAGTAATGTCTACATTTTTTAAGCAACGGAAAAGATTATGCCGACATCTTTGTTGTCATCTTTCTACATGTATGGAAACCAATTGGTGGAAAATTCATATCACTAAAATTCATCTCCCTCTCATCATCAGTGATGATGAGAGTAGCTAAGGACAATTATATTATCTCATAACGTATGAGTTTAAATCCCGATATTTATTTTAGAAATCTAATACTTTTTTATATAATAAAAAATTAAATTGGTTTAAAAGTCGGGTTATCCATCCAATTTGAACTATCCATTCAGTCTGAACTAAAACTAAATAAGATTAATCTTAGACCAACGTAAATGAACTTGAATGACTATTTTTTATGTACAACCACCTGATGTTTGATTCATAGACCGAATAAAATCAAGATAAACCCAACTCACAAGTAATTTGAAACTCTACATGATTATCTAGTGTCATATGTAAGCTAATAATGTTGTCATGTTATTGCCATTTCCCTTGGGGCAATAGAAGACAACACGCTTAATTTACTTTTTTTTTGGTTTATTAGAGTATTTATCGGAGTAAGTCTCGTGATTAATTTTTTACGTGCTATTAACTTATATAGAGAATAGACGTTGATCATATGTCTTAAAGTTATTTTATACTCAAAGTAAAGATCGGACCTTTTACTATCTCGGCTAAATTTTATAATTTTTTTTATAAATATACCAATACTGATATTTGACATGATATTTGTGTGCCTAGGGTAAAGTACCTTGGGGTAGATGAACAAAAATCCTCAATTTTTTTTTGTGTCTTTGTGTATACTTCAACACAAAAATTAAGGGTAAAGTATACAAATGACCACTAAGTTATTTTAAAAAATATAAAATGGCCACGAAACTTTCAAAAGTTACTAATAGGCATTAAATTTTAGTTTTTGTTATAAAATGACCACTAAGTCGTTAACTGTTGTTAACTGGGTGACATGACAGTTGCAAAAATTTGTATAGCAACACATTTAATCCTCAAGATTTACACATTCAATCAATTTAGACATCAATGATGAGGGTTAAATTAGGACTAAATTGATTGAATGTGTAAATATGGAGGATTAAATGTGTTATTATTTAAATTTTCGTAACTGTCATGCCATTCACTTAACACGTTTAACGGCTCATGGCCATTTTGTAACAAAAACTAAAGTTTAATGCTCATTATATAACTTTTGAAAGTTTGGTGATCAAATTGTATTTTTTGGAATTGTTTAGTGACCATTTATGTACTTTACTAAAAAATTAAACCTTACACTTTTAACTCTAAATCTTAAACCTTACGCCCTAAATCATAAACCCTAACTTCAAACTCTAACCCTAAACCTATATTTTAATGTTGAAATATATATAGGAACACCAAAAAAAGACGGAAAATTTCTACTCTACGTATATTTGCCATGGTTCTCCCTGCATATTCCAATACACCCAATGGTATAGCATGGATGGCAGTCCTACTAAGGAGAGGGTGTGATCAAAATGGGACTTTCGGTTGACCCCCTTTGTAAATAGGCAGTATGGAAAGACATCCTTCAGCTTCGGACGGAATATAAAGTTTAGTGTTTCATTTTTTTTAATTTAATCCGAATTGAATTTTATAAAGACTCAAAATAAAACGATTCTCTTAGTCCAATTTTGATACTACAATAGTGTGCATCATTCGATATGTACCGATGCGACATTGACTACTTTGATTTCGGATATATCTCGAACTTTGATTGATCGATAAATACAGCCCAATAAGCCTGCATTAAGATGATTTAGTTTAAGGGCTCGTTCAACAACACGTTTGAGGAGAAAAATCGACTGCCAAACAGAAAATACCGATAAACACTTTTCGTTTGTGTTTCTTCACTGTGATTGTATGATTTTAGTTCCAAACGTCGGTTTTAAAAAGGCTGAAATTTCTAACTTTTTCAACACCTGCTTCTTCACCGCAATTAGAGTTCTACCAGCAGAGGTGAATGGGCCTAAGTTGTGTGGGATTAGCCCATCAAAGATGCAGGCCCAACCTCATTCAAAACCCACACCAATCATGTATGCTTGGAGAGAATTATTGAGGATAATTAGAGTAGGGTTGACCACAGCTGATCTCTTTATCTCATCCGATAAATTCCCGACAACGATATTTTCACCTACTCAAAAACAAAACTCTCAAATTACTCGGGTCGGTTCGGGTCGGGTCCCACTCCAATTTGCATCGAGCTTGACCTTCTTCTCTCTCTCTCTTTTAATCAGTTTCTCTTATTTTACACCCATTTTATTATGTTTATTATATTTGTCGACCAATAATTATCATCGCCAAATCCTCATAGTTGGACTCGTCTTGAGGTGGTGGGGGATTGGGTTTCGATTTGGTTTAATGCAAAATTTTGATTCGTTTTTTTTTCCAGATTCAGCTCTGATTTGAATCTGCTGGAACCCTAGGTTTGTATCGAATCTGTGAACAAGTTTGTCTTACTTTATATATACATGTTTATGAATTTTTAGTTAGTTGTTTTTAATTGATGAACTTTGGTTGTGCTTTCAGTATTAGATTAGTTGTTCTGTAGTGGAAATGTGGAAACTTTGTAGAGATTTTTTGAATGATATGTTATTTTTATAGTTAATCAGTTAGAATTTGCTGTGATAGTTACTCCAATTTAGGCTGTTTTGAATTGTTGTTTAAAATCTGAAAAAAAGAACTATTTGTTTGTACTGATTCATAAAATTAATTGTTTTTGTTTCTGTAGGGAGGTGTTTTTTTGTTTTAATTCTTTTGAGGAAAAAAGGGTCCTTTTTGTGAAGAAGAATTAATTCAATTCTTTATCTGGGTTTGTACAGTTTAAAACTACCCTGATTTTTTGGTAGATTTCGACTGCATCTACTGGTTTCGTTCCATACAAAATTTGCTAGTCTTTAGGTTTCTATTTGCCATCTGGGGAAAATCACTTTTCTCATAGGCTTTGCTAACTAGCCTCTGCCCTCTGCTTATTCGTAGTTCACTGACAGAGTACTTGTTGTGATATGCAAGGTCTTCTCTGCTATTAACTGAGATTTGGGTTTAAATTGTTTCTGCATTCATGGAAGCGGACTGGGTAAGCCTATTACCTTGATGAAGTCGGTGAACTTGTATACTGCTGCACGTTAAAGAAAAGAATATGCTACCTGATTGGAAGAAGCTCCGCTATATACTGACAGTCCAATCATTAGTTGAATGTTTGCTTTTGTTAATTGGAACATACAGGAGTAAAGAGGGAGGGTGGTAATGGTATGCTGTGAAAAGAAGTCATGGAGCATCCTTTGGAGAAAAGATTTCCAGTCAATGCGAATGATTATAAGTTATATGAAGAAGTTGGAGAAGGTGTCAGCGCCACTGTGTACAGGGCTTTATGTGTTCCGCTTAATGAGATTGTTGCTATCAAGGTTCTTGATTTGGAAAAGTGCAATAATGACCTGGTAAGTATGGTATTTCATAATCTATTGCTTGGGGATTTTATTTACTTATGCATTTCTCTTTCAAGTCCATGCAACTCTATGACATAAAGAGTTGACATCAACATAAGATTTTTGCTCTTGGATGATGCAGGATGGCATTCGAAGAGAGGTGCAGACCATGACTTTGATTGATCACCCAAATTTATTACGGGCACATTGTTCATTTGCTACCGGTCACAACCTTTGGGTTGTGATGCCATACATGGCTGGGGGGTCCTGCCTGCATATAATAAAATCTGCTTATCCTGAAGGTTTTGAAGAGCCTGTCATTGCTACTTTGTTACGTGAAGTTCTTAAAGCTCTTGTTTATCTTCATGCTCATGGGCACATTCACAGAGATGTGAAGGTTTCTAATTGCCCCTTCTTTTTTTTATGTCATGTTTTTTCTTGTTTATTTCTGCAAAGATTTTAATTTCTGAGACCAAGCTATATATTTTTTTAACTATCTACATGAATAACTACGGTTCTTATAATGTAATTGAGAATGTATGAGAAATGCAGGAAAACTCGCTTCTTCATTCTGTAGTGAAACCTTATGCTAATGGTAGCATACTATTGAATCCCTTAGGCCCATTTGGATGGGTGGTGAGATTTGGTCCAGTGAGATTAGTCACTGTAGTGATGAGATTAGATTATGTAGCATTGAGGTTAAAATCAATGGTAGTCTATTAGTTCAAGATGACTTCTTGTTGTTTCCTTGACAAGTAGGATGGCAATTATGCTATACATATCTATAGCTTACTGCCTGTTATTTTGTCCTTGTTCGTTTTCTTCCTACTCATGTTCAGAAATTTTCTCATTTATTATTATCTACATTTATAACTTCTATTTGCAGGCTGGGAATATCCTAATTGATTCTAATGGTGCTGTCAAGTTGGCAGACTTTGGAGTATCGGCATGCATGTTTGATACTGGAGACAGACAGCGTTCCAGAAATACTTTTGTTGGAACTCCTTGCTGGTATTTGTTTTTCCATGGCCCTTCAACTGTCCGAGGTTTTACTTATATATGTATTTTTATTGTTGAAATTCAATTTCGGGAGTTAATGATGAACACAATGTCTCTCCTTGTTTTTATATCAGGATGGCTCCAGAAGTTATGCAGCAATTGCATGGTTATGACTTTAAGTGAGTTGATTACCTCTCTGATCTATACTTTTTCATGTCTTTTAATTCTTTTGCTTTGTTATACCTTTTAAATCATTCTGTTTCATCTTCTTTCCTGTTTACAGAGCAGACATCTGGTCTTTTGGAATAACAGCTCTCGAACTGGCTCATGGCCATGCTCCATTTTCCAAGTATCCACCGATGAAAGTAACTATCATAGTTATTTAATAGTTATATCTGTTGATTATCGTATGTCTTATATTACCTTTTTTTAGTTCTTAGTATGGTTGTTTAATCCAATTCTTTTGCAGGTTTTGTTGATGACCTTGCAAAATGCTCCTCCTGGTCTAGACTATGAAAGGGACAAGAGGTTCTCAAAGGTTTGTGCTCTTCAATTGTGTCTTACTGACTGGTATCACTTGTTAGTATCTGATAGTAACATTGTGAGAGCTTTATAATTCTCTAGTCTTTCAAGGATTTGGTAGCTGCTTGCTTGGTGAAGGACCCAAAGAAACGTCCAACTTCAGAGAAGCTTTTGAAGCACCATTTCTTTAAACATGCACGCTCATGTGATTATCTAACTCGTACAATCCTTGATGGCCTTTCTCCATTAGGTGAACGTTTTAGGGTGCTAAAGGTCTCTTACTTGCCCATTTTGTTTAACTAATGACCTCTGTTAGGATGAGGAACTAATTTAGAACCCTGATCTGGTCCTCTATGTTTCAGACAAAAGAAGCTGATCTTCTTGTACAGAATAAAGCTCTGTATGAGGACAAGGAGCAATTATCACAGGTGAATAATGGAGCTTTACACATTTCTCAACAAAAACTGATAGTGCTAGGTTCTTTCCTTCACGTCTTACTAGTTTTTTGTTTTTGTTTTTTATTCTGAGGGATCTTTTGTGGTCATTTCACATCCATCTCAGTTCTTAAAAGATCAAAATAAATTATTGTAGCTAGCTTTACTTTGACTAATGAATGCCCATGGTATATAAAAAACTACATGATTACATGGTATCGTATTGAATACGAATTCCTTTCACCTTGCAGCAAGAGTATATAAAAGGGATCAGTGCTTGGAATTTCAACCTAGAGGACTTAAAAAGTCAGGCTGCGCTTGTAAGTAGTTTCAATTCCCTGTGCAACTTTTTGTTATTATTTTTCTGAAGGTAGTCCTAGAACTGCTATATAATCTTAATCTCATCATAAATGCCGACTGTTTTACCTGCAGATTCAAGACTATGATGATGCGCAAAATGCAGAAGATCAAGATGGGAGCAGAAAACAAAGTGACCGTCATGATGGAGTTGGATTATCTGCTGAGAAGATGTCTTCTGAAATGGCTAGTAATTCCATTGCTGCAAGTAGCCAGGAGGTACCAGTTATAACCCTAAAATGCTTTTTATATAATTAAGTTGTCAGCCCTTCCATTGCCCCTTGATGCTTTGGTTAAGCTTGTTCTTCAGATTTACTTCCTCTTTTACTTGTTTCAGGATGGGCTTAATGATCTTCAGGAATTGGAGAGTTCATTTGCTTCATTTCCTATCAAGCCACTTCAGGCACTCAAGTATGACATTTTTATGCTTGCATGACCTTACTAATTCAAACAATTCATTATTATAACATGATTAGGAGGATATCATTATTCAGATTTGTCACACTCAAAGGACTTGTGAGTCGTAATTGTCTCAAATAAGAAGCAGCATCTTGTCACAAGTATCATTTAATTTTAAAATTATCTTCTTTTTGCCATATCCTCTTCCTATATTTTAAGAACATATATGTTATTTATTAGACTAAACTATTTTTTTTCTCCTGAAAAAAGAAGAGTGGCGAGTGTATTTTTTTTTGGGTAATCAGTTTCTTTGTTTTTGCAACTTTTTAATTGGGCAGAGGCTGTTTTGACATTGGTGAAGATGAGGGTGCAAATGGTCCAAATTGGAAAGGTGTTATGCCATTGGAAAGTGATACGAAGTCATCAAGACCCATGGACCAAGATGCTGGAAGACAAGAGGGTGAGAATTCCGGGCTAGGTGGCTCTTTCACACATCCGGTTGTTCCAGAGCTTAAAAAGTACTTGAGCGGTTCACTAATACCTGATAGAGCCTTTTCTCCTAACAAGGTTACTGGAGATGGGGACAGGTACGCTTTCTTCTATGTGAAGTTACCCCGAACCCGAAACTGTTATCACCAAACATACATTGCTTGAAATGACGTTTCCTGAAATATAGGAGGATATTTTTCCCATTATCATGCTCTAGATATGATGAGTTTCTGGATTCTATGGATTGCAAGTGTAGAAGAATCCTAGATGTATGATGTGGTACACTGGGACTTTCTACTCGACTTGGTTATTGTTCCTATATTCTGTAGTTAAAAGGAACATTTGTCTGTCATCATTGCCATTTAATTTACTGGCAAAGCTTTGTATGTCAGTTTATATTAAATTGGGTTTATCAACTTTGTTTTGCAGGGACTTCCCACAGCTTAAATTTCCATCTGAACGCAACTTCAGTGGTCCACTGTACCGCCAGAGGAGAGAAGCAAATAACACTTCATCTGGTATTTCCTGCTTTTATTATCTTCCATTTCTACTCAGAAGTGATGCTACTTATTTGTACGCAAATGAACTCTGTTATCTTTGCCTCTTTCGTATCAGAGGATGCTTCAGAAGGAGCAGTTGTTCAGCGGGGACGATTTAAGGTGACTTCAGCAGATCTCGTTCCCAAGGTACGTCTGCTACGTATTGAAAGTTTTACCTCCTTTGTGTAAAGAAACTTTGCAGCGTATTGGGTACAATCTTCTGCTATTATCATGCAATAAGCCCATAACATGCACTTTGTACTAATGAACAGTCTCTACATGAAATATATGACAAAGTTATCAATTGACGCATATGGAGAGTCTATATCTCTGCCTGTCTGTTATAATTTACCAAGTGAAATTTATCTGTCTTGATAACTATCTACATAGCTGACCGTCATTTATTAGGCATCATGTAACATACTGACATGCATCTAATTCTATCAACTGCTAATAAATCATACTTCCATTAAAGAGCTACGGCTATATTCTAAATGATTCCACTGCAGACGTTAGTTTCATATCTTTTGTTGTTTCTTTATGTATGGTTGGCTTGTGTTGCTTATCCATTTCATGTTCTTATCCGCATGGATACGTGTAATATCTGGATTGCTACCTCTGGAAATTTCGTGGCTTATACCTTTGAACAATAAGGATGAAACTTAGCAATTTATCATTTAGGCAATGGCTTTGTAACCATTGCCATTATTTTCTCTCATTCAGGGACCTACTAACTGTACGTTTAACCCGGCCACTGGAGGTTCAACCTGTCCAACATCTCCAAACCTAAGAGCAAGTGCAGTTCTCCCATCTCTACAAGGCATTTTGCAACAGAACGCCATGCAAAGGGTATGTTTGTTTTCTTACCTCTCATCTCAGTCATAGAGAGTGCCTGTCTTAAAAACAAGTTCCTCTGTTGATGATTGTTGACAGGAAGAAATCATTAGACTGATCAAGTATTTGGAGCAAAATTCTGGTAGTGCCTCTACACCTTTTTCTTTTTTGGGGTGTGGGGGAGGGGTGTGTTTCTGCTGCTTAATTGTGGAAGAAATTACGGTGTTAAATTTTAAATCTCTTATACAGGTAAGCTCGTGGACTTGTCAGAGGTAGGCACCAATGACCTTTTGCAGGTAATTAATCAACCCTAACTTATCAGTAACCATATGACCTTTCTTATGACATGGGTTCCGGCTTATGCCAATGCTGGATTTTGCTCATGCTAAGGTTTATTTTCATACAGGCAGCCTTTTTTGGTACAAAAGAGGTCTCAGCCTAGGGATAGGGGAAGGCATTGTGGATTCTGGGATTTTAATCCCAAACCTGCTAAACACAACCACTTAAGTGTGATAGAACAAACCAACTGAGCTATGCTCCGGCATATCTTTGTTAAAGATTTTATTTTTCTTAAGTAATGATCAAGTTGTAATTGTATTTTCAGATGCCGCCTTCTTCTGCAAGGGAAAGAGAGCTGCAATCTCAGGTGCTTCAGCTGCAACAGAGGTATAAGATGAAGCACACAGTGTGGATTTTCTTTCTTTATGCACATTTGACTTAAAATTTAATTTCTTTTGTCAGTATTGGGAATCTGGTTGAAGAATTGCAGAGACAGAAAATGAAGAACATGCAGGTTTTTGCTTTTCGCTCTTCATTTTCCTTAAAAGCGTCTGTTTTTGACATTTGTGTCCTGCACATTAAGATATGGGTATGAGAATATGATGGTATGATCTCCCAAATAGGACAAATTTGAGCATACATGTTTCTAACGTATAGTTGTATCCGACATTTACCCTTGAGTCGAGTTATACATGGGTTTCATGTTCTGAAATTATTGAACTTGAAGGACTTTTCATGCATACCCAATCACTTGTTCTTTCAGTCTATGTTACTTGCACGCATGTATTTGTCAAATCCCGGTATGCTCAACGTTTTCCAGATTCTCATGCCTTCATATTCTTGTACTCATTTTCGAATATGTTCCAGATACAAGCGTAACACACAACTACTTCATAGAAAATGAAGAGTTTTGGTTCACACATTGATTACAATACAATTATATATATATATATATTATTGAGTTGATTTTCTTGTGTCATCCCCTTGCAGTTAGAGAAACAATTAAATAAAGCATTGGCCAACAACTGAAAGTGAAGGGTTTGAAACAAACAAACAAAAATTAAAAAGCTTGGTGGTGTAGTTAATCAAACAGCCTCGGATTATATTTCGAGGTCAGTGCTTTAGGGTTCCTAAAAGGTGTTTGAGATGAGGTATATGACTATGGGTGCCATGTTGTTTATTTATTGTATTATTTTCGAGTGTACCATATATTATAATATATCTCTAGTATTATATTATATTATATATAGTTTAATATATGGTCGTGTTTTTAGAAGCCCTGTGACGGGACTTCCCAATTTTGTGATGCCATAATGCTTGACTTTGAGTTGAGTTGAGGTCGAGTCTCATGTAATGTAACTTTGTTGTAATTTATTCATATTCACAGCCACAGGATATTGTAATATAATTACAATCTCTCTCTGTTTCTCATGTTCTTCATTTGCTCTTCCAACTCTGAATAAAATTAAAATGTAAGTGGTCAACTTGCTTTTGATTTATATATGACATGGTTGGGTTCTCATAGATTGTAGATATTTAGTTTTGGTTACTAATATTTCTTGGAGATAAATAATCTTATTTTATAGGGAATTGTGCTTTTGAAGATAGTAACAAATTTGACTTGGAACAATTACCAATTTTGTGATATTTATTCTTTTTCACAAGAATGACTTTTGTTCAAAAGTGTTGCTCGGATGAATTGTTGTTTGAGAATAGCTACGTTAAGAACCTTCTATGTTGTGTTAGTTTAATAGTAATTGTTGTTTAGAGCACCGATATTCAGAATAATTGTTGGTTAAAGTAGCTTTGGTTTAGAATAGTTGTCATTCGAGAACTACATGCAGAAATGTTGATGCTTGAAACAACTCTTATTTAGAACACTTCTTGCGATTAACATTGAACAATTCTTTTTTCAAGAACAGTTCATGTCTGAAACAGATTTTGTTTAAGAACAGTTCCTGTTCAGAGTAATGATGCTTAGAACAACTCTTGTTCAAGAACTTTATCTAGGAAAGACATGTTTTTCGAGAGAGTTTCGTCGAAAATGATTCACGTGTTATTACTTCACCAAAACATTAGTGAAGATAACTCTAGAATAAGGCAGGGATCTTAGGTTAGCTTCTCGCTTGAGATGTGTCCTGTAAAGTTTGGTTTGGTGAATCAAATATAGATATGTTACCTTCTTCCCTTTGATTGTGTAATTGTTGTCGTCTTTGCTGAGGGCTTGGTGTGGTTTTGGCGCGCTCATTGGGTGAATGGTGTGGGTTTGCTTAAGGATATTTGTGTACACCCTTAAGCTATGCCGAGTCGCAAGGTGATGATCTGGGAAATGGTAAATGATTACAGGGGATGGGATTGGCCAAAGTTGAAGGATTTGTTGCCGGATAGGGTTTATATGAGAATTGCAGCCTTGAAACTGTTGGTGGACTCAAGTTACGAGGAATTCTGTTGGGTGGTGTTGGGATCAAAAACAGAGATTCTCGGTTCATCAGCCTATAGTGTTCAACGGAATAACAATGCCGGTGCTGGTAATCGGTTGCAATGCATTCTTTCTTTGGTTGGTGTTTCAGGAAAAGCTATTAACCTATGGTTGAATGAGAAGACAGATGACCGGGGATCCAAGTTGTTCCGTTTGTGGAAGTCTCCTGGGAGATACAGATCATGTATTACGAGTTTGTGCTCCAGCCTGGGGAGCAGGGTCACGTGTTGTTCATCCGGAGAAGTTTGCCGAACTTTTGCATTTGAGATGAATGCCAGAGTTTGCAGTGTCGTTGAAGCTGAAAGTTGGGGAGTTTATGATGGTTTGTCATTGGCATGGTCCTTGGCTTACGACGAGTTGAGCTCGAGTGCGATAACTTGGTCACTGTCGGCATTCTCAAGCCGACATTCATCAGATTGGAAACATTCGACGATTGTCCAGGCTACTTGGAAACTGCTTGACTGGGATTGGGGTTCGAGTTTGGCATGTGTTCCGCGAAGGCAATCGGGTTGCCGATGCTAGGCCTCCACCATTGGGAGCTGCTTATTTTGCGGTACCACCATCAAAGGTTCTCAGAACTCTAGTTATACAATTTTGATTATTATAAAATTAATATAAAATAACTAAGATAAGTAAGTACATAAAAAGTTATATAATTTTATTGATTTTTAATAAATAGGGTTTTAATAAATTTTGATTACTTATTAAGTTATAATATAATTAAATTAAAATTTTCATTGTTTACATTTTAATCCAAACACATTCTACAACTGATTTTAATCTCACGGTTGCAGTATCTAATCTCTCTACTACAATAATTAATCTCACCATACAATTTTTTAATCTCACTAGAACCATTTTCACCGTCTATCCAAGTAGACCTCAAATTTAACATATTTAATAATTTAGCCGCTAAATTGATAATTGATTGTCTTAAAAAGGGATAAAAAAATAATAATTTCATATTGAAAAGGAAATAAAATGAGGTAATAGAGTATAAAAGTGGTTGCACTGCAAATTTTAAAAGAAAGTTTTTTATGGAAGAGAGTATTTACTTCATAATAAGTGACATCAGAGCGATCACTTGACTATTTAATCTTATGTCGAATGTCCCAATGGTTGTGATAGGTAGAATGAATAACTGTAACGGTGGCACATGACGAGGACATCACAAAATTGAATATAGGACAATGTCAGGCCTTAGAAAGAAGTAGAGACGTTAATCTTATATATAAAAAAATTAAAGTTCTAGAATATAAAAGTAGTAGAGTTGCACATCCACTATCATACATATCTTTAGGGGAAGGATAATGATATTGTCACAAATATTTATTTTTGTTGTTTTATTTTAGATTAAATTCCGTCTTTAATTAAGCGTTAACACTTCTCGTTTAATTTTTAATTGTGTTGAGTTAGAGGTGTCACAATGACGAACATCATTTTTTGTAACCACCATGATGACATCATCTCCATTCTTCATCATAGGCGTAACGTAGCGGGACCTGACCCTTAAAAATTTGAAAAATTTTCTTTTAATCTTTAAAATTTTAAATGCTATAAGAACTCTAATAATTAATGGCTCCTTTGCTATGAGTGGCAGTAAATTATTATTGGCTTAAAGGTACATGAAATCTTCAATCTTTTAATCAATTAAGTTTATATATTTTAAAATTTAATTAATTTATTAGTTGATTGATATTGACCGTCATCAAATATAACAATTTTTTAAAAGTGGCATTTTCAAAAGTAATACTAAATTTATTAATAATTTTATAGGCTTTTAAATTACTTTAGAATTTTAATAATTTTCTTTAGAATTTTTTAAAAAGTCTATGATCAAAAAATACTGATGTTGACAGTAATATTTCAGAATGATTGTTAAAATTTAACGGTCAAAATTGATCGAAAGAGTTTAATTGATTGACTTTCTCGACGTGAGGACTTGATTGATTTGATTTTTTGATTTAAAGGTTCAATTGAATGTAAAAAATATTATTGCTATAATTATTATATTTTAATTTAGGGTTTCAAACGCCCTTAAACATTTATTATTCGTAAATCACTCTCTCTAAAATTGTTTGGGCGGTAGTAATCTATTAGTGGTATTATGTTACACTAAGGGTGTACATTCGATCTGATCAAGTCGAGTAAAAAAAATTGAGTTAAATGAGTAAAAGTATCATATTTTATAATTTAAACTTTATTTGGATTTTTTTCGAATCAAATCGAGTTTATGAAATTCGAGTCGAGTTGTTAAGTTTCAATTCAAATTTTTTTTTGCTAATACAGAGGAAAAAAACACCAGCGTTTAGTGCCGTTGGTCTGCAGCCAGCAGCTCCCGCACCGCCTGTGGTGGCTCCGGCAGCCATACCTCATGCCGATCGTCAGTCTTCAACAAGCGCGACAAACAGTCCGCTACCCGGTTCATCTCGCGTCCCACATGATGGACAACAATCTCCCAATTCCGACAAATCAAACCCACAATAAGATCTATCAACACATCACCTCGTAAGGCCGATGATTCATTCCGAAGCATGCTAGCCACCGCCATATTATCCGTTTCCACCACCACCCTTCGATACCCAAGTCTCCAAACGTGCAGCAAAAGGTCGTATACCGCCCATAACTCCGCTCGTAGAACCGAGCATCTCCCCACCTTTCGCGAAAAGCCAAACAACCAGTGACCATTCTCGTCCCGCAACACACCCCCGATCATCGCATTGCCGAGGATACCAAACACAGCCCCATCCGCATTTGCTTTGACCCATCCTACCGGAGGACAGCACCATCGCGTCCCACGAGCACAACGCCTTGTGCCAGCGCCAACACTCGCAGCCGCCCTGGTAAATTCCGTAGCCAACTCAAGGCACGTCGGCACAAAAGGTTTATTGTTCACAACGCCATCGTTCATCACCATGCTACACCGGCGTTTCCAAATCTGCCAACAAATCACGGCAAACTTCGTCACCCAACTCGATTGCCCCTCCGGGATCTTACCTTCATTGCGTAAGTTGTATTGAAGCCAAGCATCAAAGTTCATAACCTCAAATCTGTCAATGTGTCCCGTCGGCACCACTTGGCTCCAAACCTGGCGCGCAAACGGGCATTTACGCAACGCGTGGTCTGCATCTTCCTGGCCCATTCGGTAAATCGCACACGATCCATCCGCACTCATATGGCGACGCTGCCGTTCCATATTGGTTAGCAAGCCCTTCCGCGCAACCAACCACAAGAAAGTTTTGACCCGGGCGGGGATATTCAAACCCCAGATTAGTTTCCACACTTGCTGGTTCGTCCCCTCGTGCCGCTCGGACAAAGCAGAATACGCGGACTGCACTGTACAAGTCCGATTGTCTGTCCATCGATATCCAGGGCAGTCCCCTCCAAACCACGGCCGTGGGGGAGGGATCGCAGCAAAGAGTTGTACAATTGGCTCCGGCAGCACTTGTCGAAGTACCTCCCACTTCCAAGTGCCCTCATCCGAAACCATCTCAGCCACCATAATAGGTGGCGGCATGCCCGGTAGTATATAATGTGCACACAAAGGCCCCTCATTATCAATCCACACATCATACCACAGGTCCGTGGATTTACCATCACGTACATTCCAACACACACTCCTCCTAATCTCCTCCCATACACGACTCAGCCCCCTCCACAAGCGAGAACAACTTCCGCGATTAATGCTAATCGGCACACCATCTTGCCAACCATATTTACCCCGAAACGCCCGTACCCACAGTTTATCCGGATTCGTCACAAGCTCAAATCCCACTTTCATCAAGAAAGCTTCATTTTGTCGCTCAAGATCCTTCATACCCATACCACCCTCCTCCACAGGTTGTTGCATAACGTCCCAACCAACCAACGACACTCCTCGCTTTCCTTCCGAACCACCCCACACAAAGCGACGGATTAGCTTTTCCATCTCTTTGCACAAACCTTTAGGCAGCCACGTCGCTTGCATGACATACGACGGGATAGCTTGGAGAACCGATTTCGCCAACGTCACCCTCCCGGCTAACGATAAGGACTTCGCAGCCCAACCGGACAAACGCCTACGCATATTTTCCAGGACATACGCATACGTGGACCTTGTCACTCTACTATGAAGCAAGGGTACCCCCAGGTATTTCCCCAAATCTTCCACGACCGCAAAGCCAAGCGTAGAACCAACCAACTCCCTGATATCTGCCAAGCAGTTCTTAGAGAAATAAACCTGCGTTTTCGCCACACTAACACGATGACCCGAACACAAGCAAAAATCATCCAATACACCTCTAATAAGTTCTAACTGATCCGATGACGCTTCGGCAAAAAGAACCAAGTCATCCGCAAAGAAGAGATGCGAAATACCTGGGCCATCACGCGATAACCGAATAGGCTTCCATCTTCCTTCACCAATGCAGTCCTCAATACGATGCGCAAGCCGCTCCATACATAAAACAAAAAGATACGGAGAGAGGGGATCCCCTTGCCGGATACCCCTAGTAGGCCTAAACGATTCCGTAATGTCCCCATTCCAAAGGACCCGGGAAGATACCGAACTCACACATTGCATGATCAAATCAATCAAACGGGCCGGCAAACCAATTTCACCTAATGTTTCTTCTATAAAGTGCCACTCCAGTCTATCATAAGCTTTTTCTAAATCAACTTTTATCGCCATACAACCCTTCTTACCGGTTTTATGCGCCATTGAGTGAATAATTTCCTGAGCCAGAATAACATTATCAGTAATATTCCGCCCCGGGACAAAGCTGACTTGATTCCACGAAATCCACCGAGGCAAGTACTCTTTCAGCCGATTAACAATGGTCTTAGTGACAATCTTATATAGAACCGTACACAGGTTGATAGGCCTAAATTGGCTAATCCGCTCCGGTACATCAATTTTGGGAATGAGCACAATCAAGGTTTGATTTATCCTCTCCTCAAGCGGCGCTCCAGCAAACAAAGCTTTAACAAAATTAAAAACCGAATCACCTACCACATCCCAGTGTCGCTGATAGAAATCCACATGAACACCATCAATTCCCGGCGCTTTAAGGAGATCCATATCAAAAACCACTTTCCGCACTTCCTCCTTCGTCACTTCACCCACCAATTTCCGCATCGATGTATCATCAAAAGAATAGAATTTACCAGCAGGCATACTAACTGTGCAATCTTGTATTCCCGCGGAAAACAGCGTGCGGAAATACTCAATGGCGTGCGCCTTCAATTCATCCATGTCATAGCTCCACTGGCCATCCTCTATCATCAAAGCTCGGACCGTATTCCGTCGACGGCGGACCATGGTGCTCCGGTGGAAAAACTTGGTGTTTCGGTCACCGCCCACCAACCATTGACTTCGCGACTTTTGGTGCCACATACTCTCTTCTTCCGCTAACACAACAGCAAGTTCACGCTTCAATTCCACCTCAAGATCAACTAAAAACTGAGAGCAATGTCTAGCCCGTGCCTTCTCGATACCTCTAATACGCGCCAGAAGTAACGTTTTCCGCCTTCCTATGTGCCCAAACACTGTTTTGTTCCACTCCCCACTCTTCTGTTGAAAATTCAGAATATTATCATAAATGAAACGTTCCGGATCCCAACTCTCCTGAACAAGCCTTTGGAAGTCAGGATGATCATTCCAAGCGGTTAAATAACGAAACGGCCTTAAATTCCTGACAGCAGCATCGGTCCCCGTGTCAAGCAAAATAGGCCGATGGTCAGACCCCAGCATCGGCAAATGAAAGACCCTAGAGCCCGGATAAGCCGCATACCACGCGTCATTACAAATACACCGATCTAACCGCTGCATCAGATCTCCTCTCTCCCAAGTAAACCAAGGCCCCTGAAACCCCATATCAATCAATCCAGAATCAAATAAGAAATCGCCAAACTTACCACAAACACCATCCCGTTTCTGTGATCCTCCCCTCCTCTCCGAAGTGCAAGCAATCGCATTGAAATCACCCCCAAGTACCCATCCGATATTACTTCCAGGATCCAGCGCTCGTAGATAATTCCAAAGCAACGCTCTCTTACCACTGTTAGGGCTTGCGTATACAAATGTCATGGCTACTGTTTTCCTCTCAAGAACATCGAAAACCCATCCATGAATAAACTGTGACGACACAGCCAGCACATCAAACCGAACCGTAGACTTCCAGAGCACCCATATACCACCTGAAAACCCATTGGCTTCAACTCTATAGGAAAAATCAAAACCCGACAAGCGAATAAACCTATCCGCCTTAACCCCACTAATGCGCGGCTCCACCACGGCAACAATATCAGGCTTTTGCACCTTCACCATTAATCTAAAATAACGCAGAAACTCGGAGTCCAACACCCCTTGAGCATTCCAAAATATAGACTTAACCATTTAAGAAATAACAGAAAGGCGAAACATACCACAAAATCTACTGAGGATCCGAAGGAGCCCCCTCAAAAGACACATTCTCGCGCCAGACAACCTTGCGACCACCCATCGGAGCCGAGCCCTTCAAATCGCGGACTCCCCCACTCAAATTACCAGCTATACTATTGAGTTCCCCAGACATGTTGTTGATCCATTCCGCCAAAACTGGTTTGGATGGACCCTTCTCATCACGCTTTTTCGATTTAAGACCCTTGGCGCCACTACTCTTTGCCGCTAACGGATTTTTAGAATTAACTTTAGGTGCATTTTTCTTCAAACCGGTTTTCAGCGTCCTTCCATTGCGTTCACTCAACACTCCCCGTTCATCCGCATCCACCACCCGAACCACCTTGTGGTTAGTTGCATCGAGCGACGATGCTTCCACCACAACAACCTGTGACGGAGCCACCGCCACCTCATGGTCCATATCAACCACATCATCACTCATCATGTCGCCCTCCTTCTCCCTCATCCCTTCAGCGCTCGGTCCAGCCACATCACCGGAACCACCCCTACCATTTCCCACAAGGATTTCACTCCCTTCCTTACGACTACCCCTACCCGTTGTCAAAACACCTCCACTATCCATCGGAGCCTTCCCCTTCAATTCCCGCACGGATCTATCATCCCCCCGGCCTTCAATACAATCCCCATCTTTTGCATCCGAGCCCGGAGAATCAATCCTGTGATCACCATCTTCCACAAGAACCGCAAAGCGCGAACCTTCCACATTCTTAGGCGTACGACTCCTTTGCACCGACAAGGGGTGTGCCGAACCCGATTTTGCCACACGCCTACGCCTGTTACTAACTTGCATCCAAGGACCATATACCTCATCAACCGTCACTTCCCCTCCCAGAACCACCGAATCCTGAACTTGCTCTTTTCTATCCTTGGGACACAACTCCTTAGCATGACCATATTTTCCACACCCATAGCAAATCAATGGCAAACCCTCATACTCAATATTCTGACGATGCCCATCAATCACCACACCAGAAATGAGAGGTTTGTCAAGATCCACCACAACCGCAAATCTCGCAAACCTTCCTCGTTTGCCTTCCAACGTATTATAATCGATTTTGACAACATTACCAACTACACTTGCAATCTGCCGGAACATGCTTCTTGTGTAATACCTATACGGAAGACCAGGGAGCCTTGCCCACACCACAATACTGCGGGGATATTCCTCTGCCGTAGAAAAACTCCGCGACCAAGGTTGGACAGTTAGATAGCATCCGTACACCACCCAAGGGCCCCCGGATAACACTTTCTCATAATCCAATGATTTTTCAAAACGCGCGAGAAAATATCCATTATCCAAATCGATCAACGAAACCTTCCCGGAAGGATTCCAGAGTGCCTGGATCCTATTTAGCAGCGCCCGGTACCCTATTTCCTTCCCTAATAACCGAACCACAAGGGAATTCGCCAGCTTTTCATCGATAGAATTATGAACCCTATCCGAGAAATCAATCTTAGGCAATGGACCATCAAGGTTGATACGAACATCCTCCGGCGAGACTTCAACGTCCAACACATCCATCTCCAATCTCGCTTCCGTATCACCGACCACCATGTCCCTAAAGGACGGTTTCACCGCATCCTCCATCACCGGTGCCGTCCCGTTCTGCCCTTGAACATCACATGTGGCCTGCGCCTCCTCATGCATCTGCGTGTCACCCTCAGAAGAGACAAACCCATCCGCACCAGCCCTAACACCAGAAACATCCCCGCCAGGCGTGATCTCTAATCCCCCATCGACGTCCGCCCGTCTTTTACCATCAGCGGCCACCGACTCCCCAACCTATTGCACAAGCGACACTAAGTCCGGTGGCCTCCCCATCGTTGACCCCGCTGGCCCTAGGCTAGGGTTGCTTTCATCACGTCTAGGGTTTCCTAAGATTTCGGAGCCCATCGAATTATTTTTTGATGATTTTAGTTTCAATTCAAATTTAATTGTAAATATTTATAATGTTATAATATTAATTAATTCTAATTTAAACAATTTTCTATAACCATATACAATACACATATATATTTCTCCAAAGTCAGTCCTAAGATTTTGGAGCCCGCGGCAAACTGAAAAATTAAGCTTATAATAATAACTATTGAAAAATTAAATTTTAAGAGTAAGTCTATAATAATAAATATTAAAAAATAAATAGATCTTAAGAGTACATCCCTAATAATAAATATGAAAAAAATTTGAATTTTAAAAATAAGCCTCTAATAACAAATATTGGGGGAAATTGAACCTCTAATAACAAGTATAGAAAAAATTTGGCGCCAAATAACAACTATTGGAGAAAAAAATTGGACACTTAATAACAATTATTAAAAAACAATTAATTTCAATAGTATGCCCCTAATAACAAATGTTTAAAAAAATGAGCCTCTAATGACAAGTATTGAAAATTTTAAACATCAAATAACAAGTATTAAAAAATGGAAAAAACAAGTTTTGAACAATTTAACCCCTAATAACGAATATTGAAAAAATATATTTTAAGAGCAGTCCCCTAACAACAAATATTGAAAAAATTGAATTTAGGAGTATGTCCTAATAACAAATATTAGAAAAAAATGAGCCTATAATAACAAACATTTTAAAAAATGGGCCCAAATAACAAATATTAAAAAATTAGACAGCAAATAACAAATATTAAAAAATGAATTTTAAAAGTAGACTTCTAATAACAAATATTAATACAACAAATGAACCTATAGTAACAAGTACTATTAAAAAAATGAGCCACAAACAACAAGTATTAGAAAACTCTAATAACAAATATTATAAAAAGGTAATTATTCCATGCATAGCCTTAGTTTTAGGGTTTATGGAATTTGTTTAAGGTTTAGGAGTTTAGGTGTAATAGTTTTGAATTTAAGGGATAATACAATTTTGGGTTTAGGGTTAAAATTTAAGGTTTTTAGGTTAAAACCTAAATCCTTGGACATATTACCCTAAAACCTAAATCTTAACCATAAACCCTAAATTGTAACCCAAAACCTTATTTTTTTATAAACTCATATAGTAAAACCCATAATCTCTAAACTCTAAATTGAAACCCTAAAATTGAGGCCCTTATGGAAACAAAAAATTTCTATCGTCTGTGTATGAGATAATAATCTATTAAAAATAAATTATCATTAAAATCTCAATTATGACACAAAAACTCATTGATGTTTAGACTAAGTAAATTTTTAATTAGGGATGGTGGACTCCACTAATAAATATTTAATTTAAAAAAAAATATTTATAATTAAAAATATAAATAATAGGTATTGGGCTGGCGCCGCTCCTATCCACCCTCAGGACCAACATTATATTTCTTCATATATTTTTTTATATGTATATATATGTCTCACAAGATTTAGAGACTCTACTTTAACTTGACAATTAATTTATTAATTACTAAAAATTTTAAATTATTCAAATTCCATTTAAAATTTTTAAGTCGATTTCATAAAATTATGTGTCAAGTTAAATATTTGGGTAAACTATACTAATGACCACCGAACTATGAGGTTGGTCTCGATTTGACCACTATATTTTTAATTGTGTTAAATATACCACATAACTATTTAATTAGTTCCAATGTAGCCACCTGCCGTTAAAAAAAACGAAAAAGTTAACGGGAGAGTTAAAATAATTGGTATAATTACACATTTAGTCCCCTTTATTTATACAATCATTCAATTTAGTCTTAATTTTAATCTAATAAAATAAATTAATTATTCAATTAGGTGGTGACACATGTCACCACCTTATTTGAGGGATTTATTATTTTTATTAGATTTATTTTCCTTCCCCAATCAGGTAGTGACATGTGTCACTACTAATTGGAGTAAGAAAAATAAAATAGTGGAAAATGGCCTCAAGGAGAATCAAACCTGAGTTATTAGGGAAAGAAAGCAACACTCTTGCCACTGGGCCAAGTTTGCCACTGAGACAAACTTGGCCCAGTGGCAAGAGCGTTACTTTCTTTCCGTAATGAGTTCAATTCCCCTTGAGGTCATTTTCCACTATTTCATTTTTCTTACTCCAATTGGTAATGACACGTATCACCACCTGATTGGGGAAGGAAAATAAATTTAATAAATTTAAATAAATCCCTCAAATAAGGTGGTGACACATGTCACCCCAAATTAAATAATTAATTTATTTTATTAGATTAAAATTAAGACTAAATTGAATGGTTGTATAAATAAAGGGGACTAAATGTGTAATTATACTAATTATTTTAATAGTCCCGACAATTGAAAATATAGTGGTCAAATTGACACCGACACCATAGTTCGGTGGTCATTAGTATAGTTTACCCTTAATATTTTCACATCAGATCGAGTTTGATTTTTTAATCGAGCCGACCTTTACCCGTCCTACGTTGCACCAAACGGTACGTGTAGGCATTTAATAGTTTGGTGTAAAATAATGCAAATATCCGCAAGTCAAAACTATTACTATCATTTCGATTGAGACTCTTCATCGCCCACACCTTGTGCATGATTTTCTGCATCAAAAGCCTCAATCCATTCCAGAAAAATACTGAACCCAGAGTTTTAAATCTCAAACTAAACATGGGGATTGCAAGGACACGGCATGAAGATGATGAAACAAGTGAGTTCAAAGCTCTGGTTGCTTTAGCCGCCATGGAAAGAAGAAAAGACAATGGAGAATTCAAAGGCCTGATCCCACATTCCGCCATTGTTGATCTTCGAGACAAGCTTGTTTGTGTTACCAGTGGTGCTTCTTTCCTCGGGTTTGCCTTGGTTAACCGTCTCTTGCTCCGTGGATACTCTGTTCGAGTCCTTGTTGACAATCAAGGTATTCAAAGATTGGAACTTTACTTTTATATTGCTGTTAAATTCATTGATTTCTGAACTGGGTTTTGAAAATGATTGCAGAAGATGTAGACAAGTTGAGGGAGATGGAGATTTCAGGGGAGATGATGATGGCTTTTAAGGCTAAAATATCAGTGGTAATGGCTAAACCTAATGAAATTGAGGGGCTAATTGATGCTTTTGATGGGTGTTTTGGGGTATTCCACACCTCTTCTTTTGCTGACCCTGCTGGCCTCTCTGGTTATTCGGTGAGTTTTATATCATTCATAACTCCATGTTCGAGTTCGAGTTCGAGTCTCATCATGCCTAAATTTACACATATGTGAGTTTTATATCAGGCCAGGGCTTATGTTGGTCCAATTTTCAGTTAGTTTTACTCCAAATGTTTGCTTCTGGTTATTAGGACTCTGCCGTTATGTTAATTTCAGTTATAGTTTTCGGATGAATTCGTTAGGATTGTGTTTGTAATTGTACTTGTACCTATATCCACATATGAAAAGTGTATGCTTTCTTTTCTACCACTTTATGTGGGTTCTTGTCATTGTTTAGGATCAGGTCAGGGCTTATGTTGGTTCTATTTTCAGTCTAGCTTCACTCCAAACGTTTACTTCTGGTTATTTAGATTAAATGCCGTAATGTTAATTACGGTTATAGTTTTCGAATGAATTGGTTATGATTGTGTTTGTAATTGTACTTGTACCTATACCCACATACAAAAAGTGTATGCTTTCTTTTCTACCTCTTTATGTGGGTTCTTGTCATTATTTCGGGTCAGGTCAGGGCTTATGTTGGTCCGATTTTCAGTCTAGCTTTACTCCAAATGTTTACTTCCGGCTATTTAGACTCTACGCCATCATGTTAATTCCGGCTATAGTTTTCGAATGAATTGGTTATGATTGTGTTTGTAATTGTACTTGTACCTATATTCACATACAAAAAGTGTACTCTTTATTTTCTCTCTTCATGTGGGTTTTTGTCATTATTTCGGATCAGGTCAGGGCTTATGTTGGTCC
Organism: Hibiscus tridactylites; assembly: GCA_958450335.1. NCBI lineage: Eukaryota > Viridiplantae > Streptophyta > Magnoliopsida > Malvales > Malvaceae > Hibiscus > Hibiscus tridactylites. The sequence continues at coordinate 4,294,105 of OY288292.1, forward strand.
GATTTTCAGTCTAGCTCTACTCCAAATGTTTACTTCCGGTTATTTAGACTCTATTCCATCATGTTAATTCCGGCTATAGTTTTCGAATGGATTGGTTATGATTGTGTCTGTAATTGTACTTGTACTGATATCCACTCACGAAAACTGTATGCTTTCTTTCTGTGTTTCTGGTAGAAATCCATGGCTGAAATAGAAGTAAAAGCCAGTGAAAATGTGGTGAAAGCATGTGCAAGAACACCATCTGTGAAGAACTGTGTGCTCACCTCTTCACTTTTGGCTTGCATTTGGAGAGACGCCTCCCAATATGAACTCCCCCCTTTGGTTAACCATGATTGCTGGAGCGACGAGTCCCTTTGCATCGACAAGAAGGTATATATATACATACATAAATGCAAACTAGAAGTAAAAAATATCAATATCGAGATATATTATGTTACTCCGACTCTTCATTTCTCTTAAAACATTTATATGCGATAATTTTGTTCAACGCATACCCAAATATAGGTATGTAGAGGTCAGGAGGGTCATGGTCCCTCAAAATTTTCTTTAGTGACATTTTAGGTCCTGACAATTTGAATATTTTTCAAATAAGCCTCTAAAAAATGGGTTTAAATACTTATTAGTTCCATGTTAGCTTTGAAGTTAAACAACTTGACCCCTCCTAAAGTTTGATCCTAATTCTGCCCTTGTGTTTGACAGCCTTGTCCAACACGTATCCGAATATAGGTATAAGGATATGATCCTCCAAGAACCTTCTAATTATATGGAAAGTATTTGCATCTTACGCACTCGACATTGGATTTATTGGAATTTGTTATTCATTTTATTTATTCTTTGAAAATATGACAGCTTTGGTATGCATTGGGGAAGCTGAAAGCTGAGAAAGTTGCATGGAAAATTGCAGAAGAAATGGGTTTGAAATTGACAACAATCTGTCCTGGACTCATCACAGGCTATGAATTCTCCTATAGAAATCCAACACCAACAATAGCTTATCTTAAAGGTATATTACCATATTCATTTGTTTATCCGATGACATGACATTTTGAGATCGTGTCTCGTGAAAACGAGTCAAAAATCAAGGGTTAAAAGTCGATTTATCCTTTTAAATTTATGACATGGCAAACTCAGGGGCTCAAGAAATGTATGCAAAGGGTTTATTGGCCACCGTTGATGTAAGAAGATTGGCCGACGCACATGTGTCGGTGTTCGAGGCGATGAGAACGACGGCGTTCGGGAGGTACATTTGCTTCGATCGGATCGTCAAGTGTGAGGATGAAGCAGCAAAGTTGGCCAGTGGAATTGGGATCCCAAGACATAAGATTTCCGGGAATTCATTGGATTTCATTTCCCCTTGTTGCTTTCAATTATCAAATAAGAAACTTGTAAATCTTATGTCAAAAACACTCAGAAACTGCTATGGTGAAAGCTTTGCACTTTGACGAAAATGTTTTCCCACTGTCCATTTTTGTAAGTGAAGTCATTTTCTCAGAGTATAAAGAATTTGGTCAAATTATTTTCTTAGTCCACATACTATTTGAGTCATTTTTAGTCTCTACTTTTCAAATTTTGAAATTTGTCAAGCCAAATTCTACTATTAAACTATGTATTATGTACAAGTTTTAGGTTATTTCTTGTGCTCCAATTCAATAATTTTAAGTATATGTAATTGTCCATGTATTATTTGGTCATTATTGAAATTTCAATAGTAAACAATATTATAGAGATTAAAATTGAACAATTTAACGTATATGAATTAAATCTATAATTTATGTATAATATATAAACTAATGACTGAATTTGAAGAAAGAACTTTTATGTTGCATGACTGAATCTCACGATCGAAAATATGAAGAATTTGAGGTCCCAAATTGTAAAATCCTCCCTTATTTTATTTCTAACTCGTTATTCATCTCCTTTTTTATATATATTTTTGACGAATAACATTATTTAAACCTGAACCATTAAAAAATAAATTATTTAATGTCACTGAAAACTGTATTTTATATTCGTTCTCTTTCATTTTAATTTTTTTTAACAATAGTATCTGAATTTTATTAAGGGTAAACTACACGACATACCATTCAATTATGGCCATTAGACCTGACAAACTTGACCCGAGACCCGAAACCCGAACCGAATTACTCGAACCGAAACCCGATTTTGACCCGAACATGATGAACGAAGTTGACCTGAAACCCGACCCGAACCGAACCGAACTGAACCGAACCGAAATTTTTTGTTGAACCGAAATGGACCCGAACTGAAATGGACCCGAACCGAAAGCTGAACCAAATATCGACCCAATTTTAACCCGATTTTGACCCGATTTTAACCCGAATATCTATTTTTAACAATATAATAAATAATAAAATGAAGTATAGAAATTTGAGATCTTTGTGACTAATTTTATAATTTTATCATAAAATATAGCATAAAATTGAAATTGTAGACTAAATTGACAATTTGGAAGTGGAAAAATTTGAGAGTCCAATGACCAATTTTGTAATTATACCATATAAATAAATAGGTGTCAATTTTGACTAAAAATTAAATCTTTGAAATTAAAATGAACGAAAATATCAATATATTAAATTAATAGACTAAATTACAAAGATTAGTTAATTTCAACTAAAAGTAAATTTTTAGAGACTAAATATCACTGCGAGGAGGGGATTTCTATATCTGAAGTCTAAACCGTGGGAATACTTGTGACTAAATTAAAACTTAAAGTTGACTAAAATATAACATTTTAAATGCAACATGACCTAAAAAGTAATTAATCTCTAGCTTAAAAAATTGGTGGCTTATTTCCCTCCAAAATTTTGTCTTTTCTCTCTCTATTTTTTCCAATTGTCTTTTTCTTTTTTTTTCAATCTAGCTTAAAAAATTGGTGGCTTATTTCCCTCCAAAATTTTATTTTTTCCCTCTCTATTTTTACCAATTGTCTTTCTCTTTTTCTTAATTTAATTGAATTTTAATTTAGATTAATTTAATTGAAATTTCACATTTAGTTTTAAAATTATTTTAATTATGTCCGTGATTTATGCTTTTAGATTTTATTTAGTTCAATTAGATTATAAGTTTAATAAATTAATTCATTTCACATTATTATTATTATTATTATTATTATTATTATTATTATTATTATTATTATTATTATTATTATTATTATTATTATTAACTTTGATTTAATATAATTATACTGAAAAAATTTATATGGATACATGAAGCTTTGATTTAAATATTTAATCAAATTCAAATGCATAGATTAACAAGTTGAATCAGAATTAATCTCATACACCAATAACTCTAAACTAAACCATAAATACTAAACCTCAAACCTTTAACTCAACTCAAATCGAATTGACCCGAAAATTTAAATGTTGACCCGACCCGAAATTGACCCGAAATTGACTCGATTTTAACCCGAACCGAAAGCGACCCGAACGACCCGATTTTGACCCGAACCGAAAGCGACCGATCCGATATTGACCCGACCCGAAAACAACCGATCCGATTTTGACCCGATCCAATACCTGAACCGAATCCGACTCATCACAGACCCGAATTAGACCCGAACCCGAACCGAATCTAGATAGACCCAAAATGACCCGAACCGAAACGACCCGAACCGAACCCGAACCGAATGACCCGATTGCCACCTCTAATGGCCATTGAGTTGAAAATATCACCGAACTTTAAAATTGTTTAAAACTATCACTGAACTTTAATATGCGAGTCTAAAATACCACTCCGCCGTTAACTCCTAACGCCCCAGTTAAGTCAAAACGACGTCGTTTTGGTGCGGTTGTTTTGAAGCCTAATTTAGCAGGAAAAATATTAAAACCATGCATTTGGGGTTTTTAAACTCAAGACCTTTAGGAGAAAGAGATAAACTTTAACCACTGAACCACATAACATTATATAATATTTTGCCACAAATATTATATATCTCAAACTAGCTAAGATTAATTCAAATTATTTTATGAAATAAATAATATTAACATATAAAAAATATAAATATATATTATTTACATATATATCAATATATATAAATAAAAAATATATTATTTTTATATATTATTAATAATATAAATATATTATTTAAAAAACCCCAAAATTCATAAATTCATATACTTATATTATTAATAATATATAAAATCCTAAATCCTAAATTGTTAACCCACAAACCCCAACCCTTAAACTTAAATTCTAAATCTTAGGGTTTAAGGGTTTTTTATATACAAATTTTATGTTTTTTAAAATAATATATTTATATTATAAATGATATATAAAAAATATAAAATAAAATATTTTTATTTAAATTATATAAACTTATTCATTTGGTTTAATCAAATTATTTTATAAAAATTTTCTATAAATAATATAAAACACATTGTTTTTACATATATCAATAAAATATATTATTTTTAAAAAACAAAAAATATTCATAAAAATAATATATTTATATTATAAATAATATATAAAAAACTATAAACCCCAAACCTCAAATTATAAGATTTAGGGTTTGAAGTTTGGGATTTGTAGTTTAAGGTTTAAGATTTAGAGTTTAGAGTTTAGAGTTTTTATATGATATTTATAATATAAATATATTATTTTTTTGAATATTTTGAAGTTTTTAAAATTATATATTTATATTAGAAATATTATATAAAATAAAAACAATACACTTTTATTTTTATATATACAAATAATATATTTTATATTATTTATAATATTATTTATTTCATAAAATAATTTCAATTAGTATGAAGTAGTTTGAGATATATAATATTTGTCATAAAATATTATATAATATTATGTTGGTTTGGTGGTTAAGACTTATCTTTTTTACCTAAAAGTCCTGGGTTCAAAACCCCCAAAAATATGGTTTTAACTTTTAATATTATCCTCCAGCAAAACGACGTCGTTTTGCACTAAATTAGACTTCAAAACAGCCGCACCAAAACGATGTCGTTTTGATTTAACAAGGGCGTTAGGAGTTAACGGCAGAGTGACATTTTCGACTCACATATTAAAGTTTAGTGATAGTTTTGAACAATTTTAAAGTTCGGTGGCATTTTCAACTCATGGGCCATAGTTGAGTGGTATGTGGTGTAGTTTACCCTTTTATTAATCACCATGAAAGATAATACAATACATCAAAAAGAGGAAAAATAAAGGGACAAGTCCACCAAAAGTCTCTTACAATGGTGCAAAGAAAAGCAAACACTTTCATCGAGATTAGCATACTAAAATTCAGAAACCTTCCTAAATCTCCTTGTCTCTATCCAAACGAGACACTTTACGGGGTGAAAAAAGAGGGGTGAGCGAACTAAACTATTTGGTAGATTGCTCCGCTACCCAGGTCTGATTACAACGGCAACCAACCATCAACCGAGTGGAAATCCATCTTTCTAAGATCACTGACAAAATCATAATCAGAGATTAGCGTCGTGAAGATCTTTGTACGAGCATTAACCGACCGCTAAGATATACTGAAAATCATGCCATAAGGACAGATGAAACGAACTAAAAAATTAAAGAAAAGCGTGTCACAAGGACAGAGGAAACACGTGCCACAAAGGCAAAGATTTTTATTAAAACAAAAAAAAACAAGAAAAATAATGGACTTAGTGATCAACAACTAATACTAAAATTAGTTGTCGACCACCAATCAAAGAAATAAAGTAAAATTACATTGCACTCCCAATGAGAGAACATAAGTTCAAACTTTAGAGACGACATTGTTGGGAAGGGCAGCCACGCACCCCAAACATGAACCGTATAACAGACATGCATATTACAAAAATAACCACCCATTTTAATGTTTGATTTCATAAAAATACCAAATAAAGTATCAATAGATACTCAAACAGTCAAAGTAAAGTTATATTTCATGTCTTTTTCAAAAAATCTTATATTCAGAGGCAAATTTTGATAGGTTCCCAACATCACATGACAACATATGATGTAGGGTTTTTTATGGTTAAAAAAATTAAAAGTTATCAAAATCTGATTAGGTTTTTCTTGCGATTGATTCAATCGAATCAACTGATATGTTAAATTTAATCATTGTAATTAGACCTGGCAAACTAGACCCGAGACCCGAAACCCGAACCGAATTATTCGAACCAAAATCCGATTTTGACCCGAACATGATGATTCGAAGTTGACCCGAAACCCGAACCGAACCGAATCGAACCGAACCGAAAATTTTTGTTGAACCGAAATGGACCCGAACCGAAATAGACCCAAACCGAATAGACCCGAACCGAATGGACCCGAACCGAATGCTACCCGAACCGAAAGCTTAACCGAAAGCTGAACCGAATATCGACCCGATTTTAACCCGATTTTGACCCGATTTTAACCCGAATATCTATTGTTAACAATATAATAAATAATAAAATAAAGTATAGAAATTTGAGATCTTGGTGACCAATTTTATAATTTCATCATAAAATATAGCATAAAATTGAAATTGTAGACTAAATTGACAATTTGGAAGTGGAGAAATTTGAGAGTCCAATGATCAAATTTGTAATTATACTATATAAATAAATAGGGGTCAATTTTGGCTAAAAATTAAATCTTTAAAATTAAAATGAACGAAAATATCAATATATTAAATTAATAGACTAAATTACAAAGATTAGTCAATTTCAACTAAAAGTAAATTTTTAGAGACTAAATATCACTACGGGGAGGGGATTTGTATATCCGAAGTCTAAACCATGAGAATACTTGTGACTAAATTAAATTAAACTAGAACTTAAAGTTGACTAAAATGTAACATTTTAAATGGAAATGACCTAAAAAGTAATTAATCTCTAGCTTAAAAAATTGGTGGCTTATTTCCCTCCAAAATTTTGTCTTTTCTCTCTCTATTTTTTCCAATTGTCTTTTTCTTTTTTTTTTCAATCTAGCTTAAAAAATTGGTGGCTTATTTCCCTCCAAAATTTTGTTTTTCCCTCTCTATTTTTACCAATTGTCTTTCTATTTTTCTTGATTTAATTGAGTTTCAATTTAGATTAATTTAATTGAAATTTCACATTTAGTTTTAAAATTATTTTAATTATGTCCGTGATTTATGCTTTTAGATTTTAGTTAATTCAATTAGATCCTAAGTTTAATAAATTAATTCATTTCAGACATTATTATTATTATTATTATTATTATTATTATTATTATTATTATAAACTTTGATTCAATATAATTATACAAAAAAATTATATGGATACATGAAGCTTTGATTTAAATATTTAATCAAATTCAAATGCATAGATTAACAAGTTGAATTAGAATTAATCTCATACATCAATAACTCTAAACTAAACCATAAATACTAAACCTCAAACCTTTAACCCAACTCAAATCAAATTGACCCGAAAATTTAAATGTTGACCCGACCCGAAATTGACCCGAAATTGACTCGATTTTAACCCGAACCGAAAGCGATCCGAACGACCCGATTTTGACCCGAACCGAAAGCGACCGATCCGATATTGACCCGACCCGAAAACAACCGATCCGATTTTGACCCGATCCAATACCCGAACCGAATCCGACTCATCACAGACCCGAATTAGACCCGAACCCGAACCGAACCGACCCGAACCGAATCTAAACCGATTCTAGATACACCCGAAATGACCCGAACCGAAACGACCCGAACCGAACCCGAATCGAATGACCCGATTGCCACCTCTAATTGTAATAAAAAAATAACTTCATAATATTTAAACTTGTTTAAAGGATTGGTTTGTGCAAATTAAATTTTAAATCAATATTTTATAGATTCTAAAATCCTAAACTATAAACTCGGAAATCGAGTCGATAGGATAGTTATGAAAGATTTTTTAAATTAAAAAAAAATATACGTCATATTATTTAAGTTGGATTTCGACCACAATTTTGTGTAATGAAATTAAGTTAGATTGATAATTGAATTTTGATTATTCAATCCCATCTAACTTGCAAAAATGATCTAAGAGTGTTTCTAGAACTTCTAACGTACCCACAAGTATATGCTTAGATGTTGTATATTACTTAAAAGAGTGATGATTTATACACAAATATAAATTATTAATTAGATTAAAAAATTATGGTTTTATTTTGATGCACAAGCTGTGTAAATTTTTTTACACAATCTTTTTATAAAATTTAAAATTTAAATCACAAACCCTAGCAACCTAAACCCTAAACTCTAAATTCTAACCATAAACCTTAAATTATATACCCTACATACTAAACTCATAAACCCTACCCTAAAACCCTAAACTCTGAAATTAAAGTTTACACAAACTTGTGCATCAAAGTATTTCCAAAAAATTAAAATGATGTTTATATATATGTAATTATAAAAATAAAAAGAAACAGAGAAGAGAAATATTAAATTCAGTTTAAAAATGTAAAAATCTTACATCAAACATTGTTTAACATAAATATAATTTTTATCAATTATAAATTAAATATTTAATTTAGTTTACTGGTTAAATGTTGCGCCCATACTTATATTTTCAGTTCAAATCCTCTTAAATACATTCTTATTTTAAAAAATATCAACGTTGTCTTTGGTACAACGTACATGAGAACGTAAAATCAAGCACGTTTAAATGTTTATCCTTTGATTTATGGGTGGGAAATAATTTGGGTAATATAAGATTTGTACCAAAATCATATCTTAGAAAAAGCATCAACCTAGGTTTTAGATTCAAATCCTCTTAAATTTATTTTTATTTTCTTATTTTTCACCGATAAGATACATTTAATGTATATGAAATGTTGACAACTATAAACCAATTATTGATCTTGGTTTAGTGGTTAGATGCGACCCCATAGTTTCCAACATGCCCAAGTTTGAGCCTCTCCTCTTCATTCTCTATTTTATTCATTTTTCTCTTATAGTATTATGTCTAAGTTTATGTCACCATTTTATTGAATGACTAAATTTATATAAATTTAGGATTAAATTAATAAAATGTATATCTAATGAGGATTGAATACACTAATATTAAAATGAGAATCAAATATATTATTATACAAATTTGTTTAGTTGTCATGCTGATAATTTCGTTAACAATCGACAATTATCAGTCGGTCATTTGATTGAAATCACATTGAATAAGAATAGTTCAATAGTCAAAATATAATCAAGTCAATAATTTAGTGACCACCCGTATAGTTTTCCATTCTATACCCGAAACCAAAAAGTTAACAATCCACCTTCTTACTTTCCAAAAGCCGGTTTGATTATTAATATATTTTATATATTCAATGTAAATTTTACAATAAAAAATAGGATTAGTAGTCTATGCATTTCTAGTGAAATTAAAAACAATAAACTATTAGAATGATCACTTATATTTAGTAAGTGTGTATTTTTGGTCACTGATTTTGAAAATTGACCGTTATGGTCACTTATGTTTAAGAACTCGAGCCGAGTCCAATCAAATCGAGTGTTGGTTGAGCTTTGACCGAGTCAAACTCGAGTAGCTCGCGATCTGTCTTGTCTCATTTACAGCCCTACATTCAATTTTCAAAATCGATGACCAAAAGTGTACTTACTAAACACAAGTGACCATTCCAGTAGTTTACCCTTAAAAATCTTAGTGGAATAATAATCCTAAAATTTAAATCAAATACATAAAAATATTTAAAATTTTATATTTTCAGAAAATTTTTCTTTTTAATTTACTTTTTATTAATTATTTTTAATATCACATCATCTTTCATTAAAAAACATAATAACAAGTTTAACCCCTAATATCTATCATTTTTGTCACTTTAACCCAATGCTTTTTGGATCATTTTACTCTCGATCTCTAATTTTTAAGCAAATTGTTGTTTTTAAACTAACAGAGTGTAGCGATTAAAAAAACCGAATAAGGTATTTGTCCCCCTTTATTTTTTTAAAAATAATTTTAGGGGTTTAAAAACACTAACTCGTATTTTGAATAAAAAAATTGGAGTCGCCACCGATGATTCAAAATAAGGGTAGACCGGATACCGTAAATTAAAATCAGAGATTTTTGAAAACTTGAGTTCGGGAGTCGGTTACGGATGGGGAAGGTTTAGCACCCCACGCCGCCCAAAATTGGTACCTAATGGTTCGTAATATCTTTATTAGAAAAAATTTAAAACTCGGCCCGATTTAATTAGTAATTCCCAAATGCATGATTGCATGATCATACGAGACAGACAACCAGGGACGGTGCTACATGTTGAATGGGAGGGGCTGTGGCCCCCCGGTAAGGGAATTTTTTTTACCCTTTGATTCCTTATATTTTCCTGAAAAAATTGGGTTAATTATGAATTTGCCCCCCCCCCCCCCCCCCGCCTTTCAAAATTTATGTTTTGCCCCCCTCACCCCCCCCAACTTCAAATCCTGGCTCCGTCCATGCAGACAACCGAACTCACAATCCACGATACCAAAGAAGATGACACCCAAATGTTTGGGACGACACTTCCACTAGAATATCGAGACTATGAGTACTAACTTTAATTAATATAATAAATTAAGTATGGCAGGTAAATATGCATAAGCAAGACATTAATGATGACAAAGAAAATAATCACATATAAAAAAATTCATTTATTTATAGACTAAAAACGGTGCCATGAATTATCATAGGATATACGTGAAAGAAATTAAAAAACATGATTGGCTTTATTATCGTTTTGCCATCAGTGAGTTGATTGTTAACATGCACATATTATTTACGTATAAAAAATGATAAACTTATATTATCCGTATTAAATCCATATTTAACGAGCCAACATAGGAATAATGGATCACGAAAAAAGTAAGCAAGGAATAAATAATATTAACAATAATGACTATATGGACAAGATATATAAAAGAAAGGACTATGAATAAAATAAAGAATGGAACTAAATTTAAATTAATACAAAATTTAAAGGCCAAAATTGAAACAAGTGAAAGAATAAAGGGCAATAATTAAAAGAGCAATAAATAATGGACTGAAATAAAAGTAAAGTAAGATCATGGTGCAAAAATATAACATGCAAATTAATGAGGGGGTTCGGGGGCAATTAATCTGTAATAATCTGATTTAATTATTAATTTGAGACCAAATTAAAAAGTAGAAGAAAATAAGAGAGTCCCGAAGCGAGATTTCAAAATGCGGAAGGGCTGCCCGCGTAGTTATCGTGGTGCGAAAAGGTTTATTATGCAATTAGCCCGTTTTTTAATTATTTTGTGAGTATAAAACTCATTTTAAAAGCTCCAAAATCATATTTCTTTTTTTAAAAAAAACCTTTAACCCCTCTCTTGAACTCTCCTTCCCCTATCTCCCTTACCGGCCGCAAGTTTGTCGGCTCTTGGCCATTTCGATCGTCGTTAATCGACGTCGGCAAACACTACATCCCCTTTTCCTTTTCCTTTTTTTTGTTTTTGTTTCCTTCAAACACGAATCATCTCTTCTTCTTCTAACCTCTATCTTTGTTTTTTTTTTGTCTTTTTCTCGAAACCCTAACCCCATTTGACATCCCCACATCTGATTCACCATGCATGGCTCGACATCGAACCAGGAGGCTTATCATCAGAACGACAAGGGGCATCGGTTTGAAAAGGTAAAGCCTTTGTTTTCCTTTTTTTATATTTTTTCTTACCGATATGCGAATGAAAAGGAAAAAATAGAAAAGAAAAAAAATCACCTCTATATACTTTCACTCTTTTATTTCTTGAACCAAAAGTAGTAAAAGATACATTTATTACATCGTGTGTGTATATATATATATATCTGATTTGTTTGCTTACACGAATCATCGCATTTGTCGGTTAATTGGGAAATAAACCGAGATATATAGTTAAGCCTTCCTAAGAAGCCTCAGACCTCTTTTTGTGTTTGAGGTGGCGGAAGATTGTGGACAGCTTTGACCTTGTCAGGGTCGATCTCAATCCCTCTTCTACTAACCACAAACCCCAAAAGCTTGTTGGACGTAATTACGAATGTGCATTTAGCATGATTGAGCTTCAATTGGTACTTTCTTAATCTTTGGAACAGTGCTCTCAAATTCTGGATATGTTACTCCTCCGTCTTAGACTTAGCGGTCATGGCATCCACGTATACCTCAATTTCTTTATGCATCATGTCGTGAAAAAGGGTCACCATAGCCCTTTGATAGGTTGCCCAAACAATTTTCAGTCCGAAGGGCATTACTTTGTAACAAAATGTGCCCCATTCAGTCACGAATGTAGTCTTCTCCATATCTTCTAAGTGCATTTTTATTTGATTGTACCCCAAAAAACCATCCATGAAAGAGAACCATGAATGCCCTACTGTAATTGTCAACTAGGGTATCAATGTGGGGTAAAGGAAAATTATCCTTCGGGCTCGCTCTATTGAGGTCTCTGTAGTCTACAAACATGCGAACCTTCCCATCTTTCTTTGGTACTAGAACTATATTCGCAACCCATTCGGAATATTTGACAACCTTCAAGAAACCAACGTCGAACTGCTTTCTCACTTCTTCTCTGATTTTTAATAACATATCAGTTCGCATTCTTCTGAGCTTCTTTTGGACCGGCTTACACTCTGGTTTTATCGGCAGCTTGTGTACCATAATGTTTGTGTTCAGCCCTGGCATATCCTGGTAAGTCCAAGCGAACACGTCTTTGAATTCTCGGAGCAGGATTATTAGGTCGTGCCTAGTTTTGGGATAGAGGGCGACGCTGATCTTCACTTCTCTACTTTCTTCTTCGGTCCCAGATTAAGAGTCTCAACTTCTTCTTGGTGGGGTAGGATTTGCTTTTCCTCACTTTCCATCATCCTTATCAAATCTTCTGAAACTTCGTAGTCCCCTTCATCTTGTCCATCATCAAACTCTACCAAACACGAAGGCAGCTCGAAATCCACCTTGGTGTCAAATTCAGAATCATTCATACAGTTAATGGTATGGGCAATGTGTATATTAAAAGGAAAAGTATTTGGAAGGGAAAGATATTTATATGGAATGAATAGAAATGAATGAAAGAATAAACAAATAAATAAAATAAGAGGAATGAGAACAAATAATAAATGTATGTAGTGGTTGATATGTTTGCCATTTGAGAAAAAAGAGAAGGCATCATCTTATTTTATTTTGAAGCAGATTTAACATAGCAACCCTTTACAAAAGATCCCTAATGCCCGCGGGCAAAGGCAAAAGGGTTTGTTCGAAGCATTACTCAGTTTCTGTCCTAAAAACTACATGCAAGTCGATACTGCTCCGGTTATCAAGTGGTTCCCCCAGAAAGCAAGGACGAATTCCAGTTAAAAGCTTGCTACCACCTCCATCATTGGATATTATATTGATGGACATCCCCTCAAGCAGTTCGTTGAACACCTCTTCGTCATTAAGCTTGTTGCTTTTTTGGTTTGCTTCATGTACTTTTTGCTCAGCATTGATAATCCCACCAGACACGAAGGTATCTCTTAGATGGGAAAAAATCATCGGCTTCCATGAGATATCTACTCCCTTTAATCTGGCTCTCATTTGCTCTTCTTTTTCTCTATACTTCTCTCTTTTCTACAGTATACTAGGCTTATGGCCCAACCCGTATATGTCTTTCTTGAAGATAACCTTCTTTGCACGTAGACTTTCTTGCAAATTTTTTCCCAAACCTTTTCCAATTTTAGCTCCCCATCCCAGAGTCTGCCAAACGATCATCTTGGTGCAATTAGATAGTTTAGGGCACGAGATCTTGCTCCCTTCTGCGACAAAAGTGGCGTTGATAAATTCCAAGGCCCTAAAGAAACATTCTATAGCATCCTCGTCAGGTGGAACGTAGGGGGTATTAGATGTAACTGAAGCTATGATGTCTTGTTCTACTCCAACACTCACCAGTCTCCCTTCAATTATAAACTTCAATTTTTGATGTAGTGATGAAAGAACCACACCGACAGAATGAATCCAGGGACTTCCCAACAAGCAATTATACGTCAGGTGGATGTCCATCACCACAAACTCAATAACATATTCGATCGTTCTGATCAGTAATGGTATCTCTATTTTTCCCACCATTTCTCTTTGAGTTCCATCAAAAGCTCTCACAGAGTTTCGACACGGTTTCCTATGGGAACTATCTATGGGTAGCCTTTGCAGGGTTGTCATCGATAACACATTCAATGCAGACCCATTGTCAATGAGCACCCCCGATAAGACGTATCCTTTGCAGTGGGTAGTGATGTTTAAAGCCTTGGTAGACCCTATACCCCCATCCGAGATCTCGTCATCACTAAATGTGATGTAGTTGTCTGCGACAATATGTCCCACTATTCGGTCCAAATTGGTCAGATAGATATCATTTGGAACAAAGGTTTGATTTAACACCTTCAACAATGCATCACGATGCTTTTCTGAGCTTAGTAGAAGCTCAAGTACCGTGATCCTTGCTTGTTGTTTGTGAAGTTGTTCGACGACGTTGTATCCATTGTGCCTTAAGAATCTTAAAAATTCTTGTGCTTGGGCTTCAGTCACTGGCTCATTGATCTTTATAGGAGGTTCTTCCCCAAACATCTTCTCGGGCTCAACTAACACATTCTTACCTTTGTCTTTTACTGCTTCTGTTGTTTCCGGTGAATAACGCCTACCACTTCAAGTGAAATGTCCCACTTCATCTACAACTTTGGCTTTCGGCTCCGTCGGTCTCTCCTGTTAAGTGGGTTTTGCGTCTTCAGGTGATCCTTCCTCATTATGCGACTCTGAACCTTCCGATACTAAAACATTGGCGGTATAATTCCATGGAACTTTTCGTGTGTCTTTGAATTGGAAAGGAGTCGGAGCTGAGATGATAAGCTTAGGGTCCGCCTTTGAACTTTCCCCTTGAACCTAGCCGCCTTCTTTTGGTTTGGATGAAATGACGAATGGTATGCCTACCCCGTATTTGACATTGGGTTGATCTGACGTGCAGACGTCCAATTCCTTCTTTCCTTCAATTTTCTCAAAAAATTCAATTTTCTTTTTGTTCATCATTCCCTAGACCAATTGTTTAAACTTCGCACAATGTTGGATTTCATGCCCTCCTTCATGATGAAACTCGCAATAAGGCTCGCATCCTTCTTGCACTAGTTCCATACCCCGATCTATTAGGCATGCCATGCACAGTTGCTGGAATACCCATCGGAGAGGGGATCCGACTTCAAAAATTTTCATTTTAGCTCTTCTATTGCCTTCATCCTCAATTGCGTTCACACCACGACCTTCGTGGTTTGGCAAAGGATTAGCAGCCACGTTTGGTTCATCAAACGTCAAAACTCCGGTGTTTATCCTATTTTGAAAAAACTTCTTAAAGTAAATACAATTCTCTATCGAGTGACCGGGGGCACCCGCGTGATATTCACAATGCGCCTTCTCATCATACTAGGCAGAGAAATAGGGTTTGTACAGAGTAACATAATATGGTCGGACCAAATCAGCTTTATACAACTGGGAGTATAATTCAGCATAAGACACAGGCAAGTGAGTGAATGATAGCTTCTCTCTCTCCTTCTTGGGAGCCCTCTTGTTGCTTGCGTGCAATGTACTATAAATGATACACAAATATGGTGCAAGTATACACGTCGAACGAGTAATAAAGTGATGAGTGAGTATCGTATCCACAGGGATTGGAGGTATTCACGATTGCTGTGACAATAAAGATTGAACTTTTTTGCAGATGACAATGCTATAGTAAAAGAGATGATGTAAAATAATGCTGAAGCAAAATAGTGCAGAGAAAGATAAGATAACAATATGATAAACAAGTCCCCTTTCGTATGCGAAACTCACTACGAGATGACTGGCTGGGAATGATGGACAACCTAACTTAAGCTCCTTAACGATGCTAAAGCCTCTCAACTATCTTCTATGTTAGGCGGGATTTGCTAAAGGTGTTCCTAAACTATCTCTAGCCAGGAAACTGGGAGTCAGAAATGCTACAACCATACCTCTCAGCGTAAACTCTTAACACTCCCCAACCCTTCACATACTATCTTTTTTAGCCCTTGAAACATATCACTTATCTCTAAGGTAGGTTAGAGTCCGCCTCTCGACAGTCACTCCATTGCTTATGAGGGTTCTAAGGCTAGCTCTCTCGATTACTAACCCCAACACACACTTAAAGAACGACCAACTCTCGAGGGCTCTTACAACTTTAAGGAAATGAGAAATGTATAAGCAAAACATAGAACATGATAACACTGAAAAAGCCATAGCATGCATTAAAAAGTACTCAAAATAAAATCATCCATCAAACCAAACCACCTAAAATAGTTCGTGGCTGGGCAATATCATCCAACGTATCATTGCAATAATATCACCAAAGATAAAGATATGAAAAGGAAATGCTATAGCGACAGAAAGAAAGGTGAACTCCCTCTCTACCATTGACTGCCCGACTGTCTTAGCCCCACCGCCTCTCTCGAGGCCGGTGAGGCCACTCTTTGGAGCTTCAACGATGGAGGACACCAAGTTGGAGAAGATAAAGGTGAAAACTTCCATCTCATTTTCTCTCTCTTCCACCCCTCTTTCGTAACACTTGCCTCTCTCCTTTTCTCCAAGCTTCTCTCCCTCTATTTATAGTGGAGGCTCTCTAGGGTTTTGTGCCCTAAAGATTCCTTGATTATCCCAAGGAATATCCTCTGACAAAGTCTGCTGCGAGGGGACAAGGAGGGCAGTCTGCAGGTGGGTACCGACTGCTGCACTTGTTAGGTCGTCCTTTCTGCGCGTTCACGTGCTTCTGCAGCTCACGTGCTGGCCAATATCCACTTCCATCAGGCTATAGCAAATGGTACCGGCTTCCTCTCATGACTCCTTTCATGCACACCAAAAACCCAAAAACCAACCCTCTGGGCAGTATCCCTCGATATGGACCAACAACCAACAAGGATAAAGATGCACCAAGAAGAAGAAAATGCAACCTAAATGCAGTCTAAATGTTATGGTATGAACTCAAGAACATGCAAATGCTATAGCAAAAAGGTATGAAAACAAGGATAGTTATGTAGTTACCACACCCCCAAACTTAAGGTATTGCTTGTCCTCAAGCAATGAGTAGGACATAATAAAGGAATTGCTATTGCAAAGATTTAACCTAGAGGATTGCTATGGCAATATTTCAGTCCTTAGAAACAACTTAGGCAATTAAATATAAACAACTAGAAGCGAGATCCTTAGAACATTCCTTAAGATTAAGTTGTGTGTGTGTGTGCATGACTGTCTTCCTCCTATACTTAAGCTAGTGAGACAAATTTTCAAGGAAGCTCCCTAATTACACCCTAGTTATGTTCTCTAGTTCTTTTTAAATTTCTAGACTCCCAAAGATGTAAGTTTTTCTGCTATGAAGGGTGTAAGCTCATCACACCTACCCTCCTTAACTCTAGATGAGCAGGGAGCAAACCTCTCACCCCGAGCTAGTAGGCAGAGTCATCCTGTGACAACTTTCATTCACTCATATGCTATAGCAAAACTTTATCTATAGATATTTTTTTAAAACAAACATGTTATAGCAAAGCAGAGTGTGCTTCTACAGATATGCCGTAGCATTTATTTATTTGTTTAAGCACAGGGAAGTCTAGTTCTTCTTAAGTTCTCTATAGTTTACATATCATATTTCACTAGGGTTCTTCCTGAAAATTTTTTCTAACGAACTTATTTATAGAAAGAGAGTAGTTGTGTAAAAAAAAATTAACAACTAGATCCTAAGGTTAGTTCTACAAATCTCAACTACTTGTGTTTCCTTTTTTAGTTCAGGCCTTTAAGATTTCGTCGTCAGACATCATAAATATACTCATAGGCTGTCTCTAGACTAAACAGAATGACATAGTAAAAATTTTATTCTTCCCTACTATGCATATGCTAAAGAAAAAATGCTACCTATGAATACTAACACTAACACCCCCAAACTTAAGGGATGCAGTGTCCTCAATGCATGAGCTATTCTATATGCAATGTCATGAGAAAAAAATGAAATGATAAATAGAAAGAAAAAAAGAGTTAGTTACCTCCTGAGTGCGGAGGCTAGGTCGTGCTGCTGGTATTGTCCATTGATGTTTCAGAGGAGTAGTGGTGGGGATCTGCTACATCGTCCACACTCTCCGAAGATACTGACTGAGCACTGGATGAGGGCCTGACACGTCCAACATTATGTTTGATGCGTGTCTTTGGTCAGGATATTGTAGCATCCTCGGGTTGTGCTGGTGTCGGTTCAGTTGTTTGTGTTGTAGTGGTCTCCTTCTGAGGGGTTTCCTCAGGATCACTAGGTATGTGCTCTGGCTCAGAAAGTGGGGTTTTTGGTCGTGACGGTGTTGGATTAGTTGCCTTCCCGGTACGTTTCCTTTTCTTGGTCATGGTGGCTACTGGGTCGGTCTCTTCTACATTGGGTGGAATCAAGGAAGTTTCTTTTTTTGGCTGGGTAGTCGAAGTCATAGGCGTCTTCTTTCTCGGAGTCTTCTTCTTGGTAGCATGTTGGACGGAGCTAGGGTCACTGGGAGACACTGTGCTTATTGTAGCAGTGGTGGGTGCTTGCAGTAACTCCGTGGGGAACAGTGAAAATGACACGTTTTGGTCTGGTAGGAGTTTACTTAAGCAGGATGCTATGGAACTATCACGGTGATGGACATACTTGAAGTACGCCCGTTGATGTGCCCTCCAAGTTGAGCTCAACGCTCAGTTCCTTCATTGTGGCCACCAATGCTGCGACCTGTGCTGCAGCAAACTTTTCGCTCCTCCCTCCACTGTTTGTTGAGGCATGTCTTCATTGAATCGTCGGAGTTCTGTGACGAGGGCTGGAGTTAAACCTGTCTTTCCTGAAAGAGTTGCATCCACAAGATCGTCTATGAAGACGTCTTTTCTTTTACACAAAGTAATAATCAGGTTAGGGAAAACAAGAGGACTATGAGGTAGTTTCAGACAAGCATACACTTCATCCACTATTCTCTTTCCTATGTCAATGCGTCTACCATGTATTATCGAGTGGATAAGAAAAAGTCTAGAGATGTGAACGGTGGCAGTGTGTAGTGTAGGCATAAGCTTATGTCTCACAAAATGGTTCCATACCTTGGCCTCAGGTTTGAGGCGTCCTCTCTCGACTGACATGTTGTTTTCCAACATTGTTCCCTTAAAACAGATATCCTCTAGCACCCCATGTTGTGTCTGCGTGTCCATTGTTATCATAAAAGAGGTGTGGCGGTCTACAGTATGCTTTAGCCCATAGAACTTGTTAATTGCTGCGGCAGTAAACTTTTTCTGCTCTCCTCGCACATGAACCGTAGACTGTGTTGGACTTGTGAGGTATGCGTAGAACTCTTTTACAAGTGAGGTACATATCTCCTCTAGGTGAGCAATGAAGGTTTTCCATTCATGCTTACAAATGACATCCATGACTGCATGATCGAACTGGTTGTCTTCCTCTTTAGGGTATTTAAACCCTAGTTTCGGAAGAACATTCCTATCTTTGAGTTTTGTCCATCTCTCCTTTGTTGCCTCGTCAAGAAACTTAGAGATTTCTAGGACTGGTTGTTTTTTAGGACGATCGAAAGTTTTAGGGGGTTCTTACAACGAGCCATGAAGGGTTTTTTGTTGAAAATTAGGGTAGGAGTGAATATGTGAAGGGAAAAAATGGTGAAGGGTTTTTTGTGTGTTTGGGAGAAAATCGAAGAGATGGAGTGAAGAAGAAAAAGTTTGAGTGTTGAAGAAGATGAAGAAAGTGAAGAGACGAGTGATGATGATGAAGAAAATATGGGAAGTTGAAAAAGGTGTGGGGAAACTGATGAATTAATGGAAGAGGGGGTGATGGGACACGTGCAGGCTTTAAGGGAGAGAGAAAGGTGGGAGTTAATGTTATAGTTGACAGCTGGAGAGAGAATATGTGGGTTTTTGTGGCTAGGGTTTCTTCTCATAGGTCAATATTCTCTCTTTTTTAATTTATCCTCCCCACTTTTTCGGATAAAACTCTCCCTAACTTTTTCTTTTCCCCTTTTCTTTCGTACTTTTAGAAGTGGATAAAAACAAACTCCATGTCATTCTCCCTTTTGCTACCAACCCTGTAGACGGCATGCTCTCCTGCTTTGTACCTCACATTGTACTAGGAAAGAGAAAACCTTGTACGAGAGTCACATGAAAAGATATGAAAAATTAAAAACAAAGATAACATAAAACTAAACTAAAAAGAAAAGCATTATTTTTTATCATGCTATAACATAAAGGATATGGTTTAGAGGGGCAAACTTTCAAGGATCGTGAAGATCTATGTGTGACTTGTTTCTGAGGATAGAGGCTCCACTGTACACCTTCAGGCATAGGCCATTGACCTTGAAGACTTCACCATCGTCTAGCTTTTTGATATCAACCGTGCCATAAGGGTACACCTTGTGTATGATGAATGGTCCTGGCCACCTTGATTTCAGCTTTCCAGGAAAAAGCTTTAGCCTGGAATTGTAGAGAAGCACTTGTTGACCTTCTGAGAAATGCCTTGGCAAAATGTGTTTGTCATGCCACTTCTTGGTTTTCTTCTTGTAAATGTGAGCATTCTCATATGCTTGGGCTCTAAATTCCTCCAGCTCATTAAGCTCTAGCAACCTCCTTTCACTAGCAAGTAGGGAAACCATGTTGAGTTTCTTGATTGCCCAATAAGCTTTGTGCTCAAGCTCAACGGGTAGATGGCACTCCTTGCAAAATACGAGCTTAAAGGGTGACATGCCTAAAGGCGTCTTGAAGGTTGTCTTATACGCCCAAAGTGCTTCATCCATCTTGGGGGACCAGTCTTTTCTCTTAGGATTAACTACCTTCTCCAAAATTTGCTTGATTTCACGGTTGAAAACTTCAGCCTGTCCGTTCGTCTGCGGATGATATATTGTAGTAATCTTGTGCCTAACTCCATATCGGTGTAATGCTTAGCAATAAGCTTGTTGTCAAAGTGAGTTCCTTCATCACTGATGATGGCTCGGGGTGATCCAAACCTCGTGAAGATGTTCTTGTGAAGGAACTTCATGACCGTCTTGGAGTCATTCCTTGGGGTAGCAACAACCTCCACCCATTTTGATACGTAGGCGACTGCTAGCAGAATATATAGATCTCCATATGATACGGGAAACGGGCCCGTGAAGTCAATTCCCCACATGTCAAAGATTTCAACCTCCAGAATATTTTGCAATGGCATTTCATTCTGCCTGGAGATGTTCCCCGTTCTTTGGCATCGATCACAGGTCTTATAGAACTCGTGTGCATCCTTAAAAAGTGTAGGCCAATAGAATCCTGCTTGAAGAACTTTTGCAGCAGTTCTAGCACCGCCAAAATGACCTCCACATGGTGATGAATGACAGTGGCACAAAATGCTATGGTATTCTTCCGCTGGAACACATCTCCTTATGATCTGATCAGGATATTGCTTAAACAGGTAGGGTTCATCCCAATAGTAGAATCTTGCATCATGACTGAATTTCTTGAGTCCCTGGCTAGATAAATCAGGAGGCAAAATACCACTAACAAGATAATTAACAATATCAGCATACCATGAAATTGATGTAGCATCTAATAGTTTCTCATCAGGGAATTCCTCCTTAATTTCAGTTTCATTACCCTGTGCGATAGCATTTTCTAGCCTAGACAGATGTTCAGCTACTTGGTTCCCACATCCTTTCCTATCTCTAACTTCTAAGTCAAATTCTTGCAGTAAGAGTATCCACCTAATAAGTCTAGGTTTAGCATCCTTTTTAGTCACTAAGTACTTAATGGCTAAATGATCAGTATGAACTATGACCTTAGTGCCTATCAAGTATGACCTAAACTTATCAAAGGCAAATGCCACATCAAGCAATTCTTTTTCAGTAGTGATGTAATTGATTTGTGCATCATTCAAAGTGCGACTAGCCTAATAAATAACATGAAAGAGTTTACCTTGGCATTGTCCAAGCGCTGCACCGACGGTGTAGTCACTTGCATCACACATCAGCTCAAATGGCTCGTTCCAATCAGGTGGAATGACAATAAGTGCTGAGATAAGCCTCTCCTTCAGTTCTTGAAATGCGCTATATCAATCTTTGTCAAACACAAATGGTTGATTTTGCTGTAGCAAATTGCATAGTGGCTTTGAGATCTTCGAAAAATCTTTGATGAATCTCCGATAGAAGCCAGCATGCTTGGGGAAGCTTCTTACTCCCTTGACAGTAGTGGGGGGAGGTAGTTTTTCAATGACCTCGACCTTTGCTTTGTCAACTTCTATCCCTTGCTTCGAGATCTTGTGGCCTAAGATTGTTCCTTCCGTTACCATAAAATGGCATTTTTACCAATTGAGCACCAAGTCAGCTTCTTCACACCTATTTAGGACCTTAGCGAGATTTCCCAAGCATGTGTCGAAGTCATCTCCGGAGATCGAAAAGTCATCCATGAAAATTTCTAAAAAATCCTCGACCATGTCTGAAAAGATAGCCATCATACATCTTTGAAAAGTTGTCGAAGCATTACAGAGACCAAAAGACATTCTCCGAAAAGCATAAGTTCCATAAGGGCATGTAAAAGTCGTCTTCTCTTGGTCTTCGGGTGATATAGCAATCTGATTGTACCCAGAATACCCATCAAGGAAGCAGTAGAATGCCTTGCTCGCTAGTCGATCCAACATCTAATCAATGAATAGGAGGGGAAAATGGTACTTCTTGGTTGCTTTGTTGAGCTTTCTATAGTCCATGCAAAATCCTCCACCCCGTGACAGTTCTAGTAGGCAATAGCTCATTCTCCTCGTTGCTTACCACGGTCACGCCTCCCTTCTTCGATACACATTACACTGGACTGACCCATGAGCTATCGAATATCGGGTAGATTACTCCAGCATCAAGCCATTTGATTATCTCTTTCATCGCCACATTCCTCATGATTGGGTTTAATCTCCTCTGGGGCTCAACTGAATTGTTGTGACAATCATCAAGCAAAATTTTGTGCATACATATAGCAGGGCTTATACCCTTCAAATCAGCCATAGTCCACCCTATCACATTTTTTATGCTGTAACAACATATTTACTAAACTAGTTTCTTACTTAGGTGTGAGACTAGATGACATTATCATAGGCAAAGTTTCATTGCTCCCTAAATAAGCATATTTAAGATGTGATGGCAAAGGGTTCAGTTCTAGAGTAGGTGCATGCTCAAGGGAAGGTTTATAAGGTACAAATTCTGAAAAATCAAGAGGTTCAAAGTACGTAACTGGTCTAGCCTCGAGTCGACTAGACTGCTCCAGTTCCTTTGGGAGCTCTTTTAGGTATGAATCATCATCCTTGCAGAGTGCTTCAAACTCTTCCATTTGCATCTCATTGCTACAACAAAACTCATCAATCGCATTCTGTGTTGTACCATCTACATATTGGCATACTCTTGAGTTTTCTACATACTTGAAGGTGTCATGAATATTGATCGTGATCGTCTGATCAGCCACTCGCATCATAAATTCACCCTTCCCACAATCGATCAAAGCTCGCCCGGTGGCTAAAAATGGCCTTCCCAAGATGATGGGTGTATTGTTGTCAGCTTCACAGTCGAGGATTAAGAAGTCAACTGGAAAGATAAATCTGTCCACTTTTACCACAACATCTTCAACTCTTCCTTCGGGGCGAACATGAGAATGGTCTGCTAGTTGTAGCACAACCTTGGTAGGTTGTGCCTCTCGAATTCCTAGTTTCAGAAAAATCGACTTAGAAATCAAGTTGACACTTGATCCCAAATCGCAAAGTGCTCTTCCAACAAACTTGTCGCCAATAGAACATGGGATAGCAAAACTACCTTGGTCCTTCCTCTTAGGTGTCAGCTTGCTCCACATAGAATAGCATTCTTCTGCTATAGCGACAGTTTCTTGCTTCTCGACCTTCCTCTTTTTCATGACTATATCCTTGAGGAACTTGGCATATGTTGGTATCTGATCAATGGCCTCCAGAAATGGGACATTGATATATAATTTGTCTAGGATATCCATAAATTTCTGGAACTGAAGGTCTTCTTTCTGTTTCTTGAGTCGTTGAGGAAAATAAGGTGGGGGTCTAACTTCATTTCTTTGGATTTGTGGAGTTACATCTTTTATTGTAGCAAAAGCATGCTCCTCCTCCTCTGTTTCTTTTGCTATGACTTCCTCACCCTTTTCTTCAACTGGAGGATCTTGTGAGTTATCTTCTTCGTAAGACAAGTTGGGCTGAGATTCCTCCTTCTCTTTTCCCCCAAACTTGTCTTCCTTACTAATTTCCTTGCCACTCCGTAATGTGAGTGTGCTACATTGTTCCTTGCTATGGTGCTTAGTGGCTTCAGTGTCACTAGGCAGACTTCCTTGTGGTCGCGTATGCAAGGTTTGAGCTATTTGACCAACTTGTGTTTCTAAGGCTCGGAGAGAGGAACTATGGCTTTGCAATAAGGCTCCTTGATTCTTAATGTTTGCTGCATGATCCTGTAGCAAAACTTTCGTGGTTCCCATGAAATCTTTTGTCATAGTCATAAATTCTTTGAATGTAGTCTCCAACGAGCTGTTTGATGAAGATGTTGCTCCCTTGTGACTTTGCATGGCACCATCTGGTTAGAAGATGGTGCTTCGATTAGATTTTGATGTGGCACTGGCTGAGCAGAATTGTTGTGCCCTTGATTACCCCAACTGAAATTTGGATGCTGACGCCATCTTGGGTTGTAGGTATTGGAGTATGGATTGTTGTTGCGGTTATAATTCCCAACATAGTTGGCTGACTCTTGATTGTCAGGGAATTCACTCAAATGGTGATTGCCATCGCATCTGAGACATGAGGTTGCGGACTTCACTTCCTTGACTTCGTTGGGACGTTAGACGTTCTTTAGCATATTTGTGATAGCAGCTAACTGGGTGGCTACCGAGTCATCAGCTTCACTGTCTCGAGCTACTTGGTTTCTCCTCCCCATTCCAAGCCTTGTGGTCGGAAACTGGTAATCATTGTTGGCTACCCTATCAAGAATGTCAAATGCTTCCTCCGGTGATTTGTCCAACAAGGTTTCATTTGCTGAAGCATCTAGCATCATCCTTGTAGGAGCATTTACTCCATTATAGAATATAATCACTTGAGTCCAGTCATGAAAACCATGTTTCGTGCACTTCCTCAATAATCCCTTGAATCAATCCCAACACTTGTACATGGACCCGTCACCAGCTTAACGAAAAGAAGCTATATCATTTCTCAACTGAGTGTTTCTATTGGGTGGATTATACCGTAGCAGAAAACTTTTGCATTGATATGTCCAAGTCTCCATTGATCTAGCTGGCATTCCACTTAGTCATGCTCTAGCACGATCACGTAAAGAATATGGAAACAATTTAAGCTTTAGCACATCCTCGTGCACCCCTTGCTGTTTGAACGAGTCACAAACTTCTAAGAACGCACGAATATGTTGTCTTGCATCTTCATGAGGCATACCTCCAAACTGACCAATAGCGTTCAACATGTTGAACATAACTGTAATCACTAATTTTGTCCCGAAACTTAAACTCATTTTTTTACATTTTGGGCTTGTATTGGGCTGTAGTAGTAGTAATAATAATAATAATAATAATAATAATAATAATAATAATAATAATAATAATAATAATAATAATAAAAGAAAAAGAATATGCATGTATCACACTATCATGGTTGTCATTATATAGTGATCGTTATAACTATTACTATCTATGTAACTACTATCATTATCCATTTATTATTATTATTATTATTATTATTATTATTATTATTATTATTATTATTATTATTATTATTATTATTATTATTATTATTATTATTATTATTATTATTATTATTAGTATTAGTATTAGTATTAGTATTAGTATTAGTATTAGTATTAGTATTAGTATTAGTATTAGTATCATTGTTATTTTAGTTTGTTTTATCAATTCCCGATAATCAATCATTATTATTATTATTATTATTATTATTATTATTATTATTATTATTATTATTATTATTATTATTATTATTATTATTATTATTATTATTATTATTATTATTGTTATTGTTATGTTATTATTGTTATTGTTATTGCATGCTGTCATTTATATGTTATTTTATATATACTATATTATATTATATTATATTATATCATTATTATTTTGTTGTTATTATTATTATTATTGTTTATTATTATTATTATCATAACTAAAAAAGAAAATAAAATAATCAATATAAATAAAAGCTCAAATGTTATTAAAAACAGTCCATTTACATTAAAAGCCCAAAAAACATAATAAATAATTACACAAGCCCGTTTTAGGCCCAAACCTAATAAAACCCTAGGAAAAATCTGATTATTCATCCTCTTCTTTTGCAGTCGCACCAATCTCGACCGCTAGATCTTGCAAATGCACCAACGGCCCAGATTTCACCCGAGGAGAAACCCTAGCGAAGTCCTTCACTCAGCCCCGCGCAACACCATCTGGAGCCGTTGGATTTGGGAGCATCCAACGGTCCATATCCCTTCATTCCGGAAACCTTAGCGAGCCCCCCTCGTCTCGCGTCGTAGGCATTCACGACCATCGGATCAAACATGATCTGACGGTCCCCGATCAACACGGGAAACCTCCGGAACTCCCACGCTCCATGCACCAACCCTTCGGACTCCACGCACAACGTTTAGCGCTCCCACGCGCGCGCGTCGTCAACACGCGTCTAACGCTTCACCAGCCCCTTCACGCTTCTGCCACTTGCATGCCTCATCCCCGATCGGGACAATTCCAACATGCAAACACAAAAGACACAGCATTCAGATACCCAAAAACAACAACAGAAACAAAAATTAATAAAGGAGCAAGGTCAACCATGCAATAAAAGGCAAAAATACAGAGACCACACAGAGCATATCAGAAATTGCAAGGCAACCAATGTAGTTTTTTTATGATTATTTACTTTTCCAAGTCTGTAACAACTCAGGTATAAAGACCGAGAAACAACCATTGTAAAGGGGTCGGAATCCAGAGAGAAAATCAATACAAAAAAATATCCAAGGTATTTGCCATTTTTCCCATTCGTTGCATGCATCGAAACGAAAAAGAAGTAAAAAAAAAGAAATATTTACCTTCAGACAACAGTCGACCCTTTCGTTGATCTGTCTTCAGTCGTCAAGAAGCCGGTGTGCCTCAACGTGGCACGAATGGTGAGACGATAGTGATACGACGGTGAGGGAACCCTGAAAGAGGAGTACGGGTTTCCGAGAATAGGGGTGCTGCCATTTGTTTTTTTTTTGGATTTTCATTTTTCCGGTTTCGAAGATTCTTAGAAAAATGGGTGTGAAAGTTTTTTCTAGGGTTTCTGACGCCGGCTAACGACGTTCGAGACGGCATCGGAAAATGAGAGAGCGGAAGGGAAGGGAGAGTGTTTTAAATTTAGACCAAAAGACCAAAATGTTTTTTAACACTTTATATAATGTTTTAACGAAACAAAATGGGTTAAATTCGTTTTTAAGGACCTCCATGTCCTCTTAATTGCACCCCAAGCCCTTCCGCATCCCGAAACCATCTTTGT
Organism: Hibiscus tridactylites; assembly: GCA_958450335.1. Taxonomy (NCBI): domain Eukaryota; kingdom Viridiplantae; phylum Streptophyta; class Magnoliopsida; order Malvales; family Malvaceae; genus Hibiscus; species Hibiscus tridactylites. The sequence goes on from OY288292.1 coordinate 4,321,601, forward strand.
AGTCCTCACATCTTTTCAAAAAGATTCAATTTCGTCCCTATATCGGTTTTAATTGAATTTCGGATGGTCCAATCCCTCGTCTGCCCCCTCTTAATTTCTGTGTCTTTTCAATTTGGTCTTTTCTCTGTCGATTTAATTTTCTTTAGGTGGTTTTATTACAATCTAGGTCCCTATCATCGCGCGCCTTAATTATTTACTTCTTCTTTACGAAGTCGTGTATGTATGTATACATATTATGTTTTTTATGTAGTCACATACATATATATATTATCATTACAATAAGGTTTTCATATAACTATGCCTATATATGTATATGCATATGTTTATAACTTATTTAATTTCCGCTCTTTAAATTTTCATTTTCGTTCAAATCTCGTCTCTTTCAGGTTTTTTTACGTTCTTTTTAAGTTTTTATTAACTCACGGTCCTGGTTTCCGCGTGGGATCGGTATTCCGAATACTCGGATATCGACTCTTTTGGTGTCGTAGGACCTTAGATTAGATTTAACTTTAGCATTCACGCATTTCGTTTTTTAAAATCGTTTTCAAAAGTGCAATGTCCTTTTATTCGAGAACGAACGAGGCCATTACCAGTCGTAGTGGTGGTGGTTCAGACGTTCGCTCTTGAATATTAGGATTTTCAGAATTTACTTGTGTGTATAACCAAGTTCCAGTTAAAATTGTCACTTTAACTCGTAAAATTTGATTTTAATTAAGCTGTAAAGTTTTGGTTCCAATTTTGAGCATGTCGAGGGTGCTAACCCTTCCTCGCGTGTAACCGACTCCCGAACCCTTTCAAATCTCTAGTTTATATTTCTGGTGTCTGGTCTACCATTTCAAAGTGGCTGGTAGCAAATCCTTTCTTTTTTTAAAAACCTTTTTCAAATTCCCCCATATTTTAAAATATTTTTCTAAAACTCCCAATACTTTTCCCAACAAGTTTCTAAAATTCCTTTTTTAACCCCAATTTCAAAATTTCTAAAATATCATTTCCACCATACCTACACATATACATACACTTATATTTGTTTTTCAAAAAAATAGTCGCTACAATAACAAGTTTAAGCTCGAACTGGGCTGCCTGAATTTCTGGAGCTACTATTCCGGGATAGAGATCGTCCAAGATAGGTGTCAAATGATCTCTAATTGCTCGAGGTCGAGCTGCTTGTCCATGGCTATTTGCCATAGCATCTCCGTTACCTTGAGGTGGTGGTATTTCTCCGTACATGTTTCTAGTTTCTTCTCTTCGAACACGTCTCCTAAGTCTCAAGAAATGCTCGATTTCATAAATAGGTGATTGCAGGGGTCCTCTAGGTCGCCTTCTGGTCATACACTAGCAAGACACCTGAAAAAAATGAAAAACCTAAAATAAATATGTACAAAAACAAAAAGAACAAGCGATAAAAACAAAAACCGTAAACAACCAATTGTCAATCCCTAGCAACGACGCCAAAAACTTGTTGCTTGTGTGCAATGTATTATAAATGATACGCAAATATGGTGCAAGTATATACGCCGAACAAGTAATAAAGTGATGAGTGAGTATCGTCTCCACAGGAATTGGAGGTATTCATGGTTGCTATGACAATGAAGATTGAAATTTTTGCAGATGATAATGCTATAGTAAAAGAGATGATGTAAAATAATGCTGAAGCAAAATAGTGCAGAGAAAGATAAGATAACAATATGATAAACATGTCCCCTTTCGTATGCGAAACTCACTATGGAATGACTGGCTAGGAATGATGGACAACCTAACTTAAGCTCATGAACGACGCTAAAGCCTCTCAGCTATCTTCTATGCTAAGTGGGATTTGCTAAAGGTGTTCCTAAATTATCTCTAGCTAGGAAACTGGGAGTCAGAAATGCTACAACCATACCTCTCGGCGTAAACTCTTAACACTCCCCTACCCTTCACATACTATCCTTTTTAGCCCTTGAAACCTATCACTTATCTCTAAGGTAGGTTAGAGTTTGCCTCTCGACAGTCACTCTATTGCTTATGAGGGTTCTAAGGCTCGCTCTCTCGATTACTAACCCCAACACACACTTAAAGAACGGCCAACTCTCGAGGGCTCTTACAACTTTAAGGGAATGAGAAATGCATAAGCAAAGCATAGAACATGATAAACACTGAAAAAGCCATAGCATGCATTAAAAAGTACTCAAAATAAAATCATTCATCAAACTCAAGCCACCTAAAACAATTCGTGGTTAGGCAATATCATCCAACATATCATTGCGGTAATATCACCAAAGATAAAGATATGAAAAGGAAATGCTATAGCGACAGAAAGAAAGGTGAACTCCCTCTCCGCCATGGATTGCCTGACTGTCTTAGGCCCACCTCCTCTCTCGAGGCCGGTGAGGCCACTCCTTGGAGCTTTAATGATGGAGGACACCAAGCTGGAGAAGATGAAGGTGAAAACGTCCCTCTTCTTTTCTCTCTCTTACGCCTCTCTTTCGCAACAATTGCCTCTCTCCTTTTCTCCAAGCTTCTCTCCCTCTATTTATAGTGGAGGTGTTGAGTGTGCAAAAGTTCTACTTTTTACCCCCTATTTAACCCATATTTCTGCTGCATTCAAGCATAATTCATTGCATTTAGGATAGATTTCACATATACATCACAATTATATAAAATGGCACAGTTGCTACTAATTTTGGCCAATTTTGCAGGTAGCTGCTGTGGCAGACTCAAGGCAACGAAGAAGCAGAGTTGGAACATAGGACTGAAGTCGAGAAAGAAGACGCTGTTGTGGCCACTGCCGTGGCAGCCAATGACAACAGCAATTGTGAAGGAAAAAGTAAAGTGGAGCTCGACAGATAGAGGAAATAAAGTCGGTCTGTCGTGGGCCACTCTTATATTTTTCTGAGCCCTAGATCAGAAAGAAGGCCAAGCCCAAAGTTCAAGGAAGAAATCCAAAGCAAGAAAAGAGGACGAATTAAAGGCATCTACTCAGAAGATTTAATCTTAATTAGAGTTGTACTTTAGTTTGAACTTTTATTCTTACATTATTAGAAAACTTGAACCCAAGGCCTATATAAAGGCATGTAATTCGACCTAGGGGAAGACGGCTAGAGAATAAGATGTCCTTCAAGGATTGTACTGTTTTCCCCAAACCCTAGTCGTTTTCCCCCTTCTCATCATGTTCTAAACTTCCCCTAGGGCTAAGGGTTGATTCTGTAAAGTAGTTGCAAGGATTGTATTGTTTTTAGGATTTTTCTGTTCAATAAAATAAACTTCAAGTTTGCTTATTCTGGTTTTCAACATCTTGCAAGAGTATCGGGAGAGCATTGTGAGATTATTCATTTACTTAATATCGGGAGAGTTAAGTATACAAAAGGAATAAGTGCGGGTTCTCCAGTTTATGGTTGAACTATCTCGGACCTAGGGATAGGATGAGGTTAAGTGGCTAAGGAAGAATTCAACAACATTGGTGTTCATCCTTCGATTCACGCCGAGAGGTATCATCTAAGACTTGTTCATCGACAGATTTGGACCTAGGGATAGGACAAGTCACAGCAGGGATTCTTACCAAGCTTGAAGTACAGAGTTGTGTGATCGATGCCGCGACAACAACAGACTGATGCCGCCGCAGGTGCTGCCGCGACAAGGACGACGATAGAACAAGAAGTTCTATACAGTACAACACCTGCACTACTGAGCAAATCAATACCAGCCTCTTTCTTTACCCTGAATCTTTTAATCTTTTGTCTTCAATATTCTTCATTATTCCTCTACAAACAATTAAACTCTCCTCTTTCTCTCTTGTGCAGCAATCCAAGGATAAAGCTATTTCCAGTCCCTGTGGATTCGACATCCGATACTTCGTGTATCACTTTACTACTTGCGTCGTGTACACTTGCACTCTATTGCGATAGACTATTTTACACGCAACAGAAGGCTCTCTAGGGTTTTGTGCCCTAAATATTCCTTGATTATCCCAAGGAATATCCTCCGACAAAGTCTGCTGCAAGGGGACAATGAGGACAGTCTGTAAGTGGGTATCGGCTGCTGCACTTGTCAGGTCGTCCTTTCTGCGCGTTCACGTGCTTCTGCAGCTTACGTGCTTCTCACGTGATGGCCAATATCCACTTTCATCAGGCTATAACAATTTATGGTATCGGCTTCCTCTCATGACTCCTTTCTTGCACACCACAAACCCAAAAACCAACCCTTCGAGCAGTATCCCTCGATATGGACCAACCAGCAAGGATAAAGATGCACCCAAAAGAAGAAAATGCAACCTAAATGCAGTCTAAATGCTATGGTATGAACTCAAGAACATGCAAATGCTATAGCAAAAAGGTATGAAAACAAGGATAGTTATGCAGTTATCACCTCTTTTCCTTCTTGTTCGAGTTTTACACATTTCCAGTGGAAGCTTGGGGTTGTGAAATGGTAATGTTTGTTGGGATGCAGTAGGTGCTGGTAGCATTCACCTCATTGTCTTTCTTTTTTTAGTTTCTTCGTGTATTTTCACCAATATCGATTCTCTCTCTTTTTATTGATACTTCAATTGATTCTCATGTCCTCGCCAAATTAGCAAAAGTTTGGGTGGTGTTATTTATCAGACGATCAAACAGTGCTCCTCTCAATGTATTCACAAACAAGGGTGTAATCTCATGTCCGGGAATAGGTGGTTGAACTTGGGCGACGGCATCACGCTACCTTTGAGCATATTGGCGTAGACTTTCGTTTGATCTTTGTTCCATTCCTTCTAGAATAATTCGATTAGGGGTCATATCGGTCGCATGCTTGTATTGCTCAAAAAATGTTTTTGAGAGATCTTTCCACGATTTGATATTTACTCAGCTGAGTTGGGTGAACCATCGAATAGCTGAGCCGGTCAGGCTATCCTGAAAGCAATGGATCAGCAGTTTTTCATCCTTCACGAAGGCTGCCATTTTCCTGCAGTACATAGTTATATGGGCGGAAGGATAAGTAATTCTGCCATACTTGTCAAAATCAGGTGTTTTGAATTTTGGTGGAAGAACTAAATCTGCCACGAGGCTTAAATCACTAGCCTCAATCTCATGTTCGCTTCCCCTCCGCATAGAGTCGAATCTTTCCTCGAAGAGGCAAAACATCTTCTCATTTGTCTCTTCTATCTCTGTTCTGATCCTTTCTACCATGTTCAGGTCTGGCATTTCATCTTCACGGCCCACTTCCACATCTATGGGTTGTCTTGTATATGCCCCAGCTTGGTGTTCTTTCGACACTACAGCAGTATTGATGTACACTCTCTTCTCGGGAGTAGGTGTGCTCGATTGAACCCTAGCGTAAGATGCAGTTTCTTCCGTCTCTTCACCAGCACTATCGGAGACCTTTCCTTTGCTAGCCATTTTCTCAAGTAGCGCAGTTATCTGAGCCATCATCACTGCTCGTGACTGAGCAATTCGATCGATGATGTTTTGTTCAGTGTAATTAAACTGGGTCTCGAGGTCCTTTTGGCCCTGCTCTAGGTTAGTTACTTTATCTTCCATTATTTTTATTTGCAGGCGAGTACCGTATTGATGCGGAATGATTGCAGCTTAGTTTTATGCCATATTATTTCCCACAATTAAATGTTTATTGTTTTAACCATTAAATGCAATGTATAGTGTAAAAAAATGAATATATGATGTATGAATATGAATGCAATAAAGGCGTTGATTCTTAAACAGTCCTTAGAAAGACTTTCATTAGCAAAAGAGGTGTTGATTACAAAAAGTAGTGATAACAAGCTACGGATATCGGCTATCTTCTACGCCTAGAACTTCGACTTCATGAAGTAGGGCTTGAACTCGGGCTCCCAGTTCTGTCTCTAGACTAATACATGCATATAGTTCAGTTGCCGCTCCTGCCAGACCTTGGATGTATTGAGCTACTCCCTGCGCTTGTGCCATGACATCCATCATCGCTATGTGCTGGTCTCTAATTAGTTGGCCTACTTGTTGAAGTCCTCAAACTATTTTACTGTTATCTTCTTGTATGGCCCCTTCGAACGAGGCGAGTTGCTCCCTACATCCTTGCAGAGCCGCTTCTAGCTCGGTCACTTTTGCCCTTAGTACCTCGTTTTCTTCTTGGGCAAAATTCAGGGTGATGTTACCCTGATTATGATAGTCATACAGAAGCCCTTCTAATTGCCCCACTTGATCTTCGAGTTCTCTATTTTGGATTATTAATTCTTGATTTAAGGTTTGACTGATGACTAACTCGTGGGTAATTGCATTCACTTCGGCTATCTTCTGCTCTGCCAGGCTTTGGTTGTCTTGATGAGCTAATCCCAGCTGTGTTAACTGAGCCATTAGATTCTAAATCCGGTCTTTAGTAAGGGCTAGTTTCTAATTAGCAACTTCCAATTCTTCATTCTTTTTCGTGACTTGTTTCTGGCTTGCTTCGTATTTACGAGCATAACTATCGGTCTTCTTCCTTGTTGTCACCAGCTTGTTAGCCAATTCTTTGGCGGTGGTGCCTAAGCTGCTCTTTCGCAAGTTTTGCTTTAACTCCATCCATTCATGCCTTAACTCTTCGTGATCATCTTGCAGCGCTTTCTTCTTCTTCAGCAGTTGCTCTTCTCGATTCTTGTATTTGTCCAAATCGACTGATGCTAAATAATTTACAGCTTCAAGGTCAGAGATGCGTTTTTCCAGAACACGTACCTCTCTCTGGTGTGCCCTTCTAGCTTTTTCTAAGTTAGAATGAGTATCTCTCATATGTTCCTCCATATGTCGAACGTTTTCCCAATTTAGACAGAGGATGGTATCGTTGACCCGATTGAGCCTCCAATGTTCATATGCTAGGGTAAAAGGGGTTCCATCATTGTAAACCTCGACTTTGTGTAAGCTTTTCCAGGCATGACTCATCTTCAATACTTGTGCTTTGTATCCACTGCCCTCGTGCAGGAAGCTAGGGGCATTGAAACCATAGGTAGCAGGGATGAATTGCATTGAACCAAACTTTCGTGACACAAGTAGTGGACAATAGCCCGTTCCGCCCCAAATTCCAGGCAAAGGCACCCAGTCGTATCCCCCGCAGCGGTAGAGAAAATCTTCTAATATCAGTCAGGGTACCTTCCACCTAACAGTTTCATCTTGGAGGTCATAGAATGTAGCCATCCATTGTTCCTCGGTCATTGCTTCAGCCTGGCATTCTTCTAAAAAGACTTTTATGGGGGAATAGAGGGCTATATGCATTTGATAAGAAAATTTCAAATCTTAGAAGTGGTTGCGGATCCAGATTTCCAACAGCGGAACACAACATAAGAATCTATCTCCTTATCTTTTTCGGCATACAGTCAGTGATCGGAAATTTTTGCTAGGATGGCTGGCACTGGGTTGATCCCTTTTTTTACTTTATCAAACAAGTCAGTTGTTGCGTAATCTACGTGTCCCCGCGCTTTGGGAAATATAATTAACCCATAGATTCCATAGGCAAACAACTGTCTCTTTTTCGGTAGATCTGGATGCAGTTGAATTAACTTCTTAACGTGCCTCCAAGCTATGCAATCGATCATTCCCTTCCTTGTGATCTTACCCTAAAACCAGTTTCCACTCATTCCGGTGATGTTGACCAAGTTTTCTACAAAGAACGGGGTATCTATACACTACAAGAATATAGACTTTTAGTGACAAATTGGCAGTGACTAGCAGTAATTTTGTCACAAATATTAAACTTTTGTGACAGATTTTTTGTGTGACACTATTAGCATAAGTAGTTGTGATGTATTTTTATTTGGTCACTATTATAGTAGTAATTGTGACGATTACATTTTTCACAATTAAATTCTCACTGTAAGTCTATAACTGTGACACAAATATCATTGCCACTAAAACTTTGACACATGACAGTGACGATATATAAAGTGGTCACTATAATTTGATATTTGTTGTGACAATGCAATTGTTTGTCATTTAAAAATTTACTTTTGTTGTGATAAATTTTGTCACCAATAAAAAATAAACTTAATGACAAGTTATATATTGTCACAATAATAAATTTATTTTTATAATTATAGTAATAATAACAATTATAAAAAAATTAAAGTTACCATAAAGGCATTAACTAGTTTATCAAAAGGTAAAATAATTCTATAGTCTCTACACTCACTACAAGAATATAGACTTTTAGTGACAAATTGGCAGTGACTAGCAGTAATTTTGTCACAAATATTAAACTTTTGTGACAGATTTTTTGTGTGACAATATTAGCATAAGTAGTTGTGATGTATTTTTATTTGGTCACTATCATAGTAGTAATTGTGACGATTACATTTTTCACAATTAAATTCTCATTGTAAGTCTATAACTGTGACACAAATATCATTGCCACAAAAACTTTGACACATGATAGTGATGATATATAAAGTGGTCACTATAATTTGATATTTGTTGTGACAATGCAATTGTTTGTCATTTAAAAATTTACTTTTGTTGTGATAAATTTTGTCACCAATAAAAAATAAACTTAATGACAAGTTATATATTGTCACAATAATAAATTTATTTTTATAATTATAGTAATAATAACAATTATAAAAAAATTAAAGTTACCATAAAGGCATTAACTAGTTTATCAAAAGGTAAAATAATTCTATAGTCTCTACACTATGTGTAAATTGTTGTTTTAGTCATTCTATTTTGATCAATTTTAGTCCCTATATTTTTTAAATTTTAAAACTTCAATCCTAATCCAAACGGGACAACGACAATATGATTAAATTACAATGACTAAAAATGATTGAACAAAAGAATAAAAGTCAAAAGTTTTACTTAACATATTTAAAGACTAACATTCATGTCAAGATCGAAATTTCAAAATTTAAAAAGTACATATATTTTTTTGAATAAAAAGTACATAAACTTAAAGTGAACAAATTAAAGTAAAAAAACTAATATGTAATCTTGGCATAATATGTGATAGCAAAATTTTACCTTCTGAAAAATTTTACACTTTATATTTGTTTTAACTTTTCTTGTGGAGGTAAAATTTGCATTGTCAGTATAGTAAATAATTATCACATAAAGAATAATTTTATCGATAATTTAGGTGTAAGTCTTAATATTCATATGTTTATATTTTAAAACAAACTCAATTATTTTTATATATTTTCTTCAACAAACGTATTTTATATAGGAATCCATATAAAAATTAATTAAATTATTATTATATTAGTTATTGTTATAATTAATACATACTTTTAAAATAAATTAAATTAATTTCAATTACAATTTAACCTAAATAATATTTTACTTTCAAAATAATATTAAATTTCTTGCCTAGCCTAGTGGATAGACATTGCACTCTCCCTATAAAGGTTCCAAGTTCGATCTCCCACGAAACCATGCATTGTATTTATTTATTAAAAATTGATATATTAATATTTCACATCATCTATAATTTATCGAAAACTTCATGAGGCGAAGTAATTAAAGATTAAATTAGGCCGAGTTTAAAATTTTTCTTAATAATTATAATATGAATCGAATCTAAGGATTGACTCTCTTTTTGGTTTTTTTAAAACAAAAATTCTTCCCAGTGGAGTCGCCATGCTGTAGCGACTAAAAAATTCGAAAAAGGTATTTGTCCCCCTTTGTTTTAAAAAATTAATTTTAGGGGGTCTAAAAAAAACTAACTCGTATTTTGAATAAAAAAATTGGAGTCACAACCGATCATTCAAAAAAATGGTAGACTGGACACCGTAAATTAAAACCAGATATTTTTGGAAACTTGGGTTCGGGAGTCGGTTACGGATGGGGAAGGTTTAGCACCCCACGCCACCCAAAATTGGTACCTAAAGGTACGTAATATATTTATTAGAAAAATTTTAAAACTCAGCCCGATTTAATTAGTAATTCTCGAATGCATGAATGCATGGTCATATGAGACAGACAACCGAACTCACAATCCACGATACCAAAAAAGATTACGCCCAAATGTTTGGGATGGCACTCCCACTAGAACATTGGGACTATGAGTACTAACATTAATTAATATAATAAATTAAGTATGGCATGTAAATATGCATGAGCAAGTTATTAATGATGACAAAGAAAATAATCACATATAAAAAAATTTCATTTATTTATAGACTAAAAATAGTGCCATAAATTATCATAGGATATACATGAAAGAAATTAAAAAACAGGATTGGCTTTATTATCGTTTTGCCATTAGTGAGTTGAATGTTATAATGCACATATTATTTACGTATAAAAAATGATAAACCCATAGTATCCGTATTAAATCCATATTTAACGAGCCAACATAGAAATAATGGATCACGGAAAAGATAAGCAAGGAATAAATAATATTAACAATAATGACTATATGGATAAAATATATAAAAGAAAGGGTAAAGTACACAGACGGTCACTGAACTTTGGTAAAAAAAATGGTAACTAATCTTTCAAAAATCACAAGATGGCAATTAAACTTTATGTTTTATAACAAAATGGTAACTAGTTAGATGTTGTTAAGCGACTGTTATAAAATTTGGTATAATAACACATTTAGTCCTTCATATTTATACATTCAATCAATTTAGTCCTAATTCGAAACAATTCACTAAATTTAACCCTCATTATTTACGCATTCTTTCAATTTGGTCCTTAAAGAAAAATTCTAAGTATGGTAACATGATAAATAATTACAATTAAATTTTTATAAGAACTCGAAAACTCGACTCGAATCGAAAAAATTTCAAATAAAGTTTGAGTTGTAAAATATAACGTGTCAACTCGAAAAACTCGAAATTTTTTGACTCGACTCGATCGAGCGTTCACCTCTATCTTAAGATATGACACGTCAATTCGAATAACTCGAAATATTCGAATATTTTAAATCATTTTTTTATTTTAAATCGAATATTTTTAAAATAGAATATTTAATGTTTTCATATATAAATCACATTGAATATTTAATAACTACTTTAAATATTCAATTTAAAAGAAAAAATTTGATTTAAAATATTTGAATATTTAATTAAATTTTTATAGGAACTCGAAAACTCGACTCGAATCGAAAAAATTTCAAATAAAGTTTGAGTTGTAAAATATGACGCGTCAACTCGAATAACTTGAAATTTTTTGACTCGACTCGATTGAATGCTCACCTCTATCTTAAGATATGACGCGTCAACTCGAAATATTCGAATATTTTAAATCATTTTTTTCTTTTAAATCACATCGAATATTTAATAACTACATTAAATATTTGATTTAATTTAAAAATATTTGATTTACAAGAAAAAAATTGATTTAAAATATTCGAATATTTAAAGTAGTTATTAAATATTAGAATATTTTAAATCATTTTTCTTTTAAATCGAATATTTTTAAATTAAATTGAATGTTTAATGTAGTTATTAAATATTCGAAGTGATTTAAATATGAAAATATTAAATATTCGATTTAAAAGGAAAATGATTTAAAATATTTAAATATTTCGAGTTATTCGAGTTGACACGTCATATCTTAAGATAGAGATGAGCGTTCGATCGAGTCGAGTCAAAAAATTTCGAGTTATTCGAGTTGACGCGTCATATTTTACAACTCAAACTTTATTTGAATTTTTTTCGATTCGAGTCGAGTCGAATTTTTGAGTTCCTATAAAAATTTAATTGTAATTATTTATCATGTTACCATACGATGGAATTTTGCTTTAAGGACCAAATTGAAAGAATGCGTAAATAATGAGGGATAAATTTAGTGAATTGTTTCGAATTAAGACTAAATTAATTGAATGTATAAATATGAAGGACTAAATGTGTTATTATACCAAATTTTATAACAGTCACTTAACGGCATCTAACGTCTAGTTACCATTTTGTTATAAAACATTAAGTTTAATTGCCATTTTGTGATTTTTGAAAGTTTGGTTACCATTTTGTTTTTTTACCAAAGTTCAGTGACCGTCTGTGTACTTTACCCTAAAATAAATTACTATGAATAAAATAAAGAATGGAACTAAAATTAAATTAATACAAATTTAAAGGCCAAAATTGAAACAATGAAAGAATAAGTGCAATAATTAAAAGAGCAATAAACAATGGACTGAAATAAAAATAAAGTAAGATCATGGTGCAAAAATATAACATACAAATTAATGAGGGGGTTCAGGGGTAATTAATCCGTAATAATCTGATTTAGTTATTAATCTGAGACCAAATTAAAAAGCAAAAGAAAATAAGAGGGACCCGAAGTGAGATTTCAAAATGCGGAAGAACTGACCGCGTAGTTATCGTGTTGCGGAAGGGTTTATTATAGAATTAGCCCGTTTTTTAATTATTTTGCGAGTATAAAACTCATTTCAAAAGCCCCAAAATCATATTCTCTTTTTAAAAAAGACTCTTTAACTCCTCTCTTGAACTCTCCTTCCTCTATCTCTATTACCGGCTGCAAGCCTGACGGTCCTTGGTCGTTTCGGTCGTCGTTAATCGACGCTGGCGAACACTACATTCCCTCTCTTTTTTTGTTTTTGTTTCCTTCAAACCCAAATTGTCTCTTCTTCTTCTAACCTTCTTCTTTGTTTTTTTTTAAACCCTAACCTCAATTAACATCCCCACATCTAATTCACCATGCATGGCTCGACATTGAACTGGGGGACTTATCATCGGAACGGCAAGGGGCATCGATTTGAAAAGATAAAGCCTTTGTCTTCCCTTTTTTATATTTTTCTTACTGATATGCGAATGAAAAGGGAGAAAAAAAAATTACCTCCGTAAACTTTCACTCTTTTATTTCTTGAACCGAAAGTAGTAAAAGATACATTTATTACATCGTATATATATATATATATATATATATTTGATTTGTTTGCTTGCAATATTGGGTAACTTGCATGGCAGTCGTATCGTGACCGTTGGCATCGCGTAAATGAACGGTCGGATTGCGTCTTGAGAACGAACGGCCGAGATGAATTTTTGGCGATGACGCGGCGTCCTTCAGATGCGGACGCGTGGCGGGCGAAACTCCATGGGTCTCGGCGTGCTGTGCACACGCGCGGAGGGAGACGGATGGCTAGTGCATGTGCCACACGCGCGATCCGAGGAGTCACCCTGGTACGATCTCGGCCGTTGGATCAAAAATTGATCCAACAGTAAAGGGCCAGCTGCGCAAAGGGGAAAAAGATAGATTAGGATTTCTGGTTTTATTCAGATTTGGCCTAAATGGGCTCTTTTTTGTAATGGACTGAAAATTATTATTTCAGTGGGCTTTATTTTAATTTTGACCTACTTGTTTATTTATCATTTATTTATATATATATATATTATTTTTTGTAATAATAATAGGAATAAATAATACCAATTAAATGAAAAATAATGTGGTTAAAAACCCGAATATAATTAGTGTTTACACAAATATGTTTGGACAATTAAAATTTTAACAACATTGTCGTGGTAAAATATAAAAAAACATATATTTTCTCAAGAAAATTAATCAATTAATCAATAAAGTATACATGAACTTTCACACAAGTTGTCACGGTAGTGCCAATTTTAACTACTAGTAAGTTTTGTAGTTTAGAAAAGGCTTAAGTGGCAAATAAGTACACAAATTATACGTTTTTTCATATAGGTCCTTAAAGTATTTTTCGGGTCAAACAGTTGTCTAACGTTTTCAACGTTACTCAAATAGGTGCCCGCTGCCAACGTCCGTTAATTTTCATCGTTAACTGACACGTGTTAGTTTCTTAAATTCTTGAAATTATATTTAAAAATAAATAAAACAAAATATTTTCTTTATTTTACAAAATAGCCCCAAAATTTGAAATCCCTAACACCTCAAAACCTAAATCTCGATTTGACCTGGTTTTGTCGTCGATTGCCACATCGCCGCCCACCACATCCGTCACCGGACTATCACGACCATTTACCCCCACCATCTCGTCATCGGAAATCGGCCGACGTCGTGTGAAACGTTGAAATCGTCGAATGATTCATTTGAATAATTTGCGACGAACGGTTGTATAATGGACGATGAACGGTGTGTGGGTCATTCGGCGAGGGGAGGGCGTTTCAATCCGTCGCTGAAACGTGACCAACGCCAGTGGTAGTGGCAGGATTTGGGGGATTAAGGATTTCGAGACTATTTTGGGATTATTTGAAATTTTAGGATATTTTAAAAAATTATTTATTTTTTAAAAAGTAAATTTCAGAAAATGTTTAATATTGCCACGTGTCATGTTTTTATTGGTTAATGAATTTTTTTAATGGAAACTCACGGGGGCACCTATTTGAGTAATGTTGGAAACGTTAAGCACATGTTTAGCCTGAAAAATACTTTAGGCGTCTATCTGGAAAAAATGGTATACTTTAGGCACTTATTTGCCACTTAAGCCTTCAGAAAAGAATAATTTGACTAATTATTGATGGTTAAAAGTGATTGGAAAAGGTAGGGTAAAAGTGACAAAAAAGATAAACGTCAGGGGACTAAATTTGTCATTATTCCATAAAAGATAATATCACGTCATCAGAATCAAACCAACTATTGTTTGTGCAAGTTTGAAAAATGTTAGACCCCTTATTCGACTAAATCAAGTGTTAAACCTTTATGTAAGTAACCCTTAACATGTGAGTAATTTTTTTGATAAAAATAACTAATTTTTTATTAAATTTATAGGAAAAAACAGAATTACAATGCATCCAAGAAGAAAAATATTTGGATTAAACAATCTAAAAATTCTTACAACCCAAAAACAAAGAAAAATGAAAACTTCTATAAAGATAAGCATACCAACAAAAATTAGCAGCCTCTTGAATCTCCTTGTCTCTGTCCAAACGAGACGCATAAAGAAAAAAAAATGAGTGGTGCACGATCCAAACTGTCAAGCAAAAAGTATTGTTACCCAGTACCGATTTCATCGCCAAACAACCATCAACCAAGTGGGGATATAACTTTTCAAGTGACCACCGACAAAAACATAAATAAAAAACTAGCTCCAATTGAGTCTCTATGCGAACAACAGTCGATCGCCAGGGTATGCTGAAACATGCCACAAAGACAGATGAACCAAACCACAAAACAAAAATAAAGACATGTTACAAGGACAGAGGAAAAAATGTGTCACAGGGACAGAGAAATGAATTCTTTTAAAATAAAAAAAAAACAAAAAAAACTAATAGATTAAGTGGTCGACAACCAATACTAAAATTGATTGTCGACCACCGATCAAAGGGATTGATCAAAGTAGAGAGCGGCTAGAGTTGAAGAAATTTTGACAGTGGAAAGCAGCTATGGTTGAAAGTTTTATCTAGTGGGATTCTACATGTGAGTAATTTTTATATACATGTATAAATAAAATTTATACAAGTATATGTACTCTTTAAAAATTAAAATTTAAACTCTTAATCATAAAAATTTAAACCCTATAAATTAAAACCCTAAAACAAAAAATCAACGAGCGATAAGCAGCTTGGTATCGCTCAAACATGTCTCGAGTTCAAAGCATTGTATATACATAAAGTCCTCGCAGAGAGACTCACCCACTAAAATCAAAAATACGACACGGGTTGGTCCAAATTAAGGAAGGCAACAAAAAAACCTAAAACAAAAGGGACCGTGTAGTGATCTAAAAACTACACAATATGTTTATTGAATAATTTAAAAAAATATTAAGCCCTTATTTGGGCATTTAATCTAACATATTTGAATAACATTTAAATCAATTTATTTATGGGTTAATATTTGATACATTGACGGTGTAAAAAAAATTTATACAAGCATGTTTATTTTCAAGTCAAAATATAAAATTTAAATTTTTAACGTTAAAACTCTAAAATTCTAACTCTAAAACTTAAATCCTAAACCCTAAGTTTTAAACATAAATCATAAATTCTAAACCTCACCACCTAAACTCATAACCTCTAAAGCCTAAACTAAAACTCTAATCTTCTAAATAACATCGCTTGTAAAAACTTTAATTCTCACCGCCAGTATATTTTACCCTCTGGAAAAATATAATATATCATATTTTTAGGTAAAAAAATTGCGTTATCATCGATTTTACACTCTGAAAAAAAATTATATTCAAACCAACGGTGGAATTCAAGTAAAATTTTCAAACCCAACGAGTGGTTAAGAAAAAAAATAATGTTTATCTTAAGAGAGTCGAGTTTGAGCAGTTTTATTTGTAAAGTGCATATCTCATCAAAAGTTAAGAAAAAAGTATGAACAAATACTACTTTATAATAATAGAATATTCAAGGATTCAAACTTAATTCAAATATTTTACGATATTTTTAATAGGATTATTATCTCATACACAGACGATGGAAAATTTTTGTTTCCAAAAATGTCTTAATTTTAGGGTTTAGGGTTTTAGTTTAGAGTTTAGAATTTTTAGTGTATGTGTTTAAAATTTGGGGTTCATAGTTAGAATTTAAAGTTTAAGATTAGGGTAATATGGCTAGGGATTTAGGTTTAAACTTATAAACCCTCAATTCTAACTCTAAACCTAAAATTTTATTGATGGCTCCTAAATTTAAAAATACTACACTTAAATTACTACACTCTAAACCATAAACAAAATTTACACAAACACCTATGCTTAGAATAATTATTTTTTAATAACATAACTGAACATTTAAAATTTTAAAGATAATTTTGAATACACTTTTCAAAAAATACTTTCTCAAAAAGGCAAATAACATGAATAAATGGAGTTTAATTGACTTTTACTCGACGCTAATGAGATTTGGAGACAGTAAGTTTGAAGTACAAGGTGAAGGCTGATAATTGCAGATATCTTGGGGTTCGGGTCGGAATCAGGTATGGAGATCCACCACACCTGACTGACAAGGTCGGTGGTGGAACCCCAAACCACTGAGCTAGGCTCTGATCTTGGTTAGGACCATCAGCCCAATTGCCCAAACCTCTCTCTGCTCGAATCCAAACCTACCATTAGTCAAAAAAAGACCTTTGAAACTGCAGGTGGTTGCACGTGCGTGTTCCCCCTCCTCTCACGTGCATACATGACTCATGCAAAAAAGTTCCAACCAACCCATTAATACATTAATGTTTGAATATGAAAACAATCCAAATTTAATCTTTTAATTTTGTACATAGGGTAACCTAGTCATGTGACCACTGAAATTTGGGATAGTCATATTTTGACCACCCAAATAAGCAATTCGTGAATCAGATCATCAAATTTTTAAAATGCTTCTATTTTAATCATCATTCGTTAAAATTTAACGGAAGAAATGTTGTGATAGTTAACAGAAATTTGTATAATTACACATTTGGTTCATGTTAATTACTTATTATATCAATTTGGTCCTAGTTTTTATTTAATAAAATAAAATTAATCAACCAATTAGATGACAACATGTGTTGTCATTCGATTGGATGAATTTACTCTAATTTTTAAAAATATTTAATGTATTTATTTTCCTCCAATCAAGTGATGACACGTGTCACCACCTGATTAAAAGAAAATTAAAGAGAGATGGATGGCTTTGGATGGTGTTGATCTTGCAACTTCTTTGGTAAATTTCCAAACCTTTACCATTACGTCATTAACGACTGATGGTCAAAATATGATCAATTTAAAAGTTTGATGGTCTGATGGACAAGTTGTGTAGTTAGGGGTCAAAATAAGATCGCCCTCAAAGTTTGGTGGTCACTTGAGTAGTTTACCCTTGTATATAAGTAGATAAATTTATAGAATTGCCGAACATAATTTCTAATATTTTAGTGTGATTATAATGATAGTAGCTATTCTCTAACACTTCTTTTGAAAACCCACGCACAATGCGTAGATTACGCTTAGGGGTGGGCATTTCACACGGCTCGATCGAAGTTAAAAGTTAAGTTTGGGTCAGGTTTTTATTAAGAGTTTTTTTCGGGTCGGTTTTTAGGGTGAAAAACATTTGACTCGACCCCGGGCTAATAGTGTAATTTTTTCTTATATTTTAGAGATATTTACAATAATGCCCATGGTATATATTTTTTATAATTAAGTCCTTAAAATTGTTTTTTTTACAATTTGGTCCCTAGAATTATATTTTTACAATTAGGTCCTTAAAATGAATATTTTTTTATATAGATCCTATCGGGTGGGTTGGGTTCGAGTTTAGGATAATTATTTTCGGGTCGTGTTCGAGTTAGCCCAAAACCCGACATGTGCAATTCCTTAATTACGTCAGTCAAATCCCTAGTTAAATCATACAAGCACACTGCAATTCCAAAGAGATAACTCAAATTTAAATTTTGAAGATAACATTTTTAAAACAGAGCCACAAATCTCCAAAATAAAACTAAATCATAAAATCACTGAAAGTATAAGAGAGATCCAAAACATTGACTCCAAGAATTTGAAAAAAAAATCATGATGGGTCTTTTAGTTTTTTTCTAAAAATTTAATTTAGTCTTTCTAAATTAAAAAAATCATATTAAGCATCAAGTTTTAGAAATTACAAAATGGCTATTAATTTTATCAAACTGTTATATAATGATTATTAAATTTTGTTAAATTATTATAAAATATCATTAAAATTTATTAAACTATTAAAAGATAATCTTAAAATTCATCAAAATTTATCACTATTTATAACATGTAACGATTATTCTACAATAATTTGATAAATTTAATAATCATTCATAACCTCAATAACTAAAAAGATTATTTACGCATACAAATGTAAAAGTGAAAGTTAAAAATTCTGATATTCGTTGTCATCGGGACTCAACAAAAAGTATAAATAAATGTATAAACAGATCTCTAATCTGATCTCACACTGTTCTAAACAAAGCCTTATTTTAATGCTTCTTTCTTCATTGTTTTCTGCATAAACTAATTGATTTTTTTTACTGTTTTTAAGAAGAGATTCCTTTTCATCGGAAAATGCTGGAAAACCAACGCTTTAAATCTCATTACCGTTTTCAGATCAAATCAAAGCTTTTTACCAGTCAACATTACTCCCAAATTTCACACCGTTTTTTTTCTCAAGAAAGTTTCAGCAACACTTTCCCGGGAAAATCTTCAAAGTTCCCAGATAGAGGAAAATACCAGCGCCAGTTCAGCCCAAACAAAAGGTAAGCAATGTTTTACATTGTTGAAAATATTACATTAGGGTTTTCATGAATAAAATCTTTACTATATATAATCAGATTCTTTGTTGACAATGTCTGGATCCCACCGTAGCCTTATAACACTTAGTATTAGTTCAGTTGATAATGTCGTTGTTGTAACATTTAAGAGGTCATGAGTCTGAATGCGATTAAATGTTTTTATCTCTGATCTTGGGATTTAGAAGGTTATAAATAGTTTAAGTATTGTAATTTGTATGTTCAAAAAATAATTTTAGTTTTTTTTCTAAAGTAAACTAAAAATATTAAGATTCCAATTTCATATTTGGAAACACGTTTTTTATTTATTTTTAATTAAAAAACAACAAACTTTTGCATACGTGGGATTTGAAAGAAAAAAATAGAGAAATAAGTCTGTTAATTCACATAAAACCTAGACTTTGAAATACTCCCAATATTTTTTAAAAACACTCAACGCATTACTTGAAAAAAAATACAGTAAAATAATTTTTAGTCCCTGAACTTTATAAATTTTTAAACTTAATCCTTATTTTTTGTCCATGTTAGTCTTTGAACTGGGACCTTTGGCTATTTTTAGTTATTTTGATGACATTATAATAGCGTTCCACGTTGCACAACTTCATAGTGTCGTATCATTAAAAAGACTAAATTTGAAAGAAATAAGTTATAAAGTTCATGAATTAATGTGAACCCAGAAAATATTTGAGGATCATATTAGAAAAATTATCAAATTTAAAGACTAAAAAGTTGCTTTATATCGTAAAAGATATGCGCAATATTTAGTATTTACTTGTCTATTAGGACTTTTCTTTATATTTCTATTGATAAAACATGAATACGATTTTGTTTTTTATTATTGAAATTACACTTTCAAATATAAGAAAAAAAGTTTTTTTAGAAACCAAAACAAAAGTTTAATGACGGTTTATAACATTCGAAAGTTTAACAAATTATTTTTTATTGAAATTACCAATTTAAATTTGTAAGCAAATCAAAAGTTTATTAGCAATTTTTTAACTTTCAAAAGTTCAATGATTAAAAAATCATTTTAACACAATTTAGTATATTATTATTATTATTATTATTATTATTATTATTATTATTATGGGTTTATTATTCTATTAATTAGTATGTAGATTAGAGCCCATAAATAGAAATAGCAATGTACTAATAAGAGTTTTGAGTCAATGCGAATCTAAGTTTAAATTGGTCCTTAAACTTATCAAAAACTTATCACTAGTAGGGACCATTTGTAGCCAAAACAAAAGTTTGATGATCATTTTGTAACATTCGAAAGTTTAATAGCGAAAAGATCATTTGTATATTGTATCCAAATGTTTATTAAGTTGTCGTATATAGAGTTATTTATCAAAAATTAAAATACATCAAGATTTATTCGCTTGAGTGTATTTAAGCTTACGATCTGTAAAAAGTATCAACCAAGTTAAGACTCGGACGAATAATATATATTATAAATAAATTAGATTCGAATATAAAACATCGAATCCGAGCTCATAATACATGTAGGAAAGCTAGGAATAGGAAGATGAAATGTCCATTCATGATAATGGGTGACTGAAGGAGTTGTTGCAAAGCTTAACTTGAAATGGGTATGAGAGGGAGACACCATGTTTCGATTCCTTTGTGTTTATATTTATATTCCGAAATGGAAATTAAAGCATTGTTCTTCCCCATCAACGGTGTCGTTTTGCTGTCTCCCACATCACATCACGTGATTAAATATTTTTTATACAAAATAAATTAATTAATATTTATTACAGATAATATTTGTATTTGTTTTTGGTAATGTTTTGGTATTTAAATATAAAAAATTACGTGGCATAATAATTAATAACCATTTTGGGAATGAAAAAGGGTAGTTTTGTAATTTAAGAGCCTTCCCATGGTTGTCATGAAATGTCAACCTCCTAAAACAGGGAGCTTTAGCCGTTTAGGTAATTCCAGAAAATTATATCCAAAAGAATAATTCCAGAAAATAAATTTTGAGTTTGGGATTATTCCAACAAGGCTACCTATGGCGAAAGTGTCATTAATTTTGGGTTTAAGGTTATGAGATTAAGAAATTTTGAGGTTATTTTATAATTTTTTGAAAATTTTGACATATTATTTAATTTATTTTATTTTTAATTTAATTTTTAAATAAATAAATAAAAAAGCTACTGTTGATCTATTATTTGTTGATGCTTTTTTTAATTGTATTATTTTAAAATACTAACAGAATGAAGTTTTAGGCAACGATTTCAGCCGAAGAAAACATTAGGCACTTATCTTAGAAAAAAATTATAATTTGAGTGATATTTTTGAGTTAAGTCTAAAAAAAACAAGTCAAACTACTCCACGCGCTCAGCCCATAAACCCTCCCCACTCTCTTATTCCAATTTGTGTTTTCCAATTTTCACCGGCCGGCAACCAACATTTTTGACGCGTGCGTCTCACCTCATTTCTTCAAGCGTTCGAATTGTTGCATGTCTTAAAGTGCATGCAAGAAAAATATAACCTCACTTCAATATTTTCCCCTTTATATATCTTGGAGTAAAGCAACTTCTAAGTCCCTTAACTTTGCAATCCTCTCAATTTAGTCCCTGATTATTTTTCTCCATATAACTCTTAAAGTTGTTAACTTTTCTCATTTTTAGTCTTTACGTTGATGTTACGACACTTTAATATTTGTCAAGTGTCACGTCATCAAGAAGACCGATAAATAGTTAGAAATCCAAGTTCATGACTAATATGAAAAACAATTAGGGATCAAGTTAATTTTTTTTTATCAAATTTAGGGAGTAAAAGTTAATTTACCCTTTTCTTTCAAATTTAAAAAAATCTAGTATAAAATTCTATAAAGGCTCTATGTCCATAATGCGTAGGCTTATATAATATCATTCCATTCAATCAATGCATAAGATTTTGAGAAAGTGAGAGAAATGATGAAAATCATCAAATGGTTTATTTAATTTATTTATTTTTGCAGTTTTTTTATAAAAAAAAAATAAGCAAAGAGTGAAGAGATCCAATGGTGGAGAATTCGCCACGTAAAGGAAGAATAGTAGTAGGGCCCACGACGGGTGACGCCGTTGATGAATCCGGTGATTTAATCGAGTGTTCCGGTAAGTATTGCCGATCATGCACCGCCGGGGTAATCGCCGACTGTGTGGCACTCTGTTGCTGCCCTTGCGCTTTGCTTAACCTCTTGACTCTCGCATTGGTTAAAGTCCCGTGGAAGATGGGGAGGAGGTGTTTGGGGCTCGGGAAAAAGAAGAGAAACCGGGTGGAAATGGAGAGAAAATGCAAGAAAAGGTGTCGCGATTGCAGTGAAGTTGAAAGCAGTTCGAGAGGGGAAATGAGGGAATTCTCGACGGCGTCTGGGGTGGAAGAATCAGAAGAAAAACAAGAAATGGGAAATTTCAGTGCGAGATTTGAAGCTGAGAAAGTTTGGTTAGAGCTGTATCAAGTTGGGCATTTGGGATTCGGTAGGGTTTCTTTCACCGGAACTTGAATACTATTCCCTTTTCTCTGTTTGGTTCTCGAGAAAATGTGAAGTACATTGTTGTTTTGGATTTGTAAAGTTTTTCACAAAATATTATATTGCTTTCCCTTTTTAGTTGGTTTAGGACGGGAATTAACATAAAATATAATATGGGATTTTGTCTGTTCAGATTAGTACATAGTTATTTGTAAGTAGAAGAAAAATCGCCATATAATCACATGGTATTTTAACGTATTACCTTATTTTTCAGAGTTAATTGCACTATATATTTTAAAATTATGATCATCGTTTTCAATTTATCTCTAAATTTTTTGATCATTTCAATTTCATCTTTGAATTACGAGTCTTATTTTAAATTGGTTCATTAATTTTTAAACGTTCTAATTTCATTCTAAAACTATAACCCTTATTTTAAATTAATTCCTTAAACTTTTAAATGTTTTAATTTCTTCGAAATTATGCAATATTAATTACCGTTCATGCCCCATCATATCATGTAACACATTAATGTTTACATGACAATTAACAATTTTTTAACGATTTTATTAACAATGGACATGATTAGAATATATCAATAGTTTGTGGATGAAACTAGAATGTTCAAAAGTTTGGAGACCAATTTAAAACGAGGGTTGTAGTTTTGGGTTGAAATTAAAATGTCCAAAATTTGAGGATCAATTTAGAATGAGTATTATAGTTTTGGGGTGAAATTAGAATGCTCAAAAGTTTAGAGACCAATTTAAAACATGAGTAATAGTTTGAGAATGAAATTAAAACATTTTAAAATTTAGGGACCAATTTAAAATGAGGGTTATAGTTTATGTATGTAAGGTGCAATTACCTCTATTTTTTAGCTTTACATAAATAAATATCTGTATATAATATATAAACTAGGACTAAGCAAGGGTTTATATAATTTTAGAGTAAACTACACCACATATCACTCAACTATGGTTGCGGATTCGAAAATACTATTGAACTTTAAAAAATTTAAAACTAATACTAAATTTTAATTTGTGACTCGAAAATACTAATCCGCCGTTAACTCTTGACACACCCGTTAAGTCAAACGACGTCGTTTTGGCGTAGCTATTTTGAAGCATAATTTAGCCCAAAACGCCGCCGTTTTGCTGCAGGAAAAATATTAAAATTATATACTTGGAAGGGTTTTTGAACCTATGACCTTCAAATATAAAGGCTAAGTCTTAATCATTAAACCAACACGATATTATATAATGTTTTACCATAAATATTATATATCTCAACTATTTGAGATAAATGATATTAATAATATACAAATAATATATTTTATATTATTTATATATAAATATTATTTATAATATTATTTATTTCATAAAATAATATGAATTAATCTCATGCGGTTTGAGATATATAATATTAGTGGTAAAATATTACATAGTTTCAAGTTGGTTTAGTGCTTAAGGTTTAGCCTTTCTATTTAAAGGTATTGGGTTTAAACCCCTCCAAGCATATGGTTTAATATATTCCCCCCAACAAAACGACGTCGTTTTAGGTTAAATTAGGCTTTAACACATCCGCACCAAAATGATGTCATTTTGACTTAACGAGGGTGTTAAAAGTTAACGGTGGAGTGGAATTTTCGAGTCACAAACTGAAGTTCAGTATTAGTTTTTAACTTTTTTAATGTTTGGTGGCATTTTCGAGTCTGTGGCCATAGTTGAGTGGCATGTGGTGTAGTTTGCCCATAATTTTAATACGAAGATGAATTTAAAACAATCATTTATTTGATTTTTTAAGATTTTTATTAATAAAATAATTAAATAAAAAATTATGATTCCCCACTTTGATTAAAATTTTAGAACAACTGAGATCCAAACATCTAAGTTATGATTAATGTATTTTTTCATCAAAATATTAAAGTGTTAGATATGCTTTTTTTTCTCTAATGGATAAGTTGAGTTTATTTTTTATTAAATAAAGATATATTATATTTTTATGTCGAGATTTATTAATTGATAATAATAGTGATATGTTACAACTAAACAATTCAGAAAAGAAATATTTTTTAATATACATGCATGGAAAAATATAATTTATCTAAATTACATTTAAATTTTAAAATTGAAAATCTTAACCCTTAAAATTGACATTTATTTTCTCTAAAAAGACAAAACATGGCAAATTAGCATTGAAGTTTTTTTTTTTGTGTGCGCGCGCAAAAAATATAATTTTATTAATAAAAAAGTTATACACAGAAAGTATTAACATGTGTCTCATTTAAAACAAGTTTAATATTACACATATACAATAAATAAATAAACATCCAAAGTATCTCTTATTCTTATTTTAGTGACAATGGAGAAATTCATTATTTTAAGTAGGGATGTGTACCGTTCGACTCGGTAAGCAATTTTAGTAGTCCATCAATTTTTCGATTTTTTCATATTAATTTTGTTTTTTAAAATGTTGTAGGAGTATTTTATTTTAGTAAAATATCTTTGTTTTATGAATTTTAAACATTAATCGGTAAAAATCGTAAGTTTTTTTTCATAAATATAACTTAAAAATAATTTTTTCTACTAAAATTAATAATTAATAATCCACGTAGAGTATTTTTAAGTACAAAATACTTATTTTTACAATATAAAATCATTAAAATTAATTATAAATTAAATAAAAAACAAATACAGTTCAATTCGGATAAACACATTTTGTGAACTATAAATAGTTCAAACACTACGGTTCGGGTCAATTTTTGTAATTTAGGCCTAAATATGAGTATTCAAATTATGAATTTTAAATTAGAGATATTATCGATAAAACTCAAATAGTAAGAAGTAAGATTTTGATGGGGCAAATCAAATTAATCAAGTCGTGCATTTATAATGGAAATAAGGTTTTACTTTAAGTTGAATCGTTTTCATTTAAGCTCGGATTAGATTTTTTTTTTTGATAATTAAATCTGGAAAAGATTATATCCAAAATCTGGAACAATACAACAATGAGCACATTTGTTGTTCACTGCACTGGGAAATTAAGCAAATGGCGGTTCAGTTTCAAACTCTAACCCGCTCCTTTTAATCGCCACCTGGAGAAGCAACGGCAACCGCAGCAGAGACGCAAAGGCGGCGGCGGATAAGAGGAAGTGGGTGGAGAGAAAACAGTCTACAGTTCGTTGCTTCAGGGAAAATAAAAAGGGGGAGTTTCGTTGCTTCAGGGAAAATAAAAAAAGGGGCGTTCCGAGAATCGAACTCGGGACCTCTCGCACCCAAAGCGAGAATCATACCACTAGACCAAACGCCCATCTTGGAATTCTGTTAGATATTATATTTGATAACTATAAACTCGCAATAGATTAATATTTTCCAAAATAATTATAAAAGATAAATTGTTATTTATATACATAACATATTTATTTAAAAATAAATACGAAGAAGCCTGAATTTGTAAAAATCTATCCAAAGCCCGACCGTATGGTTGGGTTCAGCCGTTCAGGGAAGATATAGGTCAATATATAATTTTTATAATATTCGAATATAAATTCATCACATTAAATCGGGTTGATTATCCAATTTTTTTGTATTAAAGGTTAATATTTAATAGGATGAGTCTACCACGTGCGACGAACACCGATGAACACCACTAATGATGAACACCGCTGAACACCATTAAATTAATTAATAAAGAATTAAAATCTCAAGGACTCATCATACAATTAATAATTATTTTTAAAATTTTAATTAAATTATTTTTTATATATATTAAAATTTTATTTTTTAATAAGGGTAAACTATATATTTAGTACCTCACATATTTCTGTATTTCTATTGAACCCTCATTATTTAAATATTATTTTAATTTGACCATATTCTTTATAAAAATAATTTAACCCTTAACCCCCAACCTAAAACCCTAAACTATTAAACATTAAACCCTTAAACTCTCAAACCTATACCCTAAATCATATACCATATAAAAATAATTTCACCATTACCGATTCAATTCAATTCAATGAATTGTTGAATTCTCCTAAAAAATTCAATTAAATTATTTTTTATATCTATCAAAATTAATTAAACTCGAATATCTTAAAACTAACACTATCATCTTATTTAAGAGGAAGATGCCATCACCTCCGCAGGAAAATTTTAGCCAAATGATGTAATGATTTTAAACTTCCTAGATGATGTAATAAACATAATTATACCTTGGTAAAGCATAAAGCAGAAAAACCAAGATTTTTTTTTATAAAATAAATCAACAATTTATTTAACTTTTAATCAAACGAATAAGTAACCAATCCATTCACAAACACAAGCAGTACAGTACAAGAACAGTAAAATCACCAATATTTTACGATATAACACAGTAGAATTCCAAATTTTCACGGAAAAAATTAATAAAACCCAGAATTTTGCTTTCTCAAACTTGGAAAGGACAATGCTAATTCTTCAAATCCTCATCCGCAACTTTCCCATTCCTCTGTTTCAACGACCCGCCATTGGCAACTAAGGTTAAAGCAGTTGTTATTGACAGCATTTCACATTAGAATAAAAGGAAGAAACCGAAGATTTAAGTGTGATCAGTAAAATATATTTGATATATATATAATAATAATTTAATTGAATTTTTAAGAGAATTTAACAATTTATTGAATTGAATTGAATCGATGATAGTGAAATTATTTTTAATGATATATGGTTTAGGGTATAGGTTTAAGAGTTTAGGGTTTAAGGTTTAATAGTCTAGGGTTTTAGGTTGAGGGTTAAGGGTTAAATTATTTTTTATAAAGAATAGTGTCAGATTAAAATAATATTTAAATAATGAGGGTTCAATAGAAATACGAAAATAGGTGAGGTACTAAATATATAGTTTATCCTTATTAAAAAACTAAAATTTTAATATATAAAAATAATTTAATTGAATTTTTTAAAATAATTATTAATTGTATGATGAGTCCTTGAAATTTTAAATCTTTATTAATTAATTTAATGGTGTTCATCGGTGTTCATCGTTAGTGATGTTCATCAATGTTCGTCGCCCGTTGTAGAATTTTCCTATTTAATATATGTGTGGTGGTGGAAAGTTTTTGCAAGGGTTTTTGTAATTTACCGTCATGTTGTCTTAATTAATATCCAAAAGAACCCAACAAGTGTTCCAATTGAAAAGCGGGTGATAATCATCTCATGAGACACGGATTCAATCACAATATCTGTAAGATGCAGGTGCTTTGTCAAAAATTTAAAAATATCTATGAATCTTATAATCATTTTTAGACTATTAAAAAAATATCTCAAAACTTTTTTTTCCAAATGCAATACTAAACGGTTCTAAGTGAATTGGATCAAGCCCAAATCACAGGCTTTGTGGTTTAGTATAAATGTACAATGAAGCCTTCAAACATTTTATGATTGGGGTTAGTTTCTTGGATTAGGCCCAACTTAAGCCCAACAAACGTGTTTGCCTTTTTAATATAAATTATAACAAATAAATATTTGAAAAAACTTTGATACACAGACCGTGTAAACTTTAGTTTGCACGTGACTTTTAGTTTTAGGGGTTAACGTTTTAGTTTATTGTTTAGAGTATAAGAGTTTTGGTTGTAGGATTTAATAATTTAAGGTTAGTGTTTAAAATTCAGGGCATATGATTTAAGGTTTAGTCATTTATGGTTAGGGTTAGGAATTTATGATTTGAGTTTTATAGTGTAAATTGTAGGGTTGTGTAAAATTAATTTTACACAACTTGTGTATCAAAATTTTACCCATAAATATTTAAATATTTATTCGTTATAGTCCTATCCATACAACAATGTTCCGATTAATAAGTTTTTTCTTTCTTTTACAAACTAGGATTGATACACCATAATAAAATGGAAGGGTCTTTTTACAACTAGAACTGTTCATGGATCATATTACTCTTAGGTAGGGGTGTATATAGTTCGGTTCGGTTCAGTTCTATAAATTATTTTATTAATATGTAGGTTTTTGGTTTTTCCATGTTAATTTAGGTTTTTAAAGTTTTATATTTTATTTTGAAAAAATTAACTTTATTTATGACCTGTAAACATTAAATGATAAAGTTTTAAACCTTTTTTATAAACATTTATTAAAAACTTAGGCTCCGTTTGGTTGTAAAAAATATTTTTTTATTTTTGTTTTCATTTTCAAAAAATAGTTTTATTTTTAGTTTTCTAAAAATTAGAAAACATGTTTAGTTAATAAAGATGGAAAATTATTTTCAAAAATGAAAACAGTGAGAATGTGTTTGATATATACCTTTTTAAAATAAAAATAAAAAATAAAAATTAAATAATTGAAATAATAATAATAATAATAAGGGAAAACTATACCGGTGGTACCCTAACTATGCCTGTATTCCTACTTTGGTCCCAAAACTATGTTTTTCGGCAAAAGAGTCCCTTCCGTTACATAGTTCTCCTGTTTTGGTCCCCCGACGTTAAATAACTAACGGTTTTGCTGATGTGGCATTTTTAATATTTTTTAAGGCTGACGTGGCATTTTTTAATATTTTTTTAATCATTTCTCTCTCCTCTTATATATTATTTTTATTTAATTTTATTCACCCAATCATGTTGTGACACGTGTCACTACACTATTAGGTGAAAAAACCCCCCCAAAATCCTAAAAATCGAACTTGGTGCCGCTGGGATTCAAACCCAGGACACCAGCACACCAAACATGCGCTTGAACCAACTAGGCTAGGCTGGTTAACTAATTCAAATCTACTAACATTTATATTTATATAAGCAGAGCCCTTTACTTGCATAAACCCTCGTCGAAAGCTTCGATTTCTGCATCTGAATTTAGATCTAAGTCTGTTAGGAGAACCCGTCTTTCGAAATCCGAAAAGGATAAGAAATCGTCATCGTTGTGGGATTGGAAGAAGCCTTTGAAAGCATTAACTCATATTATGCAGCATCGGTTTCGTATTTGTTTCTTTCTCCATGTGCATTCTATTGAAGGCTTGCCTGCCTATTTGAATGACTTTAACTTATGTGTGCATTGGAAGAGGAAGGATGAGGTGCTGTCGACTCGTGCGGTGAGGGTCGTGGATGGAATTTCTGAGTTTGAAGAGACATTGATGTGTAAATGTTTTGTGTATGGTAGTAGAAGCGGGCCTCATAATTCGGCGAAGTATGGGAACAAGCTTTTTCTAATCAGTGTTTCTGTTGTTGACATGTCGGGGGATGATATAGGACATCATTGGATTGATCTCACGAGGCTGTTGCCGCTTAGTTTGGATGATTTAGAACGGGAGAAAGGGTCGAGTAAATGGACAACAAGCTTTAACCTTTCTGGCAAGGCTAAGGGTGCTACTCTAAATGTCAGTTTCAGTTTCATGGCAATGAAGGAAAAATTAGTTGAATCAAGCAGCAATTTGAATGCATCACATCTCGTAAATCTAACAGAGAAGGGGTCAAGCGCAATGGGAGAGATTGGAGTTCTTCATGCAGGCAAGGGGAATGAGATGCTTCGGCATGGTGGGACTGTTCCAAGCAATGTAAACCGCAGGTCTCTGTCTGTTGATGTAAAGTATGGTGCTGAAGTGTTGCCAAATTTGGGGGGTGGAACTTTCCAAATCGATAAGCATTTTATATTTTGTACAGCTTAAATATAAGTGTTTGTAGATTTGAATCAAGTATCCAACCTAGCCTAGTTGGTTCAAGTGTATGTTTGGTGTGCTGGTGTCTTGGGTTCAAATCCCAGCGGCACCAAGTTTGACTTTTAGGATTTTTTTGGGGGTTTTTTCACCTAATAGTGTAGTGACACGTGTCACAACATGATTGGGTGAATAAAATTAAATAAAAATAATATATAAGAGGAGAGAGAAATGATTAAAAAAATATTAAAAAATGCCACGTCAGCCTTAAAAAATATTAAAAAATGCCACATCAGCAAAATCGTTAGTTATTTAACGTCGGGGGACCAAAACAGGAGAACTATGTAACGGAAGGGACTCTTTTGCCGAAAAACATAGTTTTGGGACCAAAGTAGGAATACAGGCATAGTTAGGGTACCACCGGTGTAGTTTTCCCTAATAATAATAATAATAATAATAATAATAATAATAATAATAATAATAATAATAATAATAATAATAATAATAATAATAATAATAATAATAATAATAATAATAATAATAATAATAATAATAATAATAATAATAATAATAATAATAATAATAATAATAATAATAATAATAAACCAAAATTTTTAAAAAATGACATTAGAAGGATTCGAACATGAGTTAAAATTTAAAAACCCTTGTTTTTATATTTTCCATCTTCCTAAAACATTCTCAATAAAAATAATGAAAACATATTTTTTATGTTTTTGTTGTAAATAAAATAAAGAAGAATAAGAATAAGAATAAGATGAACAAAGAGATGAGAGAAAGAGGGAGATTTGTATTATTCTCAAATATAGAATTGTCTACAATGCCTTCAATGAATCATCTATTTATAGGCATAAGAAGTACATAATACATTAAACTCTAATTCATAGAGATAATATTCCTAATAATAAATAAATCAAACTCCTTTGATAAAGTTCTAATCATGATAGACATCCACATAGATAAATATTCATAACACTCCCCCTTGGATGTCTATGAAGATAATGTGCCTCGTTAAAACCTTACTAAGATAAAAACCCAGTGGGAGAAAAAAAAATTCTTTAGTGAAGGAAAAAGAGTACACACATCTTTGATACGCATAACTTGTTGCCTCATTAAAAACCTTACCAGGAAAACCCATTGGGACAAAACCTCGGTTAAGGGAAAAAAAAGTGCAACGCGTATTTACTCCCCCTCATGAAAACATCACAGAAGATCTTTGAATCTTCATAATTTAATCTTGAATATCATTTTTCTAAAGATCGCGAGGGATGAAACTTTGGAGTAATATGTTCCATGATGTATCCACTTTCAAACTGAGATATACATCTTGCGTTATCTTCACACAAGATAGCTTTTATCATATCTTGTAAAAGTAAATCCACATATCTTTTGGATATGTTGGGTCAATAGTCTTAGCCAAACACATTTTTTGGCTTGCCTCGTGCATAACAATTATTTCTACGACATTTGAGGAGGCATCAACGAATGTTTGAAGATCTAAATGTAATGATCTTTGTATATTCATATATATTTCTTGACCAACTAATATATAGTGCTTCAAGATCAAGAAAAGATATAATTATCTTTATTCACATCCAACAATCTTACAACTATTGGGATACTCAATAGATATGCTCTATTCATATTGAATCTTCTTTAAGATTCTTTCAGCTTATGTCTATTCATAGACAAAGAAATATATAAAAATGCTCGATCTTCAGGTCGAGATAAACTTGATGTCAAGATTCAAGTACTTGTATTGAAAGTACTTCATGAGTTTCCAATTTGAAGCTCTTTAGGAGTTCTAAAATTATCATAATGGATCTTGATCCAAACTCCTTTATAAAATACATAAGGAAATCTGATCATTCTTATAGTATTTTCTCAATTAGTATTCACTAAGGCGATTATACCAAATGCGCCAAAAATATTCATGAGACATGTTTAAATAAATTTCCTCAGAAATTTCCAAATGCTTATAGCATTTTAGATCCTTCAAGGATAAATATGGATCCACAAATAATTAGACGCATGTAAAATTTTCAAAACTGCCAAAGTAATTGCATCCACCATGAAGTAATTAAAACTTTTCATAAATCACAGTTTAAGTCGTATTTACGACTACTTATTTGTGCCTCACTTGCATTACACCTTTAGGTGTTTGGACTGGTGGTCCAAATACTTCTATTTTAGAAGTTCAAAGCGTCTTTCAACATTGGCCAATTCAATATCTATATTTCTGGATAGATTTTATAAAAGATCCTCGATTTCTTTCTTTACTTCTATAGAAGTATTTTATGTAAAATCGTTGTCGACAACTTTCCAATATTCTGGTTCCATTCTCGTAATGACATAACTCATCGAGATCTCTTCAAGATTTCAATCTTTATTCCAGGTACCTGAAACTCTTCAAGAGTTTTATTATTTGTTATGTCTTGGGTCTCTTCAGGAGCACCCGCCTCCAATATATGACCATCTCATATTACTTTCTATTTACGAGAATTTTGATCATTGAAACCATTTCAACTATCATGCTTCAGGCATGATTTACATTCTCTCGCTCTAACATGTAATTTAAACTTAGAGCATTTCAGCTGGTATATGAGACTTAATTACTCTCATTGGGTCAGTAAATATGTCTGGCAGTTGACATGTAATAACATGAATTATCTTATGAACTTCTAGTTCATATACGAGGATCTAGATAATGATAATTCATTTTCCTCTATCCAGCTGATTATTATCTCCCCCTGATGTTGAGAAAAATCATGTCATAAATGATTCTCCAATTAATGTTTAAGAATTTAAACATAAAAGGAGACTCGTACTCAATATATATTTTCAACCCTTTTATTTACCCATTTTGTGCGTTGTGGTGGAGCAATTCATATCGCACATTCAAAAATCATAAAATGGGAAATGTATGGTTTCTGACCAAAAACCAATCATAACGGGGAGTTTATTATAACTCGTTGGCTTGATGCGTATAAGTGTTGCTATATGGAAACACCATATAAATAATAACTCTTTTGTTCTCATAGTTTAGCTATTAAATAGGAGGCATCCAATTGAAATTTTGCTAAACTATATTTTTCATAATCAACAGGCTTTGTAACAACTGATATAGCCTAAAATATAAATCCACTAGCTTTTCAAGACGAATAGTCTAACTGCATAATCTGAATATTTTTAGAATCAATCTCACAAACTTCTGGTTGTAAGTCGATAAAACAATGTAGATGCATCTACTAAAATCATATAAAACTTTCCACATTTGTGGATATATGGGCCCATATTTCGTTCAGATATGCAAGACATACAGTCTCAACTTCAATACAAGAACTTTAAGTTCTAATTCTTTTGGTAGGTGGGATCATATATATCCTTTGAGAACAAACAACACAAGAACTTCAGGTTCTTTTAGTAAGTGGAATTTAATCAATTCCTTTAAGCAACACAAGAACTTCACGTTCTTTAATAAGTGGAATTTAATCCATTCCTTTGAGAATAAGCACCACAAGAACTACATGTTCTTTTAATACATGTGCATGTAAATCTCAATAATTTCTGCACCATTGATCAAGATGGTCTAACCGATCATGCCAACTATATATATGTGTGTATATATCTCTGAATTTGTAAACTCCTTGTTTACCATAACATGTAATTCAATCTCACTCGTACATGTCTAGTACGACCATCAAAATTGTTCCTTTAAATAGGAATATATTTAGCTCTTTCGGAGCTTTCAATTGAAATCATCTTTTGGTAGTAATATATAGCTCTTCTAGAGCTTTCAACTGACTTTTTGGCTACCAAAACTTATATCAATATTGGCTTATTTCAAATGCCAATTGATAAGATAATTCCCAAAGGGATAGTTTGCGAACTCATATTGCTCTCTTTATGACTTTGACGAGTATAACGCACTGTGAATATGGAATAAAGTTTCATTTGACAATAACATATTTGCTCAACCAGAGCCTTTTGTGATATTAGTACTTCCGGATATAGTACTCACATTATTCCCTTGCATTTTAATCGAGAAATGCATAATTGTGCACCTTTCAAAATGTGCTTTGTTTCATTTACTTCAGGTAATGAAAATATGTACTTTGTATCATTCACTTCGAGGAATGAAAAATATAAAATATAGCACATCATATCAAGTCGATTATCTATCAGAGATAAACTTTCAAGTGCTCTTCCGAAGTATTGATATTTTAGTACTTTGAGAAATACTACTCATATTTCCCCTTACATTTAAATGGGAAAAATATTTCTTATGCTTAAGTACAATATGAGTACTTGCATTATCTGCTAGGCATAATTAGCCACAATTTTAGGCATAAATAGCCACAATTCTAGGCATAAATAGCCACAATTCATTGTATATTTTATTCCGGAAGTAATCATATTCTTCAAATAATAAATTAACATAAATCGTAAATAAATAATATGTGGAATAAATAAACATAAAGCAAACTAACATAAATAAATAATAAATAAAACGAATTAACATAAAAAAAATAAAAAAACCAATTATTCCTGTTAGAGGTTATAAGGGAAATAAAATAAATGGTAAATTATTCCCTTCAAAGGTTATGAGAAAATTAGCAATATCCAATTGAGTTGGACCAATAACGCCATAATTATTTTCACCATAAACAAATTTTGTTTATATTTTATTTCATTTATCATTCATGATTATGGATAAAGTCCATAATACTTTGGCGTTTGACAAGTACGAAACCAATGGTTTATAACATCACATTGGTAAAAGGATTTCACTTCCTTAGAATGATCTTTATCACTCTTGTCATCCTTATAACTTCGCTACCAGTGGGTAGAAGTATTCTTAAAATGACTATATTTTTCATGTGTATATTCATAGCCTCGACCACGACCACAACTTTTAATGTGATTTTTTATTCCTTTCATAATATAATCTCACATTCACTTCAGGGAATGGAGTAGAGCCAGTGGGCCTTTAAAACCTTTTTCACATATCCTTATCACAGAGAACAAAGATTTAATCCTCGTACGCGGCATTGTTAAACCTGTCCACAAGGTCCTTTAAAAACCTCCTTTGAGACCAGTAGCCTCGCAGAACGGGATGTCCAGCCAATTATACTTGGATTATATCGAAATTATGTCTCCAATTGAATAATCATTTACCATGTTTGCATTCACTTCAGGGAATGAAACAGATCCAATAATTGCATGGAATAAACATCATGCTTGCATTCACTTCAGGGAATGCCCCATCATTGATAATTGCATGGAATAAACATCATGCTTGCATTCACTTCAGGGAATGCCCCATCATTGATAATCGCATGGAATAAACATCATGCTTTGCATTCACTTCAAGGAATGCCTCCCATAAAACTTTTTGGATCAAGAAAAATTTTCGTAACTTGAAATTGGGAGAAGTCTATGGTCGAGTTTTTCGACAAAGAAGAAAAATTACTTTCGAGCAAATATAGACTTTATAACAATCTTTTTATAGATTGAAATTCACCATGATTTATCACACATTAAAATCACAATTTAAAGGGGAAAAAATGAAATTAGAATTTACCGATATTAGTTTTCCTCTCGAGGAAAATAGAGACGTAGCAAATGACCAAAACATCTTCTCATAATGTCGTGTCTCTTTCCAAGTCATTTAAATACATGTAAAACTCAATACATGGTTAAAATATTAATATCATCAAATAAAATAATATAAACACATATTGATATTAATACAAAGTTCAACCATTGTGTCAAAAATAAACATATATGAAACCATAATAATAAGATCTATATGTATGGGCTGAATTGAATATATTAGAAATCAGAGGATCTATGTCATAATTCTCTCTTTAAAAAAAAAAACTAAACCAACAAAGGTGTTTCATTAATGTACAGATCTTTGTTACTAAAAAAAACCTTAAACCTAGAGTACGTATTTTAATTAATTTATATGAAAAACTACCATAGTTCTACGTACATAACTTTGTTATTCATAATTATAAAGTATAGTCAGTAAATCGAACATACTTTACATGCACCATCATCAAACTTCATGAATTTACAAATATACAAACACAAATAATAATAATTAAGTATGTAAAGCATAAGCAGTTGAGTACCAAAGATGAAAACCCACAAATACTTTCGCTTAACAAACCTTAATCGATTCCATCGTTCCCTCTTCGTCTCCGTCGATTCGTCTTTTGGTTTGTGAGAAGCCACAAATTTATCTCTTTCCAATGTTCGAATAAAATCAAACATACTTCCAAAATTTTCAAAAAAAAATTTAAAACAAAGTTAAAATATAAAGAGAAAGACAATCGGTAACTAAAAAAAATAAGGAAAGAAAAAAAAAACTTATCTTTGGTTTATTCTATAATCGAATTCTTCCCGGTAACTTCTTTTGAATTATAACGATGAAGACCTCAGTTGATTAGAGTCTCGTGCTGATAACGTGTTGTAAATAAAATAAAGAAGAATAAGAATAAGAATAAGATGAACAAAGAGATGAGAGAAAGAGGGAGATTTGTATTATTCTCAAATATAGAATTGTCTACAATGCCTTCAATGAATCATCTATTTATAGGCATAAGAAGTACATAATACATTAAACTCTAATTCATAGAGATAATATTCCTAATAATAAATAAATCAAACTCCTTTGATAAAGTTCTAATCATGATAGACATCCACATAGATAAATATTCATAACAGTTTTCAAATTTTCACTTATTTTTGTTTTCATTTTTTAAAAATCATTTTCTATTTTTACAACCAAACACATTTTCTTCCCCGTTTTTCATTTTTAAGAAAATGAAAACGAATTCCATTCTCTAGAACCAAACGCATTAATTTTTAAGTGAATAATAATTAATAATACATCTATAATATTTTAAGTATAAATATTTATTTTCATATTATAAAATAATTAAAATTAATTATAAATTAAATAAAAAATCAAATTCGGTTCAATTCTAGTAATCGTGGTTCATAAACTTGTAAACTATAAATCCTCCAAACACTTCAGTTAGGATCTATTTTCGGTTTTTTGATTAACCATGCTCCGTCTACTCTTAGGTTAATATCGGATATGATAAAGAAAATTAGTCAGTAGATCAACTCAGAACGGATATAATCTAAATAATTTAAATATATATATTTATTTAAATTTAATTATATAATTTTATCTACTAATATTAAAATAAAAATTAAAAAATGTTATTTTTTAAACAAAACAATGGATAATTTGGACAAACTTGGAATTTTTCAATTGGGACTCAACTAGGCCTACCCATAAACACTTCTAATTGCGTGAAAACTTTGTATTTTTTTTGGTTGCACCCCTAAGGCTTTATCCTGACTAATTCGGATCAACCCGCATCGTATACCTGATTTTGATGGGCGAGTCTCCCAACAAGAAAAAACTCTACAATTTTTAAAACAATAAAACATAAATTGATAAATATTGAAATATGAATTTGTTTAAAACATTATATTTAATATTAAAAATATAATAAAAAAATTCATATTATCTTTCGTTACTTATAATGGATTTACATATGATATAAATTTATAATTTTATATTATTATAAAGTACAGAGATTATTATAAGCATTTAATATAAAGAATTTACATAAAATATATTTAGCATATAATTACCTTTTTAATATCCTATGTATATAAAGCCATTGCGAAGAGCTTTTGTGATTTTATAGAGTTCAGTTTGTCTACTATATATATATAATTTACTGCACAATCAATATATAGATAGATAAATAGATAGACAGACAGTTAATAAGCTATACAATGCCGTCTAACAATGCGCACACGCCATGTAAAAAAAGTGATTTGAACTCGTGTTTCTGAATTGTCATAACAAGTCGTAATAAGTGAGTAGCAAGGCATAACGGAAAAGAAGACGAGAAATTGTTTACGCAATTTCAGTACGATAACCTTCGTCAACAACTCAATCAATCAATCAATCATCAAGTAAGTTTTTTCAATAGAAAGCCTAAACACTTGATCGATAAAACAGTTTAATCTTAAGAATTTATACTCAGTAGTGTTCCTAGAAAAGAAGTGGTATGTGCATGTTCCAATATTGAAAACTATGGCCGACAAATCATGTGATTTCTTTCCTTAAGTTTCACATGGAAGTTTGCCTTTTACTCTATTCATGATTTCCCCACACATAAAACATGTGATCAAAATGAAATGAGTGGCTCAAATTTGAACTCTCCAAGCAATTGAAACCTCATTGTCCTCTCTTTCCATCCTATATTGGATAAGAAGTTTGGTGCTAACACTTCAAGTTCGGCACAATGCACAATTGCTCCATCCAACACCAATCGAATGACCTAACTTTGTGTGTATATATATATATATATACATGAAAAATATAAAGTTAGGTCGTTCGAAATGATATATGTATATATGAGAAATTTAATTAATTAAGTTCAGAATGTGTTATAATATCAGAACGATAATGGCGAGATAAGAAACAATCATAAACACAGAAAAAAATAAACACCAAGATTTACGTGGAAAACCTAAAAAAAAAAACTACAGGCAGAGGAGGAAAGATTTTCACTATGTCGAAAAGAAAAGAATACAACTGATGATTTCAACCCTAGTACCTAGTATACATGTATAGGGATAGGTTGCTTTGTTACAAAAGGAACTTGTATAGAAAGAAATTTTACTCATACTGAGTTTTCTACTCTTCGACGCATATCAAAAAGATGAAGTAGAGTTTCATACTCTTCGCCGGCCCGAGAAGATCCCCACTTTTGCCACTGCTTCCTTATTAATACCTGAGCTTGTCTACAAGTGAATTTGAGCAATAACTCTAACAAAATGATATATAAAATACAACACGATCAAATTTTGTATGGAGTAATTGAATTAAAATTCGAGAATTCGAACTGAACGGGACTGAGAACCAACTTTTGGGATTGGGATAGGGAGTTATGTTACCAAGTGGCGATATTGTTGTGCCAAAGGAATGTGGAATTTAGTTTGTAGTAATTAATGTGAAATTTAATTTTTAATAAGGCATTTAGGTTTCAATTGTATTTTCAACCTCTTAATTAAAATTATACTTGCCGAGTAAAACAAATAGAGGAGCATGTGAAAGATTTGGTTGAGAACACTACAATGAGTTAGGCTCACGTCGAGCGTGGAAGGGTTTGCATGGTTAATGCACCAAATTTGGAAACAAATTGGGAAATAGGCAAAGTTGAAGAGTGTTATTTTCCTTATGTCATTGCCTTGGAATATCGATTTGACGTGTCGGTTTTCCTATGGCTTTAGTTAGGTAAACTCATGAATTATGTCTCTCTATCTCTTGTCAACATCGTATATACGAGAAAAAAATTATACTTAAACGATATAAACTAAAATTTACACAAACGATCAAATTTAAAGTTATAAGTTTAGGATTTCGGGTCATAGATTAAGGTTTATGAGCTTTAGAAATTAGGGTTAGAGTTTAGAGTCTAAGGTCATGATGTAAGGTTTTAGGGTTATACATAGATTTTAAATTGTATAGTTTAAATAAGAAGGTTGTGTAAATTTTTTTACACCGTGGATTAGAATATAACCCTATGTATATATTTAGTTTTTAAGGTTTAAAGTGTATGATTTAAGATTTAGGGTTAGAGTGTAAGATTTAATTTTTTAGTATTGAGACATATATAGGGCACCAAAAAAAAGCAGGAGATTATATATAGTATTTTTTCATGAGGAGAGAGATGAGTTGTTTAGGATCGAACCCAAAATTTAATGTCAACTAGGATTAAAATGTGTCCACTGTTAGTAAACCATAGACTTAGTTTACATATATCGATAGAGTATTTAGTTCAGTTAACATTATGTGATGATATAGATCGTGAGTTTAAGTATGCTTAAATATTAATTTCTTTAATATAAGGTTTGGGGTTATGGTAATTTAAATAAGGCATGATCTGTCGATAAAGTGTAAAATTTTAAATTTTTACATTTTTTAATCGTTAAATGAGTGAAAATTATTGATTGAGATT
Organism: Hibiscus tridactylites; assembly: GCA_958450335.1. NCBI lineage: Eukaryota > Viridiplantae > Streptophyta > Magnoliopsida > Malvales > Malvaceae > Hibiscus > Hibiscus tridactylites. The sequence continues at coordinate 4,361,824 of OY288292.1, forward strand.
AATAGTAAAAAATGAAGTTTTTCTATTTTTTTCTCTTGTAAAATATCCTTATTTCTTACCATTAATCTCAACCATTAATTTGTTTCTTTCTTTTTTTTAACCATGTTGGATGACACTTACCGGATCAAATGGACTGCGGACCTTTAATTCAATTACTTCTTAGGTCCCTGTTAGTTTTGAAACTATGTAAATTAGGCTTTGATTCTCTACTTCCGGTTTAAATATTTATTATATCTTTATCATTTTTGGAATTAGACAAAACAAGTAATATCTTCATTTTCACCGTTTAAATACTTTTTAGATATGTGTCAATTTCAAAATTAAGCAAAATAAACCCTAAACCCATTTAAAATTTAGCTTAACCATTAGACCTGACCCCTTTTTATCACTATTTACCCATAATCTTTCATCCTAATTTCGTTCTTGACGATAAACCAAAGCCACTTTTAGAAGAAGAAAAATTCACTGTCGGTGTATCAAATTCCGGAAACTTTATTGGTTTATTTACATCTGAAGTAGATTATATAAAAAACTAAGTAATTAACTAAAAACTCTCATACATATACATAATGTATATGTATGTATAGGTGGATATTTATATAAATATATATGTGTGTAGTGCTATATAAGATCCCACTACAAGCCATACTTAAACCAGATTAACATAATGGGATGTACCGAGTTCAAGTCTCAGCCTCATCTATAAACAACCCTAACATTATGCCATGGAAATGTGATTAATTGATCTTCATGTTTATTCCCCATTAAGCAACTGCATGGACCAGATATCCTCCATGCTCCAATAGTTTTCGTTGTTCGATTGATTGGCGACGTGTTGTTGTGGCTGCTGCTGCGGCTGAACGGGAAACAGTTCGATGTTGCCGTGGTTAAACGACGAAATCGGAGAGTACGTTTCCATGAAACCAGCAGGACTGTTGCAGGGCAATTGGCTTGTGCTTGCTTGATGGCCATGTAGTTCAGGGTTACTGACATGGGAAGAATACATCTCTGCTTGCTTGTTGATGTGTTTCTGGATTCGAGTCCTCCAGTAATTCTTTATTTCGTTATCCGTCCTACCAGGCAGATGCTTAGCTATTTTGGACCATCTGCATATACATACATACATATCGAAGATTATATTAAATTTAAAATACATAATACAAATTAATAACTTGAACTCGAAATTTAATCGAATCGATTCATAGTAGGTCCAAAATAAATAAAGGGAGACCTACCATGTATTAAGGTTCATGTCAACTTCAACCAAGTTCAAGTGCTTCTTTATCTTCCCAAAAGAAGCCCTTAACATGTGCCCAATTGGGAAGGGTTCAGTTTAAAATGGAAACCTTTTAAATATCCAATCTGTTATGTTAGCTGTACCACTTTTATAGTTATTTGGCACACTAATGACTTAACATACCTGAGTTCTTACTTGGTTTATATCTGATTATTTTTTTAAAAAAAATTATTAACAAGTGACATCATTAATTTCTTAAAGATGTATAAATATATTCATAGTTAGTATTTAAATAAAAATCTATATATCATGTCACAAATTTCATTACTTGTATATATCTTAATTATTAGCCACTGAAGTATAAAAAACGATCGTTTTAGTCACCAATCTTTTAGAAGCTATAAAACGGTTATTAAATTTATCAAACTATTATAAAATAGTCATTAAATTATTCGAATCGTTATACTATTTTGTACCATCCAGTGACCATTTCGTAACAGTTCGACCTTCTAAAACACAAATTCACCATTTGAAATAAAATTATTGCAGAATAATTTAGACAATAAATGGCAGCCAAGCCTTCACAAATATATAATCAAAATTCAAGAGAAAATAATAAAAATCATCAGATTTTTTTGTAGCCATAGAAAATTCAAGAACTGGGGTGAGCTTTATGAAGGAATTATTGCATCCACAAAAAATAAGAAAGGCCATGTGACAGAGAAATCTTTTTTGGTGGTTGAAAACAAATCAAACCCCATTTTGCTGGATCCACAAGAAATATATAGGCTCTAGAGAAGTGCACTTCTCTTCTTCTCAAAATCAAAATTCAAAATGTTTGTACTTCAGACTCATAACACACACCATTGAAAACAAGTGAAGAAGATCAACAGGTAATATACTTTTATATTTATTTGTTAATTTGTATATGAACAATGCATATATATATATATGTATTATCATAACATGAACTGACCTATTTCCCCACTTAGCATGCAGTTCCATGATCAAGAGTTGTTCTTCGGGAGTGATGTTGCCTCGACGTACGTCCGGGCGAAGATAGTTCAACCATCGGAGCCGGCAGCTTTTTCCGGTGCGTTTCAACCCTAGCAAAACAATTCATTTACATTAGGGTTACTATGAAAAATTGATGTAGCACTATGCATGTTCTTTCAATGAGTTTGCTTTCATGTATAAATGCATACATACATATATACATATACATATATATTTACCAGCAGCTTTAGCAAGATTATTCCAAACACCTTCACCGTGATTAGCAATATAGTTGATGAGAATCAAATCTTCTTCCATTGTCCATGGCCCTTTTCTCACTTCAACCTCTTGAGATTTGCATGGTTTTTTATCCATAATTTTTTTGAAAGAAGAGAGAGATAGAAATAATTTTTATTTATATAAGAAATTATTTTATATAAAAAAGAGAGGGGAAAAAAGAAAGAGAATTGGAGAGATTGTGATGGAGAAGATGGTAGATGGGGTTTATATAGAGAAAAATTAAGAAGATTTTTACTAGTAATGTTTGTTGCTAATTATCATTAGATATGAGATATTTGACCTAACTATTGTGTTAATTACAACACATGCATGCATGGCCTCATTATATACACATGTATAATGATTTTAGGGCTAATATATGAATAAATTATCACATTTCAATAATTAGTACACTCCACTAGCAAAGTTATTATTAAGATAATACATACTCTTAAACTCACTTTATTATAGTCCTAGTTAGGTCAAATTTGATAGAAAGTCCATATATTATATGTTTTCGATAGATTTAATCATTTTATTACAATTTGATCGTTTTTAATTCTCTATATTTTGTGACATTAGTTCTTTTAATTCCAATAAATAAAAAAGAACTCTATTACTCCAATGTAGCCATTTATAATATATTTAATAATTATTATAAATAAAAATTAAGTCGAGATTAATTTTTTGTATGAATAATATCACATTTGTACTTGTACTTTTATTCAATGTAGCACATGTACTTTTAAAATCTCTAATGTGGTATTTTTCCTTTGACAAAATGTCTAATATGATACCTGTAATTTTATAAATGTCCAATGCAGTACACATTCCTTTTTTTTTACACATATACTTTGTCAAAATGTCTAATATAGTACATGGACTATAATTTCGTGTATTACTATAGTAGCTTGATTAATATCGTTACTAAGTGTCGTATTCGTACTATCATTTTGTGTATTGTTATGATAATTAAGTTAACACGGTTAGTAAGTACCAAATCAATTAATGAAAGGCTCAATAGGTATATGAGTCTTCATACGGTTATCGGCTATTCACGTAGCGATCATGTTGTGGTTTTTTTTTTTTTTTTTCATGATAAGGTGCTTCAATTGTAAGGCATATTGTATTAATGTACTGAACTCCTTAATATGTATGCTAATTTGTTAATATATGATGAGTACTCTTTTCCTTTTTGCTGACATGGTCGGATTTCTATTCGTCTTGGGGTATGAGGGGTTTCTTAATGAAGCACAATTTCCATTAAAAAACTTTAGTGAAATTTTATAGGTGCTATAATAAAAACACAAATTGATAGTTGAAGTTAGGGATGGTTAATAACTCGAACTGATTTGGTGTGCTCCGATTTGATCCGGTCGAGTTTTTAGTCTTGAATTTTGGGGATCGGGGTGGAGCAGGGCGGGTTATTTATAGTGTTGAGTCGGGGCGGGTTCGGGTATATGCTAGAAATTCCCCGCCCTGTCCCGATATATATTTAACTATATATATATATTATATTTATAAAAATACCACTATATATAAACACTTTTATGGTTGTTAAGCTAATTTTTTTGTTTGTGCTTATCGTAAAAAAAATTAGATGTTGTTCAAGTTTTAACATATCTGATTCTGACGGTCAATGGTTCAAGTTTATTTTTTAATTATGTAATTTTTCATGTGGGTAATTTAAAATTGGTTTTTATTTTATTTTTATATAGGTTTTAGTCTTTTGAACTAAATTTTGTGGCCGTAATGGTGGATTGATCGGATCTAACTTTTGTCGTCGTCGGAGATTAAGATTTTTTTAAATTTTTTTGGGTCAAGTTGATTCGGGGTCAAATTTAAGAGTTGGTATATCAGGGCGGGACGAGGTCGGGTTTAGTGGCTTATAGATCGGGGCGGCCAAAAAACCGGCCCGCCCCACCCCGTGCCCATCCCTAGTTGAAGTACAACATTAAATATTTTATCAAAGTGCGAGTGCCACATTAGCCATTTGTCAAATTACAAGTACCAAATGTAACATTATCTTTTTTCTTTCTCTTTAAAATGTAAGTTATCTTCTTAATAGGAAAAATATTTGGAAGTTTGGAGGGTCTCATAGTGAAAACGGAAAAGAAAAGAAAAATAGTTAATTTTTTAAAATATTCAATCAATCACTCTTGATTATTTTTTTCTTTTTTTCCATAGATTATTCGAAATTCAATAGACGGAAGATAAGCAATTAAACTTCAATTCTGATATGAGAAAATGAATCTTTAATTAAAATAGAAGCTTCAAAAAGAAAATATTAACAGTCCATTTGGTTCTAGAAAATAAGAATGTTTTTATTTTCTTGGAAAATAAAAAACGTTAAAAAATATGTTTGATTTTAAAATTTAAAAATAAATTTTAGATAATAAAAACAAAAATAAGTGAAAACTTAAAAACCTAAAAAATTGTTTTCATAGCTTTTATTAAAAATGTTGTAAGAAAGTGGAAAATATGAAAACATAGATTTTTTAATTTTAATTTCATTTTAATTCAAGTTCGAATCCTTCTAATGATATTTTTAAAAATTTTAGTTTATTTAATCATATTTTATTTATAACAACAACAACAACAACAACAACAATAATAATAATAATAAAAACAATTTTCTAACTAGATTTTATTTTAGTATTTAATAATTATTTGTTCATTTCTATTTTGAAAAGCTTGATATCAAACACATTTTTTACTATTTTTATTAAAAAGCAATTTTCATCCCTATTAACCAAGCATGTTTTCTAATTTTTAAAAAATAAAAAATAAAAAATATTTTTTTAAAAATAAAAATAGAAAAAAGGGAATATTTTCTATAAAAAACCGAACCCTTAATTTGCCAAATCTAAATAAATATACATACATATATAAAATATTTTAGAGGTTGCTCACATAAGAGAGATTAATCTTTCAAAATGATCAAATAAGGGGTCAACCTTTTAGAATTGGATCAAATAAGGTGCTTTGCCATGCAGACATGGGATTAATTACGCCAGGCATCCTTAAATTACAACTTAGATTTTAAATTGGTCTTCAATATTCAAATATCTAAATTAATTTAAAATAGATATAAACAAATTATGTAAAATACTATTATTTAAATAATTTTTTATATATTTTGAATTCTAATATAATAATAAAAGAATTCTAAACCTCAATTAATTTTTTTAAAGAAAAACTAATATATCGATCAATTGACATAATTTTAAAAGAAGTTGATGTGTAATTCAATAGAGATATAAGGAGTCTATGCAAAAAATAAAGATAACTTTTATAAGTAACCAATTAATGATGTGAATAAAATAATGTAGAACAATGAACAAGAATGCCAACAGATTTCGAATTGAATGGAGCGAAGAAGACCGGCAGCAACCAACAGAGAGTTCGGAAGGAAGCGAGGAGGGAGATCGGCAGCAGTCTACGGAGTTTCCGGAAGGAAGCACGGCGATCATGGGCAGTCCAGCCAAACTTTCCCCCGTCAGAGTTATGCCAGAAGATCTAAGGAAGTACCTAGCCGGGGAGCTACAGTTTTTGTCAACCACGTTAGCAAACGAATCCACAAGAACACACTGAGAGAAGCCTTTTCACTCTACGGGAGAGTCACTGACGTCTACATTGCCTACCATAATCGTAGAAGAATCAATAGAAAAGACACCTTTGCGTTTGTGAGATTCTCCTCCCAACTGGGGGCGGAAGAAGCGGTCAAGAAGGGTAATTACAGGAGGTTGGATGGCTTTTTCATAAACGTCTTTATGGAGAGATCGTATATGGACAAAGTGGTGCACAAGAACAAATCGATGAGGACAGCCTATGCCCCCAAAACCGCGGGCAAAAACCCAAACGTCATACCCAAGCACGTTGACGGGAGATCTTACAAGGAGGTTTTGATGTCGGAAAACCCTAATGTGGCCTCAGAGTTTTTAGAAGAGTCAGATGCCGTTAAAAGGAACGTCGACCAAGAGAGAAAGGAAGGTGTATCGGACGTGTGTAACCCCTTCTGTTTTCACATCCCAGAAGCTAACTCTCACTGGCTCAAATGGAGCCTCATTGGTGAAATCAAAGGTATGTTCGACGCCAATTATGTTCAGCAAGCCCTCAGGGCAGAGGGTTTCAAAGTGCGGGTTTGTCCATGGTCGGGGTACTATGCAGTCATTTTATTCGAAGAAGAGGAACAATTGCAGATATTTATCGACCTTAAAGACCACTTGCTTAAGGCCTGGTTCGTTGATGTGGAAAATATACATGACTTTCAGTCCAAACAGAAACTCAAGATTTGGATAAAGTTCGAAAATTTTCCTCTACAAGCATGGGACAGTAAGATTATGGCAGCAATAGCTAGCAGATGGGGCAAGGTCCTTAGAGTGGATGAAGAGGCCGTCTTGAAGGACAGATTCGACGTAGCGCGAGTGCTGGTGGGAGTAAAGGACATTGCTGTGGTTCCGCCAAACGTTAATGTGTTTATCAATGGTGTGTGCTTCAACATCCACATCTCCACTGCGGAGTATGAGGATAATCGTTGCTGGATAGATGAAGATTCACCGGTGTCTGTTGACGGCGGAGGGGAGGTGGACAGTCGGGGAGCGATGGAGCAGGAGCAGCTCTTCGATTATCCGGACCAAGAATTGAATGTAAGTAATGATGATAGTCGGCTCGAGATTGGGCACGTGGATACAGCTTTTGGACCTTTGGAAAAAGACTCAGAGATGGTTAAAGTTAATCCCCACGTTTCCAACGGCAAGGAAAAGATAGTAGCCGTTTCTGACGACACTTATGCGCACGTGGTGAATCACATGGCCTCAAAGACAAAGGTCAATTTTAAAGCAGTTGATGGGCTCTATGATGTCCCGATCCATGGGCAGTCAGAGACATCTAAGTCTTCTGCTGCCTCAAGCGGTTTTTCGGGGCCTAGCCTAGATGGAGCGACAGGGTTATTTACCATAAAGCCCAAAGTCCTCAGATGCCATAAGGGTGAAAGCCCGCTATCATTTAGGGCCCGCGTAAACAATCTTAATGTTTGGATCCCAGCTATTCCTAAGGTGGGCTCTAGCAAGAAATATAGCTTTAACCCGTCTGTCAAGGGTTTTAGTGAACCCACAGAAAAGGAAAAAACTCCTCTCTTCGTTGACAGAAACTCGGTTTTATCGCCCACCTCTGCAAAATCCAAAAACCACTATTCTGACATCTCCAAAGAGGAAGGCATCACGGGGGAGAAAGTTGAGGAAGCTAAACAAGTGGTTGAGGTCTGCAAATCAGTGGGATTAGTTTTCGAAGCAGATGAAGAGGCACTCATTCAGGGGTTATTGGCGGCTGAGGAAGTAGTACAAAACGAGCTGCCATCAGAAAGCAATTCCTTAAATTAAAGCCAGGGTTGATTTTTATTCAAGAGACAAAAAGGGAGAAAGTGGACATCGCGCTAATCGCCCAGTTGTGTGGGCGAGACTCCAATTTCAATTATGTTTTTTCTCCATCAACATGGGCAGCAGGAGGACTTATAACATGTTGGGATGATGATTTCTTCGCACAACAGAACACTATCATCCATAAAAGGTTTATTGCCTCAGTGGGTACAATTAAGTAGATTAGATTGAAGTGTATTGTGATTAACATTTACGCCCCCAATTCCCACGCTGAGCGAAAAATTCTATGGGAGGAGCTTAGAGAGATGCTTGATCGAGTGAAGCTGCCAATATTAATCGGAGGGGATTTCAACATTGTGCGTAGTAAGTCCGAGAAATCAGGAGTTCATTTTCACAGTTCTGCCATGGAGGAGTTTGAATCCTTCATCGGGGATGTCAGAATCATTGATTTACCGCTGGTCGGAGGAGCGTATACTTGGAGTAGCAACCGGGAAGTTCCTGTTTTTTGCCGATTAGACAGATTCCTATTATCTACTGATATACTGAGTAAACTGCCAGACATTACCCAAAAACTGGGAGATTGCAGCGTTTCCGACCATAAGCCGATCATTCTGTGCAAAAACATCCAAAATAGAGGCCCAAAGCTGTTTAGATGGTTCGACCATTGGGCAGACGAGGAAGGATACGAGAAGGTTGTGGAAACGGCAGCATCTATGGCAAAAGGAAAGGGGATCGTTAGCTTCCTAGATCAGTGCAAGAAGGAATCAAAAATCTGGTGTAACAGCAGGAAAACTAAGGATGGGGAAAATAGTAGTGCATTAGAGAAGAAAGTCCTGGAAATTGAAAAGAAGATCCAAAACGACAATGCAGACGATTCTTTGAGATCGGAATTAAAGCAGCTTCGAATCAAACTGTGGAACTGTTATCAAAGGGAGGAAAGGGAGTGGTTGCAGAAATCTCGCCTAAAATGGTTTCAAGTTGGCGACAGGAATACGCAGTTTTTTCATATGTTCGCTTCCGCAAGAAGAAGAGCCAATTGGATTTCGTCGTTATAGCATGAAGGGAATTCTTATTCAGACCAGGATAAAATCAAACAGATTGTGCTTGATCACTTTAATGAGGTCTACAATTCCTCCCACACTCTGCCACTAAATTTGCTGGACTGTCCGATGAAATCCTTCCCTCCAGAAACAATTGAAGCAATTAGCAAGAACTTTACCGAGGAGGAAATAAGAAATGCGCTATGGTCTATGGATGGTTCTCGAGCTCCAGGACCGGACGTCTTCAATATTGGGTTCGTGAAAAAATATTGGAGCACAATTAAACAAGATATCCTGGAATTTTTTTCGGATTTTTCTAAGGGGGCAGTGTCGGATCTATCCTTCAACAAGTCTTTTATCGTCTTGATTCCTAAGAACTCCTCCCCGACATCGATTGAGGACTACCGACCCATCAGCTTAGTGGGGTGCATATACAAGCTAGTCACTAAAGTCTTATCCCTAAGACTCAGCGGGCACATCCAGGAAATAATCGGAGACACCCAATTTGCATTTTGCCCTGGGAAACAGATTTTAGATTGTGTTCTGATCGCCAATGAGATTGTGGATCTAATGAAGAGGAAAAAGGAGCCAGGGATTATCTTCAAGGCGGACTTCAGGAAGGCTTACGACACTGTGGATTGGAATTTCCTACTGTTAGTCATGAAGAAGGTCGGGTTCCCAGAAAAATGGCTGTCATGGGTAAAGTTTTGCATCTCCACTGCGAGCATAGAGGTATTAGTGAACGGATCGCCTACTCAGGGATTCAGTATCAAAAGGGGGCTTCGACAAGGTTGCCCGTTATCCCCGCTGTTATTTAATATAGTGGCGGAGGCGCTGAGTGCTATTCTAAAAAAGGCGGCTAACTTGGGTCTCTTCGAAGCTGTTAGAATTGGCAGTAGTGAAACATCGGTGTCACACATTCAGTTCGCTGACGATCTGATCGTGTTCAGCAAAGCCGGTGAGGTGCAAATTAAAAATATTGTAAGAATTCTGAGGGGCTTTGAGTTAGCTTCCGGGTTACGACTGAACTTGGCCAAATCTAAACTGATTGGTATAAACATAGAGAATGAGACGCTAGTTAGGTGGGCTAATTTGCTTCGATGTTCCACAGAAGATCTTCCGAGTAAATACCTGGGTATGCCACTTGGCGTGACGAAGAAATACAGAGATATATGGAAACTGGTGCTGGATCTTTTTAATAGGAGGTTGGCAAGCTGGAAGTCACGTATGCTATCGTTCAGTGGAAGATTGGTGCTCATAAAGGCTGTTCTGACCAACCTTCCTATATATTATATGTCGATATTTAAAATGCCAGCTTCTATTTGTAACAAGCTCAATAATCTGATCAGCAAGTTCCTTTGGGGTGGTAGCGAAAAACGATCTATCCACTGGATCGGATGGAAAGCTTTGTGCCAACCAACAAAGATGGGCGGTTTGGGTCTTGTGAACTTGAAAGAAAAGAACAGAGCCCTATTAAATAAATGGCTATGGCGCTACGGAGCGGAACCCGAGTCGCTTTGGAGGAAGGTAATCAATAGCAGATATGAAAATGATTCCCGATGTCTCATCCCTTCGGCAAGCAATAAGGCACGTACGTCCAAAATGTGGCGCGATATTTCTGCACCATTGGAAGACGAATCTGGCCCCTGGTTAAGCAATGTTAAATTTGTGGTGGGCGACGGCAAACTCATTCACTTTTGGGACGAAAAGTGGTGCGACTCAGTCATCCTACGAGAAAAATTTCCCAGAATCTACGCTCTTGCCGTGAAGAAGCAAGGTACAATTGCTGAATTCGGCTCAATGGAGGGCTCGCAATGGAAGTGGGATATCCAACTCCGAAGAGCATTATTTGATTGGGAGAAACATCAATGGGAGGAGTTTTTGAACACAATAAAAGGCGGCAGACCGGGAGGTTTTGGTAACGATAGTTTAAGATGGAGTGGGTCTTCCAATGGAATTTACTGCCCGAAGTCTTTTTACAGCTTGTGTGTGAACAACAACGGCAATAGCAATAGAATGTGGGAGCTTGTTTGGTCTAACATCGCCCCCCCAAAGATCGAAAGTTTCGTGTGGAGACTTCTGCATGGGAGAATTCCCACCAAAACCGAGTTGTTCAAGCGAGGTATGAATTCTCTAACCTCTCTAAAGTGTGGCTTATGTGATACAAAGGAGGAAACCCCTTTTCATCTTTTCTGTGAATGCTATATCTCATGGGCCTTATGGCAAAAATGGTGTGGTCTTTGGAATATAAACATCGTGATGCCTGATAGTCTTAGTAAGCTAATCCTGATTTGGAATGATTGTTACAATGGTTTCAAGAACCCATCCCTTTGGTCCCTTGCGTTTTTTGGTTTAATTTGGACTATATGGATACAACGAAACGAGGCTATTTTCAAAGGGTCCAGCACCTCAGTCACGGCTATGTTCGATATCTTTGTGGTAAGAATGGCAATATGGTGCAAGGCCAAGTGGAAGGATTGCAAAGTCACTGTGGACGACTTAAGCAACATACCTGTAATTTTTAATAGCCTGTCCAGCGAGGCAATATGTGTTAAACAGGTCCAGTGGCACCCTCCAAGCAAGGGCCAGCTAAAATTTAATGTGGATGGAGCCGTTTTGGGAAGCTATGGCGCTGCAGGGATAGGGGGATCTTGAGAGATAGCAGTCAGAAAATTTGGTTTATTTTCTCCAAATCTGCAGGTTTTATGGACGTATCATCTGCTGAAATACTAGCTATCGCAGAAGCTTTCCGTGTATTTGGGTCATTCCCGAAATGGTGGACTTTTTCTGTGACAGTGGAGAGTGATAGTAGCAGCACAGTGCAGTGGTTCAAGGACCCAAGCTGTGCTCCTGACATTTTTAAGAGTATCATCGAGTCGACTCTACAGAGCATTAAAGCCTTTAAATGGTCGTTAGAATTCATTCGAAGGGAGGCCAACTCCAGTGCCGACATCCTTGCTAAAAAAGGTATTCGTAGAAAGGTCGACCTTGCAGTGGACTACACATCGAATCTAAGGACTAATTGTGCAGCTACAGCTTTTTAAGGCTTGGGGTCAGTACCAACCTCACGCAACGGGTCTGGAATGTTTCTTGCTCGACCTGGGATGCGGGTAAAACTGGTAAACTTGAGGCAAATTGGTAGCTGCAATAGCTCATGATTGTGGACCGTGCTTCTCCCAGAAGATGTGTTGGTGACCAGGCGGATGTTGAGGTAATGAGTGGGCAATTCAGTGTACTATGGGAACCCGAACAAGTGTTGTGTGAGCTATGTAATGTGTGTGCGAATATTGTACTTGGTTCACATTTTGTGTTAAGTTTCAAGCAGGATCATCGTGCACTCTTTTTCCTCCATAGGCTATAGGGAGGTTTTTTAACGAGGCCGGTGTTCTTGCTCCCGATCAATAAATTACATTTCAAAAAAAAAATGAACAAGAATGAAAGAATAAAGAGATGAGAGAAAAAAGAAGATTTGTATTATTCTCAAATATAGACTTGTGTATAATGCCTTAATCAAATCATATATTTATAGGCATAAGAAATACATAATACATTGAACTCTAATTAATGGTGATAATATTCCTAATGATAAGAAAATCAAATCTCTTAGATAAAGTTCTTATCATGATAGACATACACATAGATAAATATTCATAACATCCCCCCCTTGGATGTCTATGAAGATAATGTGCCTCGTTAAAACCTTACTAAGATAAAAAACCCAGTGGGAAAAAAATTCTTTAGTAAAGGAAAAAGAATGCACACATCTTTGATACGCATAACATGTTGCCTCATTAAAAACCTTACCAGGAAAACCCATTGGGACAAAACCTCAGTTAAGGGAAAAATAGTGCAACGCGTATTTACCATCCCTCATGAAAACACCACAAAAGATCTTTGAATCTTCATGATTCAATCTTGAATACTTTTTTCTAAAGATCGTGAGGGATAAAATTTTGGAGTAATATTTTCCACGATGTATCCACCTTTCATTATCTCTACACAAGATATTATTTGTATCATATCTTGTGAAAGTAAATCACATATCTTCTGAATATGTTGGGTCAATGGTCTTAGCCAAACACATTTTTGGCTTGCCTCGTGCGTAACAATTATTTCTACAAGATTTGAGGAGGCATCGAAGAATGTTTGAAGATCTAAAGCTAATGATCTTTGTATATCCATGGATATTTCTTGACCAACTAATATGTGCTGCTTCAAGACCAAGAAAAGATATAGTTATCTTTATTCACATCCAACAATCTTACAATTATTGGGGTACTCAATGGATATGCTTTATTCATATTGAATCTCGTTAAGATTCTTTTAGCATGTGTCCATTCATAGGCAAAAACGCATATTTAAATGCTCGATCTTTAGGTCGAAACAAAACCACATCTCAAGATTCTTTTTCTCAAATCTTTTCCTCAAATAACCAAATGCTTTGAAAGCTCTTAAGGAGTTCTAATAATATTTAAATTATCATAATGAATCTTGATCTGAACTCCTTTTATAAAAAGCATAAGGAAATATGATCATTCTTATAGTATTTCCTCAATTAGTACTCACTAAGGCAATTATACCAAATGCGCCAAAATATTCAATGAGACATGTCTACATAAATTTTCTCAAAAATTTTCAAATGCTTCTAGCATTTTAAATCCGTCAAGGGTAACTTTCTTTTTATAGGGATCCACAAAATGATTAGACGTATATAAAATATTTCATAACTCCCAAAGTAATTGCATCCACCACGAAGTATTTAGAATTCTTCATAAATTATGATTCTGTCGTATTTACGACTACTATTAAGTGTGCAAAAGTCTTATATTTATGCCCTAGTCTAGCTCAATTATTATTGTTCTTAAGCATAGTTTAGTTACATTTATTAGGAAAACATACACAAAACTGCATAGATTAGATAATCTGCCTCATTTAATGAACTTAATTGTTTTTATATAAAAGATATCGCTCAGGTGCGTTTTCTCTCTATGCGCAGGTACCCGCCCAGGCAGATGCCGCCGATGCAGCATAGAGGGTACAAGAGGAGAAGCTGGAAATTGATGGAGGAAGCTATTGGACCATCTGGAGAGCTGATCGAGAACTGACAAAGAGGAGAGGCCCAGAATGAAGAGCCGTGCCAACCCCTACACACCACCCCAGACCTCTACCGAGGCAGACAACAGTATGCCGCTGAGGCAGCAACTCGAGGAAGGGTGGAAATATGCAAAGTGGTATGCGAATGAAAGAGCTCATCAAGCCCGATTTTTGGAGACCACTTGCACGTGCATTGGAGCCCAACAGACAAAGAAAAGCCATGGTCAAAGTCAAGGTGGAAAAAGTCAAACGGGAATCTAGAAAGATTTAATGTTAAATTTGTTCTTTTAATGAATTGTGATTAGATTCTAACTAAGATTCCTACCCTAAACCGACTTAGACCTAGGCTCCTCCCTTATAAAGTTAAACTGACTTGAAGGAGAGAAACACAATCGAGATTAGAGAGAAACCCTCATTCTTGTTGAAAAATACCCTTGTGCCGCCATCTCCATCATGTTCTAAACCTTCCCTAGGGCTAAGGGTTGGTTGCCTAGTAGTTGTGAGAGTTTTGCTTGTATTTGTTTAGGTTTCATTTTTTGTAATAAAATTCAAGGTTTGTTTACTCTTGGTTCTTCATTGTGTGCAATCTTTATCGGGAGAGAAGAGAGCATCGATCTATTCATTCAATATCGGGAGAGTTGGACTCACGAAAAGATTAAACACGATTTTATCCAATCATGTGATAAAGATACTCCAGCTTAGGGATAAGTTAGAAGTTCAGCGGCTAAATGAGGCTTTATAATCGGTTGGTGTTCATCCTTAGATTCACGCCGGGAGGTATTGTCAAAGACGTGTCCGCCAATAGTACTTCAAGCTTAGGGATAAGAGGAAGTCATTGAAGGGAGCCTTGCCAAACCTTGAATCATCGCTTAACTGCCCAGGCAGTCACATTGGTCTCTGCCAAGGCGGGCTTCTGCCGAGGCATACTCGTGGGCAGCTACCGAAAGTTGTTAAGTTGATCTGCAAAACTGTACTGAGACAGTGCATCCAATCTCCACACTAAGAAACATTCTAATACCGGCCCATTCTCTCACTTTGATTTCTCAATTTATTTTATTTGCTTTAGTTTTAGTTTTAATTAAATCCAAACAACTTTTAATATTTTTGTTTTATTTTTATTTGTGCAGAAAAGTAAATTCTAAAGGTTGTCACAATCCCTATGGAGACAATATCTTAAATACTATAACTTGGCACCGTGTATACTTGTACGCAATTTGTGCATCACTTTTGCACGCAACAACTACTTATTTGTGTCACACTTGCATTACACCTTTAAGTGTTTGGACTGTTGGTCCAAATACTTCTCTTTTAGAGTTCAAAGCGTCTTTCTACGTTGGCCAATTCAATATCTATACTTCTGAATAGATTTCTATACAAGATTCTCATTTTCTTTCTTTACTTCTATAGAAGTATTCTATTTAAAATTGTTTTCAAAATCGTTGTCGACAACTTTTTTATTTTGGTTCCATTCTCGTAGTGACATAACTCATCGAGATCTCTTCAAGATTTCAATCTTTATTTCAGGTACCTAAAACTTTTCTGTAATCACTAATTTTGTCCGGGGTGTTAACCCGTTTTTATATTTTGCAATAATGGACCTGGATTATCTTAATTATATATTGTATGATTAAAAAACTAAAAAACAAACAAAAAATATATTATTAGTATGATTTTGTACACATTAGTGGTATATATATAATACTATTTATTACTAGTAAATTATATTACCTTCCTATCTTGTTACCGTATTATTATTACTAATGTTATGATCATATGCTATATTATTATTATTATTATTATTATTATTATTATTATTATTATTATTATTATTATTATTATTATTATTATTATTATTATTATTATTATTATTATTATTATTATTATTATTATTATTATTAGTGTTTTGAAACAAATCTGAAAATACAAAAAAATAATATTGTATATGCTCAATTATAAATAACAGTCCAGGTTCATATATAATACTAGCAGTGCACTTACACTAAAGCCCAAAATATTATACATATATTATACATAAGGCCCGTTTTAGGCTCATATCTAATTAAATCCTAAGCCCTAATAATATGCCCTAAATCAATAACATCAAAAGCCCTAATATAATCTATTGTTTGCGCAACCAAAGCACCACCGTCAGATCAAGAATGATCTAACGGTCCAAATCAAAGCCTTGTACGACCTTTGGATTGCCGCGTGGAGCACACGCCCGTACCAGACAACCATTCGACTACCTTCACGCGCACGTACAGATCATGCCGTTCGAGCCTCTTCAGCTTCCACATCGACCGTCCAGATCTCCATCGGCAGTCGAAACCGATCCACATCGATTGCCCCTCTCCATGGTTCCCCTTCTCACGGCCAGCACATGCAAACAAAGAAAATGTAATGTGAGGAAATGCACAACAAATTTCAGGGATCTCAGACGGATGCAAACAAGAATTAAGCAGCCAATAGGATTTTTTCCTTTTCCATGTAATTTAAAAATTTTGTAATATTCGACTTATAAAAACCAAAACCAAAGAGATGTAAACCCTAAGCAAGAAGGGGGAAATTTTCAGAGCTATAGAAGTAACAAAAAGCCTCAAGTTTCCGAGGTATCTCGACTCCTCTTTTATTTCTTTTTTCTTTTTCAAAGTATCATAAGCGTTTAGTTAGGGTTTTGATTTTACCTTCGGTTTCGGTTCACCTTCTCCGTGTCCGTTCGCTTCCCCTTTGCCGACAATAAACCTTTCGACTTCCCCGGTCGTGTTGGGTGAGCCGATGGGAGGGGTAAGTGGCAGATTGAGGGTTTTGCTTTTTGAAAAGAAAAATGGTTCGTTTCTGATTTATAAAAACTATATATTAAAAGATCAAAAAGGTTTTTGATTTTAGGTTTTCGATCGAAAAAGAGGGTTTTTCGGGTTTTGGGATTCGTCGACACGGTAGCATTCGTCGATTTTCAGAGAAAATGAGAGTAAGGAAGGGTTTTCGGAAGTGTGTTCTCAAAATGGAAAAATGGCGTTTTGGGGGGTTCAACGCGTTTTTATAGTGCTTTTAGGTTTTAAAAATGGGTTATCTACGTTATAAGCCCATTCGTGTCTCTCTTATTGCATTAGGCAAGGTCTCCGCAGCTTTAAACCATGCCCGTAGTCCCTCAAATTTTTAATGTTTTTAATTTCCTCCTCCTTAAAATTTAATCCAGTTCTTGAACGGTTTAATATCCTATTTAGTCCCTGAAATCTTTTTTTGTTCCATTTTGGTCCTGTTTCCAGTGTTATAGCCCCCTTGATTACCCCTTCTGTTCATGCATATTTATTTTCACGTTTTTTATTGTTTTTACTCATGTTCTTGCTTTATGTTGTTGATATACATGTGTAATGTGGCTTGATATTTGCATTATATAGTATACTATATAGTTTTAAAATACATACTTCAATATATGCAAAATATGATGTTTTGATGTGATGCTTATATTATCATGCATTTTTAATTGGCATTCATATGACTTAATATTTTGATTGCACGGTAATTAATGTTAACTTTAAAAGGAGGTACCTATTAATCCCGATATTCGTATTGTAATAGTCCTAACTCAATGGATGTTGACCGAATATTTGGGTTAATCCTTACCGTCTAAAGGTAAATGATAATTAAAATTCGATAATATCATGACATCATATTTAAATGTTCACATCATGGTGACATAAGAAATCGAAACATAAATTAACACGACAGTCAGACTTATATGATGTCGGTTTAATCTATGGTCCGAGGTACTGTCATTCTTATTAATTAAATGTCCGATTAATTTAAACTCACCAATTTGATCAAGCCTGTACAATTAATGTTAATTTTCAATTAAGAACCCCCTAATTAAATTCATTTTAAATTTAAGCAATTTCCATCAATTAAAAGCAACAAATATTTTTGTACCGATTTCCGGGCGTGATGAGGGTGCTAGCCCTTCCCCACATGTAACCAACTCCCGATCCCTTTCAAATGAATCTCTGGTTTTTGTGGTATCCGACCTACCTTAATGGCCGGTGGCAACTCCAAGATTTTATTATTTTCCAAAACACGAACTTTTTAAAAAGTAATTCTCCATTTAATTGACTCTCTAAAAATGTGGGATACTTTTAAAGTTAAAGTTATTAGTTAAAAAAAACACCGTTACAACTTGGCGACTCCGCTGGGGACCGAATTTTGTTTTTTACAAAACAAGGAGAGAGTTAAGCCAAGAAAATAACTTTTGCTTTTAATGACATAAATTTTTGAAATTTAATTTGACTTTAATGAGGTTGATTCTTTCTTGAAAATGTGACTTAGATTGTACGAGCTTTGATAATTGGTGGTCTTTGAACTAATTTTTCATTTAATTTCTAAGGAATCACCGACATGTGTTGCATCATGATCATTAAGCTCTATACCCGAGCTTCGTCCCTTAAGTGGGAGTTAAACGCCACATACCCACGTGAGCATCCCTCAACGGGTCAGTAATTCACTTTCGGAATTCACGCCTTTGACACGTGAGCAGCCCTCCATGTCACTAGGTCGTGCTTTCCCTCGAACCGAATCCAATTTGCAAGCTTGTAATGGGCCAGAATTTGGGTTCTTGTTACATTAGTAGGTGATAAGATAGGTTCGGATACCCTTGTTTAGAACCGAACCCACATGCGTGAAAATCTAGGAAACCCACCCCGATTAGAGCCATGCGGACAACCATAGCGAATTAGAATTCATGTTAACAGGTCTTGCATTGTTAATTTGCTTTGGTGTGTTTTTATTTGTTTTTTATTCATCATTCATTATATTTGTTACTAATTCATTTGCTCTCACCTCTTGTTTTGTGTGTTTGATTATTTTTGCGCATATTCATGACATTTTCATACGAAGTGTTGATTCGAGAACAATTCAAAATTGAAAACTTTCATAATGGGAGAAAGAGTCCATAACAATGAGTTGAAGAATTTTAGAGGTCAGGAGCGATTAGGGAATGAACAATGTAAAATGAAGCCAATTTAGTTGGCTTGGGCCAAGTTGATGTGCTACTATGTTTAAAGATCAAAGTTGATCGAGTTTATCTCGAGCCCCTAGAAATCAAGTCTTTTGATCGCCAAAGCAAAGAGTGCCTCAATGTTTTCAAGCCTTAGCACGAATAACAAAGGAGTTTTCGGAATGCACTAATTTAGAGGAAGGAGAAGGGCAAAACTTATTGAAAATTGTATCCTATGTACCTATTTTCTTCTCTCGTTGTAATGAGACTTGATCTTCGTTATGAAAAGTTAGTTAAATAAGGATGTTCGTCGAATCAACACTTCTTTGCATTCGATTGTGTTTTTTCTGCCTTCAATCATCTATTTCTTTTATGCATACGATGCATTGCATAAATTAATTCATAAAACAAATAAAATTAATCGTTGGGGGGTCATGGTAGTATTCTTAGCTATCAAAGATTCCGCATTCACACTTTACTCGCCATCAAAAGAAGTAAATGGAAGAGAGTTTTGCTAAATTGGAAGTCAATTTGAGGGGTCTGTTGGAGCGAACTCAACAAGAATTGAGGGACACCATCATCAAGTCCCAACAAGATATGATTAAAGAGATATCTCAGTTGATACAATCTAATCTAAGAGGAAAGTGTGCTGTTGAAAATCATAGTCAAGAGATAGGAGACCCCTCGTATTTCTCTATTTTTTCGCTGACACCCCTAAGCCCTCGCAAGGAGCGGCTACTCAAGGAGATGGGACAACATCGCATCAGGCGGGAGCTTCTACCCGTGTTCCATCATGTTTGATTTTTAATCATATAGAAAATGTTGAGGATAATGTCCCGGATTCGGATGAGATTAAGAAATTGAATAAGGTCAAGGCAAAGTTCTGGAAGCAACTAGAAGAGACACGGAAGGACCATGAGGAGAAATTCCGAACAAAAGAGGAAGAATAAGGGTCATATGGGATGAATGCTAGAGATCTTAGTCTGATTCCAAACTTGGTAATTCCACCCAAGTTCAAGACACTGTAGTTTGAAAAGTTTGACGGGACAACTTGCCCTACTGCTCACATAAGCATGTTCTGTAAAAAGATGACGAGTTTCATCGACAATGAGAGGTTGCTAATTCACTGCTTTCAAGATAGCTTTGTGAGGCCCGCGGTGAGGTGGTACAATCAGTTAACCTATGCTCATATTAGGTCATGAGAGGATTTGGCCAAGGCTTTCATAGATCAATATAAGCACATAACCGATATGGTCCCAAACCGACTCATGCTACAAGGTTTGGAGCAAAGGCACAATGAGAGCCTTCGTGAATACGCCCAACGTTGGCGAGATGTGGCGGTGCAAGTCCAACCTTCACTCCGCAAAAATGAGATCTCTCATATGTTTTTCGATACTTTGAAAAGAACCCTCTATAACCACATGATAAGCAACCCTATTGGTAATTTCTCGGATATGGTTATGATCGGTGAACGTATTGAGACAACTATCAAGAGTGGTTGAATTGATGAAGGAGAAAATGCTCGGAAGCAATTCAAGAAGAGAGATCATGAGGTAAACAACACCAGTACCTACGAGGCTCTTAAGCACCTCACAATCTCACCGCCTCAAGCTGCAATCGAGAATGCACAAAGCTCAAACAGAAGAGAAAATAGGGCTCCCAAGAGGGAAAAGGAGAAGATGTCTTTCACCCCTCTATCCATTCCATACAATGAGGTGTACGGACACCTATACGAGGCTGATTTGGTCCATCCATATCATGTTACTCCCTTCCAGCCGCCTTACCCTCCATGGTATGACGAGAAAACACATTGTGAGTATCACAACAAAGTATCGGGGCACACGACGAAAAATTGCATATCGTTCAAGAAACTCGTGCAAAACATGATCAACAATGGGGTCATCGAATGTGAGAGATCCAATCTGGTGGCCAACCCACTTCCAAATCATGGAGGTCGAGGCGTGAATGCCCTTGAAGAGGTAGAGGCGAAGAAAGTAAGGATGGAAGTGTCGAAAATCAAGTCCATTCTAGGTTGGGTGTTCGAACAGCTGTACACGGAGGGCTTGATTGCGAATGGTACGAAGGGAGTGTCTGATGACTATGAATCATTTTGTGAGTACCATCAAACTGTGGGGCATGAGATCCAGTGTTGTCCAGAATTCAAGCAGTTAGTTCAAGAATTGATGGACAACAAAGAGATTGAGTTCTTCAAGGAAGCTTAAGGGTTGTGATGAGTGGCCAGTCTAACGGTGGTCAAGGGTTTTAATGCATCTGAGTTTGCTTTGTGTTTATTGTTGACTTGTTTTCATTTCATTGCATTTTAATCTTTTTCTTGAAGTAATGTGTGGAATCAACTTCGCTACCCTTTGCCCGAAGGTAGCAAAGATATTTTTGTAAGGGCCTAAGACTGCATGTTTTAAATTTCAATGAAAGGATGCATTATATTTTGTGTTTCAATTGTCTCTTCATTTTGTGTATATATTTGCCTACTGGATCCCCGTATATCAATTGCGCGAGGGACATTGATTTTGGCCCAAAGGTTGATTTCGAGCAACTTACGTCTAGTGGAAATCGGAAGTTGCGAAGATGATGAATATGCGACTTACACTCCAATTTAATTTGGTCATTTATTGAGTACATGTGGCATTAAGGCATTCAGGAGAACAACAAGAAATTTTCCGCACTAAATAAGAAAAAGAAAGGAAAAGAAAAAAATCGAGAATCAAAAGGCATAACAAAAGCACTCCAATGTTCGAAGCCTGGTAATAGGCATTTTCGGATAAGAGTGTGAAATTTTTGGGGCACTTCGCTGTAGCAAAAGGACCAATAAGGTTGTTATGCACCATTCGAATCAAAAACATTAGCTTCATGAGTGATGATAATATTTTCAAATCATGACAATGCCGAGTAGCTTAGGGTTTTGTTGTTTGCTCCATCATTTATTGCGAGCCAAATGAATGTGATGAGTAGACTTCCCCAAAACCAGAAAGAAATGAGACTAAGCAATAATGATAAAGGTAAAGCCTACATAAGGTAAGTCTAATTGATTAAAAATTGAAATAACTCGGAGGGTATTTCACATCTTCAGACATCAACCTAGCTTTTGAGGTCTCCTAGACATATGATGCTTGAGGCAATCCTTGGTAAGCCATCTTAGTGTTGCTCGTGCACTTGATATTCGGGGTATTTAATCTAGCTTGATATATCCATAATTTGAAAAGAAAGTTTGGTTTTTTGAAAATGCATCTTATATTGAAATTAGAATATGTAATCTAAAATTTATAGTGGACACAAAAATATTTCTTTCCATTGCTTCAAGGATAAAGTTTAGAATGCAAGGACATTAATACAAATGATAGCTCATCAGTGGCCATGGTGAGGATAGTAGTAAGAATTTACATGTTATGATTCAGGGACTTGAAGCGAGTTTCTGTTGAAATGCTTTGATTGCTTCAGAAGATGAAAAATGGACCCTCTTGAACTTCAGAGAAAAGTTCAAGGACTTGGGGGCATGTGCCTCCCCCTTAATGTTGTGACAAAAGAAAAGTCGTCGTGATGAGTCAAGACAAAGAGAATAGTTGAACACCCAAGTTGAATAGGGGGCAATGTTACGAGAATGAGCACTACAAGAAGTGTTATGTCTATTCTGACCAGTGAAAGTCAGCAGTCATCTTTCAAGACGAGACAAAGGATGGAGATTTGGCAAGAATGAGAAAGCCAAAAGAGATTGAGAAAAAGAAAAAACAAGAAAAGGGTCAAGATTGACCGATCTGAAAGATGAAAGCGTCCAAAAAATTTTGATGCCATAATTCATGCATCATTTGTAATTAGGCATCCCTAGGTTATGGGCATGCTAACTCATATCATCAAATTATTTTGGCCTATTTTGACAGGTATAGCAAAACTCTTCCAACAAATGGAATCCGCCTATCCGTTCGGGCATAAGGAGAATGGAACATGCCTATCCGTTCGGGCATAAGGAGAATGGAACCCGCCTATCCGTTCATGCATGAGGAGAATGGAACACGCCTATCCGTTCATGCATAAGGAGAATGGAACCCGCCTATCCGTTCAGGCATGAGGAGAATGGAACTCGCCTATCCGTTCAAGCATGAGGAGAATGGAACACGTCTATCCGTTCGGTCATGAGGAGAATGGAAACCCGCCTATCTGTTCGGGAATGATGAGAATGGAACTTTTATTTTTCAGCAACTGCCTATCCGTTCGGACCTCGGAGGATGAAGAAATTGATAATGAGAAGAACAACTTCAGACTCCACGCTGTGACAAATGATCAAAGAAATGAGAAGAACAACTTCAAACCTCTACAACCGTTACATCTCCTGTTAAGACTTCCGGGCCATCAGTAGTTCTAGTGCATGATGATTCGGGATCCAAACAGGGAAGTTGGACAAAATTAGTGCTTATGGTCTTTGCTTTATTCTCGTTCCACAAGTATAAGCAAAGAGGGGCAGTTGTAAATACTAATTTTGTCTAGGGTGTTAACCCGTTTTTATATTTTGCAATAATGGACTTTGATTATCTTAATTATATATCGTATAATTAAAAAACTAAAAAATAAACAAAAAATATATATTATTAGTATTATTTGTACATATTAGAGGTATATATATAATACTATTTATTTTCATGTTTGGTTATTATTGTGAATAGTCAATTGAAAAACCCTAAATATTAATAGTAAATTATATTACCTTCCTATCTTGTTATCGTATTATTATTATTATTACTAATGTTATTATCATATGCTATACTATTATTATTATTATTATTATTATTATTATTATTATTATTATTATTATTATTATTATTATTATTATTAGTGTTTTCAAACAAATCTGAAAATACAAAAAAAATAATGTATATGCCCAATTATAAATAATAGTCCAAGGTTCATATATAATACTAGCAGTGCACTTACACTAAAGCCCAAAAAATTATACGTATATTATACATAAGGCCCATTTGAGGCCCAGATCTAATTAAATCCTAAACTCTAATAATCTGCCCTAAATCAATAACATCAAAATCCCTTATCTAATCTATTGTTTGCGCAGCCAAAGCACCACCGTCAGATCAAGAATGATCTGACGGTCCAGATCAAAGCCTTGTACGACCTTTGAATTGCCGCGTGGAGCACACGCCCCTGCCAGACAACTGTTCGACTTCCTTCACGTGCGCGTACAGACCATGACGTTCGAGCCTCTTCAGCTTCCACATCGACCATCCATATCTCCTTCGACAGCCGAAACCGCTCCACGTCGATTGCCCCTCTCCATGGCCCCCCTCCTCACGGCCAGCACATGCAAACAAAGAAAATGCAATGTGAGGAAATGTACAACAAATTTTAGACGGATGCAAACAAGAATTAAGCAGCCAATAGGATTTTTTCCTTTTCCATGTAATTTAAAAATTTTATAATATTCGGCTTATAAAAATCGAAACCAAAGAGATGTAAACCCTAAGCAAGAAGGGGGATCTTTTTCTAAGCATCATAAGCGTTTAGCTAGGGTTTTGGTTTTACCTTCGGTTTTGGTTCACCTTCTCTGTGTCCGTTCGCTTCCCCTTTGCCGACAATAAACCTTTCAACTTCCCCGATCGTGTTGGCTGAGCCGATGAAAGGGGTAAGTGGCAGATTGAGGGTTTTTCTTTTTGAAAAGAAAAATGGTTCGTTTCTGATTTATAAAAACTAAATATTAAAAGATCAAAAAGGGTTTTTTATTTTAGGTTTTCGATTGAAAAAATGGTTTTTCGGGTTTTGGGGTTCGTCGACACGGCAATATTCGTCGATTTTTAGAGAAAATGAGAGTATGGAAGAGTTTTCGGAAGTATGTTCTCAAAATGGCAAAAAGGGTGTTTTGGGGGGTTAAACGCGTTTTATAGTGATTTTAGGTTTTAAAAATGGGTTATCTACGTTATAAACCCATCCACGTCTCTCTTATTGCATTAGGCATGGTCTCCGTGGCTTTAAACCATGCCTGTAGTCCCTCAAATTTTTTAATGTTTTTAATTTCGTCCTCCTTAAAGTTTAATCCAGTTCTTGAACGGTTTAATATCCTATTTAGTCCCTGGAATCTTTTTTTGTTCCATTTTTGTCCTGTTTCCAGTGTTACAGCCCCCTTGATTACCCCTTCTGTTCATGCATATTTGTTTTCACGCTTTTTACTGTTTTTACTCATGTTCTTGCTTTATGTTGTTGATATACATGTGTAATGTGGCTTGATATTTTCATTATATAGTATAATATATAGTTTTAAAATACATACTTCAATATATGCAAAATATGATGTTTTGATGTGATGCTTATATTATCATGCATTTTTAATTGGCATTCATATGACTTAATATTTTGATTGCATGGAAATTAATGTTGACTTTAAAAGGGAGGTACCTATTAATCTCGATATTCGTGTCGTAATAGTCCTAACTCAATGGATGTTGACTGGATATTTGGGTTAATCCTTACTGTCTAAAGGTAAATGATAATTAAAATTCGATAATATCATGACATCATATTTAAATGTTCGCATCATGCATAAAGGTGACATACGAAATCGAACCATAAATTAACACGTCAGTCAGACTTATATAATGTCGGTTTAATCTACGGTTTGAGGTACCGTCATCCTTATTAATTAAATGTCCGATTAATTTATACTCACCAATTTGATAAAGCCCGTACAATTAAGGTTAATTTTCAATTAAGAACCCTCTAATTAAATTCATTTTAAATTTCAGCAATTTCCATCAATTAAAAGCAACAAATATTTTGGTACCGATTTCCGAGCGTGATGGAGGTTCTAACCCTTCCCCCATGTAACCAACTCCCGAACCCATTCAAATGAATCTCTGGTGTTTGTGGTATCTGGCCTACCTTAGTGGCCGGTGGCGACTCCAAGTTTTTATTATTTTCCAAAACACGAACTTTTTAAAAAGAAATTCCCATTTAATTGACTCTCTAAAAATGTAGGATACTTTTAAAGTTGATTTTCAAAAAACGTTATTACATATTCTAGAGTTTTATTATTAGTTATATCTTAGGTCTCTTTAGGAGCACCCGCATCCAATATATGACCATCTCATACTATTTCTATTTGCGAGAATTTTGAACACTGGAACCAAATTTCATGCTTCATACATGATTCACATCCATTCACTCTAACATGTAATTCAAATTTAGAGCATTTCAGCTGGTATATGAGACTTAGTTACTCTCATTGGGTCAGTAAATATGTCTAGCAGTTGACATGTAATAACATGAATTATCTTATGAACTTCTACTTCATATACGAGCATCTAGATGATGATAATTTATTTTTCTTTATTCAGTTGATTATTATCCCCCTGATGTTGAGAAAAACATGTCATAAATGATTCTCCAATTAATGTTTAAGAATTTAAACATAAAAGGATACTCATACTCAATATATATTCTCAACCCTTTTTATTTACCCATTTTGAGCATTGTGGTGGAGAAATTCAACAATATATCGCACATTCGAAAATTATAAAATGAGAAATGTATGACTTATGACCAAAAACCAATCATGACGGGGAGTTTATTATAACTCGTTGGTTTGATGCATATAAGTGATGCTATATGGAAATACCATATAAATAATAAATATTTTGTTCTCATAGTTTAGCTATTAAAGAGGAGGCATCCAATTAAAATTTTGCTAAACTGTATTTTTCATAATCAATAGGCTTTGTAACAGTTATTTCAACCGATATAGCCTAAAATATAAACCCACAAGTTTTTATAAGACTAATAGTCTAACTGCATAATCTGAAGCTTTTTCTAATCAATCTCACAAACTTCTGGTTGTAAGTTGATAAAATAATGTAGATGCATCTACTAAAATCATATAAAACTTTCTACATTTGTGGATAAATGGGCCCCTTTTTCATTCAGATATGTGGGATCTTAACCATTTCCATTGAGAACAAGTAACACAAGATCTTCATGTTCATTTAGTAAGTGAAATTTAATCAATTCCTTTAAGCAACACAAGAACTTCATGTTCTTTAATAAGTGTGCATATAAATCTCAATAGCTTTCGCATCATTAATGATCAGGATGGTCTAACTGATCATGCCAACTATATAAATTTGTGTATATATATATTTTTGAATTTGGTAAACTTTTGGTTTACCATAACATGTGATTCAATCTCACTCGTACATGTCTAGTACGACCATCAAAATTGTTCCTTTAAATAGGAATATATTTAGCTCTTTCGGAGCTTTCAATGGAAATTAACTTTTGGTAGCAATATATAGCTCTTCCAGAGCTTTCAACTGACTTTTTGGCTACCAAAACTTATATCCACATTGGTTTATTTCAAATGCCAATTGATAACATATGTTATCTATAATTCCCAAAAGAATATTTTGCGAACTCATATTGCTCTCTTAAAATTTCCACTTCTAGTGGTGACGATATTGTTACCATTAGCGGTAATTATTTCAATATTCACAATTCTGTACTTTTCATAATGTGCTTTCTCTCAATAATTTATTGCTCTTTTGGGATATCAATATTTTCAGTACTTTGAGATATATTACTCACATTATCCCTTGTATTTAAATGAGAAAATATAACTTATGCTTCTGCTAAGCATAAATCGTCACCATAGATTGTATTTGATAAGTAATCATGTGAAACAAAATAAATAAATACAAATACAAAACGTAAATAATTAATGTGTAAAGTAAATAAACATAAAGCAAAATAAATAAAAAGATAAATAATTCTCTTCAAGGTTATGAGAATAAATAGAAGATGATTTATTCCCTTCGAGGGTTATAAGGAAATCAACAACATCCAAATGAGTTGGACCAACAATGTCAAAATAAGTTGGACCAATATCATCTTCGTCATTTTCCGCAAACAAAATTTGCTTCTATTTTTTCCCTTTATAATTCAATGATTGTTGATTTTTCAGCGTACCACAAGTACGAGACCAATGGTTTATAACATCACATTGGTAATAAAAATGATTTTATTTCCTTAGAATGATCTTTATCATTCTTTTCATCCTTATAACCTCACTACTGGTTGGGAGAAGTATTCTTAAAATGACCATAACGTCTATGTCCATGGCCTCGACCATGATCACAACTACTAATGTGGCATTTATTCTTTTCATTATAAAATCTCACATTCACTTCAGGAATGAAGTAGAGCCAGTGGGCCTTTGAAACCTTTTCACGATATTGTGTCTGAAGACAACATTATTTGTCGTGAAAAGTGGAGTATATTTTTTTAACATATCCTCATCACAGAGAACAAAGATTTAATCCTCATACGCGACATTGTTAAAACAGTTCACAAGGTCATTTAAAAACCTCTTTTGAGACCAGTAGCCTCGCAAAACGAGATGTCGAGCCAATATACTTGGATTATATTGAAGTTATGTCTCTAATTGAATAATGATTTGTCATGTTTGCATTCACTTCAAGGAATGAAACAGATCCAATAATCGCATGAAAAAAACATCATGCTTGCATTCACTTCATGGAATGCCTCCCATAAGACTTGTTGGGTCAAGACGAATTTTCGTAACTTGAACTTGGGAGAAGTCAATAGTCAAGTTTTTCGACACATGTGAATTATTGCTTTTGAGCAAATATAGACTTTATAACAGTCTTCTTGTAGATTCAAAATCACCATGATTTATCACACTTTAAAATCATAGTTTAAGGGAGAAAATAGATTTTACCGATAATGATTTTCCTCTCGAGGATGATGGAGACGTAGCAAATGACCGAGACAGCTTCTCATAATCTATTTATATCAGGTCTCTTTCAAAGTCATTTAAATACATGTAAAACTCAAAACACGGTTAAAAATATTAACTCATTAATAGTAATAGAATATCATAAACATCTTGTTTAAATATAAAACATTAATTGAGACTTGAAAAATCTCAATAAATATTAACTCTCAATAATATTAATAAGAAAATCTATTACTAGTACGTAATTGAGAAATATGAGAAAATCTCAATAAACTTACATCAATAAACTAAATAAAATAGAAACATGAGAAGCATATGCAAGATTATCTATTTTCCATGAAAATAGACGCACATGTGTAACGCCCGGGGTTTGGGGCCCGGAAGATAACTGGATTTTGTTAAACCGCTTCGGGTTAATTTATTTGAAAGAAAACATTTTTAAATAACACTAAAAATGGGGGTTTTTATTGAATAAGGGAAAAAAGGGGATTTTGGGATTTTAAAACAAAAGGGTTTTATCTCATCTCTTCTAAAAAAAACTATCATCTTTCTTTTGAAAGGTAAAAACTCATAACCTTTTTCAAGAGCAAGCTTTTCTTCATCAAATCTTCAGTTGCAGTGATTTCTTCAAGGTAAACGTCTTAATCTATTGACCTTTACTAGATTAAGATAGATTTCAACTTAGTTTTCCAATTACCCAATGATTTCTAAGTTTACCCTAAAACCCATTATTTCGAAAATAGTGAGTTCTTGATGATTTTCGAGTGGGCTTTGATATCTGAGTTTTTGGGTGGTTAAAAATCACATGTTGGTGTTAATAAAATGTTGAAATGAAGCTTTAAATCAATAAACTCGAAATGAGTTTAAAAATGGGATTTTTGGGTTGAAAATGGTGAGTTTTTGGCTTGGATTTGGGTTGAAATCGTGGCTGGTGGTTCCTTTGATGTTGGGGGATGTTTCTAGATGATTTTGGATGTGTTTTGATGGTTGGAATCGATGGATTCAGTTTGGGGTTTGTTTAGAACGAAATTGGTGAAGTTTTGAGTGAAATTTGAGTTTGAATCAATGTATTTTGGTTGCAAGGAGTGGATTCCCGGGTTGTTGATGGTTTACAAGTGTATTAGCATCCTAATATTCTTTTTTGGGTTGTCTTGAAGCAGAGGAGATTGATTCAGGTACTTCGGGCGCGATACCGGGTGTTACGGAGGCTTGAGATCGGTGTTTTTGCTTTCGTTTGGGCTCTATCGGTGAGTGGAATCTGTTTTGAAGGTTTAAATATGTTCAATAAAGGTTTCTTGGGGTTTAGGTGGAGCCTTAGAGGCTAACCTAGACCCAAGCGTAAGCTTATCTATTCTTGCCTTGTTTAGTTGATTTGTTGGCGTTCGCGTTTATGTGTGTTGTGGTGTTGATTGTGGATTACTTTTATCCCTTTTTAATGTTGTTGTGTTGTCTTAGTTGATTTCAAGCCTCACGTGATGATTAATTGTTGTGTACGGTGATGTGTAGTCTCGCCGGTAGTGACTAGTAGATGAGTACGGTGATGTGTAGTCCCATCGGAAAAATGCTAGTTGTTATGTACGGTGATGTGTAGTCCCACCGGGGATGGTTGTGCTTGTGCAAACCATGTTTCGTATATACTTGCGTTTACTACATCTCTTTCCTAAATGGTTTTGTTTTAAAACTAAGATGTATGTTTTAAACTGCATTGTTGTTGTGTTTTAGAGCTCCACTCACTAAGCTTTTAAGCTTACGCTCTCTTTTTCCAACAATGCAGATCGTTAGAGGCTCCGGGAGGCAAGTGGGCAAGGGAGGAGTTCTCGGAGTTCTTGGTTAGCTCAAAGTATGGTTTTACTAGTTGTAATAACACTTAGGCAATGGGATTGCTAGGCTTGTTGTTAGGGAGTTGGTGTTCAAACTCCTATGTTGGCTTTTGTTAATGTTGCTCGCATGTTTTAAATGATGATATCATGTCATGTTGAGGTTTGTCATGGCCTTGGATAAATTGCTATGCGTTTTGACTTGTTGGTGTTTTTGAAGCTAAGTGTTCTTATAAGCTTTTGGGTTTGAGATCCCTTTTTGTGTGAATTGCATGTTTGAAGCTTGTCCCTAGGGTATTTTGCCTTTAGATTATTTGTATGATAAGTTGTCATGTGGTTTGTGATGTTCAAAGTAAGTTTGGGAACGTTTGGAGATGCCAAAATATATTTTCGGGCCAAACTGTGTCCAGGCGTTTCAGAACGGCCAAGTGGGGTTGTTTCGGTGCGGTTGGCCACTGGAGGCTCATGTTCCGGAACGACTTGGTGTTACTTTTTGAATGAATCTCGCGTGTCGGAACGGCTAGGCCTGTTTCGAAACGCATGTAGTTAAAATGGTTAATGTAACACCCGGGTTTAGGGGTCGGGTGAAAATAATATTTAATATTATTCGGGTTCGGTTTTATAATTTAAATAAATAAAATAATGGTTCGGGTTTTGTTTGCAAATAAAACAAAGGTGTTGGATCCAATTTTTAAACCCAAGCCCAATAGCCATTTCATTAATGGCAGTTTCGTAAATATGTGGTCTTGTAAAAATATAAACCCTTTTAATTTCAAACACCCAAAATTTGTGTCATCTTCTACCTCCCAAACACAAATCCAACGTGAAACCCCCTCCCACCATTGAAGTTTCTATTTCATCTCCTCCATCCTTCATCCTTGATGATTTTTAAAAGGTAATGGTACTTTTGAGCTGTCCTCACCTTCCTCTTTCTCTCCATGTATTTAGTTTTTCATAAAACCCATTGTTTCATGTTTTGAGTTTTTGAACTTTTAAGTTAAAAATCCTAACTTTGTTGTCCAATGTTGAAGCTTTTGAATTCTTATTATTATAAGTGTTATTCGTAGCCCGAATGATCCAACATATATGATTTTTACTTGGTTTTATTAAGAAATTCGTATTTGGGTTTTGGAGGGGTTTTATGAGGGTTTAGAAGTGAGTTTTAGGGCTGTTTTATGTTGGAAAATGAGGGTTGATGGTTGTATGATAGTTAGGGGTTGTTTTGGAAGCTATTAGGTGTGTTAAAAGAGTTGGAATCATCGGTTTTGGACTGTGCAAAGGGGCTGCTCGGGAATGGATTTTTGGGGGTTGTTCTTGGTTCGAAAAACAAGTGTTTGATGTTTGAATTGCATTCCGGGTTTGCTACGTTGTGTTGTGGACTGATATGAGGTTAATTTACTTGTGTTGAGATTATTAGAAGCAAAGATTTGCGTTGGTAAAGTTTCGGGATCGATTTCGGAAGTCTTGGAGGCTTGAGTCGGCTTTGCTTGATTTGCTTAAGGAAGTGAGGTGAGTGGTTAATGTTTTAATTTAATTTTTCAAAGGTTGGTTCAAGCATGTAGATGTGAAAATGTTTTCAAGTATCGTTTTGGTTCAAAGTTGGTTTTGGACTTGAAAAGTAAATTTTAAATTCAAGAGTAAGTTGATGTGAATCGCCTCTTTAATTTCCCCTTCTTCCGTTTGTTTTCATTACTTGTGATGATGGTTTGTTAAGCATGAAATTTAAATACCTTGAGTAGAAGCATGTTGCTTATTACTATATTGTTAATGATGTATGATGGTAATAATGGTGACGTTGTTTATCCTTGTAAGATGTGTGTAAGTTGGTGCATGTTGTGCACGAAAATGGTGAGTAAGACCATTTGTGATTGGTAAGATTGTAAGTAGTAAGTGATGCCTAATTGTGGATATTGTTGCAACTTGTTCTGGTTGTGCATGGTATAGTGAGTACATGTCGCATGATAGTGATTGTATATTGTGTTGCATGGTTGGTGTCGAACCTCACATGATGGTTGTCGTTGCTCCGGTGATGTGTAGTCCCGTCGGTAGCGAGTGATATATGACTCTGGTGATGTGTAGTCCCGCCGGTAGTGACTAGTAGAAGAGTACTTTGATGTGTAGTCCCATTGGAAAACTACTAGTTGAAACGGTGATGTGTAGTCCCACCGTGTGTGTTTGGTTATGCTCGTGCATGCCATGTGTGCTCATGTTGTATCTCACTATATCATACTCTTTTATGGTTTTGCTTTAATCTAGGATTATGTCCTCATGCATACCATGAAGTGAAATGCTATGATAAGTGTCTATATTGTTGACCTTTGGTTGAACTTGTATGTTAGTAGAAGGATTAGGTCGTTGGATGATTTGTATGTGTTGACCCTTATTTTAAAGAAAGCTTGAACCCTGCATTGTCGTCGTTATGTTTTAGAGCTCCGCTCACTAAGCTTTATGCTTACACTCTCCTTTTTCCGATAATGCAGATATTTAGCTTGGAGTTAGCAAGGAGCAAGAAAATGGCGTCCAAGCGTGTGGTAATTGCTCAAGTATGGTTTATTAAATAATGTAATAGTTTAGCAATGGGAAATGCTACGTGTTTTAGGAGCGTGTATCTAGACTCCTTTGTGTTGGCTTTATGTTGGTAATGCCTTATGTTGATGCCTATGTGTTTGTTTCGAAGCCATGTCTTTTGGGATGCTTATGTTTGTAGTGAAGGCATGTAAATCTCGTTATGCATGTACCCGTGGATGCTTGTTCTTTTAGCATGGTTAGCCTTGGATGTGTGTTCTTTGAATGTATGCTAAGTGTTGGATCATATTTGAGTAGGGTGAAATGCCTCTAAAGTATGAGTATGCATGTTGTATGCTTGTCTTGGTATATGACGTTTTGTTGTTTGTTTAAATTGATCCATATGTTTAATCTTGGTTGTCAAATGATCTACGAATGTGGGGAAGTTGCTAGACGAGTCGTAAATCTCATCTAGAGTCGGGTCTTAAGTTGTTTTGCTGCAAATTGGAGACTTGCAGTGCAGGGCGTATCGATACGCTTAAGGGCCGTATCGATACGGTCTTGCCTGTAGGACACAATTTTAGCTAGGAGTATCGATACCCTGGGGGTACCGATACCCTCCCAACTCACTGGAATTTTGAGAAATGGGTAAGAGTAGGGCGTACCGATACGGGTTTACGCGTATCGATACGATCCTACTTCGTTGACAAAGACGAGTTGACCGAGAAGGGCGTATCGATACGCTCAAGGGCTGTATCGATACGGTCTTCCCTGAGTTGACTGAGAGGGTTGACTTTGGTCAAGACGTATCGATACCCTCTGTAGGTGTATCGATACGGCTTGCTTAAAAAGGAAAATTGGGTTGTTTAATTGCATGTCGTGTGAGTTTTGTATTCGTGTTTGTTCGTTGCGTGTCCTATCACATAGGATTAAATAAAAGCATCTAGAAAAGATAAAGAAAAAAAATAGGGTTGCTAACCGAAGGGGAGCCTTAACGGGTTTCACTTCGGTTTTCACCGTGTAGCCTACTCGGACCGGTCATCCGGCCAGACCGGGACGAGGGGGTTACAGTTAAAATGCATCTTCGACGGTCTCCAAATGTTATATTTTAGTCTCTAATGCTTGTATGCTTCCTAGTTGAGTTTATATGTGTCTTCTATGATGGTTTTGCCTCGTGTGCATGAAACTTGACTAAATAACTACTTGGTAAGTTTAAATTATCGTATGCCCTTTGCTCGATTCGTTTCTGTGTTCGCTTTTCCGCTGGTTGCCCTTACACCTAGGGTTAAATGTGACATCTACACAAGACTAATAAAATGAAAAAAATAGGATTGCTAATCGGAGTGAGGCCTTAGCGAGTTTCGCTTTGGTTTTCTCCATGTAAACTGTTCGGTTCAGTTTGTTGGCTAAGCCGGGACGAGGGGGTTACAACATGTGCATAGTCAAACGTGTTAATATGTTCTAACCCAATATTTTTCTTTTTAATTTGTATTAATATGTTTGGTTTATTGATTTTAGTTCAAACACATCAAAGAAAATTAATCAAGAGAGTAACTTAAATTTATGTAATTTACACCAAACATGTAACCCCCTTCGCCCGGCCAAAACGTTTGACCCGAACTACGAAGATTACACGTGGAAAACCAAAGTCAACCTGAAAGTCAACCTTGATTAACGACTTTTTTTCTTTTTATCTTTTCTAGTTCCATATTAAGCCTAGGTTATTATTCAAGAATCATAAGAGAGAAAATCACAGCGTTCGGAAAACATTTAGGGACTCAATTGTGTGAATTACACTTTTAGGGACCAAAACGTAATTTTTAGAAAATATAAGGACTTAATAGATTTTAAGCTCACCGTTATGTAATTAGTCACATTACATGCTTCTCTGTAAAATTCCAACTAAAAAGGACAATCCAAGCTCAAGCAATTGCATCCACAACATTCAGGACCAAAATGTAAAACATGCAAACTTAAAACAATTCAAAATCATCATCCAACGATCAACCGTTTCGGAACACCAACCACCGTACCGAAACACTCGTATCGAAACGGTGTTGACCGTTTCGGTACATGGGTATGTTCTGAGACCAGTATCGAAACAGGCCTCACCAGTAGCCAAACTGTTCTGGAACACCTTCAGTTATTCCGAAACGCTATGGCCATTACAGGCCTCCGTTTCGAAACAGTTAAGGGTGTTTCGATACATCCTGCACTGTGATAGCAGAATTTGTTGGTTTTTCATGCTTTTCCCTACTCGAATCAATCCCGAAACATGCTACATCATGCATACACCAAGGACATTTATCAACAATCACCATATCGAAGCTATAGCCTAAACATAGCAACAAATACCCAAGCAAAGGCACTAAAGGCATGCTTCCTAGCCCACCCAAAACCATAACAAGTCAAAACTCCAAATAAACCAAAATCCAAACTCCAAAGGCCATTACAATTCAAATATAGTCAAACCAACATGCTCAAAGTAAAAGGAACATTCTCAAACACTCCAAAGTATAAATTTCCACCCATTGCCTCTTATTACACTAAAGGTGAACCACATACTTTTCTTTAACAAAAACCTTGGATTTCTCTTGCTCTTGAGCTACCTCCAAATGTTCAATTTTCTGTATTGATGAAACAAACGAGCGTAAGCAATAAGCTTAGTGAGGAACGTTAAACACATTCATCAATGCATAACTCAAATTTACAAAATCATAACTATACAACACATGCCCTTTATAAAACAAGTCTTCTCAAGACTTCAATGCACTTTTGAAACCTCATGCACATGTGCATCCATATTCAACAGCAAATAACCCTTTGCTCATGCTTTAACAAGCATCACATGTATTCTTGCACCATACACATATTTCTCATGCACTCTTGCATCATTTACAAGCATCTCATGCTTCACTTAGAACATTTATATTATATTGGCTTTCAAGTGATAGTTCACAAATCCTTTCAACACAAGACACAATTGGATACGCGGATTACAAGTGTTATCCCTCACGCTTCATACAAACTACCGGACT
Organism: Hibiscus tridactylites; assembly: GCA_958450335.1. Classification (NCBI taxonomy): domain Eukaryota; kingdom Viridiplantae; phylum Streptophyta; class Magnoliopsida; order Malvales; family Malvaceae; genus Hibiscus; species Hibiscus tridactylites. The sequence continues at coordinate 4,397,958 of OY288292.1, forward strand.
ACACAAGGTGGAGACATGGCACAATCAAAACCCCTCAACACCTGTGATGGAGACTAAGGGCACAATCACAACCCCTCAACATCACTCATCGGTAGTTGTATAATTCCACTAACGAGAGTATGGGACACATACACAAGACTCACACACGAGACTAACCATTCACCGTTGTGATCTTAACCTCAATCGTTAGGGTACTTGGATGGAGATTACGGCACAATCACAACCCCTCAACATCCAAGGCGACTTTATTCACGGTGCCCCCAATCCTATAGCCGGCTAACTATATCCGATTAAAGTAACCAAAAACCATTTCATCACTTGCCAATATAATCATTTATTCACATTAATCCACAGTTTTTCAAGCATAACCACAATGTCATTTCCACAAGCACACATGCTTATCATCAAATGCATTTTCATATGAAAACCAATGAACACTTACCTAGTGCATCCTTAACATAATGACATTAAAATCCAGCATTAAACCATGCTTAAACATGCTTAAAAACAGTAAACAAATCCACTCTTACAACAAATGCATTTTCAACCAACTTAACACATTTCCAAGAGAGGGATTACCGAAACACTTACACTTGAGCTTAGTTAAGCGTATCAAGCTTACACTAAGCTCCCGAGAGTACGCCAAAGCGTTACAAAGCAGGAAATTGCATTTCCACTCACCGATACGCGAAGCCTTATTCACCGACACGAAAATTACACCTTCGGAGCCTCAAAAATCACCTCATTAGCATCCGGATCAAGATCCCCTGTTTTCACAACATTAAAACAGAGATCTAAATGCATTAAAATGCATTCAAACACCAGCAACAATCCATAGACTCGTTGCCCACTCAAACAACACCAAAATACCCTTCCAACACAACCGAAAACTCAATCGATTGCCTCCTAAACCAAGCCCGGCCATCATGCAACACTTTCAAAGCATTAACAACATCAAAAAACATCTAATAAACATCCTAACTCATCTTTATACCTCCAGCCATCAAGATTCCATCATTCCACCCCAAAATCACACTTAAAATTACCAAGAAACTCATGGATCTCAAGGATTTCAGGATCTATGTTATTAGCACATTCTTTTAACATATAAATCAACTTAAAAATCAATTAGAATCAACACAAAACAGTGCCCAACTTATTAAGTCCGAAAATTAAGAATTACATCACAATTTTGCAAGATTTTGCTCTTAACTCAAAACTATAATCAAAATTCAGTTAAAAATCATAAATGAGAGTCAATAATCTTGGGAATTTCAATAAAGAGCCTAGATTGAAGGTTAAGAACGAGATTTACCTCCAATCCTTGCTTCCTTGACAATTTGTCAAGTTTTCCTTCCAAAAATCTTGAAGAAAAAGAAGTGAATCTTTGAAAAAGAGTTTAGAGAAGAAAAGAGGAATTTGAGAGAAAAGAAATCTGATGAAAAGTTGTTTGACAAATGTGTTTGGCTGAAATGAGAGAGGGAAAAGTAGTTACGTGATTAAAACCTCTCTAATTCCTTATTTATTTAATATTTAATTAAAACCATTTTAATTCCTTTATTAAAACCCTTTAAAAACACATGTCAAATTGAAGGAAGGCTAAATTGTACAAAAGCTCCCTAAAGATTCTAAGATCTTGACTCTCTTCTTGAAAATAGCATTTTTTCCATAGTTTTAAAACTTTACAATTTGGTCACTACTCAAAATATCCATTTTCCAAAACCCTTTTTGTAAAATTGATTTGACCAACCTCTTAATTATATTTTTAGAGGTTTTTACCAATTTTTATCACAATTTTATCCTATCCCGATCCTTGATTTCTTAAAATCACCTTACGCGATTCGAACCGTTCTCGACCGGTCCGATCCGATGTCTAAAACATCTAGGCCCAAAACCAGGGCATTACAACTCTCCCCCACTTAGGAAATTTCGTCCTCGAAATTCTTACTTGAAGAAAAGAGATGCGGAAACTACTTCAGCATGTCCGCCTTGCTTTCCCACGTGGCCTCCTCAACTCCTCAAGGCCGCCACAACACCTTCACAAGCTCTATCGTCTTACCACGAAGAACTTTGCTACTCACGTCCAGAACCTTCACTGGTTCTTCTTCACATGATAGATCCGGATTCAACTCTATCTCCTCAACAAGCATTACGTGCGAAGGATCCGATCTATACTTCCGTAACATAGAGACATGGAACACATCATGTATCTTTTCCAACTCAGTAGGCAATCTCAACCGATATGCCACAGGACCAATACGCTCCACAATCTCGTAAGGTCCAATAAAACTTGGGCTAAGTTTACCCTTACGCCCAAATCTCATCACCTTCTTCCAAGGTGAAACCTTCAAGAACACACGTTCTCCAACTGCGAATTCAATCTTCTTACGCTTCAAATCCACGTAAGACTTTTGCCTATCTAATGCTGCTTTTAACCGCTCAAAAATGAGCTTCACCTTCTCGGTGGTTCCCTTAAGCATAGCCGGCATTGAAATAAACTTTTGCCCAACAAAGAGGGGTTCTGCACCTCCTCCCATACAAAGCCTCGTATGGAGCCATTTGAATACTTGCCTGGTAACTATTGTTATACGCAAACTCAACCAACGGCAAGTGCTTCTCCCAAGAACCCTGAAAATCTATCACACAGCACCTCAGCATATCCTCAAGCACCTGAATCACACGTTCTGATTGTTCATCCGTCTGCGGATGATAAGAAGTGTTGAAATTCAGCCGTGTACCCAAGGCTTGATGCAAACATTCCCAAAATCGCGTTGTAAACCTCGGATCCCTATCCGACACAGTGGACTTTGGCACGCCATGCAACCGCACAATCTCAGCTATGTACAGCTCAGCCAACTTATCCAAAATATACGTAGTATGCACAGGCAGAAAATGCGCACACTTCGTAAGTCGATCCACAATCACCCAAACTGAGTTCTTCTTTGTCGGTGACAAAGGCAACCCAGACACAAAATCCATGGTGATTCTCTCTCATTTCCATTCTGGAATTCTCAAAGACTGTAACAATCCAGAAGAAACCTGATGCTCAGCCTTCACCCGCTGACACACCATACACTTACTAACAAACTCAGCTACATCCTTTTTCAACCCCACCCAGTAGTACTCATCCTTAAGGTCACAATACATCTTTGTACTACACGAGTGCATAGCAAAAGGACTACAATGAGCTTCAGTCAAAATAGTGTGCCTTAACTCAGCATCATCTGGCACTACTATCCGACTCCCAAAACACAGAACAACGTCATCATTAAAGCTGAAATCCGAAGGTCTGTCTTCTGCAATGTCTTGAACATGCGAGACAAGAGAATCATCAAGCAACTGTTTCTCTTTAATCAATTGTAACAAAGATGGTTTCACTTGCAATTCCGCCACAAGACCACCATCACGCGATATGCTTAAATGAGCAAACATCGCTCTCAACTCTATAGCCACCTTCCGGCTCAAAGCATCGGCCACAACATTAGCCTTGCCTGGGTTGTACTCAATCGCCAGATCATAATCCTTAAGCAACTCCACCCAACGTCGTTGCCTAAGAATTAACTCCTTCTGAGACATAAGGTATTTCAAGCTTTTATGATCCGTGAACACAACACATTTCTCACCATACAGGTAATGCCTCCAAATCTTCAAGGCAAATACCACAGCTGCAAGCTCAAGATCATGAGTAGGGTAGTTGCACTCATGCACCTTCAACTGCCTAGATGCATAGGCCACCACCTTACCCTCCTGCATCAACACGTAGCCCAAACCAACAATGGACACATCACTATAGACCACAAACTCCTTACCAGACTCAGGTTGAATCAAAACAAGAGCTTGCGTCAAAGCTTCCTTCAGCTTCTCAAAGGCTTGTTGTCTCGCCTCCGTCCACTCAAAGCGAACATTCTTCTACAACAACTTGGTCAAGGTGTCGCTATCTTTGAGAACCCCTCGACAAACCTACGGTAGTACCCAGCCAACCCAAGGAAACTCCGTACCTCAGTCACTGACTTAGGCACTTTCCAACTCATCACAGCCTCTACTTTTTGCAGATCAACACGAATACCCTCATCCGAGACCACATGCCCAAGGAAAACCACCTCCCTAAGCCAAAATTCACATTTACTCAGCTTCACATACAACTGATTCTCCAACAATGCTTGCAAAACGATTCTTAAGTGCTTATCATGATCCTTCTCAGTACACGAATACACAAGGATATCATCGATGAATACCACCACAAATTGATCCAAGAATTCATGGAATACACGATTCATCATGTCCATGAAAGCAGCAAGCACGTTGGTCAAACCAAACGGCATCACCAAAAATTCATAATGCCCGTACCTCGTCCGAAAAGCAGTTTTAGGTACGTCCACATCCTTCACCTTCGGCTGATAGTACCCCGATATCAAGTCTATCTTAGAAAATACTGGAGCTCCCCGGAATTGATCGAAGAGATCATCAATTCTAGGCAAGGGATACTTGTTCTTGATCGTCAACTTGTTCAGTTGCCGATAATCTATAGGCATTCTCATCATCCCATCCTTCTTCTTTACAAACAGAACCGGTGCATCCCAAGGTGACACACTTGGCCGGATGAAACCTCGATCCAATAACTCTTACAACTGCGTTTTTAGCTTCTTTAACTCTTTGGGTGCTATGCGATAAGGAGCAATGGACACCGGAGTTGTATTCTCGTACAACTCTATACCAAAATCAACCTCCCTGTTTGGTGGCAATCCAGGCAATTCTTCCGGAAAAACACCCAGAAAATTGTGAACCGTTCGGATATCCTGCACATGCACATTTTTGGTACCAGGATTCATCACATAAGCAAGGTAAGCCTCACACCCCAACCTCATCATACGGTTTGCTTCCAAGGCTGAAATTACATTTGACAAGAATTTCACATTCTCGCCTACTACAACAACCTCATTGATACGGACTCAGCCCCGTATACGCGAACGTTGAGCTTGCGGAAGCGGATAAGGATGTTGGCGCGAATGTTGGATCGGTGAAAAGATGGATGAAGATAGGCGACGATGATGTAGATGGAAGATAGATGGATAAATTGTCCTCGGCACCCTCTTGATCGTAATTAACCAAGCAAGCAACCTCAAGCAACTCTAACCCACCCTCCTAGACGCAGTTACCTAGGCAAGCAGGAGTGTGAAGATCAACAACAAATTTTGACGAACTTGAAGAATCGCTTCTAAAATCAAGAACACAAGTTATACTTCTTGCAAGTCTGAACTCAAAAGAGAATTTTTTTTAAACCATTCAAATCTGAATTATAATGTGGTTGAAGCCTCCTTATATAAGCCTTGGAGAAGTTCTAATCCTAGTAAACTTAGGAATTAAATACAATAAATAAATGCTTAAATCAAATCTCCTAATTACATAAGTGACTTCTAATAATAAATAAATATTGAAAATAAAATCCCAATTAAATAAATCTGATCCTAATAGATATTGCAGAATCCTATATTGATTTAAATTACAAATAATCAAATAAAATCCTGAAAATTCGTAATTATCCCAAAAATCTCGTATTAATCCCGTATGGGAATTTCTGCATGCGCTGTCTTTGCTAAAATAGACGTATCTTGAGTTCCAAATGTCAGATTGAAGTGTTTCAAGATCCGTTGGAAAGCTAATTGACAGTCGGACAAGTTTCAAGAAGACATGTCGACTCATAAATGCCTGGATCCCATCCAAAAAGGAGTCTCAAGTTGACTGACGTTTCTGACATGCAAAACAGTTTTAACTTCTTTTCTAAGATGATTAGTTTCACCCCTCTCATGCATGTATCACTCATAGTCATCGGCCAACTTTAAGGTGACTCGCTTAACATCAAAATCAACCATGACTCTATGCTCCGTCAACCAATCCATGCCAAGGATTATATCAAATCCGTAGAAAGGCAATTCCATCAAGTCCACAAGAAAAACATGACCTTGCACAGAAAGAGGACACCTCCTATACAACTTTCTAGTGACTACAGTCTCACCAAAAGAACTAGTCACTTGCATTCCTACTCCAAGCATCTCAACAGGTATATCAAGCAAATGTGCATGCTCACTCAAGATATAAGAATGCGTGGATCCAGAATCAATCAAAGCCAGCAAAGATAAAGACTGAAGAGCAAAGGTACCCGCGATCACATCGGTATCGTTGCGCTCCTCGCGCTAAGCATACACCCTCGCTGGTCCACCTCCCTCAGGTCGAACGGCTACAGCGTGAGCAATACCTTGCTACCCCTCATCCCTCCTCTGGAAGTTCCCACGGCAGCGCCCACAGCCTCTCTAAGCTGCAGCCACCACAGGAGCACGTCCTTGGCCACCACCGGCCAACAAAAGACACTCCCTCCTCATGTGATCTGCCGAACCACAATTCCAGCAGGAGTACCTTGTCACTGCAACAGGAGCATGGACCTCTCTAGCCGCTCAAGGACAATCTTGCCTCAAATGGTCCCTCGAACCACATGTCCAGCATGTATGTTCCTCGGACCTCATACGACCTTCCTGAGCCTGCCCACCTCGACCCAGAACACCACGCCTTCCCTCAGGCTGATGTCTCCTGTCACAGCCTCTCTTGTTTCTTCCTCCACCGGAACTATACTCAGCAGCCCTCTTCCCAGAGCTAGATCCAACACCTCTAGAAGACAAGCTCAGGTTCTGCTCGATGTCCTTTGCCCGACACACGAGCTCATCGAAATCTGTGTAGTCAGCAGCTAGCATGTACGTCTTAACATCTTGCACCAATCCGAACCGGAAGCGATCACAGCGATGCCTCTCACTCGGTACTAGCTCAGGAGCATACTGGCTCAAGCGTACGAACTGAACCTCGTACTCAGCCACCGATAGGTTACCCTGAACGAGAGACATAAACTCTTGTTTCTTCTCATCCAAGTATCTTACACCTAGATACTTCCTCCGAAAGGCACCCCTAAAGAACTCCCAATCCGCCTCATTGGGTTCCACACCAACTGTGGTAGTCGTCCACCAGCTGTAAGCATCACCTTGCAGCAAGGAAACTGCACATCCAAGCTTGCGCTCATCATTGCAACCCATTTGATCCATTATGCGGATCGTACTGGCCAACCAGGCCTCAGACGCCTCAAGTGCCAAACCATCAAACTCTGCTGCTCCCAAGCTCCTCAACCTCTCCAAAGGTAGACCCACCTGCCCAGCTGCAGGAGCCTGCACTTGCGCTCCGGCAACAGCAGCCTGAAACGCTCCGGTAATCGCCTCAACTAATGGCACCAAATTACCCAATCTATGACCAGCTTGTCCTTGTTGCACCTGATCCCCACCTCCAGGTGGTGGCGGAGGAGGTAGATCTCCACAAGGAGGAACATCAGCCCCCTGCTCAGCCTGGTTTTCCTGCTCAGCTGCAGGCACTATCGTATTGGACCTCAATTCTCTTATGGGTCCCATGTGCTATTTTAAACAAACACAACAACAAAACAAATCAAACCATTTAGGCCAGCTGCTAGCAAGAAATCCAAGTTTACAAAACATTCGATTAGTGTAATAAGGCAATGGGCACCCAATTTCCCCACAAAGCATAGCATACATGTAACATCATGCTCACATACTTTCCAACATTCCAAATCAGCACATATCCACACAACATCATCCTCATACCATCATATTCATCTCACATGCAATTCACATCAATCAACATGGCATAAGTTCAAAAATGCAAACATTAACATGCTTTTCAAACATCATACTTCAACTCACATCAATTACACATAACAACATTCCCAATTCTTTCGAAACCATGCTCTGATACCAACAAATGTAACCCCTTAGCCCGGCCTAGACGTTTGACCCGAACTACGAAGATTACACGGGGAAAACCAAAGTCAACCTGAAAGTCAACCTTGATTAACGACCTTTTTTCTTTTTATCTTTTCTAGATGCATATTAAGCCTAGGTGATTATTCAAGAATCATAAGAGAGAAAATCACAGCGTTCAGAAAACATTTAGGGACTCAATTGCGTGAATTACACTTTTAGGGACTAAAACATAATTTTTAGAAAATATAAGGACTTACTAGATTTTAAGCTCACTGTTATGTAATTAGTCACATTACATGCTTCTCTGTCAAATTCCAACTAGAAAGAACAATCCAAGCTCAAGCAATTGCATCCACAACATTCAGGACCGAAATGTAAAACATGCAAACTTAAAACAATTCAAAATCATCATCCAACGGTCAACCATTTCGGAACACCAACCACCGTACCGAAACACTCGTATCGAAATGGTGTTGACCGTTTCGGTACACGGGTATGTTTCGAGACCAGTATCAAAACAGGCCTCACCAGTAGCAAAACTGTTCCGAAACGCTATGTCCATTACAGGCCTCCGTTTCGAAACAGTTAAGGGTGTTTCGATACACCCTGCACTGTGACAGCAGAATTTGTTGGTTTTTAATGCTTTTCCCTACTCGAATCAACCTCGAAACATGCTACATCATGCATACACCAAGGATACTTATCAACAATCACCATATCGAAGCTATAGCCTAAACATAGCAACAAATACCCAAGCAAAGGCACTAAAGGCATGCTTCCTAGCTCACCCAAAACCATAACAAGTCCAAACTCCAAATAAACCAAAATCCAAACTCCAAAGGCCATTACAATTCAAATATAGTCAAACTAACATGCTCAAAGTAAAAGAAACATTCTCAAACACTCCAAAGTATAAATTCCCACCCATTGCCTCTTATTACACTAAAGGTGAACCACATACTTTTCTTTGACAAAAACCTTGGATTACTATTGCTCTTGAGCTACCTCCAAATGTTCAATTTTCTACATTGATGAAACAAACGAGCGTAAGCAATAAGCTTAGCGAGGAACGCTAAACACATTCATAAATGCATAACTCAAATTTACAAAATCATCACTATACAACACATGCCCTTTATAAAACAAGTCTTCTCAAGACTTCAATGCACTTTTGAAACCTCATGCACATATGCATCCATATTCAACAGCAAATAACCCTTTGCTCATGCTTTAACAAGCATCACATGCATTCTTGCACCATACACATATTTCTCATGCACTCTTGCATCATTTACAAGCATCTCATGTTTCACTTAGAACATTTACATTATATTGGCTTTCAAGTGATAGTTCACAAATCCTTTCAACACAAGACACAATCGGATACGCGGATTACAAGCGTTGTCCCTCACGCTTCATACAAACTAACGGACTACACAAGGTGGAGACATGTGACACAATTACAACCCCTCAACACCCGTGATGGAGACTAATGGCACAATCACAACCCCTCAACATCACTCATCGGTAGTTGTATAATTCCACTAACGAGAGTATGGGACACATACACAAGACTCACACACGGGACTAACCATTCACTGTTGTGATCTTAACCTCAATCGTTAGGGTACTTGGATGGAGATTACGACACAATCACAACCCCTCAACATCCAAGGCGACTTTATTCACGGTGCACCCAATCCTATAGCCGGCTAACTATACCAGATTAAAGTAACAAAAAACCATTTCATCACTTGCCAATATAATCATTTATTCACATTAATCCACTGTTTTTCAAGCATAACCACAATGTCATTTCCGCAAGCACACATGCTTATCATCAAATGCATTTTAATATGAAAACCAAGGAACGCTTACCTAGTGCATCCTTAACATAATGACATTAAAATCCAGCATTAAACCATGCTTAAAAACAGTAAACAAATCCACTCTTACAACAAATGCATTTTCAACCAACTTAACACATTTCCAAGAGAGGGATTACCGAAACACTTACACTTGAGCTTAGTTAAGTGTATCAAGCTTACACTAAGCTCCCAAGAGTACGCCAAAGCGTTACAAAGCAGGAAATTGCATTTCCACTCACCGATACGCGAAGCATTGTTCGCCGACACGAAAATTACACCTCTGGAGCCTCCAAAATCACCTCATTAGCTTCCGGATCAAGATCCCATGTTTTCACAACATCAAAACAGAGATCTAAATGCATTAAAATGCATTCAAACACCAGCAACAATCCATAGACTCGTTGCCCACTCAAACAACACCAAAATACCCTTCCAACACAGCCGAAAACTCAATCGATTGCCTCCTAAACCAAGCCCAGCCATCATGCAACACTTCCAAAGCATTAACAACATCAAAACACATCTAATAAACATCCTAACTCATCCTTATACCTCCAGCCATCATGATTCCATCATTCTACCCCAAAAACACATGTCAAATTGAAGGAAGGGTAAATTGTACAAAAGCTCCCTAAAGATTCTAAGATCTTGACTCTCTTCTTGAAAATAGCATTTTTCCACAGTTTTAAAACTTTACAATTTGGTCACTACTCAAAATATCCATTTCCAAAACCTTTTTGTAAAATTGATTTGACCAACCTCTTAATTATATTTTTAGAGGTTTTTACCAATTTTTATCACAATTTTATCCTATCATGATCCTTGATTTCTTAAAATCACCTTACGCGATTCGAACCGTTCTCGACCGGTCCGATCTGATGTCTAAAACATTTAGGCCCAAAACAAGGGCTTTACAAAACACAACCTCTTCGCCTATGTCGATTCGTCTTTTGGTTTGTGAGAAGCCACAAACTCATCTCTTTCCAATGCTCGAATGTTTAGGGCAATGTGATTAGTTTATGGGTTGAGGTAAAGGGTTTGTGGGTATAAACAATACATGTTTCAAGTTGAGTGTTTAGAATTTGGGTTATGAGATCAATTTAGGGATTGGACTTGTACTTTGATTCTTAGTGATCGTAAGATTTAGGGGTTGAGGTTTGGGGTTTAGGGCAAATGTGTCAAGTTGAGTGTTTGGGGTTTATTTTTGTTCATATTAGTCCCTAATTTTTAACTGAATTGACCTCAATTTATTTTAAAAATTTTCTAATCTAGTCAAATATTTTAAATATGATGATATTTTTGTTCATTGTAGTCCGTCCCTAAAACTTTATTTTTAGTCGAAATTGACTCATATATATTTTATTTTTGGTAATTTAGTCAAATAATATTTTTGTTTATTATAGTCCCTACAATTTAATTTTTAGTCAAAATGCCTCATATTTATTTATATTTTTTTACAAGCTCGTCCAATTTATTCGACTCCGTAAAATTTGATTTTTAATTAAAATTTATCCATGTTCATTTTTTCTTATAATTTAATCCAAAGCAAAAGAAAAACTTTTTTTAGGGATTCGGCCCGCAAATCCAAGGAACCAAACACATATTTCAATTTCAAAATCCCGCCCAAGAAATTAAAACAACAAGTCAACAATTAAGTTAAAAAATATGGAGGGAAAAACTTTTATACATACATACATATTACTATTTACTAGGTTATACATACATACCTACATTAATACATACATAACATAAACACACACAACAATTAATATACATACATACATTAATACATGCATATATAGTTTAAGGGTTAAGGTTTGAGGTTTATGAGTATAGTTTAGGGACATACATATTAATCTAGGTATATATATATATATATTAATGTATATATGTATATGTATTAATGTATATATATATATATATATATATGTATATATACACATACATACAAATATAAATATAAATATATATATGTATATATATATATATATATATACATGCATACACACATATATACATATAGTAAAACTTACATACATATATTTTATTTTTAGTCTAAATTGACCCTTAATCTTTTTTTATTTGTAACTTAGTCCAATGTTTATAATTTTAATTTAATATTTTTGTTCATTATAATCCCTAAAACTTTATTTTTTATTCTAAATTGACCCCTATCTTTTTTTTTGTAATTTAGTCAAATGTTTATAATTTTAATTCAATATCTTTGTTCATTATAGCCCCTAAAACTTTATTTTTATTCTAAATTGACCCCTATTCATTTTTTAATTTAATCTAGTGTTTTTAATATTAAGATATTTTATTCATAATATTAACTAAAATTTTATTTTTCACCAAAATTTACTCTTATTAATTTATAATTTTTTTAATTTACTCCAATATTTTAGATATAAATCATTTGATGATATTTTTTTCATTCTAGTCCCTAAAACTTTAATTTTAGTCTAAATTGACCCCTATTCATTTTTTTTGTAATTTTGTCCAATGTTTATGATTTTAATTTAATATTTTTGTTCATTATAGTCCCCAAAAGGCTAAAACTATATTCTTATTCAGTTATTCCAAATTGACCCCTACTCATTTTTTTTGCAATTTAGTCAAGTTTTTAATATGATGATATTTTTATTCATGTTAGTCTTTAAAATTTTATTTTTCACAAAAATTGACCCTTATTAATTTATAATTTTTGTAATTTACTCTAATATTTTAAAAATGAATTATTTGATGATATTTTTGTACATTCTATTGCCTCATATTTATTTTTAATGTGATTCGTGTTCGTGAAAGGCGTTGTATAATTAGCTCGAAATGAATGACCAACCCAAAGTCTATCAACCATTTGTACCAAACTCAAACTTAATACGAATTCGAAACCCGTATTAACCAAACCTGAAACGAACCCGACCTGAAGTCTACCCGAACCCGAATTAACCCGTCAATTAACCGTTTTGACCCGACCTGAAATGAACCCGACTTGAAATGAACCCAACTTGAAACGAACCAGACCTGAAATGAACCTGACCTGAAACTGACCCGCACTCGACCCGAATCGAGTCAAAACAGAAAAACACCCAATTTAACTCAACTTAAAACCCATCCGATTACCAATTTTTACATCCTAACTCTAATAACAACAAAAATTGCCTCAGACCTACGATCCAAGTTTCTAAACTGTCTACAATTCCTTTCTTCCCATAAATATTTTGTCAAAGTAAGATAATAATAGTTTATACATTTAAATCTAATCATAATATATCAAATTAAGTGCAAAATAAATAAATAAAATATCATAAAAACTTGTTAAATATGTGATCTTGATCTCAAATTAAAGGCCAGATAAATTAGGGAAAATATATATTAATAAAGCATAGAAAAGCTTTAAAATTAAAAGGACACATTCCTAACTGAATTAATTAGGCCACTCATTAATCTGATTAATTTTATCAAAGAAACTATCTCTTGCTTTCTTGGGATTTATTTTATTTTCAAAACAGAAAGTTGTTTGGATTGTTTATCAATTTGATAACTTGTTGAGTGGCTATAATTTCTTTAAATAAAATATGAATTCAGACAAAACTATTCAAATTCATAAAATCTTTGATCAAAGTCCAGTTTATTTTCATTAAGTGGATATTCGAATTCTTCAATAGGTTTAACTTTATAATATATATATCCACACACACTAAATTTTATCACACCTACGATTTTACTTGCTCATGGATTCAGTCGGACCGAGTCTTTTCATATAATTTTACATAAAAAAGTCAAAATGAATGTTTAAAATTCGAACACGGTATTAATGAATCTATATACAAATTACTTATCACTCCGAACAATTTTAAAAAATAGAATATGTCTTTACATAATTTTTTTTTTGTTCACCCACGTCGCAAATGTGACATAATTGAAATGTTTCATCAAATATGAAGGACTATGTATCAAAATAAAAATATTTAAAAAAACAATTAAAAGAATAATTTAAAGTTGTACACTTCAAATTGATTAGATTTTCAAAGTAGCAAAAAAGGAAGGGCTCTTTTCCTTGATTTGCTTTGCTTTTACTAATTAAGGATGTTTGAAAGAGAAATTAAGGCTTTATATGTAAAATAATCGATAACCTTGCTTTAGGAGCCAATCAAATTGCTTAAATTGGACTAAATCTCAACCACATGAAATTTGTGACTAACATTTAGATTTTTTTTTGAAAGGAAACTAACATTTAGATTAGGGTATCAAAATATTTTCATACACATACATACATACACACCCACACATTAAATTTTAGGGTAAACTACATAAATGGTCCCGCAACTATGCTCCAATTATCTTTTGCGTCACCTGACTATCAGAAGTTACAAATTGATCCCCAACTTAAAAAAATAACAAATTGGTCCAACACCGTTAAAAATTTAACAGCCGATGACGTGGCAGTTAATATAAATTGGTATAATTTCATAATTAGCCCTCAAGTTCTATACTTATTTTAATTTAACCCTAATTCTAAAAATTAACCTACATAATTTCAATAATATATCAATTTAGTCCATCTTTTTTTCCTATTTCTCATCTCCTTTAATTCTTCAATTCATTTTCACCCCTAAAATCTATTTAAAAGCCCCCAGAAATTTAACGAGTCCTTTGATAAGTACATCAGTGTAATATCAGGTTGTGATTCTTGCAAAGATAGCAAATGAGTGATCATAGTGTTTTGTATGCTTGAATCATTTTTGTTCCTCCTATGTTCATCAACCATCCCTTGCATTACTTCATCTGTTTTCTTTCCCACATCTTTTATCCTTCTTATGTATCCACTGTAATCGACCCACTGCAATATTGGCAAGAAATCTCCCGGATACGAAGACACAGACAATTCAAAAGCCTCCTTAATCATCTCCTTGAACCGCCTACCTTCTTCAAAATTCTGGGCAAAATTGTCGTCGAGATATTGTTTCCCCGTCGTGATTCTCATGATTATAATAAACGAAAGCTCCAAAATCATTGATTTTAGCTCCACCTTGGCGAACCCATCGACTGAAAGTCAGAAGCCCGGTACAATTGGAGCAGTAAACGGTTGATTTCTCGTCTCTTCGAATGTCCAAAGACATGTTTAGACGAGTCAAGGAGAAGATCTTAATGGTGGATAGTTTCTGGAGGTTGCGCCAATGGTTGTCGTATGGGGCAAGACCGAGAGTGGTGTAGTTGTAGCCGACATACTTGCCCATGATGAAACGAGGGCGGTTGGCTAAAACGACATCGCTCTTGGTGAAAAATTGTTGGACGAAAGAGGGGGAGGAGACGACGACGAGGAAACAATAGTCGAGTATGAGGGAGAAGATGGGGTCGTGTTTTTGTGAAAGAGAAAAGAGTGTTCGATGTAGGGGTTCTTTGAGGAGAAGGAGGTGGCCCAGAATCGGAAAAGGTAACGTACTCAGTGGAAGATTTTTTCATCTTGAGACGATCAACTTGGTGGCCAACCATAAAAAAACTACTGAAAGCAAAGAGAATATCAAGATTTGTTCCATTTTTAATTTGCTCAAAGCTAAGAATTCGCTGAAAATTTCCAGGTATGAGTGGTATATGAAGGGGATTGAAGTTGTGCAATGCAATTATACCAATTCACCCCAAAATAATGTGAGTTAATTTTTAGAATTAGTGTCAAATTAAAATGAGTGTAGAACTTGAGGGCTAATTATGTAATTATACCAATTTATATTAACCGCCACGTCATCAGACGTTACGTTTTTAACGGTGTTAAACTAATTTGTTATATTTTTTAAGTTAGGGGACCAATTTGTAACTTTTGATAGTCAAGGGATGCAAAAGATAATTAGAGCATAGTCAGGGGACCATTTATGTAGTTTACCCTAAATTTTATCACACACACAATTGGACTTGTTCATGGGTCTGATCGGGTTGGACCAAGGCTTGTTTAAAAAAATCAAACTTGAACTCGACTCGTCTAGACCTATCCAAATAGCTCATTTCACTATTTAAAAATAAAAATATTAAAAATTTAATACATATATTTATAAAATTTAATCAACAGAAGACAAAGGTGGGCTCATGTAGCTTATTGGAAACCAACTAGACGAGGACTCTGAAAAAGACAAAACCGCGTCTACACCTAAGTTTAACTTAGTCGCTCTTTTAGAACGAGAGATGTCAGCAATCTCGCGGAATAAGGGTGGTGGGCAACGAAAGAATTCGAAGCAGCGAGCAGATAAGGCGAGGGTAAATTTGTAGGGAAAGCAACAAGCGATTTTAAAAGAGGCACGTGCGAATGTGGAATTAGGCAAACTTTTGGGCGCCTCGACAATAGGAAATGAGGAGGCAATTGTGAAAGATATAGTGAGATTGATCGAACGGGGGATCGAGAGGACTAGTTGGCGTTATGAAGGTGTTGTCATGAAATGCGCGAGGTTTGAGTTTGTCGGCAAAGAAGAAGGTTATTCGAAATGTGGGGCTCGGGTGTTTAGCGATGCACAATGTTGTTCCATTTCTTGTTTGGTGCTTCATTGGTGTATGCATGGTGGTGGCAGTTAGAAATTGGGAGTGATTGGTCTAATTTACTGTGGGGTGCTCAATTGTTGTTCTCTGCTTTAGCTTAGTTGTGCTGCTCTGGGTTCGATTAGATTCCTCGACATTATCGAGGAGTACTATTTTCCTTCACTTAGGGTTAAGGAGGTTTTTAATGAGGCTCCTCGATAATAATATATGTATGATTTTTTCATTAATAAAGTCATACTTTATGATAATAAAAAAACAAATGACAAAGGTTGAATGGTAGAGAACTTAATTAAGGGTTTAATAACCGAGTATCGACTCAATTCAGAAATAAATAAAATTCATTTTTATAAATAATTATTATTATAACGATGTTTTAGTCTTTTTCACACTTTTATATAAATTTTAAATAAAATAAAAATCAATATTTAAAATTTGAACACAAGACTAATGAATCTATGTACAAATCATTTACACTCCGAACAATTTCAATATTAAATTTTTTACATAAAATATTTCCGTTCATTCACATTGTATATGTATCAAAATACAAATATTCAAAAAGAATCATAAGAATAATTTAAAGTTTGACACTTCAGGCTTAACCTTGAGCTACCATTTTTATTGATTAGACCTCAAAGTAGCAAAAAGGAAAGGCCCTTTTCCTTCATTTGCTTTGCTTTTATTAATTAAGGATACTTGAAAGAGAAAATAAGAGTTTATATGTTAAAATAATTTATAATCTTGATTTAGGAGCCAATCAAATTGCTTAAATTGATTGGCCAAAAGGACTAAATCTCAGCCACAAATTTCAATTTGTGGCTAATAATTGGATTAGGCTGCTTTCAACCATGAGAAAGTAGATGGAAAACAACACAAAATGTTGGATTAATGATGTTTGTTTGCAAATTGCAAAATAAACCCAACTTTTTGTTTTTATTTTTGAGATTATTATTTTATTAAAATGGGGATGTTTCAAGCTGAATGTAATCCATTTACTATGAGCAACTATTGTTATCAATTTATTTATTTGATTATTTCTATTGTATGCGCGTGTTTGCAATTTAGATTTTGATTATGGATTTGGTGATGGTAATTGATCTTTATTTTTTAATGAAATATTTTATCTTCATTTTAAGATTAATGAAAATCATTCTTTAAAAAATAATAAAATTAGTGATAATTATTTTTAAGGTGCAAGTACAAAATGCAATCATAATTACACGTAATATATTTTTTGAATAGATGTGTGATCTTAAGGAAGTATATGTTTATTTATTCTGTCTTTTTTGAATAGCCTAAAGGTAATTACAAGGTAATATTTGTTCGTAGATATTCTCAATCCTTTGACAATGCACACACTTTGCAGACATTACGATTGAATTTGAATCTCCTAAGATGAACGTCATTCGTTTTTCCACTGAAGTCACTTGTTGGATTATTTTTCTTTATCTTTTGATAACATCCCCTTGTAAATACTTGATATATTTGAATGTATTATAATTAGAATTATTCGTTATAAATCACAATAAAATTAATAACCAGGATATATCTGGAACCAGACCAGAATAAATCTAAAACAAACCTAAACGTGAAAGATTTACAGCATAATAAAATCGGAAACCAATTGACTCATAATTTACATATGAAAGGAGTCGAATATGCGTGCCCAATGAACTTTTAATCTTTTTAACAAGTTTCAAGTAAATTATTAATAAAAATACACATGTGATGTCGTGACATTATCTTTATTATAAGGTTTAATAGTAAAAAATGTTTAAAATATATGTTTTCTTTTCTTTTCAAATAGATGCATAAAGCATTTTTCGGCCTAAGTGTTTAACGTTTACACCCTTATTATTTTAGGTGTCTAATATTAACGGCCGTTTTAAAATTTTCGTTATCCAGTAAAAACATGACACGTAACATGCTTTATTTTATTTTATATTATATTATTTAAAAAATATCCTAAAATCTTAAAAAAAATTCCAAAATACTCCCCCAGTTTTTAAGTCTCAAATCTCAATTCCAGTCGTTGCCACCGCCAATCGCCAACGGTGTGCCCACCACGTCTCCCGCTAGACCCCCACGATTACTTCTCCCATCCTCCCTTCATCGAAAGACGACAGAAAGTGTGCCTAACGTCGAAACAAAATCGAACGACGAGAGGAAAAAAAAGAATCAATGGGTGATAAACTGAGGCCAATAAGACGACGAGCGGCGAGAGGAAATTTCATTATGTTACTGGCAGTGTGATGAGCGGCAACGGTAATTTTTTATCCTTTAATTTATATATTAAATGAACATCCTTTAATTATTTTAAATATATATATATATATTTTGCTAATACAGAAAAAACGCCAACGTTCAGCACCGTTGGTCTGCAATCAGCAGCTCCCGCACCGCCTGCGGTGGCTCCGGCAGCCATACCTCATGCCGATCATCACCCTTCAACAACCGCGACAAGCAGTCCGCTACCCGGTTCCCCTCGCGTCCCACATGCTGAACAACAACCTCCCAATTCCGACAAAACAAACCCGCAATAAGATCTACCAACGCATCACCACGCAATGCCGAAGATTCATTCCGAAGCATACTTGCCACCTCCATATTATCTGTTTCCACAACCACCTTTCGAAACCCAAGTCTCCAAACATGAGATAAAAGATCGTATACCGCCCATAACTCCGCTCGTAGAACCGAGCATCTCCCAACCTTTCGCGAAAAACCAAACAACCAGTGGCCATTATCGTCCCGCAACACTCCCCCGATCATTGCGCTGCCGAGGCTACCAAACACAGCCCCATCCGCGTTCGCTTTGACCCATCCCTCAGGAGGACAACACCATCGCGTCCCACGAGTAATACGCCTTGCGCCAGTACAAACACTCGCGGCCCCCCTGCTAAATTCCGTAGCCAATTCAATACACATCGGCACAAATGGTCTATTATCCACAAAGCCTTCGTTCATCGCCATATTGCACCGGCGTTTCCAAAGTTGCCAACAAATCACGGCGAACTTCGTCACCCAATTCGACTGCCCCTCCGGAATCTTTCCTTCATTACGTAAATTATACCCAAGCCATGCATCAAAGCTCATAGCCTCAAACCCGTCAATGTGTCTCGCCGGCACCACTTGACGCCAAACCTGTCGCGCAAACGGACATTGCCGCAAAACATGATCGACGTCCTCCTGTCCTATACGGCAAAGAGCGCACGAACCATCCGCACACATATGGCGACGCTGCCGTTCCATATTGGTTAACAAACCCTTCCGCGCAACCAGCCATAAAAACGTTTTCACCCGGGCAGGGATATTCAAACCCCAGAGTAACTTCCAAACTTGCTGGTGCGCCCCCTCCTGTCGCTCGGACAGTACAGTATACACCGATCGAACTGTGCAGGTTCTGGTGTCCGTCCACCTATACCCAGGGCAGTCCCCTCCAAACCACGGTCGCGGGGGAGGGATCGCAGCAAAGAGCTGCACTATCGGCTCCGGCAGCACCTGTCGAAGCACCTCCCACTTCCAAGTGCCCTCTTCCGAAACCATCTCAGCCACCGTAGTAGGTGGCGGATTACCCGGTAACATGTAATGCGCGCACAATGGCCCCTCATTATCAATCCACACATCGTACCAAAGGTCCGTAGATTGTCCATCGCGTACATTCCAACACACGCACCTCCTAATCTCCTCCCATACACGACTCAGCCCCCTCCATAAATGAGAGCAACTTCCGCGATTAATGCTAACCAGCACACCATCTTGCCAACCATATTTGCCCCTAAGCACCTGTACCCAAAGCTTACCCGGATTCGTCACAAGCTCAAACCCAACCTTCATAAAAAATGCTTCATTTTGCCGCCCAAGATCTTTCATACCCATACCACCCTCCTCCATGGGTTGTTGCATAACGTCCCAACCGATCAACGACACTCCTCGCTTCTCTTCCGAACCTCCCCACACAAAGCGACAGATTAGCTTTTCCATTTCTTTGCACAAGCCTTTAGGCAACCACGTCGCTTGCATGACATACGACGGGATGGCTTGGAGTACCGATTTCGCCAACGTCACCCTCCCGGCTAACGATAAGGACTTCGCAGCCCAACCGGACAACCGCCTACGCATATTTTCCAAAACATACGCATACGTAGACCTTGTCACTCTACTATGAAGCAAGGGAACCCCTAGGTACTTCCCCAAATCTTCCACGACCGCAAAACCAAGCGTAGAACCAACCAATTCTCGGATATCTGCCAAGCAATTCTTAGAGAAATAAATCTGCGTTTTAGCAACGCTAACACGATGACCCGAACACAAGCAAAAATCATCCAAAACACCTCTAATAAGAGCTAATTGATCCGATGACGCTTCGGCAAAGAGAACAAGGTCATCCGCAAAGAAAAGGTGAGAAATACTTGGGCCATCACGCGATAGCCGAATAGGCTTCCAACTTCCATCACCAATGCAATCCTCAATACGATGTGCTAGACGTTCCATACATAGCACGAATAGATAAGGAGAGAGGGGGTCCCCTTGTCGAATACCCCTCGAAGGCCTAAACGACTCCGTAATGTCCCCATTCCAAAGAACCCGGGAAGACACCGAACTCACACATTGCATAATCAACTCAATCAAACGGGCCGGCAAGCCAATTTCACCTAATGTTTCTTCAATAAAATGCCACTCAAGTCTATCATAAGCTTTTTCTAAGTCGACCTTTATCGCCATATAACCCTTCTTTCCTGTTTTATGTGCCATCGAGTGAATGATTTCCTGAGCCAGAATAACATTATCAGTAATATTCCGCCCCGGAACAAAGCTGACTTGATTCCACGAAATCCACTGAGGTAGAAACTCCTTCAGCCGATTAACTATGGTCTTAGTGACAATTTTGTACAGAACCGTACACAGACTGATAGGCCTAAATTGGCTAATACGCTCCGGCACATCAAATTTGGGGATGAGCACAATCAATGTTTGATTTATCCTCTCCTCAAGCGGCGCTCCAGCAAATAAAGCTTTAACAAAATTAAAGACCGAATCACCTACCACATCCCAGTGCCGCTGATAGAAATCTACATGAACACCATCAATTCCCGACGCTTTAAGGGGATCCATATCAAAAACCACTTTCCGAACTTCCTCCTTCGTCACTTCGCCTATCAATTTCCGCATTGATGCATCATCAAACGAGTAAAACTTACCAGCAGGCATGCTCACTGTGCAATCTTGTACTCCCGCGGAAAACAGCTTACGAAAATACTCAATAGCGTGAGCCTTCAACTCGTCCACATCATAACTCCATCGGCCATCCTCCATCATCAAAGCTCGGACCATATTCCGTCGACGGCAGACCATAGTACTCCGGTGGAAATATTTAGTGTTACGGTCACCACCCACCAACCACTGACTTCGCGACTTTTGGTGCCACATGCTCTCCTCTTCCGCTAACACAACCGCAAGCTCGCGTTTCAACTCCACCTCTAGATCAACAAAAAATTGTGAACAATGTCTAGCCCGTGCCTTCTCGATACCTCTAATACGCGCCAGGAGTAACGACTTTCGCCTCCCTATGTGGCTAAACACCGTTCTGTTCCACTCCCCACTTTTCTGTTGAAAATTCAGAACATTATCATAAATGAACCTGTTCGGATCCCAACTATCCTTAACAAGCCTTTCGAAATCAGGATGATCATTCCAAGCGGTTAAATAGCGATAAGGCCTTGATATACCAACTGCAGAGACGGTCCCCGTGTCAAGCAAAATAGGCCTATGATCAGAACCCAGCATCGGCAAATGATAAACCTCAGAACCCGGATAAGCCTCATACCACACATCATTACAAATACACCGATCTAAACGCTGCATCAAATCCCCTCTCTCCCAAGTAAACCAAGGCCCCTGAAAACCCATATCAATCAATCCAGAATCAAATAAGAAGTCGCTAAATTTCCCACAAACGCCATCCCGCTTCTGCGATCCTCCCCTCCTCTCCGAAGTGCAAACAATCGCATTGAAATCACCACCAAGCACCCATCCAATGTTACTTCCCGGATCAAGCGCTCTTAGATAATTCCAAAGCATCGCTCGCTTACCACTATTAGGGCTTGCGTATACAAAAGTCATGGCTACTGTTTTCTTCTCAAAAACATCAAAAACCCAACCATGAATAAATTGCGACGACACAGCCAGCACATCAAAACGAACCGTAGGCTTCCAGAGCACCCATATACCACTTGAAAACCCAGTTGCCTCAATTCTATACGAAAAATCAAAACCCGACAAACGAATGAACCTATCCGCCTTAATCCCACTAATGCGCGGCTCCACCACAACAACAATATCAGGCTTTTGAACCTTCACCATTAATCTAAAATACCGCAAGAACTCGGAGTCCAACACCCCTTGTGCATTCCAAACTATAGACTTAACCATTAAGAAATAACAGAGAGGCGAAACATACCATAAAGGCTACTGAGGAACCGAAGGAACCCCCTCAAAGGACATATTCTCGCGCCAGACAACCTTGCGCCCACCCAACGGAGCCGAGCCCTTCGAGTCGCGGACCCCCCCACTCGAGCTACCCGCTATGGAATTAAGTTCTCCAGACATATTGTTGATCCATTCCGCCAAAATTGGTTTGGATGGACCCTTCTCCTCACGCTTCTTCGATTTAAGTCCCTTGGCGTTACCACTCTTCGCTGCTAACGGATTCTTAACACTAGCTTTAGGTGTATTTTTCTCCAATCCGGCTTTCATCACCCTTCCATTTCGCTCACTCAAAACTCCCCGTTCATCCGCATCCACCACCCGAACCACCTTGTGGTTATTAGCATCAAGAGATGATGCTTCCACCACAACAACCTGCGATGGAGCCACAGCCACCTCATGGTCCATATCAACAACATTTTCACACACCATGTCTCCGTCCTTCTCCATCATCACTCCAGCGCTCGGACCAGCCACATATCCGGTATCACCCCCACCTTTCACCACAACGACCTCAATCCCCTCCTTTCGACTACCCCTACCCGTCACCAAACCACTTCCACTATCCATCGGTGCCTTCCCCTTCAACTCCCGCACGGAAATATCATCCCCCCGCCCCTCAATAGAACTACCATCTCTTGCACCCGAACCCGGAGAATCAGACCCATGATCATCATCTCCAACAAGAACCGCAAAACGCGACCCCTCCAAACTCTTGATCGTACGACTTTTTTGCATCGGCAAGGGGTGTGCCGAACCCGACTTTTCCACACGCCGTCGCCTATTACTAACTTGCATCCAAGGACCATACACCTCATCGGCCTTCACTTCCCCTCCCGGGATCACCGGAGCCTGCACTTGTTCTTTCCTATCCTTGGGACACGACTCCTTAGCATGGCCATACTTACCACATCCATAACAAATCAACGGCAAACCCTCATATTCAATATTTTGACGGTGACCATCAATCACCACACCAGAGATAAGAGGTTTGTCAAGATCCACCACAACCGCAAATCTTGCAAAACGCCCTCGTTTGCCTTCCAACGTATTATAATCAATCTTGACAACATTACCAACCACATTTGCAATTTGCCGGAACATGCTTCTTGTGTAATATCTATACGGAAGACCGGGAAGCCTTGCCCAAACCACAATACTACGGGGATACTCCTCTGCCGTAGAAAAACTCCGCGACCAAGGCTGAACAGTTAGATAGCATCCGTATACCACCCAAGGGCCCCCGGATAACACCTTCTCGTAATCCAAAGGTTTTTCAAAACGCGCGAGGAAATAACCATTATCCAAATCGATCAACGAAACCTTCCCGGAGGGATTCCAGAGCGCCTGGATTCTATTCAGTAACGCCCTATATCCTATCTCCTTCCCTAATAATCGAACCACAAGAGAATTCGCCAGCTTTTCATCGATAGAATTATGAACCCTATCTGAAAAATCAATCGTCGGCAAAGGACCATCGAGATTGATACGAACATCCTCTGACAATACTTCTACATCCAAAACATCCATCTCCAATCACGCTTCCGTATCCCCAACCACCATGTCCCTAAAGGACGGTTTAACCGCAGCATCCTTCACCGGCGCCGACCCTTCCTGCCCTTGGGCCTCACTCATGATCTGTGCCTCCACATGCATCGGCGTATCACCCTCCGAAGTGACACACACTTCGTTTCCAACCCTACCGCCAGAATTCTCCCCGCCGAGCGCAACCTCTGAACCACCATCTACGCCCGCCCGCTGGTTACTAACAGCGTCCACCGACTCTCCAGTCTGCTGCGCTGACGACACTGGATCCGGTGGCCTCCCCACCGTTGAACCCGCTAACCCAAGGCTAGGGTTGCTTCCATCGAGCCTAGGGTTTCCTAAGTTTTCGGAGAACATCGTATTTTTTCTAAAATTTCAGCCTTGTATTCTTTTAAATATATATATATATATATTAAAACTGAATTAATTATAAATATGACTTCCATTTTCTTTTTTACAATTATTTTCTACACTCCAATCTTTAATCCTCGCTCCTCCGTCTCTATTAATATCTACATTCACATGAATAATCATTACAAATTCAAATTCAAATATCATCCAAATTTACAAAAAGCAAGATACCACTAATAATACAAAACAGGACGCAAATACAAAACATTTCCGGGAGCTAATTCTTATATCATGATCATGTATTTCATTGTATAAAAATCGTATTTAAACGGTTATATATTTATACATTTTTTTATTATGTTAATAGTTTAATAATATTATATTAATTTTGAAATATTAATGTATTAATAGCCAGGGGCAAGAAGTCACATGGGGCTGGCAGAGGCTTGACTCCCACAATCCACCCTTATGATCTATTCTCTCGTCCTTACTATTCATTTTTTAATTTTACCCTTGTAAAAATTTTAAGTTATAATTTATTTTAGTTACTTTAATATCATAAAATAGCTTTTTAATTTCACCCTTATTAGTTTTTAATTTCCCCAAATTTCTCTATAATTCTTAGAGTAACATTTTATTCTCGGCCACGTTAACTTTTAATTTCTGGCTTTGCCCTTGTTAGAATCGTATTTTCTGTAAAAAAAAAACAATGCCTTGACTCGTTGTGACTTGTCTTGTATCTAGTTTACATTTCGACCGGAAAATCAAATATTCAATTTTTTGAATCAGTAAAATAATAATTTGTATATGAATTAAAAAAAAAGTTGATTATCCAATTTTTCTAGATCAAATCTAATTCAATATCTGAAAACACACAACCCTGCTAGCAAAGCTAGTGCATAAACCTCAAAATCCTTGTATAAAAACACTATCGTCATGGAATTGACCAAGGAGGTTTATGCACTTGCCTTGCCAGCAATTGTGTTGGAAAGCCAATCGAACCTCTCGTAAAGGCCCTCACCGGAAGTTGCACAGGTACTCTGGATGTGTCTATATTTGATCGCCGAATCACATCGAAAAACCGCACAATACGTTGATCGTAAAACATGTCGGGAGAGAATAACAAAGAGGAAACATACCTCATTCAAATTTCAACATCCTGAGCAACTCATCCCTTGCCTCGTTCAAAATCAGTTGGACATGGATATTGGGTAGTTTAAGAAAGAAAAAAAAGTAAAAAGTCGGAGTAACATAGCATTATCAAGACATCTTTTCCCGAATGATATCGTTACGTGTCACGAAAAAATAACAGGACATGACAAGTTCCAACTTTAGAATGTCATGTACCTAGCTAATAGAAACTGTAAGCACATACATATCTTGTTTTGACCACTGTTTCAACATTGAATCCTGCAAGGAAATCAATGTTTTAGACTTGGTAAACCTTCAAAAAGCCAGTCTAATTAGGTAAAATAATTGCAAACAATAATCATTCCTCTTACTTACCCGTGTCCGACACTCGTCCGATACATTGGTACGGAGATATAACTTCCAATGATCCTCAAGATACATAACAACACGTAAAAAAATCCGACCATACCCGAAACTAACAACAACCAGTTCATCGACTATGAATCAAAATGAACTATTTTGAAGCATTTCTGTTGCTTCACAGTGGCAATCAAGGGATCAGAGTGACATTAGAGCTGCTTTTCCTCAGTCAATTCCAAACATTTTCTTTGAATTTTCCCACGAACCAATCACACCATGATCATAACTGCTGCAGCTTCTGCAACAACCACAGACGTCGAATTTCTTCACCAAATAGTAAAAGCTAGTAAAAAAATGGAGATGCGGGGTATCGATCCCCGTACCTCTCGCATGCTAAGCGAGCGCTCTACCATCTGAGCTACATCCCCTTTGGTTTTGGTTTCAATATAAAAATATTGATTTCGTTTATAAAAAATTCTCGAACTATGAACAATTTTATATTTTATTATAATTTAAAATTTTCCAAAATAATGTTTAATCTCAATTTATTTATATTAAAAGTCCAATTCTAAGAGAATAAACTTATCGATTATATAGTTAATTTTTAATGCATTTCTTACAATACTGTACTAAAACAATTAAAATAAAAATCATGCTTAGTGGGTCTTAAATCAATTCGTTGAAGTACATTTAAGTGCATGGGTGTGTAACCAAAACTCTATTTGAAGTACATTTCAAATAGAGTTTTGGTTACAAAATGAACATTCTAATAACTTGAAATTTTTAGTACTTAGTAGATTAATTTTTAAGTTTGAGTTGAGCCCTTTAATTCTGCTCGATTTTATGTATATCACGTATAAAAAAATATGAAGAAATATATATATGTATTGTATATAGTTATAAAAAATATTTAAATTGAAATTAATTAGTACAATAACATTATAAATGTTTACAATTAAATTTGAACTGAAACCCGACCAACTCAACTCGATCGGCTCAAATTTTATAAACTCTACTCTACTAACTCAAAATTTTTTACTGACTCAAAATCTTTTGACTCGAATCAACTCTATCAAATGTTCACCCCTAAATGCAATTGCCTTTTTATTATTTGGAGATTATAGGTAATTTAAGTATAATATAAATACACCAACAAAGGTTGGATACAATGACAAGGCATATTACTCTTCCAATATAAAATGAACAATATTTTACCAAAAAGTACTGTATGAACCAAATCGGCGTTGAACATTCCTTTGATTTGGCCAACCAAGCACCGGTTCTGCCACTCTAAATCCTCATTCAGAACTGGAATCTGTATATTAATGTTATCATCCTTCACCTTCGGTGTTGAAACCTCGCAGCGTGAAACAAATTGCTTGTCAAGTTGGTCGAACCCCTGCTGTGTGCCTTTCATCATCAAAACATCCTCATACGATCTGCCATTAACCACTTTAGCCGCACATAAATTCGTCTTTTTCTTGTTCTCATCGACGACACTTATCTCCGACTTCTTTTTGCTGGTATGTTTCGATATTTCTTCTCAAATTGTACAGAGATGTTAAAACCATCCATCTTCTTACCGCACCTTTCCTTGACAGCCCTAGCTGATTCCCTTCTCGACTCGAAGCTCACAAAAGCAAAGGTGGTGCTACTATTCCTTCTCCTCAAGTTGTTGTATGCAATGTAAACTCTGGATACCCTCCCATATATCGAGAATGCTTCCTTTAGAAATGACAAATAAATTTTGTTACCATGTTTGTTAAAACAACCTCGTCATGTAAAGTATATTGTGGAGGAATTGTGTCTATTACTATTTTATACTATTTATCGTAACAAAAAATTTTGTTGCTATAATTAACTTATCATGAAAAAATATTTGTCACAATATATTAACTATTTCATCATGAGAAGTACATTTTGTTACAAGTTAATTTTCTTATTGCTTCTATTCTGTCAGTAAATGTAACTTACATAGACAAAATAATTGTTTGAATAAAAATATTTGTTGCATCACAAAAAGTAAATTTTATCACCATTAACTTAAATTTTAGCATCGAACAAAAAAATATTTTCATGACAAAAATACATATCACAACAAAATTTAATTTTCTACTACTTTTATTTCGTCACTAAATATTACTTACAAGGACAAAATATTTGTTAAAATAAAATATTTATTTAACATCAAATTTATCCAAACTCGATTACTTGGCCAAACCCAAATTAGTACAAATATTACACAACCGATTAAAAGTAAGAAAAATACGCATTAAGACACACAAATGATTTTCAAGTATAACATAGTAAGAACCACATGACATAAAATTGATTTTTAAGAAAATTTGGTAAAAACAAGACAAGGAAAACGAACACAAAATCAATGAAATAATAACAAATATTTAAGAGACGTGCGAGATTTAGGTTTGACAAAGTTCGCGCACAAATCGAATAGTTTCATTGGGCTCGCGATGAATCTTCGAATCGGTGGGGAAGAGTGCTCATGCCACGGGATCCAAGAGACATGGTGAAACTGTGGAATCAGATTGGAGTTCTTAGGCTGCGGGTTGCGGCTGAAATAGTTGGGGTAAAAAGATTTCAGGGTTCTTTTGAATAAGAGGTGTTTAATATATAAATATATATGTTATATTTTGATACATAAATTGTATAAAAAAAATTACACAACTATTTATATTTAAACTATAAAATCTAAAACTTAAATTTAATTCTAACCCTAATACCCTAACACCCTAAACTTTAAGTTCTAACTATAAACCTTAAATTCTATACCCTACAATTTAAATCCCTAAACTCTAAACGACAACCTAAATCTCTAAACCCTAAAATTGGAAGGGTAAACTAAAGTTTATACAAATTTGTGTATCAGAGTATTTCCATATATATATATATATATATATTATAGGGTTATATTTTGGTGCACAAGTTGTGTAAAAAAATTTACACAACACTTCATATTTAAACTATAAAATCTAAAACCTAAATTACTAACCCTCACTCCCTTAAACCTAAACCATAAACCTTAAATCCTAAACTCTAAATTCTAACTATTAATCCTAAATTACAATTATAAAATATCTAGTAAATATTACAATCCAAGATGAAACAAATTAAAAAAATATAATCAAAAGGTTCAACCATCAACATTTGACATAGAGAAAAAAGTTTCTAACCATCAAACTTCAATTGTTGGCCGATACACCTCATGGCGAAGCGGAAAAATTATCCGGCGATCGCCACCAGATATCCATGTACGAAGAACAAATCGTGGTGATTAAGAGTGAAGAATTACCTATTTAAAATCTGGAATTCTGAATTTGGATTTCAATATTAATATATATAATCTCAATCCAACTTAATTAGAATTTCAATATCTATACTAATATACATACTCTCAATTCAACTTAATTAAGATTTCAATATATATATATATATATATAGGATGAGTCTACCACGTGCGACGAACACCGATGAACACCACTAATGATGAACACCGATGAACACCATGAAATTAATTAATAAAGATGTAAAATTTCAAGGACTTATCATACAATTAATAATTATTTTAAAAAATTTAATTAAATTATTTTATATATATATTAAAATTTTATTTTTTTAATAAGGGTAAACTATATATTTAGTACCTCACCTATTTACGTATTTCTATTGAACCCTCATTATTTAAATATTATTTCAATTTGACCCTATTCTTTATAAAAATAATAATTTAACCCTTAACCCTCAACCTAAAACCCTAAACTATTAAACCTTAAACCCTTAAACTCTTAAACATATACCCTAAACCATATACCATTAAAAATAATTTCACCATCATCGATTCAATTAAATTCAATGAATTGTTGAATTCTCTTAAAAAATTCAATAATCAACAATTTGAAGGAAAAAAATGATGATCAAAGTCGGTACAAATACTTCATTATGTGATGTCACAAAGATTAAACCTAAAGAGTTACTATCAGTAGCGACGATTCAAAGAACAAGGATTAGGCGACGTTTCATTCGAGATTTGATGGCTTTTATTGATGTGACCAAATCATGTCTTGATTCCATTCGCGTAGTAAGTTCTTAATTAATCTAGTATTAGATTCAATATCTCCGTTTGTATCAATTGTGTATTGGTAAAAATAATTGCAGCGGAGATATTGAATCTGATATAGCGCGTAAGCAAATTTTAACCAAAAATGTGCGAAAAGCTCTAGCTCTAGGAAAAAGATGGGTATGATTATTGTAGGTGACGATGAAGAAGTTTATAGCCGATTTGGTTCGACTGGAATTATTTTTAACCAGAAATGTGCGAAAAGCTCTTGCTCTAGGAAAAAGATGGGTATGGTTATTGTAGGTGACGATGAAGAAGTTTATAGTCTAATAAATGGAATTATTTTTATTCAATATCTCCGCTGCAATTATTTTTACCAATACACAATTGATACAAACAGAGATATATCCAATACTAGATTAATTAAGAACTTTCTAAGCGAATGGAATCAAGACATGATTTAGTCACATCAATAAAATCTATCAAATCTCGAATGAAATGTCGCTTAAATCATTGTTCTTTGAATCGTCGCTACTGATAGTAATTCTTTAGGTTTAATCTTTGTGATATCACATAATGAAGTATTTGTACCGACTTTGATCATCATTTTTTTCCTTCAAATTGTTGATTATTGAATTTTTTAAGAGAATTCAACAATTCATTGAATTTTAATTGAATCGTTGATGGTGAAATTATTTTTAATGGTATATGATTTAGGGTATATGTTTAAGGGTTTAAGGGTCTAAGGTTTAATAGTTTAGGGTTTTAGGTTGAGGGTTAAGAGTTAAATTATTTTTATAAAGAATAGGGTCAAATTGAAATAATATTTAAATAATGAGGGTTCAATAGAAATACGTAAATAGGTGAGGTACTAAATATATAGTTTACCTTTATTAAAAAAATAAAATTTTAATATATAAAAAAATAATTTAATTAAATTTTTTAAAATAATTATTAATTGTATGATGGGTCCTTGAAATTTTACATTTTTATTAATTAATTTAATGGTGTTCATCGGTGTTCATCATTAGTGGTGTTCATCGGTGTTCGTCGCACGTTGTAGAATTTTCCTATATATATATATATATTAAACTTAAGAGTTTTAAATGTTTTTATTCGAATTCATATATGAATAGGACTCAGATCGGGTATGGATTTGGATTAGATTCGGATCAGATCATGGACAATGTCCAAATACGATCCACCTCCTATTAGGACTCAGACCTTTTTTCGGATTTGGATTCAGACTTTTTTCTATCGAATTTGGATCGGATTTTTTTCTTCGGATCGAAACGGACTCAGATCGAATTCGGATTATATTATTATCCCTAAAGGAGCGCCATCTCGATCAGTCGTTGCGTCGTCAGATCCAACCCTAATAAAAAATCAAAACAAAAAAGAAAAAAAAACGTGCCAAAAGACAAAGAAAAAACGTACCAAAAGGTAGAGTAAAATCATGCCACAAGAAGATAATAATTTATTAAAAATTAAAAAATAAAACAAACGAAACGATAGATTTCGACGGTCGGCAATTAGTATTAAAACTGATACCGAAGAGCAAAAGTTGCAGAAGAGAGAAGGGCGCTCAAAACCCTACAATATTGAGAGAGCGGCAGATTTTTTTAGTACTCAAAAACTATTTGCTATTAAACTTTCAAATGTATTATAATACTCTTTTCTTTTTCAACGTATTATTAATCTACATTTAAAAAATAATTTTTAAACCATAAAATTAATGGATTAAAATCGATCATTAAAGAATGATACATTTCACAATGCAACATTATATACATGTATCTAGTGGCAAATTTGGCCAAGTAAGCCACTATTGGCTTAATAATTAGCATATAGGGGTTACTTGGCTGAAATTTGGCAAACTAGGCCAAAATTTACAGTGCCGTTGGGACCTCGCCACCTGCTGCCGGCGAGGTCTGGACAACGCCTCCTCCTGCTGGCGAGGTCCTGTTGGAGGCAGGCTTGGCAGCGTGGGCGGCTCAGCTGTGAGCTGCATGCTTCGAATATATGCCTGCATGCTTCTCTGACGTGCCTGCATGGCACATGCATGAACAGCACCTCGCCATTTGCAAATGGCGAGGTGTTGTTCATACATGTGCCATGCAGGCACGTCAGGCTTTATCCATGTGCATGTGCCATGCATTTGCATATAGGGTTGGCTTTAGGGTCAGAGATAGGGATGTGTTTAGGGTATAGGGTTTAGGGTTTAGGGTTTAGGGTTGTAAATATTTTCAAATGTTTTAAAAAAGATACTAAGATTGAATTCAGATTGTACCGAATATTTAACATATTATTAAATTTTTAATTTTTCTAATAAACAAAGTAAAAAAAATCATTAAATTCAGATTGTACCGAATATTTCGGTTAACCGAATAAACTGTTAACTGGTTGAATGGTTACTATATAGGGTCGAGATTTGAGTGACCCGAACTTACCGATTGACCGGAACAATTTACAAATGGTTAGTCGAACCCAATTTTACACACCCTAATTTAATTTTAAAATTAAAATATCCATCGAACCATATTTAATTTTACCCTTTAATATGAGGTGTTTTAATAAATCTAACCCGTACCTAGAACCCTATTTACCCTTCAATAGACGGACGTGCCTAAACCCTATTTAATTTACCCTACATACACTTGCCTGACTTGCCAGTGTGTAGGAGACATGCAGGTGAACAGGACCTCGCCATTTGCAAATGGCGAGGTCCTGTTCACCTGCATGTCCCCTACACACTGGCAAGTCAGGCAAGTGTATGTAGGGTAAATTAAATAGGGACGGGCTAGATTTATTAAAGGGGATTAATTTTTTAATATTATTTTATGTGTATATATAGAGGGTTTAGGGAAGATGAGATGAGTGTGTAGTGGTTGAGAAAAAAATTAAGAGAGCTTTTCGGCAAAGAGGGACGAGTTTGTGAGTTTCTGAAGAAATATTCGAAGAGGGTGATTGAAGAGTTCGTAAAAGCTAGTGAAAATTAAGTAAGTAAATTTTTCCTTTTAATCTAAATTTTTTAATTTTAGAGAGTTTGTATAAATCTTTTGTATGATTGAATATATATTCAGATGGTACAAGTATTTTTAAATTTTAATAAAAAAACCCAAAAATTTAATGTTGTGCTTATGTTTTTAATATTTACAGAATATGAGTTCATCAACATATTCGGACACCGAACCCACAGTTGGTCGTTGGGGTGAATCGCTTGAAGATTTCAGTGATGATGAAGAAAATATTGTTCCTATGAGTGAAGACGAAGAAGATGGCGTTCAGTTACTCGATGCTGATGATATTGACGCTATTATGACAGAAGCGTCTCAAGGCAATGGTATTGATGTTGAAGAAGATGTTTGGGCCGCGGCTGTTAGTAGGCTCGGGTTGAGAAATGAACAGCCGGCTGTTTGGGGTAATGCTGCACCGCAGCGCCAACAACCGGAACCTCCAGCCTATAAAGCTCCAGCAGCCCGCATGTATGAAGTTGACTATACTGCAATGCAAGATCAAGAATATGAAGCTCGCGTATTTGGTTCTTCATCATCTTCGAACTTTGGAGAACTGGAACTAAAGGCTCAATTTGAAACAAAAAAAGCCGCGAAGCTTGCAGTTCAAGAGCACTGTCTCAAACGCCATACGTCATTTTCTGTTGTTGAGTCCAACAAAATTACGTATTGTGTAAGGTGTTATTATTGGAAGAACAATTGTCCGTGGTGGGTAAGAATTTCTTACAAGAAGAGAACTGAAATGTGGGAGGTGTCACGGTTTATTGATCAGCACACATGTACCAATATGGCTTTATCACAGGACCATATTAATTTAAACTCTGATCTAATATGTGCTTCAATCAGGACTTTGGTTGAACAGGAACCAAGAATTTCGATTGCAGTGTTAGTAGCATCTATCCGCTCCCAGTTTGGTTATGTTCCGTCTTACTACAAGGCGTGGATGGCAAAGCAAAAGGCGATGACGGAACTGTATGGTGATTGGGATAAATCGTATAATGAGCTACCAGCTCTTTTACGAGCAATGCAACATTTCATCCCGGGGACCGTTGTAGAGTACGAGACATTGCCAGTGTTCAACTTACAAGGCGAATTAATTCCTGGTAAAAGAGTATTTAGTAAGTTATTTTGGGCGTTCAATGCGTGCATTCAAGGGTTTTCATTCTGCAAACGCATGATTCAAGTGGATGGTACATGGTTGTATGGGAAGTACGGTCATATATTACTCTTGGCCGTTGCACAGGATGGAAACAATAATATATTCCCAATTGCCTTTGCCATAGTTGAAAAGGAAGACGCGGATGGATGGGAATTCTTTTTGAAGCACCTACGCAATTATGTTGTAAAAGAAGACGGGATTTGCATGATTTCTGATAGAGGAACTGCGCTCTTATCAGTAATTGACAGACCTGGGAGTTTATGGATACCTCCACATGCATATCCAGCATATTGTGTACGACATATTGCAGCGAATGCGAAGACGCGGTTCGGAAACAGTCAGATCAAGAGAGAGGTTTTAGGCGCAGGTAAGTTGTTATTTGTTGTTTATAAAAATTTTAATTTTTTTTAGTTATTAGGGGCTGTTTTATTTAACTTATTTTTATTTATAAATAGGGTATGAACTAGTTCAACCAAAATTCCATGAAAGGATGAGAAGGTTGAGGCGGCACGGTGCAGGTGTGATAAAATTTGTAAATGACATCCCCACGGAAAGATGGTCACAAGCCTATGATGAAGGTCGGCGTTATGGTCATATGACAACTAACCTTGCAGAGGCTATAAACTCTGTTCTTAAAGGAACACGACATCTCCCAATTGCAAGTATTGTGTGGGAGACCTACTTTAGATTGGGCAAAGTGTGGTCCGACAAAGGGCAAGATGCCAACGCCCGAATAAACAGCGGACAATATTGGTCGAAAGCCCTGCGAAAAAAAATGATCGATCTTCAAGCTAAAGCGTCCGCTATGCGAGTCAGGTTCCTTTATCTTCATTCCTCGACGGCGTATCATATGCTCTACATCCTATAATTAATTCATTATAATTTTGAGTTATAATAATTACATAGTAAATATGAAATTTTAAATTACAAAACATTTACTTACTTGCTTTTCGTGAATATTAGATGAAATGTGTTCATGGTCACGGTACAACAAAACTCCTTCAGATGCCATTATCTATTTCTACAGCTAAAAAACAATTAGCATTCGAATATATACAAAAATATATATATTAACTTCAACATTTCGAATATATACAGCTAATAAACTAACTTTAAAAAAATCAGATTACAATTTTGCCCAAAAAATACATGCCATTATCTATTTCTACAGCTAAAAAACAATTAGCATTCGAATATATACAAAAATATATATATTAACTTCAACATTTCGAATATATACAGCTAATAAACTAACTTTAAAAAAATCAGATTACAATTTTGCCCAAAAAATACATGCCATTATCTATTTCTACAGCTAAAAAACAATTAGCATTCGAATATATACAAATATATATATTAACTTCAACATT
Organism: Hibiscus tridactylites; assembly: GCA_958450335.1. Classification (NCBI taxonomy): domain Eukaryota; kingdom Viridiplantae; phylum Streptophyta; class Magnoliopsida; order Malvales; family Malvaceae; genus Hibiscus; species Hibiscus tridactylites. Next base: position 4,433,653 of record OY288292.1, read on the forward strand.
TCGAATATATACAGCTAATAAACTAACTTTAAAAAAATCAGATTACAATTTTGCCCAAAAAATACATGCCATTATCTATTTCTACAGCTAAAAAACAATTAGCATTCGAATATATACAAAAATATATATATTAACTTCAACATTTCGAATATATACAGCTAATAAACTAACTTTAAAAAAATCAGATTACAACTTTGCCCAAAAAATACATGCCATTATCTATTTCTACAGCTAAAAAACAATTAGCATTCGAATATATACAAATATATATATATTAACTTCAACATTTCGAATATATACAGCTAATAAACTAACTTTAAAAAAATCAGATTACAATTTTGCCCAAAAAATACATGTCATTATCTATTTCTACAGCTAAAAAACAATTAGCATTCGAATATATACAAATATATATATATTAACTTCAACATTTCGAATATATACAACTAATAACTAACTTTAAAAAAATCAGATTACAATTTTGCCCAAAAAATACATGCCCTTACCAGATTCAAAATTCGAAAAACGAGCTCTTTTGTTCGAAACGACAGTCACAACTTTGCCAAATTCTTCACCTTCACAATTTTTTTCTCTTCTTCTCTTCTCAATTACCCAACTCACACACCACCCTAACATATATATACAAACAAATAATATAATGTAATATATATATATATATATATATATATATAGGCCTGGCAGCCCGTGAGCAGCAGGTCTGGCAGCCTGCACCTCGCCATAAGGAGAAGGCGAGGTGGGCCAGCCCACGTGAAGCCGCCCAGCCAGCCCCAACCAGCTCCAACCAGCCACAGTTCGCCTGCCATTGGCTCTCCCAGCCGGTCACCAGGGACCTCGCCAGCAGGAGGTGGCGTTGTCCAGACCACGCCGGCAGCAGGTGGCGAGGTCCCAACGGCACTGTAGATTTTGGCCTAGTTTGCCAAATTTCAGCCAAGTAACCCCTATATGCTAATTATTAAGCCAATAGTGGCTTACTTGGCCAAATTTGCCTGTATCTAGTCATCCACAGCATGTAAGTGCATGTATCGCGGCAAAATTTTCATTTCAATACCAAAATTGATCAATTAAATAATTCAAAAAAACTCAAACGTTCATTTTTCCTTACAAATCATAAAATAATTATTAAATAATTTAATTCAATTAAAAGGATTGGGCATTAGCCGATATAACTATTAATATCTGATTTATTGGTCTCTAATTCAAATTAAGTATAGCAGAGTCTAGCCGATATAACTATTAATATCTGATTTATTGGTCGTCTAATTCAAATTAAGTATAGCAGAGTCTAATTATGAGAGCGACCATTCTAACTCCATTTGCCCCGAAGAATTTTAATTCATGCGCGTAAATAGGAACAAAAATTCTCTGCCCTCTAACCATGCCTCACACTAAAAACACTTAAAAATTAAATTTTAAATCTTAACCCTAATTTTCACATCCTAAACCCTAAATTCTGAAAAATACACCCTGCCCTTGATCCTTAAACCCTAACCACAATAACTAACCTTAAACCCTAAACGCACTTTTTAAAAGTGGGACACCAAAATAGGCATAGTTTGGGGCAGGCGATTTCTATCTCGGGTCGAATTTAATCATTTTTATTAAATTCATATCAATTTGATTAAAAAATCGAGGGTTAAATTTAACTTAAAAAAGAATCAGAACCAAATTATTGATCATAAATTACCACTATCAACCTTTCTCATTCCACTATTTAACTAAACAACTTCTTTTACTGATTTCAACCATCTAAATAAGATAGGTTAACATTCCTCTCTTCAGCTACAAGAAGAGAGTATTAGGGCGAGTTTAGTGACTAAAACATGAACATGTTGGATTTTCTAGTTGTTGGTTTGTGATGATTGTCGGAAACCTACCTTCAACTTCCATTGTTGGTTGGTTCTGTGCCAAGTAAACAGACACAGGTTACCAAGGGTAGAGTGACCGTTGATCTTCTTGTTTTCTTACAGGTTAAGAATCTGTTCTTGGGCTCAGAGAAAATGGTATTGTTTATTTCTATTTACTTTTGATTTTTAAGACTTGTTGTATGCTAGTATTTTGTAGCAAATTATCAGTTGTGGGGTGGGTTCTGTTGCAGGATGGATTGAGGTGTCGAGCAGACGCACTCTTTAAAAATTTTCTATAGTTTAGATATTTCCTTTCTATTTTTTATTGACAATCTAATTTAATACCTCTTAAAATTTTGTAATTTGGCACCCTCATATTTCTAATATAGTTTCTTAATAGTTTGCGCCCCCCTTACATAAAATCTTGCGTCGGTCTATGTTCTATGGTATTATTTCTGTAACTTTGTGTTGGATCAGAATGGTTGCAGAGATGGACTGACAGGGTGTTGGGGCAGTCTCACCCCTTAAAAATTATGTAATTTTACGGTCTTTATATTTTTAGTAGAGCTTCCTAATAGTTTGCATCTCTGACATAAAATTATGTGTCCGTCCCAATTATGTCATATTATTTTTGTAACTTTGTGTAGGATCAGAATGGTTGGGGTGGTGATACATCAGACGAGCTGGAAATGAGTGATGATGGTATCTCCATCTCCTCTAACTCACGAGTGTTGCATGCCATTGGGGAAGCTGCTTTGGGCACAACCGAGGTAATTACTTCACATGGCATTGCAGTTATAGTATTTGTCTGTTTTTTTTTTTTTTTGTCATGTAAATTGTTTACCCTATGTTTGGATTGAGGGAAAGAAAGGGAAGTGTGGGAAAAGAATCATTTTGGGCAGTTTTATTATTATTATTTTGTTTAAACAAGAAAAAGTAATGGAAGTTTAATATTCTTTGTTTTTTTAATTCAGGGTAAACATCATCAAATAATGTTAGAGTTAGGGTTTGTATCAGTTTTATCATTAAACTTTAAATTAGTTGTGGTTTCAATTATAGCATTGGTAGCTAATTCATCGACTTCGTTTCATTTTCATCAAAGTTATGATTGTTTATCATTTTTAGTTGTTTTTGGAAACGTCATTTTCCGACGTCTTTTGCGGTCACCGTAACGATTAATGAACTTGTCTCATTGTCCTCTATCACTTTGCTTGTTTAGATTTTTAAAACCTCTTTAAAATTCATGAAATAAACACACAAAAATCTTGTAAAAAACATTCTTTTGAAAAGATGAACAACATGTCTCGAAACTAGCTTTATTAGACAGTTGTCAAAGGAGATCAGATCATATTAGCACGTTGAACTTTTAGTTAGATTTTTGTCGATTTTGAGTGAGTTTCGTGAAAAACTTAACCTAGTAGAAAAAAGAAGAGAGAAATGCGAGTATTTTGGTACTGATCTTTCCAGGGATGGGCAGCGACCAACTGACAGTGACTGTCCGTCAGAAAGTTTAGTGCCTAAAATTGAAGCGTTTTAAAGTTTAGTGACAAAATCAATACACAATGATGTCGTTAAATTTTACATCATTAAATTAACAGCGGTGAAAATGTTGCATGCATTGAACTCTACAAGTGACTTCTCCATGTATATAATTGTTAACAGACAAATTCATTCAAAACTAACTCATGTTTAACTTTTATGGTCTTCAAGGTAAGTTCCTCTGCAGATTCTCCAAATTCCAGCTTAACTAATCGTTTTGTTGGGATGGGGTTTTCTGAGAAACTTGTCGCGCAAGCAATCAAGGAAAATGGTAAAGCTTGAAGGTCTTTGTTACTTAGTGCACAAGTTTCTATCCTAAGCACATTTATAATCCTACTTCACTGTTGTCCAGGCGAGAAGAACTCTAATTTAATACTTGAAACTCTCCTTCAATACTCTGTGAGTTGTTCTGCATATATATATCCATCTATTCGGAAGATGATTATTAGGAAATCGATGCTTAATTTCTCTTCTTTTTTGGAATGAAGGCAAGCTCGTCGGCTAGTTCTTCGAATTCCAAGTTGATTGGTCGTTTTGTAGGCATGGGATTCTCCGAAGAAATGGTTCTCAAAGCAGTTCAAGAAAACGGAGAGGGAAATACAAATACCATATTGGAGACTCTCTTGACATATTCGGTTAGTTGTACGCTTGAATCGTGATTCTAGTTCGTTTGTTTAGCTTCGGAAGCATACATTATTTTAAACATTGCAGGCTCTTGAAGAGTCGTGTCCCGCCCAGCAACATGCTGATTCTTGTAATTACTCGGATCATGAACGGACTTCTTTCGATGATTTCATGGATATCGATAGTTCTTCTGAAACTGAGGTATCTAACCTTTAATAATGTTACGTATATTCGATGAATCGAAATATTTCATCACATTTTACATGTAAATTATTTATGTCTGTTTTTGCTTTTTCATATTTGCATGCTAGGAAATCAAGAATCCTGATTTTGATGGGTTGAGTAAGCTGTTGTACTTGACGAAAATCGGGTACTTAGAGGCTGATGCTTCATTAGCCATGGAGAGATGCGGTGAGTGTTCTCTAACGACAACAAAACAAAACACAGCCTGAGATTCAACATTTAACTCTTTAAATACTGCAGGTCCGGACTCATCGATTGCCGAGTTGACGGACTTTATATGTGCTGCTCAGATGGCGAAGGCTGATGACGCACTTTATCCCGGTGAAAATGTGGTAGTTTATTTTCCATTTCTAAGAGAATATGCCAATTTGATGTAGTTTTCCTTGAACTATTTTCAGTAAAACTTACGGATTCTGTCCAATCGAACAGAGGCCATTCTGCAATGACTTCGATTACAAGAAAAGGCGAAACTCGGGGTACAATGTGGGAAAAAAGAAGCAGATGAAGCTTGAAAAGAAGCTTCCTAATGATGTTGACGAAGCTCTTCATCTTCCGAATCCAATGATTGGTTTTGGAATCCCAACCGATCAATACCGGATAACTCGAAGAACACTTCCGGAAGCCGCTGTTGGGCCTCCTTATTTCTACTACGAGAACCATGTCGCGGTTCCTATACGAAGTGGAGCCGGAGTTTGTGGATTCGAAGTACTTTTGTGCCGCTGCACGGAAGAGGGGCTACATTCATAATCTGCCGATTGCGAACAGATTTCCCCTGCTTCCGTGTCCTCCACGCACAATACAAGAAGCTTTTCCGTCGACAAAGAAATGGTGGCCTTCCTGGGACACAAGAACAAAGTTGAACTGCTTGCAAACATGTACCGCGACCGGGAGCGTGACGGATAGTATCCGCAGGGCTCTTGAACCTCACGATGACGAGCCACCTCTGAGTGTTCAGAAGTACGTTTTCGATAAGTGCAGAAAATGGAATCTGGTATGGATCGGAAGAAACAAGGTTGCTCCACTTGAGCCTAATGAGGTTGAAATGCTTCTCGGTTTCCCTAGAGACCATACACGAGGAGGAGGAGCGAATCGGAAAGATAGATACAAATCACTCGGTAATTCGTTCCAGGTGCGTAATAATCGAAATTCGAAACGCTATCAACATAAAATAAGTCACGCATGTAATGCTATGCTTATAGAATATCTTGTTTCAGGTGGACACAGTGGCGTACCATCTTTCGGTCTTGAAAGACATGTATCCTAGTGGTATCAATGTCCTGTCTCTTTTCTCCGGGATTGGTGGTGCCGAGGTCGCCCTCCATCGGCTTGGCGTACCATTGAAGAATGTCGTATCGGTGGAAATATCGGAAGTGAATAGGAACATTGTCCGAAGTTGGTGGGAGGAAACGAATCAGAGGGGGACTTTGATCGACATACCTAACGTGCAAGAGCTAGACGGAGATCGGTTGGAGCGATTGATAAGTAGGTTCGGCGGATTCGACCTTGTTATCGGTGGCAGCCCATGTAACAACCTTGCCGGTAGCAATAGGCTTCATCGAGATGGATTGGAGGGTAAAGAATCGTCTCTCTTCTTCGATTATTATCGTATATTAAACTTGGTTAGAGAAATGCAAAGGAATTAATGGTTTTCACCACATTTGTGTAGCCTTGCTTCAAATTGAATTATTTTAGAATATACTTCGATATTTTAGTTTATTTATAATATTTATTTTGCTTCTGACTTTTTATTTTGCTTGAACTTATTGAGTAGTATCAATGAAAAAAAAAATAGTGTTGTTTCTTTTATGTGACTTAAGTTTAAGTAGCATATATAGTCTGAATGTATATGGGAGTTTTTTTTATTTTAACCGTTTGATGCATTTATTATCATAATTAAAACAAACTCCTGAGGCAAAGACGCTTCGAGAGAAACAAAAGAAAAGTTGTTCTGAAAAAACCAAAAACAAAGAAACAAAACCAAAAGAGACGATTTGCATCAACACGGCGCAACAGCTCCGATCTAGACACGGATTTGACGATGAAACAAAAAAGAGATGCTGACAGACGGCGGGGAGACAAGATCTTGAAGAACCCCCAAATCAAGTGGTTGAGATTAGCAAATCAAAGCCCACCGATGATTCCAGCTTCCTCTTCGATTGCATGCAGAACCGGCGGTGGGCCATCCTCATCCCAGAACCTATCCTCCGTTCCAGGTAACCCTAGCTTCGCTAATTTGTTCGCGATAGTGTTAGCACTCCGGTGAGTGAAACGGAAACGGCAAGATACAAAATGACGGCTTAGTTCCTTTACATCATGGATGTGTGAGCAGATTTCGAATGTGTCCGGTGATGGGTCTTGAAGTTTCTTCACTATTTGGCGGGCATCCCCTTCGAGGATAACGGAGGAGAAACCGAGATCCAACGCAAATTGGAGACCCGACACGGCGGCTACTGCCTCAGCTGCAAACGAAGACTCAATCTGCGAGTGGATCTGGTAACATGTACCCAGAACTAACCCTCTTTCATTTCGAATAACAATCCCCGAACATGATTTTTCCTCATTCCTCTTGAAACCAACGTCAAAGTTGATCTTAACAAAAGGGACAAGTGGCGGCACCCAGCTCACATCAGGCGCTGAAACGGACTGTAATGGTCGTTGCACTAGAAGGGTCTCTAATTCCCTGCAATATCCACGAACAAAGCTTCCAATTTCTCAGGTAGACTGCACCTTACCTTCGTGTAAAAATTTATTTCTGGAGCACCATAAAGCCCATATTGCTAGAGCAATTTCACGATGTTTAGCTTTAGGATAAGTTACAAACACCATGCTAACCACTCTTTAAACTCAAGGTAGTTAACTGAACTAGGCCGCTTAACATCTAGCATAGACCAGAGATTAATAGCATACTGATAATCCCTGATAATGTGAACTTGAGATTCAACATCCGTGTTGCAACGGATACACAAAGGGTCCTGCGCTATTCGTCTTTTGCAAAGATTTTGTTTGGTATGGACTAAATTATGTATAAATCTCCAAATAGTGATCAGAACTTTAGAAGGACACGCAATTTGTCAGAGATTTTTAAAAACGGATTTGTCGGAGGCATTAGGTTGAGCATTCAAAGATAGTAGCTTATAACCGCTTCGTACCGTGTATTGACCCGAGTGTTCCCCAATCCATGCTAAATTATCGGCAACCGCCACTGTAGGTGGAGAAATTTTCAAGATATCTCGAGCGTCCCTTGAATTAAAATTTTCATTGATTAACTCCACATTCCAACGGTTAGACCCATGCACCATGAGATCTGAAACAAAGTTAATCCCCTGAACCTGAGGAGAAGTGATCAACCGTAATTCCTCGCTCGGGAGCCAGAAATCGTTCCAGACTGAGACACTACTGCCTGAACCAATGCGCCAAATCAACCCAGAGGAGAGAAGCCCCCTCGCGCTCCAAATACTCTTCCAAATTAGGGAAGGTCTAGAACCAAGTCTAGAATTAAGGAAATTCGAATCCCTATAGTACTTTGCTTTAAGCAAACGAGCTACTAGAGAGTTTGAGTTAGATACAAGCCTCCACCCCTGCTTTGCTAGTAAAGCTATATTGAATTTCGCAAGATCGCGGAAACCCAAACTTCCATCTTCCTTCAATCTACACATCAAATGCCAATCACACCAGTGTATGCCCTTCCTTTCTTTCGAATTTTGCCACCAGAATTTCGCCTCAATAGCCTCTAACTCCTTGCAAAAAGACTTCGGAAGGAGGAAACAAGACATCACATACATGGGTAGGGATTGTAAAACTGACTTTATGAAAACCTCTTTACCTCCGGCCGAAAGAAAATGGGTACTCCAAATATACGAACAATTATTGAATCGATCCCGAAGGCCCAAGAAAGCACCTCTATTATCTCGACCAACAACAGCAGGTAGGCCCAAGTATTTTTCCAGCCCAATGGTACAAGCAACGCCTAACACCCGTTGTACATCATCCTTATTATAATCAATAACATTGGACGGAAAAAAGATACCTGATTTATCAAAATTAATGACCTGGCCCGAAGCTGCAGAGTAGTCATCCAAAATCATTTTCATTTGAGCAGCTCCACCAGCTGTTGCTTCCCCGAAAATGAGGCAATCGTCTGCAAACAACAAGTGTGTGACGCAAGGTGCATTCCTAACAATCCGTACACCCTCTAGCCTGCCCTTGGAGAACGTCGTACGCATCAAGGATGACAATCCCTCACTGCATAGAAGGAACAAATACGGGCTCAAGGGGTCCCCTTGACGTAATCCTCTAGTGGGAGTAAAACGATCACCCACCGTCTTATTCATAATAACCGAATAAGAGACCGAGTGGAGACAATTCAAAGTTTTGCGAAGCCAAACATCTGAAAAGCCCAACCGAGACATAATAGCCTTCAAGAAAGCCCATTCAACCCGGTCGTAGGCCTTGCTCATATCTAATTTTAGAGCAAAAGATCTTTTTCTTCCACCTTGCCTCATCTTCAAGGAATGGAGGATTTCGTATGCAGCTATTATAATATTGTCTGAGATTAACCTTCCCGGAATGAAAGCACTCTGCGCCTCATCCACACAGAAACCAATAACACTTTGTAGCCTATTAGCAAGGACCTTCGCTACTATTTTATATAAAACATTACACAGGCTAATAGGCCTGAAGTGGTTCATGGATGTAGGATCTTTAATTTTCGGTATCAAGACAATAAGAGTACGGTTAATGATAGAAATATCCTCTAAACCATTTAAAACATCAATGCAAAACTTAGTTACGTCCTTACCAATTATGTGCCAATAATGCTGGTAAAAGGCCGCACCAAGCCCATCCTCACCCGATGCCTTTAACGGGCTCATAGATTTAACTGCTCCCAGAATTTCCTCTTCATCGAACCCCCGATCCAACATAGAATTCATTTCTGCAGAAACTTGTGGAAAAATTCCCGAAAGAACCTGATCCATCTTAGAGGATCTTACTGAGTGGAAAAGATTTTCAAAGAAATCCCGGGCAATCTGACCTAAAGCCGACGTCTCCTCTACCTCATCACCCTCATCACTCATCAGCTTGGAAATTCGATCAGTCCTTCTCCTTTGCGTTGCAAACTTGTGAAAGAAAGAAGTATTTCTATCGCCAGTTCGGAGCCAATTCACTCTAGCCCTTTGCTCCCAGTACAGTTCTTCCTTATCTAGTTCAAAATTTAGCGCCATCTGGGCATCTACAGTATCAGCAAGCACATCATCCGATGGGAATAAAAAGGAAAGATCATGGAGACGCTGTTTTAAACTCGTAATAGTAGCTGTCCGATCTTTTCGGAGTTTCCGAGACCAAGCTACTAACCCTTTTTTTAATTCCTCTAAACGAGAAAGGAGGTGTCCTGAAGAGCTATCCCACAAGCTTTTGACTTCCACCTCACATGAAGGTTCAAGTAGCCATGAAGCCTCAAATCTAAAGCACCCCCGGCTACCAGAAGTTGACAACTGCGCACTGGTGTCCATGAGAAGCGAGCAATGATCGAAGAAGCTGTGTGTTAAATGGGTTAGTTTGAAGAACGGGAACAAAGACCACCAAGAATCCGTGGCAACTCCCCTATCCAGTCTTTCCCTGATATTTGTATGGGAAAATTTTCCTTTTTCTCATGTGTACCACACTCCAGAATAGCCCAGATCCGACAACGCACAATCATCCAAAACTTCCCGAAACTGATCCATTTGCCGACTACTTCGAACCCTTCCGCCTTGTTTTTCATGTCCATATAGAATCTCGTTGAAATCACCTACGATGAGCCACGGGATATTCGGGCAATCGTTTAAACGACGTAATAAATTCCAAGCTTCAGCTCTATTAGACTCTTCCGGGGCACCATAAAACCCTGTACAATGCCAGGAATTTCCTTCCGAATCATCATCGAAAATAAAATCAATGTGTCTAGCAGAAAAAGAGCGAAGAGAAATGTGACAAGAAGGCTTCCAACCAAGGACCAAACTACCACTACTACCTACAGAGCTAACTTCAATACCACATGAATAACCCCAACTACGGCGTATATTCGCCATTTTATTTGCATTAATTTTTGTTTCAGTAAAAAAAGATTACATTAGAATTTAAGTCCCGCAGCATATGCCGGAGACGGCGAACGACTTGAGGGTTCCCAAGTCCCCGGACGTTCCAGCTCAACATTTTCATTGACTCCGGCGGACCTGGTCCACCAGGTCGGCTGATACAACTGTAGAAGGCCCCTCAACTGGGCCCATAGCACCAACACCAGCATTCTTCCTTAAACGCTTATTCCCATCCAGTTGCTCAGTTGGGTTGTCTTCACTATCCAGGCCCATTTGGATGTCCATCACAGGAAAAGTTTCCGCTCCCACTCCCAGCCCAACTCCTGGAACGGATAAAGATGGAATAGCACCTAGGTGGCCCATACTAGGAAAGACCCGTTGACCAAGCTCAAAACCCGATAATTGCGCCTGGTGATTATTCCACAGATCAATCTGATTAGATTCCTTTGATTCCCGGGAATTAATCCGCAGATCCCTCAAATCCCCGGACGGAGAAATCGGATCCTCACGAAGCCACGCACTGCTCGCCGCCGCCCGACGTGGTGGTGCTCGGAGGGAAATATCCCAATTGAAAACTAACTCACCAAACTCTAGACTCAATCGAGAGGGACAGAAACTTTCATTATGTCCCAGCCTGCTACATAGAAAACAGAAAGTTCGGATCCTCTCGTACTGAAACCTCGCATATACATGGCCACCGTTGCGAAGGGCAATCTTCTTCCGACGTATATGCGAATGTATATGTGAGTTTATCTAATATTTACAATCGAATTAAAATATTACCTTATAATTTAATTAAAGTAGTACTAACTAAAATTTTATTTTGCTTCGATTTTATATTTGAACATACTTTTAAATTCAAATAATAAAGTAAATTGAAAAAATCTCGTTTAATTTCATGAGATGATAAAAAAAGGCTAAAGGGGTTATTTTGCCCCCGAGTTTGACCCAAATTAGTAATATTTCCCCTCGCGTGAAAACACGTTCAATTAGGTTCTCCAGTTCGCACATTGCAGCAAATTAGCCCATTGACCAACGTTGGTCGTTATGGTATTGATGTGGTAGTCAATTGTGCTGACGTGGCAGAGGGGCTGAATTAATTTTTTAAACCGAATTCGATGGCATTATTATTTTTTTTGCCGAGTTTAGGGGCATAATTCATTTTAATTGAAAGTTAGATAACTTAAAAAAATAATAAATTTAAAATAATAAAATAATTAAAATTTAAAATATTTAAGTACTCATAAAATATTAAAAAATAAAAATACTATAATGAATTTTAAAAAATTAAGTAAAAACATAAAATTAAAAATATAAAAATTTATAAATTTATAAATATAAAAACTCAAAATTTTAAAATATTTATAAACCATCAGAAAAGTCAACTATTTCTAGGTATGTTAAGCCTACTAATATTCCTTGAGCATATTTTCAATGGAATCATTCTTGTGTTAAAGTAGAAAAAATAAAAATTTCTTTCGTTTTTCTACATTAATTATTAATGAGCATCAATTTGATGTAGAAAATCGAAAAAAATGAGTTTTATTGTTACTTTAATAGATCGTATCGAAACAGTTTTGCACACATTTGAAACTGTCAAACACCATTTCGAAACGCCAAAGGAGTGTATCGAAACAGTTAACCAATTTTCAAAAAATCCGTTCAGAGAAGTAACGGCTAATTCATTTAATGCTCAATTTTGAAAATACTTAACCCTTGTATCGAAACGATACTTAAAAAACAAAAGCCCAGATGAAGGTTGCATCGAAACGGGCTTGCCCGTTTCGAAACCATAGTCTCGAAACAGGGAATTTCGTATCGAAATGACATTTTTCAGTAAGCTCCTAAAATCAATCTGTATCGAAACACATTGGGGTGTTTCGAAACGTCTGGGCGATTTTGAGTAATTTGGCTTTGAAACAGTTGGAAAATTTTATGGCGTTTAAGTTTTGACTTAAAAATTTACTTGTCAAATGTGAGTCTTTTGAGTACTTAAAAATTTATTTACTTTGAAATTTGGTCCTTAGATTGTTTGTTATATCAAAATCAAACATTGATTTTACAATTTCCCCTTTTGATATAACAAAACCAAAGTAAATTTTTAAGTAAATTCCCCCTAAATTTAAGCTAGGTTTTGAAAAGATTTAAAGAAAAATTTAGTTTAACCCTTCTCCTTTTTTGTTAGATCAAAATCAATGAAGGAATAAAGAATATAACCAAGATATAAAGTAGTATCACTCAAGACAAAGCATAATTAAAAAATATCATTAGGCATAGTAAACCAAAGCAAAAATTCGAAAATATCCAAACTTAATACCTAAAAAATAAGAGATCAATCATAGGTCCTAAAACAAAACATAGATATGTGCATAAAAAGGGAAATCTTAAACTAGATGGTATGTAATGAGATGCAAAGAACTAAGGCTCATCGTCATCTTCATCTTCATCATTAGTGGCGCTCTGTTGAGTTGTGTGGGGCTCGATTCGATCAACCAATAATGCTCACCAAGTGGTGGAGAGGTGGATTTTTGGGTGGAAGGGTTGTGGAAGCTAGAATGAAAGATTGACACAATGATTTATAGTGGTTCGGCCTTCTAACAAGCACCTACATCCACTACCTTAGCTTCCCACTAAGGATTTCTCAATCAATCCACTAATTGATTCGTCCCCTTTTCTAGGATTAGGAGGAAACCCTTACAACCGATCAAGCTTCAACCCAAAGCCTTGATCAAAACCCTCTTTTACAAAGAGATAAAAAGAAGCAAACTTAAACCCTCTAATAGGTGTTTGTTTGCACAATGAAGCACTCACCCAAAACCTAAAACACTTGAGCAAATTTGACAATTTTGGCTCACTAGTGTTTGTCTATACAAGAAATGACAAATTAAGCACTAAGACAATTTCTTGATCATTTGATGTTTGACAATATGAGCATTAGCCTTCTCTTGATGCTTGGAGGTCCCTTTTATATTCCCAAATGAGTTTGTAGCCGTTTCTAGCCGTTGGGATCAAATTGGAGCCGTTGAGGACTTTATTTCCCTTCATAAATGCTGTTCTGCAGCTACCAGTATCGATACACGTGTAACGGTATCGATACGACCTTCATAGGAACTAGCCGTTGAGCTCTTGCCAGCTGAGGCGTATCGATACGCTTGAGGGCGTATCGGTACGGGTCCATATTTGAATTGCGGTTGGGAAATAGCCGTTGGGGTAGTTGAAATGGGATCGGTACGCTTACCTGGCGTATCGAAACGATCCCGACCGTATCGATACTCTAAACCCCCGTATCGATACGGGTCTTGACAGTGGCCAAACTGAGGCAAAATGGTATCGGTACGGGTAAAACCGTATCGATACTGGTGACGTGAAAACACAAGTTTGGCTGTTTAAAACATGAAAAATCTTTGCCAAAAACCTCTTAAAATACCTCAAACATAAATTAAAGTTGTTTGGACTTAAAACTAAGTTTTAAATTCTTTTCAAATTAGTCCAAAACATTTTTCAATTATTATATCAAAACATAGGTTCTACAATCTCCCCCTTTTTGATATAATAAAACTCACTTGAAAAATTGTTTGGGTTTCTCCCCCTTTAACTTTAAAAAGTGAATAAGAGATTAAGTATATGAAATTAAGTAAAGCTCCCCCTTATTCATTTGAAAATTCAATTTTTCAAACCATTTCTTCCCCTTTTTGTTATATCAAAAAAAATTTAAAACATTAAGTTTTAAAATAACAATAGAGGTAAAAAGTTTTGACACAAATAAGAATTTGGTTTAAAAATGGCTCCCCCTTACTCAAAGCATCATCAAAAGAGTTAGTCCATCATATATGATCATCTAGTTGAATAAACTAAAAATAAGACAAATTAATTCAAAACAACTAGAAATTTTACCAACACTTGAACCCAAGGGAGGATGTGAAGCCTTCCTTCTTCAAGTGTTCTTCCTTGTGTGTATGAAGCTCCCCCTCAATGTTTGACTCGTTGAGCATCTCCATCACACCTACAATAGACAATCAAGTAATTTTTGGTATCCAAATTGCTTTGGATCCATAAACGTTAGTAGCACAATTTTTTGTCCCCTTAGGAATCCATTTTTCAATGTCATCCTTTTTAATTGAAGTGGTTAGTCCTTTTGGGACCCAAACACTTCTAAAACATTTACCTTTGATAAATCTAGGGGCACTAGATTGTCTAACATAAAAATTTGATTTTCCAAAATTGTTTTTCTTCTCAAGTTCTTTGGAAATCAAATCTTTTTCTACTTGAACATTTTGAAGCAATTTTTGTAAATCAAGACATTTTAATTCAAACTCTTCAAGTTTTGCTTCAAGTTGAAGTTTGGTTTTAGAAAGCAAATCATTTTGAATTTTTAACTTTGAAATCAATTTATTGTTTTTCAAAATGTGGCTTTTAAAATCTAAAACCAAATCATCATAGGCATCTTGTAATTCATCAAAAGTGTAAGAACATGAAGTAGATGAATTAGAAGTTACCCTTGAATCTTCTTCGATGGCCATAAGGCAAAGGTTGGCTTGATCATCGTCGGTGGAGTCCTCATCACTCCAAGTAGCCACATGTGCCTTATTCTTATGGCTTGAAGTGCTTGCCCTCTCCTTTCTTTTAGGTTCTCGTTCAAGCTCTGTCAAGGCTTTCTTCATGAACGGGGCACACTTCTTGAAGAGATGAACTATCTCTTCATCTTCATCCTCCTCTTCACTTGAGTAGACATGATGGCAAGTGGAGGATTTGAGAGCCATGACACTTGCATTGATGCCAAGCCCTTTGATTTTCTTCTCTCCCATAGCTCTAATTTCTTCCCTCTTCTCCTCATCCTCTTTGTTCTTCTTCATGATTTGATGAGTAAGAAGTGACCCCATGAGTTCATCAAGCTTCAAAGTCTTCAAATTTTTGGCTTCGATGATAGCGGTCCTCTTTGAGTCCCAAGACTCGGGAAGTGAGTAGATGAGCTTTCGAACAAGCTTTTCTTCCGGGATGGCTTCTCCAAAACCTTTAAGACCGTTGGTGATAGTGGAGAACCTATCAAACATCTTCTCGATGTTCTCTTCCGGATCCATTTTGAAGTTCTCATACTCCAAGGTTAGAAGCCCAATCTTGGTCTCGTTGACTTCATTTGTCCCCTCGTATGTGACTTCAAACTTGTCCCATACCTCCTTGGCATTCTCACAAGAAGACATCTTCTCATAGATGGATGGACCAAATGCACAAAATAGAATGTGCAAGGCTTTGCAATTTAGCTCCATCTTCTTGCGATCGTCGGCACTCCATTCCGCTTTACTTCTTTGAGGCACGAACGGACCATCTTCAATTACATCCCATAGCTTGTAATCTTTTGATTTGATGAAGAACTTCATCTTTGTCTTCCAATGGGCATAATGAGTTCCGTCGAAGAAGGGTGGTTTGTCGATTGATTGTGCCATTGAGCCGGTTGATGAAAAAGTGATCGAGCTTGCCGGATCTTCTCAATAGGATGTGAATCCCCTTCGATTGAGCCAAGCTCTGATACCAATTGTTGAGTTGTGTGGGGCTCGATTCGATCAACCAATAATGCTCCCAAGTGGTGGAGAGGTGGATTTTTGGGAGGAAGGGTTGTGGAAGCTAGAATGAAAGATTAACACAATGATTTATAGTGGTTCGGCCTTCTAACAAGCACCTACATCCACTACCTTAGCTTCCCACTAAGGATTTCTCAATCAATCCACTAATTGATTCGTCCCCTTTTCTAGGATTAGGAGGAAACCCTTACAACCGATCAAGCTTCTACCCAAAGCCTTGATCAAAACCCTCTTTTACAAAGAGATAAAAAGAAGCAAACTTAAACCCTCTAATAGGTGTTTGTTTGCACAATGAAGCACTCACCCAAAACCTAAAACACTTGAGCAAATTTGACAATTTTGGCTCACTATTGTTTGTCTATACAAGAAATGACAAATTATATTCCCAAATGAGTTTGTAGCCGTTTCTAGCCGTTGGGATCAAATTGGAGCCGTTGAGGACTTTATTTCCCTTCATAAATGCTGTTCTGCAGCTACCAGTATCGATACACGTGTAACGGTATCGATACGGCCTTCATAGGAACTAGCCGTTGAGCTCTTGCCAGCTGAGGCGTATCGATACGCTTGAGGGCGTATCGGTACAGGTCCATATTTGAATTGCGGTTGGGAAATAGCCGTTGGGGTAGTTGAAATGGGATCAGTACGCTTACCTGGCGTATCGAAACGATCCCGACCGTATCGATACTCTAAACCCTCGTATCGATACGGGTCTTGACAGTGGCCAAACTGAGGCAAAATGGTATCGGTACGGGTAAAACCGTATCGATACTGGTGACGTGAAAACACAAGTTTGGCTGTTTAAAACATGAAAAATCTTTGCCAAAAACCTCTTAAAATACCTCAAACATAAATTAAAGTTGTTTGGACTTAAAACTAAGTTTTAAATTCTTTTCAAATTAGTCCAAAACATTTTTCAATTATTATATCAAAACATAGGTTCTACACGCTCCTTCTAAATTGCCTCCACTCGCCATAAAAGTCGGTAAAAGACATGTCCATCGATGCTTGTTGAGTTTCAACCGAAGTAAGTCGATTCACAACATTTTGAACATGTTCCTCCAAGGATATGAAACGAGTGTCCAAAGCGGCAAAATCGGAGTTCATGTTGGTTTGCAAGCCATTGAATTGCTCGGTGAGAAAGGTCATAAGAGCTTCATTGTTAGGTGGAGCAACTTGAGGTTGAGGTTCGAGAGCCGTAACTTTAAAAGGATTCTCAACACGAACCCAATCTCCATCAATATAGTAAAACTTGCAAAGGAGAAGAGTGCGCTCATTGATGGGATCCTTGAGAGATTCTAGAAAATCAAGAGAGCAATCGATCCTCAATTTCAAGAACAAATAACTCAAAGTGGTTTCATAGGTGAAGGAAGGGAAAAGATCCGAGTTACGATTTTAGACAAGATGCACCATCTTGGAAAACATGATTCGGTAAAGATTTGGTCGACGTTCCTCACGAAAGCAACGAAGCCAAAAATCACCGACTTGGCAGATGTGGGAGAACTTTCCTCCGGATGGACAAAACCACCAAGAGACCATGAGATGAAGGATGCAATCATGAGCATCAAGAACCGTAACAGAGCCACCAAGAGTATGTCCCAAAGAGTTTTCATCTGAAATACCCTCATATTCAAACCCAAAAACATTGACCAAAGTTTGAGGATTAATCCGAAACTTCTTCCCCATGATGTAAGATTTAATGGCAACCACTTGAGAACAATCGGCATTGGAAATACATCAGGCATTGGCATAAAAAAGAAGAATCGTGTTACGGTACAAAGTACCGAGTAAGCTCAAAAAGGACAAGAAACACCAACGCCTCAATAAAGTAAGATAACAAAATTTAAAACGTTCAGAATCCAAAAAGGGTATAGAAGTAGCACACTCACGTCGGATTGAATGATCTTGAAAGAGTTTGAAGTTGTTATGGGCATCATTGTTTCGAAGACTCTTTTGATATAGTAGACTGAGGTTGGGACGAGGGGATTCGTCATTATTGTTTATACTTCCCCCAGCCTCATTAGTTCGTACTCTCTTTCTAGAACACATATTCGAAATCTAAAAACAAATCAAGATATAATACACATGTATGCGTAAATCAACTAAATTTAATCCAATAGTCAAGGTATTGATAAAAATCTATACAATATAGTTTAAAAACATATATAAATATAAAATGAATTTTTTTGGTAAAAAGAATTTCAAAAAACATTGAAGAAAAATATACGATATAAATTTTATATTCAAACAAAAAATTTGAATTTTAAAGAATTTTTGCAAAAACTTCAAAACTCATACTATAAGTACATATTCTATACAAAAATTGAGTAAAAATATTTAAGAAATTCAAAAGAAGGAAATATATTTGGCAACATCTCGCGACTCTCAATCCAGGTGTTGATCAACCTTGGCTTCTTGGCGACGATTTCAATTCTATCTTGTATATGGAAGATCGACGAGGTGGAGCGGGGAATCGCCACCGTGTTAGTCGGGATTTCCAAGATTAATCGCCACCGTTGGGATGTAATCTTCCCACCATAAATGCACTTCTACAACTACCTGTTCCGAAACGCTCGACCTTGTTTCGAAACAGACTAAAATAGAAATAGTCGTTGGGGTGTAATTAAGAGACCATATCGAAACGGATGAGATCATTTCGATACGCTAAGAACCTGTTCCGAAACGTGCTAGAGCCCGTTTCGGAACATTTTGCCACTGCCAAAACCTGTATCGAAATAGCTTAAAACGTTTTGATACACTCTAACCGTTTCTCTAAAAATCAGTTATAAAAGTGCAACGGTCATATTTTTGAATCCAAGTTTGAAAATCATTTCGAAACGTTTGATACACCCGTATCGAAACGGAAAGGCTTGTTTCGAAACACATGTTAATAGTTTCAAAACGTTCCGGAATGGTGACTCGAAAATCATTATTTTGACTTGGAAAACACTTAGAAAAATTTGAATAAACTTAGGTTTTGACTTGGACAATTTGCTTTGAGACTTTGGGAAGTTTTGAGGACTTAAAAATTTATTTTCTCTTTTTCAATTTAGTCCTTAAATCTTTTGTTATATCAAAATCAATTCATTAGTTTTACACTTTCCTTTGCCAGACGTATTGTGTTGGCAAAATCCGTGTTGGCTTCTATTCTTATATACGCCATGCAATCAACGAGATTGGCGAGGAATGTGTGTGATGACCTTGAGCGACTGATTTGGAATTTTATATGGGGTCATAGTAGTGATTTGAGGGGAGTACACCCTGTGAATTGGGGCATTATCTGCTCTCCGGTGGATAATGGTGGGTTTGGGTTTAAACATCTCGGTCATCAACATGAAGCTTTTTTTTAATGAAGCTTGCGTTCGTAATGATATCGGCCTTGGATAAGATGTGGGTTCGTGTTTTGAGAGCAAAATATCGTGTCTATGATTTTGTGTCGCGCTCCCTGCCGAACATGAAAGGCTCGTGGTTATGGAAAGGTGTTTGCCTTGCTTGGGAGGATGTTAGAAAGAATCTTATGTGGAACCTTTGTGATGGGAATATGGTTGACTTTTGGGATGACTCGTGGGTGGATACTCTTGGCCCGTTGCGTAGCTATAGAACGGATGGGGTTTCTCATGCATCGCATTGCACTTCGATACGAAGTATGGATGATCATAATAGGGAGTGGAGGTGGTCGTTATTTATCGATCTGGTTCCCCCTACTGTTGTTCAGCACATCGAAGCCATTAAGCCTCCTAACGCTACATGTATTACTGATTTACCAGGTTGGTCTTTAGAGCCTTCTCGCCGCTTTACAGTCAAGTCTGCCTACCGGTTGCGTACGAATCACTCGTTGCTTGAAGAGGATCGATTGTGGCTTTGTCTTTCTAAGTACAGAGGGCTTTCGAGAGTTAGAATGTTTTTATGGCAAGCTTGCCATGATCGAATCATGTCGAATGTGGAACGTGCTCGCCGACACCTTGCGTATGACCCTAGCTGGCCGATCTGCGGTGCTGTCAACGAGAATGTCTCGCATGTGTTGCGTGAGTGCATGGAAATTAAGAAGACCTGGATATGCGTGATTAAGGAGGATAAAGCGCAAGAGTTTTTCGAGCTGGACATCCGATTGTGGGTTGTTAAAAACCTGACTGAGCCTGGATATTTTCCCAGAGATTCGACAAACTGGACCTGGTTTTTGGGTCTGTAATATGGCTGAATTGGCTGCGCCGAAACAAGGCTATTTTGGGCCGTTGAACCCTGTTCCTGAGAGATTGTATCAGCAATATATGTGATTGTGTAGTGAAACAAATATGTCGCTGCTTTGGAGGAGCTGACTCGGCTTTCCCATAGCGTGCAAGTTGGTTTATCGCGATGGTTGAAGCCTCGGATGGGGTGGATTAAAGTGAATGTTGATGGGGCTCGAAACCCGTCATCTGACTTAGCTTATTGTGGCGGTGTAGGTAGTGATAGCAATATGAAGTGGTGTTTCGGATTCTCAAAGAAGATTGGGATTTGTTCTATTTTCGATGCTGTGTTATGGGCTATTTATGAAGGTCTTGCGGCAGCTTGGTCGTTAGGTTATACTCGTGTTATCGTTGAGACGGATAATAAGGATGTGCATAGTGGTTTGGCTCTGAAAAATCCTCTTCGAATGCCATCTTCCATTCGGGTCCTTCTTGCTAAGATTCTTGATAGAGATTGGGAGGTGTGTTTTAATTGGGTGCGTCGTGAATCTAACTCGGTAGCGGACAAGCTTGCAAAAATGGCCAAGGATCTCCCAATAGCGTATCATAGATTTCTCGATCCCCCTTCAGCTATTGTTGATGTGTTAAATGCATATTGTATGGGAGGAGTGTGATGGTTCTTATAGTTTTTGTGATGGTTAGATGACTTGCTAGGCCGAGGGCTTATGGTTTGTTGTCGTGAGCTGTTCTTGTGTGTAACGATTACTAGTTTTTTAACGAGGCGCATGATAATCTCTCTTTGAATTAAAAAAATAATTACTATATCAAAATATAGATGACAACGCTTGA
Organism: Hibiscus tridactylites; assembly: GCA_958450335.1. Classification (NCBI taxonomy): domain Eukaryota; kingdom Viridiplantae; phylum Streptophyta; class Magnoliopsida; order Malvales; family Malvaceae; genus Hibiscus; species Hibiscus tridactylites. The sequence goes on from OY288292.1 coordinate 4,454,586, forward strand.
GTAAATATCTACTACACCACCTCTTAAACCCAAAAAATAAAAAGAAAAGAAAGAAGAAACCCTAAACGCATAAGACGACTCACTAAGAATAATAAATCAAATAATATTAAATTAATATAATATTATTAATTAAATAATATTACGATGTGTAAATAGACTGTAACTTGAAAATGTTATTTTCATGTGACGTGCAATTAATATACTATATACCTACAACAAGCATTTTAAATCCAGTTTGGCATAAACATAGGATGTACGAAATTTGGCCAATAGATTGGAATGTATATTAATCTAAGTAATCAAAATAATTTCGACACTGATTATATTATTTCTTAAAGTACAAAATCTTTAAAAAGTATTTAGTTTTATTTCACAATGGCGTATTTATATAAAATTTTGAATGTTAATAATTATATTATATAAAATTTGATATATATATATATATATTGATAGAAGTTATTTATATTTATTTTAATCGCATTTATATTATTTTTATAATATTTATCATATCGTGTCTAAAATTACAATATAAAATTAGATGTATCAAATTTTAGTAAAATATTTAATGAAAGGTGGAATACAGCTCATCATTTATTGCATTTTACATTTTTGCCCCTATTATTTAGAGTAAGAATCTCAACACAGTGACATGAAAAAAGTATGAAAAACAATGTCACGTGATCTACTCTGAGAAATAAGAGTGTGTTTGGTTTGCGAAATCATTATGAACAATTGAACATAAATTATAGTTTTTTTGTTTAAAAAAGTTTAATTTCTCTCTTATTATTCAATTATCCTTAATTATCGGTCTAGTGATAAAAATAATATTACTTATTATCTTTTTAGTTGAAATATCTAAATACGAGCTGGTTTAGTTGGTTAAAGGCTAAAATTTTATGGATAAAAAATCTATTTATTTAAATTGCATTTATGATCACAGTTAAATATAAAATATTTTAATTCAAATAAAATCTATCTAAACTTTTTAAAAATAGAATTATAAGATCATATTATTTAATTTTAGAGGTGAGTATGAGATTGAGTTAATCGAGTTAGTGAGTCTTATTTTATAATTCAAATTTTATTTAAATTTTTTTAGTCGAGTTTATGATATTCGAGTCGGATGAATTTAAGTTGAGATGCTCGAATTTCTGTTTAAATTTAGTTGTAAATATTTATAATGTTATAAATTATAATAATATTTTGTTACAATTTAAACAACATTCTATAATTATACGTGATATCCATATATATTTACTCATATTTTCTCATGTATGATATACAAATATAAGATAAAATTGAGGGACTCGATTCGAGACAAATTTTATTCACCCTGCCCACAATCCAATAATTTCAATAGCCAAACATGCCCAAACTCCAATGCTTTCTTTTTTATCTATACGGTCCTGTCAACTGTCAAAAGTGAATGAAAATACCAAAATCCAATAATCTCACAAACATGTGAATGAAAAAATAATAATTTTTTGATATTTTAAATAATTTTTCCACACGACATTTAAATTGTCTCATAATATTTTTTAAAAAAATGAGTGCGTCAATTTAATCATAAAGGATAAAGAAAAATATCAAGATAAAAGTTTACAAATTGATCCAGACAAATTTTTAAAACGAAAAGTAATACATCTAAATCATAAACATGACCAAAAAAAGAAAGAAAAATTTTAATTTAAAGACTCGAAACAAAATAAGTGAAAAACATCACCGAAGCTCGACGATAAAAGTAAAAAAAACATAAACAACAACATTAAAAATGCATATTGCAGAATTTGGGTACGTTGACAACACGTTTATTATAGTGACTAAACTTGTATCTATATCCTATTCGAGAGTCCAAAACAGTGAGATCAATAGGATAATCAAAATAGCGTCATTTTAATCAGTTGTGGCAACGTCCAATCCAACCTTGAAGCAAAACAAAAAACAGAAAAATATGCCAAAAAACGAAAAATGTGTCGGAGACAAAAAATACATACAAAAAAATATAGGAAAATGTGTCATAAAAATAAATTTATTAAAAACTTATAAAAAAAATGAAGGCGACATTGTTGATGATTTTTTAAGCTTGCGGCGTAGAGTTTATTTGAAAGCTATTTTTATCTCATAAATATTCAAACTCTTAAATCAAACAAAACTATATTTAGATGTATTCAAACCATTAATCTTGATATACCGATTGAATTAAGATTTTTAGTTAACAAATGGTAATTTACGTTTAAATACTATAATATTTTTATTTAATAATAACACCAATTTTTTGTTTTTTAATACATTTAATGGAACGAATCAAATAACTAATTTTTCGTGTTTTGTTGACTCATAAAAGAGCCTAATTATCTCACTTGAGCTATCACCAAATAATAAAACTTATTTGAGAAAGATGTCATCTATCTAAGTTTACGAAATCGTAATATTAAAAAAAACTATAATAATAATAATTGTGTTAATTGAACTAGAATCCAATAATAAATATAGTAACAAAATATTTTTCTTAAAAATAAGAAAATATTTGAATTGGTGTTTTCTCTTTAAATAAGTTAATTATCTAAGTCATATCTAAATTTAAATTTTTAAAAATATTTTACTAATTAATTATTAAAAATATATTTGTCGCTATATTTAAATAAAAAATAACTAAAAAATTTAATTTCAATAACAAAATCCAACCAATTAAATATTATAAAATTTATAAACTAATAACTATTATAATTTAAAAAAATAGCCATTGTCCAATTTGTTTACAAACCCAAACGTCAACTACCACGCACCATCACTACGTAAAGAGCTTGTAAAATTATTTTTTTGATGCGTTTCAGGTTAATTTTTATTATTATTTATGTTTGAAACTTATATATATATATATATATAACTTACTTTCTCTATCTCTCATAAAATTATGATTCTGGCGCACTAAATAGACTCTTTCCCCCTATATTCTTCTCCCTATTTTCATTTCACTGTAAAAAAAACTCAAAGGAGAAAAGAAAAAAATCATAGCCATCGACGAAAACCTCCATTTTCTGGTATATATTGCATGCTTTAACTTTGCTGTTTTTTCAAGTGTTCGTTTTTTTAACTTCATTGTGGTTTTTATTTTTGAGAGAGTTTCAAGATCAGGTTAATGTAATTGTGTTCGAATCTGTGAGGTTTTTCGTTTTAATTTTTTATTTTGTATTTAACAAATTGATTCTGGCTGAAATTGCTGTTTGTTTCCGTTGATTTCTGTACTAGTTAGGCTATTATCTGATGCGCTTTTTTTTGCCCTTTCTGTTTGGCTATCGAGAAATAATTTGTTTTTTTTGTGCTTCAGTTTTCTCAGTAAAGAATAGGTCAAATTTTAGTGATCTTTTTCAGAAAAATTATTTGTGTGTAGAATTATATACTAATTTTGATGTTTTTTTACTTTAATAATAACAATATATTATTAAATAAAAATGTGGTTTATGAGTAAATTGTTGTGTTTTCCCCCTTTTTATGCATATATTATGATAAATTTATTGAACAAAAATTTATTAGTTTATATATTTTTTAATGGAAATGATTTGCAATGTTTCTTAAGATGCAAGAAGAGTACTGTGGCTATAAATTGTAAGCTGAATCTTGAGTTTAGGGTTACTGAACAGAGGGATTGACTTTGTTTTGATGGATAGTGTCCTTTCCAGGGTAATTCTTAGCCTATTGGCGACGTTGATGGTTTTAAGCGTCTTTTTTTCATTTTAACTCGGATCTAGTGACTTAAACTTGAGCATCTTTCATTTTTAGTTGTTGTTTGTGAAGATCGGTGGAAATGTACCTTGAACTTTTATATGTTACTAAGGATATGGTTGCATCTATGTCAAGTAGAAAGACTTAGATAGCCTTTTGTTGCCCTTAATGTTGTATATAAGGGTGTAAATGAACAGAGCGTTCATGAACTGTTATACCTGTTTGTATAACGTTCGTTTATTAAGCTAAATAAACGAGTATGAATAAATTTTTTATGTTCGTTTAATAAATGAACGAATGCGAACATAGGTGTGTTCGGTTCGTTTATGTTCACAAACAAGCTCATTTATAGGTTGTAAATGCTTGTGGATGTATCTAAATACTACTTTTTGTTGTTGCTAAGGATGTTATATAAGTTCATGTTGAAATGTAAGTTTTATTTTGTTGTTTTTGTTTTATGTATTTATTTATTGTTAATTTAGTTAACATTTATGAACGTATAAACGAACATGTTCGCGAACACTAAACAAACAAACACGAACACCTTCAAAAATAAATAATCGAACACGAACACAATATTAAAAGTTTAAACTAACACGAACGGAACATGAACACCTTTAAAAATAAACAAACAAACACGAACATAGTCTTTTTCGTTCAAGCTCAATTCATTTACACCCCTAGTTGTGTAGTAGTCATTGAGTTTCATTTCTCTATGGTAAATTCCATATATGCGGCATGGATTACCTTGAGCATAGATTGTTTGTTGATAAATTGTTTAAAACATTGATTCTGATCGGTTCTCATGTGTTTCTTTTACAGGTTAAGAAACTGCTCTTGGGCTGTACAAAAGCTCAAGGGAAATGGTACTTTTAGTTTTATCATTTATTTCTAAATTTTTGTGTCGATTTTTATTCTTGTGGTATTTCTCAACAAATTCTCAGTTATGACTTATGAAGTAGGTTCAGTTATATTATTTGGCTTGCTAAAACAAAGGAAAATTTGTATTCTATTATTATGCGATCTTCTATATGTATTTGATATCATGATGTTATCTTTAATTTTCGTAGGATCGAAATAGTTCTGGTGGTGATGCTGATAATTTTGACTGGGATACAGAAGATGAACTGGAAATTGATAATTATGCCATATCCTCTCGCTCAGGAGTGTCACTTACCAATGGGGAATCTGTTTTGGGCACAGCGGAGGTACATGCTCATATGTAATTACTTTATGCAGCATTCTGGAATAGTATTGCAGTTGCTGTATTAATTTGGATTTTAAGAGGAAATTTTTAGTGATTATAAGGATTGTCTGATTGAATTTTCTTTCATTTGCAAGTTTTAAAGAAACAATTCACATTTGGTTAGTGATATTAATTGATGAGATCTTATGGGAACTAGTTGAGATGGTGTGTTTAACATTAAGACATTTGTTACAAGTGGTTTCTGTAAATTCTGCATCTCCTTCTCATGTACTGCTTTATTCTGAAGTCTAAACTCTTTCTTATATTAGAAGCTTGAATTTTTCATTTGCATTCTATTTAGTTGGTGGTATTGTTGTTGCGTTTGGCTGAAATGTCACTGTTTGCCTCCTTAGCAATGAAAATGTCACATTCACTGAGTTCAATTCTTTTTACTTTGGTGTCTACCCCAATTATTCTTCTAACACATGTTTTTGCAGACAATCTTCTCTCCTATACTTTATATGTAATTTTTCTAGGAATATAATGGTTAAGGGATAACTAACTCATGATTAACTTTTATCTTCTCAAGGCGGGTTCATCTGCAAATTCTCCCAATTCCAAGTTAATTGATCATTTTGTTGGAATGGGGTTTTCCGAGGAACTTGTTGCAAAAGCAATTGAGGAAAACGGTAATGTTTCTAGGTCTTTTCCACTTGGAGAATAAGTTTAAATCTTAAGCTCATTTATAATCCTGTTTTACTATTGTCCAGGGGAGGAGAACTCAAACTTGATACTCGAAGCTCTACTTCAGTACTCTGTGAGTTACTGCATATGTCCTATTCTAGTGATGCTTATTAGTTGCATATACTCTGATGCTAGAAAGTTGCTGCATATGCTCTTGGCTGAATTTTTTCTGTTAAATCACAGATTCATTAGCATGTAGATTTCATAAATTTATTAATTTTTTATTTCTCGTTTTTGTTTGAAGGCAAGCTCATTGGCTAGTTCTTCCAATTCCAAGTTGATTGACCATTTTTTAGGGATGGGGTTCTCTGAAGAAATGGTTATCAAAGCAATTAAAGAAAACGGTACGGTCCTTTCTTGTTTTATTAGAATTTAGACATCACTGTTCATCTCAACTTCTTTATCTATAATCCTTTCTATTTTCAGGAGAGGGAAATACAGATACGATATTAGAGACTTTGTTGACTTATTCGGTAAGTTGTACGCGGTACCCCCTGAAGCTTTTTTCTAGTGAGCATTATTTCTGAAGCACACTTTTGTATGCTAGAGAAACCAATTTATGTGAACAGTAATCTTGATTTTGATGCAATAGCAAGTCTACATATTCAGTGGTTCAGAATAGAATTGTCTTACTGAGACCTGAGTTGTTGGACTATCTTGCAAATTAGTTGTTTACTCTTTCTCTTTGTTATATCATTGATTGATTAGTTCAAAATTTGCAGGCTCTTGAAAAGTCTGCTCCCGTCCAACATGCTGATTCTGATAACTATTCATCTGATTATGATGGGAGTTTTCTGGATGATTTTACTGATATCGATAGTTCTGATGATACCGAGGTATCTAACCGTTAATGTTATACCTATTGTTTCATCTGCTCGATTTTCAAACATTTCTAGAAGTCACCATCTGTTAATACCTTGTGCTTTGATTTTTCTGGCCACGTGGATGTTATAATGTGTCCTTTAGTCATTGATTTGCATTTTATATAGATGCTATCTTTTAGCTACTGACTAATTACACATATTACATTAACAAATATTTTTTCGGATTTCATTTGTAGATTATTTATTTAAGTTTTTGCTTTTCCATATTTCTATGTTCTAGGAAACCCTGAATCCTGATTCTGATGAGGAGAGTAGACTGTTATACTTGACGAAAATGGGGTACTCAGAAGCTGAGGCTTCAGTAGCCATGGAGAGATGTGGTGAGTGGTTTCTTTTTTCGAATGAGGAACTACAAAAACACAACCTAAGCTTCAATAACATGTAAAGCATTCGTCCTAAAATCAATTGGTAATATACGAAGGACCTAATCGGATATAAGACCACGTGAAAGCGAATACTTAATAGATGTGGGATAGCACTGGGTAACATAATGTGCCCAAATTGGAACTCCCGATAATAAATATATGGTTCGGACTTTACAAACATAATAAATTTGCTCCAAAGTTCTGTACTTGTAGAGAAACCCAAGTTTACAACAATGAACTTTCAATGTCACTTAGGGTTCAGTCTTTAAGAGGGGATGTAGTTCTTACACTCTGATTGTACCTTAACATTAACTCTTTAAATACTGCAGGTCCGGACTCATCAATTGCAGAGTTGACGGACTTTATATGTGCTGCTCAAATGGCTAAGGCTGCTGATGCACTTTTTCCAGTTGAAGATAGGGTAGTTTCTTCAGACTTGAAACACTCTTTGTAAATCTTTGTAGTTTTCTGTTCACATTTGCATTCAAGTAACATAATATGCCAATTTTATGTAGTTTTACGTGCATTATTTTTGGTTGAACAGAAGCCATTCTGCAATGATCCCAATTACAAGAAAAGGCGAAACGCAGGATATGATTTGTGGAAAAGGAAGAAGCAGATGAAGCTTGACAAGAAGCTTCTTAATGAAGATGACCATGCAGTTCATCTTCCAAATCCAATGATTGGTTTTGGGGTTCCTACCGAACCAGATCAGATAACTCAAAGAACACTTCCAGAAGATGCTATTGGGCCTCCTTATTTCTACTACGAGAACGTGGCACTAGCTCCGGTTGGTGTTTGGAGTGAAATGTCACGATACTTATACGATGTGACACCAGAGTTTGTCGATTCAAAGTATTTTTGTGCTGCTGCACGAAAAAGGGGCTATATTCATAATCTGCCAATTGAGAACAGATATCCTCTTCTTCCGTTTCCTCCACGCACCATACATGAAGCTTTTCCATTAACAAAGAAATGGTGGCCTTCCTGGGATCCAAGAACGAAGTTGAACTGCTTACAAACATGTACAGCAAGTGCCAAATTGACTGAAAGGATCCTAAAGGCTCTTGAAGCTTATGGCGATGAGCCACCTTTGAGTGTACAGAAGTATGTTCTTGATGAGTGCAGGAAATGGAATCTAGTATGGGTTGGAAAGAATAAAGTTGCTCCACTTGAACCTGATGAGGTGGAGATGCTTCTCGGTTTCCCTAGAAACCATACACGGGGAGGAGGATCTAGTCGGACAGAGCGAATTAAATCGCTCGGTAATTCTTTCCAGGTGTGTGATTTTTACTGTTTTTTTTCTTCTTGTAATTGTCAAATTCCCAAGTAATAATGGTTTTGGTACATGAACGTCAATAATTTTTCTGTTATTAATTTGATTCTTCTTACGCGACTCTTTGGTTTTGAGATACATTATCCATGCTCGCGGTGCTATGCTTATGGAATAGCTTATTTCAGGTCGACACAGTGGCTTATCATCTGTCAGTCTTAAAAGACATGTTCCCTGGTGGTATCACTGTCCTGTCGCTTTTCTCTGGGATTGGTGGTGCAGAGGTTGCCCTCCACCGGCTTGGCGTACCTTTGAAGGCTGTTGTATCGGTTGAAAAGTCGGAAGTGAATAGAAACATTGTTAGGAGTTGGTGGGAGCAAACAAATCAGCGAGGGACCCTAATTGATATACCAGATGTGCAAGAGCTGAATGGTGATCGGTTGGAGCAATTGATTAGTAGATTTGGCGGATTCAACCTCGTCGTCGGTGGCAGCCCATGTAACAACCTTGCCGGAAGCAACAGACATCACCGAGATGGACTCGAGGGTAAGGAATCTTCTCTCTTCTACGATTATTGTCGTATATTAGACTTGGTTAGACTTATGCAAAGGAATGAATGATTTCTTGTGGATACTTGCTTCGAATTGAATTCATCTTGCATCTTTATCATTGTCTGAACATAACATTCTTTCCAAGGGAAATGGAAACTTGAATGTATCTGAAATGGATATTTCAGAATAACAATATTCTGATGAACTGATGTATCCTATCTATGTTACTCGGACTTTTCATTTTTCTAAAGCATTCGTGTCCAATACATGTGTATGATGCTTATCCAAACACGTATTCGTATCTGACACATACACTCAAGTTCGAGTAGCATAGTATCAGATCTATGTCACTTTGACTCTTCATTTTTCTTAAAAGTATCCGTGTTAAACATTCGTGTGAAATCCGGGGACTGTCATCTCTAAATTTAGAGTCTTATATTAGAGATGCCCATGGATTGTAGGGTCTGTGCATGGTGCTAGTATTATATATAATTGTCCAAAACATGTTTATTTAGGTATGTTTACATTTGCAATTTTTTAAACAGCTAAAACAAGCCAGGTTCGATCGAATTATTTTAGAATATTTTTAGTTATATATACTATTAAAAAAATCACATGTAAATAATTTAATATTTTTTATAATCACTAGTATCAAATTTATTGGTTAATTAATTCAAATCAGATATTGTAGAGGTTTATTATGTGGCGATTCTTTCAACCCAATTATTCTATTCACAATGTTAGTATTTAAATCTTTGTACTTGATGGATCTATCGTCTAATCTCGCCACACTAAATGATATTTGGTAACAATTTAATATTTTTGAATAGCTATATCATTATGGAGTATTATATTATGGAAAAAAACTTTGATGTATAAATTGGTTAAATTTAGGTGTTTAATTTAAGGTTGGGTTTTATTTTATGGTTTAAATTGTAGAGTTTAGAATTTAAGGTTAGAATTTAGAATTTATGATTTAAGGTTTTAAATGTGAGTAATTATTTGATACACTGGTGGTGGAAACTAAAAGTTTCTACAAGCGTCTTAATTTTAGGATTTAGGGGCTTAGTTTAGGGTGTATGGTTTAGGGGTTTAGGTGTATGTGTTTTGAATTTAGGGATAGTGGTTGAAAATTATAGCTTAGAGTTATAATTTATGGTTTATAGATTAAAACTTAAATTTTCACCATATTACCCTAAACCCTAACCTTTAAACCCCAAATTCTAACCATAAACTTTAAATTCTAACCACTATTCTTGAATTTTAAACTTATATACTTAAACCCCTAAATCCTACACCTTAAACTAAAACGCTTGTGGAAACTTTCAGTTTTTACCGCCAGTGTATAAAATAATAATCCTTTAGATTTTATAGCTTAAATGGATTAATATTTGATACACTGCCAATATAAAAAAAATTACACAAGCATGTTTATTTTTAAGTCTAAATCTAAAATTTTAAATTTTAACTTTAATACCCTAAAAATCTAACCACAAACCTTAAACTCCAAACCTTAGATTTTAACCATAAATCTTAAATTCTAAACTCTAAATCTTATAATCATAACCTTTAAACCCTAAACTAAAACTATAAACCCCTAAATAACCTCACTTGTGGAAATTTTATTTTTCACTACTAGTGTATAAAATAATAATCCATAATTATATATATTACATTAAGTAGAGATGTATTATATTTTCAAGGTAAATATCGAAATTTAAACTCATATAATATTAGACAATATAATCATTCGTAGAAAGGTATTACATGTTATACCTATATAGTTTTCATGTGATACAATTATCTTGAATTTTCGTTAGGTTAACAGCGTAACAATTTATTTCTTCAAATTTATGAGAAAAAATTAGGTAGTTAAGTTAATATTAAAAAAAGGCGTCAATAAAAAATCAACTCTTAAATTATTATTTTTTTACGTTTAGACCTTAAACATTTTTTTAGTTTAAGTACTTGAACTATTATTTTTAATCACTTTAAGTTCTATAATTATTTAAATTGAAAAAATATTTTTGACCAATAAAATATTGACATATTATAAGAGGGTTTTTTTTTGCCAAAAGATAGTTTAGGCACTAAAAAGCAAAAAAATGGCATAGTTTAGATGTTTGTTTTGTTGTGAATGAGGCAAACTACTCATCCCGCTATAAAATAGTTTAGATACTTACAATAATAAAAAACAATAATTTAAGTATCTATTTTGACTAAATAATAATTTAGGTTTAAAAAAACATAATTTAAGGACTAATTTTTCATTTAAGCCTAAAAAATTAGGTTTGTTTTTCTTAATGGAACTATTCTTGAATCTTTTAAATATTAACATCTAAATTCAAATCGTAATTAAATAAGAGAAAATATTTCATGCACTGACGGGAAAAATAAAATATTTTCGCAAGGTCTTAGTGTTTAAGGATCTAGTTTAGAGTTTAAGATTAGGAGTATTGATTTTAGGGATTGTGGTTAGAATTTAGTGGTTAGAGTTTAAGGTTTAAGTTTTAAGATAATATGTTAGGAATTTGAGTTTTGACTATAAACCTTTAATTCTAATCACAACAATTAAATTTAATATATCTAATCCTAAACCCTCTAAATCATAAACTCTATACTAAATCTCCAATCTCTAAAAGTAAGGCATTTGCGTAAACTTTTTTGTTTTCATTGTTAGTGCATGAAATAGTTACTCATTCAATAATATAACTTTTTTTATAATTCTAATTGAGTGCAAAATAATATTTATTTTCAATTTTAAATTTGTATAAATTCAAATTCACACCCATACAAATAAAACAATTCGAATCTGAATCACTTAAGTCCACTATAACTAGTCTTTCCGATTAGTAAATATAATTTTTTTTGTCTAAACTCTTTTTGAATAAATTCAAAACTTCAAAGGAAATTGATGATATATATTTGTACACTAAAAATATATTTCTCATACTGTTATCACATTTCATTATTTTGTAATTTTAAAAGATAGGATGAGTCTGTCACGCTCGACGGGTATCACAAATGACGAGTACCAATGAACACTATTAAATTAATTTATAAATATTTAAAATTTAAAATTTAAAAGGCTCACCGTATAATTATAAATTATTTAAAAATCAAAAGATACATTAATTAAAATACATTATTTTATTTTTATTTTTAATTAAAATATCTGCAAACTACAAAATTCTATTTTTTGTTCATTTGAAATTCAAGTTGCCGCCGTCGCTACCCTGCCATCGCCACATCCTTCCGTCGTTGAGAGTCATGTTGAGTGTGTAAAAGTTCTATTATTTACACCCTTTTTAACCCATATTTCTGCTGCATTCAAGCATCATTGCATTGCATTTAGGTTAGTTTTCAATAAAACATCACAATTATATAAAAGGCACGGATTCTACTGAAAGATGGCTATTTTTGCAGGTATCTGTCACAGTAGATGTTGAAGGCAGGCGCAGGGCAGATAAGCAGGAAAGCTGAACTGGACAAGCAGCTGAAGAAGACGAACCTGTCATGGACCTGCCGTGACAGCATGGTGACAGCAGACTCATGAAGAGGAAAAGTAAAGTGGACCTCGATAGATAGAGAAAAATCTGCTCGTCTGTCGTGTGAAAGCCAAATATTTTTCCAAGCCCCGGATCAAAAGATATGTCAAGCCAAAGCTCACGGAGAGGAAATTCCTAGAAACAAGGATGCGGCTGGAAAGTAGGAGACTTTAGAGATTTAGTCTTTATTAGAATCTTACTTTTAATTAAAGTTGTAATCCTTTTTACCTTAGATAACTTGAGCCCAAAGCTTATATAAGGGCATAGATTTAACCTAGGGCATAAACCGATTACCCCAGAACCGAAACCTAAACCCTGCCGTTTACCTGTCACCGACATGTTCTAAAAAACCCCTAGGGCTACGGGTTGTTTTGTAAAGTAGTTGCAAGGGTTGCTTTGTTTTAGGATTTTTCAAGTTCAATAAAATAAACTTCAAGTTCTTTTATCTTGGTTTTAATATCTTGGAAGAGCATCGGTAGAGCATTGTGAGGTTATCCATTTACTTAGCATCGGGAGAGTTAAGTATACGAAAGAGATAAGAGCGCGTTCTCTAGTTTATAGTTGAACCATCTCGTGCCTAGGGATAGGGCGAGGTTAAGTGGCTAAAGAAGAATTCATACACATCGGTGTTCATCCTTCGATTCACGCCGGGAGGTATCATCAAAGACGTGATCATCGACAGACTTGTGCCTAGGGATAGGGCAAGGCAGATCTGAGATTCTTGCCAAGCTTGAAGTACTGAGTTAGTGTTCGCTGCCGCGACAGCTAACGGACAGACGCTGCGACAGGTGCTGTCGGCGACGGGTGCGATGACAGAACTGGAGATCCTAAGCAATTCAATACCTGCGCTACTGAGCAATTCCATACCAGCCCATTCTCTCTATCTTGATATCTCAATTCCTTTATTTGCGTTTTTACATTATTATTCGTGACAACTTCTCATAATTATTTCCTTTACTTCGTGCAGTGAATTTAGGTGAAGCTATTAGCTCAATCCCTGTGGAGACGATATCCGATACTTCGTATCACTTTACTACTTGCGTCGTGTATACTTGCACTATAATTGCGATAGACTATTTTACACGCAACAAGTTTTTGGCGCCGTTGCCGGGGATTGGCAACATAACTACATCTTTCTTTTATTGCACTTTTTGCTTTTATTTTTATTTTCGTTTTTATTTTTAATTTTCTTTAATTTTTCTTTTGTGTTTTAAACTCTCGCTTTTCACGAGGTTATCTTGTTTATGCGCAGATCCAAAAGAGGTGAAGATCCTGAATATAAATTAGATCCGGAAATCGAACGTTCCTTCAATCTCAAGAAACAGATTCGCCACCTCTTAGACCGGAACGAATACCTTGAGAAACAGCTAGAGCAGATGGCCCGTAATAAACCTGTCGGTGATGGTGTACCGCCTGTCGGTGACCCGCCCGCGGCAGGTGGACGACGGTCATGTCGTGACTACATGCTGAACGATCATGTAGAGCTGGAGACCACGCTGCCGGATATTGACGTTGACAACTTCGAACTTAAACCTGTCATGTTTAGTATGATCAACAACGCCGGGCAGTTTAGTGGTTCTGCGACAGAAGATGCCAGGGAGCATCTCAAAACGTTCCAGGAGATCTGTGGTTCGTTTAGACTGCCAAGAGTTAGCCCGGAGATACTGAGGCTTCGGTTATTCCCTCATTCATTGAGGGACAGAGCTAAAACTTGGTGGAATAAACTTACACCGGGTTCTATTATGACTTGGGCAGATTTAACTCGTGAATTTTTGTCTCGTTTTAATCCTTCACATTTAGCTGAGCGATTACGTAATGAAATTGCTACTTTTCAACAGGAAGATGACGAGCCGATGCACGAGGCCTGGGACAGATTTACAACTCTTCTTCGAAACTGCCCAATGCATGGATTTCCCGTCTGGAATCAGGTAACTAAGTTTTATAATGCTGCTAACTTACAAACTCGCATTCGAATTGATTCTGCAACGAATGGACTATTATTGGATAAAGATCCGGATGAGGCCCTGCAAGTTTTGAAACATCTGGCTAAGAATGAGGAGCAGTTTCCAACCGCAAGAAGAGGGGGTAAACGGGTACTTGCTGTCAAGGACTATGAGGCCGACAGCACTATGAAATCGCAGGTAGCATTCCTTACTAAAGCAATGAAAAAGTTATTGAATGATGATGAATTACAAGGATTTGCTGTCGAGGAAGTTTGTGCTACTTGTGAGGGAAATCATAGTAGGGATGATTGTCCAATAAATATAGAAGAGGGAAAATATGTTGGAAATTACAAGCCGAACTACAATTCCAACAACTATAATCCCAATTGGAGGAAGGATCCCAAATTCTCCTGGAGTAACCCCAACAACGCCCTGAATCCACAAGCGCATAATCAGAATCAGGGGGGGTCCTAGATTGTTGACGCGACAGCATCTGCCGCAGAACCTGCCACCTCAGCAACAACAGCAGCCACCACCTGCCACGAGTAGTATATTGGAGCAGACTCTGGCCACCTTTATGTCTCAGACTGGTACGTATATGGAGAATATTAATCAGTTTGTCAAGAAGACGGAAAACTTTATGGATGAAACCAAGATGAGAATGACAAATCATGAGGCTACCTTGAAATCTCTAGAGACACAAATGGGTCAGGTGTCGCAGCATATTAAGCCACGGCAGAATGGAGGATTCCCTAGCAATACTGAAAATGCTAGACCGCCCCCACATGAGCAATGTAAGGCGATTACTACTAGGAGTGGGAAAAAGTTACCAGGGCCGGAAAAAGAAGCTGAAACAGAAAAGGAACCTGCCTTGGATAAACCTGCCGAGGAAGCTGCCCCGACAGGTGATAAACAGACTGCTGCCGATGAGCCTGTCACGACAGCAGAAGCGACAGAGGAGAAAAAAAAAGAGTATCGTCCTCAAATTCGCATGCAGTGGGAAGGACGCATTGCTGATTATCGTCCTCCACCACCTTTTCCGCAACGGATACAGCAAGCTAAGCATGAATCTCAACTTAAAAAGATTTATGATATTTTTAAACAGGTTCATATCAATATTCCGTTGTTAGATGCTGTTAGGGAGATGCCCGGTTATGCTAAATTTCTCAAGGATGTTATGTCGAAAAAATCAAAACTTGGGGAATTTGAAACGGTAAAAATGACAGAAGGTTGCATGAGTATTCTTCATAGGCAGCCACCCCAGAAAAAGAAGGATCCGGGGAGCTTCATCATACCTTGCGTAATCGGCGACAGATTTGTGGGTAAGGCATTATGTGATCTTGGTGCTAGTGTTAATCTAATGCCCAAATCTGTTTTTCAGAAACTAGGTATTGGCAAGGCAAGGCCCACGACAGTTACCCTACAGCTAGTCGACCGCTCTTACGTTCACCCCGAGGGAAAAATTGAAGATATTTTGGTAAGAGTGGATAAGCTTATATTTCCTGCTGACTTTCTTATTTTAGATTGTGAGGCAGATGAGAACGCACCTGTCATCCTCGGGCGACCCTTCTTAGCCACGGGCAGATCATTGATTGATGTGGAGAAAGGAGAACTCACCATGCGCGTGAACGATCAAGAAATTAAGTTGAATGTTCTCCAAGCAATGAAACATGCTGATGTGGATGAGGAATGCAAGGCCATCATTGAGGTGACCTTTGATCAACCCTGCATCAGGTCGGGCTGCCGTGATATAAAATTTGGTCACTGCTGCGACAGCCATCTACAGACTTGTCACGACAGAAATGACGACAGCAACGACGACAGCACCGACGACAACGACTCCTATGAATCCGATACATCTGATACTGAAGGTCATGAGGAGGTAGACTGGTTAGACCATCGTCCAGGTAAGTTATTCGAACCTTTGAATTACACTTCGGATAACCATTTAATCCAAAAGCCATCTACTGTTGAACCACCTGTCTTAGAACTTAAGCCCCTGCCAGGGCAGCTTAAGTATGCTTATCTTGGTTGTGATGACACACTGCCCGTAATCATCTCTGCTAAGCTGCCGCAGGAACATGAACGACAGCTGATCGACATATTAAGGCAGCACAAGAAGGCGATTGGATGGACGATAGCAGACATTCAAGGCATTAGTCCGGCGTTATGCATGCACAAAATCCTCCTTGAGGAAGATCATAAGCCGACTATAGATGCCCAAAGGCGGTTAAACCATGCGATGAAGGAGGTAGTGCGTAAGGAGATCATTAAATGGTTAGATGCTGGTATTATTTACGCCATCTCCGACAGCAAATGGGTAAGCCCGGTGCAATGTGTTCCCAAGAAAGGAGGCATGACCGTGATAACCAACGAAAACAATGAGTTAATCCCAACCAGGACTGTGACCGGTTGGAGGGTTTGTATGGACTATCGGAAGCTTAACAAAGCTACCCGAAAGGATCACTTTCCTTTACCCTTTATTGATCAAATGCTTGATAGATTAGCGGGTAAACCTTACTATTGTTTTCTTGATGGTTACTCAGGTTATAACCAAATTGCTATTGCACCAGAGGATCAAGAGAAAATAACGTTCACATGCCCCTACGGTACATACGCGTTTAGGAGGATGCCGTTTGGACTCTGTAATGCACCTGCCACCTTCCAAAGGTGCATGATGGCCATATTCTCCGACATGGTAGAGGACTTCCTTGAGATTTTCATGGATGATTTTTCCGTCTTTGGAGACGATTTTGAGAGCTGCCTCGGCAACTTACAAAAGGTACTTGAAAGATGTGAAAAAGTTAATCTTGTTTTAAATTGGGAAAAATGCCACTTTATGGTGGATGAGGGGATAGTCCTTGGACATAAGATTAGCTGCCGTGGGATAGAAGTCGACAGGGCCAAAATAGAGGTAATTGAGAAGCTGCCGCCGCCAACCACAGTCAAGGGCATTAGGAGTTTTCTAGGGCATGCTGGTTTTTATAGGAGATTTATCGCGAATTTCTCAAAAATCACGAAGCCCCTATGTCATCTCTTAGAGCAGAACCGACCCTTTGACTTTAATGAAGAATGTACTGAAGCATTCAAGGTTCTGAAGGAAAAGCTAGTGACAGCCCCCATAGTACAGCCACCAGACTGGACACAACCATTTGAGATCATGTGTGATGCCAGTGACTATGCTGTCGGGGCAGCACTTGGGCAGCGCAAGGACAGGCTGTTTCACGTCATATACTATGCCAGCAAAACTTTAAATGACGCCCAAGTGAACTACACCACCACAGAAAAGGAGCTGTTAGCTGTGGTGTTCTCCATCGACAAATTTCGTTCTTATATACTTGGGGCGAAAGTAATAGTGCACACAGATCATTCTGCCCTCAAGTATTTGTTCGCAAAGAAGGATGCAAAGCCTAGGTTGATACGATGGATCTTGCTATTACAAGAGTTCGACCTTGAAATCAAAGACAAAAAAGGGACAGAAAATCAGGTGGCAGATCACTTGTCGAGGTTGGAGATGGGACAGAGTCTACCCATTGATGATACACACATACTGGAGACCTTCCCAGATGAGCAGCTCTTTGCTGCCGCAATCGCTGTCGCGACAGCCATGGCGGCAGGTAAGTCTTCTAACCTTCCCTGGTATGCTGATTTCGTTAATTTTATAGTTAGCGGAATATTACCTTCTGATCTTAATTATCAAGCCAGGAAGAGGTTCCAAAATGATGTTAAGCATTATTATTGGGACGAGCCTCTTCTTTTCAAAATATGCGCAGATCAGGTTATAAGGAGGTGTGTACCACAGGAAGAGCAAGAAGACATTCTCCATCACTGTCATGCTTCACAATATGGAGGACACTTAGGAGGAAACAAAACTGCTGCCAAGGTGCTGCAGTCAGGGTTCTACTGGCCGACACTATATAAAGATGCACAGGACTTTTACAAGAACTGTGACAGGTGTCAGCGGACAGGTAACATATCGAGGAGAAACGAGATGCCACTGCAGACTATCCTAGAAGTCGAGATCTTCGACGTTTGGGGGATTGATTTTATGGGACCTTTTCCATCTTCATGTGGAAATCTTTACATCCTCCTAGCAGTGGATTATGTCTCCAAATGGGTAGAAGCAATCGCAACTCAAAAGAATGATGCCAAAACGGTCCAAAAGTTTTTGCACAAAAACATCTTTTCTAGATTTGGCATCCCTAGGGCGATTATCAGTGATGAAGGGAGACATTTCGATAATAGGGTAATTGCTGCCGCCTTGAAGAAATATGGTGTCAAGCACAAGATCGCGACAGCATACCACCCACAGACCAATGGACAGGCTGAGATTTCCAACAGGGAAGTGAAGAACATTCTTGAAAAGATGGTTAAACCAACTAGGAAAGATTGGTCTTTACTTCTGAATGATGCATTATGGGCATACAGAACAGCTTTCAAGACTCCATTGGGCATGTCTCCATACCGTTTGATTTATGGGAAAACCTGTCACCTGCCTGTCGAGATAGAACACAAAGCATATTGGGCAATCAAGGCAGTAAACATGGACTTGGACAAGGCAGGCCAGAAAAGGCTGTTAGATTTGAATGAGATCGATGAAATACGGACGATGGCCTACGACAACGCAAGAATATACAAGGAGAAAACAAAGAAGTGGCATGACAAGAAGTTGCTGCCACGACAGTTCTGCCCAGGGCAGCTTGTGTTGTTGTTTAATTCTAGGTTGAAACTCTTCCCAGGGAAGCTTAAATCTAGATGGTCTGGCCCGTTCCAAGTGGTTCAAGTCTTTCCCCATGGTGCCATTACAATTCAATCATTAAAGGACGGGCACCAATTCAAAGTCAATGGACAACGCCTCAAGCATTATCAGGGGACTGAAGCCCCAGGAATACAGGAAGTGGTTACTTTAGGTGATGCCCCACAAGGCATCCCTAATTTAACCTAATTTTTATTTTTATTTATTTTATTATTTATTATTATTTATTAGGAAATTAGATTAATTTTATTCGAATAATGTTTTGTTTTTCTAATTCCAGTTTTTAGGAAATAAAGGAGTCAAGTGAGAAAGAAGAAGTGGCCCAAGACCACCGCCCATCCACCAGCCCAATAAAGCCCATTTATGATAACCTGTCGTTTCAGCTGCCGGCGCAGACGGACTTGACAGGCTGTCAACAGGCTGACACTGCAGACGCGTAAATGCGTGTCAGACGCGTCAGACACGCTACATTCAATCTGCCGCCCCGTTATTCCCGCCTGCCGTTGCGGCATTAAATGGGCAGATCCCCAACAGCTATATAACCCCGTTCTCCCTTTCATTTTCATCACTTCTGATTTTTTCTCTCTTGTTTTCTCCTCTAGTTTTATCTATTTTCTCTCTTTTTCAGCCCTTGCAACCAAAATGTCATCGAGACAAACCCGTCAGAACGCTGCTGCCGCTTCTTCTTCAGCAGCAGCATCACCGTTCGCTAAAAAGGAACTATGGGAGGAGCGTGGCTTCATTTACAACAGAGATGCCCCCCATATGGGACTCCGGCCGTTCATTATGAAGGCCATAACAGCACAACTTTGGGAGGATTTTGCCGAGCAGCCAGCAGAGCTTAATGATACTTTGGTCCGAGAATTTTATGAGGCCATCGACAGCAAAACGGCGACATCTGTCACCGTCCGAGGAGTGGCAGTTCCCTTCACCGCCAACAGCATCAACCACACGTTCGGCCTCTTCTTTGGCCCCAATGATGATGCTCACCAACAATTTCGGGACACCCTCGACGCTGTTGGACATGATGCTGTCATGAGGGAGCTAACAGAGGCGGGAACGACATGGAGCACCAGTAAGAAGAACCCCCACTCCGTCAATAGGGGGCAGCTGCTCCCTGAAGCGAAACTATGGAACGCTTTCATCAAAAAGCGTATCCTGCCATCGTCCCACCATACGACAGTCAACAGACAGCGGTTGGCTCTCATCCACTCCATTCTGCACGACAGACCCATAAATGTGGGCAGATATATGCGGGACAGCATCCTCGACTGTGCTTTCCGCTCAGACTCACGACTCTGCCTGCCGTTCACCATCACCGCCCTCTGCCGCTGTGCTGCCGTACCAGAGGAGCCCTCCGACAAAATCAAGACGGGCAGCGGCTGGACTGACAACAACATCTCCAGCCTCATGGAGGTCATAGTCGTATCACCCATCAACGCCTTCGACCCAAATACCCCTCCTGCTGATTCCGATGATGAACCTGCCACCGAACCTGCCCCAGAAGCTGCCGCCGACACCGCTCCGACAGATCAGTCTGCCCACATCCTTGCTGCCATCCTACGGGTAGAGGAGCGCCAAATGGGTTTGATGACTTTTATCCGTGACTTCTCCAATGCAACGGTAAATTTCATTACTAATACTTTGAATTATTCGGATGTCATCTTCCCCACCTTCCCCGCCCATTATTTCAATATTCCCTCCCCTACTCCCACACCACCTGACTCTCCCCATACACATTCTGCCACTTCCACACCATCCCCTGCCCCGATGGCAGCCGGCAGTCCACCGGCAGACACCTCCCCTCGAGGAACCAAGAGACCTGCCACTGATGACAGCCCTCTCATCCGGAGGAATTTGGAGAGTGATTTTACGAGGGTGAAAAGAATTAAGCACGTGGCGAACAAGAGAAGGCTGTCCAAAGCCATCACCACCAGCAGCTCGTGGGACAGCGGTAGCAGTTCCGACGTCCGGCTAGTGGAGCACCCTGCCCCTCCACCTGCTGATGAACCTGCTGAGCACCCTGCCCCTCCACCGGCTGATGAACCTGCTGAGCAACCTGCTCCTGAACCTGCCCAGCCCCCTCCACAGCGCAGACGCCGTCATCAGATCCGCGTCAGCAGCAGCAGCGAGGACAGCGAATGAAAATTTAAGTTTTTATTTTTCCTTTACTGCTGCCTGCCTTATCTTTTGTGATGTACTTTTATTTATCTTGTTTTTCTTTATTTTTCATGTCATTTTGCATTGAGGGCAATGCAACCCTTGAGTTTGGGGGTGGCAACCCTCCATCATCAATGGAGTCTTTAGCACATCTCTTTATTATTTGTTGTGTCTTATTATTTATTTATTTCCAAAAAAAAATCAGAAAATTTAAACTGTTGGCTTAAAACTGTGAAGTTAACTTACCTGTCATGACGGCTCTGTCGTGGCAGCATCTTTAGGACAGGTTAAGGAAAAGTTTAGAGCCTTTCTATAGTTTTGAAAAACTTAAACACTTTTGTGACTGTTATTTTGCTTAGATTTCTTTTAGCCAAACTAGAGTAGGATGCTTAGAACTTGAATAGCCCCTAGAGGTACCTAACACTGGCTCTAGGAAAGAAGTTTAGCAAAAGAAAATCAAAAACCTAGAGGTGCCCGAAACCGGCTCTAGGAAGCTAACTAGAGGTGCCCAAAACTGGCTCTAGAAAAACTTAGCTTGAAAATAGAAGAAAAAGAAGCATGAAAATGTGCCTTCTAAAAAAAATAAAAATAAATAAACTTTGGCATAAAAATTCGAGTTATGAAGTTGAATATTCTAGTGAAACTAAGAGAGTCTTAGCATATAACTGTTCACAAGCATGCACACACTGCACGAGAGCTATAGGGAGATTCCGGACAGATCCTAACCTTTCCGACAGGTTGCTGCCGCCATAGAGAATGAGCGACGGGTAAGGGACAGTTCACTGTTTGAAGGCCAACACAAAAATTTTCAGTTTTCTTTTAAGTCTTCATTGCTTGAGGGCAAGCAAAAACTTGAGTTTGGGGGTGTGTTGAGTGTGTAAAAGTTCTATTATTTACACCCTTTTTAACCCATATTTCTGCTGCATTAAAGCATCATTGCATTGCATTTAGGTTAGTTTTCAATAAAACATCACAATTATATAAAAGGCACGGATTCTACTGAAAGATGGCTATTTTTGCAGGTATCTGTCACAGTAGATGTTGAAGGCAGGCGCAGGGCAGATAAGCAGGAAAGCTGAACTGGACAAGCAGCTGAAGAAGACGAACCTGTCATGGACCTGCCGTGACAGCATGGTGACAGCAGACTCATGAAGAGGAAAAGTAAAGTGGACCTCGATAGATAGAGAAAAATCTGCTCGTCTGTCGTGTGAAAGCCAAATATTTTTCCAAGCCCCAGATCAAAAGATGTGTCAAGCCAAAGCTCACGGAGAGGAAATTCCTAGAAACAAGGATGCGGCTGGAAAGTAGGAGACTTTAGAGATTTAGTCTTTATTAGAATCTTACTTTTAATTAAAGTTGTAATCCTTGTTACCTTAGATAACTTGAGCCCAAAGCTTATATAAGGGCATAGATTTAACCTAGGGCATAAACCGATTACCCCAGAACCGAAACCTAAACCCTGCCGTTTACCTGTCACCGACATGTTCTAAAAAACCCCTAGGGCTACGGGTTGTTTTGTAAAGTAGTTGCAAGGGTTGCTTTGTTTTAGGATTTTTCAAGTTCAATAAAATAAACTTCAAGTTCTTTTATCTTGGTTTTAATATCTTGCAAGAGCATCGGTAGAGCATTGTGAGGTTATCCATTTACTTAGCATCGGGAGAGTTAAGTATACGAAAGAGATAAGAGCGCGTTCTCTAGTTTATAGTTGAACCATCTCGTGCCTAGGGATAGGGCGAGGTTAAGTGGCTAAAGAAGAATTCATACACATCGGTGTTCATCCTTCGATTCACGTCGGGAGGTATCATCAAAGACGTGATCATCGACAGACTTGTGCCTAGGGATAGGGCAAGGCAGATCTGGGATTCTTGCCAAGCTTGAAGTACTGAGTTAGTGTTCGCTGCCGCGACAGCTAACGGACAGACGCCGCGACAGGTGCTGTCGGCGACGGGTGCGACGACAGAACTGGAGATCCTAAGCAATTCAATACCTGCGCTACTGAGCAATTCAATACCAGCCCATTCTCTCTATCTTGATATCTCAATTCCTTTATTTGCGTTTTTACATTATTATTCGTGACAACTTCTCATAATTATTTCCTTTACTTTGTGCAGTGAATTTAGGTGAAGCTATTAGCCCAATCCCTGTGGAGACGATATCCGATACTTCGTATCACTTTACTACTTGCGTCGTGTATACTTGCACTATAATTGCGATAGACTATTTTACACGCAACAAGTCAGAACCATGTTGTGCATTTGTGTTTGCGTTTTTCCAATGTTTGGCAATTTGGGATATTTATAAGCGTTTTTTCAATGGTTCCGACTCTCATACTAAACAATATTCATCATACTCCTTTCATTACATTGTTTTGCAAGTTGTGTTTGGGTTTTTCCAATGGATTCGATATATGGAAAATTCAATATAAGATTTCAACCAAATGTATTTTAATTAATTTACTTTTTAATTTTTAAATAATTTTTAATTATACGTTGAGTCTTTTAGATTTTAAATCTTTATAAATTAAATTAATAATGATCATTTGTGCTCGTCGTTAGTGGTGCTCGTCGAGCGTTGTAGAATTTTCCTAAAAAATATCATATTTTATGAATCTAACAAATGGTTCCAGTAAAAAAAATAATATTTATTTTATGAAATCTAAATTTTTTTTTGCCTGCAAAGGGAATGTATCTTATTAAATAGTTAAAAAGAAATAAACAAATATCATTTTTTTTGATGTTACAAAATAGTTAACACCGACTCAATCTGTAGAATTAGAAGAAGAAAAAAAATAATTCATCTAAATATAAATATAGTTAAAAGTTATCCACTTTAATACATCTAAAAAATTATCAACTTTAGATGAAAAGTTCAGAGTTGATTTGGTTGTAAAGAATAAATGTCGTTTTCATTTTCTTAAAAATAGAAAACGTTAAAAAAATAGGTTTAGTTATAAAATTAGAAATGATTTTTATGAAAATAAAAAAAAGTGAAAATTTTAAAAACATAAAAAAAAATATTTTTACTATTTTATTTAACCTGGATTCGAATCATTCTAATGACAATTTTAAAGTTTTAGTTTATTTAATCATATTTTATTTTTTATTATAATAATTTTTTTCTAATAATAATTTATTAATTTTCTATTTTAAAACTCTAAATTCAAATACATTTTCACTGTTTTAAATTTTAAAAATAAGGTTTCGTCTCTATTAATCTATAATATTTTTTATTTTTGCAAAAATTACTCGATGACAGTTTCTCCTCAGGCGCACACTAGCAGGCCTAATGTGGCTTGAATCTTGTAACTGCGAGCATTTTTTTCGATTTTTCTGATTTCCTAGTCCATTCTTGTGATTTGTACTAGATTTTGAGATGCCCAAGCTTGATTGGAAGTAATTGTTCTTCTGAGCTGAGGAAAACGCTCTTCGCTATTTCACACCGGCGACACATGAGGGGCAGGAGGTTGCGGAGCCTCTGGCTCACGTCTTTGACGATGAAATTGATGAATGGAAGCACTCTCTGGCTGGACAGTTTATTGGTTCAGACCTAAACTTTAGTGCCTTGCAGAAAATCTCTGAAATTCTTTGAGGAAAGAATTCTATAGAGTACGTGTGAGTCAAGCTGGTCCTAATCTTTATTTGCCAAGAACACTATTAGGGATTGAGTTTTAGAAAATGGTCCATGATATATTCAACATAAGCCATTAGTATTGCGTAAATAGAAGCCGAACCTAAAGAAGCTTGAATTTGATCTTGAACGAATGCTTATCTGGGTTCAGCTATTCAACGTTCCTCTCGAACTATATTCGAAACTAGGGCTTAGTTACATGTCTAGCATAATTGGTATGCCTCTATATATGGATTTTGGTACAACTTCGAGGGAGAGACTGAAATTTGTTAAAGTCTGTATTGAGGTGGGGATTGATACAAAAAATTTAGATCATATAAATATTGTGTTGAAAGATAAATTAATTGCTAAAATTAAAGTGGTAGTTCCATGGTTGTCACCTAGTTGTCAATATTGCAAGGCATTTGGGCACTCCACCAAAGTGTGTTCTGCTTCTAAAGCGGTGCAAGTTTGGAAGAAAAAAGAAGTAATAAAGAATTATTCTGTTAAGGGTTGTGGTGAAACTTTTACAACTGGTGGACTTAGACAAGAAACTTCTGAACCTGATGCTAAGTTAGACACAAATTTAATAAAAATGGAGATACATGATAATTCTTCAACTGTGGTCCCTGCAGCTGCACCAATGACAACTTCTCTGGAAACAGATTCAGTAGCAAGAGAGATAGGGGATAAGACTGTGGCCGCTGCTGATGCATGTTCTAAGATTTTCGAGGATGAAGACACAAACTTTTCCGCTTTATTGGGTTCTGTTCAAAAGAAAAAGGGAAGGGGTCGACCTCCAAAAAAGAAAAAAAAATCTCTGTCTAGTTCTTCTCATTTGGTGGGTACTCTTCAATGTATTGATATTGATGGTGATAAAAGGAAGAACAAGAATATTTTTTTCTCGGTAAATTAAATTTTTTTATTATAACTTAAAGGCTACTCCCGCATTGAATGTCTCGTTAATTGGTGGATAAATCCAAAATATATGGTGAGGTAATTGTTGATTCAGTTGGAGGTGACTCTCTCCCCATTTGCTCATGATTGCATGCTTTTGAAATGTGCGAGAGTTAAATAAGCCTTACAAACAAAAAAATGTACAAATTAAAAAAAAAATTGAATGCTGATATTATCTGCTTTATGGAAATCAGAATTAAAGAGCAAAATTGTTTAAATATCATTTCCAAGTATGCTGCTAAGTGGAACTACGTTTCTAATTACCATTATATTAGAAATGGCAGATTGTGGATTCTATGGAAGAAACACTTGAATTTTATTATGATGATAGATTATAGTCAGGTCATAACTCTTAAAGGACTTCTTTGTGGGCACCAAGTCTGCATTACTATAATATGTGGTAGTAATGATGGACAGCAAAGAAATGGGCTTTGGGAACATTTGGAATTTGTTGCTACAGCCGTTGGTTCAACTCCCTAATTGTGGGAGGTGATTTCAACATTTTTACCTCGCATCAGAGAGCTCAAATTATGATTGGTTAGGTTATTATTGTACTGGGGATATGAAATATTTTCAACATATGGAAGATTTTTAATATTGTTTGGACACAATAGGGTTGGTTGATCATCTTTTGTTAGGACCTTTGTTTACTTGGTCAAATAAGCATAATCCTGGCTATTTTGCAAGAAAATTGGATAGGGTTCTTATGAATGCACAATGGGCTCATGAAATGACTAAGTCCCATGTTGAGTTTTTGGCCCCTAGGATTCAGATCATAGTCCAGCATTGCTTTGGCCAAGGAAGGAGATTCAAGCAGATTTTTTTTGTTCAAATGATAATTTACTTCGATTAAGAAAAAAGGGGCCCGACCCCATGCACATGTAGTGCAGGAAACAAAGGAACATCATAAGGTAAAAGCCCAGAGGCAATCAAGCGGTAGAAAACAGTATCCATGCAGAGCCTAGCAATGCAGGGGGAATACAAAACAACGGAGGCATAAAGCCTAATCAGATTCGGAGCATTCAAGCCCACAAAGCAAACCCAACACCGTCAAGCAAAGCCACCACCACAAGACAACCTCGGATCAGAAAGGGCGTGATCAATACTCCAGTTCGACTGGGAGAGCTCCATCTGGAGGCAGGCTTCCAATTCCATGAAAGGATTGGTCCTTATCACCAGAGCCACGAGAGTACTACTCCCTAACTGATCCGGCTTCACCATCTGAAGCCCAAGACAAAACCCCATCAAAGACAAAGAGAACACCAGGACAGCCGTAAGCCGATACCGCAACGTTTCCAACAACAACAACAACAACGGGTAAAATCCACCCGGATCCCATTCAAAGCTCGACAGATTCACCTCTCGAAAACTAGCATCAAACCGAGACCCACCGATCTTCCAACTCCCATAAAGAAGTATGGTCCGGTAATTAAAAAACTTTAAGCTTCGACACTCACCATAAAACAAACATAGCGGACTAGAAACCGATATGGGATGGACACCATGCGAACCGGAAAAAAGCTTAGAAAAAGTAGACTCCATCCCACAAAATCCTGTTTCGAGCAACAGCACCAGTGCCCAATCAAAGCATACCCAGGGAAATAAGTCAACAACCACTAAGCCTGGACCATCATGCATACTTTTGTCAAACAAGCCCAATAAAAAAAGGGGATGAGACCATAATCCTCCCGGGTCCCAACAAAATCTCAAATAAGAGATTTTTCCGAAACCAACAGAGCTCCTGACAATTGCAATCTTCCAAATCCCATAGATTGAGGATTTGTTTGTCTTAAAATAGGAAAGACAAACCCACGTCCCAAGGTATTCAGACACCATAGGCATAAAATAGGCATATCCAACTGTGGTAGAATGGGCCCCACATGTGAAAAGGTTTGTCAAGAGGGGAAAAGGCAAAAATGCCCTTTCCATCGTTTCCTGCTTCCACAGAGCCCACAGGTTGAACACAACAACGACGGGAATATCTCCGGCACTCCGGCGGACACTGCAACTAAGAGCATTCTGATATCGCTTTTCCGCGCACAAAGCCGGCTGATGTTGTTTGCTTCGAACTCCACCGTCTCTCAACCCCGGAAAGTCTGCAACGTCGCCGTCTCTACTGACCAAGAAGAACCTGAAAACGCAGCGCCCCGGGGAAGCCAAACAAAAACCAACCAACCACCCTCTCCACAGGCCGCCAGGATCAAAGCACTCGCGAAACGGTGTAGAAATTTGCCAACACACGATACACCGCCAAATCGGCTGATAGCAGTAAAACACCGAGACTAACGTCGGCAGCCAAGGCCCGTACCTTAGTGCCTCTAAAGTTCGGCGCTAGAGAAAATGAATATTTTCACCAGAAGCGTTCCTCTTCCCCCCTCCCCCTTCGGTTGCTTCCGACGATCCCTTGAGCCGTTTTCCCCCCTCCCGCGACCCACCGAGACTGGAAAATCTTCGAACCACCATCCAAGGCTGCTCAACGATCTACTGCAAGACCGCCGGTGGAGATGAGGAGTGAGAAACCCACTCCCGAGACTGCCATCCGAACAACGCTTGCACCGGTTGATGCACGAACTTGAAAGAGGAAGACCCAGGGCTCCGATGGCCGCTGTCGGCAAGGAGAACGACACAAAGCATTTTTTGTCGAATTTTTTTAAAATATTAGTATTAAATTTCCATCCTTCACTTGAAGATTTTAAACTTTGACCCAAACATTTTAGTGAAAGGGTATATATGAAATGGGGAAAAAAGGAATGAAAATGAGTAGAGATAGGAGTGAGGAACACAGTGATAGGAGATTCAAGCAGATATGCCTAAACCTTTCAAATATTTTAATTTCTAGTCTTCTCACCTTAATTTTGACAGTGTGGATCAGAATTCTTGGTTGGCTCCAACTTTTGAGAATCCAATGCAAGTGTTATTTACAAAAATGAAGAGACTGAAAACTTGTTTAAAGGCTTTGAACAACAATTGCTATGGGGATATTTCTGGAAAAGTGGCAAGAAAGAGAGAACATCTTGGATGTCAGCAATTTGCAAATTTAAAGACCACTAGCAAAGATCTGAATGTGGAGAAATAACCTTCAAGATGAGATTCATGAGCTGGAGAATGCTGAAATGTAATTTTATAGACAAAAGGCTAGAGTGAATTGGTTGTTGGAAGGAGATCAGAGTTCTAGATTCTTCCATAATACAGTGGCTATAAAGAAAAAGAGGAGCATTGTTCGATTATTATATAATGATCAGGGGAGGAGACTGGAATCCTTTGATGATATAGAAAATGAGTTTATTAAGTTTTACACAAAACTCATAGGCACCGAGGACAAAGAGGTTCATGGGTTTTCCATTGGTGAGTTTAAGGACCTTCTTCATTATTCTTTACCAAAAGGGGATTCAAATGATCTAAGCAGAGAAGTTTCAGCCGCTGAAATCAAAGATGCTCTATTTAAAATGGGCAAGGACAAGAGTCCTAGGCTTAATAGGTACACTGCAGGATTTTTCCAAGTGGCATGGCACATTGTGGAAAGGGATTTTGTCGATGCCGTGAGACACTTCTTTGAGTCTTATGTTATGTTTCCATCATTCAATGCAATTGCCTTAATTCTTCTTCCAAATGTGCCTAATGCAAGTAGGGCGAAGGATTTCAAATCTATCTCATGTTGCTCAATTTTTTACAAAACTGTAACCAGGATCATGGTGACTAGATTGGCTCATTATTTTTCTGACATGATTTCAAAAAGTCGGTCAGCTTTCATCAAGGGGAGAAGTATAACTAACAATACTTTTCTTGCACAAGAGTTGGTAAGGGGTATGCAAGAAGTTCTATTTTTTGAAGGTGTGCTCTGAAAAGTCGATTTTTAAAAAGCATTAGACTCAATAAGTTAGAATTTCTTGATACAGGTTATGGAAGCAACTGGAATTCCTGTAGTTTTCTGTAACTAGATTGAAGAACTAATGCTTTGATATAATAATTGAAAAATAGTTTTGGACTAAATTGAAAAGATTTCAAAAGTGCCTTTAAGTCCAAACAACTTAGGAATATGTTTGAGAATTGTTTTAAGAGGTTTTGAAGTGTTTTCTAAAGCCAAAATTTACAAAACCACCAGGTGTTTCGAAAAAACCATTCACAGTTTCAAAACGTTTCGATGCAGCTCTGTCTATTTCGAAATGAGCTTTAATCTAGGTAAGGATTTTTACACAGCGTTTTGATACAGGCTTCACTGTTTCGATACGCCTATGTGGCAAAAACCTCAACGGTCAAAATCCCCAACGACTATTTCCCAACGGTAATTTAATTTCTAGCCTAACTGTTAATCGTACTGAAACGGGTTGTAACCGTTTCGATACGTCTAGAAGGGTTTCGAAACGGCCATAGGCGTTTTGATACAGCCTGCTGCATCAGACTTCAATGACTAGTTGTGAAGAGGGACATTCTGATACGAGCTTGACTATTCTGAAATAGGCAGCACCAAAATTGCAATTAATGTGGGAAATAAAGTCTCCAACGGCTCCAAAACATCCCCAACAGTCCTCAACGGCTACAAACTCATTTGAGAGTACAAAAAGGACCTTCAAGCATCAAGAGAAGACTAATTCTTCAATTGTCAACAACATTGTGATAAGAAATTGTCTTAGAGCTTAAATTGTCCATTTCTTGTATAGACAACACTAGTGAGCTAAATATTGTTAAATTTGCTCAAGTGTTTAGATTTTGGGTGAGAGCTTTATAGTGCAAACAAATACCTATTAGAGAGATTTCAAGTTTTCTTAAGAATTTCTCTTGTAAGAGAGTGTTTGATTAAGCTAAGGGTAGTTAGCTTAATCGTTGTAACGGTTTCCTCCTAAGCCGAGAAAAGGGGACAAAATTCAAGAGTGAATTTGTTTGAAATCCTTAGTGGGGAGCTAAGGTAATGGATGTAGACCTTGGTTAGAAGGTTGAATCACTATAAATTCTTGTGTCTAATTTTCCAATTTTCACCTCCTACTAAAACACCCAATTATCCAACTTCTCTACACTTGGCGAGCAAGAACGGTTGAAGGAAATCGAGCACCATAAAACCCAATAATTGGTATCAGAGCGAGGCTCAATTGAAGAGGATTAACATCCTATTGAGGTGATTCGGCAAGCTCGATCAACATCTCAATCAACCGGCTCAATGACGCAATCCATCGACAAGCCTTCTTTCTTCGACGAGACAAATTATGCTTATTGGAAGACAATGATGATGTTCTTTGTCAAATCTAAAGACTACAAGCTTTGGGATATCATTGAAGATGACTCGTTCGTACCAAAAGAAAGTAAATGGAGTGGAGTGCCGACGATCGTAAGAAGATTGAGCTAAATTGCAAGGCTTTGCATTTCATCTTTTGTGCACTTAGCCTCAATATCTAAGAAAAGATGTCTTCTTACGAGAGTGCCAAGGAAGTTTGGGACAAGCTCAAAATTACATACGAGGGGACAAACGAAGTAAAGAAGACCAAGATCGGCATCCTCAACCTAGAGCATGAAAACTTCAAGATGGAACCAGATGAGAACATTGCGAAAAGAAGCTTGTCCGAAAGCTCATCTACTCCATTCCCGAGTCATGGGACTAAAAAAGGACCACCATCATCGAAGCCAAGAATCTCAAGACTTTGAAGCTTGATGAGCTCATGGGGTCACTTCTCACTCACCAAATAATGAAGAAAAACAAAGAAGAGGAGAAGAAGAAGGAAGAGATTAGAGTTATGGGAAAGAAGAAACTCAAAGGGCTTGCCATTAACATAAATGACATTGCTCTCAAATCCTCCACATGCAACCATGTTGATACAAGTGAGGAGGAGGATGAAGAAGAAGAGATAGTTCACCTCTTCAAGAAGTGTGCCCTTTTCATGAAGAAATCCTTGAAAGAACTCGAACGAGAATCCATAAAGAAGAAGGGGGCAAACACTTCAAGCCATAAAAAGAAGGCATATATGGCTACATGGAGTGATGAAGACTCCACCGATGATGAACAAGCCAACCTTTGCCTTATGGCCATCGAAGAAGATTCAAGGGTAACTTCTAATTCATCTACTTCATGTTCATATTCTTTTGATGAATTACAAAATGCCTATGACAATTTGATTTTAGAATTTAAAAATCACATTTTGAAAAACAAGAAAGTGATTTCAAATTTGAAAATTCAAAATGACTTGATTTCTAAAACCAAAATTGAACTTGAAGCAAAACTCAATAAGTTTGAACAAAAATATTTTGATTTACAAAATTTTCTTCATAAAGTTCAAGAAGAAAAATATTTGATTTCTAAAGAGCTTGAAAAGAAAAATAATGTTGAAAAATCAAATTTTTATGTTAGACAATCTAGTGCCCCTAGATTTATAAATGGAAAATGTTTTAGAAGTGTTTGGGTCCCAAAAGGACTAACCACTTCAACTAAAAAGGATGAAATTGAAAAATGGATTCCTAAGGGGACTAAATTTTGTGCCACTAATGTCTATGGATCCAAAGCAATTTGGATACCAAAAATTACTTGATTGTCTTATGATATGTGTGATGGAGATTGATCAACAAATCAAATATTGAGGGGAAGCTCCATGCACACAAGGAAGAACACTTGAAGAAGGAATGCTTCACATCCTCCATTGAGTTCAAGTGTGGTAAAATCTAGTTGTTTTTATTTGTTTAATTTTGATTTATTCTCTTTTAATTCAACTAGATTATCATGTGTTAGACTAACATTATTTGATGATGCTTTGAGTAAAGGGAAGCCAATTTTAAAACCAAAATTCTTATTTTTGTCATTTTTTACCTCCTAAGTTATTTTGAACTTAAAGTTATTTAAAGTCTTTTTGATATAACAAAAAAGGTGAGAAATGGTTTGAAAAATTGCATTTTCAAGAGAATAAGGGAGAACTTTAACTTCTTTTAATTTTTGAAATCTCTTATTCAAAATTTTAAATACAAAGGGGGAGAATCTCAAACAAATTTTCAAGGTGGTTTTATTATATCAAAAAGGGGAGATTGAAGAACTAATGTTTTGATATAATAATTGAAAAATAGTTTTGGACTAAATTGAAAAGATTTCAAAAGTGCCTTTAAGTCCAAACAACTTAGAAATATGTTTGATGATTGTTTTAAGAGGTTTTGAAGTGTTTTCTAAAGCCAAAATTTACAAAACCACCCAGGTGTTTCGAAACAACCTTAGGCGTTTTGAAACAATCATTCACGGTTTCAAAACGTTTCGATACAGTTCTGTCTGTTTCAAAACGGGCTTTAATCTGGGTAAGGATTTTTACATAGCGTTTCGATACGGGCTTCACCTTTTCGATACGCCTATGTGGCAAATACCTCGACGGTCAAAATCCCCAACAATAATTTAATTTGCAACCTAACTGTCAATCGTACCGAAACAGGTTGTAACCGTTTCGATACGTCTAGAATGGTTTTGGAACGGCCATATGCGTTTTGATACGACCTACTGCATCAGACTTCAACGGCTAGTTCTGAAGATGGGCGTTCCGATACGAGCTCGACTATTCCGAAACGGCCTACAACACTAGAACTGCAATTAATGTGAGAAATAAAGTCTCTAACGGCTCCAAAACATCCCCAATGGTCCTCAATGGCTACAAACTCATTTGGGAGTATAAAATGGACCTCCAAGCATCAAGAGAAAACTAATGCTTCAATTGTCAACAACATTATGATAAGAAATTGTCTTAGGGTTTAAATTGTCCATTTCTTGTGTAGACAACACTAGTGAGCTAAATATTGTTAAATTTGCTCAAGTGTTTAGATTTTGGGTGAGAGCTTTATAGTGCAAACAAATACCTATTAGAGGGATTTCAAGTTTTCTTAAGAATTTCTCTTGTAAGAGAGTGTTTGATTAAGCTAAGGGTAGTTAGCTTAATCGTTGTAACGGTTTCCTCCTAATCCGAGAAAAGGGGACGAAATTCAAGAGTGAATTTGTTTGAAATCCTTAGTGGGGAGCTAAGGTAGTGGATGTAGAGCTTGATTAGAAGGTTGAACAACTATAAATTATTGTGTCTAACTGTCCAATTTCCACTTCCCACTAAAACACCCAATTATCCAACTTCTCCACACTTGGCGAGGAAGAACGGTTAAAGGAAATCGAGCACCATAAAACCCAACATAGATTAAAGCATGTGTTACTATGTCTAGATTCTCAGTAACATTGAATAGCAGCTTGGTGAGATTCTTTAAGGGACAAATGGGTGTCAGGCAAGGAGATCCACTCTCTCCTTACATGTTCATTATAATGATGAATGTGCTTTCTTTAATGCTTGATCTGGCAGCCAGGAAAAAGATTTTCCAATTCCACCTGAAGTGTAAAAGGATACACTTGACTCACCTAAGTTTTACCGATGACCTTATCATCTTTTGTAAAGTGTCTTTGAACTCTATCTTGGGAGTGAGGAGTGTTCTGAATGTTTTTTTACACCATGTCTGGCTTCAACTTAATGTGGCTAAAACAATTTTTTTTCAATGCTGGTATTTTAGAATGTAAAATGCTGGAGAATCAAGAGGCCACTAGGTTTAAAATTAGTAAATGTCACTTCATTATCTTGAGATCCCTCTAGTAAACAGGAAGCTTATTGAGAATGATTATGTGCCTTTGATTGAAAAGATTAAAGGGAAGTTATGGGAATGACAAGGGAGTAAGCTTAGTTATGCTGGGAAATTGCAGCTGATTAAAGCATTTTTGTTTATTGTAGCTAACTTCTAAAGTAGGCAACTGATTATTTCCAAAGTTGTTACATATTGACCAGCTTTGTTCTCTGTTCTTTTAAAAATGATAGGACTCAACTGCTATTAGAGCACGTGTGAGCTAGGACAAGATATGACTTCTAAAATCTGAAGGTGGGTTGGGGCTTAAAAACCTTATTTGTTGGCACAAAGTTTGTCTTTTGCAATTAATAATGATCATTCTTGCAAAAGAATAATCTATTTGGTGGCTTGGATCCAAGAGTGTGTCTTGAAGGAAGCCGATTTTTTGTGGAATTGAGGTGAAAACTTATCATAGCTGGATCATGAGGAGTTTGTTAAAACTCAAGCCTAAAGCTTAATTTTGTTTTTGTCCAGTTAGTGATTGCGGTCTTGTTAACACACGCTGAATTTAAAAATATTGTCGAATACATGAAGAGAAGGTCGTCTGGCATAAACTCATATGATTTCCATTTCATATCCCCAAACATGATATTATTATATGGATGACCCTAATAAACAAGCTTCCTACTTCTAATAGATTGAAGATGAGAATTTTAGTTTCTTCTGTATGCAGTTTATGTGGACAGACAGACGAGTCTCGTGACCATTTATTTTTTAAATGCTCATTTTTAAATGGGGTATAATCAAGAGTTTGGAGTAAGTGCATAGTGCATCGAGCAACTGGGAGCTGGGAAATAGAGCTGGCTTAGGCAGTAGCAAAACTAAAAGGTAAGTCCTTGATTGCCTTTGTTTTGAAACATATTTGGAGTGTTTTTATTCACACAGTATGGATCTAGAGGAACATGAGAATATTTCAGAAGGTATCTAGGACTAAAAACAAAATCTTAATTACTATACAATATGTGATACAATTAATTGTACAAAAGAAAGATGTATATAAAAATAATATTGTAAATAAATAAACAAATAAATATATGTTGACTGGGAGATAGATTGATCCTCTAAAACTTATTTTTTATAGTGAAGCGACAGTTTTGGCTGCTTAAAAATGAAAAATCATAACTTATCTAAAAAATAAATTTATTTTTTAAAATTAAACAGATTCTAAATTTTTTAAATAAGATCAAAAATTTAAATTTTTGCAAACAAATCAAATTAAATTAAAAAATTCTCATAATATAGTTTTACACTAATCTTCCAATAAATAGAATATCAAAAATTCTTTCAGAAAATGCTAGCTGTCCAAATGCGTGTATTAAAAGGCCTATAAATTTATTGACTCCTTTAATCAGCAGCCTCTTTTGAATTTCTCTCTCTATCCTACCAAGACATAGCGAGGAGAGAGAGAACCCTAAAAATAGCGATTTTTTTATGATTTTACTTTTTCTATACAAAAACGATTATCGCTTCATCTTCATCGAACCGATTCCGTCAGGTATTTAGATCTTCGTAATTTCTGTTTGAGTTTCTCAGATCTGAATTTCGTTTTTGTATTTTAGATTCTAATCTCTACCCACTAAAATTTTGTGAAATCTAGGGCTCTAAATTATGTTTAGATTAATTTGGTCTCAAGGTTTTGATCGGTAATTAATAGAATATGATGTGGAAAACTGGAGTTTTCTAGTTCTGTTCTTGAATCTGGGATCTGATTGAATGTGAAGTATGTATTTGATGGAGTCGGCTTTTCTTTTCTTTTGAATTTTTAACATTAACTGAGCTCTTTTTATGGGCAGATCTGGGTGTTGAAATATTTGAGCCTTTGGCCTTAAATCTTGTACCTGTGTATTGATTATTGCAAAAGGAGTTCAAATTCAATCAGGTATCTCAATTTTATTTTGTATTCAATCAGGTATCCTTCAATTCCTGAACATAATCCTGATCTTGCCACTCGAGTGGCGAGGTCAGCTTTAGTTGAAGTGGCCTTGTCATCAACTCATGGCGATGTCAAGGCTCAAAATTTAATTGGACTTTGCCATCCCTTGGTGACAGAGGCGAGGTCCATTTAATGTTTTTAAAAAATTGTAAAAAGGCAGAAACAATGATTTATTATAAATGAAAAATGATTAAAATGCAAGTTCAATTCCTGGTTTTGGTTATCCAAGCTATTTACCTTTTGAGTTTGTAGTTATGATTCTGTTATCGGTTTCTCATTTGTGCCTCTGGAGTTTTTGGTGCTTGCAGATTTTTGTTTGTGCCTTTCTTGCAATGGCTGCTACTGCGACTGCCTCATCTGCTGCTCCAAGATTTGCTCCGTCAGACCCCACTCTTCCCAAACCATGGAAAGGCTTAGTTGATGGTACAACTGGTTATCTCTATTTTTGGAATCCGGTAACCAATGTTACCCAATATGAAAGGCCTACAAACGTAGAATCTGTTCCAAAGTCTTCTTCTGTTCCTATAAGTTCTTCAATTCAAGTTCAGCAATCTTCTGGAGGACCTAATGGATATAATCCTGACAAGGAAAATGATCGGCATGGAAGAGGCAGCAATGGTGTATCAAAACTTGAGCCGGTATCACGGTATAATCAGGTAATTTTTTCTCTAGTTTACTTTAAATTGTGCACTTAATTCTCCTGGTTTACTTGTTGGTCTTACTTGAAATTCAAAACTAGTACATTCCCTCAACTCTGAGTAATGTAATATGCCCCATTTCTTTCTGGTGTCTAAATGGTTCAGTTTCTGTTACATTTGATTTGGGGACTTTGATTCTTGGTTTTTCTTTTTCCAAAATTAAAAAGAAATTAAAGCATATTAAGTTGGAATTTATGAATATTTGTATGTTCTGCGTACGATTAATTTAATGTTCTTAATTTGCATTCTAATTTGCAATAGAATGCAAGTGGTGGACCTGTTCATTCCCATAATACACCTAATGGGACTTATGACTCTGTGGTTGGAGGATCTTCTGCTAGGGGACATGCATTGGTGGCCGGGGGAAGTAATTTGTCTGGTGATGCTTATCGCCGTCAGCATGAGATAACTGTAACTGTGAGTATGATAGTTGCGATATTAACCATCTTATTTTTCTATGTTTAATCAGGGACTTTGGCTTCTGAAAATCTCATTGTGCTCGATGCCTTATTAGATTTCACGACTCGAATATTTATATTTTCATGACAAAAATATTTTTCCTTAAATTTTGTAAGGGAGATGAAGTGCCCCTGCCCTTTTCTTCATTTGAAGCAACTGGCTTTCCTTCTGAGTTACTTAGTGAGGTATGCTTCTCTCATATCCTTTTGGTCTGTATAACATTGGTGGACTTGAAAGTCGAATCTTGTGAGTTAAATCTAACAATGCAAATTGAACATTTCTCATCTAAAGTTCTGTGATTGCTTAAGGTTCCTATGTTGAGCACCAGACTCTTGTTAATTATTTTGCCATCTTTACTCTTTGTCGCAGGTGCGATATTTGCTCCTTGGGGGAGCTAATGTCGTACGCTGTGGTGCCCTCTGTGGGGGGCCTTGCTTGTAATTTTGGGTGCCTTTTTATGGTGGACCAATTTTAGGAAGGGCTTTCTGAATGATCCACGTTCGGTGCTGGGACTGCTGTTGCTGATGATTCAGTCTGTCACTCGGTCCGAACGGAAGAAGAGGCCTCCTCCTGTTCCAGCTTGCTTCAGCAAGCATTGGCTGCCTGCATACGGGGGATGATGCTTCTTCTTGCATAAATCACTCCTGTATGACAAACCAACCATAGGTCTTGAGGGCAATACATCTGCTCACTGAGGATCCTGGATTTTTCATTCTATTGCTTTTAACAGGTATACAGTGCTGGGTTTTCTGCTCCGACCCCAATTCAGGCTCAATCGTGGCCAATTGCATTGCAAGGTAGAGACATAGTGGCCGTTGCTAAAACAGGTTCAGGGAAAACTTTGGGTTACCTAATTCCTGGATTTATGCATCTTAAGCGGTGCTGTAAAGATCCTCGAATGGGTCCTACTGTGTTAGTGTTGTCGCCTACAAGGGAGTTGGCTACTCAGATACAAGATGAAGCTGTCAAGTTTGGGAAGTCTTCAAGAATTAGTTGCACGGTGTGTTACCATTCTTCAAGTCTGTACTTCATGTTTTCTCATATTTTTGTTGCATTTTTATCAACAATTCATCATCCAATTTCGATGATGTTTCTATTTTTTCTTTGAGAGGATCCACCGATCATGATATCTTATTTGAGTTGCCATATTTTTCTTTGCAGTGTTTGTATGGAGGAGCACCAAAGGGTCCTCAGTTGAGAGATATTGAGAGAGGAGTAGATATTGTGGTTGCCACTCCTGGCCGGTTAAATGATATTCTAGAGATGAGGAGAATCAGCCTTCATCAAGTTTCTTATCTTGTGTTGGATGAGGCTGATCGCATGTTGGACATGGGTTTTGAACCTCAAATTCGGAAAATTGTGAAAGAAGTCCCTACTCTCAGGCAGACCCTCATGTACACAGCAACATGGCCAAAGGAAGTCCGAAAAATTGCTGCAGATCTACTGGTAAACCCCATTCAGGTCAACATTGGCAATATCGATGAGCTTGTGGCAAACAAGTCTATTACCCAGGTTTCTATTCCATTGCTGTGAATCCTGACTTCAAAGCAGAATCCAACTGTTATTTAGTAGTTTCTGTTGTGAAGGAATGGCCACTTTTATTATATTGTTGCTGATAGAATTAAAATTGTCTTATCTCGCAGTATGTTGAAAAATTATCACCAATGGAAAAACACAGAAGATTGGAGCAGATACTGCGTTCCCAAGAACCAGGATCGAAGATTATTGTTTTTTGTTCAACCAAGAAGATGTGTGATCAACTGGCTCGCAATCTCAGTCGATATTTTGGAGCTGCTGCTATCCACGGAGACAAATCTCAGACTGACAGGGACTATGTGCTGAATCAGTTTCGAACCGGGAGGTCACCAGTTCTTGTTGCCACTGATGTGGCTGCTCGGGGATTGGACATTAAAGATATCAAGTAGGTCTTTAATGTTTTCTCAGTGATTTCATTACATCTGTTGTGTTAGTATATATCATGATACTGATTGCATTATTCAACGTCTTCCGTAGGGTGGTAATCAACTACGACTTCCCTACCGGAGTTGAAGATTATGTTCATAGAATCGGAAGGACGGGAAGGGCAGGTGCAACTGGATTGGCATATACATTCTTTGCTGATCAGGATTCGAAGCATGCGTCAGATCTCATCAAAGTTTTAGAAGGAGCAAACCAGCGGGTGCCTGCAGAACTTCGTGATATGGCTTCATGTGGTGGAGGAGGGATGGGAAGGTCTAGGCGTTGGGCTCCTAGTTCTGGTGGCTTTAATGGGGGACGTGGTGGACGTACTGATTCAGGGTTTTGTGGCAGGGACGGAGGAAGGGGTGGTCGTGGAATTTCTATGTCAGCCTCTAGCTGGCATGACAGAAGCGGAGGACGTGGATATGATCACGAGTCTCGTGATAGGTAAAAAATGATTTGTACTTATTTCTAGATTTATGTCAGTTCTTGCATTATGCTTTGCTGCAGTATTTGGAGATGAATCTTTGAATGCAACTTGTTTTACGCTCACCCTTATTGTTATGCAATGCATATACAGGTATAATCGTGGCTTCCATGATAGTTACGAAAAGGGACGTAGTCGTAGTCGGAGTCGTAGTGTAGACAAGTATGGTAATGGTCATGGACGTTCCCCACCGCGTGAAATGATGGTAAAACGTGATTGATCATCCCCACCGCAATGGAAATTCAAGGGAAGTGAAACCAGGGCCTCATGTAGGTTCCGGAATGGAGAGGAAGGCATGATTATCGTTCTTATCTCTGCCTATTTTTTTCTCTCTTATTATTTAAAGGCAAAGTTGTAATTTTATGTAATGTAATGTGATTGCTATGACCAAACCAAGAACTAGCAAAATTTATCAAATTAAGTATTATGAATAAAAGTAATTTATAGTTTCCGTCTTTATTTCGACTGTTGTTCTTGGTGTATCTGCTGGACATGAAGCTGTCTCTGTTTCTCTTTTGTTTTTAGATATAATGTAAAAAAAAGTGTCCAAAATGTTTGATTGATTTAATATTTTGTCTATATGATATTGTTATGTCTAACTTGTATAATTATATATGTTTCTCACGTCATTTTAAACTATTTACTACTGGTTAACTAACTCAAAAATAAACCTTATTTCAAAAATCTTTTCAGCCAAACGTTTGGCTTTATGCTTTATTTTTAGTCTTATTTTAAGTTTGGTTTTACTCTTCGATTGTCTGATTGGATGGTAATTTGGATTGTTGGTTTGGATATTTATAGGTGTTTGATTTTTTATGTTCAAATATTTTTTTAAGTATTTATTAATTTCAAAATTAAGTAGATTGGATTATGATCATCAAAATTCAAGAATTATGTTGAAGACTTGGAAAGAATAATACACTGAGAGCACTTTCAGCCCTTAGATCTGATCTCATTCAATGATGTAGTTATCAAAATTAAGGGTTTATTGTTCGGTTAAAATTAAATTAACCGATTAAATCAAATTTTAGTTTGATTAATGAAGCATTCGACAGTTAAACGGTTATAATTTTTTTTAAAGTCCGATTATCGTTTAATTTAATTCAAAATTAATTAACTGAATTAACTAAAAATTTAATATATAATTGATATATTTTAATTTTTAAGACCAATTCTATCAACGTCCTTAATATTTAAAACACAATATTTGTATTTTGATCTCAATATTAAATTCAACACAAAGAAAAAATAAAGACTAAAAATAGGGGGAAAAACAATTACCTCATTTTCAATTTATTGGTAATTGAATTACTAATTAGAATCAAAATTTAAAAAAATAAAAATTTAAATAATTTAAAAACCGGCCAAAGTAACCGAAAAATCAGTTTGAATATTGTTTTCTTTAAAAAGTGATTCAATTAACAGTTAAATTTTTTTGGATAGTCTAATTTAATTATTAACCGAAGCGACTGCAAATCAAATTCAAGTAGGTGGTGGTTGAGAAAGCTATATAATGGATTTTATGAAAAGGGGGTTTTCGTTTGATGGAGATGCTCTCTCAAGGAAATCTCTAATTATTATAGTTTGAACATAAAAACAAGTATTTTTATAATTAAGCCAGAAAATTAAGGTGTAATTAAGTAAAATGGAGAAGAAGAAAAATCAGGGCTTGACCCGACCCATGGATAAGTACAGTTAAGATTTAAGAACAATGACTTGGAACATGTCATTGACTGAGTTAAGATTCAATCAAAATACAAGGATTCAAATTCTCGATATTGTTTTCATGAGACACACTTACGTCTTGCGAATGTCAAATATCCGGTGTGCCCTCGAGTTTCAGCGGATGGCCGAGCCATGACTGCCGGAGAACTTGCGTTGTCCCCCACACTTGCTTCACTTGAAGGCTGCCTCCTCTTGCATGGAGGGCATGCAACGGAATCACCATCATCAGATTTCGAGTGATCCATTTTCCATTCACGGACTTCATACGTACGGAGCAGTATTTCAAAGGTCCTTATATCTGTGTTACAAGAAATGTTAATGATGATTTAACAGGAAGACTGCTCAAACAAGACAGGAGGAAATTGTTTCGAACGATTTACCTGTAAAGTCCGATCTAAGAGTTTCACATGAGCGTTGCACTTGTTCGATGCACGGTGAGAAGGAACACAAAGTTCCATCTTGTTTCAACATGTTTCGAGCTGAAGGGATGGCAAGCCAAG
Organism: Hibiscus tridactylites; assembly: GCA_958450335.1. NCBI lineage: Eukaryota > Viridiplantae > Streptophyta > Magnoliopsida > Malvales > Malvaceae > Hibiscus > Hibiscus tridactylites. The sequence goes on from OY288292.1 coordinate 4,496,650, forward strand.
GTTGAGGTAGGTCCAGAAATACGGAATCAGCCAACCCGGAAAACTCATCGGGAAATCCCTCGCCCTGAATATCTCGGACTCCCACAGTGACTAAATTGGTTATTCCGGTCCTTTCAAAGTCCTCTCTGTTAAAGGAGAGAAACTGTAAACCAATTAGCAAATGAACCGGCCCTTCTCTCGCTAACCAACACATGGAAGAATCAAAGAAAAAACAAAACACTATCCTCGGATCTTTCTATTATCGATTAGACAAGCAGAAACCATATAATGGGACGAGAGATGCATCATAAATGAGACTTTGGCAAGGTTCATTCTTAATTTTTCAGTTACATAAACTAAGTAAAGATACGTAAACCGAGATAATTTTGAGACCATGAAGCATCTTAGCAACACAATGTACATCTAAGAACATATCAAAACCCGAATAGACTTTGAAATCGACCTAGAATTCAAGCTCAACCTAAGCTATTATTAGATCATATTTTGTAACTCAAATCTGAGAAACCGAATTTCTTCACAATGCACTCTCTCACAAAAGTAACTAGAAAAGATCCGTAAAGAGATAATTTTGAGACTGAAGCATCACGGCAACAAACTGCGGATCTAAGAATAACCCAAATAGTCATCTGAAATCAGAATTCAAGCTCATTCCAGGCAGTTATTAAATCATATTGCACTCTCACAAACAAGACTAGTAAATATCCGTAAACTGAGATAATTACGGGACTACGAAGCATTACAGCAAGAATACATCAAAACACAAATAGACTTCAGAAATTGACATAGAATTCAAGCTCAAGCTAATAAGCAGTTAGTATATCATATTTCATTACGAAACTAGTTGATATCCATAAACCGAGATAATTTTGAGACAATGAAGCATCAAAGCAACAGAACATAGAGCTAAGAATACATCAACCTGAATCAAGTTCAGAAAACGACCAAGAATTCAAGTTCAACCTAAACAGTTAACTAATCAAATTTCATAATTCAATCTTTGAAACCGAAATTTCATCACAATACACTTTCACAAACGAAAAGCATAAGGCTTACCTAGCTGAGGCAGCCCTCTGTTCATGGAAATCAAAGGTATACACGTGTCCCGTAGGAGCCACAGCCCTTGCAAGCGAGGTCGTTAACGAGCCACTACCGGTCCCAGATTCAAGAACCAAACAACCAGGAACTACTTCCAAGTACATAATCACGAAGCTAATATCCGCAATATAAAGAATCTGAGTCCTGTGACTTAGAACCAAAGTCCATAACTCCGGCGTCGGAGCCAATAGGTATACGAATCCACCTTTGTTGCTGAACACTTTGGAACCGAATGGCTTCCCGATCCAATCCGAGTGCTTAAATACGCCGAAACGGTTTTGAAGAACCGAATTCTCACACACTTTAACAGCTTTCATAGTATCATGCCTCTCATAAACAATAACTAAATCTCCATCACTAATACAACGGTTGAAAGATATCTTCTTTGCAGAATCCATCGGCAACATCCTTATAAGACTGAAAAAGCAAATTCAAATCAATAAACTATTTACATTGTTATCAGGAAATTTTAACACATACCCAAAGTTTCATTAAGAATAAACAAGCACATAAATTACCAGGAAGACCCAAATTCATGAAAATATACATACATGCGTACATATATATATACATATATATCAATAATTTCATGGATAGTTAAGCTAGAAAGTTGAGAAAAAAGACTTACCCTAAAACACTTTTGAATCAGGAAATATTTTCCAGAGATGGAGAAGAAAAGATGATTAAAGCAAGCTAAAACCCTGGGTTTTTTTAGCTTCCATTGTAGGGCTAAAACCCTAAAGTAAATTCATGGGAGACTAGAAACTCCATCAAAATCGAACCCATCGGATTAAGACCCAATAAGATTTTTCAGCTAAACCAGGTTTGGGCCTTTATATATATATATATACATATATATGAGTATAGTCTTTTATTTTTTAGTAGGCAACAATTTTTAAAGCAAACGATTAAAGTTTTTAATTGATATTTTTTTTAAGTTGTGGGTTCAAAATTTAATAAGAGTAAATTTTTCATTATTCTCTTCTATGTAAGAATTGTCCAAAATATTAATTATTTTCAGGTTTTGATCTATTAATTCATTCGGATTGGTTATGGTAACGATTCTCCCAACCTAATTTATTTAATTCGTAGCAACGTGAGTATGTACAAGAACAACAACGGGACGTGACAGATTTTTGATCGTCCCGGCCCCAATTTTATTATAACTTAATTTGACCCGAACCTAGAATAATAGAAGCATAACTCGATCTCAATCTACCCTAAAATTTTAACAAAAATAAACTAAATTTGTCCTAATCTGAAAATAATAATAAAAATATTAAATACAATATATAAAATAATAAAATGGTATTTTAGTACATATATCGAGGTGGGCGGGTATTATCCTTACCTAACCCTAAAAATTTCAACAGAAAACCCACCTCAATCCCCAATTGAAAAAAAAACTACCCTCGTTGGAGTCGGAAATAGTTTCCCTTCCCGAAGTATGAACGTTTGATGATGAAAGAAGAGAAATGGTTAGTTTCATACTTTTGGGAAGATAGATAGACAAAATGTTGGCTTTTTTTTTTTATTAAGGGAGAATGAAGGGATGTTTGAGATCGAATTTGGAACATAATGCGAATTAAGACTTCATTTCAATATAATTTATTTTGTTTTTTTGTTTTAATATGTTGGTGTGATTACAAGGTTGTTTGTTCAATTTTTTTAGCCCTTTAAACGCGCACACATCGTGTACACATGGTGCTCGAACTCGAGTCATCTGAATGAAATACATCATCCTTTACCACTAAGATCACTCCACTAATTCAGAAATCCTTTTGTTTTACATTGCAGACTCAGTTAACACTAACTTTAAAATATATAGAAAGTAATCAGATCACTATACTCGACTCGACTCGTAAATACGAGTAAACATAGAGGGAGGGAGGAGGCCTTATCTCTTGAAACCAAGTGAGGTAAAAGCCTAAAGATTTTTCATGCTCTATCGGCCCTTCACTTGGATATGTTTGTGGATAACAATCCTTTTCTTTGTTTCTCTCTTTAAAACCCCACTTTGCTCTTCAATCTTCAATCTCCTCTTGTCTTTTTTCATGCATTTCCCCCTATAAAAGCCCCCACTCTAAATATCTACCAAAAATATCCCACTTTTTCATTTCCATTTCCTCTCTTTGTTTTTCTAAGAAATGTGCCAAAAACATCAATTCCCTTGTTTGCATTGCCACCCACATGACTACATTAGAATGGTATTTACACTTTGTTACTATCTCCCATATTCTTTTAGAAGGAAAAGAAACATCATAATCTTTGGTTTGGGTTTTTGTAGGTTCAACATATGATAGAGAGCTGTCTGGTTTTTCAGATGAGCAAAGATGAGTGTGTCAAAGCACTTACCAAGCATGCCAACATTGAACCAACCATCACCCTTACAGGTAAATCTGCCCTCTGTTGTTTTATGTATTCGTATCGTAATCTTGTTTAAGATACAAAATTTATGCATGTGTCGTATGTGTTCGTTTTTGTTTTGCAGTTTGGGAAGAGTTGCTTAAAGAGAACAAAGCCTTCTTTCGAGAGTATTTCCAGGCTTCGTCTCCTACGCAGTTCAGCACTGAAGACAATGGAACTTTTCATTCTGATGATTAATGTCACTCCGATTACAGAATGAGTGTAGAATAAAAGCATGTTCAATATATCTGAATTTTGAGTTGATTACGAGTTCAAAACATGGACCGAAAGAACAAAAGACGATAACGGTCCAAGACGAACATTAGGGCGTCTAAGGAAGAAGTCATGCAGAGAATAGTCACAGTAATGGAACAAACAAGACAAATCTCTGATATCCGATTCAGCTAAACTTCACATTTCTATTAAAAAATTTGAATGAAAATAATACTAGAAAATAAACTACAATTCATACTCAATACCACTACGCTGTAATAACGATTCGACTTAAAGGGCAGAATCAACATAAAACCGGACTTGGTATTCGTTTATTAGTTTTAGGGTAGACAGGCAGCTTAACTATATTCTAAACAGATGATTTTGCAAACGCTCCGGCTTCGGTTAGCAGAGGAACAAGTTTACCTTCATTGTGCAGGCCTGTCGTAGCTGCAAGATATATGAACACGGTAATCAATTAACAAACAGAGACGGCATGAAGGATTTCGTTCATAGAGTTTAAAGGGGCATACTGTCACAGCCACCAATGTGTTTCCCGCCAATGAAAACGTTTGGCACAGTCCGTTGACCGGTCCACTCGGCCAGAGCGGCTTGAATATCACTTCCATCACCTTCAAAAATGCAAAACATGAAAGACATAATCATTTATCCCTTCCTACAACTAATGTCAGATATATTCTCGCTATTTCTTTTGAAACGAAAGAAGTTGAAGTTCAACAAGAAAGAGTTGCAAATCCGACCCTCTACTCATATTGACAATAGAAAATTTCGCAGGGTGCATCTACAGCTACAATCCCGTCGGAAACAAATTGTTCAGTGTATTAATGAGTTGTTTAAGACTGATTCAAGATAATGTACCCAATCCTTCACAATGCCAGAAGACATTCAATCGCTCTAGAGGCATTCTTTAGTAGACTTTATTAAAGGTAATGGACTTACATTCTATTATTTTTATAACCAAAATTATACACTCTTGTCCAAATCAACATCTCGAAACATTGGAACCGCAGAATTGACAACGAAACCGAATGTGCCCAACTGAATTGGGCCATCTTTCGGAGCTAAACTCAAAATATCAGAGAGAAGGCTTCGTATCCATTTGCTAGACACAATGAAGCCATAAAATTTGATAACGAACGCTACAGATTCTCCTATATTACCATTCAAACTGCCCCTCAAACTCGAGATTACATCCCACATAAAAACCCAACTGATGGAGACATGGCATTCGATTAAAAAGACACTAAAGATTCTCGTATGTTACTGTAAAACAATACCTCAAACTAGAGATTATGTCCCGCCCAAAAGAGGGGACAAACACCAATGGAACAGCACTACAAATTCTTCCATACTACAGTTCAAACCGTCCCTCGGACGTGAGATTACTACCACATAAGAACACAAATAAAGCGAAGTTCGGTCAACAGTGATGGAACGACATATAAGGTGGGAGGGGCAATTGATCCCTCCCCCAATTTGATGGGTTAATTGTACTTTAGGTCCTAATAGTTTTAAAACCATTACAATTAAGCCCTTGCCCCTCCCAAAATTTTATGCTTTATTATTTTTTAGGATCTTATAATCTAAAATTAATAAAATTAAACCTTGATCCCTCATTTTTTTTTCTAATTTAATTACTTTTTAAGACCTTTCAATTTTAAAATTTATAAACTTAAAACTAAACTCCCCTAAATTTTATGGTTTAATTGCTTTTTAAGACTCTATTCGTTTTAAAGTTAATTGGTCAGCCCCCTCGGAGTTCAATCTTGGCTTCGTCCCTGTCGGTCAACCAAAAATAATCTAATCGTTTTAAAAGACTCGATCAAACAGTTGAATAAATTCTAAATCCATAAACACTACCAAAAAATGAATCTTAGAAAAACTCATTTAGCTTGTGTAGCTGCTGCTGCAATGACCATACAAGACTTGCTAGCTTCCATACATTTTAATAAATTTTTTTATAACTTTTTCCATATGATATAATCCATACAAACAAAGCCGCAGAAATCATTGTTTGATTGTAGTGAAAGTCGAAAGATATCAATTTCAAGACACCAAATAGAATCCAATCAAATTAATACGGCTTAAGGGTGCTTGAAGCCCTTGAACTTCAGAAAAAATCAATTAAGTACGTAACTTTCTTCACAACCAACCAATACATTTAATCTGAGTACAGAAAGGCTTGTTAATCCGTATGGGAATAAATTAAGCCGACTAGACATGTTGCATCAACGGATAAAATATTTGTAAGGACTTAATTGAGTGTCAAAAAAATAGGCTTAATTAATTTTTTTTCAAAAGTTCAAGTTCTTAAGCCAATTAATACTAATAAAAATCAATGCAATTCAAATTTCATTTCAAATCACAAGAATTGTTAGATCTAAACATTCGATATGATCCGTCCCAAACAAAAAAGAGCAAAAGCTTTGATAAAAAAACAAAAAAGAGCAAAAGCATTGATCAATCAAATCAACTCACAGAATCCAAGCAAACAAAACTTCATTTCAGATCACGAAATTGTTCCAAACGAATAAAAGAAAACTAACCTTCTTTGTCCAGCTCAATGGCCTTGAAAGAAGCTCCGAGTTTTTGAAGCAACTGCTTCACATCCCCACAGAACGGGCAGTACGACTTGCTGCATCAACACATACGTATAAAATACCAAAAAATGCATACGAAGGATGAATGATGATACGTATAAAACTACGTATACCTGAAAACGACGACGGGAGTGGCGGAAACGATTTCCTTAGCCTTTGGCAAAGCCATTTCTCTCTTCTCAGACTTCGGATTTGAGCAGAGAGGCGTTGAGGGTTTTATAGTGGAGGGGAAATGAGAGAATCAAGGGGAGTGATGAAGAAGGTGGATTTTCTAAAATGATCTGGACCGTTGATTTGATTCCAAATTAGGTATTGGTGGGCCCTTTTGGTTTTTAGCCCACGAATGTTTTTTTCTGCCTTTTTCTTAATGCAAAATGTCAAAAGAAAATACGTTTAACGTTGATTGAATACTTATTTTGTCCTTTATTTTCTTAACTAATTTAACTTCAATGTTTAATAGCTTGAAATAATATTAAAAATTTACATGCCAGTACACTCCGCGATAACGGTGTCATATAAAGAAATATGTTGACTAAAATATTCTTTTATAAAATATTTTTATAAAATTATATAAAATATAAAATATTTTTTGACGCGTCATGTTGTCAAGTTGTTTATCGTTAGTTGACTAACAGTTTTCATCCGTAGAGGGGTCACTTTGACTTGAAATGAAATATGACTATCTAATCAAATGCTAAGAGCATTTTAAAAAAAGAATAATGATCAATATGACTATCTAATCAAATGCTAAGAGCATTTTTTTTTTGTTTTATGCCTTTTTTTAATCCAAATTCAATTAATTAATTATTTTTTGGATTGGATAAACATAGAGGGAAGTAAATATTCGAAGGTCAAATTCTTTTATTAATCCTTGTATTATATATAAATGGTAGATGTAGTCCTGTTACATTAATTTAGTCGTTTTAATTTCCTCAAAATCTGAAATAATCCTAACCCAAATGGTAACTACTAAATATATAAGTCAAATTTCATATTCAGTTCTTGTACTATGTGCAAGTTCTAAATTTAATTTATGTTTTCTAATCTGAACAATTTAGATCTTTGTAATTTAATCGTATTGTCCTTGTAATTACAAGAACTAAAATTAAACTAAATTAGGATACAAGAGCTAAACTCACCACTTAAATATAATATAGGGACTAATGATAATATTTGACCAATAGTTAAGGGTTCATCAGTTAATCTTAACCGTTAGAATCAACAATGAAGTGGATTTTCTTAAAAATATCCTTCCCAAAAAGTAGAAAAAAGCAATGTCAACGCGACAAGTTAGACACAATTATTTGGATAAATTACGTAAATCAGCATTAAACTTTACTCTTAAATTTATTTTGATCATTAAAATTTTAAAATTTCAATTTACTCACTGAAATTTAGACATTAAACTTTTTTTATTACTCTTTCGTTAACTTTTGGACGGCGTTCATTTATCGATAAACGAAAGAACTTCTCAAAGATTCAAACGGTAAAAAGCTTCACTAGCACGAGGGAAGCAATATAATAAGAAACGAGCTCCATCTAATGGCGGAGGAGGGAGATCGGTGAGAGAGAAATTAAAAGATTTTTGCCCAATTCGTGAACTTCAATGCACTTTTTAGCGAAATAGAGGTCGGAGTCAGACTCAAGGGGAGAGACGAAATGACTGGTAAAATTTAGTACCGAACGACGACAATGGTGAATGGTGGAGTGACAAAAAACATTTTATGTTTAAACTTCGGTGACAAAAAACGTTCAATGTTTAAATTTCAGTGAATAAATTGAATGGTTTGAAACTTCAGTGACCAAAATAAGGTTGACAGTAAAATACAACGATGATTTACGTAATTTACCTTAATTATTTTTTTAAGAAAAATTCGTGGTAACATTCTTATTATGTAGTTAATGGTTTTAACTATATGAATTAACTTATAAAAGTCGAATGGCAAATTATGTCTAATTAAATTATGAACAAAAAATAATAATTAAGTTATCGAATCTGGGGAAGAAGCGAAAGGACATGGGAGTTTAACATTGTTTTTGAAAAGTGCGTTGAGAAAGTGTTTTCTAGAAGTGTTTTCGAAAAATGTTTAGTTTAAAATAAAAATATTTGGTATTGCTGCTAACATGTTTTTTTTGCTCAACAAGATGTCGTATATTAAGATAAAATATACAACTAAACGTCACAACGGTCGCCTCGTTAAAAACCTCCCTAGACCTAACGGAGGAAAAAAGTACGGCCCGTATGTGACAAAAACAAAGAAAGCAAGCGAACAAACAAACGAAAAAAAAACCAATAACCAACCACGAACATTAACAAGCACAAAATAAAGAAACACGCGCCACCCCCTCCTTAGCCAAAGCATCTGCTAAGCTATTCGCCTCCCGGAAAATATGTGAGAAACACACCAAATGTAAACTGGTACAGCTATTGTCAATCTCATGAAACACCTCCCAATACCGCCACGGTCATTTGTCCAAATGTAACACCCCAACTAATGACAACCATGGAATCCGACTCCACCACCAGAGGATACGATGCCCACGCTGACTGCCGAAAGAAAGTTAAGGAAAAAGCAACCGCCCGCAATTCACCCTCGTTGGACTCAATACTACCAAGAGGGCCAGAGAATAATGCCACTATCCTACCTTGCTCATCACGTAACACACCCCCGAAACCTGCAGGACCCGACTTGCCACGCGCGGATTCATCCACAGAAAATTTCAATGTACCTGCCATCGGAGGTTCCCAACTAATACCGTGACGCTCTGGTAGCGAAATTGGGGACTCATAATAAAAACTCGGGCAATCCCACCACAACGCCTCACCAATGCAAAGGTCAGTCCGTAATGTCCGCATCCAGTAATACGAACGTAACTTAATTAAAAAAACATACCTCCGCTATCGGTAGTGACTTCTTATTGAACACCATCTCGTTTCGCGCTAGCCATACGGACCATAACAACGCTGCCACACACGACACTCACAAGCATCGAAGTACACCCACAAGCATCGAAGTATTGCTGCTAACATGTACTTTTTAAGTGGATAATTTTTTTTATTTTAGACATTGTTTTTAAAAATAAAAAAAAGTTGGTGATGCAACCGAGAATAAATGAATAATTATGTTAAAAAGTGCTTTTAAAAAAGTTACTGTGAAACCAATAAATTGATTTTGATATAACAAAAGATTTAAGGATTAAATTGAAAAGGAGAAAATGAATTTTTAAGTCCTCAAAACCTCTTTATGTGTTTAAAGAAAAATGTATAAGTCAAAACTTCAACTTGTCAAATATTTTTTAAGTGTTTATTAAGCCAAAACAGTGATTTTCGAGTCACCGTTTCGGAACGGCCTTTGGGCGTTCCGGAACGTTTTGAAACTGTTAATCTCCGTTTCGAAACGTGTTTCGAAACGAATGAAGAACAACGGAACGTTTGAACCGTTTCGATACGACAGTATCGAAACGACCTCAAACGTTTCGAAACGAAATTCAAACTTGGTTTTAAAATATGACCGTTGGAGTTTTTATAACTGAATTTAAAAATATTGTTAAGGCGTATCGAAACGCCTCTAAGTCGTTTCGATACGGGCTTTGACAGTGGCAAAATGCTTCGAAACGAGTTTCGAAACGGACTCTTAGCGTATTGAAACAATCATGCCCGTTTCGATACGATCTATTTATTACACCCCAACGACTCTTTCTATTTTGGTCTGTTTCGAAACAGGATCGGGCGTTTCGGAACGAGTAGTTGCAGACTACATTTATGGAGGGAAGATGACATCCAAACGACAATTTTAATGAAGACAACAACCTCAACAAATAGAATTCAATAAGAAGGTATAAAAGGACCTCTAAAAGCACCAGCAACAACTATTGATCCCCAAAGAATTATCCAAACATCAAATCCAAGCAATTGTGCAAAATTTCCACATTTCTTGTAAACCCCAATTGTGAACCTTGTAATTTCCATTCTTATCTGTTCAATTGGGTTGAGTGCTTGTAAAATGGCTATATTTTGTATTGAGAGATACTAGTCTTAGCCTTAAACTTCTTTGTATCACTTGAGTGAGGATTTAGTCAAATTTTGGGTAGAAAATTTGATCGGTATTGTAAAGGTTACCTCCTTAGCCTAGAAAAGGGGAAGAGCAATTAGTGGATTGTTGGAAAATCCTTAGTGGAGCTAAGGTAGTGGATGTAGAGTTCAATTGGAACTTGAACCACTCTAAAATCTTTTGTCTAGCAATTTTTAATTTTTCACTCCACCACCAAAAGTTCTAAAAATCTAATTCACTCCCCTCTTAGCTTATATCGTTTCATTGATCCACTCAATAGTTACCTTCTAAAAAAGTTGATTTAAAAGTGTTGAGTGGATCAAGGGATTGATCAAAGCCAAGAGAGGGGTGAATTGAGTTTTTAAAATTTTGTAGGAGAAGTGGTATGAATAAAAATGAAGAACAAGGCAATTATAGTGGTTCAAGTTCCAAATGAACTCTACATCCACTACCATAACTCTCACTAAAAATTTTCTAACAATTCACTAATCGATCTTCTCTTTTTAGGCTTAGGAGGAAACCTTTACAAAACCGGTCAATTTTCTACCCAAAATTGACCAAACGCTCACTTGGTTACAAAGAAGAAATTGAAGACAATAAAGATATCTCTCAATACAAATTTGCCCATTTGAATACAAGCACTCAACCCAAATTGAAAGACAAGATAAGAATTACACTCAATACAATTTGAGAATTTTAAAAGAATAAGAATTTTGGCACTTGAGCTTGAATTTTTTGTATAGATGTCTCTCTTGGATGCAATAGTTGTTGCTGGTCTTTAAATAACTTATTTTTATACTTTCTCCATTAATTATAGTCGTTTGGGTGGTTAGGGAATTGATTATAGCCGTTGGAACCATCTCTTTCCACTATAAATGCACTTCTACATCCTACCATATCGGTACTCGAGGAGGCGTATCGACACTTGTCTCAAAAAAGAAAGAGCCGTTGCACAATTACAAGAGAGGTGTATCGATACACGTGTAGGCATATCGGTACGGGTTAAGGAACCGTTTCGATACGGGTAAGACCGTATCGATGCAATTTTTCCTACAAAGCTCACTGAAGGAATTTCTATCGATACGGGTAAGAGCGTATCGATACTCATTAACCACATCTTTAAAAATTGGTTACCTACCAACTAACAAACAACGATCAAAATATTTAAGGTTTCGAATTTAAAAATTTCTTTTAAACCGTATCGATACGGGTGAGACCGTATCGGTACACCATTCAAACTCCTTGTGATTTTATAGAGAGAGCGTATCAATACAGATGCAATCTGTTTCGATACCCTGTTTCGATACGGTAAGGAGCGTATCGGAACGTGTTTCTCCAGTAGCCAAGTTTGTAAAAAAGGTATCGATACGGTAAGTGGCGTATCGATACGCATAAACGTTTTTGAGCAATTTGGCCTTGAAACACTTAGAAAATATTTTGGAGTTTGAGTTTTTCAAACTAGAGCAAAGCCTTGTTGATTTGAAAACTTGGGGACTTAAAAATTTATTTCAAGTTTTACAATTTGGTCCTTAAAACACTTTGTTATATCAAAATCAAACATAGGTTTTACAAAAAGAATATTTTTTTTGAGAATTAATTGAAAAATATCCTCATTAATGATTATGTAGAAAAATATCCTCATTAATGATTATGTAGAAAAATATCCTCTTTTAGTCCATGTAAGACGAACTCGTTTTTGGCTAAACGCGAGTTATGTGTTGAGTGGGTAGGTAAGAAATTAAAAAATTAATTCCCATTTTTTTTACAAAGAACTCGTTTTTAGCTAAACGCGAGTTTGAAGCTCGCTTTTGGCTAAACACGAGTTCGCCTTACGTGGATCGAAAGGGGTATTTTATTACATAATCATTAATGGTGATATTTTCCAATAAATTTTTTAAAAGAGAATATTCTTTCAAAACTGAATTGACTCCAAAAATACCTTTAAAAAGTAATGGAGAACGGAATTGACTTCGCTTCTTAAAGGACTAGAAGAGGCAGGAGATAACATTTGTTCATTCATTAATCTCAGTTTTTTTAATAATACTTACACTGCATAAATAAACTATTTGAATTTGAACCACTTAAGAATAATAACAATTTTTTTTCATTGATATCACTTGATCAATTCAACATTTGATTATTTACTAATAGAAAAAAAATAATGTTTACACATTGTCGTTATCTAATTCGTGCTTGTACTAAAATTATTTTTGTAAAATTTTTTGTTTAGGTGACAATTCGATAAATAATATAAAATTATTTTAGTACAATGTAAAAAAAAAACACTTGAATTTTCATTTTCCAAGAAAAAACCTAGAACGAAAAAATAAAATAAAATATTATTGTAAAAATGGATGAAGATGATAACGTGAAGTTGAAGAGATCATATCTTAATCTTATTTAAAGGGAAGAAAAAAAATTTTTTAGAAAAAAAAAGCCATTCCAGTGAATCTAAAACTCGGAGACTTTAAAAGAATAAAAAAAATAAAAAAAATAATTTGACAAACTAATAGAGTGTACTTGCTTAATAATTTAATACGACTATTTCTTAGTGGTCACCTTTTTTTGATCAAATATTTCTTACTGATCACGTGACATGAATGAAAATAATATATAATGACATGATATAATCATTTCGAGGCTTATTTTTTTTATATAATTGCCACATGTCGTGTCTGTCTTCATTACTGTGATCCAACGGCTACCAATAGTTAATCAACTCTGGGATTAATAACAAATTGACAAATTGTTGACAATAGAATGTTGCGCCCAAAAATGGTAAAATCCACCTCACCGCACCCAATCAAACCCTAAAACCCTTGCATTTCTTTGCCATTGTTCTCCCTCTTAAACCCTAAACCCATTTTTATTATCCCACAGAAAACCCAAACCCAAACCCAAACGCTCATTCCTTACTCAACTATGGCGATGTTATCTCTAGCAATGAGAGCTCGAGCTAAACCCAACCCTCTCCTGACATGGAGAGCCTTACACTTGCGCAACTTCTGCAGCGGCCGTTTAGGTCTGTCGATGTCGGAGTCCGACTCGCCCGACCCACCCGTGGCAGGGACCAAGTTTCTTGAGTCGTTTAAGGAGGAGTTCGAGATTGGGTCTCGGGTAATTTCGCTTGAAACGGGTGAAATGGCTCGTTTTGCTAATGGGGCTGTTGTTTTGGGGATGGAAGGTACCCAAGTTTTGTCCACCGTTTCAGCCGGTAAAGGCGACGCTGTTCGAGATTTCTTACCGCTCACTGTACGTAATATATTCAATTTTGCATTCTTGCTCTTTCCTTCAATTTGGGTAATTTTGAATATTAATGTTGGAGTTTTCGTTTTGGTTGAAATGTAATCTTGACTCATTGTTATTTAAACATGTTTAGTTCCATATCAATATTCTAAGTTTGCTTAGCTAGTTAGGTTCTGTTTGAATTGTCAGTTTTTTGTTTGTTTGTTTACTCTTTGATTATAGTTTATATATTTTCTTCTTCAAAACAAATAGTTAATCGGAAAAAGTGTCAACTTTATTACAATTTGATGAGTATTTCTAGTTAGGGGAGAAAGAACAAGTTATTGCATTTTAAAGGGTTTTGAAATCTGGGTTTGTAAAATTGTGTTTGGTTTTTGTTGTATCAAAAGCTGTTATAGAAAGTAAACAGTTGAAAGAAAATTTATAATTTAATTTTTAGAAAATTCATTTCTTAATTCTTACAGACTTTTGTTTTCTAATTTTGTATCTCAGTCCTGTTTTTGCCTTTTTTGACCTTGGAAGCATGAACACCACAAAACTAATGAAAAACAGAGTATTAACCATTGAATTATGATTTCCAATTTGTGATTTTCATCTTGTGTGTATGTCAGGGTTGACTACTTTGTGGTCTTATTGGATTTTTTTTCTTGTAAGGTTGATTATCAAGAGAAGCAATTTGCTCAGGGTGTGATCCCAAATACATTCATGCGTAGGGAAGGTGCTCCAAAAGAACGTGAACTTTTGTGTGGTCGTCTAATTGATAGGCCCATACGACCTCTTTTTCCAGCTGGCTTTTACCATGAGATCCAGGTGTTGTTCCTTTTCAGATTCAAACATGTGCATATATATGTATGTATATGCATATATTTTAATTTTTCAATTGATTGACATAGTTGGATTCAATAGGTAATGGCCAGCGTTCTTTGTTCTGATGGGAAACAAGATCCAGATGTGTTGGCAGCTAATGCGACATCTGCTGCTCTTATGTTATCAGATATTCCATGGGGTGGACCCATTGGAGTGGTACGGCTAGGGAGAATTTGCGGGCAGTTTGTTGTTAATCCAACTATGGATGAGGTATAAACATAAGCTTTTGTTTAGTTATGGATGCTGGTTTTGGACTCTATTGTGATTATCACAGGTAGTCTTAGCTTAGTGTAGAGTTTGATTTTATTTGTAATTGCCAACTTACCTTCTATTTTATATATATATGGCTATGAGTTAGCCATCAGATGCTCATCATAAAGGTATCCCTTGCAAAGTTATTGCTTATGTATGAGTTATTGAGTTGTCTAACTATTATTCATTGTGTTTACCATCCTTTTAATCCCTTTAAAATAAATCATCAGGTTGGAACCTAGATAATAGCTAAAACGCTTATTGGAATGCTGGCTAGTTAGAAAGGGTATTGTTGGGGAAAATAAAGGTAGGCTGATCTTGGTGGGATGCAGTATAGTTTGTTCATTCAGGTTTACTCATACTGCTACTTTTATTGGATTCTAGAGGATTGTCTGGTATGCTATTATTATAGTTGGTGTATGGTGGGATGGTGGTTTCAATGTAGCTCTTATGGGCAGTAAGAATATGTGGAATGGATCAAGATTGCTTTGAACGCTTATATTATTATTTTCCTTGATATGCCTACTTTGTTATCATTTCTTGGGTTTTGCTCTGGTCTCACCGTGATGGTCCTTTGCTACCATGTTAATGTGTTGTGCACATTGCATACAACATTAATTATTCTTATTTTGAGAGGAAAGCTGTTATTTGTTTGTCTAACCTATATATTGAAGTTGCTTTTAAGCTTTGTAAACGTCTACAACTCCGCAGACCATGACGCTTGATCTGTCAGGTTTAACTTATTCTTTCATCTATGCTTATTGGATGCGTTTCAGCTTAGTTTAAGTGATCTCAACTTGGTATATGCATGTACGAGGGACAAAACCTTGATGATAGATGTGCAAGCTCGTGAAATCTCCGAGAAAGATTTAGAAGCTGGGTTAAGACTGGCTCATCCAGAAGTGAGTCACAGGCTTTTGGTAAATTTTTATTGTGTCTATCATTTAATAAAAATCCCATTAAGATGGTTTGTTGATTCAGGCGGTTAAATATCTTGAACCACAAATCAGACTGGCTGCAAGAGCTGGCAAACAAAAGAAGGAATACAAACTATCCATGGTCTCAGAACAAATCTTTGAAAAAGTTAGAAACCTAGCAGAAGCACCCATTGATGCCATTTTTACCGATCCCTCATACGGCAAGGTGGATACATGTCTCCCTTATTTACTTCTTTCGGTCTAGATATGAAAATGTGAATTTATATATAGTTAGAGTTACTTTTTTTTAATGTATTCTTGAGTTTCTTGCTGTGGTAATTTTTAATGATGTAGTTCGAACGTGGAGAAGCTTTAGAGAAGATAACACAAGATGTCAGAAGCGCACTTGAAGAAGAATGTGATGAACAAAGCTTAAAAGCTCTGCCAAAGGTTGTGGATAATGTCAGGAAAAAGGTGAGCTCCGGATAAAGCTGTAAAATGAATTTCTTCTTTTTTTGAATTAACAAAAAATTTGATTGCACAAATAACATAACTATAGATTCTCAGTGATCACGAGCAATGTATAAGTTTCTGACAAGATATAGATGGAAAATAACTGTTCCTACCTCAAAACTGAAACCAGGGGGTTAAAAATTGGATGATTTTGTTACTTCACCCTTATATTTTTGCCTATCCTTGTTCTTTAGCCTCTTGAAGTTGACATATTGCATGTTAAATAAATATATCAGGTTGTTCGCAAAAGAATTATTTCTGAAGGAAATAGAATTGATGGGAGACATCTTGATGAAGTTAGGCCAATATACTGTAAGGCTGGCCGTTTGCCTCAATTGCATGGATCTGCTCTTTTTAACCGTGGAGATACTCAGGTTAAAACACAGTTTTTCTTGTTTCTT
Source organism: Hibiscus tridactylites (assembly GCA_958450335.1). Classification (NCBI taxonomy): domain Eukaryota; kingdom Viridiplantae; phylum Streptophyta; class Magnoliopsida; order Malvales; family Malvaceae; genus Hibiscus; species Hibiscus tridactylites. Next base: position 4,513,233 of record OY288292.1, read on the forward strand.
CTTCTACATATTTCTTTGGACTGGGGGCTTATATTTGATGTTTTGTTTCAGGTTCTTTGTACTGTGACACTTGGTGCACCTCAGGATGCCCAACGCTTGGATTCCTTGGTTGGTCCCCCAACAAAGCGCTTCATGCTTCACTATAGTTTTCCACCATTTTGTATCGATGAAGTTGGTAAACGAACTGGCTTGAACAGACGTGAAGTTGGGCATGGTAAATCAATTTCTTTAATCATCACAAAATGTGTGTGTGTGTATAAAAACTTCTTACCAGTGAGGTTTGTGCTCATCTTTTTTCTTACACTTAGGAACTCTTGCGGAGAAAGCTCTTGTTGCTGTATTACCTCCTGAGGAAGATTTTCCATACACAGTTCGCATTAATTCTGAAGTCATGGCTTCAGATGGTTCAACATCTATGGCTACCGTATGCGGAGGTATCCATTTCACTCTGTAATAAGTCAATATTAAAATATGCTTAGGCAGACAGTTCTGTATGTGGATGGATCAATAATATTTACTCCCTCTGTGGCTCCGTCCACTAAAGTTGTCACCTATTAACTTTTGTTGGTATTTTTTTTTCAACTTTGACTTGCTATTTAAATTTTTTATTAATAAAAATTGAGAAAATATGATTTAAAACTTTCAATGAAATAGTTTTGAAATATATATTTTATAAAATTTAATTATTTGAAATAATTATGGTCAAAGTTTTAAAATTTGACCATTAAAAGTCAGTAATTAGCAACTTTAGTGGGACGGAGGGAGTATTTCCTCTAAAATATAAACCAGTCATGTTTTAGACTGATGACATTTCTCAATCAGGCAGTATGGCTTTGATGGATGCTGGGATTCCATTACGAGAACATGTTGCAGGCGTTTCGGTGGGTCTTGTTACCGATGTTGACCCAGAAACTGGTGAAATTACAGACTATCGTATATTGACGGATATTTTGGTGAGAGATGTTTTACTTGACCTATTCTAACATATTTGATTATGTGATAAATCTTTTGGTTGATTTTATTTTATTTAACAATAAACCTTTAAAAGATGTTAGAATCCAACCTTAGTCATTATTCTACCTTGGATTATGTATCTGGTACATGTTACTGCTTTTAAGTATGGACGAAAACATTAGCTATATGGTTCCAAGGTCATGTTTTCTAAGTTGTGACCTCAATAATGTTTAGTTGGTTGGTAGAGTTTATTAAAACAGTAATCTCTCTAGGGTCTTGAAGATCATCTAGGAGACATAGACTTCAAGATTGCCGGGACAAGGGACGGAGTTACTGCAATTCAATTGGATATAAAACCTGCTGGGATTCCTTTAGATATAATATGCGAGTGTTTGGAGCCTGCACGCAAAGGACGCCTTCAAATCCTCGATCACATGGAGAAAGAGATTAGTGTGCCGCGGAATCAAGATGATAGGAATTCTCCTCGACTAGGTTCAAATCCTGATTTGTTAGCTTTTGGTTTTGTACTTAAGTAGCTGAGCTGCTATGCAACAATTAATTTTATGCTTCAACTCAAAATCTATGCTTTGTGATGCAGTTACATTGAAGTTTAGCAATGATGCTATTCGGCGGTTTATTGGGCCTCTAGGTGCTCTTAAAAGAAAAATCGAAGAGGAAACAGGTGGGTGTTGAATTTGAAAAACATTTTACATTTGATTGGAGATGTAATTTGATTGAGTTTTTTTTTTTTTAAATTTCCATTATGGTGTTACTGGAATAGTGGTATGAACAATTTTCTTAATCTACAATGCTTTTCTTTAACGTAGTGAGGATATAAGTTTCCACCCTTCATATTGAACATGGAAGATGATTTTTGTTGTTAGACTCAAGAATCAGTTTGGCAGCCATGAAAACTATATTTGTGCTGCAGATTAAGTAGTTCTTTTCAATTATGGATGATTGACAAACATGTGTTTTGTGCATATTTTGCCGAATAACATTTTATTGCTGCAAATTACAGTTGCATTCCATCCGTTAAATAACCATGCTAATGCTTTTCAAAATTCAGGTGCTCGGATCTCTGTAGGTGATGGAACAATTACTATAGGTGCTAAGAATCAGTCTGTAATGGAGAAAGTGCAAGATAAGGTATTCATATTAATTGACATCCGATATTCCTCTAGTTTAGCATACTATAATACCTGTAATCACTTTGACTAGCTGAAAAGTACACCCATTTCTCGAGAATGGGGATTGTTTACAATTTTAAATGCTCAAACCCTTTGCTAGCAGCTTGAATAATTCCCGTCTCTATGTTACCACTAAAACAAACCTCACATATAGAAGTGAAATTTCATTCTAGGCCGACTTTATCATAATTCAGTGCCTTGAGTAATCCTTTGTGCCCTACAGGTTGATTTTATAGTTGGCCGTGAAATTGAAGTTGGAGGAATCTATAAAGGCATTGTGACATCAATCAAAGAATACGGTGCCTTTGTAGAGTTTAATGGTGGACAGCAAGGTCTGCTACACATTTCTGAGTTGTCACATGAACCGGTAAGTAACATAAAAGTAATGGTAGCTTGGAGTTAGTGTAGTCCTGTACTTCGACCGATTCCTATGTTCTAGCAGTGTTTTTGGCTCATGTACATTGCTTTACAAAGGTTGGAAGAATCTGTTAACTAGAGTTTATCATGTTTAGGGTTTAGGTGTATTTTTTGAACTCTTTAGTTTACAAAGGTTTTACATAAGGTCGCACAAAACTCATAATTTATATTTATCTTTCATCAGGTGTCTCGGGTTTCAGATGTGGTGTCTGTCGGCCAGCAAATTTCTTTGATGTGCATAGGGCAGGATGTTCGTGGTAATATAAAATTATCTCGTAAAGCAACTTTGCGTCGGTCTGAATCCGAGGAAAAAGGTGCAACTGAAGGATCTGCTCCTGTTACTAAAGAAAAAACTAATGTTTGGGCATCGCTTGAGAATGTGTCAAAAGGAGAACACCAGAAGTCTACTCTTGAGGAGTTGCCTGCAAGCAAAATGGAGAAAACTGAAACAAATCGGTCCACCTCGTTACAACCAGCAGTAGTTATTCGAAGTGCTGCTGAGTGTGATGAGGAAGAGAAATCTGCTGGTTTGATTAAGACTTCCAAAAGGGCACCCAAGGCAAAGGGCACGTTGAACAGGGATAGTAAACCAAAAACAGTCCAGTCTTCCAATAACAAGCCTGATTCTTCGACCCTCAGCAGTATGCTAGCGGAATCCTTATCTCAAATGGGAGGGGAGAAAGAATTTGTTCCTGAAGATGAAGGTGAGATTAATTTGGATGATCAGAACAAGGAAAGTGATGTTAAGACTCCATTGACACCTCAAAAGCTGAAGCGAGGAACTAAGGTTACTGCCAAGATTTATCAAATTCGTGCACGTGGTTTAGTTCTAGATTTGGGTGGTGGAATTCGTGGCATGTATAGGTTTGAGGTATGTATCCTTCTTTTTCCATTTTTTTGTTGAACATTGGTTGCTGCTGTGAGGATCTTCGCTTCAGCCTTTGAAGTAACTTATTTTTATTTCCTCGCAGCCCAATGGTGAAAGGGAGTTTACAGTAGGTGATGAATTGCGAGTCCAATGTTCAAGTTTTACGAGTAAAGGTATCCCGGTCATGTCTTTGGTGGACAAAGAATGATGCCGCATGACTGTCCTTCCTCGGAATATAAAGCTCTTGTAGATGGAGAAATGTGTGATGGATATTCTTGTTCCGGAGACCGAACGGTATTGAATTTTTGACACTGTTTTGGTGAAGAAGCATGCGCGAAGAAGATGCATCTATGAATCTAATTTGAGGAAGCTTTGTCGGTAGGAAACCAGCAGCAAGGTAGCAATTATCATTGGGCAAACCTTCATACTTAAACTTGTCGATTTTCGCGTGTCATCCTTTTGCATGTGCCATGCATGTTACATGTCCGGCACTCTTTAACCTCGGGATTTTGATAATATGAATGATAGTATCTGAGAATTTGAAGGTATAGGGAAGAATATGTAGCACTAGCCGGATTAAGTCCAGTAATTAAGAGAGCGAAATCCTTCATTGAACATAGCGATGAATCGGTCCGTAAGTACCTGTTTTGAATAAAATTAGTAAGGTATTGACATTGTGCTGTTTTGGTTTTTGTTTAAAAAATTTAGTAAGTAATTAAACAAGCCTATTCCATGGGCGTGCGATGTACGGAAATATTGTATGTATAAATTAAAAGAAACAATTAATAAAATATAAGATAATTCAAATTAGGATGTCAAAACTGATTTATAAATTTAGAGATAATGGTATTGTTGCCCCCATTGTATTTTGGCGACTTTCTATGTGATGTTTGAACTTTTAAAAAATTTTAAAGGCTTAAAGGGCTATTTTTATTCTTAAAGTAGTACTAATTTATTGATTTTATTCTTATGATATTTTTGCATTAATGTGGCCTCTGAAATTGTTGAATTGCATCACTATTTGCCTCTTGACTGACAAAAACTAACGTTGATCGTTTCGATGTCGTATTTAATGGTGCTGACGTGACAGTCCATGTGTAAAGATGATATGGTAGAGGGGTAAAATTGATTTTTGACTAAATTTGAAGGTAAAATTAATTTTTAGTTGAGTACGGCGACATTTTTGGAGAAAAAATATATGAATTTAAGAAAACATTAAAATAAGAAAATGAATAAAACATTTTAAAATTATTTTATTGATATATAATTAAAATAAAAAATATTTAAAAAAATCTAAAAATAAATAAAAATTATAAAACTAAAATATTACATGTTAACAAATTATAAATTATTCAAAAATTAAAATTAATTTTTTTATAAAGTATTAAAAAATTTGAGAACCTTCATAAATGTTTTTTTTTGACGATTTTAGTGTCTTTTGTCTTAAAAGAATGTAAGCCGAAAAGAATCTTAGAGAGGGTTAATGTGATTCTCTTAACCGAGCAAAAATTATGTCATTTTTTTGGTGCATATATATGTCCTAATACTAAAAATATTAAACTTTAGATTAATTAAATTTTTAACTCTACACTCTAACTCTAGTTTTTAAATCCCAAACCTGAAATTTTGAATCCCAAACAAATTTTGAATCCCAAAACTAAACTCTAAACCCTGAAAATTAATCCCTTTACTTGATTAATTAAATTTATACGAATACTTTTACGTTTTATAATCGCTTTATATTGATAAATTTTTTATTGGAGGTTAGGATCTATGGTTTGAGATTTAGAAATTAGGGTTAGAGTGTAGAGTTTTTTTAGTATCGAGACATAGATAAGCCACTAAAATGGGGTATAAAATTTTTATTCGGTTAAGAGAATCACATTAACATTATTTTAGAATTATTTCCCCTTACATTCTTTTAAGAGAAAGAAAACCAAAATTATCCAAACTTTTTTGATGAAGGATTTTAACTTTTTTAATAATTTATAAATATTTTAAAATTTTAATTTTTGAATAATGTATAATTTATTAGCTTATGACATTTTAATTTTATAAATTTTATTTATTTGTAATATTTTTAGTCACATATTAATATAATATTTTAAAATTTTTTATTAATTTTTATGTCATCTTAATATTTTCTTAAATTCATATTTTTTTCCTAAAAAATTAATTTTAGGCTCGTACTCAACCAGAAAATCAATTTTGCCCTTAAACTCGATCAGAAAATTAATTTTGCCTTTCTGTCACATCATCTTCATACGTGAACTACCACATCATCACACGTGGACTGCCACGTCAGCACCGTTGACTGTTACGTTAGCACTGTTGACCGCCATGTCAATGTTGTAATGGTTAACATTGGCTTTCGTCAGTCAAGGGAAAACGATCATGCAATTCGACTACTCCAGGATCTAAATTGATGTGAAGATATCATAAAAAAATCAATAAATTTAGACTGTTACAGAGGTAAAATAGCCCTTAAGCCTGAATTAAATAAATTAAGTTGGTTCAACTATCCTGAACAACTCCGGGGTATGACCACCATTGGTCTTTGTCCCTTTGGTTGCAAGTCGCAACTCCACGAAAACTATAAAACAACTTCTAGATTAATCAACTCTTGATGGCTTGAGCAAGGGACAAGGTTAAGAATTAAGACTAATGGGTAAGGTATAATAATTATAAAATAATATGGACAAAATTTAAAGAAAAAAAATTATAGGTCTAAATAAGTATAAATTTCCATTAATTTTTTTAGTAATTGTTTTTTGGAGGCCACAAAATTAAAAAATACTAAAAAATTAAAAATTAGGGGACTAGCTTGAGCTACTTAAGTTCAATAACGGAACTAATCAAGGACCAATGCACGATTTCTATAAAAATACTTAAAAAATTAAAAGATTTCAAGTTAAGACAATGTGTTGGTATTGACGAACCACAATCATGCGAGTACCTAGTTGTAACCTTCTGCAACATACCGGCAGAGCTAAAGTTATTTTGTTGCAGACTCAACACGCGAACATCATCCGGATCACGTGACGATGCACGTGATCCACGTCAATATCCGAGTCAAAACGAACTCAACTCACTAACACACATATCCCCTTTAATCGACACGTGCTTTCACCCGCCCGACCCTTTATAAGGAGCCATGCATCCCTAAGTAAAGGGGGGAGAATAAGAACCAGATCCCTAGGGACATACAACGAGGATCTCACGTTCTTACCCTCTAGACGACTTAGGAACTTCTATTCAAAAGGGTTGTTCACACAAGTGATCAACAATTGGTGCGGTGAGCGCGGAGCCTCCGCTTTTTCAGTCTGATCCTCAAGACATGACGAGAAACGATCCCCGACGAGAAATCATGGAGGAAGAGGATGAGGAAACTCCCTTCTCCCGAGCTCAGGACAACCAACTGACTAGCATGCAAAGTAGACCAGAAATCATGGAGGAATACACTCGTACCACGCTAAAGCAACTTCAACAACAACAAGAGTGTATCAGAAAGCAAATGCAATGTTCAAAAGAAGGGCACGGTGAAAAGATTGTGGAGGAATCGCGGGCAACTACGACTAAAACGACTGAGGGGGATTGTATGCATGCAACGAGAATCAACCTAGACACTCCAATGGTAAGCCCCGTAAGAGTTTCAGTTGAAGGCATGCGGATCGCAGAACCCTCAAACCCTGACATAAAGGAAGAAGCCTACCATCCTGTATGAATATAGAAGAATCACAAAAATAGGAGAGTAATTACAACATTGGTCAAGAAGGGAAGGTGAAAGAGACAAGTGAGGGAAAAGGCCCAATGGCATGTGGAAAGCCGAATCGGAAAGGGACCATCGCTCAGTTTCTAAACATACCACCCTCTAATAGATTTTCCATCGCGTATTCTACATCAAGTAAAACACTTAGAAATACTGGAGCCCGCACCACAAATGAGGCCAAACCCAGTTAGAGAAAGAGCGAACAAAAGATGCGAATTTTATGAGGCATAGGGCCACAACATAGATGAATACATCCATTTGAAGGATGTAATAGAGTCCTTCGTTAGAAGGGGACAATTAGAAAGGTTTATTAAACGTAAAGCAAAAGGGTGCTCAGTGGAAACGAGGGCGGAAGGTATAAGAGATTCAGGTGATGGATGTAAAAATCACGGGTAGTATGAGGGAGACATTAGGTACAAGAAGCGGGAAATTCGGATGAGGGACGCAAGGAGCCATTGTGATCACCTTGCTAAAAGAAAGGAAGTGATTCCTACCAAGGAAATTCGTAAGCAAAGTTGCTCCCCCACGACCTCCTTAGCAGTAGAGACACGTAGTCGCATGTGGCGTCCAATGCAAAATTGTAGACCAGTCAACAACCAAGTATGCTAGCAAGAACGCGAGAGAACGACGAATACTCACCAAGAAAAGATGCATCACATAGGCAAAGGTACGACCCAACTCATATTGTTCAATATGGATTCCGCTTTAATATACATCTAAGATTTTATAGATCATTATGTACATTTTTTTTGATTTTATAAATCATTTTGCACATTTTATGTGGTTGTTTTGGTTGGTGAATATGACATTCCTACTAATACTTTGTCAATCCTCAATTACCGCAAAGATGAAAGGTTCGCTGACCACTTCCACAATAAGTGTGCATAGTAAAGTGACCGCGTTTATGAAAGGTTCGCTAGCCACTTCCACAGTAAGTGTGCTTAGTAAAGTGACCACAAAGATGAAAGGTACGCTAGTCACTTCTACAGTGTAACACCTAAAAAATCGACCTAGTTGAAATTGGATTCCGACGATCGCAAATCCAACATCGGAAAGTCAAATCATTGCATTGAATTTTGACCAAATGGTCAACTATTGAACCTTAATTTAGTATTGTTATTGACCAAGGACTATATTGAAACCATTGAAACATAGTTTGGTGATTAAATTGTGGAAAATGAAACTACTAACGTAAAAGTACAAAGAATGGCAAGTTGAGGGACTAACTAAGTAATTAATCTCTCAAGGGGACTAATCACCCCTATATGGGCATGTGGGGTGAAGTTTTGATAAGTGTTTATATTGGTTGTGTTTTTGGTCCTTATTTCGATTAAATACAAGTTTGAGGGACTTAACTAGGTTGTTTTATGTTGTTTTCATGCAGGGGATGTGATGCTAGAAATATGCTGAAAATACGCTAGAATACTGCAGGAAATGCTGGAGTCATGGGCAGATTCATGAGCATGAATCAGGGCATGAATGTTGACTGGGCACCATGTCAGCGTCTTTTAGAAGCTGACGTCAGCAGCACTGATAGCTTATCAAGCCGCTTATGAGATAGCCTATCTCCAAATTTTTGAATTTTAAATTTTAAACTTTGGATAATTATTTCGTTTAATTTTTGAATTATCATTTTAGGCTTACCTAGGTTATTTGAAACACTATAAATACCCCTTTTGGGGTAAGACTTGGGCATCAATCATCATTCAATTGAATTAATCACTTGAATCATTTCTCTTTCAAAGTTTCTCTCTTTTTTCCTTTTAGTTTTTCTTTTCCTTTTGAGATTACTTCTAAAATGTCGAGCATGATTAATTTAATAACCATGCTCGGCTAAATCTTCTTAAGCCGAAGGCTTATGCAATGACGCGTTCTCAAGGCGAGGTTCGAATTTATGCTTCAAACATTTTAGAAACTTTTCTCGATTTCTTCATACTTTATTTTCTAAATCAAAATGATTTTTAAACCCAAATATTGACTTTGGAGAAAACAATTATTTTGATCTATCAAGTGGGAGGGAGGATCGGTTATGGAAACAAATCCGACTTCCAGGGAACACACTTAGTAAATAGATTACTAAGAGAAATTGAGATCGAATCGTTTTTATAGAAATAACTTTTCGAGTTGGTTACGAGCTTAAAGAATTTATTTTCTCAAACATTGAGTTGGTTTAGACGAATTATCAAAACTGAAGCTAAACATTGGGTTTGGAAAATCAGTTTACAAAGAAAACTCAAGGATTGACCTTGTAGTAATTTCGCCAATAAGTTTTCCGAAATAAAAAATCTCTACCAATGAACCGAGTAGAACAAGTCAAAGCTTAGCCAAGGCTGAATATCACTATTATTATTTTTAACATCTTTAAACCATTCTTCTTGCCCTCTTAAACTATTACATTTCATTGCAATTTCCCCCCAAATCACACAGACTCAATTCCATCATCTCTTGGTTCAAAAACGTCAAAGGCGCAACAAGGAAAGTCCAAGTCCTTGTGGGTTCGACTCCTACTTCCCTGTCTATACTTAATTTAATTCCTTCATTTATTTATTTATTTGGAAGAAGGAAATTATTCTTGACACGTTACGACGCGTGTCAAAATTGGCGTCGTTGCCGGGGACTTCGACAACTTTTACTGTTTGTTTTTTATTGTTTATGACCAGGAGAAATCTGTGAGAACAATTTGAATTCATTCCAGAAATTGAAGCATTTGCGAGATGACAAAACGCACAACGAAATTGAGAGAAGCAATATAAGTTGCGTCAACAACGATTCTAGCAAGATCTTGAATCATCCCAACCCGAAACACACTTTGAAGAAAGAAACCAATTGGGAGACAACGAACAGACGATCCAACAACTGATCAGGGCACCAGATGACAATCAACCCTTGTGTATAACTTTCCCGAATGGTGAAACGCAGTTCCAACTAAAAACGGGCTTGATTCATCTCCTACCAACCTTCCACGGTTTGCCCAGCGAAAACCCTCACAAACACTTAAAGGAGTTCCACATCGTTTGCTCAACTATGAAACCACATGGAGTATCTGAGGATCAAATTAAACTTCGCGCCTTTCCCTTTTCTTTATATGATATTGCTAAGGATTGACTTTATGATTTACCTTCTAACTCAATTACTACCTGGACTAAAATGGCTCACTTGTTCCTTGACAGGTTCTTTCCAGTTGCTAAAGCAAGCGAAATGAGGTGAAATATTCTAAGTATCTGAAAAAAGGATACCAAAACACTTTATGAATATTGGGAGCGCTTCAAGAAACTATGCGCAAATTGCCCACAACACGGTTTGTCAGATCAAACACTTATTCAATATTTTTATGAAGGACTAACCCCTATAGACATGAAAGTAGTTGATGCAGCTAGTGGATGATCCCTAGTCAATATGACTCTGACAGTAGCAAGGACATTGATTTCGACCATGGCAGCCAACTCACAACGCTTCTACCAATCTAGTGAACCATCTCGAAGAGTTAATGAGGTAGGTACCGTTTCATTAGAAAGCAAGATTGATAAATTAGATGACATTGTTCAAACTTTGGTTGTAGATAGGAAGATTGTTTCTAGGCTTTGTGGGATATGAACAAGCCTCGAACACCCGACAAATTGTTGCCCTATGATCCAAGAAGAAGATACCGAACGAGTGAAAGCGATGGGGAACTTTCCGGGATCCTATCAAAAGCAGTACTACCCTAATGCCAATCAAAGGTGGAGAGACCGAGGCTTTGCGCAAAACCAAAGACAACAGTACCAGCCAAGGCATCCTAACCATCAATTCAAACAAAAATCAAACCTAGAGTCCATTGTAGAACGATTGTCCATATCCCATGAAAAAATCCAAAACCGTGTGGAAGCCCATCTTCAAGAATTAGATAAACAAATGAGTTAAATGGCCCAAAAAATAGGAAGAATAGAGTCACAAGGGAAGCTACCTTCTCAGACAGAGTCAAACCCTAGAGAAAATGTAAGCGCCATCACACTCCGTAGTGGGACCGTTATAGCTCCAAAAGAACCATCAAAAAACAACAATCCCACTTCTTCCATAGAAGAAGGTAACGAAAACCAAGATAACCCTTTACCACCATCCCCTCCTTCGTCTCCACCTCTTGTAGTCGCGCCTCATTTCCCATCACGCTTAGTAAAACGTGACAAAAAGGCCGAAGAGAGGGAAATTATTGATGTGTTTAAAAAAGTCCAAGTGAACATTCCCCTCTTAGAAGTCATTCGACAAGTGCCAAGGTACGCTCGTTTGCTCAAAGAGCTTTGCCCAACGAAGCGAAAACTCACCGGTCACGAAAAGGTAAACTTGGGAGAGCACGTTTCTACAGTTTTTCAACGTAAGTTACCACCCAAAATGAAAGACCAAGGTATGTTTGCTATACCCTATCAAATTGGTAATATATCTATTAAACGTGCAATGTGCGATCTTGGAGCTTCTATAAATGTAATGTTGTTTTCTATTTATAAAAAAATTACTAACGATCATTTGAAGGAAACGAGGGTAACAATCCAGCTGGCTGATCGCTCAATTATCTATCTAGAGGGAATGCTTTAAAACGTGTTAGTGAAAGTCGTTGATTTAATTTTTCTAGCAGATTTCTATGTCATCAACATGGAAAATGAACAAACCAATTATTCCTCCGACATTATTCTTGGCCGTCCCTTTCTTAGTACGACAAATACAAAGATTGATGTGAGAAGCGATATGTTAACAATAGAATTTGATGGTGAGGTCGTAGAATTTCATGTTTACATGGTGATGGAACATCCAGATTCTATGGAAAACGTTAGCTTTGTTGGTGTTTATGAACCTTTAGTTGACGATTTTGTGGAAACTAATTTATTTGATAATTCATGCAGGAAATTGGAAGGGCGCGTTGAAAAAATTAGGGAGTTGGAAAACACTTCATTTGTTAATCCTGATCTACACTTAACTCCCTCAAAAATTAAAAAATTCCCTTCCATTTTGCAGGCACCGGATATTGAGTTAAAATTACTGTCGGATAAATTGAAGAGTAAAAAATAATTTTTTTTTTCAGGGAAAATGAAGAAATGTCACTGTCATAAAATTTCTCGTAGGGAAATTCTTAGTTGGATTAAGCACATAAATTGGAAGGATTATTTTTCGCAGTGTCTATAGTCTGAGCGACACATGTCGTCAAGCTAACGACGGTAAATAAAGCGCTAGATGGGAGGCAACCCATTTTCTTTATTAATTTCTTGATTTTAATTTTTCAATTTCGAATTTATTCTTATTTTCTTTATTTCAATTTTATTTTATTTTATCTGATCTTTATTTTATTTTATTCGCAAATAATACAAATTGATCGAATAAAAGGCATGGGAAGATATCATTATCAGCTAGATTTTATGGGCCCGTTTTACATTTTTAGAACTCAAAAATTCTATCCCATTATCCCCCATTCAAGTCTGTTTGGGAACTAGGAAACAAATTGAAATTCACATTATCCCTTTATCACCTGTGGACCCCACTACATTTTAAAATCCAAACTCAGCCGATTTTTACCCTTTTCCTTATCCCACTTTTCAAATAAAATAATTCCTTTATCCCTTTATTATTTTCACAACCCACATCTCCTTCTCTTTTTAATAACCTAGAATAAATTAAACCCCCACCTTTTAATAGTCTGCAACCGACACTTTCTCTTCTTCCCCACCTTCACCATTCGAAAGCCATGCCTCGCACTTGAGACTAGGCCTGACGCCAACCACAACAACCGCCGCTCGTCATAGGTGGCCGGCGATGACTCGCTCCACCGCAATTCATGGAGTTGAGCGGCGATTTCGATGCTATGCGACAACCCGTCCCCGCCCGTCGCGCCTCGTCACCTCTGCACCAACCAGCCGCAATTGATCAGGGGAGTCTCTCCTTTTCTCTCTTTTACTCTAGTTATCATTTTAGGACAAAATGCATTAAGTGAGGGGGAGGGAGATATGCTTGTCAAATTTTCTTTTTGCTTATCCGATGTTAGTCTAATGTTTGATTTTATGATAATCCTTCTCCTTTAGATTGATATATTCCTATGCTTACTTTGTGATAATAGAAACCTTGATTTGTTAGAAACTTTGCTTGCATTATGGATTTTATTTGATGGCATAACCTATGTTCCATACTTGTTAATAGAAAAAGGGTGCACTAAAGGATTGCTTTGTTACTCTTGTTTCTTGGAATTTAGTGAATTAATGCTTGTATACTTAATTTTTGTGAGAAGTTCATATTTAGCCTCATTTGCATGAGAAAGAAAAAAAATAATAAAGGCTAGAGGTGCCTATCACTGGCTCTAGCTCGAAAAAAAAAAACAAGAAAAAAAGAGAGAAAAAAAAGAAAAAGAAAAAAATAATAATAAAAGCTAGAGGTGCCTACCACCGGCTCTAGCATAATAAGCTAGAAGTGCCCAACACTGGTTATAGCAATGAAAACAATCTCTTTGCATTTTATGGTTAGATTTGATTTCTTTGCAAATTTTATGCATGCTTGCTTAGTTTGATATTTTCTGAGAGCCTTAAGTAGTTCTAGCAAATACTTGAGTAATCTTTGCTTTATTAACATGTCGTGAGATTGATTTCTCTTTTATTGCCATCTTGCGTAATTCTTTTGCATGCTTAGTTTCTTTTCGGATTGAGGTGACTATTTTATATTGTAAGCTAGGGACTTAGATGTTTAAGGGTGAGGATTTGGACCTAAATTTTCGATACTTGAGGACAAGCATTGGATAAGTGAGGGGGAATTTGATAAGTGTTTATATTGGTTGTGTTTTTGGTCCAAATTTCGAATAAATACAAGTTTGAGGGACTTAACTGGGCTGTTTTATGTTGTTTTCATGCAGGGGACGTGATGCTTGAAATATGCTGGAAATACGCTGAAATACTTCAGGAAATGCTGGAGTCATGGGCATGAATGTTGACTGGGCGCCATGTCAACGTCTTCTAGAAGCTAACTTCAACAGCATTGACAGCTTATCAAGCTGTTTATTAGATAGCCTATCTCCGGATTTTTGAATTTTAAATTTTAAACTTTGGATAATTATTTCGTTTAATTTTTGAATAATCATTTTAGGTTTACCTAGGTTATTTGAAACACTATAAATACCCCTTTTTGGGTAAGACTTGGGCATCAATCATCATTCAATTGAATTAATCACTTGAATCATTTCTCTTTCAAAGTTTCTATCTTCTTTTTCCTTTTAGTTTTTCTTTTCTTTTTGAGATTACTTCTAAAATGTTGAGCATGATTAATTTAATAATCATGCTCGGCTAAATCTTCTTAAGTCGAAGGCTTATGCAATGACCCGTTCTCAAGGCGAGGTTCGAATTTATGCTTCAAACATTTTAGCAATTTTTCTCGATTTCTTCATACTTTATTTTCTAAATCAAAATGATTTTTAAACCCAAATATTGACTTTGGAGAAAACAATTGTTTTAATCTATCAAGTGGGAGGGAGGATCGGTTATTGAAACAAATCTGTCTTCTAGGGAACACACTTAGTAAATAGATTACTAAGGGAAATTGAGATCGAATCGTTTTTATAGAAATAACTTTTCGAGTTGGTTACGAGCTTAAAGAATTTGTTTTCTCAAACATTGAGTTGGTTTAGATGAATTATCAAAACTAAAGCTAAACATTGGGTTTGGAAAATCAGTTTACAAAGAAAACTCAAGGATTGACCTTGTAGTAATTTCGCCAACAAGTTTTCCGAAATAAAAAATCTCTACCAATGAATCGAGTAGAACAAGTCAAAGCTTAGTCAAGGCTGAATATCTCTATTATTAGTTTTAACATCTTTAAATCATTCTTCTTGTTCTCTTAAACTATTACATTTCATTGGAATTTCCCCCCCAAATCACACAAACTCAATTCCATCATCTTTTGGTTCAGAAACGTCAAAGGCGCAACAAGGAAAGTCCAAGTCCTTGTGGGTTCGACTCCTATTTTCCTATCTATACTTAATTTAATTCCTTTATTTATTTATTTGGAAGAAGGAAATTATTCTTGACACGTTACGACGCGTGTCAAGTTTCTTTATTGGAGGGTTTGCTAATTAGCTCTAGCAATTAAAGAAAACACAAAAAAGAAAGATGACACACTTACTCTATCGGGAAAACACCTCCCCTTATCCAACCAAGCACACACCTCCATTTCTAAACAAATTCAAGCTTTATTTTCTTCGGTTTTTCGATCCTAAAACATTGTCATCGACCGAGTAAGTTTGAATCCTCTATTAATCCATTAATTTCATGGCTAAATCACGTCTAAATCCATGTCTAAAAGTCATGAACCCGAAGGAGTTTTCATAGATTTCCTAGCTTAATTTCTATTGTTTCCATAGCTAAATGAAATTAAGAATAAAACCATTGCTACTAGAATTATTGAAATTATTGTAACCCTTGTTCCATATCGTTTTTTTATTTCAAGGTCTTTAAGGTGAGGAATCGCCTAATCTTCCAGAATCTAGCAAGTCAAGGAACGAATAAATCATTATCCATGAGCATTGAAAGCCTCGAAAAGTTCAGTGAGTGTAGTCGGAGTCTCGGGAATGGCTAGGTTCCTTCTCGGTTTCATTATCTATTGTGCTTTACATTGCTAATATGTTACAAGCTACCATTACGCCAAAACCTCATAGGAGGTAGTATTGGTAAGCCTCGGTAAGTTCATTGTATTGAATTATTGACTATCGAAACATTGCATTGACACGAACATCATCGAATCATTGCAACGTTATATTGAAAAATTGATATAGAATCATTGAAATCATTGATATTGCTATTTACATTGTTATTGTTTTTGGCTTAATTTACCGGACCTTGGATTCGAATGGACATTGGATACAAATGACATGCCATAGAACTTATGAGCTCATTGGTACAGCGTGGACTACGATCCTTGAGCTAAGGCTCTTATTGGCAACGTTGGTGGGATAAGTGCGATATTGGTTTTTTAGCGATGTTAGAGGATTTGACCATTCATTGATTGGCGATGTTGGTTGGAAATTCGCGTATCCACTATCTCATATTGATCTATGGGCTAAAATTATCGAAATCATTATTATAGCATGTCTTGAGATGCATTTATATTGAATTATCATAGTGGATAACATTGACACTCATTGTAGTGTTCATTGCATTGTTATTTGACTACCTCACTAGGCTAAATAAGCATAACGCATCCCATTTCCATACATTTTAGGTTAATAGATATAAGCTTCAAGGATCGAGAAGGGAACAAGTTTTGCAAGTCACTTCACAAGTCCATGTAATGTTCCTTCCGTTTATAAACTCCTAGAATGGTGGCATATGAACTAATCATGAAATAGTATTTTGATGATGTTACATGCTTTGTCATGAATTTGATACGGTTGCTATGATGATGACGTAGGTAATGTTGTGATGGAGTTTGTGAACCTGTTATATGTTGATTTTTATATGTTGTGCATGTTAAACAAGGTGGAATGATGTTTATGTGGTGTATGTAGTATGGCATAAGTATGCTCTACATTTGACTGTTGCAAGTCTTTGATATTTAAGTGGTGTAAGTCTTTGTATTTAACTGGTGTAATTCTTTGTTATTTTAGTGGTGTAAGTCTTTTTTATTTGACTGGTGCAAGTCTTTGATATTTAAGTGGCGTAAGTTTTAATTATTTGACTGGTGTAAGTCTTTGATATTTAAGTGGTGTAAGTCTTTGTTATTTGACTGATGTAAGTCTTTTATATTTAAGTGGTGTAAGTCTTTGTTATTTGACTGATACAAGTCTTTGATATTTAAGTGGTGTAAGTCTTTGTTATTGACCTGTGTAAGTCTTTGTTATTTGACTGGTGCAAGTCTTTAAAACTATATGAGTCTATCGAAAGTGTTACAAATTTTGATTAAACATAAAATTTTGTAGACATGTATAATATGGCTTGTATGTAATGAATATGACTTGTATAATTTGACCTTAAGCCCGAATAGGCATTTTGGTCCCGAAGAGTTAAGAGACTTAATTGAGTTTTTTATTGACTTCATGGATATATATATATATAATTTGATAATTGAAAATTAGTCCTCAATTATTATAGGCTTAAATTGAGAAGGTTATTGTATTTCAAATGTGTTGAAATTCAGCATGCAAGCTTTATAGGAAATAAGTTTTGAACTTATGACATTTCAATCTGAATTGAGACATGTATCACATGGTTTATCGAAATGGTTCCTAACTTTTTGATTATTGCATTTTAGTTACTAAAATAGTAATACAACCCATTGATTATTGCATTGGAACTATTGACTTGGCCTATCGAATAAAATAAACAAAATTTCATCAATTATATTTATATTTATGCTAGTGAACATTTCATCTTTCCAGTCCTCTTAAACAAGGCTTTGTGCGCTTTATGGTTAACAAACCCCATCTTTCTCACCTATATAAATGAGACTTCGGTCACAAACAAGAGAGCTCGATCTTAGACGACAACCCTTAGTCTTCAGCTATCGAAGAACCACCAAAGTCGAAGTTCTAGAGGAGTCTCCACACGACAGAAGCCATCGAGAGAGGCTGAAGAAGTGCGAGACTTGCAGCAACATTTAAAAAGCTTGAAGGAGATCATCGAGGATGCTTGACATTTTTTCTATCTCTTGCTTGATAAACTGCCATGTTTTTAATTGTTTTTGTTATGAATGTTTTAGGCTCAAACATGAGCTAAATACTTTTAGCTGGGTTTATTGCTCTGTAGGATATTATGTTTTGAATATTTTGTTTAAATGCTATAGTTCTTTTCCTTTATCTATTTCGTTCATCATTCTTCATGCCTAATATCAAGAGATTTGGATTAAACACACGTGAACAGTGAGGTTAAGCTGTTTCGAAATAGGGTTCACCAGTGGCAAACCGTTTCGAAACCTGTATCGATACAAATGCCATCAGTAGCAAAAATGTTTCAAAACGGCATTACTTCGTTCCGTAACGCCCTTACTCCCAGGTTCAAAGATAAGGCACATGTATCGAAACGCCATCGCCCGTTTCGATACGGTGGACCTGTAATGACAGATTTTATCTGGTTTTTAATGGGTTTTACCCTACCAAAACAAGTCCAATTTAGATGAAACTTTGCACACAACATTTCATTGATATCAACTACTAGCATGCAAATTTTCATAGTCATACGAATACGTTTACCTCGTTTTTACCTTGTAACTAATTATGCATACTTTAAGCAAGGTTAGCTAAACCAAAATAGGCCTTTAGGGACATAAACCTTATTACAAAATGGGCAAGCCACTAACACATCAAAAAGGGCATATTTTACTAGTCTAACTACTTTGCCACCTTCCTAGGAGTTTGGAAATATAAATACATTACTTGTATTGTAGTTGTGACTTGTCTTTGCAACCGTTCCGATCTTCCACGAACTACTCCTTAACCTGAAATTACATGAAAATGGACACATTAGGCTCACAATGCCTAGTGAGGTAGTCACTAAAACAATAACATTAGAATATCATGGTTACAATGAATCATAAATTCATGTTACCATACTTAATGTCTTATGGCAATGCATTAATCAATTAACATGATTTTCAACATTCATAATTTCCTTGGATTGAATCAAGATCGTGGATACACAAATTCTTACGCCTCGCCAAAACAATGAATGGTCTTATCCCTCCGCCTCGCCAAATGACCAACATCATACACATCCCTCCGCCTCGCCAAATCAACATAGGTCGTAGCCTTAGGACCGTAGTCCACCCGTACCCTGAGCTCATGAATTCTATGGCATGGCAATTGTATCCCGAGTTCATTCCAATCCAAGGCACAACATACTTATACATTTCAATGATTCATGTTATATCAATGTTCCATAATTTCAGCATAGACAATGGTTAACATACAAATCTTTCAACATCTTATCTTAAGGATTTTTGACAATAGCCATGTCCGATGATTGAATGCAATGATCTTATAACAAACTTATATAGATAATAATGCACAATGAACAAAATTCATGCCGATGATGACTTACCGACACTTACCAAGTGTCCGATTAACATCCAATGCATTCGCCTCAATGACAAAACGAAATGACCTAACACAATAATTTAATGATCCGGTAAGGCCTTTCGCCTAAACTCGAGATTACGATTACACTCACCTTAACAATCCGAAGCTTCAGGGCTCTCGGATAGCGATTCCTTTGTTCCTAGCTTGCGACGAAGATGGCGATAACTCTTTCTCTCCTTCTTGAACTAGAAGGATTAATAAAAACTTATTAGAATTGATGTTTCATCATCAAATCAATATAAGGACATTAAAATCAATATCACTTTCAATAAGGATGACAACAAGTAAATTTCCATGGATAATCCCAAACCCTAACTTAGATTACACCTAAAACATCTATGGAATCCATTAATCGAATGAGGAATATAGCTTACCCAATCGATAACAACGTTTCGATATTGTTAAAATGATGAAATAACAAGCTTAGACTTTTCCACCAATGGAGGTGTATGCTTAGGTGAAGAAGATGATGAAAAAGTGAGAGGTGGTTGCTTGAAAGTGGTCTCGGGTAAGCTTCCTCAATTCCCTTAACATTCTAATTCAATATTGAGCTTTCCTTCACTTGAAGGAAAGTAATCTGAAGTGTCCACGTATTGACAATTCTTAATTCAAAGTGGGCTAATCACATAGTTAGCCCCCCACTTTCCTTACCTTTATAGCTTTGCCCTCCTATTTGCAATTCTTTCATTTTAGCCACTAAAAGTTTAATATTGCACAATAAGATTCAAATTCGATGTTTTAAAGCCTAATTAAGGTTCAATAACAATGATTAACTAGTCGGTGAAACCTTTAAAACTTCATCACTGTAGAATTTCCGATCACCGAAATGAATTTCGACCAGACCGGATTTTAGGGTGTTACATGGGTTCTATTCTCCGAAATGCCTGAATAGCTGAGCTGAGTTCCACGCTCAAACAAATAGGCTGATTCTATTCTCCTTACGCTCGAATAGTTGAGCTGGGTTCTATTCTCCCAAATGCCCGAATTGTTGAGTTGGGTTCTATTCTCCCAGATACTCAAACAGGCGAATTCTTCTGAAAACTTCATCCTCCTTATGCTTGGATGAATAAGCGAACTCTTAAAAGATTTCATCCTCGTCATACTTGGATGAATAAGCAAACATTCTCTTTCCTCTCAAACGGATAGGTGAATCTTCTGAAAAATACTTCATCCTCCTTGTGCTTGGATGAATAAGCGAAATTTCATCCTCCTTATGCTCGGATAACTAAGCGGGTCTTCTAAAAAATTTCATCCTCCTTGTGCTTGGATGAATAAGCAAACATTCTGAAAAATTTCATCCTCCTTACGCTTGGATGAATAAGCAAGTCTTCTAAAAAAATATCACCCTCCTTGTGCTTGGATGTATAAGCGAACTCCATTCTCCTTACGCCTGAACGGATAAGCGAATCTTCTGAAAAATTTCATCCTCCTTATGCTTGGATGAATAAGCAAACTTCTGGAAAATTTCATCCTCCTTACGCTTAGATGAATAAGCAGGTTTCTAAAAAATTTCATCCTCTTTGTGCTTGGATGAATAAGCGAACTCCATTCTTCTTACGCCTGAACGGATAAGCGAATCTTCTGAAAAATTTCATCCTCCTTATGCTTGGATGAATAAGCAAACTTCTAAAAAATTTCATCTTCCTTACGCTTGGATGAATAAGCAGGTCTTCTAAAAAATTTCATCTTCCTTACGCTTGGATGAATAAGCGAACTCCATTCTCCTTACGCCTGAACGGATAAGCGATTCTTCTGAAAAATTTCATCCTTTTTATGCTTGGATGAATAAGCAAACTTCTAAAAAATTTCATCTTCCTTACGCTTGGATGAATAAGCAGGTCTTCTAAAAAATTTCATCCTCCTTGTGCTTAGATGAATAAGCGAACTCCATTCTCCTTACGCCTGAACGGATAAGCGAATCTTCTAAAAAATTTCATCATTCTTATGCTTGGATGAATAAGCAATCTTCTGAAAAATTTCATCCTTCTTATGCTTGGATGAATAAGCAACCTTCTGAAAAATTTCATCCTCCTTACGCTTGGATGAATAAGAAGGTCTTAAAAGGGGTTTCATCCTCCTCATGCTCGGATGAATAAGCAGGTTCCAAAAAGTGTTTCATCCACCTTACGCTTGGATGAATAAGCAGGTTCTAAAAAGTGATTCATCCACCTTGCGCTTGGATGAATAAGCGGGTTCCATTCTCCAAATGCCTGAACGGATATGCGAGTTCTTTTGCTGAAAGGTCCTTCGTGTACCTGAAAAATGCAATACTTAATGCAATTATGATGTGCATGCCCCTAGGGATGCCTAAAACATGAATGCATGACTCATTTCTTTTGTTTTTTGAATTCTTTTTCTCAAAATTGACTTTCCCACATGTTTACCCGCTTAAATCCAAATAAGCATTTGTATTTTTTTCTCTGTATTTTTTCCGGCTCATGGGAAAACATTCGATTTTTGATTACTTAATCCAGTGATTATGTACTCTTGATTGGAAGGGCGGACTCCTTCAATTGTCATTGCTTTGTCATTCTCATTCTTCATGTCTCTTTACTTCATTGGAAACTTTCGATCCTCGTAGTCAAATGTCTCAAGATCTTCTACCAACGTGGTTGATATATCAAAGTTGAGTGAAAAAGCTTCCTTTTGTGGTTTTGAAAGCTTTAAGTCTTCATATGCCCCTTATCTAACATCTTCAATGCTTCTTGTGAATTCTCAAATTCCTGCCCATGTAGGACATCTTGAATTGCTTGTATGTGAAAGCTTATTTCCACCCTGAATACCTTCGAATGATATTGACGCTTTAATCTCTCCTTCTCACGCCTATTCATACTGAAGGTCTTAAATCATTAGCCTACGTAGACTGCCCCAATTTGATGGCATCGTTTGCTTCTCAAGTGCAATTCTTTCTTTTTTTCATGCTTTTGAGCCTTTTCATATATAGATATTTTCTTGACAACACGACCCACTTCAAACTCTTTAACACATGTGCTTCTTCTTCTCATGCAAGGCGATGCCCCCATTCAAACTGAGGTTCAATTGTTTTCTGAAGTGATGAAAACATTCATTCATGGTCTCTTATAGCTGAGATCAATACCAAGAAATCTTTTACTTTTTATTATTCTATGTCAACCTACTTGTAAGATGCAAGAAAAGGGTAGAAAAGATAGTTCAAGAAAAAAGTCATAGCAAGCGCAAGGAAAGGCTAAAAATAGGGATCTCAAGAAAATAGTCATGGCAAACACAAGAAAAAGGGCTAAGTCAGATGCCCAAAATTCAAAGCATGAATGATTCAAGAATCCATCAACCGGATAATGCCCCATTTTTTAGTGGCTCTCTTTTACTCACACACTTCCCAAATTAAAATTTTCCCACTTTTCTAATCTCAATCAGACATTAGAAGCTCGAAGTCCCTAAAGAAAGGTTAACTCAATTAGGCGGAATGTGTTCTGAAGATGAACTCATTTTCTCAAATATTCATGTGTGATCCAAATGGTCTTTTAAAGCTTGTAATGTAGGCTAGGCTCGGGTTGCCAAAGAAAGGATATAAAGGCTCAAATTCATATTTTAAGAGTGATTAAACCAAGGATCAACTTTTCTAATGAAATCTCTATTCTTCTTCTTTTATTCTTTGGATCACTATAGACCGCCCATTTTGGGTTTTCACCCTAGAGTTCATTTCCTTTTCTGGTACACATCTCGTTTGAAGGATTTCAAATTTTCCTTCGCACTTATTTTTTCCCTATCTTTTCTTTTCTTTCTTTTTCTTTTCTTTTTCTTTTTCTATCCTTTTGCTTGTTTTTTCCTTTTTGTGTCCTTTTCATTTTCAGTTTAGGACATTCAACTTAATCTAACATGTTTCTTTCAACACTTTTCATTTTCTTTGCCCCTGGTACCTGAGCTGTCCTTGCTGTCCTCTTCTAAGAGTTTAGGACATTCAACTTAATCTAACATGTTTGGTTCTAAAAAGGTACCTGAGCTGTCCTTGCTGTCCTCTTCTAAGAGTAGCAAGGCCCTCGATTCTCACCCATTATAGGCTACAAACGAATCGAGTTCAACTCAGGAGGACTCACCACCGAAGAGTTCTCGAAGAATCAATATTCATACGAAGGCAAAGGGATTGAGCCCCAAAAGTGCTTTGTGATGGTCATACGAAGAATCAATATTTTTACATGAGCAAAGCGTGTTCCCCCCACTTAAACGAACGGGACAAAGCTCGGGAATAGAGCTTAGAATTAAGTCTTAAATGCGTAAAATAAAGTTATATTTATTTAAACAGGCAAATAAATTGAACCTAGTGTGAACTTGCAAATTCCATATTTAAAAAAAACATTTTTTTGAAAAACCATTTAAAACCAATTTTTGGCCTGACCCTCTTTTGTTTTTATTTTAAAAACAAAAACACCTCCCCAGCGAAGCCGCCAAGCTGTCGCAACTGCCTTTTTACGGGAGGCTTCGACGTTTTGGAAAATACTTTTAAAATCAACAGAGTCACCACCAATCTTTTTTGGAAAAAAGTATGATTGGATCACTTTTAAAAATAGGGTTATTGTAATAAAACATTTTTTGGTTTTAATAAAACAACGGTTTCGATATGCGAAAATCAGAAAATAGATTTGGGGGTCGGTTACGCGTGGGGAAGGGTTAGCACCCCGCGACGCCCAAAATTGGTACCTAATTAGTTTTAAAATCGTTTTAAAACTGGAATTTGCAAGTTCAAAAAGGTTCGACTTTACTTGTCCGTTTAATGAATATTAATCTATTTTAACGACCTTATCGCTCGGGAGATGAACTTTAATCACCGCCAACATTTCTGGCGCTAACCCGTCATTCCCGTTTGATAAGACGCCACATTAAATTATGTTTTCACTTTTCAAGCAACAACTAAATTTAAGTGTGTTGAGCATTTTATTCAACTCTAGATTTGATTATTAAAAGCCCTAAAAAACGTCTAGGTCTTTTATTCCTAAGTTAAGGTTTAAATATGCTTAAGTGTATTTTTTTATGAAGAACATTTTTCAACAAAAAAAAGTCTTTATCTAAGCTTTAGTCCCTAATCCTAAGTTTTTACCTATTTCTAAAACAAGCAAGCAAACATTTTATTCTTTTGAATTTTACCCTATTTATTATTCCTTTTAAAAGCCTTTATTTTTTACTTTTTATTTTCTAAGCCAAAATCCTTTTTACGTTTTTTACTTTTTTTGTGTTTTTTTTTTGTTTTTTACCTTTCTCATTTTTTAATTTTTTTTACCATTTTGTGTTTTTCTTTTTCAAAATTTATTTCACTCTTTTTAAATTTATTTTTATTTTTTTTTCATTTTTAAGTTTTTTCCTTTAAAACAAAGCATTTTAGAAAATAAACTTTT
Organism: Hibiscus tridactylites; assembly: GCA_958450335.1. Lineage (NCBI taxonomy): Eukaryota > Viridiplantae > Streptophyta > Magnoliopsida > Malvales > Malvaceae > Hibiscus > Hibiscus tridactylites. The sequence goes on from OY288292.1 coordinate 4,537,864, forward strand.
TTTTTCCTAAGAACCTTTTTTAAGTTTTTCTCTTTTCAAAAATTTATTTAAATATCCTAGACCCTAATTTTTATTTTAAAACCATTTTATTTTCTTTTTCTTGAAAACTTATTTCTTTTTATATTTTTTTCTAAAAAATATTATTTTTCCTTTTAAAAATCATTTTGCCCATCAATTATTAAAACAAATAAAAAAAATCTCTTTTTAATTTTCTAAAATCAAGCCTTTTATTATCTAACACCTCATGTTATTATTTCTTCTAATTAAATCCCTAATTTCAAGATTTTCAAATTAACCACATTTATTCATTTTTATTTCATGCATTTAAAATTTAAACACCCTTAAAATTATTTTCTACAATTCTAAAGATCAAAATCACTTTAATAACATTTTTTAAAAAGCATACAAACATTTTAGGATCAAACTGAAAATTAAAACGAAATTTAAAAAAAAAGTTACAGGAATCGTGAACGATTTTCCGACTTCGAGAAAGTAACCTAAAAATCACAAACAACACAAACAAAAACACCAAAATTCAACCAAGAACAAACATATAATGAACATAAAAATAAACAAAGAAAGGATAGAAAATTTACCGAGAAATCGACGAACGATGAATTCGAACTCAAGCTTCTCGAAATTCTCCAGACCACCTCCAGAAAATTACTCAAAACTCGAATTTCCTCTCCAAAAATTTCCAGCCAACTCAAGAAAAATTCAGAGAATTTTTCAAATTTTTCTTGAACCCTTTTTAGTGGTTTTTCTCTCAAATTTGGTGTGTTGAATAATGAAGCATTTTGGGGTTTTTACAGGGTTCTTGAGGGTGGGGTTTTAATGCATTTGAGGACAAAATCCCCGAATTCTTCCCCTTAAAAATCATCCTTTTGATCAGCCAACTTTATCACATTGAAATCTTGTCCAAGTTTCAATAGATTTGGCACCAATTCGGTGAATTTTGCCCCCCAATTTAATTAGGGTTCGAAACCTCCCCCCCCCCCCCCCCCAAATCGGTGAGCTACCAGCGACAACAAGGGGTGGAGTCGGCAAGAACAGAATCGGTCGGTCGAGACGAGTCGACCGGCACCCCTCACAGCGGTTGTCGTGGCCGGAAACAGCGGGACGAAGGCCGGCAGCCCCGCCTAGGGTTTTATCGGGGCTGGATTGAGGCTGTTGACTCGAGCGCATGACCCTTTTTTTCCTTTTCTTTTTGCTTTTATATTTTTTTGCTGTTTTTGGCTATTTTTCTTTGCTGTTTTTTCTTTATTGTTTTTTGTTTTAGTTTTTTTTTTCCTTTTCCCTTCATAATTATTATTATTACTATTTACTATTATTTTTAATTTTATCACATTTTCTTTCATCTTCTTTTTTCTTTTTTTAAAAGATGAGTTTTTTTTTAAGTGGGCTTTGTTTATTTCTTTAAAAATGGGCTTCAAAATGGGCTCTTTTTCCCCCTTTTGAAATGGGATTTAAGAATGGGTTTTTATTTTTTTAATTTTAAAAAGGGTGGGTCTTTTATTATTTAGAGGAAAAATAGATTTTTTATATTTTTTTATTTTATCGGATTATTTTAAATCGAGGTGAAAATTTAGTGACAGCACCAGTCAACGACAAAAAAATACATAGGGCAAGTGATTTCATAACTTGTTCTAAACAAGCCATAAAATTAGTACATATCAGATCTCAATTCACAATCCCACTCAGAACACATATATAAAATACAAAAATTTTCTTCAAATAAGAATACAAAACAAACTCCCTTTCTTACTTAGAGATACCGAAATACTACAACTTTGAACGTTTTAAGGAAAGGAAAAGAGTTGTCACTAATTTCTTCTAGCGAACATCCAATATCTCCTTGCATAAATGCTCCCACTCTAATGGTTTCTGTTGCAATGCTAGGCCAAACACGTGAAAATGGCAAACCTTTCTTGGTTCTCCGCTTCAGTGAAACAACCCCGCAAATCATCTGGTGCAAACTGTTTGTTTTCACGGTTGCCACCGTCACAAGCACCGCAACTGACAAACGAACAACAACCTTGATGATACATATATGCAAAACAGTCGAGGTCAAGCACATATCAACAGCTTCGACAATCCGCTCCACATTGGCCGCCTCCCGGTGCAGCTCCAAACAACAATAAACAAGAGTTTTTCGAAAATACTGAGTGCAAGATTTTCCAAATACTTTGTATGTCGATGTTCATCGCTACAAATGGCTAATCAAAGCCTTCCAAATGCCATTGTTTTTTGACATAAATAATCTAGGTGGACGATCTACACTCCTCCCAGATCTACAAGACGAAGCCTCTATACGCTACTCATCTTCACAAGTAAAAATCCCAACCAACACATATATCCCTACAAAGACAAATGACTACAAAAGAAAGAGTATACCACTCACAAATTAGGTTATGAAAATTCGGATCAAAAGGACCCCTATTTATAATAGGAAAACAAACACTAAAGTCGAGCGTTTAAAGTTTAAATCTTGGAAACTGCCGATACAAGCAGTTGATTCCAAGATTTCGAAATCCTGAACCGATGCCTAAAAATATGCAATCTCAAAACATTCAATTAATAAATACATCATTCAAAGCATGCACCTACTACAACTAATCCAAGTCTCTCTCTCTCTAAGCAGACTGACACGTGACGTCCAATCACAATGACATGGAAACTGCTACACACTACCAAAACTGCCCAAACAGGCCAACAAACATGAAACACAAAGAATTTAATAAAAATATATTCACCCACAGAGCCAGGCATATATATATATATATCACGACTCACCACCAAGCCAACCATATAAGCTTCGCAACGAGCATTAATAAATATTACTTATCGCTCCCAAAAACAAACGCAGGGAACAAAGCATAACCCACATATGGAAAGCAAATACTTGTTCTCTATAAAATTGACATTTATAATTTCATACAATTCAACCCAAAAAATGTCACAGCTTACAAATTCAAAGCACATATGCCCTAAACAATTCACATTAGCCCAAAGATTTCATTCCTCCAATTAAATTCTTAAAACACAAATCACACCACAACAATATAGTAGTAACGAAAACACTACACAATCCACCTAAAGGTGTCCACTACTTCAGTACCACCCACAACATCGTCACCACCAATGCCAATAGGGTCATTCAAAGACACTCGCGTACTTGATTCGACCGCAGGAGGAATCACAACTCCCTTATAATCTGCAACAAAGCTTTCCCAGAGGGTTCTCACGAGATTCCTTATGTCAAGACTCAAGGCCACTTCGCAAAGAGCGTTAAAATATTAATAAGTCGATAAATTTGCGATCGAAACTCAAACAACAACTTGCAAAAGCAAATATTGCATAGTAAAATAACCTACTTGAAGAAATCAAGGACGAAGGCAGAGGCGTTACAAGATCCACAAAAGTTGGAATTCCAACCTCCGCACTTAATATCGGCCTTTTACCCAGACTCTTATTATGGCCAACCGTCAAACGCTTCTTCGAACTATAAGTTCTTAGCCTACTCGCCACATTTTGCCTCACCACTTCCAACACATCTAATGAGGTTGAACATTTGGCTACAATACATGATGCCTCCACAAATGGAACAATTGGAGCACCCACAAATCTATTTGAGCAAGAAACAACGATAGTTGCGTTTTCTGAAATTACCACAACATATACAAGAACAACTACACCTAGCGAGCTCACATGTTCATTAGTAGGAGCATGCAAAGATGTTACCTTTTCTAAACCTTGCGGACCTTTTCGATCGTCAGCAGGTGAGGAAAGCGATACCTCTAACAGATTACAGCCTTCAACAACTTGTAACGAGGCTGCTGCCTCTCCTACGGACAAAAGTAAAACACAATCTAATTAAGTTATAATCACGGCAGAAGGTCAAAAATATCCCCCAACGTTTCACTATTTGGTCAATACACCACCTATTTTTTTTATGCAAACAAGCACCCAATGTTTCATTATCGTTCAAATTTCACCCTCGTTGGATGGAAACCGTTAGTCAACTAATGGTCAACGCCTGAAGTTGACGTGGCATGTCTGCATGGCATGGGGAGATAACGTGGCGATGCCATGTGGCACTTTGCTGATGTGGCAATTTAAAATTTTAAAAATTAGTTAATTATTTTTTAAAGAAAATATTTTTTAAATTTTTTTAACCAATCAGTAGGGGTGTAAATAAATAAAGTGTTCGACGAACCGTTCATAAATTGTTCATATAACGTTTGTTTATTAAGCTAAATAAACAAGTATGAACAAATTTTTATGTTCATTTAATAAACAAACGAACATGAACATAGGTGTGTTCGGTTCGTTTATGTTCACGAACATGCTTGTTTATAAGATAAAATGCTTGTGAATGTATCTAAATACTACTTTTTGTTGTTGTTAAGAATGTTATACAAGTTCATGTTAAAATTTAGCTTTATTTTGTTGCTTTTGTTTTATTTATTTATTTATTGTTAAATTAGTTATCATTCTGAACATAAAATGAACACGTTCGAGAACGAATAAATGAACACGTTCGTGAACACTTAAACGAACACGTTCGTGAACACTAAAAAAATAAACACGAACACCTTCAAAAATAAATAAACGAAAACGAGCACGAGCTAAACATGGACACCTTTAAAAATAAACAAACGAACATGAACATAGTCTTGTTCGTTCAAGCTCGGTTCATTTACACCCCTATCAATCAGATGATGTCACGTGACACTTTGTTGACGTGGCATCATCAGATTGGTTAAAAAAATTTTAAAAAAATTTAAAAAATTAAAAAAATAATTATATTTTTTTGATAAATAAAATATCCTCAAATTTTCAAATATTTCCAAAAGAGTCCCCAAATCCCTAAACCCCCAAATTCAACCACTCTCGTCGGCGTTGGCCACGTTGTCGGCGAAGAAATGAAGCGCCCTTCCCTCACCGAACAACCCACGCACCGTTCGTCGTCTATTCTGCCATTGTTCGCCGCGAATCGGTCAAATGAAACATTCGATGATTTCTTCTTCATTCGACGCTTCGCACGACGTCGATCAATTTCTAGTGACGAGATGGTAAGTTAAAAGATCGTGATGGTCCAGCGACCGATGTGGTGGGCGGTAGCATGGCAATCGGTGGTGGAACCGGCTCAAATCAGGATATGGGTTTAGGAGAGTTAGAGATTTTGAAATTTGGGGGCTATTTTTTAATATCTAGAAAATTTAGAGATTTTTTAAAAATTAATTATTTTATTAAATTTAAAAAATATATATTTTTTAACCTATCAGATGATGCCACATCAACAAGCGCCACATATCATAATCTGATTGGTTAAAAAATATTAAAGAAATAAATTTTTAATTTTTAAAAAAAATTGTGATGCTACGTCAGCAAAGTGCCACGTGGCACCGCCACATCATCCCCTATGTCACGCTTGCGTGCCACGACAGCCTCAAACGGTCAACGCTTGTTGACTAATGGTTTCCATCCACTGAGGGTGAAAGTTGAATGAAAATAAAACGTTGGGTGTTTGTTTGCACCAAAAAAAAATAGGTGGTGAATTGACCAAATGGTGAAACGTTGAGGGCTATTTTTGACCTTATGCCTTATAATCACAAAATAAACAAGGAAAAATCATATCTCAAGGTAAAACGCAAACATTGGTTGCCCTATACTACCTTCGGGAACACACGGTAAGACGCCACCAGTATCCATACACCTCTTTGTTCTACGCTCCAAGCTAACAACATCACATTCTTCGTCCGAAGAAGATGGAATGGGAAAACACAGAGATATCTGTTTTCCCCCCTTACTACTCACATCTTCAATTCGATACTTCCAAGGGCGAGCACGAACCCCAGTATGAAGGTAAAAGAAGTTCTCTGATTCTGCCTCGAAACCCATAAGAATCCTCGCCATGTGCTCATGGCCGCCGAAAGGTCAAGCCCCCGTATGAACTGGCACTTTTTCCAAAGACCCCCTCAGGAAACACGTTGAAATCTAATTCATCCCAACCATTCAAACTTTTTTCCCTTTAAACAATGCACCCACACATTCCTCAGAGTGTCTATTTCCTCAAATCGCAAGGGAGGACCTCTTTCCAATCTCTCAAGAAGACTCAACTCACCGGACGTTAACTTGTTTAAGTAAGGCGATTCGACTCTATCCCTCGCCGAGTGACGCCAGACAACAGGAAAAGGAAAACCCCAACTTTGCACTTCACCTTAATATATTTATGTCTATCCAAACGAAGATTGTTTGCGTAATTACTCATGACTGGCATCTTCCCAGTATGCAAACTAATCGATACAAAACCATTCACACTATTATCATTACCAGCCATTACATTATAGAAGTAACGAAAAACATTGATAGAGGGTTCACCACCAAGGATTTTACGGATAAAAATCTCCTGTCCTTTTTCGGTGCCCCTACTTATACCCCAACACTAAAAAACACAACAAAATTAAATTTCAAGCCCTAACCCTAAATTCTAAATCCTAAACCCTACACCATATACCCTAAAAATACACCCTACCCTAAATTCCCTAAACCCTAACCATAACCCCTAACCTAAAACCCTAAACCTAATTTTGAGTGTGAGGGCATAAGTAGGGGCACCGAAAAGGGGTAGAGGATTTCCATCCGGATTTTACAATTTAAGAAATATGTCATCAAAGTTCACCAACTCATCCCGGTTAGCTGACTTGGGGCCACATCGAACCAGTTCAACCAATATACAAAAAACGAATGCAGTGGTAAATGGAACCCAACTTCAAAAGTGAACAGATGAATGAAAAATCACGATTCGTCTTCACCAAAACACCCACTCAAGCGGTACGTTCCCTGTAGCAAACTAAACTGATAGCGAAAATGGTCCACCACACGAAGGCCCCTACATTCTAGAGCTTTACTCATTTCATCAAACTCAGTATTGTATTCATATTCGTCGCTGACTACAACATATGAATTAGCCATCGAGATAAAAGATTTTTTTTGGATAACCTCGAAACACCCCCCCCCTAAAGGGAATTTTATGACATTCGATATAGAACGTTTTATTCTTGAAAGGAGCCCAATGGTTCACCAAAAGCGATATGTCACGTGAGGTTTCACATCCAGCAAATTATCTGCCTAACATTTTAAAATTTCTCATAAAAACTTCCGTTTTCCTAAAACCCCTGAACTCTCCCAAGTGCGCCAAGGTCACTTTATAACCCTCCCCCACCTGGGGAGCAATTGTTGGTATCGGCGAATCACAATCATGCGAGTACCTAGTTGCAACCTTATGCGAACATATCGGTAGGGCCAAAGTTATTTCATTGCAGACTCGACACACGAGCGTCATCCAGATCACGTGACGATGCATGTGATCCACGTCAAGATCCGAGTCACAACAAACTCAACTCACTAACACACATGTCCCCTTTAATCGACACGTGTTTTCACCTGTCTAACCCTTTATAAGAAGCCATGCATCCCAAGCAAAGGGGAAAGAATAAGAACTAGATACCTAGGGATATACAACGAGGATCTCACGTCCTTACCCTCTAGACGACTTAGGAACTTCTATTCAAAAGGGTTGTTCACGCAAGTGATCAACAAATGTTAAAAAATTTCTTTGTTCTAATATATATATATATATATATTATGATTTAATATTTGAAGAGATTCATTAATTAATTGAGTGGTCAAGAATACTTATCTTGTTTGAGTTTAAATCTCGAAATTATCTTGAGAATGTAATTGTCTCTCTACTTAATCGAAAAAAATATTTAATGCACCGTCGGTATAATCTATTTTACACAAGCATCCTATTTAAACTCTATATTATTAATCCTCACCCCTAAACCAAATCCCAACATATACACTTTAAACTCTAAATTCAAATTCCTAATTTGATTTTCTTTAGCTCAACCACAACATCCTTCATGTCTTTTCTTTCTTCTGGTAACTCGGTAGAACAATTTAAAGCTAATTCCATGATGGCCGAAATACAATTTACCTTATCAGCAAAGTACTCGTCCTCTATTCTTAATAAATCAGCATCCACAACATCTGTTATTCCTTTAGATAATCAACTTTTCATCCAATGCCTTATTGTCATTTCTTCAACAAAGCTTTCATCGATCGGCTTTCTCTTTGCGAAAGTTCCTATCAGGACAATCCCATAGCTATAGACATCGCATTTTATAGAAATAATTCCCGTTGATCCAAATTCTGCATTCAAATTACAATCGAAGCGTCATAAATCGACATTAATCCCACGTCAAAAAGGAAAAGAGACATACAAATGAAATATGTAAAATGTATACTCACCTGGTGCCATATAGCCAATAGTTGCAAGAGTCATGGTTTGTTTCGTTGCATCATCTTGATCTCCCAACAATTTGGCAATGCCAAAGTCTTCCACATGTTCAACCATGTTTTCATCAAGTAGAATGTTACACGGTTTTAGGTCGCAATGAATTAACGGTGCAGGATGTCCGGTGTGGAGATGTTCTAGAGCTGCTGCAACATCAATCATTATGTCGACCCTTCGTAAGATATCGATGGAACAGTTTTTAGAATATAACCATTTCTCAAGACTTCCATTAGGCATGAATTCAAGCACAGAGGCTTTAAAATCAGCATTGGAGCAGCAAGTAATGACCTTGATAAGATTTCGATGAACTACATTACGCATAGCTTCGCATTCGATATCGAAACTCCTCAATGCTCCTTCCATCTGCAGATTGAAAACTTTTATTGCAACTTCCATTCCATCTGAAAGCCTCCCTTTATATACATGTCAAAGACTCCCTGAACCAAGCAAATTACTCTCGTCGAATCCACCGGTTGCGTGTGAGAGCTCGTCTTGTGAAACTTTTCTCCATGTCTCCAAAGACAACAAATCATCCTCAATTGGCAGAGTTGTACTCCCATTTTGGCATTTTCGATATGTAATAGTCAAGACTATTAGTATCAGGACAATAACAATAGTTGGTATACCGTACCTTAAAGCCTGCAATACGGTTCGTCTTGCGATCTTTGACGATGTTATTCTTGCAAGGTGGGAGTAGCAATCTAGGTGGACCACAAAGTGCATAGTTGTTCATGAAGGATGTGCTAGAAAAGTTTAGGAAACATCCATTGGTGGGAATTTCTCCTTCAAGTCTATTGAAAGACACATTGAAATAGTTCATATGTGAAAGCTTTTCCAAAGACTTGGGAATGACTCCAGAGAGATTGTTGTTGCATAAATCCAACAACTCCAAACTAATCAAACCACCAAATGATTCAGGGATATGACCATGTAATTTATTGTTGGATAAATCCAATGATACCAAAGTTAGAAGACCCCCGATTGCAGACGATATGTTGCCGGTGAGCCGATTCGTCGATAAATTCAAACTTATCACACTCCTCATACCTCCAACTTCAAGAGCCTGTGAGTTGTTAAGGTAATTTGATGACAAATCCATTGCTAAGATATCTCTAAGATTCCACAAGGTTGAGGGTATTGCAGAACTCAATTGGTTGGAATACAAGTTAAGATACCTCAAAGAAGTCATGTTACCAAAACATGAGAGTATGGATCCATTCAGATTATTCAAGGCTAAATACAAGGCATACAATTTCTCCAAACCACAAATACTTTCTGAGATGGACCCTCCTAGTTTATTAGAGGAAAGGCCTAGACTTTGGAGATTCTGCAATCCTCCTATTGATGCTGGAATGAGTCCACTCAGTGCATTGAAGCCGAGTTCTAAAGTGTACATGTTGCTTAAGTTGCCTATTTCCATAGGGATATTACCTTTGAGCTCACACCCCATGGCATCAAAATATTGAAGGGATGTTGAAAGGTTACCAATATAAGCAGGAAGGATGCCATTTAGTGGATTCCTTGAAACATCTATATGAGTCAGATTCCTACAATTCGTCAAAGATGAAAGAAAGCTCCATTCATGAGTGGTGAGATCTTTCGTAAAATAATTGTCGGCCATTCGGAACCATTCGAGTTGTCGTAAGTTGCCAAGCGTGTCTGAAATCAGACCAGAGAAGAAGTTATCTCCTATGTCTAGACTCTTGAGCATGGAAGCATTGGAGACAGAGTTGAGAATGTTTCCACTAAATTTATTTTCCCACAAGAAAAGCAACTCAAGCTTTGGAGCCTTGGTCATGGGCGGTAAAGTACCTAATAAGATTGCATCTATTAGTAAATTTCATTAACTGAAAAAAAAAACTATATTTTGGAAACAACGTTGAATTAAATTTCGGAGTCAAAGCAATATAAAATAACGTTACGCTACTTAAAGAGATGAGGACATTAATCTTATATCAAAAAATAAAAAAGAGGTTTTGAGATATAAAAACAATGAGATACACTTCGTAAATCGAGTGATTTGAACCTATGTCTCCTAAGATGAACATCATCTATTTTTCTACTGAGAAACTTCTTAACTTAATAAATATAAAAACAGTGAGCTACACTTTCAGGGGTGCAACTGGCCCCTAGTACCCATCGGCCTATCTCTGTTTGTATCACAAATCCAATAGGTTTAGACTAAAGAATCCAAGGAAAATTGGTACCTTCTAGGTTGTTTAACCCCAAATATATTTCTCTGAGTTTTGTCAAATTCCCAAGGCTTCTTGGGATGATCCCACTGAACTTATTACCAGCCAATTCCAAGATTTGAAGGTTTATGCATTTGACAATACTTGATGGAATAGAACCTGATAATTCATTTCTACCTAAACTAAGCTGTTCAAGATTAGGAAGCTGGACACACAAATCATGGAGCAAAGTACCAGAAAGACTATTCTCACGGAAATCAATCTTCTTCAAAGTTGCTATTCCGAAGACCGAAGATGGCAGCCGACCAGATAGTTGGTTGAATCTCATGTTCAAGATCTCTAGACTAGACATGTTGACAAGTGTTTGAGGAATTTCCCCACTAAGCTGGTTGAAGCTTAATTTGATGAGCCTCAAACGATGCAGGTGCCCCAATTCATTAGGAAACACCAACTCTGGCATGTATGACTCCACAGGAAACACCAACCCAATTGCAGATAGAGTTAGAAGCCGTCCAGTCGTTTGCCAAGATATCTTGAGGATCGCCGGTGATGCGATCTTTAAACTCGAGCAGTGCAAACTGATCGGTGATGAGATTCCTGACGGTCATAGCTGAGGAAATTACGAAACATTGTACTGACAGAACATAGAGAAGATGAAAGCAAGTGTTGTGGTTCATGGTTTTGGAAAGAAATGAGCCAAGAAATTTTAGAACAAAGGAACTTGAATTGTAGGTGGGTGATCAAGAAAGGCCAGATAGCATTCTTTTAAGTATACATGCACATTTTATTCGAAATTCATAGCTCTATTTTGTAACAATATTATCTCTAAAATTCTAACCCTAGTTATCTTTTCGAGAGAATAATGTATCTTTGTCATTGCACTTGTTAGTGAAGTCTTAAGTTTTTTTTTTTTGGTTTAACATCTAGTTTTCGACCAATTGGTCTACTGATCCAAATCAGGTTTTACAGAGACCCATTATGGGGCAATCCTCCCAATCTAATTTTTTTCATTCTTAACGTCATGATTCTAGCATATGACCTTGCTTAAAGGATCTAGTACTTTAGCCCACAAAACCGATCAGTTGTTAGTGAAGTCTTAAATTTTTTATGCAATGGTAAGTGTCTAAATTTTATAATAGTGAACGGAGTAAACTAAGTTAGTAGTAGAGCTGTAAGGATGTATATGATTCAATTCAATTCGACAATTTTTTTAATAGTCTATTGATTTTTAATTTGATTAACCTCATTTTTCGATTTTTTTATATTAATTGTGTTTTGAGATTTTTTATTTTATTTTTACTAAAAAAATAACTTATTGTACGGCTTTTAAACATTATTTAGTAAAATTTTTCTTATAAATATTTTTAAATAATTATAACAATATTAATTACACTTTCTTGAGTTGTCACCAACTAATATAACTCTAAGTAAATTATAGTACGCGGCAAATGTGAGATAAGAACCTAACCTTATCTTTTGATCACATTTAATTCAATTGCATTTAAAACCACATTGATGAACGGGCCGACTTAACTGAATTATTATAGATATGTAAACAATCTCTAGAATAAATGGTTAAAGATCTTAATTGACGAATAAAAATTATATGCTCTTTTTCTGTGCTCTTATTTATGCCTTTACATTAAAAATTAGGTTTAAGGTTTAGAGTTTAGGGTTTGTTGTTAGGGTGTAGGGAATTTAGAGTAGGAAATATTTTTAGGGTATAGAGTGTAAGATTTAGGATTTAAAATTTAGGGTTAAGGCTAGGAATTTAATTTTTTAGTATTGGGGCATGGAAAGGTACACCGAAAATGGGTATAGGATTTTTATCCTCAATTGACACCCTCCCTTTTCTCTAGATTGTGGGTGTGAAACCGATTATGAGCGTATTCTCCCCTCCTCTAGGTAGAAATTGTTAAAAATAAATAAATGTATATTTCTATTATTTTTTAAAATATAATAAATATATAAAATTTTAATGCAAATCTCAAACCCAAACCTATATATTTTCTACTTTAACCAATACAACCAACCTAACCAAAATAAGTTATATAACCAACCAAACCAACTGAAATTAAGTTGATCCAATTAGACCGGTTATAACTTTTTTTGGTATAATTATTAGTATTCAATTCAATGATTGATTAATTGGATCGAATATTACATAAATTTATTATAGGACGACTTCTCAATTTAATTTGCTCCATTCACAACTTCAGAATTTTTATAACTTTAATCATTCTACTAATTTGTTAAATTTATTGTCTTTGATGTACCAACTTTAACACGACAACATTTAAGTTTAATTTTACAAATTATTACTTAGGTCATTTTATGAAAATCATTCAACACCTTATAAATCATTTTTAAATATTTTTTTTATTAAATAGAGAAGTATTACATTCACACATGAGACTCAAACTCATACAAGATGTAACAATAAGAACATCATTAGCTGCTAGGTCAATTAGTGAATCTCAACCTTTTCAAATATTTAATCCTAGCTATTTGCTTCAAAATATATTTTCCTTTGTTAAAAATCTAATATTAAATTTAAAAATATCTTTAATCCTAGTTATTTACTTCAAAAGATATCATCCCCGTTAAACTTAAAATTAATCTCATATTAAATTTTAAAATATTATATCATACATATCAAATAAACATATTTGAAGGACCATATTGAATAAAATGTAAAGTTAAGAAACTAAATTGTAAAAAAAGAACATTTTTTTTGATAAAAATATGAATTGAATTTACATAGATATTATACAGTGGTATTGGGGCATGTAGTTTAAAATTAGTCAAATGGACTAAAACGAAGGAGATTTGAAGAAATGATGAAATCATACAAAGTTGAGGGTCTAAATTTAAAAATAAAAAATATACATTTTTAAAAATATGAATTGAAGCTCAATAGGTATTCTAAAGTGGTTTAGGAGCGTTTGGTTCAAAGAAATGAACTTGAACGAAAGATAAATTGAAGAAATGAAGAAATCATACAAAGTTGAGGGGCTAAATTATAAAAAATATATTTATTTTTAAAAATATGAATTAAAGCTAAATAAGTATTTTAAAGTGGTTAAATTCGATCTAGAAGGATGGGGATATAGTTATTAACGGATTGAAAATTTATTAAAACGCCACCCCATTGAAAATGGCAAAGGATAGATACATTTCTGATCAAATAAAACAATATTGTTTGGACGTGTGTATTCATCGACAGTTTTATAGATGAAACCAGCAGCAAAATTCTTCATGGTATGATCAAAAAGCTCAAAAAAATTTACCATAACAATTTTGCCACAGCAACAAATGTCACAAAAACAAATATGTCATGGCAATCTAGTCTTCATCAAGAGCTATTAAATTCCATGATGCTAGTATAACCAGGATGTATGTATTCTTGAGAGAAGCGGAAGATCGATCAAGGAGATTAACATATGTTATGGATAACTCGCACCAACAAATCATTCCTAAGGATACTGAGTCCCAAGGCAAAAGGACAAGGAGCAATGCAAAGAGAGCTCTTCGATGTTTAAGGAACAACTAAAACTTTCAAGTCCAGAGCCTGCCAATGAGAGAGATTGCCAAACACTTGATGAACCTATACAACAAATTGCCACGACAATGATTGAGGAGCCTGAACAGAGCAATGCCAAGACAACATTCTGAGAGGCTGAGAAGAATAATGCTACAGAAAATTGCTCTCATCCACCTTTGCCACGACAATTTTATGACCACACGCAAGATCAACGAGATGACAATACTTTGCCAATAGAATATGAGCAGGTAATGGTTGAACCTTTTGAATTCTTTAAAAACTCACCTTGTCCATTGCAGGTATGTCTTGAGGAACCGATGTTGGTAGATTTGAAGCCATCGAAATCTCTACTGATGGAGATGTTTGAGAGGTCAAAAGAAAATAATGTGTGGTTCGTAAAGCTTTTCAGAAAATTGATTTTTACCTTGACTTACAGCGAATTTTGGCAACTGATTGCCACGACAATTGGCTTGAGCCGCAATTGCCACGACAACGAAGGCTACATCCAACCATGACGGATTTCGACGAGAATGAGGTAATTAAATGGTTGGATGATATAATTTTTCCTAATAATATATTCATGTCTTCAAGAACAGTAACAAGGTGGAGATTATACATGGACTACAAGAGAACAAGGAAGAAAGACACCTCCACCATGGTAACACAAAAGGGAGTAGCTGCGAGCACATTGGCCCAACTCTTTTTGGGCAATATTGTCACTCGATGGAAGGTGCAGATGGACTATAAGAAGTATCGGAAACGACCCTCTTCAAGCCTTCTCGAATATGCAGTAACCTTAGAAGATGCATGGAAATGCTCTTTCTAAGAATTTTTAATTTTTTGTTTTTAATTTTTAGACCTTTATTTATTTTCAGAAATTTTAGGAGATTTATTTTATTTTATTTGCCTTCAATATAATTAGTTTTCAGGTTTTCTTTATTTTTCAACATTAAGAATCAAAATCACCATGGCCAAAAACCTCAAAATCATGGCAAAACCAAGCTTTTCCAAGAAAGCCCAAGCTCACCCAAAGGAGTAAATATTCGTTCAGAAAATGAGTCCAAAACTGCTGCCAAAACGGACGAGACGAAGGATGCCTCGGCAAGACCAGATACCTTAACAATCACTAAAGAGCATGCCTAGGTAATACCCGATGCCTCAACAAGATTAGATACCTTAGCAACCACTAAAGACCATGCCTCAGCAATACCCGATGCCTCGACAAGACCTGAAGCGCATGCCTCAGTAACTCCAAACGCGTATGCCTCAGCAATATCTGATGCCTCGGCAACCACTGAAGCGCATGCCTCGGCAAGTCTTGATGCCCCGAAAATGCCTACTACTTATTCCCAGGCAACATCGCATACCAATGCCCATGCAACTGGAACTGGCGGTGCCGCGACAACTACCTCACACAACAAAGCTGCACCAATAAAGTCGCCCACAGTCACCTCCTCAAAGGCGAAACGCAAAGCATCTAGCACCAATGAGATTGAGGATGTAGATGATGATGGCGATGAGGTTGCCAACATACGAGAATAAGTTTTGCCACCAACCACCGCGCGCTAGCAAGTGAATCAAGCAAACCGCATGAAGGAAACTCATCATCAACGATGACGAACTCTCGGAGTAAGTTATCTTTCATCATATTTCTTTTTGCATGCATTGAGGATAATGCTTTTCTCGAGTTTGAGGGTATTCGTCTTTAATTAGTTTCATGTCTAATTGCATTCATCTTTAGGAATTGCATTTAGGATTCATATATTACTCGCCTTACTTTTAGTTGGATTGAATTTGCCTAGACTTGATGAATATTCGATGATGACATTGCCATTGCACTTAATTTATAGAACTTTCAATTCTAGGATAACCACAGAAAACACTTAGAATCCTACTATGATGCTAAATTTAATTGTACATTTTTGTGGCTAGATTCATTAAAGGAAGTCTAGTGAACTTAGGTTAATTGTTTAAATTTTGGTAAATAAAAAATATTGCTAGATGTGCCCGAAATTGGCTCTAGTCGATTAATCATAAAAAATGGAAAATTAATTAATAAACTAGAGGTGCCCGAAATTTGCTCTAGTTAAATGAAATAAAAACGCAAGGACTTAATTTGAATACCTAATGCTCATATAGAATTCGGAAAATCATCTTGTGCACAACTTCGCACACACTCACGAGCATTATAGCTTGATTCTGGGTAACTTCGATACCATACGAACAATTGAATGCCAATCACACTTTGTGTCACGGTTCTGAGGAATGAAGTCAAGTGTGAAGCAAATTCTCTGATGATTAAAATCTCGGCAGGTAATTGTTAGTTTCCATTTTTTGAGGACAAGCAATAGTTCGAGTTTGGGGGTGTGTTAAGTGTTCAAAAGTACTATTTTTATTACCCTTTTTACTCATACTATTGTTAGACTTAAGCTCATTTTAGCTGTATTATTAGGCATTCATGCATATTTTCATAATTTTCTTCATTGTTATGCTTGAGTTCATGTTTTGATTAGTTTTGGTAGAAAAGATATTGCTGGAGGTTGTTTTGTGTGTGCATGATTAATGCCCGGGAAAAGCTAGAAGTTGCCATGGCAACCTAGGAAGGACCTGTCGAACAAGTTTCTGTGGCAACCCAAGAAGTACATGTCGAACCAGTTTTCATGGCAACCGTCGACAAGAGATCACGAGGCAAAGTGGTAGCTGAATTGATGAGCGGACAAATCTGACTTAAACTGGATAGGTGGCGTGGAGAAAAAGAATTGGAAGTTCATGAAGAGGTCAAAAGAAGATTAAATTCCAAGAAAATAGGAGGAGTTTTAGTTGGAATAAAATTAAAAGAGATTTAATATTTCTTTTATTCAATTTAATTCCAACTTAACTTCCTCTTCAAGAAAGAATTTGACCTAGCCTTCTCCTATAAATAAGAAGCCAAGCCGCCAACTACAAAGAGCAGAGATCGATTGGAAAGAGTTCAACTAGGGGTTGTGTAATATCATCATCTTCTTCTTTATTCTATTCGATTCATATTTGGGGATTATTCCTTGTATATCTTTTGAAACCCAGCCATGAATTGATGTAAATTGGCTTGGGTTATTTTGGGTTTGTGGTTTTGATAAACGATTAGATTTGTTTAGGTTTTTGAAGTTACAATTATAATTCAAGGTTTGTTCATTCTTGGTTTTTAATCTTGTTTGTGAGTGAATTGAGAAAGAATCTCGTGAAACTACCTATTTATCTAATATCGAGAGAGTTAGATTCACGAAACGAATGAGCATGGTCTTTATTCAATCAAATCGATTGTGAAGACTAATCTGACTTAGGAATAAGTTACGGATTTCAACAGCTAAAAGGAGCGCAAGATCGGTTGTTGTCCACCTTTGGTTCACGCTGGGAGGTATTATCAAGGCTTGCACAGTCAACTAGTATTTAAATTTAGGGATAAGAAAAAATCATTGAAGAACGTTTCACTGAATCTTGGAGGTTGCCACTCAGTTGCCCTGGCAATCACTGCCCAAGCATCGTTATACTAGTTGCCCCGGCAACTGCTATTTCAGTTGCCTTGGCAACCCGATTGTTACCAATTGTCGCGGCAATTGAGTTGCAGTTGCACTATTTTACCGAGACGATCCATTCGACTATCACTCCCCAACTCACGATAACACGACCTCTTCTTTCTTATTTAATTTCCTCTATCTTTTATTTTTATTGTCCTTTAGTTTACTTGTTAGTTAGAACTCTTCCTATCACCTATTAGTGTTTTTATTTTTTACAGTGCGGTAATTTAAGTAAAGTGGCCCAAACTAATCCTTGTGGAGACGATATTCGATACTCATATCACTTTATTACTTGTGACGTGTATACTTGCACAATTGCGTAACATTTATTACACGCAACATAGACCTTCTAATAATTCACCAGCCCAACTAACATCAAAGAAAATTTCCACACTCCTAGTTTTATTCTTCTTAAAATTTGAAAACCAACCTATGTCCATGTGTCTTTTTAAGATATCTCAAGATTCTATTCATTGTTTTAAGATGAACCCTTAACTAAATCTATAACCTCTAAAATAAGATTGCTTGTGTAAATTAAAATTTACATTATGTATCAAATATTTTTCCTAAATATAAATACATCAAACACGTATTTATGATCGTTCGTCTAGTGGGGTGAGACATTAGATCTCTTAAGTAAAGTCGTGAGTTCGAATTATGGCGTTGTGAATGGAACAATCGAACTGAAAAGAATCTCTCATTATGAACCTCTACAGTATTCAATTCAAATTACTCAGTTAATGAGTTAAAAATCGATGCTTAAACCAAAGAAGACAAACCCTTATCATTGAATTAAAACAATGAAATTTTGTGGTGCCAAATACAAATACAAATATACATGAAAATACAAGGGCTTGAAACGAAAATATCCCTTTCTCGACTTCGTCCTCGAATAAGTTTTGTCCCACGTTCTTCTTCCCCATAAATCTCTCCCCCCCTCGGGACAACCTCCGAATTAAAATCTACCCCCTCGATTATAACTTTATTACGACCATGCCATTCCCCGCCACCTCCTCTCTCCGGCATACACTCTTATCTTTCTTCCAGAAATAGCCCTCCGTCGCATCGTAATTTACCTTCTCGCGTTTTCAAATCGGGTCGGATTGGATCCGGAAATAGACGGTAGCTCCGAAGGCATTGTTCCTTCTATTCTTCTAGAATATTCTGTAAGTTTTGTTTGTTTCTTTTTCCCCACTGTTATATAAATTTCATTTATTGATTTTTTTCTGCAAAACCTAGATGGCTAATTTTGTTTTGATTTTTCCCTAATTATACGAATTTCGTCCAAGTAAATGGATTTACTTGGAATTTCTTTAGTTTGAGCTCATTTTTGCACATTTCTAATAGTTTTCGGATTAGGGTTTGTTTCTCTTATCTTTTTCGCTTGATTTTCGACTAAATTTGCGTGCAAGTTTTTTGTCCTTTTCAGCATTAATGTAACTTAAGTGAGAATTTGTTTTACTGAACTTGTTTTCAATAGGTTACTAATGAGAATTCATGCTCAAGGAAGAAAGAAATCAGTTATCCCGAATTTTGTTGTGTAATGTTGATAACTTTGAAGCAATTTTGAGTTGAAAAGAAGTTCCATAGAGGTATTCAATTATTTTCTGCAACTTTTAGTTCTGTGAGTATGAGTTTAAGGATCATAAAAACACATCAATGTTCAATGGTGTTTTTAATAATGGCATTTGGTTTAATTGGTATGTTGGTCGATTTTTATGTGAGGGTGAGTTTTAGGCGTTTGGAAGAAGGTTTTATTGAGGAAAAGGTATTCATTGTAGTTTATACGAGTCATTTTTTTTTTTGTAGAAATTAGAAAATATAACATGAAGATTGATCTCCAAAGTGTGGCAATGTTCTTGATGGAGACTAAAGAGTATTGTTATGCAATTTTGATAGATGGATTTGAATTGGAGACTTCGAATGTCGGAATTGGGCCTATGGAAACCACTCATCATATGGAAGTTTAATTTGTTTGCTTTAAACTTAATATTCTTTGATTAACTCTTAGAATCGAAAATAAGGTTATAGAAATATCAGAAACTTCATTCTGAGACATTTGACAATGTAATCAACTTGTTTATAGAGGCTATCTCATTGGCTTGCTTCCCTAAATTGACGTATGGTTTTTTGGGACTATGGGTTCTATGATTCATTTGGACATATGGTTATTGTGATGAGTGCATTAGAAATTGTGTTAAAAATAGATTAATCTGCTTAAGGAATGAACATGATATCAAGCAAGCAGTACCTTGATAAGTATGTGGAGTTGCTTGTTTATGGATTTAACATCTCTGCCTTATTGAGTACATAAATAATTTTTACAGTTGTATTTGTCTCGACTGTTAAAATGTTTCTTTTCCCCCATGCATTCCAGTGATGTAAATGTCCTTAATGTCTGCAATCTAATTTTGCTTTTTGCATAGATTGCTTTCTTCTATGCTGTTTTATGTTGTTGGTACCTATCTTAACTCTCTCCTTTATTCTGACCTTTTCCTTCAAATTTCTTCTCTAGGCACTTGAATGCTGCATTTGGTTAGAGTTTAGAGCTTTGTATGCTGTAAAAGGACACAGATTTATTATTTATTTCAAAAGGGTCTGATGGAGCTGAAAGTCTCATCGCCTAAGCTTGGTGGTATTTCTCCTCCTGATTGCATAAGTGATCCCAAGGAGAAAGAAGTTAGTGATGAAGAAGATGATGATCGCAACCATAAGCATCGTAGGCGGGATGAATGCTCTCAATCATTAGAGAGAGATTCTACAGATCATTTGTTTACAAGGCCATACAAAAAGCGCAATAAACCTTTTGGAAATGGGCATAATGAATCTCAAGCAAGTGAAACCTGGAAAATTTCCAACAGTTCACCTCTGGAAAAAGACTTGACATCTAAGTTTGATAGAAAATTCCCTGGGTTAGCTTCACTTCCTCGAGGACATTTAGACATGAACCAGAGAATTAGGTCAAACCAAACATTCAGTGGAGATTCTGGTCCTGGTCGGGGAAGAGGAAGGGATAACTCTTCTTGGAATCAACGTGATTCTAGGTTCAACTCAGTTGATATTGCTTATCAAATGGTTCAGCCAGGATCAGTTGCTCCAAGTCTCTTTGCAGGAAGGGGATTGCCAAATATTTCAAATGCACAAGCCTCATCATGGAGTGCCTTTGGGCTTATGACAGGAATACCAAATGGCGGTCTTGATACGCTTCATTCTATTGGTTTACAAGGGGTGCTCAGGCCGCCAATGAATTCTTCATTGAATATGGGCATTCCTCTCCAACGTTGCAGAGACTTTGAGGAGCGTGGATTTTGTCTAAGAGGAGATATGTGCCCAATGGAGCATGGTGTCAATCGTATTGTTGTTGAAGATGTTCAGGTATGCATTTTGCTAATGTCTATCTTGATTTTGACATGCAGAGGTTTATGCAGTTTTCCATGAGCCTTTACGAACTTTATCTACACAAACATATTTATATATGAGTGTGTGTGTGTGTGTGTATGCGCTCATGTGTGTCATGTGGCAATGTAGTTTCACCTAGGACCAGCTAGGGAGGTTGTTCATCCAGTTTACCTTCTCTGGTGACCACATAAAGTATAATGATGAACAATGTGTCAAGTATCTTTCTTTTTTTTAAATGTTAAAATTTTCCATTTTAACACCTTTTAAATGCTTGTTGGCAATATACTTGCATTATATTCTGCACTACAACCAGAAGCACGGCTTTAAAGTGAGTCTTGCTGTTACGTTTAGGGTTTAGGGTTTAATTTGTTCTTTTAACCTTGAATCATTTAGCATTCCCTGTATATCTGAGTCGACGGTAACTTTCTTTTCTGATTTGCAGAGTCTGTCACAGTTTAACCTTCCTGTCACGGTTCCAAGTGTGCAAATATTGGCAAAACCTGCTGGACCCGGGCCACTAAGTCTAACTTCAGGCCTTCCTCCAACCACTTTGATGAACAGCAAGGGTATGCATAGCAAAAATAACAAGTCTGGAATGACCGAGGATGCTATAGGTTTGAATGGTGCATATACTGGTTCTACTAGTGCAAATGGTGATTTGTATGATCCTGATCAACCCTTGTGGAATAACAACTGCCCAGAAGCATCAGCTTCACTGACCGGAGTACGGTCACCTAAGATTAATGAAACAGAACCGTTGCTAAATGATGACATCTCTGATCATCCTCCTGGCAGGTTACGTGATAATGCTGATAATGAATTGCCAATTAAACACACCGGATCACAGGGCACAAATTTGTCTGTTTGGGGTAGAATTGGTAGCTCCAGAAGTGGAATAGACACAAAAGATAAAATTGATCTGATACCCTCGGACCATCTTGAGAATGAAACCAAGGAAGAACGAGGAGTGTTTCCTAGCTGTCAAGACACTTCTTGTCAGGTCAAGCGGATCAGCAGTGAGGATGGTAGCTCCAAAGTTATGGATTCTTCATTGAAGTCACAGATTGATTTTTGTAGTAGCAGAAAACCAACTCAAAAGGCACTTCATACGCTGTTTGTCAGCGGGATTCCCCAGAAATGCAACAAACGAGAGGCTCTTTTTTCCCATTTTTGTAAGTTTGGAGAGGTTATTGACATTTACATTCCATTAAATAGTGAACGGGCCTTCGTCCAGTTTTCAAGGAGGGAAGAGGCAGAAGCTGCTTTGAAGGCACCTGATGCTGTAATGGGTAATCGTTTTATTAAGCTTTGGTGGGCTAATCGGGATAACATACCTGTTGATGGAATAAAAAGTGGCAGTGGCGTATCTGTAACTCAACGTGGTCTAACAGCTTCTGCTATTCGAGCTCAACCTGTTGCTAACATAGGAAGGGATAATCTTCAACCTGTTGCTCAGATGAATAATGTTGTCCATGGTGCCGGTGTGGCTTCTCTGAACACCCCTAAACCTGTCAGTATGAATGGTCCCCAGGTTCCACCTCCATTGCAGAAAAAGTTAGAGACTCTGGAGCAAATGAAAGAGGAACTACGCAAGAAGCAAGAAATGCTAGAGCAGAAGCGGCACAACTTCCGGCTCCAGTTGGACAAACTTAAGAAACAAGTACCAAGAACTTTCTTTATTTTATATACAGTTCTCCTTAATATGCACTTCTTGATTATATTTTACATGTCGCAAGAATTGTTGTGTTGAAATCAAGTTCGGAAATTGCATGTTTTCATGGTATTGTTGAATGATGCAGAATTCTGTAGCCAAGTGATGTGAAAAACTTCACTGTTGGCTATTTTCCTAACCGACGTCAAACATGCATGCTTTTTATTTTTTTAATAGTTTGATTACATATACATGCTGACATGAGTTGAGAGATTATGATGGAACAGAAAATGAGTGTTTTAAAACGTAAATGTGGGTTGTTATCCCCATGTTTTAAGCAGGTTTAACTTTTGATTCTATTTCAACCTTTTGCAGTCTAGTGGTGTCAAGGGAGATCTACCAACTGAACCAGCTGCTAAGAGGCAAAAGGTGGGAACTGCAGCTGATCCTGCAAAAGCTTCGATTCCTAGTTCCTCTGAAATAGGGATGGTGGATAAGAACAAATCGACGGAGAATGTTGTGTCTCGAAGTCCAAAACTGAGTACCTCCATGGAATTGCAGGAATCTATGAGCTCAAAGCAGCAGTCCCTTAAGCCTCATCTGTCTGCACCTATTATGCATCCACTCCTGATGAACAAATACAAATTAGACAACCGACCTAGTGCTTTTAGAGTTATCCCGCCATTGCCTTCTGGTTTTGCAGATGTGAGTTGCCCTCTCTCCTTTTCCTCATATGAGAAAATTGTATTTACTCCCATCTTTAATGTCGACGGATTTATTCCAAAGTGAAATTGGGCCATTTGATAATGATTAGAGAAATCTATTTTCTTGCACATGAAAATTTAACTATAATCTTTGTATGCTCTTTTGAAAAAACCTCTGAATAGTTTGATCCCTTGGGCATAGTGTAACTATATTGCTCTGATTCCTTATTTTTCTTGAAATATCCGTGTCCATTTATTCAAACATGGGTATAGGGGATATGACCTTTCAAGGACCTTCCAAATACATGGAAAAACATAGGAAAAACATGTCCTTGCCAGACACGTACCTATATTTGATACTATCTTGTTGCATGGTGTTGTAGAATTCGTTGTTAGGTAGCTTGTGTTCTTAGCCTTTGAATTTACCGAAAATTCTTGGCATAAGTCTATCTCCCCTAACTGAAAATGATGTTTTAATGATATAAACTCATATCTGGTTGTCAATTAGGTTGCTGTCTTGAAGGAGCACTTCTTACAATATGGAGATCTTTTCTCTGTGGAGCTACAAGATGCGGAAAACGAAGATAACAATGATGATATCAGAGCAGAACCATTGAAGAATTGTTCGGCTCTTATAACTTACAGCACACGGCAATCGGCAGAAAGGGCTTATATAAACGGTAAATGCTGGCAAGGCAACAATTTACAGTTTAAGTGGCTGACGTCTAACACCAACTCTCACAGCAAAGGAACTTCATCTTCCGCATCGAAGCAACCTTTAGAAGGCGAAGGCCAGACGGAAGAAAAATCAGCATGCAGCATTGCCCAAGAAGTCCATGGAAAGAGTTTAGTTGAGCACATGGAATTGGGTGGAGTTTCAGAGCAGAGTCCATCCCCAACATCTAGCATGAAAGAGTCACCTAAAGGCGACACAAGTTGAGGACCGGGGCTTTTTTTCCAGATTTGTACAGTGAGGTAAATAAACTATTCAATCTGTTGAAACTCTCCAATTTTCACGAGCCTTTCATTCTCAATAGCTGAAATTTCTTCTTTTTCTAGTTTTATCTTGTTTCATGACTGGGATTATATGTAAAAAAAATGTTCTTTTTGTTCTATATCTTTGATTTGCCACCATATCTTCGTTTTCTAGTTTTATCTTGAGTGGCAAATTGTATGGTCGTTTGTGATAGTTTTCGTAGGGCTAAAGTCCTCTGATGCTTTTACTTCAATTTTACACGAAACAGTTTTGGGAACCGAGTTCCATTTCAGTCTTACATTGTCTTAATGCACTTAGTTCCATTTCAGTCTTACATTGTCTTATTGCACTTGAAGGCTAAGTTCGAAATGTTTGCATTATAATCATATACGCTATATATATCTTACGCAATTGAGATACTTCATTTGAATGTGAAAACTCATTAATATAAATTTTGAGCACTTCTTTATAACCACTAATATTTGAGGTTATAAATATTTGATTTATTGTCTAACTGGTATTTAATTCATTATTTTGCAGATGATTCTCTCAATCTAAATCTAATTTACTAGATTGATATACTTGTCTTTACTTAAGAAGGTTAGTGTTGAACTGATTGTTATATTTTAATACAACACTTTGATATAATATTTATTATACCCAAAGCTTTCCACAAAATTAACTATTAGACCCCAATTAAGAATTCAATTTCACATCTTGGCTTAATTGGGACTTTTAGCCATCTTTTAGTAATGGTGTTTAATTAATGCATAACTATAATCCAATTAAGAATTCAATGTACAACATAGTTACATAGGAATAGAAATCTTAAATTCAATGTACAACATGGTTACATAGGAATAAAAATCTTACTCTTTTTTGTGTTTATTTATGCTACTAAACTCTTTTGGTGTCTATCATACTAAACTCTTTTATTTATGAAAATTAAATTTAAAGTATAATCTAATGCTAGAACTTAAAATTTAAAATTTTAATTTTGGGAAAAAAATACCAAAAAGGTTTGCAATTGCAAAATTTTACTAGACGTATTTTAAAACATATATTAGCAGTATGAGCTCAGCAATTTAAAACATTTTGTAAAAGCATACAAAAATACCACAATATATAACACATATTATTATTTATTACCCATTATATCAAACCCAACACCTAGTACAAGGCTAAATTCAACATGCACGAAAATAGCACATACAAGCTTTGCAAATGAAAAAACAACACTAATTAATTAAGTGCATTTTACTTGCAACCAAAGCAACTTCCATTTGAAAATACTAAGCCCTAACACCCTGGTCATGGCTCTTGTTCTCGATGTTCTGCCCAACTTCCTTGGTCTTCTGCCCGGCTTCCTTCGTCTTCTGCCCGGCATACCCCGCAATATCTTGCATGCCCCTCTTGGCCCACTCCGTGTCAAAGTGCTCGCTGCTGGTGGCCGTGGCTTGTCTCAAGCGGTTGAACACGTAGGAGAGCGACGACAGCCCCGTCACCCCGAACACACCCGACGACAAGAATCCGACCACCACCATCGCAACAGCTATGGCGGCGGGGATGAGGACGGGGCTGAAGATGACGAGGAGCGGTGTCGCCACTGTTAGGCCGATGACGGTACCGGTTAGGGTTAAACCGGCTAATGCGAGGAGGGCTCCCCCTATGGGAAGGAGGGTGAGGACGGCTAGAACTTGGGATGTTGACGGTCCACCGGATCCGGATTGGTAGTTCTTCCCAGTACCGATTCCGCCACGAACAACCTGGTCAAAGCGGTTCTGTGGGTGGACCTGGGCATGGAGAGGGCGGTCACGGTCTGCCATTGATGAAAACTGGTTAGGATTTTAACTTTTAAGCGGCAGATTAAAAGAAGAAAGAGAGAGAGTATTTGAGTGAAGTGTGGAGTCGGTGTGGGATTTTATAGAGGAGGAGATGGGTGCAACGTGGAGACACGTAGGGGGTGACTTGGAGACCTCAGGCTCTGCATGAGAAACAAGTTTCACTGTCATTCCTGCACATAATTACATAGGGAAATAATCATGGGATAAGTCAATTTCAGCCATTAAACGTCATAACATTTTTTCAATTCAGTCCTTTAATTTTTTATCCACGTTCTACTTAGGGACAGGTTGAGAGGGTTTTATTTAAAAATTTTGTAAATGTTAGATGTTTGAATTAAAATTTTCAATAAATTTGAAGGGTTTAGTTTATTTTAAAAAAATAGAGGGTTTAACTAAGATTTTTAAAATTGTAAATGAAAATTTTTAAAAATTTTAGGTGGACACCTAATTAAAATATTTAAAAAAATTAAAATATAATAACAATTCTTTAAAAAATTTAAGGTGTCGAATAAAGTTTTTTTTAGAATTTTTAATTTTCAGACTAATGGTTAATTTACCAAATTTTGAGGGGTCAAAATTCACTGACTCTCATAATAGTTCGATATAGGTGTGATAATGAGCTTAACCAGCTCGCGAGCTACTCGGGCTCGGCTCAGTCAAAGCTCAGCTTGAGTGAGCTCGACTCATGTTCGAGCTCGGGTCGAGACTCGAGACCATTACCCTATTCCCAAAAGATATATATATATATATATATATATATATATATATATATATTGAGAAATTATTTCCTGAACGCTTCTCGATTGCGTCATTTATAATCATGTCATTTAAAAATGCTCGTTATTTTTAGGGTAAACTACACTAGTGACCACCGAATTATTTGAGCGTATCTATTTTAACCATCGAATCGTTGAACTCGTTAATCCGATCACCAAACTTATTGAAAATTAAAGAGCCATAAAATTGACTTGGGTGGATTGAACTTGAGACTTATGGATGTTATTTAACAACCTTAACCAACACGTTAAATCACTCTTATTAAAATGGGTTGCACCTTTTTATATACATATCTTATACTGCAGTATATGTTTGGGAAAAAATTAAAAGTGAACTAAATGGCATTGGGGTAGATTAAACTTAGGACCTGTGAGAATTATGCCAAAGGCATAACCAACGCACCAATCTACAATTATTGATATGAATTGCACCTTTTTATATACATATCTTATACTACAGTAAATATTTGAGAAAATAAGTACAAATGATCGAAAGGGGACTCAAACCTAAATCATTTGAGAGGTGTAAAATCACACAAACCACTAAATCAATTCAAATAATTAATTAAAATGAAAATATCTTAATTATATTTAAATTAGTTATTAAAGCAATATTTAAAATGAAAATAGATTTATAACTTTTATTTTTAAATTAAATTGAATATTTTTTTCTTTATTTAACCAACTTGCTTCAGTGGTTAAGGGAACGGTTGTTGTTCCTAGAGCTCACGGGTTCGAGCACCAACAGTTCCAGTCAGGGTGATTGAGCATGTATTGTCAAATGGTTGAGAGTCGCCGTAAAAATCAACAAAAAAATTGAAGATTAGAGTTTTTAGCACTAGTTTTAATTTTTTTGCTTTAAATATTTTCGAATTAAGAATAATGAATTTAAATTGTATTTTATAATTAAATAGAATTTGAGTTTAACTTTTTTTTAATTTCGATCAAATGAACCAATTTTTTGCTGAAGTTTAAATATTAAATATTTTTTATTACTCTTTCTTTAATTTTTAGACGACATCCATTTATCAGTGAACGAAAAAAAAATTTAATATTCAAACGGTGAAAAGCTTCATCAACACAAAAAAATAATATATTAAAACGAACTTTTTTCAACGGTGGAGGAGAAAGACTGACGAAAAAAATCTTAAAATTTTACTCGATTCATAAATTTTAAAGTATTTTTTTTAGTGAAATGAAAATCAGGATTCAAATTTAGAAAATCGAAACATAGTGACTTATAAAATTTAAAAATGACTGATCATTTATGGCCGTTGACGACGGCAAACAACATTTGTATCGTAATACTGTTAAAAAAATTAATGGAGGAGAATTACATAACTTACCCAAGAAGAAAATATGCATTACACAACCTACGGTCACAGGAGACTGAGAACATACATGGCTGACGGTCACAAACAGTCAAACCGATCATACGTATTCCAGTTCCCTCATGACAGACTCACTGAGCTTTTGCAGAAATAAATGCATTCTTCATAAAAAGACATTCTTTTATTTATTTCATGATCATCTTTCATAGAATCTTTAATTAATTAATTCGAATTAGACATTATAAAAATTTATTACTATAAAAATAAATTTTTCAATCTAATTTGTTCAAATCAATGGTTGTTTCTAAGTAAATAATATTTTAAACGAAAATTTATTAGTCGATCAGTTATAGTTTGATATATAAGCCTGTGTAAATTAAAATTTACACATGCTTGATAAATTTAGGGCTTAGGGGGTTTAGTATAGGGTTTATGGGTTTATGTTGTATGATTTAAAATTTAAGAGTTAAGGTTATGATTTAAGATGGGTTAAGGATTTAGATGTTAGATTTTAAGGAATTGTTGTGTAATTTTTTATACATATTATGTATCAAACTATAATCTTTTTAATATAACCATCGATATATAATTTATTGGTGACTAATCGAAATCAAGTACAGTAAAAACTCATTATGGAATGATATTTTCAACTCAATTTTCTTTCACGTTGTGTGACGATAATCGCAAGTTTAATGTTTCAATGACAAAAGAAATATTCGAAAACTAATCGAATTTTTTTATAATTCAATTACCCAGGATAACGTCTAAAGTTCAATGGTTAATGGTATAATTTATTTAAGGTATTTTTAAAATATTGATTGAGTTTTAGCTTAATTTACATAGCCTAGAAATCATAAAATCAAACGTGTTCAAGTGTAATTACCAACTCCGATTTAAAATTTAAGAGTATTATAGATACTTTAAATATCCCATAAAAGTTAAGAGTATATTTGGTTGATTGGCCAAATTGTTTATTGTTGTTCTCTTATATTCATTTAAGTCGTAAATTTTAAACCTATTAAGAGCATAGGCGGAGCTATATTAATTATTGGGGTGTCGTTTGACACCTATTTTTTTGGAAATTATATTTTTTCTATAAAAAACAAAAAATACATTTGTAATTGACACTCCTTTATAAATAATTAATTCCTCTTAAATATCGTTCGAAAAAATGACACCTCTTGAATAAATTCTTAGCTCCACCCCTGATTAGGAGCACCTCATTCCTTCTTCTAGAGTCTCCATTGGCATTTCCCCTCCCTTTAGGTGGGATTAGAATTAGGATTTATAAAAAAAAATCATTGGGGTCTGTTTGGTTTTAGAAAATATTTTTTGTTTTTGTTTTTTGTTTTTAGTTTTCTAATTTTTAGAAACATGTTTGGTTAATAAAGATGGAAAGTTATTTTCCAAAATGAAAATAGTGATAATGTGTTTGGTTTATAGCTTTTCAAAATAGGAATGAAAAAATAATTATTTAATAATTAAAATAAAATATAGTTAGAAAATATTATTATAATAATAATAAATACAATATGAGTAAATAAACCAATTTTTTTTTAAAAAAAATGGCATTAAAATGATTCATACCAGAGTTAAAATGAAGTTAAAATTAAAAATCATTTGTTTTCATATTTTTCATTTTCCTAAAACATTTTCATTGAAACCAATTAAAATATCTTTTTTTATGTTTTTAAATTTTCACTTATTTTTGTTTTCATTTTTTAAAAATCGTTTTTTATTTTTCCAACTAAACACGTTTTCATCATCGTTTTCCATTTTCTAAGAAAATGATAATGAAAACGAATTTCGTTCTCTAGAACCAAACGCACCCGTGGGTTCGTTTGGTTTTAGAAAATATTTTTGTTTTTGTTTTTTGTTTTCATTTTTAGAAAATAATTTTCATTTTTCAATTTTCTAAAAATTAGAAAACACGTTTGGTTAACAGAGATGGAAAGTTAATTTAAAAATGAAAATAGTGAAAATGTGTTTGGTATATAATTTTTTAAAATAAAAATGAAAAAAACAATTATTAAATAAATGAAATAAAATATAGTTAGAAAATATTTTTATAATAATAATAAATAAAATATGAGTAAATAAACTAAAGTTTTAAAAATTGTATTAAAAGGATTCGAACCCAGATTAAAATTAAAAAACTCTTGTTTTCATATTTTCTATTTTTCTAAAACATTTTCAATGAAAACATTTTTTTTATGTTTCCAAATTTTTACTTTTTTCATTTTCTAAAAACCATTTTCTATTTTTACAACCAAACACGTTTTCTTTGTCGTTTTCTATTTTTCAAGAAAATAAAAATAAAAACGAACTTCATTCTGTAGAACCAAACAGACTTCATTGTTTTCTTCATTGTTTTCTATTTTCTAAAAATCTCGCATTTCTCGATGAAGTTCGTTTTTATGGTATTAAAACGGACTTTATTCTCTAGAACCAAACGGACTTCATTGTTTTTTTTTCATCGTTTTCTATTTTCTAAAAATCTCGCATTTCTCGATACAATTAGTTAGGAAAATTAAATTAAGTCTTAAATATAAAATAAGTGTCTAAAGTATCTCATTTTTCTCATTTAGAGTCTAAATTATTTTTTAATAAAACATGGGTTTGAAGTTTTTATTTTTGTCAAAATAGATGGGAAAATTTACATAGATATTGTTGTGGGATTATTTTCCCCCAAAATATTGCATGTTCATTTTTATTTTCTAATATATTGCACTTTCTACAGTAAAAATAAAGGACTCATCTGAGTCCGACTTTGAACAGTGATTCTAATTTTTGAATAAAAAATTAAAGACTCACACAGGTGAGTCCGACTTTGAACAGTAAAAAATTTAAAGACTCACCCAGGTGAGTCCGACTTTCAATAGTGAAAGACTCACCCAGGTGAGTCCCAATATATTGCATTTCCACCTGAGTCCCAATATATTGCATTCTACGTGTCTTTCACTATTCAAAGTCGGACTCACCTGGGTGAGTCTTTAAATTTTTTACTGTTCAAAGTCGGACTCACCTGGGTGAGTCTTTAATTTTTTATTCGAAAATTGAAATCACTGTTCAAAGTCGGACTCAGATGAGTCCTTCTTTATTTTTACCGTAGAAAGTGCAATATATTAGGAAATAAAAATGAACATGCAATATTTTGGGAAAAAATAATCCCACAACAATATCTATGTAAATTGTCCAAATAGATGTCTTATTTTTTAAAAAAAACTCCAACACTAAATCAATAATTAACACGTGGCCTAAATAATCCAAATTCACAAAAGTGTTAGACACCTATATAGACAAAAAAAATCAAAACTTTAGGCATATAGTTTGACAAAATAAAAATTTAGACATCTATTTGGAACAAAATAAAAATTTTAGACACCTAATTTATCCAAAAAAATAATCTAAACACCTAAATAAAAAAAATAAATACTTTATAAACTTATTTTATATTTAAACCTTAAATTAAATAACCAAGGAAGCTATTGTATAAAAGTAAACCCATGAATACAAAGAGAATAATGTTTTTAAAGACTATATTAAGAATGTTAAAAAGATAAACTGTTATACTTGATAGGCTCGATTTTCTTCAACCGATTTAGCTAGCCAAATGGTGGAGAAGTTGGCTTTTTGGGTGATTGATTTGTGGAAGCCAAAAATAAATGACACGATGAATTTATAGTGGTTTGACCTTCTAACAAGCACCTACATCTACTACCTTAGCTTCCCACTAAAGATTTCACCAAATTCACTCTTGAATTTCTTCCCCTTTTCTAGGCTAAGGAGGCAACCTTTACACACTCAAAGATTTCTAACCCAAAGCTTGAGTAAACCTTCTTTACAAGAAAAATTTGAGCAAAGTTGAAATCCCTCACTAGGTAGATAGTTTGCACTCTTAAGCTCACTCACCCAATCCTAAACACTTGAGCAAATTTGACAATTTTGGCTCACAAGTGTTGTCTATACAAAGAGTAAACAATTAAGCCCCTAAGACAATTTTTTCATCATAATGTTGTTGACAATTGAAGCATTAGTTTTCCCTTCATGCTTGGAGGTTCCTTTTATACTTCCAATTGAGTTTGTAACCGTTGGATTGAATTGGAGCCGTTGAAGACTTTATTTCCCACCATAAATGCAGTTCTGGTAATGTATGTTTCGATATACAGGTAGTTGTATCGAAACGCCCTTCTTCAAAACTAGTTGTTGGTCTGATTCAGCAACCCGTTTCGAAACCCCTATAGGTTGTATCGAAATGACTGTTCCGAAATGCCTAGTCATGTACCGAAACGCATGCAATTCAAAAGACCGTTGGGAAATAGCTGTTGGGGGGTTTTAGCCGTTGGGGTGTCTGCCACGTATGTGTATCGAAACACCAAAGGGTGTTTCAAAACAACCCCTATCCATATTGAAACATGTAAGCCTTGTATCGAAATGGATTTTGGCGGTTTCAAAACGTATCGATACAGATAATGCTTGTATCGAAACGAGTACATTAAAAGCACTGGTTTGGGTACTTAAAAATGTTTCAAACATTGCCAAAACCTTTAGAAAACACCTCAAACTTATTTTCAAACATTTCGCCCCTATGGTATTTTCTTATCAATTTGGCCCCTAAAGTAGTCAAAATACATCACCGTTTAGGGTTTAGGAATACTTTTATGGTTCATAATCACTTTAGATTGATAAAAAATTTAATTAGAGTTTAAGATTTAGGGTATGGAATCTAGAAATTAGGGTTAGAGTGTCAGTCAAGGGGCAAACGTTGATGCAATTTGACTACTTTAGGGGCCAAATTGATGCAAAAATACTATAAGGGAGAAATCGATAAATTGACTACTTAAGCCTAAATTTAACCACTTATGTTTAAAATTTTCATCATCTTAGTCTTTGTTCTTCTCCTAGAAATGTTATATTATTTTCCCGGTATAATAATAATTAAACAGTAACTTGTTCATTCTTTATTGCATAGTACAATTATCTAACTATTGCTTTGATCTGATGGGTCACTTGCTTTGACAATATCGCAAAAAAAAAACTAAATTGATGAAATTTTTATATTAAGATTTAAATTTATTGAGTTATTTCGAACCATGACAAAGTTAATAAAATTCATAAGTTTTGATAACTAAAAATGCTATCATACCATGTCACATTATATACTTGTTTTAATTTTAACGAGGAGTAAATATATTGTGATCATATTTTAATTGAATGATTTGTTTGTAACTTAAAAAATTAATTTATTTATTATCAAACATATATTAAGTCATATAGTTAAAAAAAACTAAGCCCATATTACCAAAAAAAAAAAAAACTAAGCCCATATTACCAAAAAAAAAAAAACTAAGCCCATACACTTACACTGAACTGAAAAAGGCCCAACAATTTACTCATCCACACACACACACACATATATATATATGAACCCTAGTTTTGCTTTGCATTTGGAAAACCCTAGCCTCCACAATTTCTCTTCCAGCCAGCCGGTAAGTATAGCCGTCAACAGATCCCAACAATGGGCCGCGTCCGTACCAAAACAGTGAAGAAATCTTCCCGTCAGGTGATCGAGCGGTACTACTCTCGCATGACCCTCGATTTCCACACCAACAAGAAGATTATCGAAGAAGTCGCCATCATCCCATCCAAGCGGCTCCGCAACAAGATCGCCGGCTTCTCCACCCATTTGATGAAACGGATCCAGAAGGGTCCCGTTCGCGGCATTTCCCTCAAGCTCCAAGAGGAAGAGCGTGAGCGTCGCATGGATTTCGTCCCCGATGAATCCGCCATCAAGGTCGACCAAATCGAAGTCGATAAGGAAACACTCGATATGCTTTCGGTTCTCGGGATGGGTGATATCCCTGGCCTCGTCAAGGTTGACCCGGTTGCTGTTGTTCCTCAGGTCGGGTTCGGCCGCGGCGGTGGATCGGGTAGGAGGTTTTAAGTGGTAAGTGTTCATCTATTTTGAGTATGTTATGGGTTTTGATTCAATGTTTTTGTCCATTGTTGGAACAATGCTAGTTATTTTGAAAGTGTACTGGAGTTTATTAGTTTGATATGCACTTGAAATTGTTTGAAATGAGCAACTTTTATTTTCTGGCATCGTTGATTGCCATTTTTATATACTGAGGTGATTGAATTGGTTGATTTGAGATTAAGGCACCATTTGGTTTCATGCCCTTGAAACATATAGTATTAAATTGTTGCAGTTGAGGCTGTGGATGTGGTTGCAACGTCTAAAATATAACTATGATTTTAGATACGATTTGCGGTGTTGCCGCTATGCTGTATTTTGGCTGCAATTTAATACTATGTTGAAACTGTTAAGTCCGAACACACTATTTTTTGAATTGGTTTTCGGGTCTTTTGGTTTCTTTGCTCAGCCTCATCAACTTGTGGCTTCTTTGATGCCTTCCTCATCTTGTTATGGATCCATTTTCAGCAAAGATAAACATAGTTTGATTTTGAAAAAGGTATGTTGGGCTTTTCAAAGTTTTCTCTTACCTTGAAACTGTGTCAATTATGATCATGGTTAAAATTAACTGAACCGGGCTAGCAGTTCAACTATCTTTTTCACCGCTTTTGGTGGGTTTTCTAACATTTTAGTTTTACCTTATGAACCGTCAAACCAATTGGATTTGTATTTAACCATTTTTAGTTTGGGTTCTAAATCTATGATTATGATTATTAAGTAAAACCATAATGTGATTTTAGTATTTGCTAAAAGATTGAAGTGTTTAATATTAGGCTTAATACACATTTCCCTTCTAAACTTGCCCCTTAAACTATGTTTTGTCCATTTTGCCACTAAAGTATTTGTTGTTACTCATTTTGTCCTATTTTGTTACGCTTTGTCGTTAAAAATTTTTTAGCCAATAACATCTTGTCATGCCATTAACTCATTGACTAAGTTAATTTGCCTCCTTTTTATTTAAAGGATAAATGACATGTCAAGTTTGTTAAGCTTGTTTTTTGTTCAATTTAGTAATTAAAAAGTTTATTTTTATTTTAAATTGACCCGTATTTGTTTTTAATTTTTATAATTTAGTTCAATATTTGTTATTATTAATAATATTATTTTATTAAAATGTTAATATTTAATAAAATTAAATAAAATCAAATATTTTAATACTAAATTAGTAATAATTTAGATAAATTAAAATTTTTTTGATAAAAATTCAAATCATATTTGTAATTACTTATCTTTTGTTTGGCCATGTATATATATATATTATATGTTATATATGTTCTTTTTAGTATATTAATATGCGTACGCGTTATGTGTATATATGGTATGTGCTAATGCTTGGGTATTATATAAGTATGTTTATAAATATGCATATAAAGTAGTATATTTAATTATATTATATATGTTACTATTATTATTATTATTGGCGACAGCAACATTATTATTCATTATGTGTTTATTATTATTGTTATTATTAAATAAAAAATAAAAAATGAGAGACTAATGAAAATGTAAAGACCTATATATATATATATATATATATATATATATTTGATCCAGTTCCATTACAATAATAAAAAAAAGCCCAACAGAAATTTATTATATACTCCCTCCGTCCCACTAAAATTGTCACATGTTGACTTTTTTTGGTCAAAATTTTTCAACTTTGACTATAATTTATTTAAATATTTTAATTAATTAAAAATTATAAAAAATATATTTAAAAAATAGTTGATTCAAAGTTTTTAAAATATATTTTTTCATATTTTTATCAATAATAAATTTTAAATTATAAGAGGTCAAAGTTGAAAAAATTTGAACAAAAAAAGTCAACATGTGACAGTTTTAGTGGGACAGAGGGAGTATTACATATGACTTAATCTGCCTAAGCTCATTAGTTAAAACCCTAAACCCAATTTTAATAACAAAACCCTAATTTAATACCTCTCATCTTCTACGCGCAGTTAAAGGAGAATCGTTAGATTTAATCTGATCCAACGGTCAAGATTGAAGCTGATAATGACCCTTCAGTTACCCGCATCCCACGTGTCATCCATTTGTGCTGTCGTGTTAGCTTCTAGATCAAATCTGGGTCGTCCATTCTTGAAGCAATCTCCATCGTTGGATTCGTTCGAATGCCGCGTGTGCTGCCCACGCTTTAGTCGTTCGTCTCCTTCACGCGCCCCACGCGCAGGTGCCGTTTCACCTTCCTGACCATTCGAATTTCGCAGTGAAAATTTCGTCGAAAATTATGCTGACCGGCCATCAACTCCAACCATCGAGCAGGACAGAGAAACGATAAAAAAATGGGGTTATCATAAGCTAATACTAGGCATTATCATCAGAAGCAATCATCCACGGTATTTCAATTAATTGTTGCTTGTAAGTGTAATAAAAAACCAGATAAAAAAACCAGAAAAAAATTTAGAGAACCAATAGAAGAAAAAAGGCCTCGAAATTTCAGAGGTATATTCGCCCTTTCTTTTTTATTTCGAAATAGCATGAGCATACAAAAAAAGGTGGTTCTACCTTCGGCGTTCTACCTTTACGACGCGCCGGCCCGTCCACCCTTGACGTTGATAAGTCATATGGCTTCCCCAGGCCTTGCATGTTGAAACACATGAGGTAGGTAACGGTCTAAAATTATTTTGGGTTTCAAAAAAGGGGCTTTCGTTTTGAATAAATGGTGGTTCGTTTTGGATTAAGGGAGGGAAAGGTCGTTTTAGTGTTGTTTCTTTTTTTGGGGTTTTGAGAGAGTGGGAGAAATTCTTTTTTTTTTCTAAGCACAAAAAAATAATTTTGGGCTATTCAAGTGTGTTTTATACCGACTTTTAAATAAAAAAGGACTAATATCATTTTAAGGACCCCGTACTAAAATAATAACGTATGTGGTCCTTCTGCATGGGCTAATCACGCGTTCAGTCCCTGTTTGGGATAATTACTCCCCGTAACCATTTCGCCTTTTCAAAATCACACCTTTGGTCCCTGTAGTTTTCAAAACAATTGCAATTTGATCCTATTTTTAGTTAAAATCAAGTTTTGATGGTTCAATCCTTTTTTGGCCCCTGAAATTTCGTATGAGTTTGATT
Source organism: Hibiscus tridactylites (assembly GCA_958450335.1). Classification (NCBI taxonomy): domain Eukaryota; kingdom Viridiplantae; phylum Streptophyta; class Magnoliopsida; order Malvales; family Malvaceae; genus Hibiscus; species Hibiscus tridactylites. Next base: position 4,575,257 of record OY288292.1, read on the forward strand.
TTAGTCCTTTTTCCAGCAATTAAAACCCCTTTGTTATTCATGCAAATTTAATTTCCAGCCCTACTTATTATTTGTTTTTATTATTATTACTTTGTTATAGTGTAGATATATAATGTGGCCATGTTATATGTATAATATGTTGTCTAAGTAATATATATAGTTTATGTATAATATATGATTTTTCACATTTATACGATTTTTGTTATAACATATAGCTTACATATTCACTATAATATATAGTTTTTTTCTTTCTTTCTTTGTATGAAATAGTTTACACAATATATGTATATGTATCATAGATTTTTTATAGCATACGTATATATGTTTATATATGATATATAGAGTTTATATAACATAGTTTATACATAATGTACAACATGTATATTTGTTACATAATATATGGTTTCTATGTAAGATATAATATATAGTCTTTATACGACCTACAATTTTCATAATATATATATATATATTTTATGTAACATATAGTTTTTATATAATACTTAGTTTTTATAATATATAAATATAGTTTAATATATATTATACTTAATGAATAGTTTTTATATAACATATAGTTTTTATATTATTTACGTGATCTTTTATGTAATAGATGTTTTACATATACCATGTATTATATGGTATAAATATGTATATATAGACAATTTTTTATACTAAAATATAATGTATAGTGTTTTTAAAAAATAATTTTTTATAATATAATGGAAAGCTTTATGATGTATAGAACACGTGTTTTTTATATAATGTATAATATAGTTTTTTAAAAAATAGTTTTTTAGTATAAGGTGTAGTAATTGTTTATACGCTTTGGGTTTAGCTTTAATAGTTTTGGTTTTTTTGGCTTTTGTGAAACCGATAAATTAATTTTGATATAACTAAAGAATTTAAGGACTAAATTGAAAATGAGAAAACAAATTTTTAAGTCCTCAAACCTCTCTATATGTTTAAAAGAAAATGCCTAAGTTAAAAACTGATTTTATCAAAACTTTTCTAAGTGTTCTTGAAGCCAAAACAGTGATTTTCGAGTCACCGTTTCGGAACGACATTAGGCGTTTTGAAACACTTTTGAAACTGTGAACATGTGTTTCGAAATGGGTATCAAAACGGTTTCGACACTGTGAACCCTTGTTTCGATACGAGTTTCGAAACAGCTTAAGAACATCGAGACACCGTATCGAAACGACCTCAAACGTTTCGAAACGACATTCAAGTCAGATTTAAAAAATATGACCATTGAAGTTTTTAACCGATTTTTCACAAGTCGTTAAGGTGTATCGAAATGATTTCAAGCCGTTTCGATACAGGCCTTGACAGTGGCAAAAATGTTTCGAAACGGGTTTCGAAACGACTCTTAGCGTATCGAAACAAGCTTAACCATTTCGATACGGGCTCTTTAATGCACCCCAATGACTCTTTCTATTTTGGTCTGTTTCGAAACAGGGTCGGGCGTTTCGAAACGGTTGGTTGCAGACTGCATTTATGGAGGGAAGATAACATCCCCAATGGCTCTATTGATGAATGCAACAACCACAACGGCTAGAATTCAATGAGAAGGTATAAAAAAGACCTCTAAAAGCTTCAGCAACAATTTTGATCCAAAAGCAAACATCCAAACATCAAATCTAAGCATTTGTGCCTAAATCCCATTATTGTCTTGTAACCATAATTGTATTTTTCATTCTTATCATTTCAATTGGGTTGAGTGCTTGTAATTGGGCTACCTTTTGTATTGAGACATACTTATTTTAGCCAACAACTTCTTTGTTTCTCTTGTGTGAGGATTTGGTCAAATTTTGGGTAGAAAATTTGACCGAAATTGTAACGGTTACCTCCTTAGCCTAGAAAAGGGGAAGAGCAATTGGTGGAATTTTTGAAAATCCTTAGTGAAGCTAAGGTAGTGGATGTAGAGTTCGATTGGAACTTGAGCCACTCTAAAATTCCTTGTCTACCATTTTTATTTGTCAATTCCACTTCCAAAAACTTTAAAAACCCAATTCACCCCCTCTTGGTTTATACCGATCATTCGATCCACTCAACAATTGGTATCAGAGCCTACCTCTTTGAAGGATTAACAACCACAAGAGAAGTTCTTATGAAGAGTGTGATCATCCAAGAATCAAGATATGACATCTACCTCCGGATCTAGCATGTACGAGTCTCAATCCACTACAAAACTACCTTTCTTTAATGGTGACAACTATCCATTTTGGAAGAATCGGATGCGCCTCTTCATCAAGTCCAACAATTACTTGATTTGGGATGTCATTGAAGATGGTCCCTACATTCCATTGAAGCAAGATAATGAAGGAAAGATGGTTCTAAAGAAAAAGATGGAGATGAGTGAAGAAGAGAGGAAGAAGATCCAAATAAATGATAAAGCTCTTCACATGCTCTTTTGTTCTTTCAGTCCCGACATCTACTCCAAAGTCTCCTCTATTGAGAGTGCCAAGGAAGTATGGGATACTCTAGAGACCACCTATGAAGGAACCAATGATGTGAAGGAGACCAAGATTGGAATTCTCAATCTTAGTTATGAGAATTTCAAGATGGAGCCCGAAGAAACGGTGTCAAAGATGTTCGATCGCTTCTCAACCATCGTCAACGGGCTTAAGGGATTTGAAGAGACTATCCCGGAAGACAATCTTGTCCGGAAGCTACTCTACTCACTTCCCGAATCTTGGGATGGGAAGAGAACCGCCATCATAGAGGCCAAAAACTTGAAGACTCTAAAACTTGATGAGCTAGCGGGTTCTCTCCTTACTCATGAGATTATGAAGCAAGGAAGGGAAGAAGAAAAGAAGAAGGAAGAGAAAAGAGTGGAGAAGTTAGAGGTGGAAAAGAAGAAGAAAATGGGAGTGGCTCTCAAAGCTTCATTACTTGAGGAGAGCACTTCTAGTGAGGGGGATGAGTTAGAAGAATTGACTATGATAGCCAAAAGATTCTCACGCTTCATGAGGTCCAACCGAGGAAGGAAAATTCAAAGAAAGATGGACTTCAAAGGTAAAAGCAAAGAAGAAGAGAGGGATCAAATCATTTGCTTCGAGTGCAAAAGCCCGGTCACATTCGTTCGGAGTGCCCTCAACTCAAGAAGAAGGGCTTTGAGAAGAAGAAGAAGCTCAAAGCCAAGCTTGCTACTTGGAGTGATGAGGAGTCATCCGAGGATGATGAACAAGAAGTGGCCAACCTTTGCCTCATGGCACTTGAGGAGGATTCCTCCATGGTAACCTCTAACTCATCATCTTTTGATTTTACATTTGATGAATTAAATGATGCATATGATGAGTTGCAAGAGGTTTATGATGAGTTAGTTGAGAAATACAAGGAGTCGGTCATTAGGAATAAGAAAATTATTTCAGAATTAAATGATAAAAATGACTCACTTTCTCAAGCTAACTTAAAATTTGAGAAAAAGATTCTAGGTTTAAAAGATGAACTTAAATTCTTCCAAGATGAAAATGTTGACCTAAATAATCTTCTTTCTCAATGTAATAGTGAACACCAAAAGGTGTTAGGTGAGCTTAACAAGCTCAAAGAGTCTTTTAAATATGTTGGTAATGTGAAGCATGAAAAAGATGAATCATCTAAAACAAACCAACCTAGGAGAAAGACTAATAACTACAAACAAAGTAACTTCCCTAGACATAATAGAACTAAAAAGATTAGAAGTGTATGGATTCCTAAGGAACTTGTAAAATCTAATAATTTTGTTGCTATGTCACATTGGATTCCTAAGGGAACCAAGCTATTGGGAGCTAACACTCGTGGACCTAAAATGATTTGGGTACCAAAAACAAAAGTTTAATATCTTTGTTTGTAGGGGGAGCATTGCTACAAGGCCAAAGCACAAAGTCAAAACTCATGGTACCTTGATAGTGGATGCTCGATGCATATGACCGGAGACAAGAGTAGATTCATGGACTTAAAGCCAAAAAGTGGAGGAGTGGTGACTTTTGGTGAAAACTCCAAAGGCCACATTAAAGGTATTGGCTCCATAGGTAATCACTCTACCATTCTTATTGAAAATGTCTTGTATGTCGATGGTCTTAAACATAATTTGTTGAGCATAAGCCAATTATGTGATAAAAGGATTTAATGTTTTATTTGATAAAAATGGGTGCAAAATTGTTGACATTAAATCTAATAACATTATGCTCATAGGTCATCGCATAGGTAACATTTACATGGTGCATTTAGATGACATACATATATCCCATGCATGTTTAGTAGCTCAAAATGAAAATGATGCATGGTTATGGCATAAGAAACTAGGACATGCTAGCATTAGTGTTTTAGAAAAATTAGTTTCCCTAGATCTAGTTAGAGGTTTACCCAAAATTAAGTTCTCAAATGATAAAATTTGTGATGCATGCTCTAAGGGTAAACAACATAAGTCATCCTTTAAATCCATTAATGATGTTTCTACAAGTAGGTGTTTACAACTTATCCATATGGATTTATTTGGACCTATTAGGACTATGAGCTTGGGTGGTAAATCTTATGCATTTGTTCTTGTTGATGATTTTTCTAGATTTGCTTGAGTTCTATTTTTAAGTACTAAAGATGAGGCTTTAGAAAAATTCATCACATTTTCAAAATTAACCCAAAATGATCTTGAACTTTGAATTTCTCATATTATAAGTGATCATGGAACCGAATTTCAAAATCTAGGGTTTAAAGAGTTTTTAAATGAAAATGGTATTAGCCACAATTTTTCGACTCCTCGAACTCCTCAACAAAATGGGATAGTTGAGAGGAAAAATAGAACTTTACAAGAAATGGCTAGAACCATGCTTTGTAAAAATAATTTACCTAAATATTTTTGGGCGGAAGCCACAAACACCGCTTGCTACATTGTAAACCGAGTAATGATTAGGCCAATTTTAAAGAAAACACCTTATGAGATTTTAAAATCTAAAAAGCCTAACATTAGCTATTTCATCCATTTGGTTGCAAGTGCTTTGTTTTAAATAATGGAAAAGATAACTTAGGTAAATTTGATGCAAAAAGTGATGAAGCTATTTTCATAGGATATTCTTTAAATTCTAAAGCCTATCGTGTATTTAAGAAGAGAACTTTAGTAGTAGAGGAATCTATACATGTTGTATTCGATGATAACCTCCTTCCAAGGAAGGATTCTTGTGATGATGATGATGTAGGAATCATTAATGCCTTTGATGGAGGACAAACTTCAAAGGAGAGTGAGATTCCAACAAAAGAAGAGGACACACAAGATCCACCTCTTGAAGCCTTGAATGACTTGTTTCTTGAGGAAAAGGAAGTGAGCTACCCAAGGGAGTTCAACTATGTCAAAGGTGGTGAAATCTTGGGTGATCCATCCAAGGGGATAACCACTAGATCTTCTCTTAAACTTATGAACCATGTTGCATTTATCTCATGCATAGAGCCTAAGAATATAAAAGAAGCATTAAAAGATGATTTTTAGATTATGGCTATGCAAGAAGAATTAAATCGATTTGAGAGAAGTAATGTTTGGACATTAGTTGATAGGCCTAGTAATCAATCTACTATAGGAACTAAATGGGTCTTTAGGAACAAACTAGATGAGAGTGGTAACATTGTAAGAAATAAAGCTAGATTAGTAGCACAAGGTTACACTCAAGAAGAGAGAATTGATTTTGATGAAACCTATGCACCCGTAGCTAGAATGGAAGCCATTAGGATGTTGCTTGCATATGCATGTTATCATGATTTCAAGCTTTTTCAAATGGATGTTAAAAGCGTATTTTTAAATGGTTTTATAAATGAGGAAGTGTATGTGGAACAACCACCGGGTTTTGAAGACTCAAAATTTCCAAATCATGTTTTCAAACTTACTAAAGCTCTTTATGGTTTAAAACAAGCTCCTAGACCTTGGTATGAAAGACTTTCAAACTTTTTAATTGAAAAAGGTTTTGAAAAAGGCAAGGTGGACACTACACTTTTCATAACAGGTATAAAAATGACATCTTAGTAGTACAAATTTATGTTGATGATATTATTTTTGGATCTACTAACGAATGTCATTGCAAAGAGTTTGCTAAGTTAATCCAAGGTGAATTCGAGATGAGCATGATGGGGGAGCTCTCATTCTTTTTGGGACTCCAAATCAAGCAAAGGAAGGATGACACCTTCATCAATCAAGCAAAGTATATCAAGGATATGCTCAAGAAGTTTGGCTTGGAGAATGCAAAGCCTCAAGCCACACCTATGAGCTCATCTACAAAGCTTGACAAAGATGAAGGAGGTAAGTGTGTTGACTCTAAGCTTTACTGTTCTATGATTGGATCATTGCTTTACCTTATCGCAAGTAGACCAGATATCTTGTTTAGTGTTTGCTTGTGTGCTAGGTTTCAAGCTAGTCCTAGAGAGTCTCACCTTATTGCCGTTAAGAGAATCTTTAGGTACCTTAGAGATACCCCTTGTTTAGGTCTTTGGTACCCTAGAGACTCCACCTTGAACCTTCATGCTTATTTGGATGTGGATTATGGGGGTTGTAAAATCGATAGGAAGAGTACTTCGGGAACTTGTCAATTCTTAGGTAGTATGCTCATATCTTGGTTCTCTAAGAAACAAAATAGTGTAGCCTTATCTACCACCGAAGCCGAGTACAAATCCTTAGGGAGTTGTTGTGCTCAAGTCCTTTGGATGAAGCAACAACACTTAGATTATGATATTAAGGTTGAAACCATACCCCTTAAGTGTGATAACACTAGTGCCGTATGTTTGACAAAAAATCCCATCCAACACTCTAGAACCAAACATATAGAAATAAGACATCATTTCATTAGAGATCATGTCCTTAAAGAAGATGTTGTTATAGAGTATGTTGACACCTTAAACCAATTAGCAGACATCTTTACAAAGCCTTTAGATAAAGAGCGTTTTGGTCCCTTAGGAGAGAGTTAGGTCTAACTAGCATATCTTGACCTTTTAGGACCCCCTTTGTGCTTAAATTGCTTGATCTCTTGAAAATGCCATGTTTATGTGTTTTTACTCCTAATTTCACCCATGCTTATAGTTAGGGGGAGTATGTTTAAGTTTGCATATGTTATTCCTGCTCATTCATGTCATTCATGCAAATTAGGACTTATAAAATCCATTTTTCTGCACTTTTAGAGCCTCATCTGCACTTCCAGGCCCAGGTGTATCGAAATGGGTCCAACTGTTTCGATACGGGTGCCTTAAAAATCCACCCGAGAGAAGGGTGTTTCGAAACGCCTTCCAAGGGTTTCGAAACGTTTTAGCTACTGCCAAGGGGTGTATTGAAACATGTTTCGATACAAGTCAACGTGGAATTCGATACGGTCAAAGCCGTATCGAAACGGTCAACTGGACTTGAAAAGTCAGCCAACTCTCGATGCCCGCGTTTCGGAACAGTCGAAACCTGTTCCGAAATGGGTTAGCGGGCTGCTTTAAAGAGGCTTTTAAAGTTAAACTTTCACTTTAATTAAAACTCCCTCAAACCCTAAAAACCCTAAATCATTTTTTCCCTATAAAAACCCTCTTAACCTCATTGTTTTTCACCAAATCTTGAGGGCTTTTACTCTTAAACACAAGTCTAAGCAAGCATCAACAATTTTGTGCAAGGATTTCCATCTATTCATCCAAAAATCTCAATCTAAGGTATATTTTCATCTTTTTCTTTTTCCTTAAATTTGTATTCGAATCCTAGGTTAGAATATTTTAATTTTGTGTAGTTTATGTGTTTTGATACTTGGGTTTTTCAAATCTTGTGAAAATTTTTCAAAATCTTAAAATATTTTATTCGAATATATGATTTTTCATTCGTATTTTTTTACTGTTTTTTCTTGTTTTCTCTTAAAAAAATTTTGTTCTTAAAATTTGTTTTAAACCTAAGTGGGATTTACCATTGGATTGAATTAAGGACTTTCAAGCATACACTTCAATTTTAGTTACAAATTGCTTGCTTTATGTTTTTAGGATTTTTTCAATGGATCCCGCTAACAAGAAACGTAAGGCATCTCAATCGAGTAAAGCTTCAAATCAAGCCACTATCCATCCCAACCTTACTCAACTTTTTCTCAAAAGTCTTCAGACTCAAGAGTTTAGGGCTCGTTTCACTTACGTCAAAGAGCTTGCCGTTCGTCGTGAGCGTGTTGTTGACATGTCGTTTCTTGACTCCGAGCGCTTTCTCTTCCGTTATCTCCACCGTTTACAAGAATGGAGCTTCTTTGGTTTCTTGAGCATCCCGGATATTTGCTACAAGCACATGGTTCTTATCTTCTACTCAAATGCCTAACTTATCAATAGTGAAGACAACTCCGAAGTTGTTGGCATTGAATCTCTTATCTTGGGAAAGAGGATTGTCATTGACATCCCTTATTTAGAGGCTACCTTTGGTCTCAAGAACGAAGGAATCGAGGATGAGACTCATTTTGGTTCTCACACCGGTTCAGTGCTCGCCTTGGATGCTCATGATAGGTTCCTCCACGTGATGGTCTCGTGGTTTATTCGCCCCTCCGGAGGTAAATTCTCTCATGTTCGTCAAGTAGATTATTTTTGGCTTGAATGTTTTCGTCGTGGAGAGCGCCCTAATCTTGTCAAGATCATGTTTTCCGAGATGGTGAATAATGTCAAGCTCCGTGAAACCGATGCGCTCAAGTCTTTCACTTATGGGACTGTTTTAAGTCATATGTTTGGTGAGCTTCGTCTTGATTGCACCTATGACTCTCCGGAACCTCGCAAGCAAAAACTTGGTGAATCTTCTCTCCGCAAGTCCGGATTTCGTTACATCAACAATGGCCAATGGGAACGTGTTGATAGGGAAGCACCTCCACCTCAAGTTGAACCTCAACCACAAGCTCTGGTTGCCAACAATGAAGCTTTCATGGGTTTTCTTACCGAGCGGTTCAACACTATGGAGGCGAATTTTGGTACCATAACTACTCGATTGCAATCCATGGAGAATTGACTCACATCCCTTGAGAACCAACATCAATCTATGGACATGTCCTTCTCCACCTTTTATGGTCAATGGATGGATTTTCGTCGCTCTCAAGCTAAGGACGATGATGATTCCATGGATGATGATAGTGACGACGACGAGGCTTAGGATTCTCATGTCATCTCATATTAGCTATTCATTTTAGGACTAAGATTGCATCTTTATTTCCTTTATGTTTTATGAACCTATGCTTTTCTTATTTTGTTTGGGATTAAGCTTTGAACTTCATTGTTTAAGATTTATGTTTTGGATATTTGAATTCTATGAATTTATATTATGTTGCTTATTGCTTATTGATTATTGCTTTTAACCTTATCTCTTCTCTTTGAGCCTTGTTTATTATTTTTGATCTAACAAAAAGGGGGAGAAGTAATCTAAGAGCCAAAATTCGTTTTAAGTGTTTTAAGTTTTAAAACTTGGATTTAAATCTTTTTAAAACTTTAAAAACCTATCTTAAATTGAGGGGGAGTTAGAATGTATTCAAAATTTTCAAAACTCTTAAAAATTCTAACTTTGGTTTTGTTATATAAAAAAGGGGGAGATTGTGAAACCGATAAATTGATTTTGATATAACTAAAGAATTTAAGGACTAAATTGAAAATGAGAAAATGAATTTTTAAGTCCTCAAACCTCTCTATATGTTTAAAAGAAAATGCCTAAGTTAAAAACTGATTTTATCAAAACTTTTCTAAGTGTTCTTGGCCAAAACAGTGATTTTCGAGTCACCGTTTCAGAACGGCCTTAGGCATTCCGAAACACTTTTGAAACTGTGAACTTGTGTTTCGAAACGGGTATCGAAACGGTTTCGACACTATGAACCCTTGTTTTGAAACGGGTTTCAAAATAGCTTAAGAACATCGAGACACCGTATCGAAACGACCTCAAACGTTTCGAAACGGCATTCAAGTCACATTTAAAAAATATGATCGTTGATGTTTTTAACCGATTTTTCACAAGTCGTTAAGGCGTATCGAAACGATTTCAAGCCGTTTCGATACAGGCCTTGACAGTGGCAAAAATGTTTCGAAACGGGTTTTGAAACGGCTCTTAGCATATCGAAACAAGCTTAACCGTTTCGATACGGGCTCTTTAATGCACCCCAACGACTCTTTCTATTTTGGTCTGTTTCGAAACAGGGTCGGGCGTTTCGAAACGGTGTGTTGCAAGCTGCATTTATGAAGGAAGATAACATCTCCAACGGCTCTATTGAAGAATGCAACAACCACAACGGCTAGAATTCAATGAGAAGGTATAAAAGGGACCTCTAAAAGCTTCAGCAACAATTTTGATCCAAAAGCAAACATCCAAACATCAAATCCAAGCATTTGTGCCTAAATCCCATTATTGTATTGTAACCTCAATTGTATTTTTCTTCCTTATCATTTCAATTGGGTTGAGTGCTTGTAATTGGGCTACCTTGTGTATTGAGAGATACTTATTTTAGCCAACAACTTCTTTGTTTCTCTTGTGTGAGGATTGGGTCAAATTTTCCCGAAATTGTAACGGTTACCTCCTTAGCCTAGAAAAGGGGAAGAGCAATTAGTGGAATTGTTGAAAATCCTTAGTGAAGCTAAGGTATTGGATGTAGAGTTCGATTGGAACTTGAACCACTCTAAAATTCCTTGTCTACCATTTTTATTTGTCAATTCCACTTCCAAAAACTTTAAAAACCCAATTCGCCCCCTCTTGGTTTATATCGATCATTCGATCCACTCAACATATTTAGATTAAGTTAGCTTTAGATTAGGATTAGATGATTAATTTAATTAATTCGAATCGTGTGCCTATCTTATAGGGACACGATTTGTAATTTAATTAAACTAATCTAGGATTAGTTTTAAAGCCTTAGTTAGAATTAGGATTCGAATTAACTTAGCAAATTTAAATTCGATCTTGGCTTATTTGGGTGAATGTTAAATTCGTTAAATTAGTTGGGCATTTCTTCACAACCTCAGGGTTAAAATTAACTTCACAACTTGGATCAAAATTAAAGTTAATTCTCATAATTTGTTAGGTTTTTTTCTCTCTAGTTTTTAAGGAATAAATTAATTTAATGTTTAATATTAGAATCACTTAATTAATAATTAGATAACTAATTAGGCTTTTCATAATTTGAGGGTTTTAGGTTAAGGCTTTAGCAGGCTTTTTGCAGGTTTAATTTTAAGCATTTTGTGACATTCATTTTTAAATTGTCATTCAAATGACTAATTTATTTTGAATTAATCAAATCAAATCAGAAAAAGTGAGGTATTTATTAATTTCGATATTTGTGTCGTAACAGTTCGGGCTTAAAGGATGTTGACAAAATATTTGAATTAATTCTTATCATCCCAAGGTAAATTATAGTTAAAAAATTGACAATATCATGACATCATATTTAAATGGTTGCATCATGTATAAATGTGACATACGAATATCGAACCATAAATTAACACGGAAGTCGGGCTTATTCGATGTCGGTTTTATGGTCTGGTGTATTATCATCCTTATTAATTAAATGCCTAATTAATTCGAACTCGTCATTTTGATAAAGCCAGTTCAATTAAAGTCAATTTCAATTAAGTACACTAAATTAAATCTATTTTAAATTTCAGCAATTTCTTTCGATTAAAAGCAACAAATATTTTGGTACCAATTTTCGGGCGTGTTGGGGGTGCTAATCCTTCCACACGCGTAACCAGTTCACGAACCCTTTCAAAACAAATATATAGTTTTATGGTGTCTGGCCTACCTAGGTGGCCGGTGGCGACTCCAAAACCCTTTTTTGTTAACAAAATCCAATTTTTGTAAACTTTATCGTTTTCCGAGAAAGATAGAAAATGAATTTTCAAAAATAAATTAAATAACTCGTAAGCGATTTTCGATTTTGACTTGAAAAAAGGTTGCTACAACATGGTAACTCTGTTGGGGAAGTATTTTTGTTTTACAAAAATAAAAGAGATATTTTTGTTTTACAAAATTAAAAGAGAGCTAGATCGAAAAAAAAAATATTTATGGTTTTTAATTGAAAGAAACGATTGAAATTTAAATGAAAGTTAATTTAGGGTACTTAAGTGGAATTTGATCCAAATTGAACAGGCTTTGATAATTGGTGGTCATCGAATTAATTTTTCATTTAATTTCTAAGGAATCACCGACACGTGTTGCATTATGATCATCAAGCTCTATACCCGAGCTCTGTTCCTTAAGTGGGAGTGAAACGCCCATACCCATGTGAGTAGCCCTCTACGAGTCGGTAATTCACTTTTGGTATCCACAACTTTTGACACGTGAGTAGCCCTCCACGTCATTAAGTTGTGCATACCCTCGAACCGAAACCAATTCGCAAGCCTGTAATAGGTTAGAATTGGGGTTTTTGTCGCCTTAGTAGGTAACAAGATAGGTTCGGGTGCCCTTAATTAGAACCGAACCCATGTGTGAGAATATAGGAAGCCCAACCCATTAGAGCCATACAGATAACCATATCAAACTAGATATTTTGTGGTTAGGGTTCTTTATGTGTTTACCTTTTGTTTAATCTATTTGCCTTCTGTATTTCTGCATTTATTATTATTTCGTGACTGACGCTTCTTTGAGTTTTGTCCTTTTTGTTTTTACCCTTTTATTCTGCATATTATGTCATATCATAAAGAGCACATTGAGTCAGAAAATAGCCTAAAATTAAAGACCAGATCAGTGGGAGTCTTGGTTCGTAGTAATGGTCAAAAGAATTCTGATGTACAAATATGGTCCGTAGGAGAGCAATTACGTGACAGGGATAATAGTTCTTCCGGGTTTAGGTCTGCGACATTAGCCCAGACTCTCATTTAATGATGTGCCCAGATTGAGGTTAGTATGAAACAGTCGAGATTTTGAGACAAGAATTGCTTTCAAGAGCGAGTATGGCGACATCGCATAGTTATCAGATGTTCCGATCCACCAATCATTATTTCAAGACTTGATAGGGTTTCGAAAGTCACCAACAGTTGTTTCACAATTAGCCACCATGATTGGACCGCACCAATTAAAGAATATTAAGTTCTCATAAATTGCAAGAAGATCGATGAGAACCGTGTCTACTATAAACCTAAACAAATCTCTCTGAGGTAAGCTTGGTTGGTTCTCGGACATGTCGTCATCTCAGGTCAAAGCTCAAGTTTCAACTTAGAACAAGGGGGAGTATCACAAGGGGAAAGAGCTCCGGTCTCAGCTTTAGTACACCTTGAGGGTCGGGTTTAACGGGATCCTTTCAGAGGTAGTTCGAGCGTACCAAATGCCAACCTTAGAGCAACTACAATTTGTTGCTTACACTATTTGGACGCCAGGGCAAGAATGGGTACATTTGATGACTCAGATGCAAGAGGTCACCCTGAAGTTACAGTTCCTAGTGGAAGAGGCCACCGAGCATCAGACTATGTGAGAGAAAAGAACGTTTGAATCGTGAAAGAGATTGTCAACCTAGATGCTATCTTAGGACCATATGTGCAGTGGGTTTTCTTTGATTATTGTAACGAAGAAAAGTTCCCATTAATACAAGTCGTTTAACGATGATATTTGCCGAACTCAATGTTGCTCTTTGCATTCATTCATGTTTATATAATAGTATTACTCCATAACATGACATCATTTTTATTTAAATGATACATTTTTTTACATCCACTACATCATATGCATTACTAATCGGGGAAAGCTTTCGCCTCAGAGAAAGTGAAGTGAAAAGGGAATGGCATTTAATCAGTTCAACTCTGGAAATACGAATGATCTAGCAGCTAGGGTGGTCAGGCTCGAGAAGCTCCATGAGCGTTTGGCCGAGAATCAGAAAGATCTGACAACATATGTGAAGAAGTTCCAAGAAGAGATTAAGTGGCAAGTCGACGAGTTGATGAGCATGATAGCCACCGTGACCAAAGGAAAAGGTGTGGAGGAAGACTCCTTTGTGCCAAAAGAGAGCGAGGGTAGGGATCGCAACTCTATAATGGAAAAAGTTTTATCGGAGGAAGATCAAGCCATCATCAACCAATACGAGGTAGCTTGTACTGTAACGCCCCAATTTTGGGCTTAGAAGTTTTGGGTTTGAACCGGACCGGTCGGATTTTTGGTTCGAATATAAAAGGTGGTTTTAGGGAAAGCCTAGTTCGGGATGCATTAAAAATATGGAAAAATATCTAAAAATCCTCTTTTAATATATATGAGAGAGTGGTGAAATCAATTTTACAAAATGAGGTTTGGAAATATGACATTTCGAGTTAGTGACTAAAATGTAATTTTTGAAAAGTTCGTGACTGTTTTAAAATGATTGAAACTTTGAATCTTTAAGGAGCTAATTTACCCAAGGGAAAAGTCACATTTTGGTTACATAACTAACTTTTACCAAAATTTTCCCATTTCATTTTCTCTCAAAATTCCCTCAGCCAAACACATTTCCACAGCAACTTTCCTTTTGATTTTCACACCTAAAGAAGAGTTTTCAATCCCCAAATGATTCCTAATCATTTCTACATCAAATCCTCACCATTTGCTTAATGAATTTTCAAGGATTTTGGCTCTAAACAAGGAGAAATCCACATTTAGAGGTATGAACGTCCTTCTCCTCTAAATACTCAGTTCTTTATTGAAATTCCCAAGTTTTCAATCCTTAAATTGAGTTTTATTAAAGGTTTTAATGTTGTGATCTTGATTTTTGGCTTAAAATTCAAGATTTGGATTTAATTTTGAAGAAATTCGTATTGGATGTTTGGGCTCTGTTTTGAGATGTCTTTTTGATGTATTTTGGATGTTTAAATGATGTGAAATGGAGGTTTAATCAATGCAATCCTGAATAGGTTGATTTTCCTAAGTTTTTACTTGTGAAAATGGTGGTTTTTGGGGTGATCTTGGTGTTTTGTTAATGCTGGAGGTATAAGGACGAGTTTGGGTTCATTTTGGATGTTAATTGATGTTTAAAAATGGTTAGAAGTGATGGATCTTGGCTGGGTTAAGTTTTGGAAGAGTTTGGAGGTGATTTCGGTTGTGTTTGGTAGCCGAAATGTTGGATTTGTGTAGAGCAGCGAGTTTAGGTGTGTTGCTGGTGATTTTAATGCATGATGATGCATTAATCCTCTGTTGTTATGTGTTTAAAACAGGGGAGAATGATCCGGAGGCAATAGAGGTGGCGTTGGAGGTTTCGGATGCTTGGAAGGCTTAACGGCTAGCGTAGTTTTGTGTATCGGTGAGTGGTAAAGAGTTTTCCAGCTTTGAAACATTTTGGATGAGGCTTTGGGAGCTTAGTTTAAGTCTAAACAACTTAGCTAAGCTCAAGAGTAAGTAAATGGAATTTCTCTCTTGGTTTGGGCTATGCTTTGGTTTTTAAATGCATTTGGGATGATTGTGTTTAAATTACTGTTTTTAAGCATGTTTGGACATGGTTTATTGTCGGTTATTAATGCCATTATGTTAAAGATGCATGAGGTAAGTAATCCTTGACTTGCTTGGGTTGTGTGCATATAGTTCTAAGCATGTGATGCTTGTGGATTTGGCATTTTGGTTATGCTTGTAAAAACAGTGGATTAATGTGGTAAAATGGTTATATTGGCAAGTGATGCAAGTGGTTCTTGGTTGCTTTAATCGGATATAGTTAGTCGGCTATAGGATTGGGTGCACCGTGAATTGAGTCGCCTTGGATGTTGAGGGGATGTGATTGTACCGTAAACTCCATCCAAGTACCCTAGCGATTGAGAAAATTAGTGTCACCACGATGGAGGATGGCTCTCGTGGGTGGACTTTGTTAAGTGTCACCACGATGGAGGATGGCTCTCGTGGGTGGACTTTGTTAAGTGTCACCACGATGGAGGATGACTCTCGTGGGTGGACTTTGTTAAGTGTCACCGCGATGGAGGATGGCTCTCGTGGGTGGACCTTGTTAAGCGTCACAACGTTGGAGGGTTGCTCCCGTGTGTGAGCTTGGTTAAGGTGATTACAATGGTGGAGGTAGCTCCCATGTGTATGCCTTGTGGTGTGTCCCGGCTCTCGCTAGTGAGTTATACAACTTCCGATGAGTGATGTTGAGGGGTTGAGATTGTACCGCTAAACTTCATCATGAGTGTTGAGGGGTTGAGATTGTACCGGTAAACTGCACGTTGTGTTGTTCGGTAGTGTGTGGGACAACGCTTGTAATCCGCGTATCCGATTGTGTCTTGTGTTGTGATGATTTGTGAATTATCGCTTGAAAGCCAATATAATGTGTTTGAATGTGATGAATCAAGAGTTGTTTGGAAATGATGCAAGGTGCATGGGAAATATGTAAATGATGCAAGAATGCATGTGATGCTTGTTAAGCTTGGGCACAAGTATATTTTGCTAATGTGAATGGTGCATATGTGCATAGAATCTCATAAATGCATTGAAGTCTTGTGAGGGCTTGTTTTAGAAGGCATGTAATGCAAATGTTGTTTTTGTGGTTCATGTGTTGCATTTGTTAAATGCGTGAGATAGTTAAAAGGAGCAAATGGTTTTCAAAAGGTTTCTTGTTTTGAGATGTACATCAAGAATGAGGGAAGTATGTTGTGAAGTGGAAGTGTTTTCCAAGGAATTTGTGTTTAACTTTGCATGTGATGTTCATGCATGAAAAGGGTTTAAATGATAGTTTGCAAGAATGTGTTTGAGGTGAGTTGTTTAGCTTTTCTAAGCTAATGGTTGGTTTTCATATTGAGTAATGCATGGTTTGAAGCATGTTGCTTTAAAAAGGGGTTTTCAAACAATGCTTTGGTTTATTGATTTGTATCTACTTTTGAAGAAGGTTTTATGATTTGCTGCATTGATGGTGTTTTGGTTTTGAGCATCCCTCACTAAGCATTATGTGCTTACGCTCCTTTGTTTCCATCAATGCAGATAATTGAAGTTGGGGCAGCAAGAAGCAAGGGATTCAAGGAGAGCTCCACTTGAGAAGTATGTCTCGGTTAATAGCTATAGATAATAAAGGCAATGGGGGAGAGTCTTTTATATTGATGTGTAATGAGATTGAGTATGTTGACCATATTTGGTTTGTGGTTTGAATCTTGTTGTTTATCGCTTTGCAACATTTGAATCTTCTTATTCATAAGTTGTTATACTATGCTTCTTGTTTTAAAGGCATGATCAAGTGTTGGATGTGTTGAAGGAGTTGGTGCACCTAAGGTTTGCTTTGCATCTAGATTTTAATGCAAATTGGTAGTTTCGATGCTTGGCCTGTTGTTGATATGTTGAGGATTGATTTGTAGTATGTTTGATGGGGTTTGGATGTGTAAAAACAGGCTTTTCTGCTGTTTCTGGGCAGGGTGTTTCGAAGCACCCTTGCCTGTTTCGAAACAGGTGCTTGTTTTGGCCTGGGCATTTCGAAACGAGTAGAGGTGTTTCGAAACACTTTGGCTACTGCCAAGCCCCGTTTCTGAACGGTCAATTCCCGTTTCGAAACACTTGACCGTTGGGCACTGATTTGAATGGTTTTTGAGGTTTGCAAGTTTTACGTTTTAGTCCTGATTTTTGTATTTGCAATTGCTTGAGTTTGGGTTGTCCGTTTGAGATGAAATTTGACATATAAGCTTATAACCTAACTAATTTCATAATGGTATCTTAAAAATTAGCAAAGTCCTTTTAATTTCCAGATTTTACATTTTGGTTCCTAAATTCGTATGTTGTGCAATTGAGTCCCTTATTGTTTTCCGATTGCTGTGATTTTTGAGTATGCTTATCTCAAGAGTATGCCTAGGATTAATGTGCATCTAGACAAGTTTAAAAAGAAAAAAAGGGTCGTTAATCAAGGTTGACTTTTGGGTTGACTTTG
This sequence comes from Hibiscus tridactylites, assembly GCA_958450335.1. Taxonomy (NCBI): domain Eukaryota; kingdom Viridiplantae; phylum Streptophyta; class Magnoliopsida; order Malvales; family Malvaceae; genus Hibiscus; species Hibiscus tridactylites. The sequence goes on from OY288292.1 coordinate 4,593,013, forward strand.
GTTTTCCCCGTGTAATCTTCATAGTTCGGGTCAACTGTCTAGGCCGGGCTAAGGGGGTTACATTTGGTGGTATCGGAGCTGAGTTGCGAATGCTTGGGGAAATGGTAAATTGTTGTAATAAGTGTTTGATGTTTATTCTGATGTGTGGTTGAAAGTCGGTTGAAATGTGTGTCTTTGAGCGAATTGTTGATGTTTTTATCATGCTTTTCGGTTATGTATCTTCATTGAGCTGATGTGAATTTGTACTGATGATATGCTGGTGTTGTGAGCTGATTCTATGAATGATAAAAGTGTGATGGGTATGATATGTTGATGTTATGCTGTTGCGGGTGAATGTTGTTTGATGAGAGCATGATCGAAGTATGTTGATTGATATGCTCGATGTTGTGATATCCATGTTTTTATTGATTGTTATGTCATGTAAAAGGGGAGAATTCGGGATACCCATTGCCTTATTATTATAGCTATTGTGTTATGTTGGAGTTGGAGTCTTGAATCCTTGCTTGAAGCTGGCCTGATGGTTTTGTTTGTTTTGTTATGATTGCTTGTTGTTGTTAGCACGATGGAATCAATGAGAGAATGGCATTTGGGTGAGATGGTTGCTGCTTTAGAGCAAGTTGTTAAGTCTTGGAATTCACCTTTTGGTGGAGGTGTTTCGTTTCAGCCTACAATGTCTGGAGTTGAGGTATTAAGGCAGGAGAAGGAAGTTGGTTCTGTGATGAAGAGTTCATCACCTATAGTTCAAGAGGTGTCGGGAACATCTCAGGCCGTGGTGAAAGTGAGGCCTGGGGATGTGTCAACTGTGGGACACGCGAGTTTGTCAAAACATCGCCTATATGATTTGGGAGCTGTGGAGTATCGTGGTTCGACACCTGAGGCGTTCGAGGCTTAGTTAGCCAGTGTAATTCTGATTTTGGATCAGGAAGGGTGTGACTACGCCTGTAAGCTGGGAAGTGTTGTCTCATTGATATTGGAGGACGCTTGTACCTGGTGGACATCTGTGGCGGTGGCAACGCATATCCACGATATAGATTGGGACTTCTTTGTGTCAGCCTTTTATGAAAGGTACCTTGGAAAGAAATTCCCAAGGGTTAAGCAATGTGGGGGTGTGGCTTCAGTTTATGAAGGTGAGAAAAGTTTAGACAAGAGAGCTATGGATACTGACCCCGGGAGCGGTCGGCATAAGAGGTTACATGATAGAAGGTTTGGCTTGAATCGAAGCCTAGATGGTAGTGCAGATATGGGGCAAGTGCTACATGATCAAGGAGGGTAGCTCGGTTGCCGATGTGCGACCGCTGTGGAAGGTGTCATGTTGGAGGTTGTTGGGGCGCGAGAGTTTGTTGGAACTGTGGTTCTAAGGGGCATGTGAAGCAAAATTGTCCTCAAGTGGTGAGATCAGCTTCAGTGGTAGCAAAAGGGTCTCTGAAGGGTCGTGGGCGCGGCCGAGACAAAGTTCGAAGGTGGCAGGAAGGGCGGAAAGGTGTGAGAAGCTTGGGGAATGAATCTTGTTTGAATTGTGGGTCTGTTGGACATTTGAGACGAAATTGTTTGAAGTTGGCTCGGGGTAGTCAGGGTTCTTTACCGCAGGGAGATGGTGATGACCTTAAGGTGTTGGCTGATGCTACGGTGGTGCGGCTAGAGAATGATGGTTCTGCGAAGAAGAGAGTTTGTCTGTTGAAGTCCCGAGGCAGTGAGATGTTTACAGGTAACCTTGTTAAGTAACATTTACCCTAGTTATCTTAGTTTGGTTTCGGTTTGGTTTTCCCTTGCGTAGTGGGTATGGTCTTATAGCTAGCAAGTTTGGGGTAGTAGTTGGTGTTGTTTTGAAAACAACTTTAGTGTGAAGAGGGAATTAGTGGAGTATTTTGTAGTTAGCGGATTGTTAGAATGGTAGAGTTAGACAAGTTAGAAGTGGGGTAGGAGGTTGTTCTTAGGCGGATTCTGAGGATGTTATTGGTGGGTGTGAACCGACATACATGCACAGTTAAAACCATTGTTATACACTATATATATATATATATATGTGTGTGTGTGTGTGTGTGTGTGTGTGTGTGTGTGTTGGTACATGCATACATGTGACATGACATTAGAGGTTTTGCATACATGTACACATGCATTGATATGGCATATTGGTGACCATGCATACGAACGTTCACACTTGCTAATAGCTAGTTGGGTCCGTTAGTGTTGTGATAGGGTTAGGTTGGATGATGGGTTAAAGAGTTGTTTTGGTGCTAGGAGAATGTTGGAAGTAATGGAGGGTAATAAGCGAGCTGTCAGTAATAGTGAGTGCGATATAGCATGTTGGCAGAAGGAAAGTGTTTTGGCGCTTAAAGAGTTTAGCGGTATGGTGGTGAGGAGATTTCCGGTTGGAGTTAGAACCGGTCAGGTGGTTTTGAATAGCTGATAGATGTGGTGGTTCTCTGTGTTAAGTGATGTAGTAGGTTAGGGGATGTGTCTCCTGAGTGCTGAGGTGACTTGGCATTGATGTGGTAATAGGAGGGTGTTTATGTAGGTGATGGCTCGTAGCAACCTTTGAGGAGTTGAGAAGAGGTTGTGTTGAGGGTTGTAGAAAAGGTTTGGCCTGGGGAGAGTAGAAGTTTCGTAATCTTAAAATGTATGTATAGAATGGGCGGTGTCCTGGTAAGGCTAGTGTTGTAGTCAAAGCTTGAAGTGGAAAGACAATGTAAGTTCAAGGGCCATTGTTGGTTGGACGGGTTCTAGTGAGAAGTGGTCTGTTTATCATGTATAAGTAAATCCTTTCTAAAGCCAGCTAGGGGTACGTGGAACAGCTGACAGAGTTAAGGTTGGAGTTTTGCGGTGTGGATTTCGAGTGATGGGTGAGTAAGTTTTGGTGAGTCGTTATGGTAATGATAGTGGCGGATGTGGAGGAATGTCATCAATACGTTGAGAAGCTTGAGTAAGCAATTGTTGATTAAAATTTTGCTTGATGTGGTAATCTTTGGAAGAGGTTGAGCGGTTTTGCAAGGGGTTTTAGAAGCAGTGAAGGTTGTGGGTCACATGGTGGCTGAGCTGGATGGGTTGGTGTCACCGTGTGTGCTAGTTTTGGGAGTTATGAGTTAAGGTGGTGTATGCTGTAAAAGTTTGGAGGTTCTTCGGGTTGTTGTTGGGGCTATGCGCAGTTCGGAAGTGTGAAAGGTTAAGCTGTGGTTAACATTTGAGTGTTCTAGAATTTGTGAACAGTATGTAGTGGTGTTGGGTTTGGTTATAGTGTAAGTTGATTTGTGGAGGAGTTGGTTTTGTAGAGTTTTGTGTGGAGAGTGTTCAGTGGTGGTTAAGTCTCCTGTGTTGCCTTGTGGGTTGCTTTGAGAAGTTTGGTTGTGCTCTTTTCGCCGGTTGAAATTTCAAGGACGAAATTTCCTAAGAGGGGGAGAGTTGTAACGCCCCAATTTTGGGCTTAGAAGTTTTGGGTTTGAACCAGACCGGTCGGATTTTCGGTTCGAATATAAAAGGTGGTTTTAGGGAAAGCCTAGTTCGGGATGCATTAAAAATATGGAAAAATATCTAAAAATCCTCTTTTAATATATCTGAGAGAGTGGTGAAATCAATTTTACAAAATGAGGTTTGGAAATATGACATTTCGAGTTAGTGACTAAAATGTAATTTTTGAAAAGTTCGTGACTGTTTTAAAAGGATTGAAACTTTGAATCTTTAAGGAGCTAATTTACCCAAGGGAGGATTTCTCCAGATTTTTCTTGATTTTTAAAGACTCATTTAATGTTTAATTAATAAAAAAAAAGAGGGAAAAGTCACATTTTGGTTTCATAACTAACTTTTACCAAAATTTTCCCATTTCATTTTCTCTCAAAATTCCCTCAGCCAAACACATTTCCACAGCAACTTTCCTTTTGATTTTCACACCTAAAGAAGAGTTTTCAATCCCCAAATGATTCCTAATCATTTCTACATCAAATCCTCACCATTTGCTTAATGAATTTTCAAGGATTTTGGCTCTAAACAAGGAGAAATCCACATTTAGAGGTATGAACGTCCTTCTCCTCTAAATACTCAGTTCTTTACTGAAATTCCCAAGTTCTCAATCCTTAAATTGAGTTTTATTAAAGGTTTTAATGTTGTGATCTTGATATTTGGCTTAAAATTCAAGATTTGGATTTAATTTTGAAGAAATTCGTATTGGATGTTTGGGCTCTGTTTTGAGATGTCTTTTGATGTATTTTGGATGTTTAAATGATGTGAAATGGAGGTTTAATCAATGCAATCCCGAATAGGTTGATTTTCCTAAGTTTTTACTTGTGAAAATGGTGGTTTTTGGGGTGATCTTGGTGTTTTGTTAATGCTGGAGGCATAAGGACGAGTTTGGGTTCATTTTGGATGTTAATTGATGTTTAAAAATGGTTAGAAGTGATGGATCTTAGCTGGGTTAAGTTTTGGAAGAGTTTGGAGGTGATTTCGGTTGTGTTTGGTAGCCGAAATGTTGGATTTGTGTAGAGCAGCGAGTTTAGGTGTGTTGCTGGTGATTTTAATGCATGATGATGCATTAATCCTCTGTTGTTATGTGTTTAAAACAGGGGAGAATGATCCAGAGGCAATAGAGGTGGCGTTGGAGGTTTCGGATGCTTGGAAGGCTTAACGGCTAGCGTAGTTTTGTGTATCGGTGAGTGGTAAAGAGTTTTCCAGCTTTGAAACATTTTGGATGAGGCTTTGGGAGCTTAGTTTAAGTCTAAAAAACTTAGCTAAGCTCAAGAGTAAGTAAATGGAATTTCTCTCTTGGTTTGGGCTATGCTTTGGTTTTTAAATGCACTTGGGATGATTGTGTTTAAATTACTGTTTTTAAGCATGTTTGGACATAGTTTATTGTCGGTTATTAATGCCTTTATGTTAAAGATGCATGAGTTAAGTAATCCTTGACTTGCTTGGGTTGTGTGCATATGGTTCTAAGCATGTGATGCTTGTGGATTTGGCATTTTGGTTATGCTGGTAAAAACAGTGGATTAATGTGGTAAAATGGTTATATTGGCAAGTGATGTAAGTGGTTCTTGGTTACTTTAATCGGATATAGTTAGTCGGCTATAGGATTGGGTGCACCGTGAATTGAGTCGCCTTGGATGTTGAGGGGTTGTGATTGTACCGTAAACTCCATCCAAGTACCCTAGCGATTGAGGAAATTAGTGTCACCACGATGGAGGATGGCTCTCGTGGGTGGACTTTGTTAAGTGTCACCACAATGGAGGATGGCTCTCGTGGTTGGACTTTGTTAAGTGTCACCACGATGGAGGATGGCTCTCGTGGGTGGACTTTGTTAAGTGTCACCGCGATGGAGGATGGCTCTCGTGGGTGGACCTTGTTAAGCGTCACAACGGGGGAGGTAGCTCCCATGTGTATGCCTTGTGGTTTGTCCCGGCTCTCGCTAGTGAGTTATACAACTTCCGATGAGTGATGTTGAGGGGTTGAGATTGTACCGCTAAACTCCATCACGGGTGTTGAGGGGTTGAGATTGTACCGGTAAACTCCACCTTGTGTTGTTCGGTAGCGTGTGGGACAACGCTTGTAATCCGCGTATCCGATTGTGTCTTGTGTTGTGATGATTTGTGAATTATCACTTGAAAGCCAATATAATGTGTTTGAATGTGATGAATCAAGAGTTGTTTGGAAATGATGCAAGGTGCATGGGAAATATGTAAATGATGCAAGAATGCATGTGATGCTTGTTAAGCTTGGGCACAAGTATATTTTGCTAATGTGAATGGTGCATATGTGCATAGAATCTCATAAATGCATTGAAGTCTTGTGAGGGCTTGTTTTAGAAGGCATGTAATGCAAATGTTGTTTTTGTGGTTCATGTGTTGCATTTGTTAAATGCGTGAGATAGTTAAAAGGAGCAAATGGTTTTCAAAAGGTTTCTTGTTTTGAGATGTACATCAAGAATGAGGGAAGTATGTTGTGAAGTGGAAGTGTTTTCCAAGGAATTTGTGTTTAACTTTGCATGTGATGTTCATGCATGAAAAGGGTTTAAATGATAGTTTGCAAGAATGTGTTTGAGGTGAGTTGTTTAGCTTTTCTAAGCTAAAGGTTGGTTTTCATATTGAGTAATGCATGGTTTGAAGCATGTTGCTTTAAAAAGGGGTTTTCAAACAATGCTTTGGTTTATTGATTTGTATCTACTTTTGAAGAAGGTTTTATGATTTGCTGCATTGATGGTGTTTTGGTTTTGAGCATCCCTCACTAAGCATTATGTGCTTACGCTCCTTTGTGTCCATCAATGCAGATAATTGAAGTTGGGGCAGCAAGAAGCAAGAGATTCAAGGAGAGCTCCACTTGAGAAGTATGTCTCGGTTAATAGCTATAGATAATAAAGGCAATGGGGGAGAGTCTTTTATATTGATGTGTAATGAGATTGAGTATGTTGACCATATTTGGTTTGTGGTTTGAATCTTGTTGTTTATCGCTTTGCAACATTTGAATCTTCTTATTCATAAGTTGTTATACTATGCTTCTTGTTTTAAAGGCATGATCAAGTGTTGGATGTGTTGAAGGAGTTGGTGCACCTAAGGTTTGCTTTGTATCTAGATTTTAATGCAAATTGGTAGTTTCGATGCTTGGCCTGTTGTTGATATGTTGAGGATTGATTTGGAGTATGATTGATGGGGTTTGGATGTGTAAAAACAGGCTTTTCTGCTGTTTCTGGGCAGGGTGTTTCGAAACACCCTTGCCTATTTCGAAACAGGCGCTTGTTTTGGCCTGGGCGTTTCGAAACGGGTAGAGGTGTTTTGAAACACTTTGGCTACTGCCAAGCCCCGTTTCTGAACGGTCAATTCCCGTTTCGAAACACTTGACCGTTGGGCACTGATTTGAATGGTTTTTGAGGTTTGCAAGCTTTACGTTTTAGTCCTGATTTTTGTATTTGCAATTGCTTGAGTTTGGGTTGTCCGTTTGAGGTGAAATTTGACAGAGAAGCTTATAACCTAACTAATTTCATAATGGTATCTTAAAAATTAGCAAAGTCTTTTTAATTTCCAGATTGTACATTTTGGTCCCTAAATTCGTATGTTGTGCAATTGAGTCCCTTATTGTTTTCCAATTGCTGTGATTTTTGAGTATGCTTATCTCAAGAGTATGCCTAGGATTAATGTGCATCTAGACAAGTTCAAAAAGAAAAAAGGGTCGTTAATCAAGGTTGACTTTCGGGTTGACTTTGGTTTTCCCCGTGTAATCTTCGTAGTTCGGGTCAACCGTCTAGGCCGGGCTAAGGGGGTTACATGTACCGCTTCTGAATGTCCCATCGAATTTGTGCTAGACAAGATTGAAGACTCTCTTTGAAAATCATGTCTTCTCCAACGGGTACCGAACTAGATCGGGGCAAGTCTTAGGAAGGGGATCATGAGGAGGCCCCAAGGAACCTCACTGCCTCCCATTTTCAAGCTATAACAGGGATGCCCAAAGTTCAAAAAGGAAAGAAACAAGAAGGCCCACGAGAAAAAAACGAGGGATTTACCTCGCTGCCTATTTCATACAAGGAGTTGTATTCACAATTATACCAGGCGGACTTGGTTTGACCTTATCACGTGGTTCCCTATAACCATCCTTACCCTTCTTGGAATGATGCTAATGCTCATTGTGAGTACCATACGAATATCCCAGGACATTCTATTGAAGACTACATGGTATTCAAGAAGCTAGTCCAAGGTATGTTGAAGTATGGGGTGTTGCAATTGGGTGAATCTAGCACCACTTCTCAAGAGAAGCATGAATCCTCAGGAATTAGGGAGAATTCTCGCCCAAGGACTCCGCTTCATGGTCGTCCTTATCCCCAATCACCACGATATGCAAAACCTCCAAAGGTTTTTCATTCGATTCCGATGTCCTACACGAAACTGCTCCCAATACATGTGAAGCGAAGCTTTTAACTCCAGTTCAGTCCGTACCAAAATATCCTCATTATCATGATGGCTATGATGCTAATGTTGTTTGTGACTACCACGTTGGAGGTACGGGGCACACTACAGAGAATTGTAGAGCTTTGAGGAACAAGGTCCAGAGTCTGATTGAGAGTGGGATTCTGAAGCTTTGAGAAGTGGTTGATAAAGATAATCTTTTGGGTGTTGGTCCATGTTCTTAAGTTTTTAGGTGATCATGTGTAGCTTTCCTTGTGTATTGCACTTCCTTTTGTTGCACTTTGCTACTGAGGCCCGAGGATGGTAGTGATCTTTTGTAAAGGGCTTACATCATGTTCGCTTGTTGTAATTTCAATGAAAATGACCTTCACATGCATTTCATTTGGCAAGCATTTTATATTCTTTGATTTCTTAAAAACAATTCATTTATTCTTTAATATATATATATATATATATATATATATATATATACCTTTTGCAAAAATAAATTTAATTAAAAAAATTGAGTGTTGTGAGGATGCTGCAAATGTGAACTCCTTGTGTTCTAATCAGGCCCAGGGAGGAACAACAATGAGTGTTAGGAATAATGGGCAGATCCCATTGAGTGAATTTGCCTCTTAGGCATTATTGCTCAAGACCCTTAAATGAAGTGATAACCAAAAAACATCTACCACATGAAGACTATTTTTGATATCCATGTATTGGATGACATTTGGCATTCCTTCATTTCCCTTCACAAAGAAAAATAATGAGAAAATACCCATTGTTGTCACATTTTGAGCCTAATAATGTTTTTTCTGATTCAACCCAAACCAAGGATCGCCCCCACACTAGGGGCAAAGGGGGTGAAAATTCGTAGATAATGGATGACATCGAGTTTTGATTATGCTGTGAAGATGATACTTCACGAATTGTGGGGCAAAAGAGATAAAAGTTTGAGGATGATAGAATGACATCAAGTTCTGATCATGCTATGAAGATTATGCCTCATGAATTAAGGGGCAACAAAAGAGAACAAATGGGTTGAATAAGATTCTCAGTTCGAGCAATAGAAACACTAAAGGAATCAGAGAAAGACAATTGGTGCTCAAAGAGCTAACCCAGAGCAAGTTGAGCACAAAAGTTGAAGAAGCTGAAAATACTAAGTTCCCCATCCAAACAAATCAATATTGAAAGATTAATCACCTTTAAATGGAAGCATGCATCAATACGGTACAAAGATGCAAGTTGATCCGAAGCTACACAAGAAGAAAGAAAATGAACCCTAGGGTGAAAACCCAAAAATGGCAGTCTAGAGCGATCCAGAAGAAAAGGACAATAGTTTTTTCATTTGAGCATATCCAGAGCAGACAATACGTAATTAAGATTTTCAGCCAGAAGGAATGATTGTTGGTTTCACCACCCTTAAAACACTTGTTTTGGCCTATATATCATTTCTTTCATAACCATGAGTCGTAGCCTACATTACAAGCCTTGAAAGACTATTTCGACCATACATGGGTAAATGAATTTATCTTCAGATTACATCCCGCCTATCAGGGTTAACCTTTCTTCTATGATTGTCATACTTCTATTGCTTGATTGAGATCGGAAAAGAGGGAAAGGTGGGGCATGGTGAGTTAGTGAGTTAAAAAGATCCACCTTAAATTGGGTAGAAATTAGGTATTGGAGTTGCTTATCTCTAAGCTTAATAGACCAATAAGGATTTCACATGTGTATGTATCCTCACAACACTCATGACCTTTTAAACAAAAAGTTTCACCTGGGTTGATCTTTTCTCAAAATCTAAACTTGATTTTCAGGAAACACTGCTTGCCAAATTTTTAAATATATATATATGTATAATAAAATTATTTTGTCTCTTACATTATGTTGTGTTTTATGGTGCTCGATTCCTTCAACCGTTCTTGCTCACCAAGTGTGTAGAAGTTGGATAATTGGGTGTTTTAGTGGGAGGTGAAAAATGGACAATAAGACACAAGGAATTATAGTGGTTCAACCTTCTAACAAAGGTCTACATCCACTACCTTAGCTCCCCACTAAGGATTTTAACAATTTCACTCTAGAATTTCGTCCCCTTTTCTCGGCTTAGGATAAAATTGTTACAACGATTAAGCTAACTACCCTTAGCTTAATCAAACACTCTCTTACAAGAGAAATTCTTAAGCAAACTTGAAATCCCTCTAATAGGTATTTGTTTGCACTATAAAGCTCTCACCCAAAACCTAAACACTTGAGCAAATATAACAATGTTAAGCTCACTAGTGTTGTCTAAGCAATGAATTTACAATTAAAGCTCTAGACACAATTTTGCATCATAATGTTGTAACAATTGAAGCATTAGTCTTCTCTTGATGCTTGGAGGTCTCTTTTATACTCTCAAATGAGTTTGTAGCCGTTGAGGATCGTTGGGGATGTTTTGGAGCCGTTGGAGACTTTATTTCCTACATTAATTGCAGTTTTGGTGCTTTCCGTTTCTGAACAGTCGATCCCATATCGGAACAACCTTCTTCAGAACTAGCCATTGAAGTCTGATGCAGCAGGCCGTATCGAAACGCCTATGGCCGTTTCGAAACCCTTCTAGACGTATCGAAACAGTTACAACCCGTTTCGATATGATTGACAGATAGGCTGAAAATTAAATTACCGTTAGGGATTTTAACCGTTGAGGTCATTACTACATAGGTGTATCGAAACGGGTAAGCCCGTACCGAAACGCTATGCAAAAACCCTCATTCAGATAAGGCCCGTTTCAAAACAGAAAAGGTTGTATCGAAACGTTTTACCTATGTAAAGCCTCGTATCGAAACACCTATTGAGTGTTTCGAAACGCCTGGATGGTTTTGTTAAATTTTGCTTTGAAAACCTTTTTGAAATATCCCATAAACATAATTTCAAGTTGTTTGGACTTAAAAATGATTTTGAATTCTTTTTAACTTTGTCCAAAACATTTTTCAATTATTATATCAAAACATTAGTTCTACAATCTCCCCCTTTTTGATATAATAAAACCAACTTGAAAATTGTTTGGGATTCTCCCCTTTTGTATTTAAAATTTTGAATAAGAGATTTTAAAAATTAAAAGAAGTTAAAGCTCCCTCTTATTCTCTTGAAAATGCAATTTTTTCAAACAATTTCTCTTCCTTTTTGTTATATCAAAAAGACTTTAAATAACTTTAAGTTCAAAATAACTTAGGAGGTTAGACAAATGACACAAATAAGAATTTTGGTTTTAAAATTGGCTCCCCTTTCTCAAAGCATCATAAAGGAATGTTAGTCCAACACATGATAATCTAGTTGAATTAAAAGAGAATAAATCAAATTAAACAAATAAAAACAACTAGATTTTACCACACTTGAACTCAAGTGTTCTTCCTTGTGTGCATGGAGCTCCCCCTCAATATTTGACTTGTTGATCAACCTCCATCACACCTATCATAAGACAATCAAGTAATTTTTGGTGTCCAAATTGCTTTGAATCCATAGACATTAGTGGCATAAAATTTAGTCCCCTTAGGGATCCATTTTTCAATTTCATCCTTTTTAGTTGAAGTGGTTAATCCTTTTGGGACCCAAACACTTCTAAAACATTTTCCATTTATAAATCTAGGGGCACTAGATTGTCTAACATAAAAATTTGATTTTCCAAAATCATTTTTCTTTTGAAGTTCATTGGAAATCAAATCTTTGTCCTTTTTAAGATCATCAATTTCTTGTTGATGATCCTCTTCCACTGTTTGAAGCAAGTTTTGCAAATTTGAAACTTCTTGTTCAAAATCCTTTAATTTTGCTTCAAACTCAAGATTTGTTTTGGAAAGCAAATCATTCTCATTTTTCAATTTGGAAATCAACCTTTTGTTCTTAGAAAATGATGCTTTGAATTCCAAAAGCAAGTCATCATAAGCATCTTGTAACTCATCAAATGTATATGAATTTGAAATAGATGAGTTAGAAGTTACATCCCCCTCATTGATGGCCATCAAGCATTGGTGGGCTACCTCATCATCGGTGGAGTCTTCATCACTCCATGTGGCTACGTATGCTTGTTTTAAGATGATCCCTTCTTGTTGAACTTGTGGGAATCCTTCATTTTCTTCCTCGATTCATGCTTGGATTTTTCCATTTTGCTCTTCATGAACCGGGCAAATTTGTTGAAGAGATAGACCATCTCTTTATCTTCATTTTCCTCCTCACTTGAATCTACATGATGGCATGTGGAAGATTTGAGAGCGATGGCATTTGTGTTGATGCCAAGCCCTTTGAGCTTCTTCTCCCCCACATCTCTAATTTCTTCCTGCTTCTTCTCCCCCATAGCTCTAATTTCTTCATTCTTCTTCTCATTCTTCTTTGTTTTTCTTCATTATTTGGTGAGTGAGAAGTGACCCCATGAGCTCATCAAGCTTCAAAGTCTTGAGATTCTTGGCTTCGATGATGGCGGTCCTTTTAGAGTCCCATGACTCGGGAAGAGAGTAGATGAGCTTTCGAACAAGCTTCTCTTCCGAAATGGCTTCTACATAGCCTTTGAGTCTATTGGTGATGATATAGAATCAATCGAACATCTTCGTAATGTCCTCATCCGGTTCCATCTTGAAATTTTCATACTCTAGGTTGAGGAGCCTGATCTTGGTCTCCTTTACTTCGTTTGTACCCTTGTATGTAACTTCAATCTTGTCCCAAACTTCCTTGGCACTCTTGCACGAAGACATCTTTTCGTAGATATTGAGGCTAAGTGCACAAAAGATGAAGTGCAAAGCCTTGCAATTTAGCTCTATCTTCTTACGATCATCGGCACTCCACTCTACTTTGCTTCCTTTTGGTACGAACGAGCCATCTTCAATGATATCCCAAAGCTTGTAGTCTTTGGATTTGACAAAAAACATCATCCTTATCTTCCAATAAGCATAATTTGTCCCGTCGAAGAAATGAGGCTTGTCGATGGATTGCACCATTGAGCCGGTTGATTGAGATGTTGATCGAGCTTGCCGGATCGCCTCAATAGGATGTTAATCCTCTTCAATTGAGCCAAGATCTGATACCAATTGTTGGGTTTTATGGTGCTCGATTCCTTTCAACTGTTCTTGCTCACCAAGTGTGGAGAAGTTGGATAATTAGGTGTTTTAGTGGGAGGTGAAAAATGGACAATAAGAAACAAGGAATTGTAGTGGTTCAACCTTCTAACCAAGGTCTACAACCACTACCTTAGCTCCCCACTAAGGATTTTAACAAATTCACTCTAGAATTTTGTCCCATTTTCTCGGCTTAGGATAAAACTGTTACAACGATTAAGCTAACTATCCTTAGCTTAATCAAACACTCTCTTACAAGAGAAATTCTTAAGCAAACTTGAAACCCCTCTAATATGTATTTGTTTGCACTATAAAGCTCTCACCCAAAACTTAAACACTTGAGCAAATATAACAATGTTAAGCTCACTAGTGTTGTCGAAGCAATGAATTAACAATTAAAGCTCTAGACACAATTTTTCATCATAGTGTTGTAACAATTGAAGCATTAGTCTTCTCTTGATGCTTGGAGGTCTCTTTTATACTCCCAAATGAGTTTGTAGCCGTTAGGGATCGTTGGGGAAGTTTTGGAGCCGTTGGAGACTTTATTTCCCACATTAATTATAGTTCTGGTGTTGTCCGTTTCAGAACAGTCGGTCCCTTATCGGAACGACCTTCTTTAGAACTAGCCGTTGAAGTCTGATGCAGCAGGCCGTATCGAAACACCTATGGTCGTTTTTAAACCCTTCTAGACGTATCGAAACGGTTACAACCCGTTTCGGTACGATTGACAGATAGGTTGCAAATTAAATTTGTAACACCCGGGTTTGGGGGTCAGGTGAATTTAAATAATAAAGTATTATTTTGGGCCACGTGTTTTCAAAACAAATAAATTATGTTGGACTTATTTCAAACCAAGCCCAAATAGCCATGGATATCCTTCTTTTGTAAATACCTTATTTCATTAAGGGCAAAATAGTCTTTGACTTTTAAATTAAAACAAAACATAAAAAATCACTTTTCACCCATCTTCTTCCCCACCCATTTTACATTTTCCACGACAAACCCCCTCCCCTCATCAAGGTTGCTATTCCATCACCATTATTCCTCATTTTTGGTGATTTTTGAAAGGTAAACCCATATTTGACACCTCTTCTCTTTCCTCAACAAGTTTGTACCTATATTTTTCATTAAAGCTCATGGTTTTGTAATTTGGAGTTTTGAAGTTTTGAATTAAAAATGTCATATTTATTAGACTTCACTCAAGTTTTCGATTCGTTGATGTTATATAAGTTATTTGCTATCTAAAAGGTCCAACATACTCGATTTTTACAAGGTTTTACAATGATTCACGAATTTGGGTTTTAAGGAGGTTTTAGAAGGGTTTAAGGTTGGTCTTTGGGGCTGTCTTGGGTGAAATCTTGAGGGCTGATGTTAGTGTGATGGTTGGGGGTTGTTTTGGAAGCTTTTGGGAGTATTATAAGTGTTGGAATCAATGGTTTTAGGCTGTGGTTATGGGCTGCTCGAAAGTGGCATTTTTTTGTTGTCTTTAGCTTGAATTCATGTGTTTTGTGCTTGGTTTGTGTTCCAGGTTTGCTACAGTGATTTGTGGACTGAATTGTGGTTATTTTGATTGTGTTGGGATGTTTATAAGCAAGGAATTGTGTTGGTGAAGCCTCGGGAACGAATCCGGAATCGTTGGGAGCTTGATCGGTATCGAAACAAGCCTAGGTGTTTCGAAATGGTCTTTGTAGCGTTGACCACGAGTAGTTGACTGCTGAAGGCGTATCAATACGGTCAATCAACGTATCGATACAGTCTCCTCGAGTTGACTTTGGCTAGTTGACCTAGTCAAGGCGTATCGATACCCTCTTTGGGCGTATCGATACGACCTGTAGTTTAAGTTAAAATAGGTTGATTTTGATATGCTTTTTGGTTGTTCGCCTCGCTTGTTGCTTCCGCTGTCATTGTTTCATATAGGACATATTAATGCATCTAGACAAGATAATAATAAATGAAAAAGTTTTCTCGGGTTGTTAACCGAAATGGAGCCTTAACGGGTTTCGCCTCGGTTATCCCCGTGTAGCCCGCTCGTACCAGTCAAGCGTCCGGACCGGGACGAGGGGGTTACACTTGTTGGTATTAGAGCCTGAGGTTTCCGAGATCTCAAGCAGGTAAGTGAGGTAAGTTAAATTCTTGTATTGCAATTGCACGGTGTTTTCTTGCCATGTAAGCATGTTTGCTTGCTTATCAAGTATGCTTTGATGTATGCTTATTTGATCGTATATGTATGTTGTTTGAAGCATGTTGAGTAGAGTCTCATTGCTTCTATTACATCGGAAAAAGGATTTTTAAGTGAGGGAAAACATACTTGAGCCACTTGGACTCGTGCCCTTGCTAACCCTATCTCTGTATGTTGTTATTGTTGTTGTTATCTGTGAGCGGGTATGTCGAGGCCTAGAGGTAAACTGAGGTTGGTTCGTCAGGAACCTCGTGTTGCGGCTCCTGTTAATGAGCCGATGGCTGGAGTAGAGGCTCCTGTAGGAGAGCCTGCTGTTGGAGTCGGAGCTCCTCCACCACCACCTCCTCAGCCTGAAGTGGAAGGCGAGGCTGGAGCTAAGGGAGCGGGACCTCAGGTTGGTCAGGGTGGCCAAGGTCCTGCGGGGATAGATATGGCTCCGCTAGTTCAAGCTATAGTGGTAGCGTTTCAGGCTGCAGTTGCCGGAGCTCAGGTTGTAGCTCAGCCGAGAGGTGATGATGCTAGCTTACCGTTAGAGAGGCTCCGTAGCCTCAGAGCTGATGAGTTCAGAGGATCTACGCCTGAGAGATCAGAGTTGTGGCTAGAGAAGATAGTTTGTATTTTAGCTCAGATGGGATGTGTTGGAGCTCGTAAGTTGGGTTGTGTAGTTTCATTGCTTTAGGGTGATGCCTACACCTGGTGGGTCACCATTACTACTGGCGTGCCTGAGGCCGAGATCAGTTGGAATTTCTTTGAGACTGCTTTCAGAAAGAGGTATTTGGGGCCGATATATCTGGATGAGAAGAAGTGGGAGTTCATGGCTCTTGTTCAGAGAGATGCATCAGTGACAGATTATGAGATTCGCTTTGTCCGACTGAGTCAGTATGCTCCGGAGTTAGTTCATACTGAGAGGGACCGTTGTGATCGTTTTCAGGTATGGGCTTCAGGAGGAAGTCAAGAGGTATACCTTCGCTTCAGATTATTCTGATTTTGATGTCTTGGTCACTAGGGCCAAGGACATCGAGCATAGCTTGGGGCTGACCAAGCGTTCAGGAGGATCCAGTTCGGGGAAGAGGCACAACAACTTTGATCGTGGTGATGCCAAGAGGCATCGGGGCGGTGGACATCAGTTTGATCATAGGCGTGGCGGTGGCCACCATGGTAGAGGCCATCAGGGCCATAGAGCTGGAGGGCGTTTGCCTGAGTGCACTCGTTGTGGGAGACAGCATTCAGGAGAGTGTTGGGGTAATTTCCATGCTTGCTGGAACTGTGGATCGAGAGACCACTTCAAGAGAGAGTGCGCGCTTCAGGCGGCACATGCACCGAATCTAGCACAGGCTCCTGCGAGAGCGATTGACTATCAGAGAGGCTATGGGCGTGGTCGTGGTTACTTCATGCCGAAGGCTGAGTCACCTAGGATAGAGGCACCGAGGAATCTTGCTCATGTTGTGGCAGTACAACCAGAGGCCGGTGGGCCAGCTAGAGTCTACGCACAGAGAGAGGCAGGGAATGAAACAGATGTGATAGCAGGTAATTTTGAGTTACAGTCTGTCTTTGCTTTCCTTAGTTGATTCGGGTTCTACGCATTCTTACATTTTGATTGAGCATGGAAAGAAGTTAGACATACCTGTTGAGATCTTAGATGTAGGGATGCATGTGACTAGTTCCTTTGGTGAGACAGTTATAGTTAGACGAATGTATAGGAGGTGTCCGTTGAAGATTCAAGGTCATGTGTTTCCGGTTGATATGATGGAGCTTCTCTTCTACGGTTTTGATATTATTTTGGGTATGGATTGGTTGGTCGAGCACATAGCTAGTGTAGATTTTGAGACAAAGAGAATTTCGTTGAAGCTTTCTGATGACTACGAGGTAGTGGTAGTAGGCGAGAACGTTAAGTTCTTGTCGAATGTTGTGTCAGCTTTAGATGCTCATAGGTTGATGGATTCCGGTTGTAGGGCTTACTTAGCGTATGTGATGAATCCGAATATGAGCGAAGTTAGACCGAAAGATATCAGAACAATTTGTGATTATCCGGATGTGTTTCCAGAAGAGTTATCGGGTTTGTCTCCTAACAAAGATGTAGAGTTTGTGATTGAGACTGTTTCAGGGTCTACTCTAGTTTCTATTGCTCCTTACCGTATGGCTCCGAAAGAGTTGAAAGAGTTAGCTTCAAGAGTTGTTAGACCGTGGTTTTATTAGGCCTAGTAGTTCGCCTTGGGGTGCTCCCGTGTTGTTTGTGAGGAAGAAGGATGGTAGTATGAGAATGTGTATTGACTACAGGCAGTTGAACCAGTTGACAGTAAAGAACAAGTATTCGTTGCGTCGTATAAATGACTTGTTTGATCAGTTGATGGGTGCCTTAGTGTTTTTGAAGATAGACTTGAGATCAGGGTACTATTAGTTGAAGGTAAAACAGTGTGATGTTCCGAAGACAGATTTTAGGACTAGATATGGTCATTATGAGTTCCTTGTGATGCCGTTTGGGCTCACGAATGCACTAGCAACTTTCATGGACATGATAAACATAGTTTTCCGAGACTATCTAGACCGTTTTGTAGTTGTTTTCATAGATGAAATCCTTATGTACTCGAGATCAGAAGAAGAGCATGATGAACATTTGAGACTTGTTTTGCAGAGATTGATGAGTAATCAGTTGTATGCAAAGTTGAGCAAATGTGAGTTCTGGATTCGAGAGATTGTGTTTCTTGGCCATGTGGTATCAGCTGAAGGTATCCGTGTTGATCCGACAAAGATTGAGGCTACTGTTGAGTGGAAACAACCTAAGTCAGTGACATAGATTAGGAGTTTCCTAGGACTAGCCGGTTACTATAGGAGATTCATTGATGGTTTCTCTAGAGTAGCTGTTTTGTTGAATAAATTTTTGCAAAAAGGAATTAAGTTTGAGTGGTCAGATGCGAGACAAAAGGCTTTTGGGAAATTAAAAGAAGCTTTGACGAATGCTCCAGTGTTAGTACATCCAGTTTCAGGGAAAGAGTTCGTGATCTATAGTGATGCTTCCTACGTAGGTTTAGGTTGTGTTCTGATGCAAGAAAGAAGAGTTGTTGCTTATGCTTCAAGACAGTTGAAGGTGCATGAGAAGAACTACCCTACGCACGATATTGAGTTAGCTGCAGTTGTGTTTGCGTTGAAGATTTGGCGACACTACTTGTATGGTAAGAAGTGCACGGTTTACACTGATCATAAAAGCTTGAAGTATCTGATGACCCAGAGAGAGTTGAACTCGAGACAGAGAAGATGACTTGAGCTGTTGAAAGACTATGATTTGACTATTGAGTACCATCCGGGTAAGGCAAATGTAGTGGTCGATGCGTTGAGCAGAAAGGTTGCAGTTGAATTGCGAGCTATGTTTGCTAGACTGAGTGTATCAGGGGATGGTGGTTTGATCACAGAGTTGCAAGTGAAACATTCTTTGATTCAGATGATCAGAGAGAAACAATAGCAAGATGTGTCTTTAGCTTCACATGTTCAGGACATAGCCGAAGGTAGACCGACCGGGTACAGTTTTAGTGAGGAAAATGTGTTGTGTTTCAGAGATAGAGTTGTAGTACCTGAAGATGTTGAGTTGAGACGTACGATTCTGAACGAAGCACATTCGAGTCCTTTTTCTATGCATCCGGGTAGTACTAAGATGTACCAAGATCTGAAGAGTGATTATTTCTGGGTTGGTTTGAAGAAGGATGTAGCCGAGTATGTGAGCCGTTGCATGGTTTGTCAGAGAGTAAATGCAGAACATCAAGTTCCTTCAGGTTTGTTACAGCCTTTGAAGGTTCCGTAATGTAAATGGGAGAGAATCACCATGGTTTTCGTGTCGGGGTTACCGTTGTCTCCTTCGAAGAAGAATTCTGTTTGGGTGATAGTTGATAGATTCACTTAGTGTGCCCATTTCTTAGCAGTGAACACCACAAATTCTTTAGACAAGTTGGCGGATTTGTACATCCGTGAGATTGTGAGGTTACATGGAGTTCCGAAGTCTATTGTATCAGACAGAGATCCGAGATTCACAGCGAGGTTCTGGAGTTGTTTACATAGTGCCCTAGGTAGCCGTTTGCATTTCAGTACTTCTTATCATCCGCAGTCAGATGGACAGTCAGAGCGAGTGATACAGATTTTAGAGGACATGCTCCGTTGTTGTGTGATTGACTTCCAGGGTTCTTGGGAGAAGCATTTACCCTTAGTTGAGTTTGCTTACAACAATAGTTACCAGGCTAGTATACAGATGGCTCCTTATGAGGCATTGTATGTTAGACGATGTAGGACTCCGATCTGTTGGGCCGAAACGGGTCAGAAATTTTTACCTATGCCAGATTTGCTTAAGGGAACTACTGAAAAAATGAAGTTGATTTGTGACCGTTTGAAAGAAGCTTCCGATCGTCAGAAATCTTACGCAGATTTGAAGAGGAAAGAGATTGAGTTTTCAGTGGGTGAGAAAGTGTTTCTGAAAGTATCTCCGTGGAAGAAGGTAATGTGATTTGGCTGGAAAGGCAAGTTGAGTCCGAGGTTTATTAGTCCGTATGAGATAGTTGAGTGGATTAGGCCAGTAGCTTACCGTTTGAGATTGCCTTCGGAGTTAGAGAAGATTCATGATGTTTTTCATGTGTCGATGCTTATGAGATATAGATCATATCCGTCTCATGTTATGTCCGTAGAGGAGATAAAGTTGAATCCGGATTTGTCTTATAATGAAGAACTTGTTGAGATACTTACTTCTGATAGCAAGGTGTTATGTGGCAAGACCATAGAGTTGGTCAAGGTGTTGTGGAGACATAGAGGTGTGGAAGAGGCCACGTGGGAGAGGAAAGTTGATATGCTTGAGCAGTTTCCGTATCTGTTTCCGTCAGGTAATTTCGGGGACGAAATTCCTTAAGTGGGGGAGAGTTGTAACACCCGGGTTTGGGGGTCGGGTGAATTGAAATAATAAAATATTATTTTCTGCCTCGTGTTTTCAAAACAAATAAATTATGTTGGACTTATTTCAAACCAAACCCAAATAGCCATGGATATCCTTCTTTTGTAAATACCTTATTTCATTAAGGGCAAAATAGTCTTTGGCTTTTAAATTAAAATAAAACATAAAAAATCATTTTTCACTCATCTTCTTCCCCACCCATTTTACATTTTCCACGACAAACCCCCTCCCCTCCTCAAGGTTACTATTCCATCACCATTCTTCCTCATCTTTGGTGATTTTTGAAAGGAAAACCCATATTTGACTTGTCCTCTCTTTCCTCTACAAGTTTGTACCTTTATTTTTCATTAAAGCTCGTGGTTTTGTAATTTGGAGTTTTGAAGTTTTGAATTAACAATGTCATCTTTATTAGCCTTAACTCAAGTTTTCGATTTGTTGATGTTATATAAGTTATTTTCTATCTAAAAGATCCAACATACTCAATTTTTACAAGGTTTTACAATGATTCACAAATTTGGGTTTTATGGAGATTTTAGAAGGGTTTAAGGTTGGTCTTTGGGGCTGTTTTGGGTGAAATCTTGAGGGCTGATGTTAGTGTGATGTTTGGGGTTTGTTTTGGAAGCTTTTGGGAGTATTATAAGTGTTGGAATCAATGGTTTTAGGCTGTGGTTATGGGCTGCTCGAAAATGGCATTTTTTTTGTTGTCTTTAGCTTGAATTCATGTGTTTTGTGCTTGGTTTGTGTTACAGGTTTGCTACAGTGATTTGTGGACTGAATTGTGGTTATTTTGATTGTGTTGGGATGTTTATAAGCAAGGAATTGTGTTGGTGAAGCCTCGGGAACG
Source organism: Hibiscus tridactylites (assembly GCA_958450335.1). Lineage (NCBI taxonomy): Eukaryota > Viridiplantae > Streptophyta > Magnoliopsida > Malvales > Malvaceae > Hibiscus > Hibiscus tridactylites. The sequence continues at coordinate 4,613,900 of OY288292.1, forward strand.
AATCCGGAATCGTTGGGAGCTTGATCGGCTAGGGTTGTTGAGCTTGGATTAGTCGGTGAGTGGTTCTATGTTTTTAACTTGGTTTTCAAACGTTGGTTCAAGCATGTGGACCTAGGTTGGGCTTGGTAAACCCACCTAGAGTTGGGATTAGATTGGTAGTCTAATCCCAAGCTTTAGTTAGAGACTTTGGTTGAACTTTAAATGTTGAGTATGCCTCAATATTAATTGTGATTAATGTGGTTATGTATATTGTGTTATACATGTATGTTGAGGCATGGTTTTTGATGCATTGTTATATGCATGTGGTTATGGAATGTGGTTGTGCATGATGGTAAATCATGGTGAGTACGTGCTAAGCACGGAAATTGATAAGAAATTGTATTGTGAAAGGTTATAAAATGTATTGGTATTGGCACTAGTATGCTTGGGTACAATGATCGATCATTAGGATGTTTAGTGTGCACACGAGAGTCAAAATGCGCGTGTGGTGTTGGTGATGGTAGTCATCAAGATGGAGAACGGGTTTGCCCGGAAATCTTCATACATATGTTAGTCGGTGATGAGTGGAATCCCATCGACGGGGCATGAGGATGAGTGGAATCCCCTCCGCGTGAAACGGTGATAAGTGTAATCCCACCGTAAGGTAATGGTTGTGTTGTTGGATGTGAGTTCCAACGGTTATCTGTATATTCGTGTCATAGCTAGGTGCCAATACGGTTTGTGGAATGTGTTTGCTAATACATTGATATATGTGTTCCATATGTTGTGGTTATGGGCTTGTTGAGCATGGCATAATATTGAGTTTATGTTCATGCATCATATGTATTTGACTGTTGTGGTTTCAAAGGTATGAACTCATGCATTCTACCTTAGTTGTGTGCTCGTGCTTGGACCCTGCATTGTCGAGGTTTGTTTAATGAGCTTACCCTCACTAAGCTTATTGCTTACGCTCTCTTTTGTTCGACAATGCAGATCCTTAGTTCGTGGGTTGCTTGTGCAAGGAGAGGGCCTCCAAGTGTGCTAGTTGCGCTTTTGATCATCAAGTATGGATTTTAAGTTATGAGATGTAATAGACAAGCAATGGGATTTTAGCTTTTGATTTATGATGTTGTTTGTGTAGGGAGCATGTTTAGACTCCTATGTTTTGTGGATGTTTTGCTTAAGGCTTGCTTATGCCTAGTATGTTGGCCTTGTGCCATTTCATGAATGCTCTTATGTATGTTCTTGTCTAAGGCATGAATCTTAAATGCTATGTGTTCTTCTTTTGTTGAAATGATGATCCCTTTTAATGTATGGCTTGTATATGTATGTTGTGCGTTAAGCATGCTTGTTGTAGGGTGTCTTGCCTTTAGAGTTAATGCATGTTTGGTTGGTGGTCTTAGTTGGTGTTTTTGTAACCCCCTTAGCCCAGCCTAGACGGTTGACCTGAACTACGAAGATTACACGGGGAAAATCAAAGTCAACCCGAAAGTCAACCTTGATTAACAACCCTTTTTTTCTTTTTAACCTTGTCTAAATGCATATTAACCCTAGGTGTACTCTTGAGATAAACATATTCAAAAATCACAGCAATCGGAAAACAATAAGGGGCTCAAATGCACAACATACAAATTTAGGGACCAATTTGTAAATTCTGGAAATTACGAGGACTTTACCAATTTTTAAGTTACCATTATGAAATTAGTCATGTTTCATGCTTCCTTGTCAAATTTCATCTCAAACGGACATCTCAAACTCAATCAATTGCATATACAAAAATCAGGACTAAAACGTAAAGCTTGCAAACCTCAAAATCATTCAAAATTGTGCCCAACGGTCAAGTGTTTCGAAACGGGTCTAGGCCGTTCCGAAACACCCCTTGGCAGTAGCCAAAGTGTTTCGAAACACCTCATCCCGTTTCGAAACACCCAGGCCAAAATATGCACCTGTTTCGAAACGGGCAAGGGTGTTCCGAAACACCCTGCCCAGAAACAGTAGAAAAGTCTGTTTTTCACTCTTTCGACCCACCAAACATGTTCGTATGACCTCTATAACATGCCAACAAGTCATCAAACATTAAAGGAACATATTTGCATCATCAAAGCTCAACCACGGCCTCAAACAAGAAAAGCCACAAGTCTAAAGGCATGCATCCTATAATGAAAAGCAAGCAATCATCAAATCTCCAAAACAAAATACCAAATGGCCATTTACATGTTCCAACACCATCATGGGCATTAAACCAAACTTAGGGAGTCCAAAACATCTCCCAAAAACACAATCTAGGTTCCCATTGCCAAATACCAAAAGCTAATAGTGTTGTGAAAATAGTCACCATACATGAGCTTAGACTTTCGCTTGGATCCTTGACCTCCTTGCTGCCCTTAAAGCACTTCAATGCTCTGCATTATTGGTTCAAGAAAGAGAGAGCGTAAGCACGTATGCTTAGTGAGAAATGCTCTAATAAAACAACACAATAATGCACTTTGTAAAAACACCTTTCCAAGGCCTTTAATTTCAAAACATCATTTATCATGCACTTATGCATACAAACCAAGCATCTCATGCTTCAATTCATCAACATGTCATATTGGCTTTCAAGTGATAATCCATAACCATTTTTCAACTCAAAACACAATCGGATACGCGGATTACAAGCGTTGTCCCATACGCTCCATACACACTACCAACACTCAAGATGGAGTTTACCGGTACAATCACAACCCCTCAACACCCGTGATGGAGTCTACGGTACAATTACAACCCCTCCACATCACTCATTGGTAGTTGTATAACATCACTAACGAGAACACGGGACACACAACACAAGATCCTCACATGGCATTTTAAGCACCATTATGATCTTAGACATCTCGTTAGTGTACTTGGATGGAGTTTACGGTACCATTACAACCCCCTCAACATCCAAGGCGACTTTATTCACGGTGCACCCAATCCTATAGCCGACTAACTATATCCGATTCAAGTACTTTTAAACCAACACATCATTTGCCAATATACATCATTTACCATCATCAATCCACTGTTTTAAAGCATTTAACAAAGCCATTAAATAATCATGCAATACAATGCATCAAACCACATTTATCAATGTTCAAATCAAGGATCTCTTACCTTGAGCATCCTTCAACACATGGCTTACAAAACCAGCATTAAACATGCTAAAATATGCTTTCAAAACAGAATTTAAACATGCAAAATAAACACATTGCATTCAACCATCTCATGGTTCTTCAAAAAGAGAGTTTCTCCGAAAAACTTACTCTTGAGCTTAGCTAAGTTGTTTAGACTTAAACTAAGCTCCCATAACCTTCCAACATTGGTTTCAAAGCTGAAAACCAAACTTCATCACCGATTCCGTTTCGCAAGCTTACCGAAACGCCGATCAAGCCTCCGGATCAACACCACAAGGATCCGAAGATGTCTCCCCTGTTTTAAACACATCAAAGCAGAGGATTAATGCATCATCATGCATTAAAATCTTCAGCCAAAACACCTAAACTCGCTGCTCTAATCAAAACTCACATTTCGGCTACCAAACACAACCGAAATCACATCCAAACACCTCTACAACATTACCCAGCCAAGATCCATCAATTCCAATCATTCTTAGACATCAATTAACATCCAAAAGGACCTAATCACGTCCTTATACCTCCAGCTATAGCAGAACATCAAAATCACTCCAAAAACCACCATTAACTCAAGTAAAAACTTAGGAAAATCAACCTATTCGGGATTGCATTGATTAAACCTCAATTACACATCATTTAAACATCCAAAATACATCAAAAAGACATCTCAAAACAGAGCCCAATCATTTAATACGAATTTCTTCAAAATTAAATCCAAATCTTGCATTTTAAGCCAAAATCAAGAACACAACATTAAAACCTTTAATAAAACTCAATTTAAGGATTGAGAACTTGAGAATTTCAGTAAAGAACTGAGTATTTAGAGGAGAAGGACGTTCATACCTCTAAATGTGGATTTCTCCTTGTTTAGAGCCAAAATTCTTGAAAATTCAATAAGCAAATGATGAGGATTTGGTGTAGAAATGATTAGAAATCATTTAGAGATTGAAATCTCAACTTTAGGTGTGAAAATCAAAGGAAAAGTGGCTGTGGAAATGTGTTTGGCTGAGGGAAAATTGAGAGAAAATGAAATGAGAAAATTTTGGCAAAAGTTAGTTATGAAACTAAAATATCTCTTTTCCCTCTTTTCTTTTTATTAAATAACATTAAATGAGTCTTTAAAATTTAAGAAAAATCTGGAGAAACCCTCCCTTGGGTAAATTAGCTCCTTAAAGATTCAAAGTTTCAATCCTTTTAAAACAGTCACCAACTTTTCAAAAATTACATTTTAGTCACTAACTTGAAATGTCATATTTCCAAACCCCATTTTGTAAAATTGATTTCATCACTCTCTTATATATAATAAAAGAGGATTTTTAGATATTTTCCATATTTTTAATGCATCCCGAACTAGGTTTTCCCTAAAATCACCTTTTATATTCGAATCGAAATTTAAACCGGTCCGGTTCAGACCCTAAACTTCCAAGCCCAAAATTGGGGTGTTACAGTTTTGAGGCAGCCTTGTGCCTTAAACCATCTAAAACTTGTCTGTTCGTAGCAGGGGTATCAAAACGGTTGGACCCGTTTCGATACGGCCTTCTTACTTCAGGCCAATCGTTTCGATACGCGGGAGGGGCGTTTCGATACCAACTTGCTACTGGAAATCTGAGATTTTGACGAGAAATTGAGGGTATCGAAACGGGCCTAGGTGTTTCGAAACGGTCTTCGTAGCGTTGACCACGAGTAGTTGACTACTGAAGGCGTATCGATATTGTCAACCAACGTATCGATACAGTCTCCTCGAGTTGACTTTGGCCAGTTGACCTAGTCAAGGCGTATCGATACCCTCTTTGGGCGTATCGATACGACCTGTAGTTTAAGTTAAAATGGGCTGATTTTGATCTACTTTTTGGTTGTTCGCCTCACTTGTTGCTTCCGCTGTCGTTGTTTCACATAGGACATATTAATGCATCTAGACAAGATAATAATAAATGAAAAAGTTTTCTCGGGTTGTTAACCGAAGTGGAGTCTTAACGGGTTTTGCCTCGGTTATCCCCGTGTAGCCCGCTCGGACCGGTCAAGCGTCCGGACCGGGACGAGGGGGTTACAAAATTATCGTTGGGGATTTTGACCATTGAGGTCATTACTACATAGGCATATCGAAACGGGTAAGCCTGTATCGAAACGCTATACAAAAACCCTCATCCAGATAAGGCCCGTTTCGAAACAGGAAAGGTTATATCGAAATGTTTTTCCTCTGTAAAGCCTCGTATCGAAACACCTATAGATTGTTTTGAAACGTCTGGATGGTTTTGTTAAATTTTGCTTTGAAAACACATGAAAACTTTTTTGAAATATCCCATAAACATAATTTGAAGTTGTTTGGACTTAAAAACGATTTTGAATTCTTTTTAACTTTGTCCGAAACATTTTCAATTATTATATCAAGATATTAGTTCTACACATTAAAATGACAAGTAGACTGACTTTTGGTACCTATAATGGACATATTTGGATGAGATTGGAGGATGAATACCATATATGGAGCAACAAGAGTGTGTGACAGAAAAGTGCAAGGTTTCGGGGCCAACCTTCACCAGGATGCCCAGCCGAAATAAAGATTGAACTTGAAGAAGAAAAGTTAAGGGGCTTAAACACGAGTTCACCCCAATGTTGAGATACAAAAGAAAAAGACCTAGTGGGCGAAAGACAGAAGCTGACTTGGACATTTAGGATTCTGAAGAGAAGGTCTCAAGCACCGAATTGTAAGACAACACCACCTTTTCATAAGAGCATACCTCATCAACCAGAGAAGGTTATGGAGATGAATCTGTTTGCTTTGGGAATTTACGGCTTGATCTTTTTCTCATATAAAAGACTGTAATCTAACCTATGTACTGGGTTCGAATTTTTTTTTGGAGAATCAATAAAAAAGGCCTCGAAATTTCAGAGGTATATCCACCCTTTCCTTTTTATTTCGAAATAGCATGAGTATATAGAAAAACAAAAAGCTGGTGGTTTTACCTTCGGCGTTCTGCCTTTTCAGCGCGTCGGCCCGTCCACCCTCGACGTTGATAAGCCACCTGGCCTCCTCAGGCCTTACATGGTGAAACGGATGAGGCAATGGTCTAAAATGGTTTGGGGTTTCAAAAAAGGGGCTTTCGATTCGGATAAATGGTGGTTCGTTTTGGATTAAGGGAGGGGAAAGGTCGTTTCGGTGTTGTTGTTTTTTTGATTTTGAGAGAGTGGGAGAATTTTTTTTCTAAGCACAAAAAATAAAAAAAGTATGATTTCGGGCTATTAAAGTGTGTTTTATACCGGCTTTTAAATAAAAATGGGATAGTTTCATTTTAAGGACCCCCATACTAAAATAATAACGTATGTGGTCCTTCCGCATGGGCTAATCACGCGTTCAGTCCCCCCGTGTGGGATAATTACCCCCACAACCATTTTGCCTTTTAAAATCACACCCTTGGTCCCTTTAGTTTTCAAAACAATTGCAATTTGAACCTGTTTTTAGTTAAAAATCAAGTTTTGATGGTTCAATCCTCTTTTTGACCCTGAAATTTCATGAGTTTAATTTTAGTCCTTTTTCCAGCAATTTAAACCCCTTTGTCATTCATGCATATTTAATTTCCAGCCCTACTTATTATTTGTTTTTATTATTATTATTTTGTTATGGTGTAGATATATAATGTGGCCATGTTATATGTATAATATGCTGTCTAAGTAATATATATAGTTTATGTATAATATATGATTTTTCACATATATACGATTTTTGTTATAACCAATAGCTTACATATTTCACTATATTATATAGTTTTTTTCTCTTTCTTAGTATGAAATAGTTTACACAGTATATGTATATATGTATCATAGATTTTTTATAGCATACGTATATATGTTTATATATTATATATAGAGTTTATATAACATAGTTTATACATAATGTACAACATGTATATTTGTTACATAATATATGGTTTCTATGTAAGATATAATATATAGTCTTTATACGACCTACAATTTTCATAATATATATATATAAATGTATATTATGTAACATATAGTTTGTATATAATACTTAGTTTTTATAATATATAAATATAGTTTAATATATATTATACTTAATGAATAGTTTTTATATAACATGTAGTTTTTATATTATTCTCGTGATCTTTTATGTAATAGATGTTTTACATATAACATATATTATATGGTATAAATATGTATATATAGATAATTTTTTATACTAAAATATAATGTTTAGTGTTTTTTTAAAAATAAATTTTTATAATATAATGGAAAGTTTTATGATGTATATAACACGTGTTTTTTATATAATGTATAATATAGTTTTTAAAAAATAGTTTTTTTAGTATAAGGTGTAGTAATCGTTTATACGCTTTGGGTTTAGCTTTAATAGTTTTGATTTTTTTTTTGGCTATAGATTAAGTTAGCTTTAGATTAGGATTAAATGATTAATTTAATTAATTCGAATCGTGTGCCCATTTTATAGGGGCACGATTTGTAATTTAATTAAATTAATCTAAGATTAGTTTTAAAGCCTTAGTTAGAATTAGAGTTCGAATTAACTTAGCAAATTTAAGTTCGCTCTTGACTTATTTGGGTGAATGTTAAATTCGTTAAATTAGTTGGTCATTTCTTCACAACCTCATGGTTAAAATTAACTTCACAACTTGGATCAAAATTAAAGCTAATTCTCATAATTTGTTAGATTTTTTTTCCAGTTTTTTAGGAATCAATTAATTTAAGATTTATATTAGAATCACTTAGTTAATAATTAGATCACTAATTAGGCTTTCCATAATTTGGGGCTTTTAGGTTAAAGCTTTAGCATGCTTTTTGCGTGTTTAATTTTAAGCATTTTGTGACATTCATTTTTAAATTGTCATTCATATGACCGATTTATTTTGAATTAATCAAATCATAAAAGGGAGGTATTTATTAATTCTGATATTTGTGTCGTAACAGTCCGGGCTTAAAGGATGTTGACAAAATATTTGAATTAATTCTTACCATCCCAAGGTAAATTATAGTTAAAAATTTGACAATATCATGACATCATATTTAAATAGTTGCATCATGCATAAAGGTGACATACGAATATCGAACCATAAATTAACACGGCAGTCGGGCTTATTCGATGTTGGTTTAATCTATGGTCTGGTGTATCGTCATCCTTATTAATTAAATGACTAATTAATTCGAACTCGTCAATTTGATAAAGCACGTTCAAATAAAGTCAATTTTCAATTAAGTACACTAAATTAAATCTATTTTAAATTTCAGCAATTTCCTTCGATTAAAAGCAACAAATATTTTAGTACCGATTTCCGGGCGTGTTAGAGGGTGCTAATCCTTCCCCACGCGTAACCAACTCCCAAACCCTTTCAAAACTGTAAAACATATGTTTGATTTTGATATAACAAAGTGTTTTAAGGATTAAATTGAAAAACTTGAAATATATTTTTAAGTCTTTCAAAAGGTTTCAAATCAACAAGGCTTTAATCTAGTTTGAAAAACTCAAACTCCAAAATATTTTCTAAGTATTCCAAGGCCAAACTATTGAAAATCGCATATGCGTATCGACACGCTCCTAGCCGCATCGATACTTTCTTTACCAATTTGTCCACTGGAGAAATGTGTTTCGATACGCCCCTTACCGTATCGAAACAGATTGCATCTGTATCGATACGCTCTCTCTATAAAAACTGAAGGAGTTTGAATTGCATACCGATACGGTGTCACCCGTATCGATATAGATTTAATGGAACTTTAAATTTAGAAGCCTTAAATGTTTTTGACCGTTGGTGTCAGTTGTTAGGTAACAGACTTTTAAAGAGTTGATTGCCCCGTACCGATACGCTCTTACCTGTACCGATACGGATTCTTCCAGTGAGCTTTGTGCGAATAATTGCATCGATACGGTCTTGCCCGTACTGAAATACTTCTCTAACCCGTACCGATACGCCTACACGTGTATCGATACGCCCCTCTTGTAATTGTGCAACGGCCCTTTCTATTTTGAGACAAGTATCGATACGCATTCTCGTGTATTAATACGGTAGGTTGCAAAAGTGTATTTATGGTAGAAAGAGAGAGTTTCAACGGCTATAATCAATACCCTAACCACCCAAACAGCTAGAATTAATAGAGAAGATATAAAATCAAGACTATTGAAGGCCAGCAACAACTATTGCATCCAAGAGAAACATCTATACAAAAATCCAAGATCAAAGTGCCTAATTTCTCATTCTTGTAAAATCCCAAATTGTGTTGTGTGTAATTCCAATCTTGTATTCCAATTTGGGTTGAGTGCTTGTATCAAAAGGGGCAAATTTGTATTGAGAGATATTCTACTTGCCTTAAAATTCTTTTTTGTATCCTAGTGAGGGTTTGGTCAAATTTTGGGTAGAAAACTTGACCGGTATTGTAAAGGTTACCTCCTAAGCCTAGAAAAGAGGAAGAGCAATAAGTGGATTGCTGGAAAATCCTTTGTGGTAGTTAAGGTAGTGGATGTAGAGTTCATTTGGAACTTGAACTACTCTAAATTGCCTTGTTCTTCAATTTTAGTCATTCCACTTTCTCCAACAAATTTTAAAAACCCAATTCACCCCCATCTTGGCTTTGATCAATCCATTGATCCACCCAACAATTGGTATCAGAGCTTACCTCTTTGAAGGATTAACAACCGGAAGAGGAGATTCTAGGAAGAGTGTGATCATCTACAACATAAGTCATGGCTTATATGTCCGGCTCTAGCATGTACAAGTCTCAATCTATCACTAAACTGCATTTCTTCAACAATGATAACTATCCTTTTTGGAAGAATCAGATGCGTCTCTTCATCAAGTCTAATGATTATCTTGTTTGGGATGCTATAGAAGATGGTCTCATTATCCCGATGAAAAGAGACGATGAAGGAAGACTAGTGCCAAAAAGGAAAAATGAAATAAGTGAAGATGATAGAAAGAAGCTTCAAATCAACGACAAGGCTCTTCACATGCTATTTTGCGCATTTGGACCCGATATCTACTCCAAAGTTTCTTCCATCGAAAGTGCTAAGGAAGTATGGGATACACTTGAGACTACATATGAAGGAACAAGCGATGTGAAGGAAACAAAGATTTGAATTCTCAATCTTAGCTATGAGAATTTCAAGATGGAGCCCGACGAAACCATTTCAAAGATGTTTGATCGCTTTTCAACAATCGTCAATGGGCTAAAGGGTTTTGGAGAGATCATCTTGGAGGAAAAACTAGTCCGGAAGCTACTCTACTCACTTCCCGAATCCTGGGATGAGAAAAGAATCGCTATCATTGAGGCAAATAATTTGAAGACACTAAAGCTTGATGAGCTAGTTGGTTCTCTCCTAACTGATGAAATCATGAAACAAGGAAGGGAAGATGAAAGGAAGAAGGAATAAAGAAGAGTGGAGAAGCTTGAAGTAGACAAGAAAAAAAACTAGGAGTGGCTCTTAAAGCTTCTCTACATGAGGATAGCACTTCTAGTGAAGAGGAAGATTTTGAAGAATTGACTATGATAGCCAAGAGATTCTCACGATTAATGAGGTCCAACTGGGGTAAGAAGTTTCAAAGAAAGATGGACTTCAAGACCAAAAACAAAGAAGAAGAAAAGGATCCGATCATATGCTATGAGTGCAAGAAACTGGGTCATATTCGTTCCGAGTGTCCTCAACTCAAGAAGAAGGGCTTTGAGAAGAAGAAGAAGCTCAAAGCTAAGCTTGCTCTTTGGAGTGATGATGAGTCATCCGAGGATGAGGAACAAGAAGTGGCCAACCTTTGCCTCATGGCTCTTGAAGAGGATTCTTCTATGGTAACCTCTAACTCATCTACTTTCGATTTTACATTTGATGAATTACATGAAGCTTATGATGAGTTACAAGAGGTATACGATGAGTTAGTTGAGAAATATAAGGAGCCCGTTTTAAAAAAATAAAAAGATTATTTCGGATTTAAATGTTAAAAATGATTTACTTTCTCAAACTAATTTGAAATTTGGGAAAAAGATTGTAGGTCTACAAGATGAACTTGAATTCTTTCAAAATGAAAATGTAGATTTAAATAATATTTTTTCTTAATGTAACATTGAACACCAAAAGGTGTTAGATGAGCTCAAAAAGTCTTTCAAGAGTGTTGGTAATGTGAAAAATGAAATAGGTGAATCATCTAGAACAAACCAACCTAAGAGAAAGAACTATAACTACAAATAAAGTGGCTCCTATAGGCATAATAAAACTAAAAGAATTAGAAGTGTATGGGTTCCTAAGGAACTTGTCAAATCTAATAATGTTGATGCCATATCACCTTGGATTCCTAAGGGAACCAAGCTTTTGGGAGCTAACACTCGTGGACCCAAAATGATTTGGGTACCAAAAATCAAAGCTTAATCTTTTTTTTTTGTAGGGGGCATTGCTATAAGGCCAAAGCACAAAGTCAAAATTCACGGTACCTTGATAGTGGATGCTCGAGGCACATGACCAGAGACAAGAGTCGATTCATGGATTTAAAGCCAAAAAATGGAGGAATAGTGACATTTGGTGACAACTCCAAAGGCCACATTGAAGGTATTGGCTCCATAGGCAATCACTCTACTATACTCGTTGAAAATGTATTGTATATCAATGGTCTAAAACACAATTTATTGAGCATTAGTCAATTGTGTAATAAAGGGTTTAATGTCTTGTTTGATAAAAATAGGTGTAAAATCGTTGACATTAAATCAAATAAAATAATGTTCATTGGCCATCGCATAGGTAACATATATATGGTGCATCTAGATGACATTCATTCATCACATGCTTGTTTTGTTGCTCAAAATGAAAATGATGCATGGTTATGGCATAAGAAACTAGGACATGCTAGCATTAGTGTTTTAGAAAAATTAGTTTCCCTAAATCTAGTTAGAGGTTTACCCAAGATCAAGTTCTCAAATGATAAAATATGTGATGCATGCTCTAAGGGTAAACAACATAGATCATCCTTTAAATCCATTAATGATGTTTCTACAAGTAGGTGTTTACAACTAATTCATATGGATATATTTGGGCCAATTAGGACAACTAGCTTGGGTAGAAAATTATATGCTTTTGTGCTTGTTGATGATTACTCTAGATATACTTGGGCTCTCTTTTTAAGCACCAAGGATGGGGCTTTAGAAAACTTCATCACATTTTCAAAATTAACTCAAAATGATCTTGAACTTAAAATTTCACATATTAGAAGTGATCGTGGAACAAAATTTCAAAATATGGGTTTTAATGAATTTTGTAATGAAAATGGGATTAGCCATAATTTTTCGGCTCCTCGAACTCCTCAACAAAATGGGGTAGTTGAGAGGAAAATAGAACTTTAGAAGAAATGACTAGGACTATGCTTTATGAAAACAGTTTACCTAAGTATTTTTGGGCGGAAGCCACTAACACCGCTTGCTATATTATTAACCGAGTAATGATTAGGCCTATTTTAAAGAAAACTCCTTATGAGATTTTAAAATCTAAAAATCCTAACATTAGTTATTTTTACCCTTTTGGTTGCAAGTGTTTTGTTTTAAATAATGGAAAAGACAATTTAGGTAAATTTGATGCAAAAAGCGATGAAGCTATTTTTCTAGGTTACTCTTTAAACTCTAAAGTCTATCGTGTGTTTAACAAAAGAACTTTAGTTGTAAGGAATCTATTCATGTGGTTTTCGATGATAACATCCTTCCGAGGAAGGAATCTTGTGATGATGATGATGTAGGAATCTTTGATGCCTTTGATGGAGGACAAACTTCAAAGGAGGATGAGATTCCAACTAAAGAAGAAGATGCACAAGATCCACCTCTTGAAGCCTTGAAGAACTTGGCTCTTGAGAAAAAGGAAGTGAGCTACCCAAGGGAGTACAACTATGTCAAAGGTGGTGAAATCTTGGGTGATCCATCCAAGGGGGTAACTACTAGATCTTCTCTCAAACTCATGAATCATGTTGCTTTTATCTCATACATTGAGCCTAAGAACATTAAAGGAGCCTTAAAAGATGATTTTTGGATTATGGCTATGCAAGAAGAGTTAAACCAATTTGAGAGAAGTAATGTATGTATATTAGTTGAAAGGCCTAGTAAGCAATCTACTATAGGAACTAAATTGGTGTTTAGGAATAAACTAGATGAGAATGGTAACATTGTGAGAAACAAAGCTATATTAGTTGCTCAAGGTTACACTCAAGAGGAGGGAATAGATTTTGATGAAACCTATGCACCCGTAGCTAGAATGAAAGCTATTAGGATGTTGCTTGCATATGCATGTTATCATAATTTCAAGCTTTTTCAAATGGATGTGAAAAGTGCATTTTTAAATGGTTTTATAAATAAGAAAGTGTATGTGGAACAACCACCGGGTTTTGAAGATTCAAAATTTCCAAATCATGTTTTTAACCTAACCAAAGTACTTTATGGTTTAAAACAAGCTCCTAGAGCTTGGTATGAAAAGCTTTCAAACTTTTTGATTGAAAAAGGTTTTGAAAAGGGTAAGGTGGACACTACACTTTTCATAAAAAGATATAAAAATGACATCTTATGTAACCCCCTCGTCCCGGTCTGGTCGGATGACTGATCCGAGTGGGCCACACGGGGAAAACCGAAGCGAAACCCGTTAAGGTTTCCCTTCGGTTAACGACCCAGAAAATTTTCTTTATATTTTATCTTGTCTATAGGCATAATTAAAATCCTATGTGAAGCACAGCAGCGGAAAATACAAACAATGTAACATACTCCGACCAACCAAAACATTAAACAGCTCGTTTTAATCCTTTACAGCAGGCCGTTTCGAAACGCCCTTAGGGTGTTCCGAAACGCCTTGACTTAGTCAACAGGCCAGGGTCAACCATAGGGTGACCGTTTCGAAACAGGGGTGACCCGTATCGAAACGACCCTAACGGTCAACTTCTCGTGGTCAACGATATTTGACCGTTTCGAAACATCAAAGGCCCGTTTCGGAACGCCTTTATCTCGCCAATTTCTCAAAATTCTAGTAGCAAAAATGTTCCGAAACGACCCCCATCCGTTTCGAAATGGTAGGCCAAAAGCCAAGGGATCGTTCCGAAACAGGGTGGCCCGTTCCGAAACGCCCCCTGTCTGCAGACTCGTTTTGGCTGTTTTAAGGCACAAAGGTGCCCCAAAACACCACCAAAACACACTTCAACATTAAAACACATAAACCTAAGGCAACCCAACTATAATAGCATGCTTCAACAAGATTAAGACGAGTCTAAACATTAAGGCAAGACGTCACAAGTCATGCATTCATACAACAACACTCAAACATAAAGGCAACCTCTAAGGCACAAGGCTAACATTCATAATAAGCAATTTAGGCATGAGTTACAATTCAACATGGCAATACAAACCATACAAAAGCAAGATATCAAGGAGTCTAAACAAGCTCCTAAACGACTAACAACCATCCATCAAAATAACACATGTCCCATTGCTCAAACTATTACATGTTCAACATTCAAAAGTCATACTTGATGTACTCAAGTCAACAACCACACTTGGAGGCCCTCCACTTGCTCGAGCAAACCGCGAACTAAGGATCTGCAATGTTGAACAAAGAGAGCGTAAGCAAAGATGCTTAGTGAGGGTAAGCTCTAAAACAAACCTCAACATTGCAGGGTCCGAGCACGATCTAGCCAAGGCATTACACAATTATACCAAGGATCCACAAGAGCCATAAGATGAAGATGCATGAGCAATATACAATATAAATGCCATGATCAAAAGCTCAACTCCACAATACATGTAATCATATTCAAACATCCCATCAAAGATCATAACCTCAATATATTGATACACATATCAAACAACATTGGCACCTGGATAAGACCCGAATACGCGGATAGACATGTTGGAACTCACATCCAACAACCACATTACCTCACGGTGGGATTACACTCATCACCGGTCTCGCGGAGGGGATTCCACTCATCCTCACGCCCCGTCGATGGGATTCCACTCATCACCGACTATATTTAAATACAATTTCCGGGCGAACCCGTACTCCTCCTTGGTGACTCAACGCCACCAAGGCCACGCGCGACTTTTGACTCATGTGTACACACTAACATCCTAATGATCGATCATTTGTATTCAAGTATACTAGTGCCAACATTTACTCACTTCACATTACTCATTTCAATCAATTATGTGCTTAGCACGTACCCACCAACAACCATCATCATGCATGTCTCAAGCATCACAAGTCATATCTCATCTCACATGTATAATATAATATACAAAAGCATTCACATCACATTTCATACGAGACATACACAACCACATAAATGAGTTCATCCAAAGGCTCTAGATCAAGCTTAGGATTAGGCTACCACCCTAATCCTAACTCTAGGTGGGTCTACCAAGCCCAACCTAGTCCATATACTCAAACCAACCATTTTAAAACCATTTAAAACAATTAACCACTCACCTAAGCTTCCAAGCTCAAAGACCAAGCAAGCAACCACCTTCAACTTCCCGAATTTACTTCCGATGCCCAAACTCGATTCTAATCAATCTCAAACACAAACAAAACATCCACAATCAAAATCCCATCATCGGAACTAACCCGGAATAACATTTTCAAGCATTCAACACCCAAAACAAGTCCAAAACAGAATTTTCGAGCAACCCACAAAACCCACTGAAATCTTCCATTTCAAGCATCCAATCAACCATCAAATACACCCAAAGTAACCCTCATATATCATACTAGCACCAGCCCTCAAAAACCAACATTAAACCACCCCAAAAACCACTTTAAAACCCTCCAAAAACCCCCTTGAAACCCAATTCCGAAAATTTGCCCAAAATCATTTGAAATTCACATATGATATACCATTTGACCTCTATATACCATAACTAAGCATATCCAATCAAAACATTTCATTTATCAACATAAAGATCTCATTTTTAATCAAAATATTCAAAACTTCCATTTTCTAAAAACTTCATGAAAACGAAAATAAAAGGTACTTTCATGGAGAGGGAGGTGAGGGGAAGTCAAAAATGCCATTACCTTTCAATTTGGAGTTGAAATGGGGAGGCAATGTGATGGAATAGTGCACTACAATGGAGAGGAGAGGGTTGTCGTGGGTTTTTGTTGAGAGAGGGAGAAGATGAGTGAAATTTTGGTATTTTAGTTGTTTTGTTTTATTCCTTTAAAAATCAAAAGACTCATTTACCCTTAATGAATTTGGCTATTCACAAGGAGGGGAAATCCATGGTTAATTGGAGTTTTAATCTTAAAACATGGCCCTCCCAAAATTAATTAATTTTGAAAACAAACTCGAAATATTATTTAGAGTATAAAACCGAGCCCAAATAATATTAAAATATTATTTTCACCTAACCCCTAAACCCGGGTGTTACAACTCTCCCCCACTTAAGGAATTTCGTCCCCGAAATTACCTGGTGGAAACAAATACGGAAACTGCTCAACCATATCCGCTTTCCTCTCCCACGTGGCCTCTTCCACACCTATATGCCTCCACAACACCTTGACCAACTCTATGGTCTTGCCACGCAACACCTTGCTATCAAAAGCAAGTATCTCAACGGGTTCTTCATTATAGGACAAATCCGGATTTAACTCTATCTCCTCAACGGGCATCACATGAGAAGGATCCGATCTATATCTCCTAAGCATGGACACATGGAAGACATCATGGATCTTCTCTAACTCAAAAGGTAACCTCAAACGATAAGCTACAGGCCCAATCCGCTCAACTATCTCATACGAACCAATGAACCTCGGACTCAACTTGCCCTTCCGACCAAATCTCATTACCTTCTTCCACGGAGATACTTTCAGAAACACTTTCTCATCCACTGAGTACTCAATCCCTTTTCTCTTCAAATCTGCATAAGACTTCTGACGATCGGAAGTTGCTTTCAAACGGTCACAAATCAACTTTACTTTGTCGGTAGTTCCCTTAAGCAAGTCTGGCATAGGTAACAATCTCTGACCTGTCTCAGGCCAACAAATCGGAGTCCTACATCGTCTACCATACAAAGCCTCATAAGGTGCCATCTGAATACTAGACTGATAACTGTTGTTGTAAGCAAACTCAACCAACGGTAGGTGCTTCTCCCAAGAACCCTGGAAGTCAATCACACAACAACGAAGCATATCCTCTAGAATCTGTATCACTCGCTCTGACTGCCCATCGGACTGAGGATGATAAGATGTGCTGAAATGCAACCGGCTACCTAAAGCGCTATGCAAGCAACCCCAGAATCTCGAAGTAAATCTAAGATCCCTATCTGAAACAATAGACTTCGGAACTCCATGAAGTCTCACAATCTCACGGATGTACAAGTTTGCCAACTTGTCTAAGGAATCCGTAGTGTTCACTGCTAAGAAGTGAGCACACTTAGTGAACCTATCAACAATCACCCAAACAGAGTTCTTCTTCGAAGGAGACAAAGGCAATCCCGACACAAAATCCATGGTGATCCTCTCCCATTTCCATTCCGAAATCTTCAAAGGCTGTAGCAAACCTGAAGGAACCTGATGTTCTGTCTTCACTCTCTGACAAACCATACAACGGCTCACATACTCGGCTACATCTCGCTTCAAACCAACCCAAAAGTAATCATTCTTCAAATCTCGGTACATTTTGGTACTACCCGGATGCATAGAAAAGGGACTCGAATGTGCTTCACTCAGAATCTGACGTCTCAGCTCAACATCTTCTGGTACAACAATTCTATCTCTAAAGCACAACAGGTTCTCACGACTGAAACTATACTCGGTCGGTCTTCCTTCGGCTATGTCCTGAACATGAGGAACTAAACTCGCATCTTGCAACTGCTTCTCTCTAATCAACTGAATCAAAGAAGGCTTCACTTGCAACTCGGTGATCAAACCACCATCATCGGACACACTCAATCTAGCAAACATAGCTCTCAACTCAAGAGCCACTTTTCTACTCAAAGCATCGGCTACTACATTTGCCTTACCCGGATGGTACTCCATGGTAAAATCATAATCTTTTAACAACTCTAGTCATCTTCTCTGTCTCAAGTTCAACTCTTTCTGTGTCATCAAGTACCTCAAGCTCTTGTGATCGGTGTAAACAATACACTTCTCACCATACAAGTAATGACGCCAAATCTTCAATGCAAACACAACTGCGGCTAGCTCTATGTCATGAGTAGGATAGTTCTTCTCATGAATCTTCAACTGTCTAGAAGCATAAGCAACAACTCTCCTTTCTTGCATCAAAACACATCCTAAGCCCACGTAGGAAGCATCACTATAAATCACAAACTCCTTACCGGAAACAGGTTGCACTAACACTGGAGCATTTGTCAAAGCTTCTTTCAATTTCTCAAAGGCCTTCTGTCTTGCATCTGACCATTCAAACTTGACCCTTTTTTGCAACAATTTAGTCAAAGGAGCAGCTACCCTAGAGAAACCATCAACAAATCTCCTATAGTAATCGGCTAATCCTAGGAAACTCCTAATCTCGGTCACGGACTTAGGTTGTTTCCACTCAACAATAGCCTCAATCTTCGAAGGATCAACTCGGATACCCTCGGCCGAAATGACATGGCCAAGAAATACAACCTCTCGAATCCAGAACTCACATTTACTAAGCTTCACATACAACTGATTGCTCAACAATCTTTGTAAAACAAATCTCAAGTGCTCATCATGCTCTTCTTCTGTCTTCGAGTACACGAGTATATCATCAATGAAGACAACTACAAAACGGTCTAGATAGTCTCTAAAAATTCTGTTCATCATGTCTATGAATGCTGCTGGTGCATTCGTGAGCCCAAATGGCATCACAAGAAACTCATAGTGACCATATCTAGTCCTAAAAGCTGTCTTTGGAACATCACACTCTTTCACCTTCAACTGATAGTACCCGGATCTCAAATCTATCTTCCAGAACACTGAAGCACCTCTCAACTGATCAAACAAATCATCTATACGAGGCAACGGATACTTGTTCTTCACAGTCAACTGATTCAATTGTCTATAGTCAATACACATGCGCATGCTACCATCTTTCTTTTTCACAAACAACACGGGAGCACCCCACAGAGAACTACTAGGCCTAATGAAACCACGGTCTAATAATTCTTGCAACTGACTCTTCAATTCTTTCAACTCTTTCGGAGCCATACGACACGGAGCTATCGAAACTGGGTTAGACCCTGAGACTGTCTCAATCACAAACTCAACATCTCTGTCAGGAGGCAAACCCGGCAACTCTTCAGGAAACACATCTGGAAAGTCACACACTGTTCTGATATCTTTCGGTCTAGCTTCACTCATATCCGGATTCATAACATAAGCTAAATAAGCCCCACATCCAGAGTCCATCAACCTATGAGCCTCTAAAGCTGACACCACATTAGACAAGAACTTAATGTTCTCGCCTACTACTACTACCTCGTAGTCATCAGAAAGCTTCAAAGAAATTCTCTTTGTTTCAAAATCCACACTAGCCCGATGCTCAACCAACCAGTCCATACCCAGAATAATATCAAAACCATAGAAAGGAAGTTCCATCATATCAACTGAGAACACATGACCCTAAATCTTCAGGGGACACCTCCTATACATACGTCTAACCACAACTGTCTCACCAAAAGAACTAGTGACATGCATACCTACATCTAAGATCTCAACAGGGACATCTAACTTCTGTGCATGCTCACTCAAAATGTAGGAATGCGTAGAACCCGAATCAACCAAAGAAAGCAAAGACATAGACTGTAACTCAAAATTACCTGCTATCACATCGGTGTCGTTCCCGGCCTCTCTCTGAGCATAGACCCTCGCTGGTCCTCCCGCCTCTGGCTGCACAGCCACAACATGAGCAAGGTTCCTCTGAGCATCTACCCTAGGTGCATCAGCCCTAGGCTGGAAGTAGCCACGACCGCGCCCACGGCCTCTCTGAAAATCATTCGCCCTCGCAGGAGCCTGAGCAATGTTCGGTGCCTGAGCCGCCTGATGCGGACAATCCCTCCTAAAGTGGTCCCTCGATCCACAGTTCCAACAAGCATGGAAGTTACCCCAACACTCACCAGCGTGTTGTCTCCCACAACGGGTACACTCGGGCAATCACCCTCCTCCTCTATGGCCCTGATGGCCCCTACCATGGTGGCCACCGCCACGTCTATGATCGAACTGATGCCCGCCACCTCTGTGCCTCTTGGCGTCTCTATCATCAAAGTGGTTATGCCTCTTGCCAGAACTAGAACCACCAGATCGTTTGGTCGAACCCAAACTATGCTCCAAATCCTTGGCCCTCGCGACCAATACATCAAAGTCTGAGTAATCAGAAGCTAGCGTATACCTCTTAACCTCTTCATTCAATCCGTAGCGGAATCGGTTACAGCGTTCTACTTCAGTAGGAACCAACTCTGGGGCATACTGACTCAAGCGAACAAAGCGGATCTCATAATCAGTCACAGAAGCATCTCCCTGAGTAAGAGCCATGAACTCTCGCTTCTTCTCATCTAGGTACCTCGATCCCAAATACCTCTTCCTGAAAGCGGACTCGAAGAAATCCCAATCTATCTCTGCCTCCGGAACCCCATTAGTAATGGTGACCCACCAGGTGTAGGCATCACCCTGAAGCAACGAGATCACACAACCCAACCTACGTGCGCCCGCATAACCCATCTGAGCCAAGATACGAACTGTCTTCTCCAACCATAACTCCGATCTCTCCGGAGTAGATCTCTAAACTCCTCGGCCCCCAAGCTACGGAGCCTCTCCAAAGGTAGACTAGCATCGTCACACCTAGGCTGAGCTGCAGCCTGAGCTCCCGCAACTGCGGCCTGAAATGCTCCCGCTATCGCTTGCACTAGCGGAGTCATATCAATTCCAGCTGGACCTTGGCCACCTTGAGGTCCATCTCTTCCGGCTCCATCCTCGCCCCCAACTCCAGGTGGAGGAGGTGGTGGTGGTGGAGCGCCAACTCCCGCGGCCACCGGCCCTTCTATGTGAGCCTCCACACCAACTGTCGGCTCAACAGGAGCCGCAACCCGTGGTTCCTGATGAACCACTCTCGGTCTACCTCTCGGTCTAGACATCGCTCTCACAGATATCAACTACAACCACAACAACAAAACATACAAAGCTGGGTTAGCAAGGCAAGGCTTCCAAGTGTTCAAGTACGTTCCCTCACTTAAAAATCATTTTTTTCCAATGTAATAGTAGCAATGGGACTCACACACATACTTTTAAATAAACAGTCAATCATACTTGTCAAACAAGCAACCATTCTTTCAAGGCAAGCAAATATCGTGCAATTCAATTTAAAACTTAAACTTACCTCACTTACCTGCCCAAGGTCTCGGTAACCTTAGGCTCTGATACCAACAAGTGTAACCCCCTCGTCCCGGTCTGGTCGGATGACCGATCCGAGTGGGCCACACGGGGAAAACCGAAGCGAAACCCGTTAAGGTTTCCCTTCGGTTAACGACCCAGAAAATTTCCTTTATATTTTATCTTGTCTATAGGCATAATTAAAATCCTATGTGAAGCACAGCAGCGGAAAATACAAACAATGTAACATACTCCGACCAACCAAAACATTAAACAGCTCGTTTTAATCCTTTACAGCAGGCCGTTTCGAAACGCCCTTAGGGTGTTCCGAAACGCCTTGACTTAGTCAACAGGCCAGGGTCAACCATAGGGTGACCGTTTCGAAACATGGGTGACCCGTATCGAAACGACCCTAACGGTCAACTTCTCGTGGTCAACGATATTTGACCGTTTCGAAACATCAAAGGCCCGTTTAGGAACGCCTTTATCTCGCCAATTTCTCAAAATTCCAGTAGCAAAAATGTTCCGAAATGACCCCCATCTGTTTCGAAACGGCAGGCCAAAATCCAAGGGATCGTTCCGAAACAGGGTGGCCCGTTCCGAAACGCCCCCTGTCTGCAGACTCGTTTTGGCTGTTTTAAGGCACAAAGGTGCCCCAAAACACCACCAAAACACACTTCAACATTAAAACACATAAACCTAAGGCAACCCAACTATAATAGCATGCTTCAACAAGATTAAGACGAGTCTAAACATTAAGGCAAGACGTCACAAGTCATGCATTCATACAACAACACTCAAACATAAAGGCAGCCTCTAAGGCACAAGGCTAACATTCATAATAAGCAATTTAGGCATGAGTTACAATTCAACATGGCAATACAAACCATACAAAAGCAAGATATCAAGGAGTCTAAACAAGCTCCTAAACGACTAACAACCATCCATCAAAATAACACATGTCTCATTGCTCAAACTATTACATGTTCAACATTCAAAAGTCATACTTGATGTACTCAAGTCAACAACCACACTTGGAGGCCCTCCACTTGCTCGAGCAACCCGCGAACTAAGGATCTGCAATGTTGAACAAAGAGAGCGTAAGCAAAGATGCTTAGTGAGGGTAAGCTCTAAAACAAACCTCAACATTGCAGGGTCCGAGCACGATCTAGCCAAGGCATTACACAATTATACCAAGGATCCACAAGAGCCATAAGATGAAGATGCATGAGCAATATACAATATAAATGCCATGATCAAAAGCTCAACTCCACAATACATGTAATCATATTCAAATATCCCATCAAAGATCATAACCTCAATATATTGATACACATATCAAACAACATTGGCACCTAGCTATGACCCGAATACGCGGATAGACATGTTGGAACTCACATCCAACAACCACATTACCTCACGGTGGGATTACACTCATCACCGGTCTCGCGGAGGGGATTCCACTCATCCTCACGCCCCGTCGATGGGATTCCACTCATCACCGACTATATTTAAATACAATTTCCGGGCGAACCCGTACTCTTCCTTGGTGACTCAACGCCACCAAGGCCACACGCGACTTTTGACTCATGTGTACACACTAACATCCTAATGATCGATCATTTTTATTCAAGTATACTAGTGCCAACATTTACTCACTTCACATTACTCATTTCAATCAATTTCGTGCTTAGCACGTACCCACCAACAACCATCATCATGCATGTCTCAAGCATCACAAGTCATATCTCATCTCACATGTATAATATAATATACATAAGCATTCACATCACATTTCATACGAGACATACACAACCACATAAATAAGTTCATCCAAAGGCTCTAGATCAAGCTTAGGATTAGGCTACCACCCTAATCCTAACTCTAGGTGGGTCTACCAAGCCCAACCTAGTCCATATACTCGAACCAACTATTTTAAAACCATTTAAAACAATTAACCACTCACCTAAGCTTCCAAGCTCAAAGACTAAGCAAGCAACCACCTTCAACTTCCCGGATTTACTTCCGATGCTTCACCAATGCCCAAACTCGATTCTAATCAATCCCAAACACAAACAAAACATCCACAATCAAAAGCTCATCATCGGAACTAACCCGAAATAACATTTTCAAGCATTCAACACCCAAAACAAGTCCAAAACAGAATTTTCGAGCAACCCACAAAACCCACTGAAATCTTCCATTTCAAGCATCCAATCAACCATCAAATACACTCAAAGTAACCCTCATATATCATACTAGCACCAGCCCTCAAAAACCAACATTAAACCACCCCAAAAACCACTTTAAAACCCTCCAAAAACCCCCTTGAAACCCAATTCCGAAAATTTGCCCAAAATCATTTGAAATTCACATATGATATACCATTTGACCTCTATATACCATAACTAAGCATATCCAATCAAAACATTTCATTTATCAACATAAAGATCTCATTTTTAATCAAAATATTCAAAACTTCCATTTCTAAAAACTTCATGAAAACGAAAATAAAAGGTACTTTCATGGAGAGGGAGGTGAGGGGAAGTCAAAAATGTCATTACCTTTCAATTTGGAGTTGAAATGGGGAGGCAATGTGATGGAATAGTGCACTACAATGGAGGGGAGAGGGTTGTCGTGGGTTTTTGTTGAGAGAGGGAGAAGATGAGTGAAATTTTGGTATTTTAGTTATTTTGTTTTATTCCTTTAAAAATCAAAAAATTCATTTACCCTTAATGAATTTGGCTATTCACAAGGAGGGGAAATCCATGGTTAATTGGAGTTTTAATCTTAAAACATAGCCCTCCCAAAATTAATTAATTTTGAAAACAAACTCGAAATATTATTTAGAGTATAAACCGAGCCCAAATAATATTAAAATATTATTTTCACCTAACCCCTAAACCCGGGTGTTACATCTTAGTAGTGCAAATATATGTTGATGATATCATTTTTGGATCTACTAATGGGTGTCATTGCAAAGAGTTTGCTAAGTTAATGCAAGGTGAATTCGAGATGAGCATGATGGGGAAGCTCTCATTCTTCTTGGGACTCCAAATCAAACAAAGGAATGATGGCACCTTCATCGATCAAGCAAAGTACATAAAAGATATGCTCATGAAGTTTGGCTTGGAGCAAGCAAAGCCTCAAGCTACACCAATGAGCTCATCTACAAAGCTTGACAAAGATGAAGGAGGTAAGTGTGTTGACTCTAAGCTTTATCGCTCTATGATTGGATCTTTGCTTTACCTTACCGCAAGTAGACTGGATATATTGTTTAGTGTTTGCTTGTGTGCTAGGTATTAAGCTAGTTTTAGAGAATTTCACCTTATAGCCGTTAAAAGAATCTTTAGGTACCTTAGAGATACTCCGTGTCTAGGTCTTTGGTACCCTAGAGACTCAACCTTCAACCTTCATGCTTATTCGGATGCGGATTATGGGGATGTAAAATTGATAGGAAAAGTACTTCGGGAACTTGCCAATTCTTAGGTAGTATGCTCATATTTTGGTTCTCTAAGAAACAAAATAGTGTAGCTCTATCTACCACCAAAGTCGAGTACATATCCTTAGGGGTTGTTGTGCTCAAGTCCTTTGGATGAAGCAACAACTCTTAGATTATGGAGTTAAAGTTGAAACCATACCCCTTAAGTGTGATAACACTAGTGCTATATGTCTAACCAAAAATCCCATCCAACACTCTAGAACCAAACATATAGAAATAAGGTATCATTTCATTAAAGATCATGTCCTTAAGCAAGATGTTGTTATAGAGTATGTTGACACCTTGAACCAACTAGCGGACATTTTTACCAAACCTCTAGACAAAGAGCATTTTTGGTCCCTTAGGAGAAAGCTAGGTCTAACTAGCCTATCTTGACCCTTTAGGACTCTTTTGAGGTTAAAATTGCTTGAATTTGTGAAAATGCATATTTATGTGTTGTTGATCTTGATAAAAACCATGCTTATAGCTAGGGGAGTATGCTTCTGTTAGAATATGCTTAAACTTTCTCATTCATCATTTGCATTCATTTAGGAGATGTCAAAGTCGAGCCTTTGGTTGTTCTAAAAGCCAAAAATGCATTTTTGGGCATAAGGTATCGATACGGCGTTATGTGTATCGATACGAGTACTTCATTAGTTGACCAGACTGCATTCTCTCTCTTACGGGTATCGATACGATTAAACTCGTTTCAATACAAGTTGTGAACGTTTCGATACGGATATCATATGTTTCGATACGGTCCCTTGACACACGTTTCCAAGGAATTACCATTTTACCCCCGTATCGATACACCCCTAGGCGTATCGATACTCGATTGCGTAGACAGCTACTTAATGGCATTAAAAGAGTTTCACTTTTACCAAAACTAAAATTTCAAAACCCTAGCCATTTTTACTCTATAAAAAGCCTCTTTTTATTTTCACCACAAAACTAAAAATCTCTTGAGGGTTTTTCAACATCAAGCCAAGCTTTTAAAGATCTCTATCAAACTGGTGCATGTTCTTCATCCATTCCTCTCTATATCAATATCAAGGTATAAAATTCTTTTTTTCTCTTTTTATTTTCTTTGTGATTTCGTTTTAAATTCTTTTTGTTTTACTTTGCTTTTTCAAAAAAAACAAACTTTATCAAAACCTTTTTCTTTTGTTTTTTTATTTGCCTTTCAAAAATTATTATTTTTAAACCTTGATTATTGATTTACATGAGTTGAATGAGAAAAATAATGCATACACATTGTTTTGATCAATTTCTCTAGACAATGGAACCCAAAAAGAGAGCGCGTACTAACGAAGTCGGTGAAGCATCCAATCCTGGAGATGGTACTCTCCTTAATTTGACTCTTATCTATCAAAGATGTTTTAGAACCACCAGGGAACTCAACTACTTTTGCTCTTTTCAAACTTACAAAATTCGACCGGAGAGGGTAATTTCAGTTCCTTTTCTTAATTTGGAGCGCTTCAAATTTGTCTACTTACCCTTTCTTCAAGAATGGAAGTTTATGGATTTTCTACAAATCCCGGGCTTTTTCTTTCGTAATTTGGTTTTGATATTCTATGCTAATGCAAAGTGCGTTGTCGATCCCTCGGGTAATGTGGTTATCGTTAACTCATATCTCATGGGCAAAAAGATTACCATCGATGATCCATCTCTTTGTGATGTTTTTAAGTTAGAGGATGAGGGTATCGAAGATGAGAATTCTCTTGGCCATGTCTTGGGGGGTTCTGTGACCGTTCTCAATGCTCAAGATCGAATCATTCACTTGATGATTACTTGGTGGTTTAGACCTTTGGGAGGGAAATACTCAACCATCCGCCAAGTTAAGGACTTTTGGATTCGGTGCTTTCGCTAGAGACAACAACCAAATCTTGCTCGCATCATGTTTGCGGAGATTGTCTATCTCGTGCAACACCGCCATACAACTCTTGTCACTTCATTCATATATGCCACCGCTTTGAGCTATTTCTTCACTCAAAAGGAGATTGATTGCTCTCACGACTACCCGACACCCCTCACCGATCCCATTGATGAAAGATCTCTTTCTAGGGGGAAGTTTCATTACTTCAATGGTAGTTGGCTTCGTCTCTCCGAGCTTCCTAGCGATGCAATTCCGGAAGAGATTGCCAATCCTCAAGCTCCTTCTCCACCTTCTATGGATGCTCTTATGACCTTTCTCAACGAACAATTTACGAGCCTATGCACGGGGATTGCTTCCGTGGATCAAGTCATGAATTTTGGGTTTGCCGTCATAGACACACGCTTCACAAGCCTTGAAGATCGCATGACAAATGTGGAGACGCGTCTCACTTCTCTTGAAGGCGGCCACAATTCAATGAACATCTCTCTTACCGCTTTTCATGATGAGTGGCGTCAATCTAGGAGGAATAATGATGATGCCAATGAAGAGGACGATGAAGATGATGAATATGGCGATGTAGAAGAGTAGTAGATTATCTTTGCATTCCATTCATGTCATTTAGGATTTCTATTTATGCACTTTGAATTATGTTCTTTAGGATTATGTTTAAAACCTATGCTTTGATTATTGTCATTTGGATTTTATTTTGATGTTTCCTTAATTATGAACTTAATGATTATCTATTATATGTTTCTTGGTTATTGTTTATGCCTTTTGCATATGTCTCTTATTTTTTATCTAAAAAAAGAGAGAGAGGGAACAAGCTCACTTATTAAAATTTTAACTTAAATTTTACCTAGCTAACATTAAGGGGGAGTTGATTTCCAAAGTTTTTCAAAGTCTTAAAAAAATTTCAAGTTTTGGTTTTGTTATATCAAAAAGGGGGAGATTGTAAAACCTATGTTTGATTTTGATATAACAAAGTGTTTTAAGGATTAAATTGAAAAACTTGAAATAGATTTTTAAGTCCTTCAAAAGGTTTCAAATCAACAAGGATTTAATCTAGTTTGAAAAACTCAAACTCCAAAATATTTTCTAAGTATTCCAAGGCCAAACTATTGAAAATCGCATATGCGTGTCGATACGCTCCTAGCCGTATCAATACCTTTTTTACCAATTTGGCCATTGGAGAAATGTGTTTCGATATGCCCCTTACCGTATCGAAACAAGGTATCAAAACAGATTGCATTTGTATCGATACGCTCTCTCTATAAAAACTGAAGAAGTTTGAATGGCATAACGATACGGTGTCACCCGTATCGATACAGATTTAATGGAATTTTAAATTTAGAAGCCTTAAATGTTTTTGATCGTTGGTGTCAGTTGTTAGGTAACAGACTTTTAAAGAGTTGGTTGTCCCGTACCGATACGCTCTTACCTGTATCGATACAGATTCTTCCAGTGAGCTGTGTGGGAATAATTGCATCGATACGGTCTTGCCCATACCAAAACACTTCCCTAACCCGTACCGATACGCCTACACACGTATCGATACACTCATCTTATAATTGTGCAACGACTCTTTCTGTTTTGAGACATGTATCGATACGCCTTCCCGTGTACCGATACGATAGGCTATAGAAGTGTATTTATGGTGGAAAGAGAGAGTCACAACGGCCATAATCAATACCCTAACCACCCAAACGGCTAGAACTAATGGAGAAGGTATAAAATCAAGCCTATAGAAGACCAGCAACAACTATTGCATCCAAGAGAAACATCTATACAAAAATCCAAGCTCAAAGTGCCTAATTTCTCATTCTTGTAAAATCCCAAATTGTGTTGTGTGTAATTCTAATCTTGTATTCCAATTTGGGTTGAATGTTTGTATCAAAAGGGGCAAATTTGTATTGAGAGATATTCTACTTGCATTAAAATTCTTCTTTGTACCCTAGTGAGGGTTTGGTCAAATTTTGGGTAGAAAACTTGACCGGTATTGTAAAGGTTACCTCCTAAGCTTAGAAAAGGGAAGAGCAATTAGTGGATTGTTGAAAATCCTTAGTGGTAGCTAAGGTAGTGGATGTAGAGTTCATTTAGAACTTGAATCACTCTAAATTGTCTTGTTCTTCAATTTTAGTCATTCCACTTTCTCCAACAAATTTTAAAAACTTAATTCACCCCCTCTTGGCTTTGATTAATCCATTGATCCACTCAACAAAAACGAATCTTTGGTTTTATGATGTCTAGCCTACCTAAGTGGTCGGTGGCGACTCCATAACCCTTTTTTGTTAAAAAAATCTGATTTTTATAAACTTTATCGTTTTACGAGAAAGATAGAAAAATAATTTTCAAAAACAAATTAAATAACTCATAAGCGATTTTTGATTTTGACTTAAAAAAAGGTCGCTACAATATTCCGATTATATTTGAATTTTTCTAAATTTGAATTGTATTTTTGAGCAAAATTTGAATTATATTTGAATTTCAATTATATTCTAATTATTAATTTGGATTTTGCTATATTCGAATTATATTTTTTGAGTAAAATTCAAATTATATTCGAATTATGTTCGTATTATATTAGAATCATATTCAAATTATATTTGAATAATATTCTAATTATATTCTAATTATTAATTCGAATTTTGTTATATTCAAAATATATTTTTTGAGCAAAATTCAAATTATATTAGAATTATATTTGAATCATGTTCATATTATATTCGAATCATATTCAAATTATATTCGAAATATAATTTGAATATGATATTTCGAATATAAATTGAATATGATTCGAAAATAATATGAACATGATTCAAATATAATTCTAATATAATTACATGTTTTTTCAACTATTATATTCGAATCATGTTCATAGATATTCGAATCATGTTTAACATGTAATTATATTTGTATTATGTTCATATTATATTTGAATCATATAAGTTATATTCGAAATATGATTTGAATATAATAAGAGCATGATTTGAATATAATACGGATATAATTCAAATATAATATGAATATAATTCTAATATAATTTGAATTTTGCTCAAAAATATATTTCTAATATAGCAAACTTCGAATTAATATTTCGAATATAATTAGAATATAATACAAATATGATTCAAGTATAATACGAATATGATTCGGATATAATTTGAATTTTACTCAAAAAATATATTTTGAATATAGAGAAATTCGAATATAATTGAAAATGTGATTTGAATATAATTCAATTTTAGAAAAATTCGAAGAAAAAATCGAATATAATTGAAATATGATTCGAATTTTTCTAAAAAAGAATATAATTTGAATAAATAATTATTGGGGTCAATTTGAGGTAATTTAATTTATCTAAAAATTACTAATTTAATATTAAAATATTTGATTTTATTTATTTTTATTAAATATTAACATTTAAATAAATTAATATTATTAATATTAACAAATATTGGACTAAATTATAAAACTTAGAAATAATTAGGGGTCGATTTAAGGAAAAAATAAACTTTTCAGTGACTAAATTGAACAAAAAACAAACTTGATATACTTGACATGCCATTTACCCTTTAAATAAAATCAGGTGGATTGACTTAGTCAATGAGTTGATGATGTGGCAAGATGTTATTACCTGAAATTTTTTTAACAACAAAAGTTAACAAAATAAGGCAAAATGAGAAAAGATGTATAAAAATAAAACGTGGTTTAAGAGGTAAATTGAGAAAACAAATAAAGTTTAGAAGAGAAATGTGTATTAAACCTTAAAATTATTAAGTAAAAGTTTGCTTGTTCTCAACGTGCCAAAAACTCCCCTAACAAAATAATAGATTTATTATAGTTCAGTTGAAGTAGAAGTAGACGTGTAAAAAATAATTCAAAAATGGATAGTTCACATTTTCTAAAACTGAACTTATGATAAGAAAAAGATAGGCATCGAGCTTACTGTCCCTGAAGTGTATCAATGAAGTTGGTCTAAATAATAAGTCGTTTAGTATTGTTTAAATAAATTTTGAGTTTGAATTGTTTTGCATACGAAAAGTTTTTTTGAAAAATTAAGCATATGATATAAGTTAATTCAGATTAATTAGAGTAAAACTTTGAAAAGGTAGAACACAAAAATAAAACAATGAAGTGTATGCTATGATGATATATAAAAATTTAAAATATTATAAATAAGCGATTTTGTCCTTACATGTGAATTATAATTAATTTGTTTTTTTTAATATATATATATATATATATATGCTCTATACAGTAAAATATCTCATGTACTTGTGGTATAAACGAAAAGTTTTTACAAATGTTATAGTTTTAAGGTTTAAGGATTTTAGTGCAGGAGTTTTGAATTTATGGTCTAGAGTTAAAATTTATGGTTTAGGGTTAGAATTTAGAGTTCAAGCTTTAATTTTTAGGATATTATAATTAAAAATTTAGATTTTAACCTATTAACCACAAATTCTAACCACACTTTTTAAATTTAAAATTTATCAACACAAACCCCTAAACACTAAACTTTAAACAAAATCTTAAAACCTAAAAATTAAGGTGCTCGTGAAAAAAAATACACAAACGCTTTTTCATATATATTGAAAGTGGTTAGGGTTTGATGCAGTGAAACTTGGGTAAAAGGATAGGGTTGTGGCCCAATACACCCGGCGGCACATAAATATAATGGGTGTAAGTTTACTCACTCAATTGTACGGAACGCCGCCGTAAATCAATTTTCCATGTCAAAACAAAAAAGGGCAAAATCGTAAGCCGACTTAAATCTAAGCGGGAAAAAGAGCCGTTGCTCATTAGCCTACCCAAATTTGGCGCCAAAACAATAGGAATAATAAAAAAATCCCCCTCGGCTGCCCGTAAATATCCGGGCAGCCACCCCTTTATAATTCTCTTTCTCTCTCAAATATCCCCCTTTTAAGATATCAAAAAGCTTAGCCCCATAAGCCACCTCTTTCTCATTTTCAAAACTCCCCCTCTTTTTTTCTTTCTTATTATTCCCCCAAAACCCTTTCTTTTTCATCCCTTTGATCAAAAACCAAATTTTTGCCTGATTTTATTCAAACAAATCACCTTTCCCCCTCCTTTTGATCCTGTAAAAAATGGGGTTCTCCAAAAAACCACAACCAGATGGAGCCTTGGACTCCGAAGGCAAGAAATGGGTAATCGCCGGTATCGCGAACCGGTCATCGTTGAAGCCGATAAAGACGAAGCCAAGAGCAAAAGAAGGCAACGAAGAAGAAGAAGAGGGTTGTTCAATAACTCCAACATCAAAAGAAGCAAAGATACCAAAGAAATTACTATGCCCTTTAGCTCCAATGAAGCGCAGGCCTGCACTCAGATGTCATTTTAATGGAGTTAGGGAGTTCTTCAACCCTCCTGATTTGGAATCAGTGTTCAAGCTCCATGTCGTTGAAAACTAATCCCTTTTTTTGGTTTTTGTTAGGTTAGCCAAAATAGTAGGAGAAGAGCTCAAGGTGTATATGATATTTTGTATGACATGATGAGTTAGAGTAGTCTTGATTTTACTTCATTTTCAGCTCAATGTTTTCTTCACTATGATATAATATATATTATAAAGCTTCATGCTTTAGCTTAATAGTAGAAGCTACTAGTTCATAGTGTAATGGAATGGTTTGGATTTATGTGACTTTGTTTTGTAATGCTTGAATTGAACAGCTTGGAGATTATGAGATTTTGTCGGGTGATGTTCAAATCAACCAGCTTTAGTTACATTTTTCTATGTTTAGATTTCGAATATTGTCTTTAAAATTTGAATCTATATATTGTTACACTAATACTTGTTATGAATGTTTTTAGTGTACAAAATTGTAAGGAATAAAATGATTTTTTATCTGTAAATTGTAGCCATTGAACACTAAAAAGTATGAGTGAGTATTTGATCGAGATGAGTTAAAATATTTTGAATCGGTCGATTTGACAAATCTTATTCTATAACTCAAAATTTAGTTGATTTTTTTTCCAAACCGAGTCATGTTTATGAAACTCGAGTCAAGTTGTTCAAATTTGTTTGTAAATATTAATAATGTTATGGTACTTATTTGTTTTAATTTAAATGACTTTTTATAACCATATATGATATACATATATATTTCTTTGTATTTTTCATATGTGAAATACATATATGAGACGGAATTGAGGAATTTAACTCAAACTTAAAAATCGATTCACTAAATAGTAAAAATTTTAAACTATTCGAGTCTCATTTTATTACTCAAATTTTATTTAAAATTTTTCAAATCAAAATTGTAAAATTACGATTCAAGACGAGTTAAATTTTAATCGAACCTAGTGAGCATGGTTTGGCTTCAAAAAAATTTACATTTCGGAAGTGTTTGGTCCATCAAATTCTTTGTTGCATTCAGTGGGCAGTACATGCTCACAGTAAATGATTGCTATGCCATACATATTTGATATTTTCATTAAAAACAGATTTTCAAAAGAATCTTTATTTCAACCAAAACTTTGCACTTGTTCAACTCTCTCTTTTTGTACAAAATTACACACACGTGGAGACTGTATACTCATACACAAAGCCTTAAAGTTGTCCAACAAAAAATTTGTAAAGCAAAATCTTTAATTTTTTATGTATTTATATCGTATTCATATTATTTTCACGTCATATTATTTAAAATAATAATTGAAAGATATTGCACGAACTAATTTGTCTCGGTGGTTAAGGAAACAGTTGTTATTTTTAGAATTCACTAGTTCGAGCACCAACAACTGTAACAGGGTGATTGAACATGTATTGTCAAATGGTTGTACTCTGAAACATATTAAAATTCACGTAGTCTAAATTTTAGAATATATGTATTATGTAGTATCAAAAAATTATTTAAAAGATATATTAAAATTTATAAAAATATATAATACGTTGAATGCGACTATTATATATAAAAGTATTAGAACTCGAAATAATTATTAAAATAAACCAAGGTGTAGCAATAGCAAACCCCGAGTTGGAGCTAAGTGCTCATGCTTTTATATGATTTTGAAAAAGACAAAGTGACATTGAGTGGTACGGTAGGTTAGAATCCAATGTTTTTTTGACAACAAGAAACTCTTTACTTTTTTCTCTTCTTTTCTTTAAAAAAAACTTCAATTTTGAAAGTACTATTAATTATCTACTATCGGATTTGGTCCAAGTGATAAACAATTTAGTATCATTTAAGTAAGTCTCGAGTTCGAGGCGTTGTGTATCCAAAAAATTTTCGCTGGGAGATTCACCCACTAAAATTAGGTGTGCGACGTGGGTCGGTCTGAATTAGTGAGGGCTAAGCCTTGAAAACTAAAGGGCAACCAAAAAATATTATTAATTATCTGGTATCAAAAATAATTTAAATTGAAATTTTAAAAATAATATTAGGGAAAATTAACCACAAATATTTCAAAAGATCAATTTTTATTAATAAAAAAAGATGTAAACATTTTGGTTGTAAAATAAGTAATATATATAAGAGGCATCAACAAGCTTTGGGTATATTGGTAAGTCACATTGCACTCCAAAGTCGTAAGGGGAAGACACGAATTCAAATCTTGGAGAAGACATTGTAGGGAGGGGCAGCTTCGCACCCCGAACATGGACCGTAAGGAATTAATCTCATCTATCTATTTCTCTCATCCAACGATTCAAAAAACGTGTAAAACTTAGATAGTTTTACACTAATTCATGATCATTAGACGGGTGAAATGGATAGTAATGGTCAAAATTCATAAAATTTTTAATGGTAATTGTCAGAGATCAGAAAATCTTTAAATCAACAAGCTTCAAAGTGTAAACTTTGTTGATTATATACTTGTATTTTATTAGTGGAGACCTTTGTGTTTTTCCAGGTTTTTCATCCAGTTAAAACCATGGAATCCAATGCTGGGATTGAAGAGGGTCACCCAAAAATAACCTAAAGTATTTTTAACTTGAAATTTATATGAGTTCAAAACAAAATTCAAATATAAATGTATACAAATACATATTTACTGAATCTTAATTTGATTGACATTATTATTAAATATATAGGAGAGTGCGAGTTTAAACCCGAACGCATAATATTCTTCGATTCAATGGATGCGGAACCTAATTGTACTCCTATTCAAAAAAAAATCTAAATGTATTCAAAGTGAACACTTGATGGCTAGCCCGTCTTGTAAAATTAGGGTTTTTTTTTTATTCAAAGCTTATGTGTAGATAGAGGAAAAGATTCTCCTACATCTTTATAATTAAAAATTACAAGCAAAATTAATTATTAAAATTAAATAGTTATTATTATGGGAACACATTAAGAATGTTTTAAGAAAATTGCAAACAAAATTAATAAAATGACACGTATCAATTATTACCATATGCCTTATTAAAATTTATAAAATCTATTAGGTGATATATCTATTTTTTTACAAAGAATAATTTATTACCATGTGTTTTATTAAAAAACTCTTAAGTCTAGTCGAAATAAAAAATATATATATACACATGATAATAATAATAGATAAACCAACGAGGTAAACCTCGACAACAATTACATTCACGAGACCAATATATTAAACGAGAAAGTATTGCTAAAACAAACAATCATCATAGAACAATGAGATTATTGCCACGGGTGGGGATGAGAAAACAAGAGCCTCCAAAACAGGGGAGGGACATGGGGCCCGGGAGGGGCTATGCTCCCCAACTCAATTTTTTTTTTTATGTTTACAGTGTATATTTTAAAAAATAAAAATAAATTATTTGTATATTTGCTCCCTCACTTTTAAAATATTTAAGTTTGTCATAGCTTCAAATCTTAGCTCTGTCTCTGCTCTAAAGTATCAAGTCGTGTCATGTTTGCTAACCCGTCAGCTACCTTGTTACCTCTTCGAAGGACATGCTGCAACTGAAATAGGTGATAAATCTATTAATTTAATAGTAGATTATTCATCATGCATTGCTGTAAAAATTTCTTCATAATTAGGTCTATTTGATAGTTTTGATAGTTATGTTGCATATTCGAATAAGTATAAATTTTAATCTCTAAATTTTAAATTATTAAAATCTAAACCCAAAATAGAACATATGATAACAATCTCGCTTATGGAATATGGTGTATTTTTCTGTTTCAGTATATAAAATAATGATTATAATTTAATTTATAAATTAAAAATACTATTAATTAATAAAAAACAAAGTTGAATAAAATATATTTTTTTACAAATGGAGTAGACAAGATAATGTTTGCATGATCAAAGGATATGTTTAAGAGATAATATATAAAAAAAAGAGTGGAGATTGGGAGTTTAACCTTTTATTTTTAAGGTTTATTTACATATTAAACAAAGGTTATTCTAGGGATTAGCTTCCTTTATGAAAGCATTTATACTATAACATAAAGTTTTAAATTGATATCATATGACCAACAAATGTTAAGTGTAATAGTAAGACATATGAGATGGTTCTGGAGTCATTCAAAATCAGTCGTTTAATGTCGACCCCTATCTTTCGAGTCTCTTGTCTTAGAAGATGTTTTGCTGTCCCTCCCTAGTCTTGGCTCTTGTATACGGTTCCTGATGATCGTTCGATGGAGGCCAGTCCTCCTAACATCTCACGATTCTTCCCACGGAGTTACGGTGATTCGGGAAGAAAGATCTCGCCTTCGAAGTTTGGGGGTTTATGAGGAGCCAGAAAAGTAGACATAGTTCCCATATTGAATCTCTCCTCGGTCGATTCCCCTTCACCTCGTTGTTTTTCCTGGCTGAACGACCGCCCCCTAAACCCTCTTTCCTCACTTTGTGGGCCCCTATTGGTTTATCCTTAGCTCTCCTATTGATGCTTCTTTAGAAGGAAGGGTTCGGTTATGTGCTTCTAGTGGTAGATCCAGAATATTGTTGAGGGTGAGCACACATATATTAACATCATGTACTAATCTGATTCGTTTATTACTTAGGTGTTTAAGTTCGATTTTTAGCTTACGCGAACATGTTCATTTAGTGTTCACAAACATGATCATTTATATGTTAGCGTACATAAGCGACTAGGTGTAAATAAGTTAACAATGGTTATTTACAACGGTATAAATACGTTATTAATGCAAACATTAGTGAAGTAAAAAATAACGGTTAAATAATTTGTCTACCGTGACTATATGGTGGATCTGTCGCTGTGGTTAATACGTATATAATTAAAGTTTGTTTAAAAAATGGAAACCAATGTCTTCTGTTATAACTTACATAGACAAACCTATATAACATCTTCATGATGTGGACAATTTTATACGAACATTTATTTCACCTATATTGTGATGGATTGACTACAATCACGCATAACAAAAAGGAGGAAAACATACCATTCACGATAGCCATAAAGACACATTAGTGAATCAGAAACCTTCAAATTACAATATACAAAGCAATACAATATACAATACCTACAAGACTACATCAAATTCGAAACAACTCAATTAGTGCCTATTATCGATTTATGTTCAATCAATAAAAAGCAAGGAAAAAACAATTGCATTTGTTAAATTGATTCAACAAAATTAGTGTAAAGAATCATTAATTCATAAAGTCATATTTCTATTATACTCATAATTAATGTAATCTCTAATTCAAAACTAAAATGTTCAAAAAGGAAAAGATAAGCATAAATCCACTAAATATTTAATTATTCTATCCTCATTTGTATTGCTATACACAAAATGGATCGCAATATATTGATAATTTAGGGTGAAATTAGCATGTTCAAAAGTTAGGGGATCAATTTAAAATGATAGTCATAGTTTGAGGATAAAATTGAAACATTCAAAATTTGAGGTCAATTTAAAATAAAAATCTTAGTTTGATGATAAAATTAAACCGTTCATAATTGTTGGATGTGTAGTGCATTTAACTCTATTTTTTATGTTATCTAATTATTAACAAATTTGGGATTTATGGTATCAATAATAGAGCCAATTTGTCACCATATAATTGTGCTAATTAATGTTAATAATTATGCAATTTATTGTTGGTGGAGTATCGGATTTTTAACATCTAATTCATTTTTTAAGATATAAAAGCTTAAGGTGTATTTGGATGGATATGGAGTTGTAACAACAGTAATATTGATATGATATGGTGTACTCTTTTTTCTCCATTTAAAATTAAGAGAGCTTTAATGAAGCTCGCGTTAATGTTTATAAAAGTAATAAAAGATAAATTTCCTTTTAAAAAACAACTGAAATATATTGAAATTAATAAAATCACTCATAATAAGTGTTACTCCATGTAACTCAAATAAACTCCAATAAACTAAAATACAATCAAATAATTCACTTGAAATTTGAACTCATAATTTATCCAAAAAAGAAAAAGAAATTTGAACTCATAATCTTAATACGTGTAAAATATTAATATTAATTCAATGATGAGGCAATGTATGGAAAATGTTGATCATGGTCCCCTCTCGTGTATTGTATTTGTAAAAAATAGTATTTTTTTAATTTTATATCAGAGTATCTCAAAACAATATGACCAGTAGTTGAGCTACATATATGAAAGGGTGCTAAATGACACCTCAATTTTTAATTTTTTATATAATAATATTAGAAAAAATTGACACCAATATAAAAATATTGACATCACATAAAAAAGAGTATTATGTATTAATTTTCTAAATTCTAACGTCGTATTCTAAATTATCGGTGTTAGATGTTGATCTTTGGGGAGTGTATCTAGGAGTTTTATGTGGATGAGAATATTTATTGGGGTACTTATATTGAAATTGGAATTATTAAACAATTGTTGGAGAATATTTATTGTTGCATTGATTACAATAGGTTCACTAAGAAAAAAAAAAGTGAATTGTTTTATATATATATATATATATATATATATTTTAATAGTCTAAAGTTGATTACAATGTAGTATCTGTTCATATATATTCTTAACCTTTAACAATGTGCATACACTTTTTAGATAGAGTGATTTGAACTTGTGTCTCTTAAGATAAATATCATCCGCTTTTTCATTGGGACATTTGTTGGATTCTAATTTTTATATTTTCAACATGCTGATCAATACATTTTTATTTGATTTGTATTCAAATAAATTTTTTACCTCGATAAGAAAGAATTGATTTATGTAAATATAAAATTAAAAGCCAATGTGTCATTACTTATTAGTATTATTGTTATAATCGGAGAAAGGTGACAAGGTTTGAATCCAAGAGAAGAGGTTATTAATACTATTTAATCATTAGAGTAGGGAGACTGTCGTTCTAATGTGTTTTTAATAGTTTTAAGGTAATTATAAGGAAGTAATTGTTCATATGTTTTAACCCTTTGATAACGCCCACACACCTTGCAAATAAAATTATTTGAACTTGATTCTCATAAGATGCATATCATCATCTTTTCTATTGGGACCACTTGTTGGGTTCCGATCTATTGTTATATTTTTTTTTCAACAATGTCATCAGGATTTTGTTAAACATTATGAAAGATATTACAAATACAATGCATCCAAAAAAGAGGAAGAAAAAAGGGACCAGTCCACCAAAAATCTCATACAAATGTGTAAAGAAAATGAAACACTTCCATGGAAATTAGCATATCAAAATTCAGAAACCTTCATGAATCTCCTTGTCTCTAGTCAAACGATGCACTTTAAATGATGAAAAAAGAGTGGTGAGTGAATCAAACTATCAGGCAAATTGCTCCGCTACACAGTTCTAATTACATCGGCTAACAAACCATCAAACGAGTGAGGATCAATCTTTTCTATAACCACCGATAGAAACAAATCAGAAAGCTAGTGCCGTGAGGATCTCTATACGAGCACCAAACGACTGCTAAGGTATGCTAAAATTGTGTCAAATGACAGATGAGACGAACCACAAAAGTCAATGAAAAGCGTGCCACAAAAGCCGAGGAAACACGTGCTACAAGAGCACATATTTTTATTAAAATTGAGAAAACAAATATGAAAGAGCAAAAAAATTAATGAACACCGGTGGTCGACAACCAGTATTAAGACCGATTGACACTACCAATTAAACAAAAAGATGATAAGAAAGGCACCGATGAAGGCGCCGGGATGTGATGGGCTTCCAGTGCTGTTTTTTCAAAGAAATTGGAATGTAGTCGGGCACACTTTGTATCGGACAGTTGCTCAATTTTTTGAGGAGGGAGTGTTAGAGGAATGGGTTAACAAAACGCTTCTTGTCCTTATACCAAAGATGGAATGTCCTACGAAGATTACTCAGTTCCGACCCATTAGCCTGTGTAACGTCACTTACAAGGTGATTTCAAAAATTTTAGTTGATCGGATTAAACCATTCTTGCCTACGTGGATTGCTCCGAATCAGGTGAGTTTTGTGCCGGGGAGACAAATAACGGACAACATTATTTTGGCACAAGAAGTTATTCATTCTATGTGCAATAAAAAAGGCCGGAAAGGTTGGATGGCTTTAAAGGTGGATCTTGAGAAGGCATATGATAGGTTAGAGTGGGATTTTATCGAGGAAACTCTAGTGCTTACAGGTATGCCGAGTTGTCTAATTGAACGGGTGATGTTTTGTGTTCGCTCTGTATCCATGCAAGTGTTATGGAATGAGGAGGCATCAGAGAGTTTTAAACCTTCACGTGGGATACGACAAGGGGATCCATTGTCCCCATATTTATTTGTCATGTGCATGGATAGGTTATCGCAATCGATTTCGCAGCGTGTTGAGGAGGGGAGCTGGAAGCCAGTTCGACTTTCTCGTCATGGTCCGATTATTTCCCACCTCTTTTTTGCTGATGACATTGTTCTATTTATGGAGGCATCCCTTGATCAAATGCGGATCCTTCATCGTGTGTTGGATGACTTTTGCCGTGAGTCTGGCCATCGGGTGAGCGCCTCTAAGACTCAAATTTATTTCTCTTGTAATACTTTGAGCTCTTTACGGGCAAGTATTGGTACTGGCTTGGGGTTTGAAGTGGTTAAAGACCTTGGTAAATATCTTGGAGTGCCCCTCCTTCATTCGAGAGTGACAAAGGCTACCTATGGTTATTT
This sequence comes from Hibiscus tridactylites, assembly GCA_958450335.1. Taxonomy (NCBI): domain Eukaryota; kingdom Viridiplantae; phylum Streptophyta; class Magnoliopsida; order Malvales; family Malvaceae; genus Hibiscus; species Hibiscus tridactylites. Next base: position 4,654,738 of record OY288292.1, read on the forward strand.
GTTGGATAGGGTGCGGGGTTATCTTACTGGATGGGCGGGCCGTTCTCTTTCACTTGCCGGACGAATTACACTTGCAAAGTCGGTTCTCCAAGCGATACCAACTTATGCAATGCAAACAGCTTGGCTTCCGAAAGGGTTTTGCATGGAGTTAGAAAAACTTATAAGGAGCTTTGTATGGGGTAATGGCTCGACGAAGCATGGTATCTCTCTTGTAAATTGGAGTGACGTGAAGCAACCGGCAGCGAATGGGGGGCTTGGGTTTCGAGATTTACATCTCCAAAACAAAGCTTTACTTATGAAGGTTGGGTTCCAATTGATTTCGAATGAGGATAAGTTGTGGGTACATGCGATTAAACAAAAATATGGATGGGGAGAGGATGTGCCCACTGCATTGAGAAGGAGTAATTGTTCCCGTCTTTGGCAAGGGTTGTCGCATGTGTGGGGCGATATCCGTAATAGCATCTGCTGGTCAATAAATAATGGTGCCAAGGTGGACTTTTGGTATGACAATTGGCTGAACTTACCTGAGCCTTTAGCGAGGCACTGCAATATGGCTACGCCTCCGGATCCCATGAAGGTGAGCTTCTTTGCTACCTCGGATGGACACTGGAATTGGAATCTCATTGAGCAGGTTATACCGGCTAATATTGTGCCTTTCATCGCTGTTGTCTATCCACCATCTGCTGCTGCGGGTGATGATTCGGTAGGGTGGCGATGAGAGGATTCACGGCTTTTCTCGACAAAGACACCCTATAGAACGTTGAGCAGAAATGATAATGGTGGCTCGTTGAATGGGTGGCAAACTATATGGAAGCTTCAGGTGCCTCAGTGTATCCGGGTTTTCCTTTGGCTAGCACTCAAGGGCAAGCTGCTGACAAATGCGAAAAGGTGCAGACGCCATCTAGCTACATCCAGCGGCTGTCGTCTATGTGGTGGTCCGATGGAGGATGTCGTTCATGTGCTGCGGGATTGCAAGAAGGCACGTAACATTTGGGCGAAAGTGGTATCGGCTAGTGATCTCCAACGGTTTTTCCAAATGGATTTTCCGTCATGGTTACTGGGGAATATTGCTCAGCAGGGTAACAATCAACAAGGCCCTGCTTGGCAGGTTCTTTTCTCGGTAATTTGTTGGCGTTTATGGAAGCAAAGGTGTAGTATTCTCTTAGATGAGGCATTTGTGGAAAAAGGAGATTTCGTGGGGCTTTGTTTCAAGCTTGCTGCAGAGATCTCTGGCTCTAATTCCTTGAGATCGACGATTTCGTTGGCAAGGAATGTGGCGGGGGATGCATGGCGTGCTCTAGAAGAGGGGTGGGTTAAAGTGAATGTGGACGATGCGGTTAATACTAAGGATGGTACGGCTGCAACAGGTGTGGTGTTGAGAAGTGAGAGTGGTTGCTGGTTAGCAGGTTCATCGCGTAGCATCATATGTTCTGTCTTATTAGCCGAGTTGTGGGCGGCTCATGACGGTCTACAGCTTGCGTGGTCTCATAGATATCGACGGATTGAATTGGAAACGGATAATGTGGAGGTGTCGCGTATCCTTCAGGGTTCGTCGATGGCCCTGCATGGTTCGGGACTTGTGCTACTGTTACGAGGGTTGCTGGCTGCTCGTTGGGAGGTGAAGACTCGGTATATCCGGCGAGGTGCAAATTCAGTAGCTAATGCGCTGGGAAGGTTGGCTCGAGGAGCTCCGATTGGTGGCCGGTTGTTTGGGGAGCCACCCCTGAAGCTGTAAGCTTAGTCTCTTCGGATATGCCTAGCGGCATATAGACTGCCATTAGTTTTATTTTTACCAAAAAAAAAAAAGATGATAAGAAAATCTTGAAGCGGCTATAGAAAGAAAACTATTTTTTAAGGAGAATGATTTAGTTGCTTCCTCCGATTTATTGTTATCTAAATACAAATAAAAAGAAAAGAAATATTAAGTACAAATTAAACGTTAAAGTTTTATTTGAACATAAAGATAAAGGAATATCAGATAATTAATTTTGATGAATTTTTAGGCATATAAAACAGTAGTTTTCTCAGTATGATTTTTTTGAAAAAGAAATCTAATGATATTTTGACCCTTAAACTTAAGAAGATTGTTCATTAAATATTGTTTTGTCTCTTTTTGATCTTTGAACTTTTAATTTTATAGATTGAATTATTTGACGAAAAAGTAATGGATTTGTTAAGCTTACATCAATTGTTTTTTTTTTTCTTTTGTTAATGTTGATGTTAGTTTTTTTTTGTCTTTTTACACAAAAAATTAAAATTTAAAAAAATTATAAATTATAAATCATTTAAAACATAAAAATATAATCAAATTAGTAAAAACTATTAATATCATAAAAATATGAATAAAAGTTATTAGAAATCGTTGTTTTTTACGTCAGTGCGTTCATTTTGACAAAAAATTTGAAAAGTTCGATAGTCAAAAGATGTCAAAAAGCTCAAGGATTAAAATGATTTTTTTTAAAGTTTGAGGATAAAAAAATTATGCCAAAAATGCAAGCATATAGGAAATATTTTATGAATTTTGCTATTGACAGCTATTAGGGCTGTCAATAAAAGTTCCATAGATTCTTATAATTAATATTTGTTTTGCTTTTCAATAGAATCTAATAGAATATAATTAATTACATTCTTAAAAGTTTTGTTTAATTAATTTAGGGTGTTTAATGTAATTAATACTCACCTAAAATGGTTTATGATTTAGTGTTAGTGTTTTAGGAGTTTAGTGTTTAGGTTTAGGTTTAGGTTTTTTAGTTTAGGGTTTATGTTTAGGTTTGTATGTTTTAAGATTCAATGTTTATGGTTTAGGGTTTTAAGACTTAGTGTTGAGGGGTTAAGGTTTAAGGTTTAGGATTTAAGGTCTAGAGTTTTAATGTTTAATTATATAAAAATTGTAGATTAATGGAACACAAGTATTTAGGAATGTAATTAATTACATTATACTAAATTCCATTAAAAAGCCCTTAGAGCTGTCAATAGCATAACCCTTCTTTTATAGTAATACTTTGATATACAAATTGTGTAAAAAATTGCACGAGCCTACATAATTACTCTTTAAAAACTAAAATCTAACTAAATCTCTAAACCCTAAATTTTAAACCCTACAAACTAAATCCTTAAATCTTAAACTCTAAATTAAATCTTTTGACTCCTAAAAGTATAATTGTGTGATATTAATGTTGAGAATATATAAGGAATAAGTATCATCATCGATTTAAAATATTGTTGTGCATTTTTAAATTAATTATTTTTGCATCATAAATATTAATGTAAACAATTTTTTCTAAATATCGACAATGAAAGAATATTATTTAACTATTAGTTAGTTTAGTAAGATGCGGTGTTATTTTCTTTAAACAAAGTCAAATGTTCGAATTCTAGCGCTATAAATAAAGAAAATTGTATTGGGAGGATTGTCTCCATAATGAATCTTTATTATACTTTATCTGAATTAGACTATCGATGGATCATATATAAGTAGTTATAAAAAAGTCAAACTAACAACTATTTAAGTACCAATTTAAGAAATTAGTTAAAAATCAAAACAACAAAATAATCAAAAAATGTTTTTCTTTCTCATTCCATTTATTAATTAAAATTTATTTAATTATTAATTTAAGAATTTCTTTTACCATATCTTTTTTATTTTTGTCCAATTTATAATATGGGAGAAAGGAATGATATTACAGTATTGAATCCGTTCTCAATCACTACTCTACTCCAAGAACATTTTGATAAAGTTTGCTTTTATTGAATAAAAATATTAATAATTTATTATTTATAAATTTCAATTTAGTGCCATTAGGCAATAATTATTTCTTATTAGTCTAAATATACAAAATAAGCCTAACCATTTAGGGGTTGCTCAAATATAGGGGTATAAATGAACAGAGCGTTCGACGAACCGTTCGTATAACGTTCGTTTATTAAGCTAAATAAACGAGTATGAACAAACATTTTGTTTGTTTAATAAACGAACGAACACGAACAAAGGTGTGTTCGGCTCGTTTATGTTCATGAACAAGCTCGTTTATAAACTCGTTTATGGTCACGAACAAGCTCGTTTATAAGCTTGTTTATAGGGTCATTTACATGTTTGTTTATAAGCTCGTTTATAGAATGGAAATGTTTGTGGATGTATCTAAATACTACTTTTTGTTGTTGCTAAGGATATTATATTAAGTTTATGTTTAAATGTAAGGTTTAATTTGTTGTTTTTTATTTATTTATTTATTGTTAATTTAGTTAACATTTCTTAAAATATAAACAAACATGTTCGCGAACGAATAAATGAGCACGTTCGTGAACACTTAAACGAACACGTTCGCGAACACTTAAATGAACTTCTTCGTGAACACTTAAACGAACACGTTCACGAACACTTAAACGAACACGTTCGTGAACACTAAACAAACGAACACGAACACCTTCAAAAATAAATAAACAAACACAGGCACAATATTAAAATTTTAAACGAACACGGACTAAACATGAACACCTTTAAAATTAAACGAACACGAACATAGGCTTGTTCGTTCAAGCTCGGTTCATTTACACCCCTACTCAAATAAGAACACAACTTTTTAAAATAGTCTAATAACAATTTATTTTTCGTATATGCTCAAATAAAGGTGTAATCTTTTAAAATAGCCGAATAAATGTAAATATTTTCAAACTTGTTTAAACAAGAGTCTAACTTCCTGAAATTGTTCTCAAATGAGGGCTCTTATTTGAGCAAATTCAAAAACTTTAAACTCTTGCAACCTTTTTGAAATGTTAGGCCTTAATTTGAGCATATTAAAAAAATATCAGATTCTTATTTAGCCTTAGTTCTTCATTGTTGATGGGTTAAAAGTACTTTTTTGAAAAAGCGCTGTGAGAAGTTAAAATGTTAAAATTAAACATGCATTAAAAGTATAATTAATTACAAAATAGGGTAAACTACATAAATGATCACCGAACTTTTAGAGCGTATTTATTTTAGTCATCGTACTTTTCAAATATTCGATAAGGTCACTCAATTTTTAGTTTGAATTCAATACGGTCCCTCTTGTTACCTCTGTTAAACTTCACGTTTGTTTTTTGTTTTTCCTTAATAAAAAATGGGTAAACTACATCAATCATCACCTAACTTTTTTCTCACTTCTATTCCGGTCACTAGAATTTAATAAATTAACTTTCGAATTGTTCATATTTTGGCCACTCTCAAATGACATAGTTATACAAATAGAAAAAATCGATTAATCTTTAAAAAATTCGGTAATGATTTTTTACTTTGCTTATTAAATTTACCATATTACCATATTTGGTATTTTAATAAGCAAATTAAAAAAATATTACTCGAATCAAATATTTCAATTAACCGGTCAATCAATTATCTGATTTAATTGGTACAATATAAGATCAAGAATTGAATAATATGAATTTAGCAATTAACCAAAATAATTTTTAAGGATTAATCGAACCCGATTTCGGTACAAATTTTTAAAATAAATTATTTTCAATTCGATTGCGGTTCACATTTTTAAGCAAAATTGATTAATCGATCTGGTCTATTATATACAACATTTCTATATTTTATGCATTACAATATGTTATAGTATAGCGACTTTGATACCATTATGTTTTTTTAAGTGTTGGCTTTGGTAGGATTAATAGTTGTGAACTTTCAATTTTTGACTTTCTAGTTGTTTTTTATACTTTTATCACAACCAAATAATTATTAAATTGATCATATTATCATATTTGATATTTTAATAAACAAAGTAACAAAAAAATCAGTTCTAGAATCAACTATTTTGGTTAACTAATTAACCAATTATTTGATTTAATTGGTACAATATACGATCAATAATTGAATAATCTGAATTTACCAATTAACCAATTTTTTTAAGGATTAATCGAATTTGTAACACCCGTTTTATGTTAAAAAAAAAGAAGGAATGAGCTAAAAGGAGTTAAGTGTGAAAATAACATGGAGTTGAGAGTGTGGAGTGTTGAACCCACAACCTCTTGGTTGTGTAATTGGTTACCCAACCAATTGAGCTAAATAGCTCTTGGTTATAAACCACCCAACATTTCCTTTTTTTTTTATTTCATTAAAATTTTGAGAACATTAATTATAGGAGATGGTTCAGCTACCCCAAAATATCTTTCCCTTTTTTTTGAAAATTCTGAAAACTCTCTCCATCACCCGTCTCATCGCTCCGGCCACCGCCAAAAACTTCACCGCCGCTCCGTGCACTCCACCGCTACCGTCAGTGTGAGTCCCATCAGCCCCTGAACCGTTTTCCGTCAACCACACGCAGCGTCGGCCGGCCGTTTGCAATAGAAAACGGATCTGAAAGCTTAAAGGTTTCGGCCGCCACCGTTTTCTTCATTTTCGCCCGTTCCCGACGTCGACTCGCCTCACCGTGGGCACCGTCAAGCTCCTCGCGTTCCGATCTACAAAACCCGTGTGTCCGATCGTTCATCCGACTCCGTTAAAGGTTTCGTCGGAGCTTTATCTTTTCCGACGAAGTTTTGACCGTTGGGGTCTTTTTCGGTAAGTTGTCGATCAATTTCCGGGTTGTTTTCGTTGTGGTTGTGTTGTGGGTTAAATTTTCCTTCTGTTTACGGCCAGGTTATGCCCTTTGACGTCTCCGGTGACCTCTCCAGCGTTCTTTTCCGGCGAACAAATATATTATGGTAAGTGGGCCGGTTCAGTTGCCCCAAAGGCCTGAACCGATTAACTCGGTCCAAACCCATTTCGGTTCGAGCCCAAACCCGTTGACCCGACCTGTCTGTCCGACCCAGGACCCTGACCCGTGACCGACCCGACCCGTTGACCGACCCGACCCGACCCGTTGACCGAGTCAACTCGCCCGAGTTAACCTAGTGAGTCAACTCACTGAGTCAACCCGGTCAACTAGTGACGTCAGCATTGACTTTGACTGCTGACGTCAGCGTTGACCGTTGACTTTGACCAAAAAGTCAACTTTTTCAGAAAAGCCCTATTTTATGTTTTTCGACGTCCTGAGTCCGTTTTTGAAGCCCGTTTTGCAAAATTCTGACTCGAAAGCCTCCGAATCTGACCTTGAACCCGAAAGTGTTTATGTGTTTAATTTTGTTAAGAACTCCTTGGATAAGGACTGAAATGTTAATTTGTGTATTTTGAAGGTATGCAAGTATCTTGGTATTCGAGATGCCATGGGACATCCAGTCCGGATTCGAATGCGATCGAATGTAGTATCATGAATCGATCGTTGCAGCTCGGAGCTAAGGTAATACACTACTACCTCTGGTATGCTTTATGATCATGTTGATATTCGGTTAACGCATGCATGTTTGTGATGAAGTGTATTCGTGAACTCTTCTTAAGTCGAATCAGATACGAAAAATGAGTATGAGAATCAGTAAGATCAAAATATTCGGATAAGAATATTAATAGACCGGGAGTATCGAAAGTGCTAATAGTAATAAATAATATAGTTAAATCTGAACTCTATCAATGGTGTCTAAGAACCAATGCTTAGAATGCGGAGTATGAGATGTTGGTTATGAAATTATGAAATTGCCCTTGGGTTATAAAAATGACTAAACTACCCCTCTAATAAAGAAATGACTCAAAATTTGCATTCTGTCTAACTAAGCAATTTTACTCCACCTAAGATGTATAATTTATTGGAAAGACTCCGACACTTTTGTACAAATTCGTGGGATTTAAAACTTGGATTCTCCCCTAAACTCTATATAACACATAAAGGTGAATCATCTGAGAATATCGTTATAATCCTACGTCGATCCTTACGACAGTAACAAGCGAAATAATTGGAATAATTGTAATGACCAAAAAGACTGTAGTGCCCTCGAGCACCTAAATGTCTAATTAATTGGAATGACGTTTATACCTTCAAGTTCTGAAATGAATGAATCGTCTGTAACGGTCAGAGGGATTAAGACGACTTAATCTCTACCGAGTACGTGAATGATGGAGGTGCCAAATGGTAATTCAGAAAAAAAAGGAATGGAGGCTTTATCCCAAATTTCCAAAATGACCAGAATACCCCTTTTAGTTAAATAGGTGGTTATACACCCAATGAAATCCTGAAATTTTCTAAAAAGACTTAAATGGCTAAAGTGCCCCTAAGTGTTAAGAAAAAAAAATGATTCGTGTATGCCTATCGCTTACCATACTAAGGTAAGGTAGGAATATTTGCAAGGATTATATGCTTGATTACTCAAAGCTAAACTTTATAGTAAAGTATGAAGGCGGCCGTTCAGATATACAATTCAGCCGGTGTTAAGTTCTGATACACGCAAGTTATTCACATCTGAATGTTAGTAAGTATTGTAAAGTTGGGATATGCCGCATTAAACACATTTTAGAGGTTTGATAAACTGTTAGAGCCCCTGAGAATTAAAATCGTCGTTATGTTATGATTGTGTTATATTTGAAAAATTGTCATGATAGTTAAATAACTAAAAGGTTATGTTAGCCTAAATGATTAGAGCATCCTAGAATTATCTGATAACTTAAAAGACCTTGATATAGAAATACTTGAATGTTCGGTTAGAAAACTAATGAGCAAACAAGATACCTGAGTTCTGTGAACCATTGCTTATTCAATGTTGGTATAATTACCAAAATGCCCATGAACGTCGAAATGACCATAATACCCTTGTGAGCTTAAATGATTAAATCGTTCGATATATTTAAATTTAAAGAGCATGATGTATGAACTCTTAGAATATATGTTTCGAGCCAAAAGCTCAATGTGCCTCATTCTGTAAATTATCAGGTATCTCTGAGAAATAAAATTTGTTCTGTCTAGTGTATTCCACGTGTGCTGCATTCTGTTGTGTATATATGTATATATATATGGATTATGATTATGTGATGATTGTCTGATCATGATATATGATGCACTTTGAGTTGAAAAACATATTTATCTGATAGGGTGTGAAATCTAAAAGTATGAATGATTCTGTTTGAGAAGCATGATTATATCTGTTGAAAAAGTATTGTATGTGCAATATGATTGAGATTATATTCTGGTCTGTTATGAACTTATGATATCTGAATCTCTGTATAATGAATATGATATATGCTCTGTTGACTGAAATCTAATGATAATGTGTTATAATCTGAACTGTTCTGCTTAGGGATACTCTCGGGTTATGATTGAAGTGTCTGTCACATCCCTGATCCAGCTGTTCTGTTAAGCTCCTACGCCCACGAGCCTAGGGTAAGTCTTTCTGGACCTAAGGCATTCCCTTAGGTAGGCTCCTACGCCTCAGGCCTAGGGTAAGACCTTCTGTATGCAGTTCATGGGGAATTGCATTTTGGTGTTCGGTTGGAGGGTAGTTACCAGTAAACCCTTGTATGTACTTGAGCATTTGCATTGAATTGTTACATGTTCTTATGATATGGTTAGTATGCAATTATGCCTGCTTGATCTGCACTTATTGGAACACACTAGACACTAAACTCTTTGTTTCATCTTCGTAACTATCAACTCGTATAATTCCCGTTTGTTACTCGATGATGAATAAAGAACAAGTACTGTTAATCTCAAGTATAATGTTACTCTGAAATAACAGAAAGGAATAGATGACTGTCACTGCTTGAAACATCATGAAAATGTTATGCCTACCATATATCTGTATGAGCTTATAGTATCTTCTGGTAGTTTTGTATTACTGAGCTTTCCCAAGCGCATGTTGTTTTTACCATCTCAGGATAAAAGATCAGACAAGTTGCACCTATCAACGTCAGTATGGGAGTTTCTTCGGCTCGTCAGGGAGTATGGTATCTATGTAACTAGGGGGCATGCGTGTCATGTTTGCATTATACAAATGAGTCCGAAATTTAATTCCGCAACTTGTATCATAATTGTTTTATCGTTTTGAACGATTTCTGAAATTTTATTTTAAATCAGATATTTGATTTATGATTTTAAAGGTTTAACTATATGTTTATTTGAAATCTTATCGTGGGTCGCTCTTGTGACCCTAATGTGACTTCCTAGGATCCGTTGTAACGCATAGGCGGGTCTAGGGGGGTTACATAATTTTTCTATTTGTATAAACAAATAATTTGAGAGTGGCCAAATATGAACAATTCGAAAGTTAAGTTATTAAATTGAAAATTTTTATACTCCAGTGACCAAAATAGGAGTGAGAAGAAGATTGAGTGATGATTGGTGTAGTTTACCCATTTTTTATTAAGGAAAAATGAAAAGTATCGTCAACTGGTAATGAAAGGTAACGAGAGGGACCATATTGAATGCGAACTAAAAGTTGGGTGACTATATCGAATTCAAACTAAAAATTGGGTGATCTTATCGAATATTTTAAAAATATGGTGACCAAAATAAATCTGCTCTAAAAGTTCGATGACCATTTATGTAGTTTACACTACAAAATATGTAGAAAAAATATATTGATTACAAAATACGAAGAAAAAATAGGGTGTTTTAATAATTTCATACATAAAGAAAAATTTTCAAAAATCGAAAGCACTAATTTTAAGTTTTTGCATTTGAGTTAAAAAAATTGTTTGAAAAACAATTTTATCTCAGAAGTCCCTTGTTTCTTCATTGGTGATGGTGTCAAAAATATTTTCGAATCGAAAAACTAATACTTTTTAGCCGCAACAAAAATTTAGGTCTTAAGACTCTTAACTATTTTGAAAAGTTAGATCGTCTAAAAGAATAGACTCTTTTGAACTTGAGAAGTAATTTCGGTAGAAAAAAAATGATAATTTTTATAGGAACTTATGTTCAAATAATTTTATTTACAATATGTGTATAAATTTTATTATAGGCTAAAAACATCACATATACTAACGAGACTATTAAGAATGGTAAAAAAGATTACACCATTTTCTTAACCTTTACCCTATGTATTAATGAATATTTAACGACACTAAATAAGATGACACTATAGATTGAAAATTTTCAAAATTTTAATTATTTTATTTAATACGAAATGAATTATTAATTTAATAATCTTCGAATAACATGTGCTTACTTATCTCGCCATTTTTAAACATTTATGACATTTTCATCAATTTTTTTTAAAAACAAAACATCAATATCAACTTAATAAATGTGAGATAATTATTTTCTTGCTTGCCTTTAATGCATTTCTACATCGTAATAATTAGTTGACACACTTTACAAGAATTTGATTTTTTTTTCAAACAATTCAGCAATTAATGTACAAAAAGAAAAATATAATTTTGGTCCAAAAATCAAAGTTTGATAAAAAAGGAGAAAGAATCCAATGTACATAAAGAATAAAAGGAATCCTAAGAACAACAAGATTCTATAAACCATTGATGAAAAGTAAATTACATAAATAATGACTGAACTATGAAAATAATATCATTTTCGTCATTAACATTTTAAAAGTTTTCAAATAATTATTAAATTAATACGAAATAATCGGTAAATTTATTAGAATATAACCAAATAATTATTAAATTCTATCAAATTATTATGGAATGATCATTAAATTTAGGTTTAAGTTTATCATAAGCTCTTGAACTTTTGAAAAACAAATTAATTAAGCCCCTAAATTTTTATACACCCAATTAAGCCTTTATACTATAAAATTTCATTAATTCACCCCTTTGACCAACGTTGACTGATAAATTTAATAGTTTTTTAGACTAGTTGGTACAATGTGTCGTGTTACAATGTTGTCACTTGACATTTCCAAAAAAAATTTATTTTATTTAAAAAATATTTAATAGTTCTAAACATTTTTTTGAAAAAAAACATAAAAATTATTAAAAAAACATCTTTCTAAAAATTCTTATTAATTCACCCCTTTGACCAGCGTTGACTGATAAACTTAACAGTTTTTTGGACCAATTGGTGCAACGTGTCGTGTTACAATGTTATCAATTGACATTTTTAGAATTTTTTTATTTTATTAAAAAATTAATTTAAAGTTCTATTAAAAAACTTATAAAAATTATAAAGAATAGTTTTCTAAAAAATCTATAAATGTCACATTATAGAAGTGAAACGTATCACGCGATAGTAATATATCAATAAAAAAAGTTAAAAATTAATGGTCAAAGTTGTTCGGATGACTTAATTGAGTGCAAAACAAGTTCAAAAGCTTAATTGTTTTTTTTTTCTTTCAAAAGTTCAAGGCTTATGATACCCTTAAGCCTTAAATTTATCAAATTGTTACACTATTATATAAGTCCAATAATCATTTTTTAACTGTTCAATAAATTTAATGAGTATTTTATAATTTTTATAGGTTAGTGGTCAAAATAATTAAATTTTCATAATTTAGTGACTATTCGTGTGCTTTGTCCAAAGACAATTTTCAACACTCCCATACAAATTAATGGCAGGTGTGGCACCGTAGCTATTTCGACCAATCATCGGCTTTCTTTTTCTTCAGTTCAACGCGGTTTTGATTTCCCCGCCGCCCCCGCTTTTGGGTGGCTTGCCCGTGCCCGGGTTTTTTTTGTTGGCGGGAAAATTGACTTTGAATTCACAAATTTTAGGGTTTTCTTTCCCGCTAAAAAAGAGCAAGTAATCAAATGGGTTACTGTTTATGGCGGCTGCCACTTTTTTTAGGCTGAATCAGTGAGTCCGGGTTTTTAAAGTAAAAAAAAAATCATACACTAGCCGAGATAATAATAAAAGTTTAAGAGATTAGAGTTTAAAGTTTAAAATTAGATCTTAATATTTAGGGGGTCAGAGTTAAGGTATTATGGTTAGAAATTTAAATTTTAACATATAAAATCTAAATTTTAACCACAACTATAAATTTAAAACCCATAAAGCTTAAATAAAATCTCAAAACCCTAACACCAAGACACTTAAAGAAGATTTTTGTTTACATGGCCAGTGAAAATAAATTAGGGTGAAAATAATAATGATGTCAATCTAAGTGAAAATAAATTTATAATTAAATTTAATAATTTAAAATTCAACATATTATGCATGAAATTTCATATTGATTAAAAAATTTAGGGTGGGTTTTTTTATGTAATGTGTAAATTACCTTAACTAGGCCTTTGACCGTTTTGCTGGATCTGTTCATAAATAAAATTCATCTTTTCGATGAATGTTTTCTTTTATTCAAGTTTTTTTTCTTGTTTTTCATCTACTTTGTCGAATTTTTATTCAAATCTGCTTTTATGGTTGTTCTTTTGTCTGCTTGGTGGCAGTTCTTTCGTCTGCTTTTTAGCAGTTTTTGTCTGTCTTCATGACAGTAGTCTGTCTTTTGACAGTTACACGTTCGAGTGACGAGTATCAACGGGCGCTTTTCAACGAAGGAGGTCGTTCTATACATGTTATGATTCCCTTTGGTGGTTGTGCCGATATGCCAAGATCAAGTAGCAGAAGAATTTTTGCTATATTCATAGAGCACTCAAGGCAAAGTATAATTTTTCTGGATTTTTATTTCAGAAGATTTCTTCTGACAGTGTTAGGTTTGGTATGTTCAACGTCTTTCACACCTTTATATTTTTTGTTGTTTTGTTTAACACTGTATTTCAATTGTAAAAGGTGTGAATCCTTTATATTCCTTTCGCTGTTGAATATAATCCAGATTCAAAAATTACCTTAACTAAACTTACAATTGTATCGTTAATATATTTTCGTATAAAAAGATACTAAAATTGACAATTCGACCTTAAACATATGAAGATGAGTCTTTGATTATATTTCTGTCTATCAAAAAAATGAAAAAAAATATTTTTAATCGATAGTTAAACATTAGGTTAAAATCTAAGAATGTTATCCGATGAAAGTTTTTTTATAGCTACTAATATTCGACTTATTTATTGATTAATTCGAATATCATATATTGTATTGGCTCATATGAACAATTTATTTTATTAACAACATTAAAATTTAGAATTCTAACATTGTTTAAATAACCTAACACTTCATCCTTAGACCAACAAATAGTTTAATAGTTTTTTTTTTCAATTTGAAGGATTGTTTGGTGAAATGTTAAAAAATAAATGTGCATTATTTTACTTTTATTTATGATTTATTGGTACTATTTTACATTATTTATTGTTTGTTTTATACATGTTTTCACATAGACGTGTACTGTTGATAAAAAATTAAAGATAAAATTTTGAAAATAGTCCAATTTAAGGTCGTGCAGGTGGAGTTTTTCCATAAATATTGCTTTAGGCTTTATTTTTTCCTTAAAATATTGTATTTAATTTATTGTAGTGCTTTAGAAGTCAGATTCAACAGAACTCGACTTTAAATAATAAATTCCAAAAGTACCTCTAAAGATGAGTACATGAGAATTCAACTTCAGGCAATTTTTAAAATTTTTAGAGAAAAATACTGTTTAAAGTCACATTCTGCTGAATTCTACTTCTAGGGTACTGTAACAAATGTAATATTTCAAAAATTAAAATAAGAAATATTCTATTTTAGGAAGGAAAAAAAACTAAAGCTATATTTAAGGAAAAACTCCCGTGTAGGTCAAAATAACAACGTTAAAAATGTAGAATCCGTCAAAATAAAAAGAATACTTTCTAAAGAAAATCAATGTTTTTTATCCATTATTTCTTTATATAAATTTTCTAATTTGTTTTTTTATATTTTATTCGTTTTATTTATTACTACGCATGCTATATTTTATTAATTTAACTTGTGTAAAGTTTTTATTTTTTAAAGATTTCACAAAATAATATAATTAATAAATTTATTAGAGATTGATCCAAATTATGGTTGATAATATTTAATTAGTATTTTAGTGTAATTCTATTGATATATATAGTACAACTGTTTATTTAATGTGATAAATATTATTTAAATGTAGAAAATTTTAGTGAAAATAGATTTCTTGTTGTTTAAGTTCGTTTACTAATAAATTAATTGCCTCATAAATAGACAATATAGTTTAAATTTTAGGATAAAATAGGGTTGGTAATTATTATTTGAGTTTTTCTTGTATAATTTTCGACTATAATAAAATTTCTCTCGTATATTGTGTTTTTTTCGAATTTTCATGTAAAATTTGTGCGTTCATTCTGTTTGTTTTTCTTTTTATTTGTGATCTATTACCATTATCTTACATAATATCATAACAAACTGTTATTATAGTATTCAAATTTGATTTATTCACGACAATGACAATGACAATTATGAAGTATGATACTTCGCCTTTTAAACTGTTATTAGAGCATTTAAAAAAGTTTTTGAAAAACTTTTTTACTATATAATTTGTATATAAAAAATTTAAAAATATATAAATGACATCTCTTTATAAATAAAATATCTTTTTATAATATAATTAACTCTTCTTAAATATTGTTAAAAAAGGACAACCTTTAAATAAATTTCTGGCTCCGCCCCTGCCGCATTGTACACGCCTCAAACCTTCTTTAACCTTTTTATTTCTCTTGATTTCATTATCACTCCTAGGATGACTAAGGGGGGCGGCTGGAGGCGATCGCCCCCACTAAAATTTTAGAATACATATGATTTATAAAAAATTAATTTTTTATATATTTTCTATTGAAAATCTATTTTTACCCTCAAAAATTTATAAGTTCGCCCTCTTAACATAAAATTTTGCGTCAATCTATGATAGTTCAGATTTGCCTCGCTTGACTCCTCTTCCTCATCATTCATGTTTTAGCAAAAGCAAACGAGAAAAAAATGCCAATAATTAGAAATAATCTTGAAAGGTGAAGGCGGCAAAGGATAATTTGGGAAATTCTAAAAAACAACTAAATTCATGTCATTCAATGGAAGCCATCGGATCAAGCCGATTCACTGTTAACCGTATGATTAAGAAAAAAAATTACCCGGTGAACCGGTAACCTTGAAATGAGCGGGTTATTTACTAACCCACAAAAAGTTTGAAACTCCTATGTTGCACGATAGAGGGAAAAACCAGATAGGGTTTCGATGCTCTCAAACCCAAACTCCTTCACCTGAATGCAAAGATTGGATTGAAAGCTAAGGAGCGACAGAGGAAGAACGATGTTCAGGTTAGATCGATGTTTTTAGTTTGGGTTCAAAATTTCTGTGATTATGCGTTAGTATTCAATGGTTTGGAAGGAAGTAATGGTGGGTTGTGTGATTTGAGTTTGGATTGTTGAAGGAAGTAATGACAGTTTAGGGTTTAAAATATGAAAAAATACTAGGGTTCAGAATTTGTAAGATTGTTGATTTTAGTTTGTTTATATGTTATGATTTTGTGATTTTAGCTATGAATGTTGTAGAAATATGTGGTTAAATCTCTTGCCCGAGTTGTTTCAAGTGCACAGGTGAAATTTCATTAGCTTTCAATCATGTCAGTTTTTAGGATTGTTGTTCACAAGGAATGTGATTGTGGCTCGATGTTTTTATTTGAAATTGTGTTGTTTCTCTTTGTTTCATTGTTGGTGTCTTATGAGGTTGAGTACATTTTTGCATTGAGTTTAACATTTTTCATCATTTAAGCACTCTAATAATTTTTCTCTTGAGTATTGTTCTCTATTTTCTTTTGGCTCTGCTGTTACATATCAACTTATTTATCTTTTGACTTTAATAACTGGACTAATATCTTGTTCATTATGAGTTTTTATGTTTTAAAATCTTTAATTTGAGGAGATCAATTCTAGTAGAGATGATCTCTTAAGCACATTTTAAGCCCTTTGTCTAAAATAATTTTCTGTATGTTAGTTTCTAGAGACAAGTGAAGAGAGTCTGACAAAAGTTGCAGGGATGTTCAATAGCAAAGCTTGAGATCATAATTTGTAGGATTGTTGATTTTAGTTTGTTTATATGTTATGGTAAGATCGATGTATTTAGTTTGGGTTCAAATTTTTTTATGATTATGCGTTAGTAATCAATGGTTTGGAAGGAAGTAATGGTGGGTTGTGTGATTTGAGTACGAATTGTTGATGTAATGGCGATTTGGGGTTTAAAATAGAGGAAATTTGTAGGGTTCAAAATTTGTAGGATTGTAGATTTTTGTTTGTTTATATGTTATGGTTTTATGATTTTAGCTATGAATGTTGGAGAAATATGTGGTAAATATGGTGAATGCATGCTAAATTATGTTAGATTAATGGTTCCTACATAAGTGTAATAGCTAAGGTAACATGTGTATCAAGTAGAATCCTCTCACTTGGCCGAAACATATTTAAGGAACATATGATAATTTTGTTGCTAAGGATTCTTGAGGATTGAAACTCCATGTTAGGGGTAGATGCACGGGCATCCTTTGGTTCATAACTCTTTATTTTAGTGTATTTAATTGTTTTGGTTTTGTGATTTTAGCTATAAATATTGGAGAAATATGTTGTAAATATGGTTAATGCATGCTAAATTGTGTTAGATTAATGGTTTTTACACAAGTGTAATAGCTAAGGTAGCATGTGTATTAGGGAAAATCCTCTTAGTTGGCCGAAACAAATTATGTATGATTTATGATTTGTTTAGGATGTTAGAAAAGTAGTTTCATAAGGTAACCTTGTCTTAGTAAATTGGGGTAATTCTCATGATTGATTTGTTCGATTTTATCGATTTTCTATGTGAGTAGAAATGTTCGGTTGCTTGATCATAAATTTTAAGAGATTGATATGATAAAGTAAACAAGGATTGATTGAAAAGTGTATAAGTTACCATTTTGCCGTATATTGCTTGAGGATTAGTAGGTTAAGGAATATTTGAGAAATACATATGTGTATAAAAATGATGGATTGTTTTGATGTATATAAATATATGAGTATAATTATCATGTTTTACAGAAATATATGAACATTTATGGGATATTTTCTAAGTATATAAGATTTAGTGGACTGTTCGAGTATATAAGTATTATGTAGCGTATTGATAATTGTTACATTAGAATTTATTAAATTATTCACACAAAGATGCAATAGGTGATAAAACACCTAATCAAACATGTTTTGAATGGTGTTTGTAAGTTTGAAGGTCTAATGAATTGTTTGAGGTTTAAGTTGAATCTGTCTCTTACGTATGCCTTGAGTAAATTTAAAATTGGTAACTTTTAGTATATACTCTTGATGTCTATAGTCAAATCTAATGACATTTATGATAAAGAAAACAATTGAACAATAAATGCAGTCTTTTGGGGGGGAGGGTTGATACTAAGTTCAAATGGTTTTGAAACCCCCTTAACATATGGTACTTTCAGGCTTCTCTGCCAAAGTAGTACCGAAACCTCTATAAGGGGATTTGAAACCCCAACTAACAACGTTAATTTTAGTGTAATCTGGAAGACCAGTTTCGAAACCTATAAGTAGTTTCTAGGGGTTAAACATATTTTTCGGCAAAATTCCAATCTTTAAAACACCCACAACCACCGTTCTTACTCTACTATACAGTTCCTCATATTTTCTTGAAAAATTCCAAAACCACTTGCCCAATTTTAACTAGAAGGACTCCTCATCTTTTCTTCATCAACCGATAGCTTCCTCTTTATTTTCTACATTGGGTGCTTCAATTCTATATTTTTGGGTAAGGTTTCAAAACTTAATCTTTGTAGCACTTGTTTTTTATATGATGTTATCCTTTCTAGTATTATATGAACATAACTCATACTCGTTTAATCAAATGTTCATTTATTTTCAGGGTATATAGAAAATCCTTCAACTTTCGAGAATTTAGTGCACCCAATACTGAATTGACTTGATAATGTATATACCGAAGCCATTTGAATCCTTTAAAAATATTCCTCAACCACTTGCCACCAAGTGTTTGTTAAAATTTCTCAACTAATTTTTTAAAGCCAAAACTTCTCATTGCTACTATCATGCCTCCTAAAACCAAACCTTCTAGAGTGAAACGACCTTGACTTGAAAGAGGTCAATCTTCCCGTTCGAATAAACCTCGTCAACCTCAACCAAAACTTCATCTTTAAAATCTAAATTTTTTGAATCTGTGTTTTCGAGATCTCGTTTGTCTTGTTCGTTTTCATCAAGTTTACGATGCAAAAACAATTAGAGCCGAGCGAACTATAGACTTAGATTTTTTGACCTCCGAGCTGTATGATTTCGAATTCTGGCCTTTATTTTTTGAATGGGGTTGGATGAAATTTTTTGATATTAAACCTCGTGTCTTTCATAATCTTGTCAAAGCCTTTTATGCCAATGCTACTCTTGTTCATGCTTCAAACAATAAATCTGAGATTTTTAGGATTGACTCATATCTTATGGGAAACGAATTTAGTCTCACTCCGGAAAGTATTGCCCATCACCTAGGTGTAGAAAATACTGGTGGTTGGTATGAATCGAAAAGGGTCCCTATTAAGTTTGATGATGATAGTCCTACTCATCTTCATATCTATGATAGGCTTCTCCAGCTTTTAACCACTTGGTTCTTTCGTCCCTTCGGTGGAAGATGCACTTGCATGTGTCATATCGATTATTGGTGGTTACACCAACTTCACACCGGTAACCGTCTCAATATCGCCCAGATTATCTTCACATCTCTTGTAAAAAAATTAGCAACCCTTCTATCACTCTCAATTATGAATGTGTTCTAAGCTACATCTTTGAGAGTTTAAACATTGACACCACTCTTGGACTCGAAATCCCTCTCAAGAGTAAAATTGATGAAACAACAACAAATAAGACCAATTAGAGGTTCGTTGATGATGAATGGGTTCATAAGAAGAATGAAGATGAAGCCTAAATTGATGAAACAAATGTTCTTACACTTGATGTTTCACCTCCCATGATAATTGATTCTATGAATGCGGCTATGATTACTCGTTTTGACAACATAGATGCTTTTCTCCGCAATTCTCATGCAGAGATTACAAGCCTTCTTTGTAGCATAGATGCTCGTGTAACATCTTTGGAGTAGGACATGCATGATGTTTGTGGTCATCTCTTTCCACCTACTAGGGGTGTTCAAAAAAATCTGATCCGATTGATCTGATCCGATTATCCGTTGATCCGATCTGAAATTTCGGATATCCGATTTGTTTTTTATTTTTTGGATAATTCGGATCGGATATCCGAAAATTTCGGATCGGATACATAGAATGGTTTTACATTCGGATCAGATATCTGATTATCTGATATCCGAAAATTTAATTTTTTATAGGTATAAATCTTATTATATTCGAGATTTTTACTTGCTATATATGAAAAATTGAAATTTTCACAGATACAAATATTGTTATATTTAATAATTTATTGATTTTTATATTCGAAAACCTAAAATTTTCATAGATAGAACCATTAAATTAAAAAAATAATCAAATAAAATCATAAATTTTGGATTTTTGGATATCCAATTTTTTTAGATCGGATACGGATCAATATTTAGGTGATCCGAATTTTTTGAATATCTAAATTTTCGGATCGAATCTGATCCGATATCCAAAATGAACACCCCTACCACCTACATCGCCTCATGCTACGCCGGATGATTAGGCTTTTATGCATTGTATTTTGACTTTATGCTATTGTATTTTGGACTTAATTTGACCGCGTTAACTTTGTTTTATGAACGTACATGAATAATTGGTCTGCGATTTTGTTTTCTTGATGGATTCATGCATAATTATATTTCTCTCATTTTTACTGTAACAAAAAACAACCGAACAACTTCAAATAATTGAAGAAATATTTTGTAGTCAAAATATTTTTTAAAAAATAAATGTCTTTCTCAATTAAATTGCAAAACATAAATTTTTCGAACCATAATGGCAGAATGCCTCAAAAGCATTGATATGAAGTTTCCAAACCCACTAATGGCAGAATGCCTCAAAATCATATTTGGCCATGTGGTTTTGAAACCCCATTGGAGGTTTCGGAACCAATATGACATAATGCATCAAAATCATATCTTGGTATTAGGTTTCGAAACCCTTCTTCAAGTTTCGAAACCAATATGGAATATTTACTCAAAAATCAGATTAAGGTATGTGTAGAACTAATGTTTTGATATAATAATTGAAAAATGTTTTGGACTGATTTAAAAAGTATTTAAAACATTTTCAAAGTCCAAACAACTTGAAATTATGTTTAGGGAAGTTTTTAAAAGGGTTTTACATGTTTTTTAAAGCCAAACTTCACAAAACTGTCCAAGCGTTTCAATACAGGAATTCCAGTAGCAAAAACGTTTCGATACTCGTATCGAAACGAGCATTCCCTGGATGAGATTTTGCCCAGCGTTTCGAAACAGGCTATGCCGTTTTGATACGCCTACGTGGCTTCGACCACAACGTTCATAAACCCCAACGGCTATTTCCCAACTAACATTTAAATGCATGACGTTTCGATACGGGTCTAGAGCATTTCGATACGTGTTCCGAAACGGCCAGGGGCATTTCAAAACGAGTGCCTTGTGAGACTGCAACGACTCTTTCTACTTGAAGGGTGTTTCGAAATGGGTTCGAGCGTTTCGAAACGGTGAGCTGCAGAACTGCATTTATGGTGGGAATTAAAGTCCCCAACGGCTCCAATTCAATCCCAACGGCTATAAACTCATCAAGGAGTATAAAAGGGACCTCCAAGCATCAAGTAAAGGCTAATGCTCATATTGTCAATCAACAAATGATCAAGAATTGTCTTAGAGATTAAATTGTCATTTATTGTATAGACAAACACTAGTGAGCCAAAATTGTCAAATTTGCTCAAGTGTTTTAGGTTTTGGGTGTGTGCTAAATTGTACAAACAAATACCTATTAGAGGGATTTAAGTTTGCTTATTGTTTCTCTTTGTAAGAGAGGGTTTCAATCAAGGCTTTGGGTAGAAAGCTTGATTGTGTATAAGAGTTACCTCCTAAGCCTAGAAAAGGGGACGAATCAATAGTGGATTGATTGGATATCCTTAGTGGGGAGCTAAGGTAGTGGATGTAGACCTTGGTTAGAAGGTTGAACCACTATAAATCTTTGTGTCACATTTCATTTTAGCTTCCATAACCCTTCCACCCAAAAATCCACCTCTTCACCACTTGGTGAGCCTTATCGGTTGAACGAATCGAGCCCCACACAACTCAACAGTATGAGGTTTCGAAACCCCATTGCTGGTTTTGAAACTAGAATGTCAGAATCCTTAAAAGTCAAATTAAGGCATGAGGTTTTGAAACCCTATTTATGGTTTCGAAACTGGTATGGCAGAATGCCTCAAAAGCATATTTACGCATTAGGTTTCGAAACCCCCAACGTGGTTTCGAAACCAAAACGGCATAATGCCTCAAAATTATATGTAGGCATGAGATTTAAAACCCCCATAAAGGTTTCAAAACCCCCTTGAGGTTTGGGCCTTCGTGAGTAGGTGTAAGAAATTCGGCATATACCCCTTTTCTTACAACTTCTGTAAGGATTTGTGTATACCTTGTAGTAATTTGTGTACATACACAAATCCTTACATATCTTGTACCGTATAATGTTTTCTCGTAGGAAATTATGTATGTACACAAATCCTTACACAAAGTTGAGCCACTTTCGTCCATGTTGAGTAGGTGTAAGAAATTTGGTATATACCGTTTTTCTTCTGTAAGGATTTGAGTATACCTTGTAGTAATTAGTGTACATACACAAATCCTTACATATCTTGTACCACATTATCTTTTCTCGTAAGAAATTATGTATGTACACAAATCCTTACACAAAGTTGAGCCACTTTGTTCCATGTTGAGTAGGTGTAAAAAATTTGGTATATACCATTTTTCTTACAACTTCTGTAAGGATTTGTGTATACCTTGTAGTAATTTGTGTATATACACAAAGCCTTACATTTCTTGTACCATATTATGTTTTATCGTATGAAATTATGTATGTACACAAATCCTTACACAAAGTTAAGCCACTTTGATCCATGTTGAGTATGTGTAAGAAATTCGGTATGTACCGTTTTTCTTACAACTTTTGTAAGGATTTGTGTATAACTTGTAGTAATTTGTGTACATACACAAAGCCTTACATATCGTGTACCATGTTATGTTTTCTCATAGGAAATTATATATGTACACAAATCCTTACACTGAGTTGAGTCACTTTGGTCAATGTTGAGTATGTGTAAGAAATTCGGTATATACCGTTTTTCTTACAACTTTTGTAAGAATTTTTGTATACCTTGTAGTAAATTGTGTACATACACAAATCCTTACATATCTTGTACCATATTATGTTTTATCGTAGTAAATTATGTATGTACACAAATCCTTACACAAAGTTGAGCCACTTTGGTCCATGTTGAGTAGGTGCAAGAAATTCAATATATACCGTTTTTCTTACAACTTTTGTAAAGATTTGTGTATACCTTCTAGTAATTTGTGTACATACACAAATCCTTACATATCTTGTACCATATTATGTTTTCTCGTAGGAAATTATGTATGTACACAAATCCTTACACAAAGTTGAGCCACTTTGGTCCATGTTGAGTAGGTGTAAGAAATTCAGTATATACCATTTTTCTTACAACTTATGTAAGGATTTGTGTATACCTTGTAGTAAATTGTGTACATACACAAATCCTTACATATCTTGTACCATATTATGGTTTCTCGTAGGAAATTATGTATGTACACAAATCCTTGCACTAAGTTAAGCCACTTTGGTCCATGTTGAGTAAGTGTAAGAAATTTGGTATATACCGTTTTTCTTACAACTTCTGCAAGGATTTGTGTATACCATGTAGTAATTTGTGTACATACACAAATCCTTACATATCTTGTACCATATTATCTTTTCTCATAGGAAATTATGTATGTACACAAATTCTTACACAAAGTTGAGCCACTTTGGTCCATGTTGAGTAGATGTAAGAAATTCAGTATATACCGTTTTTCTTACAACTTCTGTAAGGATTTGTGTATACCTTGTAGTAATTTGTGTACATACACAAATCCTTACATATCTTGTACCATATTATGTTTTCTTGTAGAAAATTATGTATGTATACAAATCCTTACACAAAGTTGAGCCACTTTGGTCCATGTTGAGTAAATGTAAGAAATTCGGTATATACAGTTTTTCTTACAACTTTTGTAAGGATTTGTGTATACCTTGTAGTAAATTGTGTACAGACACAAATCCTTACATATCTTGTACCATTTTATGTTTTCTCGTAGGAAATTATGTATGTACACAAATCCTTACACTAAGTAGAGCCACTTTGATCCATGTTGAGTAGGTGCAAGAAATTCGGTATATATCGTTTTTCTTACAACTTTTGTAAGAATTTGTCTATACCCTATAGTAATTTGTGTACATACACAAATTCTTACATATCTTGTACCATATTATGTTTTCTCGTAGGAAATTATGTATGTACACAAATCCTTACACAAAGTTGAGCCACTTTGGTCCATGTTGAGTAGGTGTTGCGTGTAAAATAGTCTATCGCAATTATAGTGCAAGTATACACGACGTAAGTAGTAAAGTGATACTAAGTATCGGATATCGTCTCCACAGGGATTGGGCTAATGACTTCACCTTATTTCACTGCACAAAGTAAAAGAAATAGTTTGAGAGTTGTCACGAATAATATTGAAAAAATGCAAATAAAAGGAATTGAGATATCAAGATAGAGAGAATGGGCTGGTATTGAGTTGCTCGGTAGTGCAGGTATTGAATTGCTTAGGATCTCCAGTTCTGTCGTCGCACCCGTCGCCGACAGCACCTGTCGCGGCGTCTGTCCGTTAGCTGTCGCGGCAGCGAACACTAACTCCGTACTTCAAGCTTAGCAAGAATCCCTGATCTGCCTTGCCCTATCCCTAGGCACAAGTCTGTCGATGATCACGTCTTTGATGATACCTCCCGGCGTGAATCGAAGGATGAACACCGATGTGTATGAATTCTTCCTTAGCCACTTAACCTCGCCTTATCCCTAAGCACGAGATGGTTCAACTATAAACTAGAGAACGCGCTTTTACCTCTTTCGTATACTTAACTCTCCCGATGCTAAGTAAATAGATAACCTCACAATGCTCTCCCGATGCTCTTGCAAGATATTAAAACCAAGATAAAAGAACTTGAAGTTTATTTTATTGAACTTGAAAAATCCTAAAACAAAGCAACCCTTGCAACTACTTTACAAAACAACCCGTGGCCCTAGGGGGAATTTAGAACATATCGGTGACAGGTAAACGACAGGGTTTTGGTTTCGGTTATGGGGTAGTCGGCTATGCCCTAGGTTTAATCTATGCCCTTTATATAAGCTTTGGGCTCAAGTTATCTAAGGTAACAAGGATTACAACTTTAATTAAAAGTAAGATTCTAATAAAGACTAAATCTCTAAGGATTCCTACTTTTCAGCCGCCTCCTTGTTTCATGGAAATTCTTCTCCTTGAGCTTTAGCTTGACATATCTTTTGATCCGGGGCTTGGAAAAATATTCGGCTTCCACACGACAGACGAGCAGATTTTTCTCTTTCTATCGAGGTCCACTTCACTTTTCCTCTTCATAAATCTGCTGTCACCATGCTGTCACGACAGGTCCATGACAGGTTCGTCTTCTTCAGCTGCTTGTCCAGTTCAGCTTTCCTGCTTATCTGCCATGCGCCTGCCTTCGACATCTACTGTGACAGATACCTGCAAAAATAGCCATCTTTCAGTAGAATCCGTGCCTTTTATATAATTGTGATGTTTTATTGAAAACTAACCTAAATGCAATGCAATGATGCTTGAATGCAGCAGAAATATGGGTTAAAAAGGGTGTAAATAATAGAACTTTTACACACTCAACACACCCCCAAACTCAAGTTTTTGCTTGCCCTCAAGCAATGAAGACTTAAAAGAAAACTGAAAATTTTTGTGTTGGCCTTCAAACAGTGAACTGTCCCTCACCTGTCGCTCATTCTCTATGGCGGCAGCAACCTGTCGGAAGGGTTAGGATCTGTCCGGAATCTCCCTATAGCTCTCGTGCAGTGTGTGCATGCTTGTGAACAGTTATATGCTAAGACTCTTTTAGTTTCACTAGAATATTCAACTTCTTAACTTGAATTTAATGCCAAAGTTTACTTTCTTTTTAGAAGGCACATTTTCATGCTTTTTCTTCTATTTTCAAGCTAAGTTTTTCTAGAGCCAGTTTTGGGCACCTCTAGTTAGCTTCCTAGAGCCGGTTTCGGGCACCTCTAGGTTTTTGAATTTTTTTTTTTTGCTAAACTTCTTTCCTAGAGCCAGTGTTAGGCACCTCTAGGGACTATCCAAGTTCTAAGCTTCCTATTCTAGTTTGGCTAAAAGAAATCTAAGCAATATACCAGTCACAAAAGTGTTTAAGTTTTCAGAACTATAGAAAGGCTCTAAACTTTTCCTTAACCTGTCCTAAAGATGCTGCCACGACAGAGCCGTCATGATAGGTAAGTTAACTTCACAGTTTTAAGCCAACAGTTTAAATTTTCTGATTTTTTTTAAAGATAAAAGAAAATAAATAACTAATAAGACACAACAATTAAACAAAAGATGTGCTAAAGACTCCATTAAATATGGAGGGTTGCCACCCCCAAACTCAAGGGTTGCATTGCCCTCAATGCAAAATGACACAAAAATAAAGAAAAACATGAAAAAAAAGTACATCACAAATATATAAGGGCAGGCAGCAATAAGAGGAGTAAAAGAAATAAAAAAAATTTAAATTTTATTTGCTGTCCTCGCTGCTGCTGCTGACGCGGATCTGATGGTAGCGTCTGCGTTGTGGAGGTGGCTGGGCAGGTTCCTGAGCAGGTTGATCAACAGGTTCATCAGCCTGTTGAGGTGCAGGTTCTTCCTCCGGTTGGGGGACAGGGTCGTCAGCAGGTTGAAGGGCAGGTGACTCCACTAGTCGGACATCAGAACTGCTGCTGCTGTCCCAGCTGTTACTCGTGATGGCTTTGGACAGCATCCTCTTGTTGGCCACATGCTTAATTCTTTTCACTCGCGTGAAAGCGCTGTCCAAGTTCCTCCGGACAAGAGGGCTGTCATCAGTGGCAGCTCGCTTGGTGCCTCTAGGGGAAGTGTCCGCCGGTGGGCTGCCGGCTGCTGTCGGGGAAGGTGTGGAGGAGGCAGATTCTTCGTGGGGAGAGACAGGTGGTGTGGGAGTGGGGGAGGGGATATTGAAATAATGGGCAGGGAAGGTGGGGAAAATGACATCCGGAAAATTCAAAGTATTGGTAATGAAATTTACCGTTGCATTGGAGAAGTCGCGGATGAATGTCATCAAACCCATCTGGCGCTCCTCTATCCTCAAGATGGCAGCAAGGATGTGGGCGTTCTAATCTGCCGGAGCGGTGTTGGTGGCAGCTTCTGGGGCAGGTTCGGTAGCAGGTTCATCATCAGACTCAGCAGGAGGGGCGTTTGGATCGAAGGCGTTGAGGGGCGATACGACGATGATCTCCATGAGGCTGGAGATGTTGCTGTCTGTCCAGCCGCTGCCCTTCTTGATTTTGTCTGAAGGGTCCTCCGGTACGGCAGCGCATCGGCAGAGGGCAGTAATGGTGAAGGGCAGGCATAGTCGTGAATCTGATCGGAAGGCACAATCGAGAATGCTGTCTCGCATGTACCTGCCCACATTGATGGGCCTGTCATGCATGATAGAGTGGATGAGGGCCAACCGCTGCCTGTTGACTGTCGTATGGTGGGACGAGGGCAGGATACGCTTTTTAATAAAAGCATTCCATAGTTTTGCCTCGGGGAGTAGCTCTGCCCTGTTGACGGAGTTGGGGTTTTTCTTGCTGGTGCTCCAGGTTGTGCCCGCCTCTGTCAACTCCCTCATGACAGCATCATGTCCGGCAGCATCGAGGGTGTCCCAAAACTGTTGATGGGCATCGTCAGTGGGGCCAAAGAAGAGGCCGAATACATGGTTGATGCTGCTGGCGGTGAAAGGAACTGTCACTCCTCGGACGACGACAGATGTCGCCGTCTTACTTTCAATCGCCTCATAAAATTCCCTGACCAGAGTGTCGTTAAGCTCTGCCGGCTGCTCGGCAAAGTCTTCCCAAAGCTGTGCCGTAATGGCCTTCATAATGAACGGCCGGAGTCCAAAAAGAGGGGCATCTCTATTATAGATGAAGCTCCGTTCCTCCCATAGTTCCTTGTTGGCGAACGGGGATGCTGCTGCTGAAGAAGAGGCGGCAGCAGCATTCTGACGAGTTTGTCGTGAAGACATTTTTGGTTGCAAGGGCTGAAAAAGAAAGAAAGTAGATAAAACTAGAAGAGAATACAAGAGAGAAAAAATCAGAAGTGAGGAAAAAATGAAAGGGGGAAGGGGTTTATATAGCGGTCGAGTAGCTGCCCATTTAATGCCGCAACGGCAGGCGGGAATAACGGGGCGGCAGATTGGATATTGCGTGTCTGACGCGTCTGACACGCATTAATGCGTCTGCTGTGCGTCTGCCGCACGTTTCTTCGTCTGCTGTGCGTCTGTTGACAGCCTGTCAAATCCGTCTGCGCCGGCAGCCGAAACGACAGGTTACCATAAATGGGCTTTATTGGGCTGGTGGACGAGCGGTGGGCTTGGGCCACTTCTTCATTCTCACTTGACTCCTTTACTTCCTAAAAACTGAAATTAAAAATAAAACATTATTTGAATAAATCTAATTCCTAATAAATAATAATAAATAATAAAATAAAAATAAAAGTTAGGTTAAATTAGGGATGCCTTGTGGGGCATCACCTAAGATAACCACTTCCTGTATTCCTGGGGCTTCAGTCCCCTGATAATGCTTGAGGCGTTGTCCATTGACTTTGAATTGGTGCCCGTCCTTTAATGATTGAATTGTAATGGCACCATGGGGAAAAACTTGAACCACTTGGAACGGGCCAGACCATCTAGATTTAAGCTTTCCTGGGAAGAGTTTCAACCTAGAATTAAACAACAATACAAGCTGCCCTGGGCAGAACTGACGTGGCAGCAACTTCTTGTCATGCCACTTCTTTGTTTTCTCCTTGTATATTCTTGCGTTGTCGTAGGCCATCGTCCGTATTTCATCGATCTCATTTAAATCTAACAGCCTTTTCTGGCCTGCCTTGTCCAAGTCCATGTTTACTGCCTTGATTGCCCAATATGCCTTATGCTCTATCTCGACAGGCAGGTGGCAGGTTTTCCCATAAATCAATCGGAATGGAGACATGCCCAATGGAGTTTTGAAAGCTGTTCTGTATGCCCATAATGCATCATTTAGAAGTAAAGACCAATCTTTCCTAGTTGGTTTAACCATCTTTTCAAGAATGTTCTTCACTTCCCTGTTGGAAATCTCAGCCTGTCCATTGGTCTGTGGGTGGTATGCTGTCGCTATCTTGTGCTTGACACCATATTTCTTCAAGGCGGCAGAAATCACCCTATTGTCAAAATGTCTCCCTTCATCACTGATAATCGCCCTAGGGATGCCAAATCTAGAAAATATGTTTTTGTGCAAAAACTTTTGGACCGTTTTGGCATCATTCTTTTGAGTTGCGATTGCTTCTACCCACTTGGAGACATAGTCCACTACTAAGAGGATATAAAGATTTCCACATGAAGATGGAAAAGGTCCCATAAAATCAATCCCCCATACGTCGAAGATCTCGACTTCTAGGATATTCTGCAGTGGCATCTCGTTTCTCCTCGAGATATTACATGTCCGCTGGCACCTGTCACAGTTTTTGTAAAATTCCTGTGCGTCCTTGTACAGTGTCGGCCAGTAGAACCCTGACTGCAGCACCTTGGCAGCAGTTTTATTGCCTCCTAAGTGTCCTCCATATTGTGAGGCATGACAGTGATGGAGAATGTCTTCTTGCTCTTCTTGAGGTACACATCTCCTTATAACCTGATCTGCGCACATTTTGAAAAGAAGAGGTTCGTCCCAATAATAATGTTTAACATCATTTTGAAACCTCTTCCTGGCTTGATAAGTAAGATCAGAAGGTAATATTCCGCTAACTATAAAATTAACGAAATCAGCATACCAGGGAAGGTTTGAAGACTTACCTGCCGCCATGGCTGTCGCGACAGCTATTGCGGCAGCAAAGAGCTGCTCATCTGGGAAGGTCTCTAGTATGTGTGTCTCATCTACAGGTAGACTCTGTCCCATCTCTAACCTCGACAAGTGATCTGCCACCTGATTTTCTGTCCCCTTTTTGTCTTTGATTTCAAGGTCGAATTCTTGTAATAGCAAGATCCATCGTATCAACCTAGGCTTTGCATCCTTCTTTGCGAACAAGTACTTAAGGGCAGAATGATCGGTGTGCACTATTACCTTCGTTCCAAGTATGTAAGAACGAAACTTGTCGATGGAGAACACCACAGCTAACAGCTCCTTTTCTGTGGTGGTATAGTTTACTTGGGCATCATTCAATGTTTTGCTGGCATAATATATGACATGAAACAGCCTGTCCTTGCGCTGCCCAAGTGCTGCCCCGACAGCATAGTCACTAGCATCACACATAATTTCAAACGGTTGCGTCCAGTCTGGTGGATGTACTATGGGGGCTGTCACTAGTTTTTCCTTCAGAACCTTGAATGCTTCAGTACATTCTTCATTAAAGTCAAAGGGTCGGTTCTGCTCTAAGAGATGACATAAGGGATTCGTGATTTTTGAGAAATTTGCAATAAATCTCCTATAAAAACCAGCATGCCCTAAAAAACTCCTAATGCCCTTGACTGTGGTTGGCGGCGGCAGCTTCTCTATGACTTCAATCTTTTCCCTGTCGACTTCTATCCCACGGCAGCTAATCTTATGGCCTAAAACTATCCCTTCATCTACCATAAAATGGCATTTTTCCCAATTAAGAACAAGATTAGCTTTTTCACATCTTTCAAGTACCTTTTGAAGGTTGCCGAGGCAGCTTTCAAAATCGTCTCCAAAGACAGAAAAGTCATCCATGAAGATCTCAAGGAAGTCCTCAACCATGTCGGAGAATATAGCCATCATGCACCTTTGGAAGGTGGCAGGTGCGTTACAGAGTCCAAACGGCATCCTCCTAAATGCGTATGTTCCGTAGGGGCAGGTGAAAGTCGTTTTCTCTTGATCCTCTGGTGCAATAGCGATTTGGTTATAACCTGAGTAACCATCAAGAAAACAATAGTAAGGTTTACCCGCTAATCTATCAAGCATTTGATCAATGAAGGGTAAAGGGAAGTGGTCTTTTCGGGTAGCTTTGTTAAGCTTCCGATAGTCCATACAAACCCTCCAACCGGTCACAGTCCTGGTTGGGATTAACTCATTGTTTTCGTTGGTTATCACGGTCATGCCTCCTTTCTTGGGAACACATTGCACCGGACTTACCCATTTGCTATCGGAGATGGCGTAAATAATGCCAGCATCTAACCATTTAATTATTTCTTTACGCACTACCTCCTTCATTGCAAGGTTTAACCGCCTTTGGGCATCAATAGTCGGCTTATGATCTTCCTCTAGGAGGATTTTGTGCATACAGATTGCCGGACTAATGCCCTGAATATCTGCTATAGTCCATCCTATCGCCCTTTTATGCTGCCTCAACATGTCGATCAGCTGTCGTTCCTGTTCCTGCGGCAGCTTAGCAGAGATGATTACGGGCAGTGTGTTATCACAACCAAGATAAGCATATTTAAGCTGCCCTGGCAGGGGCTTAAGTTCTAAGACAGGTGGTTCAACAGTAGATGGCTTTTGGATTAAATGGTTATCCGAAGTGTAATTCAAGGGTTCGAATAACTTACCTGGGCGATGGTCTAACCAGTCTACCTCCTCATGTCCTTCAGTATCAGATGTATCGGATTCAGAGGAGTCGCTGTCGTCGTTGCTGTCGTGACAGGCTTGTAAATGGCTGTCGCAGCAGTGACCAAATTTTATATCCCGGCAGCCCGACCTGATGCAGGGTTGATCAAAGGTCACCTCAATGATGGCCTTGCATTCTTCATCCACATCAGCATGTTTCATTGCTTGGAGAACATTCAGCTTAATTTCTTGATCGTTTACGCGCATGGTGAGTTCTCCTTTCTCCACATCAATCAATGATCTTCCCGTGGCTAAGAAGGGTCGCCCTAGGATGACTGGTGCGTTCTCATCTGCCTCACAATCTAAAATAAGAAAGTCAGCAGGGAAAATAAGTTTATCCACTCTTACCAAGATGTCTTCAATTTTTCCCTCGGGGTGAACGTAAGAGCGGTCGGCTAGCTGTAGGGTAACTGTCGTGGGCCGCGCCTTGCCAATACCTAATTTCTGAAAAACAGATTTGGGCATTAGATTAACACTAGCACCAAGATCACATAATGCCTTACCCACAAATTTATCGCCGATTACGCAAGGTATGAGGAAGCTCCCCGGATCCTTCTTTTCCTGAGGTGGTTGTCGATGAAGAATACTCATGCAACCTTCTTGCATCCTTACCGTTTCAAATTCCCCAAGTTTAGATTTTTTAGACATGACATCCTTGAGAAATTTAGCATAACCGGGCATTTCCCTAACAGCATCTAACAACGGAATGTTGATATGAACCTGTTTAAAAATATCATAAATCTTTTTAAGTTGAGATTCATGCTTAGCTTGCTGTATCCGTTGCGGAAAAGGTGGTGGAGGACGGTAATCAGCAATGCGTCCTTCCCACTGCATGCGAATCTGAGGACGATACTCTTCTTTTTTCTCCTCTGTCGCTTCTGCTGTCGTGACAGGCTCATCGGCAGCAGTCTGTTTGACACCTGTCGGGGCAGCTTCCTCGGCAGGTTTATCCAAGGTAGGTTCCTTTTCTGTATCAACTTCTTTTTCCGGCCCTGGTAGCTTTTTCCCACTCCTAGTAGTGATTGCCTTACATTGCTCGTGTGGGGGCGGTCTAGCATTTTCAGTATTGCTAGGGAAACCTCCATTCTGCCTCGGTTTAATATGCTGCGACACCTGACCCATTTGTGTCTCTAGAGATTTCAAGGTGGCCTCATGGTTTGTCATTCTCATCTTAGTTTCATCCATAAAATCTTCCGTTTTTTTGACAAACTTATTGATGTTCTCCATATACGTACCAGTCTGAGACATAAAGGTAGCCAGAGTCTGCTCCAATACACTACTCGTGGCAGGTGGTGGCTGCTGTTGTTGCTGAGGTGGCAGGTTCTGCGGCAGGCTTTGCGGCAGGTTCTGTCGTGTCAACAATCTAGGACCCCCTTGATTTTGATTATAGGCTTGTGGATTCAGGGCGTTGTTGGGGTTACTCCAGGAGAATTTGGGATCTTTCCTCCAATTAGGGTTGTAGTTGTTGGAATTGTAGTTTGGCTTGTAATTTCCAACATATTTTCCCTCTTCTATATTTATAGGGCACTCATCCCTACTATGATTTCCCTCACATGTAGCACAAACTTCCTCGACAGCAAATCCTTGTAATTCATCATCATTCAATAACTTTTTCATGGCTTTAGTAAGGAATGCTACCTGTGATTTCATAGTGCTGTCGGCCTCATAGTCCTTGACAGCAAGTACCCGTTTACCTCCTCTTCTAGTGGTTGGAAACTGCTCCTCATTCTTAGCCAGATGTTTCAAAACTTGCAGGGCCTCGTCTGGATCTTTATCCAATAATAGTCCATTTGCTGCAGAATCAATTCGAATGCGAGTTTGTAAGTTAGCAGCATTATAAAACTTAGTTACCTGATTCCAGACGGGGAATCCATGCATTGGGCAGTTTCGAAGAAGAGTTGTGAATCTGTCCCAGGCCTCATGCATTGGCTCGTCATCTTCCTGTTGAAAAGTAGCAATTTCATTACGTAATCGCTCAGCTAAATGTGAAGGATTAAAACGAGACAAAAAATCACGAGTTAAATCTGCCCAAGTCATAATAGAACCCGGTGTAAGTTTATTCCACCAAGTTTTAGCTCTATCCCTCAATGAATGGGGGAATAACCGAAGCCTCAGTATCTCCGGACTAACTCCTGGTAGTCTAAACGAACCACAGATCTCCTGGAACGTTTTGAGATGCTCCCTAGCATCTTCTATCGCAGAACCACCAAACTGCCCGGCGTTGTTGATCATACTAAACATGACAGGTTTAAGCTCGAAGTTGTCAACATCAATATCCGGCAGCGTGGTCTCCAGCTCTACGTGATCGTTCAGCATGTAGTCACGACATGACCGTCGTCCACCTGCCGCGGGCGGGTCACCGACAGGCGGGATTTCTTCACCGGCAGGCTGATTACGGGCCATCTGCTCTAGCTCTTTCTCAAGGTAGTCGTTTCTGTCTAAAAGGTGGCGAATCTGTTTCTTGAGATTAAAGGAACGTTCGATCTCCGGATCTAATTTATACTCAGGATCTTCGCCTCTTTTAGATCTGCGCATAAACAAGAAAACCTTGTGAAAAGCAAGAGTTTAAAACGCAAAAGAAAAATTAAAGAAAAGGAAAAATAAAAACAAAAACAAAAACGAAAATAAAAACAAAAAGTGCAAGGAAAGAAAGGTGTAGTTATGTTGCCAATCCCCGGCAACGGCGCCAAAAACTTGTTGCGTGTAAAATAGTCTATCGCAATTATAGTGCAAGTATACACGACGCAAGTAGTAAAGTGATACTAAGTATCGGATATCGTCTCCACAGGGATTGGGCTAATGACTTCACCTTATTTCACTGCACAAAGTAAAAGAAATAGTTTGAGAGTTGTCACGAATAATATTGAAAAAATGCAAATAAAAGGAATTGAGATATCAAGATAGAGAGAATGGGCTGGTATTGAGTTGCTCGGTAGTGCAGGTATTGAATTGCTTAGGATCTCCAGTTCTGTCGTCGCACCCGTCGCCGACAGCACCTGTCGCGGCGTCTGTCCGTTAGCTGTCGCGGCAGCGAACACTAACTCCGTACTTCAAGCTTGGCAAGAATCCCTGATCTGCCTTGCCCTATCCCTAGGCACAAGTCTGTCGATGATCACGTCTTTGATGATACCTCCCGGCGTGAATCGAAGGATGAACACCGATGTGTATGAATTCTTCCTTAGCCACTTAACCTCGCCTTATCCCTAAGCACGAGATGGTTCAACTATAAACTAGAGAACGCGCTTTTACCTCTTTCGTATACTTAACTCTCCCGATGCTAAGTAAATAGATAACCTCACAATGCTCTCCCGATGCTCTTGCAAGATATTAAAACCAAGATAAAAGAACTTGAAGTTTATTTTATTGAACTTGAAAAATCCTAAAACAAAGCAACCCTTGCAACTACTTTACAAAACAACCCGTGGCCCTAGGGGGAATTTAGAACATATCGGTGACAGGTAAACGGCAGGGTTTTGGTTTCGGTTATGGGGTAGTCGGCTATGCCCTAGGTTTAATCTATGCCCTTTATATAAGCTTTGGGCTCAAGTTATCTAAGGTAACAAGGATTACAACTTTAATTAAAAGTAAGATTCTAATAAAGACTAAATCTCTAAGGATTCCTACTTTTCAGCCGCCTCCTTGTTTCATGGAAATTCTTCTCCTTGAGCTTTAGCTTGACATATCTTTTGATCCGGGGCTTGGAAAAATATTCGGCTTCCACACGACAGACGAGCAGATTTTTCTCTTTCTATCGAGGTCCACTTCACTTTTCCTCTTCATAAATCTGCTGTCACCATGCTGTCACGACAGGTCCATGACAGGTTCGTCTTCTTCAGCTGCTTGTCCAGTTCAGCTTTCCTGCTTATCTGCCCTGCGCCTGCCTTCGACATCTACTGTGACAGATACCTGCAAAAATAGCCATCTTTCAGTAGAATCCGTGCCTTTTATATAATTGTGATGTTTTATTGAAAACTAACCTAAATGCAATGCAATGATGCTTGAATGCAGCAGAAATATGGGTTAAAAAGGGTGTAAATAATAGAACTTTTACACACTCAACAGTAGGTGTAAGAAATTCAGTATATATCGCTTTTCTTACAACTTTTGTAAGTATTTGTGTATACCTTGTAGTAATTTGTGTACATACACAAATCCTTACATTTCTTGTATCATATTATGTTTTCTCGTAGGAAATTATGTATGTACACAAATCCTTAAACTAAGTTGAGACCCTTTTGGAATTTCTGTACGAAATTCGGTACATACCATTTTTCTTAAAACTTTTGTAAGAATTTGTGTATACTTTGAAGTAATTTGTGTATATACACAAATCCTTACATTTCTTGTAGCAAATTATGTTTTCGCATAGACACTTATGTATTTGCACATTTCATTATGTTGTAACATTTTATGTATATACCATTTTCTTACAATTTTTGTAAGGAACTATGTATGTACATAAATCTTTACGTTATAGCATTTTATGTATATACCATGTTTCTTACAGTTTTTGTAAAAAATTATGTACATGCTTCGTAATACTTTATGTACATACATTTTACCCGGTTAACCGGTTAGCCTTCTTTTAGCCGGAAATTAAGTGTCATTTTTTAGAACTACCCGGATAATCTATATAACCTTACTTCCATACAAATCGTCAACTTAACCGATATTTATACAATAAAAATCTTACTTATTTTTCTTTGGTTAATTTACATTTTAAACCATTAAACTTAACATCCAATTTTATTTAAATAATTTTTTTAATTTAGTCAAATCATACAACTTTTATTATTTTTAAATTAAATTACTTATATTCAAACCATTAAATAATTATAATGAAAAAAAATTAAATTTGACACTTTTATTTTACATATTTTAATATATCATCAATAAACAATGTTTAATTAGTAATTTAAATATGTTTGTTAAGATGTATAGGTATTTTAGTTACTTTTCTTTATTTTATTTAAATAAAATGTTTCAGAAAATTCTTGTAGAAAAATATTAAAATTATCAATAAACATTATTTGATGATGATATGTGAAAATATGTTAAATAAAAGTGTCAGATTCAATTTTTCATTACAATTATTTAATGGTTTCAGTATAAGTGATTTTCATTCATAAATAATAAAAATTGTAACCCCCTTAACCCAGCCCAGACGGTTGAACCGAATTAAGAAGTTTACACGGGGAAAACCAAAGTCAACCCGAAAGTCAACCTTGATTAACGACCTTTTTTTTCTTTTTAATCTTGTCTAAATGCATATTAACCCTAGATATGTTCATAAGATCAGCATACTCAAAGATCACAACAATCAGAGAACATTTAGGGACTCAATTGCATAAACTATGAATTTAGGGACCGAAATGCAAATTCTGGAAATTATAAGGACTTAACCCAACTTTGAGTTACCAAAATGAAATTAGTCATGTTTCATGCTTCTCTGCCAAATTTCAGCTCAAACGGACATCTCAAACTCATTCAATTGCATATAAAAAGTTCAGGACCAAAACACAAGGTTTTCAAAACCTATAACCGTCAATTTCAGTGCCCAACGGTCGAGTGTTCCGAAACGGGGATGATCCGTTCCGAAACACGGGACCGTTCCGGAACAAGTTCCGGAACAGGGCTTGGCAGTAGCAAAATCGTTCCGGTACAGCTCTACCCGTTTCGAAACGCCAAGGCCATTTCGGGCCCTCTGTTCCGAAACAGTAGCACCTGTTCCGAAACAGGCTGCCCAGATTGCAGAAATTTTGCTGGTTTATTACACAATTGACCCAACAAACATGCTCCAAAGGCAACCAAATTATACCAGCAAGACATTACATGCACAAGGAACATAATAGCCTCAACCATTCTCAAACATAGCATTAATTAAGCAAATCCCCAATTCTAAAGGCATGCATCCTATGTAAAAAACCATTCAAGCACCATAATACCAAACCAACTTCATAAAGGCCAATTACATGTTCCATTATCATCATAAGCATAAAACCAACATAGGGAGTCCAAAACATCTCCCAAAACAACACATAGGTTCCCCATTGCCAAATGCCAAAAGCTAATAGTGTTAAGAAAACATTCACCATACATGAGCTTAGTTCTTCACTTGGATTCTTGACCTCCTTGCTGCCCTTTATGCACTTCAATGCTCTGCATTATTGGTTTAAAAAAAGAGAGAGCGTAAGCACATAGCTCAGTGAAGAATGCTCATTTAAAACATCTCAATAATGCATTTGTAAAACACACTTTGAAAACCTTAGCTCAAATAACATTTAGCCATGCACATATGCATATAAATCAAGCATTTCATGCTTCAAATTATTAACATGTCATATTGGCCACAAGTGATAATCATTATCTCTTTCCATCTCAAAATACAATCAACACAAGATCCACACATGGACTTTTAACCACCATTGTGATCTTACAATTCACAAGGACCACATATGGACTTTTAACCACCATTGTGTCCTTTGCACAAGAATCACCCATGGACTTTTAACCACCATGGTGTTCTTACATTACACAAGGTCCACACAAGGAGTTTTAACCACCTTTGTGACCTTAACACAAGAATCACCCATGGACTTTTAACCACCATAGTGTTCTTACAATACACAAGGTCCACACAAGGACTTTTAACCACCTTTGTGACCTTAACACAAGAACCATCCATGGACTTTTAAACACCATAGTGTTCTTAGCCATTCACAAGACATCACTTGCCAATACACATCATTTAACAACAATAATCTACTGTTTTAAAGCATTTAACAAAGCCATAATCATCATGCATCATTACGCATCAAAACCACATTTAACAATGTTCAAAACAAGGATCTCTTACCTTGAGCATCCTTCAACACATGGCTTATAAAATCAACAAATAAACATGCTAAAATATGCTTTCAAAACAGAATTTAAAACATGCAAACAAATCACATTGCATTCAACCAACTCATGGTTCATCAACAATAGAGTTTTTCTAAAAACTTACTCTTGAGCTTAGCAAAGTTGTTTAGACTTAAACTAAGCTCCCAAACCTTCAAAACATTGGTTTCAAAGCTGAAAACAAAAATCCACTCACCGATTCCGTTTCGCAACTTGCCGAAACACCGATCAAGCTTCCGGATCACCACTACAAGGATCCAAAGATGTCTCCCCTGTTTTAAACACATCAAAGCAGAGGATTAATGCATCATCATGCATTAATATCTTCAACCAAGACACCTAAACTCGCTGCTCTCATCAACACTCACATTTCGGCTACCAAACACAACCGAAATCACCTCCAAACATCTCTACAACACTACCCAGCCAAGATCCATCAATTCCAATCATTCATAAACCTCAATTAACATCCAAAAAGAGTCCAAACACGTCCTTATACCTCCAGCTATAACATATCATCAAGATCACACCAAAAACAACCAAAAACTCAAGCAAAACTTAGGAAAATCAACCTATCCGAGATTACATTGATTAAACCTCAATTTTATATCAATTATACATCCAAAAATCATCAAAAAGACACCTCAAAACAGTGCCCAATCATTTCATACGAATTTCATCAAAATTAAACCAAATCTTGCATTTTAAAGCCAAGATCAAGAACACAATTGTAAAACCTTTAATAAAACACAAATCAAGGATTAAGAACTTAGGAATTTCAGTAAAGAACTGAGAATTTAGAGGAGAATGACGTTCATACCTCTAAACTTGAGTTTCTCCCTTTTTGGAACCAAGATTTCTTGAAAATCCAATAAGCAAATGCTAAGGTTTTGGTGAGGAAATGATTAGAGATCAAATGAAGGTTAAAATCTAATCTTTAGATGTCAAAATCAGAGGGAAATTTGCTGGAGAAATGTGTTTGGGTTGAGAAAAAAGTTGAGAGAAAAGAAAATGGAAAATTTTGAGAAAGTTAGTTAAAATGACAAAATATCTTCTTCGCTCCCTTTTTACCTTTAATTAAAACCATTAATTAAATTGATTAATATTAAGAAAAATCTGGAGAAACTCTTCTTGGGTAAATAGCTCCTTAAAGATTCAAAGTTTCAATCCTTTTTAAAACAGTCACCCAGTTTTCAAAATTTACATTTTAGTCACTAGCCCAAAATGTCACTCTTCCAAACCTCATTTTGTAAAATTGATTTCACCATTCTCTTATATATAATAAAAGAGGATTTTAAGATATTTTTCCATATTTTTAATGCAATCCGAACTAGGCTTTCCTAAAAACACCCTTTTATATTCGTACCGCAACCCGACCGGTCCAGTCCAAACCCAAAACTCCTAAGCCCAAAATTAGGGTGTTACAAAAATTACTCGATGTAATTTGATTAGATTAAAGATTTGTGAAGTAGATGAAAGTGGATGTTAAGTTTAATGATGTAAAATTAAATTACTCATTTTATGTTTTATCACCTTTCTTTTCCTTTGAAATATTATTTGAATTGAGATATAATATTAATATGAAATATATATCCAAAGAAATTACGATGAAATTTCTTTAATGTACTAAAGGTATGACATATGCAAATATCATACAATTTTTATTTTATTCTATGATCTTTTTATATCGTATGATTATATTGAATTTGAGTGTTTTAAAGTAAAGTCTGATTGGATCCTTATTGAAAGCGTTTCCAGGACTTATTATCTCAATTTACAATATTTAAACTTGAAATTAGTCCCTATTGAGTTGAGTTGTATGGAGCTCAATAAATAAAATTTTATATTTGAGTTTTATAGAGAAGACGATAAACATTGGTTAAATTTTTTTTTCTTTTAAAATTTACTAACTGGCCTAGTCATCAAGAATGTTTTTGTTGTCCCATTTTGTATAAGTTTAAATTCAGACATTTACTTTGAATATGTAATATTTCTTTAATTAATAAAAAAATCTTTTTAGCGCCTTGGTTGACGATAAAATACTTCATATATAAAACTCAAAAAAAATATTATATACTATATTGATGAATCGAGTATACTTCATGTACTATTGGAGTATTGTTGAAGATGGGAATATGAAGAAACTAGGTTTCTGAGTATTATGATTTGGGGATTTGGGAGAGAAAGCATTAAAGACAAAAGAATTAAGAAGGCTTTTATTATTTCAGAACTTACTTTTACAATATCCATAAACGTGTATTTATATTAATAAAAAAAGAAAATAAAGAATGAAAAACTACCTAACAAATTTACAAAACCGTTTAATAATACTAATATTCTAACAACCCCTCAAGTTCGAGCATACAAATTATGATTTCTCAACTTGGATATAGATTCACGAAATAAAGCATGTGGTAGTACTTTTGTAAAACAATCAGCAAGCTCATTAGAAGAAGAGACATGTAACAAATGCAACATCCCTTGATGAAGCTTTTCCCTTATCAGATGGCAATTGCTCTCTATATGCTTTGTCTGCTCATGCTGAACTGGATTTTTTGTAATTTTAATTGCAGATATATTATCACAATATAGATTGACAGATTGAAAAGGCAAATGTAAATCAAAAAGAAGAAAAATGAGCCATTGTAATTCACAAGTAACAAAAACTTTATATTCAGCTTCACTTGAAAATCTAAAAACAATGAGTTGCTTTTTAAATTTTCAGGAAATCAAAGCTAATCTCCGAAAGATACATAAACCTATAGTGAATTT
Source organism: Hibiscus tridactylites (assembly GCA_958450335.1). Lineage (NCBI taxonomy): Eukaryota > Viridiplantae > Streptophyta > Magnoliopsida > Malvales > Malvaceae > Hibiscus > Hibiscus tridactylites. The sequence continues at coordinate 4,696,022 of OY288292.1, forward strand.
GCGTGAGTCTGAATAAGATGCCCAGTCAGAATCAGAAAATGCATTAAGTTTGAGATCATTATTTGCATAAAAATATAAGCCCTGACCAAGACTTACTTTCAAGTATCTAAGAATTCTATGTATTGCACATAAATGAACATCAATGGGAGCAGCAAGAAATTGAGATAACTGGTGCACAACTAAGGTTATGTCAGGTCTAGTGTTAGTTAAGTATAAAAGCTTGCCTATCAAACGTCGATAAGAAGTAACATCATCCAAAGAGACACCATATAATTTGGAAGCTTGCTCTAAATATTAAAAGGAGACGAAACATGATTTGAACCTAAAAAACTAGTATCTTCTAACAGGTTAAGAGTATATTTACGTTGGCAAAGATTAATGCCATCTTTTGACTGAGCTATTTCAAAACCTAGGAAATATATAAGGTCACCTAAGTCTTTTATTTTAAAAGTATCATGTAAAATCTTTTTAATGTGATTTATCTCAATTAGATTTGGACTAACATGAACAACATCATCCACGTAAACAGCAAGAGCTATGAATTTATCATCTTTCTCTTTCAAGAACAGAGAAGTATAAGAAGAGGGTTGAACAAAATTTTGATCTTTTAATGAAATAGTGAGACGTTCATTCCATTGCCTGCTTACTTGCTTTAAGCTATACAAATTCTTATTTAATTTACAGACTAAATTAGATTTATTAGGTATAAAATTAGGTGGAGGATCCATGTAAACCTCTTCATTTAAAAAACCATGCAAAAAAGCATTGTTAATATCTAACTGCTGTAAATGTCAGTTCTTTGCTGCAGCAGCATCAATAAGAGTTCGAATAGTGGTTATCCTAGCAATAAGACTGAAAGTATTTAGAAAATCTAAACTTGGTTGTTGAGTATACCCTTTTGCAACAAGCCTAGCTTTATATCTCTCTAAGGTACCATCAAACTTCAATTTAGTTCTATAAACCCACTTACAACCCATTGGTTGTTTTCCACTAGGCAAAGAAACTAACCTATGTTTTATTTTTTAAGGCAAGAATTTTTTCATTCATAGCTTCTCTCCAACAAACATGTTTAATAGCTTCTCTATAGTTTCTAGGTTCTTTTAAAGAATCAATGTTATTAACATAATTTTGATGACTAAAAGATATATGGTCATAAGAGGGAACCTGAGCAATGTTGTGAGGTGTAGTGTGTGAAATTGGTTTGCTTCCTGGTAAGGAAATCTGATAGTCATCAAGCTTAGGAAGTAATCTGACAGTTCTAAATGTTCTTCTTGGTTGAATAGAAATATTGGACTGTGCTGGAAGGCTATCAACAGAAACAAAATGTTCTGACAGATTTGATGCGGTGGATTGGGATTATAAAATTTGAACTGGAGGTAATAAAGTTGAATCCTCCAAACTTGAAGAATCTGCATGAACTAAATCTTCAAATGAACTGTTAGTATCATACATAGGAAAAATAATATCTGAAAATTGATTAGACTTACATGATTGAAAAAGAAAGACATTCCCAGAAAAGAGAACATCTCTTGAAATAAAAATACTTCTGGTATTAATATCATATAATCTATATCCTTTAATATTCTTTGAAAAATCAATAAAGACACACTTAATAGTTCGAAGATGTAATTTGGTCTATGATTTAAGAAGCATAGAAGCATATGCAAGGCAACTAAAAATTTAAGATGATCTAAATTAGGTTTTGTTTGAAAGAGAATCTCAAAGGGAGTTTTGTTAGTAAGAATTAGAGTCAGAGTTCTGTTAATCAGGTAAGCAGAATGCAAAACAAAGTTTAGCCAAAAATTTAAAGGCAAAGAATTCTGAATTCGTAAACATCTAGCAACAACAAGAAGATGTTGATATTTACGCTCAACAATACTGTTTTGTTGTAAAGTGTTTGTGCAAGTATTCTGATGAATAATCCTTTTAGACTTATAAAAATTTGATTTTACAAATTCTTTTACATTTTCAGTTCAGATACATTTAACTTTTGAAGAAAATTGAGTAGCAACCATTTCACAAAATTCAACAATCAATTGTTTGACATTATATTTTAACTTCATAGGAAATACTTAAAGAAATTTGCTTTTACCATCTATAATTGTCAAAAAATATGTATGACCATAAAAGCTTTTTACAAGAAATGGACCCCAAACATCGACATGAATAAGATCAAAAGTAGAAACCAAAATAAAAGTACTATTTGGAAAGGAAGACCTTTTTTGTTTAGCCAAATGACAAATTTCACAGTCTGAAGAACATGCAATAGGTATTTTATCATGCAACAAGGGAAACATGCATCCTTCTTTGAAAGGGATGTCCTAACCTAGCATGTCAAATGTTTAAATTGAAAACAAAATTACAAATGAAAGAATTACAACTTTGAGAATTAAAGGTATTCAGTTTGTACAAACCAGTAACCTTACTAGTTGTACCAACCGTCATCCAGTGATGTACATTCTGTATGAAACAAATTCCAGATGTGAAAATTAAAGAAATTTTATTATCCTTAGTTAACTGACTAACAATTATAAGGTTAAAATTAAAGTTTAAAATATAAAAAACAACGGTGAGAGTTAACGAACCTAAAAGATTAATAGTCCCTACATGACTAACTTGAACTAATTCATTGTTTACCAGCTTAACATATTTATTGTGAACATAGGAATAACTGAAAAATAAATCTAATGAATTACAAATATGGTCAGTACCTCAAGAGTCTATAATCCATGGAACATCAAAATTTAAAGAATTTGAAAAAAATAAGAATAGTACATGTAACATCATCTGGAGCTGCATCAAAGACAAAAGAAAGAACATTGACTTTGGAGACATTATTCACAGTAGAAGTAGCTGGCACAAAATGGCCTTTCTCATGAAGCAGATTGATCAAAGCATCATAATGATCTTTGGTAAAAGTGATAGAAGTGTCTTCTTTAGGCAAAGACTCAATCCGAGAAGAATCACCAACAGAACAAGACCCTACTTGATTCGTTTTATTCATTTGATATCTATTTTTGTACCTAAAAGGATAATCGTGTTTTTTATCACTTTTTTATAGTGTGGCCATATAAACCACAATAAACACATAGGGGCTTCTTGGAACCACTAGAAAAATTTTGGAGGCAAAATTCTTAGATTCTTGTCTATTCGAATCAGAATAAGGAGAATAATGACCGACCAACAAGATATTAGACTCATAATCATGATTAACAGTAGAAAAAAGAGATCGTTCATGCTGAGTCACTATGGAAAAGACCTCATTTGTACTAGGTAAAGGTTTATGCATTAGAATTTGAGTTTTAGGGATTGGAAAATTTTCGTTAAGACCTCTAAGAAAGCGTAAAACAAGATCTTGCTTTCGATAGGTTAAGGCATGGAAAGAAAAAGAAGACAATGGCCTCAAATTATAAATTCCACCCCATAAAGTTTTTAATTGAGTAAAGAACGCAGAGACAGTGAGAGTACCTTAATTCAAACTAAAAAAAATCCTGAAACAGATAAAAAAATTCACAGCAAATCCCCTTGACTGAAACAATCGAACAAGTCAACCCATAAATTTGATGCATTGTCTATCCAAACCATGCTTTGTGTGATTTCGGGAATCAAAGCCCTTTGGAGCTAGGACAAAACCAAATTGTTACATTTGATCCAAGCGGAGAAATGAGGATCGTCTTGCTTCGGTTCTTTGATGGAGCCATCGATAAAACCAAATTTATTTTTGGAGATGAGTGTCATACGAATCGACCTAGCCCATCTATGGTAGTTCTTGCCATCCAACAGAGATGAAGTCAACACCAGTGTCGAATTCTCACTAGAATGTATGTAATACATATTAGAAGGATCATCATTCTTGAAGGTGTTATGAGAAAGATCAGCAGAACGGGAGCGCAAATAAGAGGTTTCATCAACTGATACCATGTTGAAGATGGGAATATGAAGAAACTAGGGTTCTGAGCATTATGATTTTGTTGAGTGGATCGATTGAATGATTAAGACCAAGAGGGGGGTGAATTGGGATTTAAAAACTTTGTGGAGTGAAAGAACAATCTAAAAATGAAGAACAAAGGATTTTAGAGTAGTTCAAGTTCCAAATGAATTCTACATCCACTTCTTTAGCTACCACTAAGGATTTCAACAATTGACTATTTGTTCTTCCCCTTTTCAAGGCTTAGGAGGTAACCTTTACAAAGAAATTAGACAAGAAGTATATCTCTCAAATACAAATTTGTCCCTTGAAGTACAATACTCAACCCAAATTTGAAGATATAATAAGAATTGGATACAACACAATTTGGGAATTACAAGAGATTGGAAATTAGGCACACTTGAGGTTGGATTTTTTCTTGAATGTTAGTCTTTAATGCAATAGTTGTTGATGTTCTTCAAAGAGCTTCAGTTTATACCTCCTCTATCAATTATAGCCGTTTGGGTGGTTGGGGAATTGAATAGAGCCGTTTGGACCCTCTCTTTCCACCATAAATGCACTTCTGCAGCTATCTGTATCGGTACACGGGAAGCCATATTGATACATGTCTCAAAAAAGAAAGAGTTGTTGTACATAATAAAGAGGGGGTATCGAAACACGCGTAAGCGTATCGGTACGAGACATGGAGTGTATCGAAACGAATAAGACCGTATTGATACCTTTTTCTCAAATTAGCTCACTGGAAGTTTCCGTTTCGATACGATGGTTTACCGTATCGATACGAGTCAACTGCCATTTTAAATGTTGGTTACCTAACAACTGACACCAACGGTCGAGAGCATTTAAAACAATTCGAATTAAAATTCAATTAAAATTGTATCGATACGGGTGAAGCCGTATCGGTACACCATTCAAACTCCTTCACTTTTTACAGAGGGTATCGATACATATGGAATTTGTTTCGATACGGTTAAGGGTGCATCGAAACGCGTCCTTCCAGCAGCCAACTTTGTAAAAAAGGTATCGATACGGCTGTAAGCGTATCGATACACCTGGACAGTTTTCAATAGTTTGACATTGGAACACTTTGAAAATATTTGGAGTTTGAGTTTTTCAAATCAGTTTTAAAGTGTTGGTGATTTAAAACTTATTAAGGGGACTTAGAAAACAATTTCAAGTTTTTCAATTTGATCCTTAACAACTTAATTATATCAAAATCAAACATAGGTTTCACAATCTCCCCCTTTTTGATATAACAAAACCAAAACTTGAAATTTTTGACACTTTAAAAAACTTTGCGAAATTAACTCCCCCTTAATGTGAGCTAGGTAACTTTTAAGTTGAAAATCAAAATTTTAAGTGTTGTGAGCTTCCCTCTTCCCCTTTTTGTTAGATCAAAAATAATTCAGACAAAGTAAAGTGCATAACTTAGGCAAAGGTATAAATAGGCAAACAACACAATTATCATTAAGTTCAAAACAAAGCATAACATCAACTTAAAAATCCAACATAACAGAAAATCAAAGCATATGTTTAAAATAAAGTAAACTTAATCCTAAAAACATGAAGCAAATGTGCATAAATAAAATATCCTAGATAAGCATGGAATGCAAGGAGAAGGTACTAGGCATCATCATCGCCTTCTTCATCATCTTCATCTTCATCCACAATTGGATCATCATTCCTTATGCTATTACGCCACTCATCATGGAAAGCGGTGATAGAAATATTCATAGAATTGTGATCGCTTTCAAGAGTTGTGAGGTGGTTCTCCACATTCGTCAAACGAGTATCAATCATTGTAAACCCCGAAGCCATCTCCGTACGCAATCCCGTGAATTTCTCATTAAGGAAGGTCATAAGAGCATCCATGGAAGGTTGAGGAAGAGGTGGAGGAGCGTGAGGAACTTGTTCACCTTGAGGATTTTCCAATTGTGTTGCGGCCTCAGTTGGAAGCTCGGATAGACGTAACCAACTACCATTAAAATAATGGAACTTACCCCTTGCAAGAGAGCGTTCATCAATGGGATCAGTGAGGGGAGTTGGGAAGTCATGCGAGCAATCAATGTCCTTTTGTAGAAAGAAGTAGCTTAGGGTCGTACCATAGGTGAAAGAAGTGACAAGAGTGGTGTGGCGATGTTGTACAAGATAAACGATCCCCGCAAACATGATACAAGCAAGGTTTGGACGTTTTCTCTCACGGAAGCAACGAATCCAAAAGTCATCCACTTGACGGATGGTAGAGTACTTTCTTCGAGAAGGCCTAAGTCACCAAGAGACCATCAAATGGAGGATCCGATCTTGAGAATTGAGGGCGGTGACGGAACCACTAAGAACATGGCCTAAAGCATTCTCATCATCAAGGCCTTCATCCTCCAACTTAAAAACCTCACAAATAGATTTGACATCTAGAATGATTTTCTTGCCCATGAGATAGGAATTAACCCTAGTAACAACCCCATCACGATTAACACAAGATTTGGCATTAGCATAAAAGATTAAAACCAAAATACGAAAATAAAACCCGGAATGGAGAGAAAATCCATAAACTTTCAAAGTTGGAGCAAAGGTAGATATTCAAACTGGAATCGCTCCGAGTTAAGAAAAGAGATAAAGATTACCCTTTCCGGATGGATCTTGTAGTTTTGGAATTGACAAAAATATATGAGAGCTCCTTGGGTTTGGAAAGAGTGTTGATAGATTTCGGTGAGATTCAGACGAGCACCCTCTCCGGTATTGGATGATTCACTAGTTTCATTGAGACGAGTTCTCTTCCTAGATGGAGCCATGAACTAGAAAAAAAATGTATGCACTAAGATTTCTTCATTCAAATCATTGAGAAATCAAAAATCAAAGTAAAAAAAATTACAAAAGAAAATTTTGAAAAATAAATTTTGAAAAACAAGTTTTGTTAAGAAGACAAACTTAAAAACAAAACAAAACATTTGAAAACGAAAATAAAAAGAAAAATTAAAAAAAAGAAAGGGTTTTACCTTGATAGTGATTAGAGAAGAATGGAAGAAAAGCCTAGCACCAAAATGATGAAAAAGCCTTAGAGGTTTGCTTGATTTGAAACCCTCCTGATGTTTTTGAGTTGTGGTGTGAAAATATGAGGGAGGAAGAGGCTATTTATAGGCTGAAAATGGCTAGGGTTTTTAGGGTTTTGAGAATTTTAGTTTTGTTAAAAGTTGAAGACTTTAAATGCCAAATTAAAGCAGTCTGCGCAATCGCGTATCGATACGCTTGAGGGTGTATCGATACGGGGGTAAAAACGTAATTCCCATAAAAATGCCCGTTGAAGGATCATATCGAAATGGATGCAATCCGTATCGAAACGATTGAAGCTCGTATCGAAATGAGTATAACCGTATTGATACCCGTTTAAGGCAAAATGTATTATGGGAAACTAATGAAGTATGCGTATCGATACGCGTTGGGCCGTATCGATACCCTCAGCCCAGAAATGCATTTTAGGCCTAAAGAACAACCATAAGCTCAATTCTAACACCTTCTAAAGGTATGCAAATGATGAATGAGCAGTTCTAAGCATATTTTAGCAGAAACATACCCCCTAGCTATAGGCATGGATATTTTCAAGAGTTACAACACACAAACATGCAATTTCACAAGATCAAGCAATTTTAAGCACAAAAGAGGTCATAAAAGGTCAAGATAGGCTAGTTAGACCTAACTCTCTCCTAAGGGACCAAAAACTCTCTTTGTCTAAAGGTTTTGTAAATATGTCTGCTAATTTATTTAAGGTGTCAACATACTCTATAACAACATCTTCTTTAAGGACATGATCTCTAATGAAATGATGCCTTATTTCTATGTGTTTGGTTCTAGAGTGTTGGATGGGATTTTTTGTCAAACATATGGCACCAGTGTTGTCACACTTAAGGGGTATGGTTTAACCTTTAATACCATAATCTAAGAGTTGTTGCTTCATCCAAAGGACTTGAGCACAACAACTCTCTAAGGATATGTACTCGGCTTCGGTGATAGATAAGGCTACACTATTTTATTTCTTGGAGAACCAAGATAAGAGCATACTACGTAGGAATTGACAAGTTCCTGAAGTACTCTTCCTATCGATTTTACACCCCCCATAATCCGCATCTGAATAAGCATGAAGGTTGAAGGTGGAGTCTCTAGGGTACCAAAGACCTAAGCAAGGAGTATCTCTAAGGTACCTAAAGATTCTCTTAACGACTATAAGGTGTGACTCTCTAGGACTTGCTTGAAACCTAGCACACAAGCAAACGCTAAACAAGATATCTGGTCTACTTGCGGTAAGGTAAAACAACGATCCAATCATAGAACGGTAAAGCTTAGAGTCAACACACTTACCTCCTTTATCCTTTTCAAGCTTTGTAGATGAGCTCATAGGTGTGGCTTGAGGCTTTGCATTCTCCAAACCAAACTTCTTGAGAATATCCTTGATGTATTTTGCTTGATTGATGAAGGTGTCATCCTTCCTTTGCTTGATTTGGAATCCCAAAAAGAATGAGAGCTCCCCCATCATGCTCATCTCGAATTCACCTTGCATTAGCTTAGCAAACTCTTTGCAATGACATTCGTTAGTAGAACCAAAAATAATGTCATCAACATAAATTTGTACTACTAAGATGTCATTTTTATACCTTTTTATAAAAAGTGTAGTGTCCACCTTACCTTTTTCAAAACCTTTTTCAATTAAAAAGTTTGAAAGTCTTTCATACAAAGCTCTAGGAGCTTGTTTAAAACCATAAAGAGCTTTAGTAAGTTTGAAAACATGATTTAGAACTTTTGAGTCTTCAAAACCCGGTGGTTGTTCCACATACACTTCTTCATTTATAAAACCATTTAAAAATTTGCTTTTAACATCCATTTGAAAAAGCTTGAAATCATGATAACATACATATGCAAGCAACATCCTAATGGCTTCCATTCTAGCTACGAGTGCATAGGTTTCATCAAAATCTATTCCCTCTTCTTGAGTGTAACCTTGTGTTACTAGTCTAGCTTTATTTCTCACAATGTTACCACTCTCATCTAGTTTGTTCCTAAAGACCCATTTAGTTTCTATGGTAGATTGATTACTAGGCCCATCAACTAATGTCCAAACGTTACTTCTCTCAAATTGATTTAACTCTTCTTGCATAGCCATAATCCAAAAATCATCTTTCAACGCTTCTTTTATATTCTTAGGCTCTATGCATGAGATAAATGCAACATGATTCATTAGTCTAAGAGAAGATCGAGTGGTTACCCCCTTGGATGGATCACCCAAAATTTCACCATCTTTGACATAGTTGAACTCCCTTGGGTAGCTCACTTCCTTTTCCTCAAGAGCCAAGTCCTTCAAGGCTTCAAGAGGTGGATCTTGTGTGTCCTCTTCTTTTGTTGGAATCTCATCATCCTCTGAAGTTTGTCCTCCATCAAAGGCATTTATGATTCCTACATCATCATCACAAGAATCCTTCCTTAGAAGGAGGTTATCATCGAATACAACATGTATAGATTATTCTACTACTAAAGTTCTCTTGTTAAATACTCGATAGGCTTTAGACGTTAAAGAGTATCCTATGAAAATAGCTTCATCACTTTTTGCATCAAATTTACCTAAGTTGTCTTTTCCATTATTTAAAACAAAACACTTGCAACCAAAAGGATGAAAATAGCTAATGTTAGGTTTTTTAGATTTTAAAATCTCATAAGGTGTTTTCTTTAAAATTGACCTAATCATTACTCGGTTAACAATATAGCAAGCGGTGTTTGTGGCTTCCACCCAAAAATATTTAGGTAAATTATTTTCACAAAGCATGATTCTAGCCATTTCTTGTAAAGTTCTATTTTTCCTCTCAACTACCCCATTTTGTTGAGGAGTTTGAGGAGCCAAAAAATTGTGGCTAATACAATTTTCATTTAAAAACTCTTCAAACCCTAATTTTTGAAATTTGGTTCCATGATCACTCCTAATATGGGAAATTTTGAGTTCAAGATCATTTTGGGTTAGTTTTGAGAATGTGATGAATTTTTCTAAAGCTTCATCTTTAGTACTTAAAAATAGAACCCAAGTAAATCTAGAAAAATCATCTACAAGAACAAAAGCATAAGATTTACCACCCAAGCTCATAGTCCTAATTGGCCCAAATAAATCCATATGGATAAGTTGTAAACATCTACTTGTAGAAACATCATTAATGGATTTAATGGAAGACTTATGTTGTTTACCCTTAGAGCATGCATCACAAATTTTATCGTTTGAGAACTTAATCTTGGGTAAACCTCTAACTAGATCAAGGGAAACTATTTTTTTCTAAAACACTACTGCTAGCATGTCCTAGTTTCCTATGCCACAACCATGCATCATTTTCATTTTGAGCAACTAAACATGCATGAGATGTATGTATGTCATCTAGATGCACCATGTAAATGTTACCTATGCGATGACCTATGAGCATAATATTATTAGATTTAATGTCAACAATTTTGCATCCATTTTTATCAAATAAAATATTAAATCCTTTATCACACAATTGACTTATGCTCAACAAATTGTGTTTAAGACCATCGACATATAAGACATTTTCAATAAGAATAGTAGAGTGATTACCTATGGAGCCAATACCTTTAATGTGGCCTTTGGAGTTGTCACCAAATGTCACCACTCCTCCACTTTTTGTCTTTAGATCCATGAATCTACTCTTGTCTCCGGTCATATGCTTCGAGCATCCACTATCAAGGTACCATGTGTAACACCCCAAAATTCCCCTAATTCGAAAA